>CM019071.1:122552030-124028564 GCA_009667805.1 Leptobrachium leishanense
GATGACATCAGTGCGACGGCCAGGGCACATAAAAGTGTCGGACTGCATTCAAGAGGTGAGTATAAGGAGAGGGGGCAAATGCCCATTGATGTTCATAGCACTTCCTTGGTCCTTAAGGGCAATTTTCCCCAGGATTTACTATGTATGTCAGTGGTAATTATGGGGTTAAATCTTCTCATCTTTTTACTTTTTTGTAAGCTTTTTTTATGTGCAAATTGCCTTAACTAGTAAATTGCATTACACTGCAGAGAAGTGCTTCCCCGCACTGTGCAGGATTCACCTGCTGCAGGAAGTCATGCTGTCTTGTTGGTTTTTACCCTGCAGCCTGTGAATCCTGCATACTGCGAGGAAGCATTTCCACTTACTTTCCATTTAATGTAAACGTTATGTGTGTCTTGAGAAATCTGGAGGATTTTGCAGCGAGTCTGTGGATTGTGATTGACAGGTTGGGGGGCAGCACTTTTATAGGAATTAATAAATATTGTTAACATTAAAAATTAGAATAGTTAACGCTCTGCCATTTAAAGTGATCCCGGAGTCATTTAAATGGGATTCTCTGACCTGATTCAGTTCTCCAGTCACTGTATCACTTTCCTTGCACTTCCATGGCAGTTCGACAACAGTGATTTTTACCACAATGGAGCTCAGCGAATAACACACTTTGTGTCCCTGCTAGTGTCTCCTAATAGCTGTGTTACTATTGGGATTCTGACTTATCAGATTTAATACATTTAACTCTGTCTTTCTAGAGTTTGAGCCTTTAGGGTGGGATCTTTCCAATATTACAGGTTCTTGAAGATCCGCTTTCTATGTGGGTTCAGTCTCGCATTTAGGCTAGGGTCAGACGAACGCATTTTCACGTTGTCTGTGAAAAAGTGCGTTCGAACGAATGGACGTATTTTTTCACGGAGTACGCGATAGCGGTCATACGATGCGCATTTGCGGCCGTGATTTTGTACGGATCATCAATAAAACACTTTGTGCATCTGGACGTTATGTTGGCCGGACATTAGCAGTGTCTGACATCTCCAATTCACGCACACACGCCGCTAGCGGACGCAGCGCACTCTGTACAACCGTACTAGTGGTTTTACGTTCTCGACAAAATGCGTTCGTTTGCCACTTGCGTTGCGCAGCCGGACTTTTGTGCGACCGTACTTCGTATATTGGCCGTCATTGCCTGTCATTTGCTGCTACTACGGCCGTGATTAAGTGCGCCTGCACGCGCGTTCGCACTGCCTCAGTCTGACCCTAGCCTTAGGCTGGGGTCAGACGAACGCAGTGCGAACGTACGTGCAGCCGCACTCTTTCACGGTCATAGTAGCAGCAAATGACGGCCAATGACGGGCAATATACGAAGTACGGCCGCACGAAAGTGCGGCCGCGCAACGCAAGCGGCAAACAAACGCATTTTTTCTAGAACGTGATACCGCTAGTACTGACGTACTGAGTGCGCAGCGTCTGCTAGCGGCGTGTGTGCGTGATTAGGAGACGTCAGACGCTGCTAAGGTCCGACCAACATAATGTCCAGATGCAAAAAGGGTTTTATTGATGATCCGTAGGAAATCACGGACGAAAATGCGCATCGTATGACCGCTATCGCGTATTCCGTGAAAAAATACGTCCATTCGTTCGAACGCACTTTTTCACAGACGACGCGAAAAATACGTTCGTCTGACCCTAGCCTAAGTGGTAGCTATCCCATGTTACCCTCCCTTTCTCACCGCTTACTCCTTCCATTGTTACACAACCGAGATACATTCTGTATTGTCAATTCCTATTGTTACTGCCTTATGGGAGCATTAAGAGGATCTATATGTGTCCTGGTACCGTTAATAAGTGATTCCACCGTTGAGATTTCCCTTCAGGGATACTGACTATCCTATAATCACCGACAATGGGGATTTTCATACTAAAAATATTGTGAATATTCTTTCACCAAATGTATATATTTCTGGTTGGTTTAGTCATCCCTACACAATGGCCGCCCTGTTAGTCTGAAAGTCATTATATCCTATGTGCCTTTTCCAGGTCATATTGGCATCAGACAAGACCACGAAGGATCTGCTGGCTCTTAAGATCGTCTGGAAGGTGGACGTCATTTGTGAAGGCCCAGACACCGCACTCATAGAACACCGAGTCCTTAAGATCGTGTCTGGGAACCGATTCTGCACGAATCTCCACGGCACCTTCCAGACCCAGGTATGATCATAAACTATTCCACTGACAGCCTTCCTGGCATTTAT
Organism: Leptobrachium leishanense; assembly: GCA_009667805.1. Lineage (NCBI taxonomy): Eukaryota > Metazoa > Chordata > Amphibia > Anura > Megophryidae > Leptobrachium > Leptobrachium leishanense. The sequence continues at coordinate 122,554,277 of CM019071.1, forward strand.
TTATTAGTTAAGTCGCGCTGTGATACTTAATGTAATCTAATTAGCTATTTGCTATATGCATCATCACTCCAAAGAAAAAAACAATTGAGGGTCAGCAGGGGTTAACAGTTAACCTATACATTGTTTATTTGTAGATTATTCCTTCAACCCCTCCATTCCCCCTTCCCATTTTAACTCTAGCGTATCCCTTTAAAGAAGGGATCCTTACTGTTTTTTGGTTCGGGAGCCACAGCGGCAAGAGATCAGTCAAGAGGAGATCTGCATTACCCAAATACTGGTGGCCAATCAGTTTGCCCCCCCCCCAAAACTGTATATTTCAAGCCTATAATTACAGACAACATAACACTTCTATATCTTTTTAAATGGAGCTGAGAAGAAAAAAATCCCAGCTTTAATCACTTTGACTTCCCAGGTTTCACATTTTTTTCCTCAGTTTCTGTTTGTCTCAGCTTCTTTCTTTGCAAACTCTGCTCTCTGTCCTTCTTCTTGCTTTCATTCTTTATTTCCTCTGCTTTCTGGGCCTCTTTCTCCCTTTCCTCTGCCTCTTTCTTTCTTCTGTGCCTCTTTCCTCTGCACCTCTTTCTCCTTTTAATTCTTTCCTCTGCCCTGAGTTCCTTTTATTCTTTCCTCTACTCCTTCCTTTCATTCTTTCCTCTACCCTGTGTCCCTTTCATTCTTTCCTCTGCCCCATTATTTCATTCTTTCCTGTGTCCCTTTATTTCATTCTTTCCTGTGTCCCTTTCTTTTATTCTTTCCTGTGTCCCTTGCTGTCATTCTTTCCTGTGTCCCTTTATTTCATTCTTTCCTGTGTCCCTTTATTTCATTCTTTCCTGTGTCCCTTTATTTCATTCTTTCCTGTGTCTCTTGCTTTCATTCTTTCCTGTGTCCCTTGCTGTCATTCTTTCCTATGTCTCTTGCTTTCATTCTTTCCTGTGTCCCTTCCTCTACCCTGTGTTCCTTCTATTCTTTCCTCTGCCTCTTTCATTCTTTCCTCTGCCCCTTTATTTCATTCTTTCCTGTGTCCCTTTCTTTTATTCTTTCCTGTGTCCCTTTATTTCATTCTTTCCTGTGTCCCTTGCTTTCATTCTTTCCTGTGTCCCTTGCTTTCATTCTTTCCTGTGTCCCTTCCTCTACCCTGTGTTCCTTTTATTCTTTCCTCTGCCTTTCATTCTTTCTCTCTGCCCCTTTATTTCATTCTTTCCTGTGTCCCTGTATTTCATTTTTTCCTCTGCCCCTTTATTTCATTCTTTCCTGCGTCACTTCCATTCTTTCCTGTGTCGCATAATTTTATTCTTTTCTCTGCCCCTTTATTTCATTCTTTCCTGTGTCCCTTGCTTTTATTCTTTCCTGTGTCCCTTGCTTTTATTCTTTCCTGTGTCCCTTGCTTTTATTCTTTCCTGTGTCCCTTGCTTTTATTCTTTCCTGTGTCCCTTGCTTTTATTCTTTCCTGTGTCCCTTGCTTTTATTCTTTTCTCTGCCCCTTTATTTCATTCTTTCCTCTGCCCCTTTATTTCATTCTTTCCTCTGCCCCTTTATTTCATTCTTTCCTGCGTCCCTTTATTTCATTCTTTCCTGCGTCCCTTTATTTCATTCTTTCCTGCGTCCCTTGCTTTTATTCTTTCCTGTGTCCCTTGCTTTTATTCTTTCCTGTGTCCCTTGCTTTTATTCTTTCCTGTGTCCCTTGCTTTTATTCTTTCCTGTGTCCCTTGTTTTTATTCTTTCCTGTGTCCCTTGCTTTTATTCTTTCCTGTGTCCCTTGCTTTTATTCTTTCCTGTGTCCCTTGCTTTTATTCTTTTCTGTGTCCCTTGCTGTCATTCTTTCTTCTGCCCCTTCCTTGCATGCTTTCCTCTGCGCGTCCCGCGTCATCAGATGGTGCCCGTGTGTCACTCCTCTCCATCGCTCAGTGGTACGCCTCTCTCCGCACCAGTCAGATAGCGACACACCTGGTGCAATAGTCGCGCGGCCTCCCGGATACCATGCCACGCGCACACGGGAAGTTCCCCTGGATTCGGGGCCATCTTGTGCAGAGCGCAGCCGGACATGGGGGAACCGGACGGAATCGAAAGCCACCACTGCCGGCTGCGTGAAGAACAGTGCTTTAAAGTATTCTTTTTGCTGTTGATGTGTGCATAATATTTGTCTTCTCCATCTACGATGGATCAGAGCCAGCTGTGCTACGCGATGGAGTATCTCCACGGAGGAGATCTAGATACTTTCATCAAAGGAAACACTCTGACCATCAGCACAGCCAGGTAAGAATGATATGATGGTTGAATGAAATGGAAAAATGACTAAGGAGGCTGATATATCAAGTAAAAAGAGGGTTTATCAGAGGATGAATAGGGCATTGGTTTTAGGAAGAGGCTAATAATAGACATGTAGTGTTAGAGGGGGAGACGGCATAATAGAGATTGTGCATTATATATATAATAATATCTGAGGGAAAAAGGTCATTTTGGACTGAAGAAGGAAAATATCCAGACACAGATATGGTTTATCACACTGACCCACTTATTCTTTATTTTACTTATGATCGTTCTGGTTATCAGGTTGTACAGTAGAGTTTCTCGGGGTGGGCTTATTTAGAAGGGTCTCGTCTACTAAATGAAGCTCCTTATATGAAATCCTCTTGCTGAATCATTTCATTCTTGTCTGTAAGATTCTTCGCTGCCGAGTTGGTGTGTGGACTTAATTTCCTCCACGAACAGGGGATTATCCATCGGTAATTATCTCTTTTTCCATTGGATTTATAAAGTCTCTTCTCCTTTACCCTTTGTGGTCCTGTCCTCTGCCATTTCACTCATTGCATGTTGCATTCTGCTCTTTCTCTCAAATCTCCTTTCTTATATCTTTTAGTATTTCTTTGCTCTGTCACATCATATTTAAGAAACCATGAGCCTTTATGTGTTTGATAACCCTGAGCTCTACCTTTTCTCTTCCTACAGAGACCTGAAGCCGCAGAACATCCTGCTGGACACGGTCGGCCATATCAAGATCGCCGACTTCGGACTGGCCTTCCACCTGACGGACGGGATGATGAGCGCTGAGGAATATGTCGGAACCGAAGGCTTCATTGCTCCGGAGGTGAGGATCACACCATGGTTGTGGTGTAAAACACTATTAAAACTAAGCATAACTCAGAAAGTTATATAAAGAAAGGCCCTAACTATGGAACAGTCAGGGTTTAGGATTCATGGAGATCACTATACCTCGAGACATTATTTGTGTAAATATCCAGGTGATCTTTCATTTCCTTCACTCGTACAAAGGGTTTTGCCGGTTTAAGGTAATTTCTCTTATTGATTCTTGGTTCTTTCTGTTGCTTAATGTGTTAATAAATAGAGGGCATCGTAAATAGAGGAAGACAGCATTGTGTCTGGCCGTGTTACTGTACTATTATTCGTATCCGTATATGAAGCAATTTCACTAATCATTTGTGTGATTGTTCTGGCAGATCCGCAGGGGCAGGAGATACACCACGGCCGTGGACTGGTGGTCCTATGGAGCCATCCTCGAGGAAATGGACAAGAGACTGCGGCAGTTAGAAGACCCGGCGTTCACTGAGTGGGAGAGTCTTGTAATGAAAGATGTCACCATAAATGTGAGTTTGGTCACATGCTAAAGAGCAATGACTTTTAAAATTAAAATAATAATATAATAACTTGGTTTTTGAAAGATTTTTGTCAAAAGGTTTGTCCGGTGACAGTTTGGTTAAGTGATAGAATGATATGACTATGTAGAGGGGATCACAGATTTAAAGGTTGGACTTTTAGTAGTTAATGCGATCATACAGGTTAATGTCATGTGATAAAGCCGCTGGACACAGCAATTAGTGCTTCAGGCTTTTCTTTATTGAGCAGCCACAGTACACGTGGTGAAATGGCTTTCTCCATCCGCCTACTAACAACACTGTGGTCTATCACCTGCCCCTAATCACACTGTCACAGTCATTAAATCTGGTTTTCCCTGATGTCAAGATCAGACGAGAAATGAAAATATGAGTATGATGATAATTGGATTATTTGAGAAATACCTTCTGTAACATATTTTAGACTCAAACTCCCATTTCTTTTGTATAATTGGGATTTAAGTAACGCAGTGTTTATTCAGTTCCGTGTAGCTACGACGTGTAACTTAATTAATTCACTGGTCTCTGAACTCCTATATAGCGGTGGAAGACCGGCTCATACCACACGGTCTCCAATTGGTCTGTCTCTGTTTCTTTATTTGGGAATTTCAGATGAGGTTGTGGAGCTTTTTATTAAATAGTTTTTGCATTTTCGATCACTTCTTGGTATTCAGGTGGTTCTCATGATACGTATCATCCAAGTGGATTTTATAAAAAAGAAGCAAAGCACAAAATACATATAATAGTGCAGGGTGTACAAATAGTGGTAGAATATAGCACTAGTAAGCTGTTCCACTCACAAATAAAGAGCCCTGTCACTGGCTCTGAGTGGTTACGTGCATCTGGGTCCTTTTTCTTCTTATAGTTGGAAGAGACCCATGCCCTTCCAAATTGATGATTCTTCTCATTAATCGAACATGAAAGAAAGCATAAAAAACGGAAGAGAGACCTCCTTGTGCAGGTCCACCAATGAATATATAAGGTAATTAAAATAGAGTGCCAACTCACATTCGGTGGAGCTTATGGCCAAGCTCTAGGTGATAATGCAAGTGGATTTATGGGGTAAAATCCACAAAAACCTCTAGCAGATTTCCGGAACAAAGGGACCAGGTTCTTTTTTGTTAAAAAAAGAAAATCTTTAATTAAAAACATAAAATTGATATTAAATCAAACTCTGCCAAATGCCAGAACGCATTTCGCCACGTGTTGCGGCTTCATCAGCTGGTTTACTATTTTAATTACCTTATATATTCATTGGTGGACCTGCACAAGGAGGTCTCTCTTCCATTTTTTATGCTTTCTATCATGTTCGATTAATGAGAAGAACCATCAATTTGGAAGGGCATGGGTCTCCTCCAAATATAAGAAGAAAAAGGACCCAGATGCACGTAACCACTCAGAGCCAGTGACAGGGCTCTTTATTTGTGAGTGGAACAGCTTACTACTGCTATATTCTACCACTATTTGTACAACCTGCACTATTATATGTATTTTGTGCTTTGCTTCTTTTTTATATAATCCACTTGGATGATACGTATCATGAGAACCACCTGAATACCAAGAAGCGATTGTCATCGCGCCACCAGATACGTATATTTATAATTGTCGTCACATTGGTTTTGGGGGAAACCTCTACAGATCTGGTTTTGGCATTGGGATACTGGTGGTGGTACAAATTTTGGGCGCTGACCATCTTTTTGTGAGTTTTTGCATTTTATTTAGTAGCCATTCCAGAAAGATGAAGAATTAATAAAAAAGTAGAAAGCCATAGCAATTGTTGACACTGGATGCTCTATCATGTCCCATTACCTCTGTGATATTGTGTGTAAATTCACTCGTGATATTATTTTTATTGTTTTTATTTGTTTTGCATTTGTTTACATTTTTTTTCTTACAAAAGCAATAGCAGCTTTATTACAGCCACTCTGTTTTGCTTTTCCAGCTCTCGGCCGATGACCCTATCGTGCGGATGGGATTCGTCGTCTTGATACCCTTTCACACCTTTTTCCACAGCATCGACTGGGACAAGATTGAGAATGGAGAAGGCGTTCCCCCCTTCATCCACAGCAGAGTAATTATAGACAAACATAAAACAGAAAGCACTGAGATCAGATAACAGACTTGCTGTTCATTGCATATAAAATTAAGACAGACACGTATCATTATAACGTGTGTGTGGACAATATGTTTAAGACCCATTACCAGCCACATCCACGCCCAGCCACCCATGAGATGATCTTCTGTCTATGGCAATGAATCTCTATCTCTCTCAATAACTATAAAGTAGCTTCTTCCCTAAACATGTAAATGTTTCCGTCCATCTCCTGCATTGCTATATCTCCTTCACAAGCCATATCTAAATGCACCTCCATGCCATTGCTATGGTTTCTTCTTCTGCCCATACCTATGCCTGATTTCCACACATGCCATTCACATACACCATTCCTTTCTCACTTCGTATAAATACCCATGTATATTTTTCCTCAAAAAGAAGCTTTAGGTTTGTTTGGAAAAGAAGCAGCTCAAATGCTGGTCACTAAGCCTTGTCATGGAGGGATCGGTCCAGAGAGGCAACAGAGTCAGTCTTGAGCTTGTGCCTCATATTTATAAAGTAGCTCACAGGCCTGACCTCAGCAGCGCAGAGAGGAAGATGCTATGTCTTTCCTGACGTGAATATTATAATTGTTTGCTAAGGGTTGTGCTTTCGTTTGGATGTGTTCATACGCAATTCTTGTCATGTAACTGTTACATCGTGTTTGTGTTTCCTTCTGTAGCCACCGCTAGAATCCCTAACATCAATGGTTATGAAGAACAGGCCGATAGTGGATCATCCGGCACCACTCAGTGACAAAGAGAAAGAACTATTCGTCGGCTTCTCCTACATCAACCCGCAGTCCAACATATTCCACCAGTCCACGGCTGCCGATTAATTCCATCTTATCTCCTGCTGGTCGCAACGTGGGACATATTGGACAGTAATGTATCGACAGACACCCACCTATAGACTGACTGATAGAAACAGCTTAGAAGCACGATATGGTGGATGTAATTAAAACGTAACTTTGAATAAATTGCCGCTAAGAGAACCTGCTGCCTTAACTCAGGCAGACACAAACTGACAAACAGATAGAGGACATATGACAAATAAAAAACTCAAAAGGTTCCCCTATGGCTAGGAGACAAAATGTTATTCAATAACCTGATTTGGAAACTAGCGTAAAGATTGCTGACACAGTAAGAATGTGATGCTTCGTGGGTTCCCGGTAAATAGGAAAGGAGGGAAAGTAATTGCACTAGTATAATCAGAGCGGTGGCATAGTGAGCGTATCTTGCATACAAAGTAGCTAGTCAGGGCCGGCGCAAGTGTTTTTGCCACCCTAGGCATAAAATAGATTGCCACCCCAACACTCCATTCCTTCTGCACCAAATGCTGTCCCTGGTCCCCTAAGGCCGGCGTCAGACGAGCGTCTTTGAGAGCGGATAGAACATCTGCGAGAGTGGACGTCCTTCCACTCTGACGCCCATCTGGCCACCTTGCTGAGCGCAGTTAGTGCGCCCAGCGCTGCAAGGCTGGATCCCCCTATGGAGGATCGCGATTTGCAGCCCCATCCAACACGTGTCTAGTGGTTTGACGGGGATGTTTTCTGCACATCCTCTTGTAGCGGGAGCAATTCGCGAGCGCGCTACAGCGTGTGATCGACCCCGTCGAAGCGTCACCATGCTGCGACGGACGCTGGAAGGCACGTCAGTACGGGTGCACATAATGCACTCGTCTGACCCTGACCTAATACTTTTCACACTCTTATTATTTCTACTTTTCCAATTTCATCAACATCTAATGCCTCTCTGATAATCTTTCCCACCCACACACCTTTTACCCTAACCTTCTAATGTATTTCTCCCCCACCTTTCAGGCAGAGGGCACTTGCCATCAAACAGCTCTCGCACCCATCACCTGTGTTGGGCTAATGGCATTAGGGCACTTCTGGAAGCTCCACGTCAGCTCTACACAAGCAAAACATAACATCGGCTATAATGCTTGCCCTTATATTAGACCAGTGTGACACCCTCCTCTTAGGCTGGTGTCAGACGAGCGTAGTGCCTATAAGTACGTCCGTGATAGCATGAAAGAAAGCCCATTGGAGCCCGACACACGAAGTACGTCTGCACTGAACTGCGGACGCACAACGGCTGCAGCCCACGGACGCAAGGCAGGCAAGAACGTACAACCCCTAGAACGGCTGCACAAAGTGCGCTGCGTCCGCAACGTCTGCATAGCTTTGTGTGTGAGTGATGGAACGTGGTCAGACGGACTGCAATTATACGTCCAGCATTTTTGACGGACAAAATGGTTTTGCTTTTTAATTTATTTTCCCTCCTACATCCGTCAAAATATACGTCAGTGACTAAACGGACTGTGTGGCCACTACTGCATCTTCCGTACTGACGTACGTCTGTACTGCACGGACATACAGTCCGTAGAAATCACGTTCGTCTGACCCTAGCCTTAAGGGAGCCATAGGCAGCTGCCTAATTGGCTTGATGGAGGCGCCGGCCCTGTAGCTAGTCCACCTAACTGGACATATACAAGGAAACAGAGAGTGACTAGAAACGATTCAGATTAGTCCTCTCTGAAAAGTAACACTGTTGCCACAGGAGACCAAAATCAAAAAAGGAGATTTAAAAATCACACATCACCCATCACTCTAGTAGACTTGTATGTATGTCGGCATTGTGATAATATATGACTTTGGTTTTTTATTTGTCATATGTCCTCTATCTGTTTGTCAGTTTGTGTTTGCCTGAGTTAAGGCAGCAGGTTCTCTTAGTGGCAATTTATTAAAAGTTACATTTTAATTACATTCACCATATCGTGCTTCTAAGCTGTTTCCTAGGACCAGGGTTACCCACATGATATTTTGACCACGATATTGGCTTATTTCTAGTTAGATGGGAATTTACAAGCTCTACCTATAGAACAAAAACCACAGCTTTATTGTATTACTTTGTATCTGACTGACAGAAACTCCCAGAGTCCTGGCCCATGACTTACCCTTTAATTTAATTACTGACTTTCCCCACTGACTGAGGAAGAAAAGGAAAGAGGGAGAAAAGGAGAGAGAGGAGAAAGAGAGAGAGGGACAGATATAATATAAAATTAAGAAAAGATTGATATTTGCCAAGGATACAGAGATGGAAATGGAAAGTTGGATAAAGATATAGAGATGGAAATGGAAAGTTGGATAATGATACTGAGATGGAAATGGAAAGTTGGATAATGATACTGAGATGGAAATAGAAAGTTGGATAATGATACTGAGATGGAAATGGAAAGTTGGATAATGATACTGAGATGGAAATGGAAAGTTGGATAATGATACTGAGATGGAAATAGAAAGTTGGATAATGATACTGAGATGGAAATAGAAAGTTGGATAATGATACTGAGATGGAAATGGAAAGTTGGATAATGATACTGAGATGGAAATAGAAAGTTGGATAATGATACTGAGATGGACATGGAAAGTTGGATAAAGATATAGAGATGGAAATTGAACATTGGGTAATGATACTGAGAAGGAAATGGAACGTTGGATAATGATACTAAGATGGAAATGGAAAGTTGGATAATGATACGGAGATGGACATGGAAAGTTGGATAAAGATATAGAGATAGAGATGGAAATGGAAAGTTGGGTAATGATACTGAGATGGAAATGGAAAGTTGGATAAGGATACAGAGATGGAAATGGAAAATTGGATAAAGATATAGAGATGGAAATGGAAAGTTGGATAATGATACTGAGATGGAAATGGAAAGTTGGATAATGATACTGAGATGGAAATAGAAAGTTGGATAATGATACTGAGATGGAAATAGAAAGTTGGATAATGATACTGAGATGGAAATGGAAAGTTGGATAATGATACTGAGATGGAAATGGAAAGTTGGATAATGATACTGAGATGGAAATAGAAAGTTGGATAATGATATAGAGATGGAAATGAAACGTTGGATAATGATACTGAGATGGAAATGGAAAGTTGGATAATGATACTGAGATGGAAATGGAAAGTTGGATAAGGATACAGAGATGGAAATGGAAAATTGGATAAAGATAGAGATGGAAATGGAAAGTTGGATAATGATACTGAGATGGAAATGGAAAGTTGGATAATGATACTGAGATGGAAATAGAAAGTTGGATAATGATACTGAGATGGAAATGGAAAGTTGGATAATGATACTGAGATGGAAATGGAAAGTTGGATAATGATACTGAGATGGAAATGGAACGTTGGATAATGATACTGAGATGGAAATGGAAAGTTGGATAATGATACTGAGAAGGAAATGGAACGTTGGATAATGATACTAAGATGGAAATGGAAAGTTGGAGAATGATATAGAGATGGACATGGAACGTTGGATAATGATACTGAGATGGAAATGGAACGTTGGATAATGATACTGAGATGGAAATAGAAAGTTGGATAATGATACTGAGATGGAAATGGAAAGTTGGATAATGATACTGAGATGGAAATGGAAAGATGGATAATGATACTGAGATGGAAATGGAAAGTTGGATAATGATACTGAGATGGAAATGGAAAGTTGGATAATGATACTGAGATGGAAATGGAAAGTTGGATAATGATACTGAGATGGAAATGGAAAGTTGGATAATGATACTGAGATGGAAATGGAAAGTTGGATAATGATACTGAGATGGAAATGGAAAGTTGGATAATGATACTGAGATGGAAATGGAACGTTGGATAATGATACTGAGATGGAAATGGAAAGTTGGATAATGATACTGAGATGGAAATGGAACGTTGGATAATGATACTGAGATGGAAATGGAAAGTTGGATAATGATATAGAGATGGAAATGGAAAGTTGGATAATGATATAGAGATGGAAATGGAACGTTGGATAATGATACTGAGATGGAAATGGAAAGATGGAGGATAGAGATAAAGAGCCTCATAGAGATAGAGAGAGAGGGACAGCGGTAGAGATAAATATTGATAGAGAGATGGATAGAAAGATACAGATAGATCAGTAAAATATTTACACACTGATACAGGGTTAATGCTATTTTCTTAAGTAATAACCAGTTTTATTACAGATTTCTCAGCTTTTCAAATGTCTGTTTTTATTCATGTTATTTAACTTATGCTGTTATTCCTTATAGGATATTGTTCACAGACAAAGGAGAGAGAGAGGAAAAAAGAGAAAAAGAGAGAGAAATGGAGAGAGGGGTGTGAGAGAGATAGAAAAGGGGAGGAGAGAGGGATGGTGAAAAAGAGAGTGCATGGAGGGAGGGAATAAAAGGGGAGAGAGAAAGAAGGAGGGAGAAAAGGAGAGGAAGAGAGGGGGAGAAGGAGGGAGACCAGGAGAAAAGGGGGAATAATATGGGAGAAAGGAGGTGGGAGAAAATGGGAGAGTGGAAGAAGGGGAAGGGGAGAGGGGAAGGACGAGGGGTAAAGGGGAGGAAGAGAGAGATGGGAAAGAGATGGGGTAGAGCTCCAACTTGTGTATCAGGACCTGCTGCTGTTGGGTTGGAGGGGCGGGGCCAGCACAAAGGGGAGACACAGGTAGATTCTGCAGCTGCATTTTGCCCCCTCTGTGCCAGGCCAGGTAAAAGGGGAATGTGTGGGGAACTGTCCCACATCTCCTCTCTTGACCCAGGAGCCGAGTCCTGCTGGGCCGGGTGATTGACACCTCCTGCAGCCCTGGTTTCCTGGTTAATGTGCCTAGCCCTGGATATATGTATGTCCGGGGCGAGACTCATCACAAACCCGTACAGAGGTTTCAAAACCAGGATAGTTCCGGTGAAACAGGTACGGGTGGGAACTTTAATGATGGGGTGGTTAAGATTGGGAGGATGGAAATGTATTCACTTTGGTATAAATATCCTCACCTTTGACGCTGGGGAAGCTGCTTTGTTGAGCAGCCGCCCGGCGGGTACGTCTTATAGGATCTCATCACAATCGGGGTTATTCACTGATTGCCGGTGTTTGCTGTTGTTGAGACCAGGATAAACATCAGAGATCCAGAGAGGAGAAACTCCAACAACGGCCGATGCGGGAATTATAAGGTTTATGGTTATGGGGGGCCTGTCTGTAACAGATAACAAAGAAAAAAAGCAACTTCCATAAAAACGTGTTCTCAGAGGTGAGGGGATTTATAACAATTGTCATTGTATCACAATGCTTCCATGGAAGGTGCCCATGGCACCCAGTAGACCCCCTATAAAGGTCTTCCCTGACCCTAAACGATGGGTTAATTCGAGGATTTTATAATTCCTAAACAATGGCTCAGTTGTAGCCCCAAAAGGAAGAGCTGAGAAGCACTTCCATGACTGACAGGGGGGCTCATTAGGAACCCCCCTTTTATTTTGCAAGTAAGGGTTCCATAGGAGTTTTCCTTGGCTCTTCAAAAGGTCACAGGAGACTTGTCTCTTGGTCAGAGGATAAGGCTTAGACAGCCTTCCTCAACTCCAAAAGGAGGTGCTGATTAGCGACCTTCACCGAGTCGGTTTATATTTTGGCCAAAAGGTGGAACTGAAGGACTCGATTTCTAGAAGAAAATTAAAAATTAAAAAGTTTTGAAGTTTGTTTTTTTATTTTCCAGCTTTCCTTTTTAGTGTGGAAAGCTTGGAAAGGTTAGGTTAGTGTAGGTCCTGCTCAGAGAGTCTACCTTGACGTGGTGGCAGGCTTAACATTTTTTGGCCAAAATAAGAAGGTTTCAGAGATTCGAATGGATTAATAAACAGACCCCAAAGTTTCTGGTGATTTCCCTGCATCGACTAATGTGAACTTGTAAAAGTGCCGAGGCACTGGATCCAGGAGTCATCCCCCCATGATGCTTACATCTCCCATGATGCTCTGCCACTCTTAAGACTGAGCATCATGGGAAAAGGAGTTCCAAAACATCTGTTGGGCCAAGGTTGCTGACCCCTGCTCTACATCCGCTCACTGACTCATTAGACACTCCGCTGCGAGGTGTGAGTGATGGTTGCCCTGTCCCTCACTCTGTAAGGCACCAGGATTCAGTGATGGGGACTTTTTGAAAGGGAATTACTTAGATTTTTCTCTATAATGTATTTTATAAAAATAAAAACACCAGCTCATATATTGTTAGAAATTCCCAATCACATGAGCCCAGCGTATGTGGCACGTGATTAAAAAGAAGGCATGACAGCTGCACTTTAAGCTCCAATGATGGAATAATTCCCCCACGACAATTGAAATGTAATGCCCTGATCGTGCAATGGCGGCCATGATGTATAGAGTTATCCATGCTAAATAGACATGGAGCTGTATGTGGGCGCAGGATCTGCACGGAGCACAATGTGACCATCAAAATAAATCTGATTGTTCCTGAGGGCTATAAACATTTTCTCAGAAACACAAACTGTATTTAGTATTACCACAGCTTGCCAGTAGAGGGCGCCAGTCACCATCAAACAAACTGCTGGTTACGCGGCTCACTCATTAAGGTTCACAGCTCGGGTTCCGGGAGCCGGTATGAAAACGTTCTTTTTCTTTTTTTACTTCTGATGTTGAAAAACGAACGACTGGGAATCCCTGATTAGGCTAGGGTCAGACTGAGGCAGTGCGAACGCGCGTGCAGGCGCACTTAATCACGGCCGTGCTAGCAGCAAATGACGGGCAATGACGGTCAATATACGAAGTACGGTCGCACAAAAGTCCGGCTGCGCAACGCAAGTGGAAAATGAACTCATTTTGTCGAGAACGTAAAACCACTAGTACGGTTGTACAGAGTGCGCTGCGTCCGTTAGCGGCGTGTGTGCGTGATTTGGAGATGTCAGACACTGCTAATGTCCGGCCAACATAACGTTCAGATGCACAAAGTGTTTTATTGATGGTCCGTACAAAATCACGGACGAGAAATGCGCATCGTATGACCGCTCTCGCGTACTCCGTGAAAAAATGCGTCCATTCGTTCGAACGCACTTTTTCACAGACAACGTGAAAATGCGTTCGTCTGACCCTAGCCTTACTCGGGTATACATTTGGAAAAAAAAATTCTGCTGACCTAAGTATTTTTGCTGATTTTACCCAAATGAAAGGTGCGGATTCCAGATATGAAGTCAAAAAATATGCAATGGCTCAAATTTTTTCACAAATAAGGAATGCTTTATTAAAGGTGTCAAATATCAGGGATAATAAGAAATTTCCTAGGAAGCAATAACACGTAATATATTTGATTCAAGCAAAAAATGACTATGTCATCTAACCAAGAGAGCAATAAGAGCAATAGCTAGTTGTTTAAATTTTAATTTTGAGGAAGGAATCTTCTCTTTTTGGATGCTCTGGTATAGTTATGATCACAGTTGTCACGCTGTAAACACCAGCAGTAGTCTGCCATCATGTTTCAGTTCCATCTGCCTTGATATCTACGTTCCATCGCCTTGAGGTCTTGATGGAAGCGTTCTCCTTGTTCTTCACTCATAGCTCCAAGATTTGAAGGGAAGTAGTTCAGGTGGCTATGAAGAAAAACGCAACTTAACACTCATGTTTGCTCCCAGTCTTCGAAAAGCAATCAACATATTTTGAACTAAAAGGTCATAATCCTCGGCTCTGAAATTGCCAAGAAAGTCAGTAATCAGGTCGGAAAATTACGTTTTTTTACTGTAATAGTTTATCAGTAAACAGTGTTTTGCGGGAAAACTGGACCTGACTGGAGGAAACGGGTGTGGCTTTTGGATTCGGCACACCAAAATGCATAAAGCTCACATGTTATCTTCAAGTCAGCAAAATTGATGTAGGCCTGTGATTATTCACCAAATCCCTGTAAATTTACGCCGTCAAAGTATAGGAGTGTTAAGCGTGCAGCAAGGTGCCGGCCAAGTCGAGTCACAGATTGGAATGGCGATGGAGCCGTTATCCTTTACCAGTGGTGGAGTCCTGAGTTCTTTTTTTGGGACTGAAGTGGCCAGTAGCTTTTCAAGGTGACCAGGATGTGTAAAATCTGCCACCTTCTCCGCTTCCCTCCCTAATCTGGTAGAAATGCTGGATGAAGTGGAGGATTTTCCTCCAACTCCACCCAGTGTCACCTACAGTCGGGATTTTGAACTTCCCGGCATCCGGTCACCAGATCTGTCACTATTGACGTCAGCACGCAGAGATTAGTCCAACACCAACTCTCTGAGACCACCTGGAAGTGTCTGCACAGGCGCTACGGAATTTGCATAGTTAAGTGCGGAAGTCTTCAGTGGGGCGTAATCTGGGGTTCCCACACTACACAAGTTACGTAGCAAAGTTTCAGGGACTTTGGGGTTCAGGAGTACCTGAGATAAAGAGGAGGCGCTGCATGGCGAGGGACAAAAGGTGAGTGAATTCATATAAAATGGAAAAAAACTATAGGAAAAATAATTGGGTGGAGACTGTCAGCAGCATCTGCTTATTTAATTAATTAACCCTTTCCCTCCACGGGGAGTACCATGCCGTCCCCGCAGTGAGTGGGCTTTAACGCTGCCGGGGGGGGGGGCATAGCATGCCCTAATAGCTTCTATGAGTCTCATATCGCAGTCGCACCCACCGGTTCGCTGCCTGAAATCAGGCTTTCCCCCTGCAGCCATGATTGGCAGCGCTCATCAGCTGGGTAGGCGGGCCAGAGGAGGGGACCACCGCAGCTGTTGGCAAACTCGTACGCCCTGCTGTTGGGCATTACCCATCCGTCGGCAAGGGATTAAAGGGCAGAAGAAATTGTAACACTTTTTTTAATAGAGTATTCCTTTAAGGCAGGAATCCCGAGGGCAAAGTTTGAAATACAAAGTATTTAAGGCCTGCGTCAGATGAGAGCACTATGTGCGCCCGTACCAGCGTGTTTACCGGCGCAGCGTTGTGACGCTGCAATGGAGCCGGTCACACGCTTGTGCACACGCTTTAAAAGCAAAAAACCATATACAAACGTATAAGGCCTGTCCTGCCGGGCACATAGTATTAACCATTCGAGAGTCTGTGCCCTGCAGGACAGGTCTTATATGTTTGTGTATGTTTTTTTTTCTTTTAAAGCACCAGTGATTTTTGAATGAAATAATTGGCCCCGAAATTGCACCAGTGAATTTCCCCATACGGTGCAATTTCGTGGCCATTCGGCTACTCAAAAACCTGTCTGTTTGCCATATATTAGCGAAGCGCCAGTGAAATACAGTGATATTTGACAGCAGTGAAATCCCCAAAGAGAAGCGATGGCTAATCTATCCAGAGAACACAGAACAGCACCAAAATGCCCTGATTTTCATGATTTCATTCGACAGTTTTAAACAGGCGAATCCCATAAGTTTCAATGAAAAAAAAATTCAATTCCCCTTTTTATTAAATATTTATTCAACCGTTTATTCTTTTCATTTGCAGCAAAAAGTCTATTCCTTAGGATTTTTTTAAATGGCTTTTTTTTCTGTAAAAGACCTTTTATTGTTATTCATAGGACCTTAAATATTATTTCCAGGCAATTTCATTCACTAGTTTTTAAAATGCCTTTTAAAAGTTGTGCTTTTGTCCCCTGTTTCGGCAGCTGGTCTGCTTTTTTTTTTTTCGAATGCGATCGGCGGATCGATTCGTTGGTTTATTCGATTGAATCGCCATTTTTTTATATTCTTTTGGTGGTTTGACAGTTTGCAGCTGCGTGCGGTGGGTTTAGTGATGGCATTCGGTGCATCGATTCAGTGCACTGCGGTGAATGCCGAAGGAGGGGGCACTGAAATTTCGCTGCTCTTTGAATAACCTTTAGCCTGGTTATGATTAACTGAGGGGTTAAACGTGCCACAGGGGTTAAACGAGGGGTTAAACGCTGCCTCCTGTGCTAGGACGCGCTCAGCGCGTCCGTAGCACAGGAGAACCACTTGACTGGACACGTTGAACGCGTCCATAGCAGCCAAGTGGTTAATCGTAGGTAAACATTCATTCAAGGAAAGGTGAAAATTCATCAGCACAGCAAGATCCCCTGTCCAAAGAAAAAAACATTGTCAATGAAACGATACCAACATTTCACGGATTGTAAAAACATGGGGTAAAGATAAACAAAACTCTCTCAAAAGAATTCATAAAGAGGTTAGCATACGATGGGGCCATGTTAGACCCGATCGCCATGCCTTCCACTTACAAAAATAGTACTCAAGACAATTTTCAAAAGATCCATCAAAAATAATTTATACTCCATTGCGGATAAAGTCTGAATCGCTCCAAAGGTTGCTTCAATACCCTCAAAATGAGGGATAGAGGTGAATAAACTGTTGATGTCCATAGTACACAGAAAAGCATTTTGTGGTACTTCTACCAGTGGTGTATTTTGGCCTAGGCCAACAAGGCCTAGGCCTTAGGGCGGCACCTTCCACTGTGGCCCCACCCCTAAAAAAAATATATATATATATTTTTTTTTTACTTTTGCAAAGTATTTTGCCAGGAAGGATACATTGAGATTTCACTAATTTTCAAGCATGCCCTGGGTAGGCAAGGCTTAGGCTTTCACTTTCCAGGGGACAGCAAAAAACCTCACCACTAAATGGGTTACTCACAGAGCACCAAAATGACGCCAACATTTTAGTGTTCTGTAGTTCCCTGCACTTCAGGGAATAAAATTTCCCCAAAGTGCAGGGAGTCGGCCGCTGAATGCTGCCACCGCAAACCCGTGGCCTGCTGTTTTCAAAAGAACTACTGAACGAAAGTGTCTGGAATTTACATATAAGATCCTATGATTGATAATAAAAACTTCTGTTACAGGAAAAAGAAAAACCGCTATTTAAAAAAAGGGGGGGAGGTTTTGCTGAAAAATTACTAAAAGGTACTAAAAAAAAAAAAATCAATAAAGACTTTTTACTGCAGATTAAAATAATAAATGGTTTATTAGATATTGCATAAAAACGGGAATATTTTTAACATTGAAACCTATGGGGTTTGCCTGAATAAACCTGCTGATTGAAACCACCGAACATCTGGGCATTTCACTGCCATTTCTCTGCTGTTTGGTGTTCTCTGAATAGATTAACCATTACTTCTCTATGGGGATTTGCACTGCCTTCAAACAGCACCGTACTTGCTGGCAGTTCGCCAAACTTGTGTGTGAGCATATCACAGAGCAGTAGTGTACTTAGGGGAGTGGCGGAGGGCGGGCCGCCCCAGGTACCAGTGATTATTGGAGTGTCATTAGGGGGTACTAGGAGGTGCCACTGTCACTTTGTGTCAGCTTTGAGCTGTGTTCTCGAACAACGAGCAGCGGATCAGGGCGTTTGCATGCGGAATAAAATTGAATAGAATAAAAATCTGATACACTCATACACACCGCACATTGCATTGCTGGGAGTTTTATTGCTGTGGATTCAGTGATACACACTGCATATTACTATGAGTTTTATTGCCCTGGAGCTCTGGGATACGCTCATACACACTGCACATTACTGTGAGTTTTATTGCTGTGCAGTTCTGATATGCTCATACACAGTGCCCATTTCTGTGGCTTTTATTTCTGTGCAGCTCTGTGATGCACTGCATATGAGTGTACATTTCTGTGGATTTTATTGTTCAACCAATTAGAGCTGCTGTGATCCAGTATACTTGACATGCGTGGCTGTTCTTTGTAAAAATGCTTGAATTTAAACATTTCATAATTTTATTTATCTCAATAGACACATTTGAAATGGTATACAAAATATACAAGTAGGCACTTGGTATCCACTTTTAATATAAAGAGAGGAAAAGGCGGAGTTCTAAGAGGAAAAGGTGGAGCTTAAAGAGGAAGGGTGGGGATTAACCAGGAAGAGGTGTGCCCTTGACAGGAAGGGGTGCCTCAAATTTAAATTAGGGGGTGCACGAGTTTAGTCAGGCCTAGGGCAGCACAAAACCTAAATACACCACTGACTTCTACCAGTTGTAGTTTCTGAATAAAATCTGCAGTGTCCCGTAAGTACGATTTAGTTTTCCAAACCAAAGGTTGCAAATGAACATCAATAAACATTGATAAAGGATGCAACACTGAACCACAACCCGACACAATCGGTCTACCTGGTGGATTTTGTAGATCCTTGTGAATTTTAGGCGTAAATACAAATGTGGCAATCTCGGAAATTCACAGTTTAAAAAATCTAAATCCTTCTTAGAAATCAAGTTACCATTCAAGGCAGTTTCAGTCAATTCCTTGATCTCTTGCTGTATAGCACGGCAGGGATCAGAGTCCAGTTTGCAATAGTGTGTGGTGTTGTTAAGCTGTCTATGGGCTTCCTGCATATAAAGCCGTGTCCATCACAACAATAGCACCACCCTTGTCCGCACTTCGAATGGATAAGGTAAGGTCTTCTTTTAATTCACGCAATGCCGAACGTTCTGCCATAGATAAATTCAGAAGTTTATTACTACCAGGTGTCCATTTCAATTTATCAACATCCAATTCCACTGTTTTAATGAAAGTCTCCACATAGGTATTAAAGCCTATGGGTGTAAACTTACTAGATGGTCGACATTTAGACAATTCAAATGAAGCTGATTCAGCCATTTCACCAATATCCAACTGTGGTGTAGTCTCATGTAAATGAAAGAAAGTCCTGAGTCTAAGAGTCCTAAAAAAACGCATCAACTCCACATCCAATTCCAATTTCTTTCCTTTGTAATAAAGGAACAAAACCCAGACCCCTTTCAAGTAAAGAGATCTGGGTGTCAGTAAGACACTTACTGGAAATATTGACTACCACTGTTTGAGCTTCTGTCTGGACCTCCCCGGGTACCGTGGAGTCGATCCTCCTTGTGATGTCTGACCAAAGAGCTTCGTTTGCAATCCTGCGTTTTTTATTTTTGGTCTGGCCCCACCGTGTGCGCCTCCTTGTCGTTGATCTAAAAAATCTTTGTTAGATGTAGATGCCTCAGAGGATAAATCAGTATCGATAGATTCACGTGAGTCTCTATAAATCGTTCTCTGTCTGAACCCTCCTCTTCTTTGATCTCTCCAATCATATACGTGATATTCCAAATAATCCAAAGTATCCCTACAAAACTTACTCAATTTTCTCACTACAGTATCCTATGTTGTACCAACGACTGTCTGATTGTTCCAATTTTCTCATCCACCACAACCTATCAATAGCTATCAATTTCTCCTTTGCCTCATTAATTAAGGTCCCAATTTGACCAAGTTCTTGTTGATTGCTTTATCTGTGGAGGCATTACAAGTCCAAACTACATTTGTTCAATATTTTGAACCAATTACTACAAAATTCTTTATTCTCCTTACAAAATGTGGGACGCAAATTAACCCTTAGACCTCTAGGAATACGTCTCACTTTGAGATACTCTACCAATGTGTCCGAATGTAATTGGTAATTAATAATTTTTTTCTCCAAGTATTCAATTCTCTTATATAACAAGGTATTATCATTGGACAAACTATTGCCATGATAGGTTTCATCTTTATTGTAATTAGGACAGGCATTATTTAATCTAAGCGATTGAAGTACCGCTTGGATTGTGGGTTTCGTATGTGACTTGGCGTTCCTTTCGTGATCGTTTAGCCACAGTCATTTTTTTCATTTGACGTTTAGCACCTCCCTTTCTGTGGATGATTACTGCACATGCGCCGTTTAGACACATGCGGATAGCATCCTTGTCAATACCGGACTCTCGTGATATTTTTCTGTGCGATTTCGCGGTTTTGACATGGCGGCCGCCGTAATTGAACTTAGGTGTGTGTGCACCCAACGTCCTCCGTGATTGGCCTTTATGGGGAACCTATGAGATATATACACACAAGGTGATTGTACTTACCCTTATCCCTTGACAAAGACTGAGGTCGAAACGTTGGGATCCTTGACTCCGCTCTCTGTTTTCTTAAGTGCCAGGTAATTCATATTGATTTTTTTCATATTGGTTTCAATTTGCACTTTCTTATTGTTACTGAGGTTCTTTGCGATGTCAGATTTTGTTGTGTTATTTTTGTGTACCAATAAAATTTAATTTTGCTATTGGAGTGCAACCCTCTTTTTGTTTTGTTCTAGAGTATGGAGGTTTTTTGGGAAGCCTCTTACTAGGGAGTGCACCCTTGCTTTCTTCAGTGTGCAGAGCAACTTATTTTTGTAATTTGCAGCACAGTTTGAAGACATCTGGGGTAGAGGAATACAAAAAATGCAGGTAAGCACAATAGTCACAACTGCACCATTGCACCTCCTACTGATTCCGACTACACTATCGGAACATCGGTCACAAGCCCCAGAACTATGATCATTCAGAAACCATGGGTAGATGCTAGTATGTTACGTGGGAGTTTATGTAAGGTATGTCAAAATCAGGTACCCCATTAAAATAAACCAGGTACTCCCATAAACATAAATAAATGTTACATTATGAAGTAAACGAATGGCATTTCTATTAAATCACCAGTAGATGGGTGCAGAGTGAAAAGCCCAAATGATGAGCACACGTTTATCTAAGAGGCTCCCTTAGCAGAGGGAACTAAAAGAGCAGAGCTTTCGTTCCTGCTAGGAACAAATATCAGTTGCACAACTGAAGTCATGGTTTATGTGTTTGCAAGTAAGAGGGAGCATATCCAGAGTTATAAACAGGGCAAAAGTGATTTAATTCACATCCCTGTGATTAGAAAAGGCTGCTGGGAATTAGATAAGACACTAGACCGATGGCAGTGGGTTGTGCTGATGTGTCATAGCTCACCAGCATACAGGGAACGTGACTATAGGACCTCATGTTAGACTATAGTAGGCTAATGGTGCAATACAATATAATTTAGATTGAGTAATCATATCTGTACATGTTTAATTGTTTATTTTCTATAAGAATGTTAGTCCTGCATGGGGGAATGTTACTGTATATATCTAAATGTGTATTAATGTATAAGGAACCAAATATTCAAGTACTCTCCTACCAGAACTGAAGTCATGCTTTGTGTGTTGCAGAAAACATTTAAAATAAAAACAACTTCTGGTTTCACCAAGCCCGCTCCCTTCGCACATTGGAATTATTGACATACTTGCAGCATATGTGCAACACTTAAATATAAACTGAGTGAATTTGAAGTACTGGATCTCTGCCTGATTCACTTCACCGGACCTTGAGGCTTAAAAAAAAGGAACTAAATGGATTTATAGTAGTTTTTGCATCTGTATTTGGATGAACCCACAATTTGTCCAAATATTCAACAATTCTGATTTGTCATTGGCAAAAATTGTGTATAACTACCACTGTAGCAAGACTAACAAAAGGACTTCAGGCTATGATCACTGCCAAAAAGGTGCATCAACGAAGTAAGGTCTGAATACTTTAAAAAAAATAATAATCTAAGTTTTGTGTTTTTACAACATTGGAGACTTAGAGGAATTGAGGGATTTTCCCAGTGAAATTCAGTACCATTGTAATGATGCCATTACAGCACCCAATAGAAACTTCATTAAAGGTTAGGGTTGCCATTTGTGCTCATTTTGGTTTCACTGTAACCGTAACAGATTCCGCTCAATCTTTTGATAGGAGCGAAGACCGTGTCAAAAAGAAGCAGGATCTGTTGCCTAAAATGAAGTGAAAAATGGAGCAGAATTTGTTAGTGTTGGGTTAAGTCAAACACCAACGGCAACTTTGACCCGAAGATCAAACACTAGCATTGATTTACAAACACCAGTGCAATGCTAAAAGGACATTGTCACGTGGAAAAAAATTCTGCACTTGCAGACAACTTTTTCCCCCATAGCATCCAATCGTAAAAGGGAACATTTTTCAAATGAGACTCTCACTATGTCATATCTGGAGGCAGGGGTGTCGTAAGGGGGGGGGGGCGCACCGGATGAAACCACCCCCTAGGGTGACACACTAAAAAAGTAAAATAAAAAAAAATCTTTAAACACAAAAATATTTTGCCAGGAAGGATACATTCAAACTTCTCATTTTCAAGTATGTCCTGGGTAGGCAAGGCCTAGGCTGGCACTTTCCAGGGGGGCAGCCAAAACCCCCCCCCCCAAAAAAAACATCCACTAAAGTGGATATTAACAGAGCAACGAAATGACGCAGACATTTCAGTGTTCCACGCACTTTGGGGAATCAAATTTCCCCAGTGAATTCACTGCAGGGTCCCTGAAGTGCAGGGAATCAGTCACCGAATGCTGCCGCAAACCCGTCGCCCGCTGTTTTAAAAAAAAAAACTACTGAAGGAAAATGTCTGGAATTTACATATAACATCCTACGAATGAGAAAAAGGTCTGTTATACAAAAAACGCTATAAGAAAAAATGGCTCTTTTTAAAAATGCCTAAAAGATAATTTTTACTACAGATTACAGGAATGACGGTTTACTAGATATTGGATTAAAAATGGGAGTCGCTTGAATAAACCTGCTGAATGAAAACACCAAACATCAGGATATTTCTCTGCTGTTCAGTGTCTCTGAACAGATTAACCATTACTTCTCTGAGGAATTTCACTACCTTCGAACAGGCACCGTACTTGCTGGCAGTTCCCCAAAATTTGTTTGTGAGCGTATGAGAGAGCTCCACAGCAATAAACCTCACAGTAATGTGCACTGTGTATGAGCATTCAGTGTTATATGGGAGTACTGAGTTATGAGTAAGATTAGTTAAAAAGAAACCGTAAAACGCAGGGGGGGGGGTGACACCATGAGGTACCGCAACGGGTGACACCAACCCTAGTGACGCCACAGTCTGGAGGGAAACACAATGTGGTGTTTCAAGGGTCTATTTACATACACTGAAATTGCGTGCAATTTTGGTGGTTTATGTTACATTTCAGTGATTCCATTTTGCCAAAAACACGAAATTCACCGTTTAGTGAGCGGTCACAGGATTTTGCCGAAATTTGAGTTGCCAAATTTCCAAACTGCACAAAAAAAACAAAAACAACACATACAGTCAGGTCCAGAAGTATTGGGACATCAACACAATTCTAACATCTTTGGCTCTATACACCACCACAATGCAGTTGGAATGAAACAAACACAATGGGCTTTAACTGCAGACTGTCAGCTTTAATGTGAGGGTATGTACATCCAACTCAGGTGAACGGTGTAGGATTTACAGCAGTTTGCAGATGTGCCTCCCACTTGTTAAGGGACCAAAAGTAATGGGACAATTGGCTTCTCAGCTGTTCCATGGCCAGGTGTGTGATATTCCTTCATTACCGTAATTACAATGTGCAGATAAAAGGCCCAGAGTTCATTTCAAGTGTGCTATTTGCATTTGGAATCTGTCGCTGTCAACTCTCAAGATGAGATCCACAGATCCTTCACTATCAGTGAAGCAAGCCATCATTAGGCTGAAGAAACAAAACAAACCCATCAGAGAGATAGCAAGAACATTAGGCGTGGCCAAAACAACGGTTTGGAACATTCTCAAAAAGAAGGAACGCACCGGTGAGCTCAGGAACACCACAAGACCTGGGAGACCACAGAAAACATCTGGTGGACGAATGAAGAATTCTTTCCCTGGTGAAGAAAACACCCTTCACAACAGTTGGCCAGATCAAGAACACTCTCCAGGAGGTAGGTGTATGTGTGTCAAAGTCAAAAAATCAAGAGAAGACTTCACCAGAGTAAATACAGAGGGTTCACCACAAGATGTAAACCATTGGTGAGCCTCAAAAACAGGATGGCCAGATTAGAGTTTGCCAAACAACACCTAACAAAGCCTTCACAGTTCTGGAACAAGATCCTATGGCCAGATGAGACCAAGATCAACTTGTACCAGAGTGATGGGAAGAGAAGAGTATGGAGAAGGAAAGGAACTGCTCATGATCCTAAGCATACCACCTCATCAGTGAAGCATGGTGGTGGTAGTGTCATGGCGTGGGCATGTATGACTGCCAATGGAACTGGTTCTCTTGTATTTATTGATGATGTGACTGCTGACAAAAGCAGCAGGATGAATTCTGAAGTGTTTCGGGCAATATTATCTGCTCACATTCAGCCAAATGCTGCAGAACTCATTGGACGGCGCTTCACAGGCAGATGGACAATGACTCAAAGCATACTGCAAAAGCAACCAAAGAATTTTTGAAGGGACAGAAGCGGAATGTTATGCAATGACCAAGTCAATCACCTGACCTGAATCCCATTGAGCATGCATTTCACTTGCTGAAGACAAAACTGAAGGGAAAATGCCCCAAGAACAAACAGGAACTGAGGACCGTTGCAGTAGAGGCCTGGCAGAGCATCACCAGGGATGAAACCCAGCGTCTGGTGATGTCTATGCATTCCAGACTTCAGGCTGTGATTGACTGCAAAGGATTTGCAACCAAGTATTAAGAAGGGAAAGTTTGATTTATGATTATTATTCTGTCCCATTACCTTTGGTCCCTTAACAAGTGGGAGGCACATCTGCAAACTGCTGTAAGTCCTACACCGTTCAGAGTTGGATGTACATACCCTCAAATTAAAGCTGACAGTCTGCAGTTAAAGCACATTGTGTTTGTTTCATTCCAACTCCATTGTGGTGATGTATAGAGCCAAAGATGTTAGAATTGTGTCGATGTCCCAATATTTCTGGAGCTGACTGTACACCACTCCTAACAGACAATAAAAAGAGTCCATTTTGTAAAAGTACCTTTTATTATTTGAACGAAAATCTAGTCTATAAATAAAAGATGTTCTAAAAGTGTTTTTCCATAAAATCCGAAACAGTCTTTGAAACCTGTGAGATTTATTTTCAATTTTGGTAAAAATTGTGTATTTTTTCCAGAAAAATGCAATAACAGGTTGCCATAAATAAAAAAAGCCCTATAGAATATGTAACCACAAAAGGTTTGGATGATAAAATAATTTTACGCGCTGTAAAGGATTGAATTTATTCACACAGTATCGAACTGGTTAAAAAGACCTGTATCTGCGCCAATAAATAATCTGAAATATGTTTTCACTAAATTCCGAAAAAATTGCCACCAAAATCTTCATCTCCAGACCCATAGAGATCTTAATCCAACTGTACAAACAGTGATATTCACCGTCCGATGCAATTCGTAGTTTAGTGAATAACGCCTTCAGTGACAGTAAACCTTAAAAGTGTTGATTCAATGTAAGTAGTTGCCTGAAGTTGTGCAACAAAAAATGTATTCCGTAGTTGTGGCGTGATTTTATTTTTAAAAACAAGAGTGTCACCTGCGCTTATTCCTATAGCTCCATGTGAAACAATGAGATTTTGGTTTACATGAGATAACAAAACCTTATGAGGCCTGAGAAATGACCCACCATAGGGCAGACCACAAGCACTGTTACCAGGTGGCAGTAATACCATAAATCTTGCTGACATTCATGTCAAGAAATGTTAGCTTGTGTTATGAGACCCGCACAACTGCCACAATGTGACAAACTCTCATTTAAAGTGTTATATCCCTAAATGTTCCTGATACGGCACAGAAGATACAACACAATAGATCTCCCAGGAAATATCTAGGAGGAGGAAGAAATACTTTAATAGTCATGGATCATCAAGGAACTAGTGGGTCCTGCTACATGATGCCCGCGTGCCCAGGTACCCCCCTTTTCCCAGTATGAAACCAAAGAGCTTCACGTTACCACATTGCAATTTTATTAGGATTCTTATCAGGTTTACACATGAGAATGCTTTGGAAGGTGCTTGGAGCTTGCTTTTGGAGAATCCCTGTTCCCCAAAAGTCGTACGGCATTTATTTCCAAGGCAGAGCATGTGAAATCTAGAAAGGAAAGACACAGGATATTATGAAACCATAGAGCTTCCCATAATACTTGAAGACCCCCTGCAAAAACAAAATGTGAAATCCCACCATTATGCCATATAACTGCATTCACCGTATCACTTGAATTCCACCCATCTGTGAAAAAAACCCCTACATTTTTCACTTTTTCTTACCTATAGCAGACCAGGAGTCCATCAGCCTCAGTATGTTTGGAAAGGACTTTCTTCCGGCAGGTTGTTCGGGCTTCAATAAACGTTTGCCTTCTTCCGGTGTGCTGGGACCTTCTGCCGAGGGCATTTCAGCTAATGCACTGCTCTGGCTCACACCCACCTCACCGCTGCTCTTCCAACCAAAGTATGCAAGGGAATGAAGGCCGCAAAACATGGGGTTTAAGACACCCTAAATACAGAGGATTCATGTTCAATGTGGGTCACAAGTTTAGAGTTAGTTACAAGTTTTTATAAATCGCTAACAGGTTCCGCAGCGCTGTACAATGGGAGGTAGAACAACAAATATACATACAGGTTCAACACACAGTATAGAAGGAGAGAGGACCCTGCTCAAGAGCTTACAATCTAAATGGGTTGGATGGCACACTAGGTGAGTGTTAATAGAGAATATGAAGCAGCGGAGTGCATGTGGGAAGAGGCACTGGGAAATTAACAGAGGGGGATTAGGGAGTGAAGTGATAGGCTTCTCTAAAGTAATGGGTTTTCAGAGACTTCTTGAAGAACTGGAGAGACGGGGAGAGTCTGATGTTGCAGGGGAGGGAGTTCTATAGAAAGGGAGAGGTCTTGAAGGCTGGAGTTGGGGGTGAGGATACGTGAAGTTGATAGCATCAAATCATTGGCAGAGTGAAGTGGTCGGGATGGGATGTGCCTAACAAGGGAGGAGATATAGGTAGCGGCACGGTTATGGAGAGCTTTGAATGCGAGGACCAGTATTTTGAATTGGATTCTATAGGAGACAGGAAGCCAGTGTAGAGATTGACAAAGGGGTGAGGTGTGTGAGATGCGAGAGGTGAGGTGGATGAGCCTGGCACAGGCATTTATAACAGACTGCAGAGGGAGAATCTGGGACCTCTTAAAGCCAGAGAGAAGACGGTTACAATAGTCAAGGAAGGAGATAACAAGTGCGTGGACAAGCATTTTAGCAGAGTCCTGATTAAGACAGGGGCGGATGCGTGCAAAAGTAAATAATACATGTACACACAAAAATTAAAACCTGCAAAAGGTGGTTACGTAGGCTTTGGGGTTATATCTGTGTAGGGTCTTCCAGAGGTCATTTTCCCTTTAATGTAACCTGAAAAAGTGAATTTAATACAGAGGGGCGCGCAGTAATGCCCCAATCCAAAATAAATCAACTGCTTTGGAATGTAATACATTTTACTAATGCATCCATTGATATTCAACTTTAGAGTTACTATTGAATTGTGCAGCACCAAGAGCCCTTATAAAAACCTTCAGGGTTATTCAAAGAGATCCGAATTGCTGGCGAAAGGGAACCAAACGCTGAAAGTCAGTGTTCGGTTACCTTTCCTGGCCATTCAGAGAGCAGGCAGTTCGCCAAATTGCCTGCACATACGGTGCCTGTTCGAGGGAAGTGAAATCCCCATAGAGAAGCAATGCTTCGTCTATTCAGAGAACAAAAACCAGCAGTGAAAAGTTGCCGAATTGCCCTGCTGTTCAGTGGATTCATGCGACAGGTTTTTTTCAGGCGATTCCCATAGGCTTCAATGTTAAAAATATTCCCGTTTTAATGCCATCTCTAATAAACGGTTGATAATATTCTGCAGTAAAAAGTCTCTATAGATTTTATAGGATCTTTTAGGCATTTTTTTTTTCAAAAAAAATTTCCGTTTCTTTTTTTTAAAATAGTTCTTTTTCTGTAACAGCCCTTTTTATTATCATTCATTGGATTTTATATGTAAATCCCAGACTTTTTCGTTCTGTAGTTTCTTTGCAAACAGCGTTTCACTTTTCAAACATTCAAGCGTACTGTTTTTTTGGGGTTTTTTCCACTCCATTCGTCTTCGTTGTCGGCTTTTTGCGGCGGCTGCTCTGCACGTTGATCAGCGGCTGCCCGGGTTAATCCAGATGTGCGGGTTTCGGTGTGCCTTCGCCGGGTTTTGCGGTGAGCGTTCTGCAGGTTTCTGGCGGCTTTTCCCTGCACTACAACAGCCCTGTGGTGCTTGCTGAATACACCGCAGGGTCGCCGAATGGGATCGCCAAATCGAACCGAATGGAAGAGAACGAAAAGTCACCGAACATGCGGTGACTTTGATTCTCTTTGAATAATCCTGTTTATTTTTCTTAATTATAGGGATGTAATATTGGTTTTGCAGGATTTTGGAACATGTACAGCTGGAGCCAGCAAGCTCGGCCCTCTAGAGGTTTTGAAACTAGGTTTCCTTGGAGTCTCCCCCTAATGAGTGGCTGAGCATCATGGGACACGTAGTTTCAAGACATCTGGAGGGTCGAGGCTGCTGACCCATGACACAAAGTAACCCTACATATAAAGTCATGTTACCGTCTACAGTAAGCCAACAAAAGCATTCCAGAAGTCCTGCCCGACTTCCATAAACCGCTCCATCTTTATGGCCGTCGACCGCAAAAATTAATCTGGAAATATACCTACTGTAATGACCCATGCGGTGCGAGCGGCTGCTTGTAACTGACGCGGAGGCTCCGAGTTTCCCCAAATTTCTAGGAGAAACATCAGGAAATCACAGAGCACGTTCACGATCCAGCTGCAAAAAGAAGATTAGTAATAGCTACATTGTACACAACACTAAATGGCAGCAAAAAACAGTATAAAGTGCAACTCCAATAAGATGCCAACGCTACAGGTATTACTGGACTGATACCGACGCAAGAGCAATGACTGGAGAGTAGGGTACAGATCTGTCTCCACCAATTCCAACACAACATTAGGGCAAACAATGGTGCATGCCTTCCACTCTTGCTGGCCATGTGACGTGGTTCCGTTTTGAAAGGGTGACGCACTTGTGTCTCGGTTCCTACACCCTTGACAACCTTGTGTTTCAGTTTGGAACAATTGAATACCTGCAAAGTTTAGGACAGGGATGTAAAACTCCAGCCCCCAGATGGTGCTAAACTACAACTCCTATGGTTCCTATTGCGAAGAATTGTATCACCATATGGGGGACCATAGTTTGATATCCCTGTTTAGGAGGTATGAAAGCAGGACAGAGGGTGCGAGGTGCATCTAAGCCACTGATGCATCATTAGTGATGTGGTGGGGACGTGGACGCATTCTGTTATTTCCAGACCCCTGAGAAGGAACAAGGGGCAGAAAGACACACTGACACTGATAGACTTGCTCCAACATTAATCTAAGCAACATGGGTAGCCTCCTGAGATGTAGATTCACGGGTTACAGGTCATGGATTTTCACGAGGTGCAAGTCATGTTTTTTCACTGCAGTCATTGGGGTTGTTCGGATGAATGTCATGGGCACATGACTAGTAAAAATCAACCTTGAAGGGAGAAGTGCTAGGAGACATGTGTACACTCATGTGACTGACTCTGCCATCACTGGGGCAGTTGGAGGAGCATGGGAGCTGGCCTCCTACCTACTGACTATGGGTCAAGGTGCAGTGCTACCTGGGGTTTACTGACTGGGTTGCCCAGGAAATCCGGGATATGTGGAACTGTGTCTGGGCATCCTGGTGGGCACGCTCAATTTATTGTAGACATGTTTTCCTTCATGTTGACTGATGGGGCGGGGGGGGATTTCTCTGGCAGCTAGAAGACAAGTGTGATTGTGCAAACGGTCCATTGTTTAACTTCCCAGTTTAACTCTCCCTGGTCATCTGTTGATCTTATCTTTGGTTTTATTCATGGAGGTGGCTTGTCCCTTAACTGTACATATCTGTATGCCAGTTTTTCTGCAGTTACTCTGAACACTGGGCTTTCTTCGTGATTTGGGGTAAATTATATATATTTATTTGGAGGTCGTGTTCCTGCCCTAAGGCTGGGGTCAGACCAGCGCACTTTTAACGTGCGTTCTGGCGCACATAATTACGGCCGCACTAGCAGCAGATGACGGGCAATGACGGCCAATATACGATGTACGGCCGCACAAAAGTCCGGCCGTGCAACGCAAGTGGAATTTGAACACATTTTTTTGAGAACGCTGAACCGCTAGTACTGACGTACTGAGTGCGCAGATGCGGCATAGCAGCGTGTGTGCGTGATTAGGAGATGTCAGACACTGCTAATGTCCAGCCTACATAACGTCCAGATGCAAAAAGAGATTTATTGACGATCCGTACAAAATCACGCCCGAAAATGCGCGTCTGACCGTTTTTGCTCATTCCGTGAAAAAATACGTCAATGCGTTCGGACGCACTTTTTCACGTTCGCAGGGAAAAATGCTTTCGTCTGACCCTAGCCTAAATGTTACTGGTTCTGCCTTGTAACTTCGGGAGGTTTGGGCTGAGGTTGCTGGAACTCTATATCTTTCTCCAAGCGGTGGGAATAAAGTCTGACGGAGGCGCCCAGTCAGGGTGCCAGGCGGTCCGTCACAACCCTTCTATTAAATGTAATGGCCATCAACCTATACAGGAAACGCACCTTTGAAGACCGGAGCCTACAAGTAGTCACAGGTGCTTAATCTCCTAATGGTAAATATGTCCCTTTTGCCAAAAAAACCTTCAAACTATATTTCTCATTTCAGTATCAAAAACCGCACAGGCAGAAAAGTGAGAAAGTGAGCAGTTGACAAACTGATGCGATATAAAAACAAAGCCAAACCCTTACAACTACTCTTGCACGGATGAGAACCATCAGGGCTTAAGTGCAAGGGGTCTGTGTCTAGCATGGTGGCTTTAGTTTATTGGCTCATCAGGGGATGTTCTTACCAGGCTATAAAGGTGCCGTTGATTTGCAGAAGCCTTTTACACAAACTGCGTTTCCTGAACCTTTCGTTGCAGGTGTAAACCCCACTTTGCATGCGAAGCACAATCGGCACTGCCAGGAACAAATAAAGAACAGAAACAAGCCGTGTGAATGTTCCAAAGCAAGTGAATAAAGCATTTTACATATACTGGAAGTTTATAAATGCTGCGGAAAGGAAGAACCACAGAAAGCAAAATATTTTTGCTATATATCCTGGCTTCCACTTACAGGTCTAAGCACTAAAAGGTGAAACTCCTGAGAATGACTGGAGAAGTGAAAATGCGAGGTCAAAATAGCCAAATCAGAAAAATTCTCCCATTTATCTCATTTTCCAAATCTGCTATTTAGGCTAGATTGTTCTCTTCTCCTGACAGTTCTCCAGATTTCACCCCTTCGTGAATAGACCTGCATACGTATGCAAATAAAATGGCATTATCATTTGACTAGTTAGGATTCTCATACATGTGTATGTGCCTAGAAGATTGCCTAAAACTGAGTGGACTGCTAGTGATCCAGTGGCTTGTGCGGGCGGTCTTTACCTCCATCAATCCAGTCACTCCTGACTATATCAGCACAGCCTGCTAAAATAGCAATAACCCAAGACACGGAAGAAAAGATGGATCACGGCAACCACTAACTCCAGTTAAATAGACACTCTAGCCACCATAATCCTGTTAAATCAACTGGTCATAAGGTTCTGAATAGTGGCCCTACAGGGTGTCCTGCTGGGCTGTAGCAAGCTTTCAAGGTAGAGTTCCTCTCCACCCTGAAAGTCGTCATTCGGCTCCTGCTGGACAACCTTCCGGGCCGCAAAAACATTGAGAGGTGTTGGATGATCAGTTTCCATTAACTGAAACTGATCATACAATATTTCTCAAAAATGTTGCATTTCGAGGAGCACCAGATTGTCTGTGTGCATGTAAGACACCACACAAGTGTCATTCGTCTCTAATCCAGCAGCAAATGCCATCTGCAGGAGGAACCACAGCACGGGGGGGGGGGGGGTATTAAAAAAGGGACACTCTGGACACCTTGATCACGTTAGCCAATTAAGGGCCCCATTACAATCTCCGAAACATGTGAGCGTTGCGTTAAATCACTTAACCTATGCCCCCAGATTACATTCCGAACGCTGACTGGTTAAAAGAATGTGTTTGCGCGAGTTTACCGGTGTTTGCGCGAGTTTACCGGTGTTTGCGCTCTCCATGATAAGCATAGGGAGTGCAATCAGTAATTAGGACTTTTTAATCCTAAAGCTAACGCTCATTAATGCACCGATGGGGTAACTAAAAAGTTAACCACAGCTAGAAGCTGGTGCTAATGGATCCTGCTTCGGTAGAATCAGTCAGCACAAGCTGAAATCCTCCAAACAGATACTCCCATCTCATCCCGCGGCACGAACGGTTTCTCGATCCACAGATTCTGGCCGCTGGGAATAGTCCCAGGTCTCCCTTTGCAGCCCTGCACAATCAAGTCCATTGGACTCCCGGAGGTGATACTCGCGGAAGTGCTGCCACGAGTACCATGGAGTAACCCTCCACGCGGCGTTATGGGACAGGCTGATGAATTAGCACCTGCTCCATAATCTGGTGCTGAAACAGGGATGTCAAAGGGAAACCTGAAGGTGCAGGTTTTCTCGGTTAGTCTCCGTTTTAGCACAGGGCATGCAATGGTGTCCTAAAATGCCCAGGTTGCGTGCCGTCCCCTCCCTCCAGTCCCATTTTGCCAAAAGCTGAGGGGGACAAAGGAAACTCAACCGCTTCACACAGCAGATGGGATTTTGAACATCCCACCTCCCATCTGTGCCAGTAATACTGTAACACCAGCCTGCCGTACGGGTCGGTAGAGAAGATACCTCAAGTCACAAATGTGATGGTCAGCCACGTGGGGCATTACCACATTCGCTGAAAGATAAATTCCAAGTTTGGATTGACCAAAGATTTGCCTAAACTATTCAACTCTAGTGAACCTGCACCCTGGTATGACACGACACCTGAATTACCTGTAGACATTGCTTTTTTCAGGAGCAGCGGGCTTCCACACAGGGCAAGCAATAACGGGACATAAACCAGGATATCATGGAACAGGACAAGGCTGTTCACCGAATCACATCTGGTAGAGAAGATTGTAAGGATGAAACAAGGCAAATCTCTATATAATAATGAAAAAATTATGATCGTTCTCATTATCCGGTAACAGAAGCAAAATATTGGAAAACCCTCGAGACCTGAGCGGAGACACGCCAAATGTCAAGACACTAGTGCCATTGTCGTCCTCTGCTTTTATAAACAGGGTTTTATTCTCCATGAGTTTAGAAGGTAATCCAGATGTGGACACCTTGCCCGATGCGAGTAGGCCAAAAATAAAATGATGGTCAGTGGTTGCTTTCTCTCTCCTGTAGAGAATACTTCCCTGGCATCTCCGTTCAGGCAGCCCTTTCAGATGTAATCAGACTGATTTGCATATCGTATAGTTCTCTGTATTGGCAATAGGAATACATTATGAGGCTTGAGTGGGCACACACACACACACTGGTGCCAATGCCCAGGATCAAAGACTATAAAAGGTTTATAAAATAAACTGATCACAAATACGATACAGGCTTTTTTTTTTATATTTGAAAAAGGAATTTTTAGTTGGATTCAATGAAAATTGATCAGCATGGCCTTACATTTAACCCTTTCACTGCTGAGGACGTGTGAGGAACGTCCTCATTGACTCCTAAGGAAAGATGGGGTGGAGATATCGGGGTTCAAAGGAACCCCCTATCTACCGACTGTTGGCAGCTAGTAGGGTCATGTTTGGTATCATTAGAAAGGCCAGAGCATGGCCTTTCCAATGATGCCAAACATGACCATGTTTAAAGTAAAGAAAAAAAAACAAAACACATTTTTCTTTTTCTAAGACGTAAAATGGCTCAGCAGTGAAGGGGTTAAGGAACAATCGCAGTCCCTAGTGACCTCTTGTGGGGCTCGTTTCCAGACTTTTATATGTTTAAGATGCAGATAGGGCGGCCAGGTCTTTCTTAGTTTTCCTGGACACATTATTTGCACTGAAGGGCAGCACATGAGGAATGCATCCCTGCAGTATGTACAATTCATATGCTGCAGTCAAGATATTAAAGAGAAATCCCAGGTGGCAGCATATGAATCATACATGTAACATGGGAGATCCATCCCTGAACTTTCCCTCTGGGTGGAGGTGGAGAGATATTCATTCTCAAGGACTCTGAAGTCCGAGGGACCATTTGCTCTCCCTGCGCTACTTGCGTAGCAAAAGAAAGGCAGATTCGGTGGCACCTGCGTAGAACAAGGAGTATTCGCGTAGCTCGGATCCATCACTCAGTAATATGCAGCCTGCATTAGTGCATCACAGGGCTCCACAACAATAAATCTGATGTAGGATTGTTCACTAGCCAATGTACGAGTAATTTACAGTCGTTATAGTGACTGTAAACTATGGCAGTTCCCAAAAGTGGAAATTCAGATGCAGGAGAGGATTCACTGATTAAGTTTACGTTGCCATGTTGGAATTTCCCTTTGGGAAAGGGAGTTTATCATAACGCATGCGATCGTGAATAACCTCAGCGATGTCATTGTGCATGAGCATGTTGGAGAGATCCACAGGGGAAATATATATACATTTTATTAAAGATCTTTTTAGTTTTAGGAAAAACGCGACAGGTTTTCGTGTCAGCTTTGACCGTAAACTGTATGAAAGACAATTTTAAAGCAAAACCTAGATGATACCATGAGGTTATTTGTGTAGCGCTAAAATTGTGAGCGAACATAGTCTAAAAAGACAGACCTGTCTCCAGCTTTTAACGGAATCACGAGCATCAAGAGTCCTTGGAGGCAAAGAAGACTGGAGATTCCCCAACATAATAAAGTATAAGTTCCCGATAACCTGAGGAGAGCATTAAAAAAAACACATGCAATAAATAAAAAAGTCATACAACTAAACTAGCCCACCCTGTGGTACTGTACACACACACGCACCTGACAGCATCTGCCCAATTATTTTAGGTGGACCTACTCCATTGGCTGCGCCGCCGGCTCCTCTTTAGCTCAGGGCTTCCTAAATGCAGAAGTCCCTGCAACTATCAAACGCAATTTTTGTACGTACGTAAATTGTGAAGCATATGTGGCGCAAATAGCATAATGCTCGGAATTTACATACTTTTGCACGTACATGCTGCACGGCCTGAGCAGGATTATGGATTGGCACTGTTTGCACACGTGCAGAAATAAAATGCATCATTCGCACTCTGAGAAAGCTCACTGTTCTGAGTGTTTAGAGGATGATGTCAGCACATCGTCCAGGCTGACATAATTTGTCTAATAATCCAGATTTAGGGGAAAAACAATCTACATAAAAGACAAAAAAACATCTCATGTTGCAGAGGGTAACAACTTTTGTTCATTAAAAGGCCCCCGCTAACATTGCACTCACAGAATATTGTAAGTAAATAGGCACGTA
This sequence comes from Leptobrachium leishanense, assembly GCA_009667805.1. NCBI lineage: Eukaryota > Metazoa > Chordata > Amphibia > Anura > Megophryidae > Leptobrachium > Leptobrachium leishanense. Next base: position 122,589,992 of record CM019071.1, read on the forward strand.
GTATTGCTTTTTTACCGCTCCCAAAAGGAAGACCTCAGTTTTCATCCACCCGCCGCCACAGGAAGGAGCCACGAGGATATATTCCAAATGGGATTTAATGTAAACAGCATACAGTTAAAACAAAATTAAAAATCTCCAACGCGTTTTGTTTGTCTATCCACAAACTTCATCAGGGAGATAGTACGTTAATCCGCCCTGCATACACATTCGACACAGAACAGCAGAAGGAGAGAGGACCTTGCTCAAGAGCTTACACTCGAAGAGGAGAGGGGTGACACACTAGGTAAACAGTGTATGTAAATATTTGTTATTCTGTCTCTCCCATTGTACAGCGCTACAGAACTTGTTGGCACGCTATATAAAATACTTGTAACTGTAAACATACAAAACAGAGCAGACATCCAAGATGTACTGAAGGAAATAAAGATCTCAGACTGGGTCATGGAAAGAAAAACGAAACAAACAGTAGAAGACCGGCACAACAGAAAAGTATTTTGACCACAAAAAGTTACTCATTAACCATCAAACTTCAGCGATCGAGAGGGAAATTTAAGCAAGGGCAAGAAAAGAATCATTAATCCCTTACAGCTGGGCAGGTTGTGCCCGGCAGCGAGGTGTTCGTGCCGGCAGGCCGTACTAGAACGCCCCGCTTGCCAGCTGCGGTGGGCCCCTCCTCCGGCGTGGCGCGTGTCAATGGCTGAGTTCAGACAGTCCGTGGTAGCTAAGGATGCGTGCCAACTGGTGGCAGTGAGTGTTGCAGTCCATGCTGCGCCACCCCGCAGCGTAAAGGCCCCCCCGCTGCGTGGCATGCTCCACGGTGGGAAAGGATTAGTGTCCAGAAGTCCATGGACAATTAGTGACCAGTTTAAGCTCCACAACAAATACAAAATGACTGCATCATCATGTTGGATTCAGTAAAAGCACCAGCCACTCCACAACCTCCAGGCAAATCTGTGGACATTTCATTTTAAGGTTACAATTTGAGCAATTTGATCTCCTTCCCAGACTCCCATTTACCTGCGTGTAGGGTTCAGGCTGAGGAGCTGAACAATTTCCAGAGAATAACAGAAAAACGCCCAGAAGAGCACGCAGCAGAAGTAGTGAATCCATGTCTGCGGTTAGAAGGAAAAAAAAAATGAGTTTGCATTGGTGAATATGCAAATGCCCTGTTCTACGGCGCAATAGCTGCATCCTATTGGCTCAGCTGGATATTAAATTTAGGAGAGTCAGGGAATGATATCACGATCCAGCACTCCTGTAGGTCTTCGATCTATCCCACAGGCGTGTGCAGATGGGGGTGACAGCCGTGCTTGCTCTAGCAATGGCTCATGTTTTCACATTTTGAACATCCCCATCTACACTTTCATTGTTTCTTATTTGATTCACGGGAAAAAAAAAAATTGTTTGATTACCGTAGATACTCGAGTATAGCACGACTCGAATATAACGCGATGGATAGAGATTTATTATTGAAATGAGAGAGTACAAGACTCGAATATAATGTGAAGAGTAAAATTTTACTGTACCGGTAAACAATTAAAATCCTTCCAGGTTCTCTTAACACGGTCAGGCTCCCCCTCAGGCCAGGGTGCTCTGCTCTAGAATGATTGCAGTTGTTACCAAGTATGAAGCCACCAGCCACCCATCTTTCCTAGCGATTTTAGATGGCCGGCGGAGGCGAGCGAGGTGAAATAATGGCTTAAACCGAGCGTGCCCTCTGGTCGTGATGGATCCCACCTCTCCTGAATCTGGGAGTTCCTGAAGTGTTTGCAAGCATCAGGGAGACTGCAGTCACTTCAGCGAGACTACCCGAACTTCCGGGAGACTTGCGAGCTAGAGCAAGGCAAGATTTTTTTAAAAAAAACACACGCGATGCAGTTGTTTCGAATATAATACGACTCCAATTTTAAAGGTAAATTTTTGGCACCAAAATCTAGTGGTATACTCGAGTATCTACAGTACTTTGCTTTTAATTAGGGACGCCTTCGTTATGGTTTGTCAGGTCCCCAAACAGTTCCAGGTAATGCAGCATTAGGGACTGGCCGATACTTCATGACAGATTGATGGCTCCTTCACGAAAGGGAATCCTGGAGCCACAGAATTCACTTGTGGAGTGTCCCCTGCCTGATCGCAGCTCATGGAACAGGCAGGGAAGAATCCACAAGTGGAGGCACCTGGACAACAGCAGGAAGTCTCGCAGCATCTTCCATGCTTCCTCCATGACTTGCGAGCTGGCAGGGACGATGCCGTAGGACTCCAGCTGAACAGTTAGGGGTTGGATCGGCGTGAAAAAGTCAATCCCGATCCTAGGGAATCGGTTCTGGACATCCCTATATGCAAGTAATACATTCTAAAGATGCACACCCTACAATATGGGCAGTGTTTGCCTATGTTAGCTCCCAAAGCAAATCGGCAGCACAGCCAAGAAAAAAAAAAATGGACTACACCGTAGGTGGTTTCAGAACTACATCTCCCACGATACTCCGCCATTCAGCAAGTTGACAGAGTCTTGTCCAGTGTAGTTCCAAAACATCTGGATGTTGAGTACCCCTGGTCTACACCTTTCTCAGCAGGTATTTAAGGAGAGGGTTGCATGCGTTTGTCACCAGATCCCTTCTTACATTAACGCACCTTTAAAATTTCTCCCAGAATGATTTTCCAACGACAAAAACAGCTTATATATGTTGGTCAGCAATGTCATTAAAATGACAGAAAAAATAAATAAATGCAAGACGAATCAGAATGTGGCCAAAATTTTCAGCACCTTGGACAGGTCATCCAAGATGCCGAGGCTGTCTGAACAACTTAGAGAGATCGGTTTCTCTTTTACAAGAAGACTGAGCTCCAGCTGTATCATTCTACATGTAGCAACACTTTACCTGTCAAATAATCTTAGTGACTCTAAAATGACTTTAAGGGAACATCCATATTTAGAATAGGAAAAAAAAAAACAAAAAAAAAAAAAACAACACTGTCTGCAATGGAAAGGACTTTTCCATAAATCCAGTGGGTCCTAGCAGTGGTTTTATCGAAAACAACTTATTACGTTAAACGCATGGCTGCCTTGCTTCGTTAGATCCTCGTGCCGTGCATGGTGATTGCATCTTTTCCGAAAAGGTTTATTGAAAACTTAAGCTTTTGCATTTAACATCAAAAATGCGCAACGGTACTCTCAGGGGCCTATGCGATATGCGAGTAATTTTATGCTACCCTTTGTCATCCTCCCCGGGAGGTGGGTTGTCCCCAGGGGAAGTTTATTTCCCAGTTACCTCCTAGCTTATGATATTAGCATCCTACTCGTGTAGTGTAGTGTAGTCTATGAATAGGGAAAGTGCTACACAGTTACAGTTACAAGCATTTATGAAGCACCAACACGTTTTGTAGCGCTGTACAATGGGGGACACACACCCCTGCTCGAAAGCTTACAGTCTAAAAGGAGAGGGGTGACACACTAGGTAAATAGAGAACATGAATTGGTGGGGATTTATGGAGTGAGCTGATAGGCTTCTCTAAAGTAATGTGTTTTCAGAGCCTTCTTGAAGGACTGGAGAGACGGGGTGGGGTCTAATGTTGTGGGGGAGGGAGTTCCATAGAAAGGGGGCAGCTCGAGAAGTCCCGAAGGCGAGAGTTAAGGGTGCAGGTACGAGGAGATGATACAATCAGATCATTGGCCGAGCGAAGAGGTCGGGATTGGATATACCTGCTAATAAGGGAGGAGATGTAGGCAGGGGTGCACTTATGAAGAGCTTTGTATGTGACGACTAGTATTTTGAAGTGGATTCTAAAAGGAAACAGAGAGCCAGTGTAGAGATTGACAAAGGGGTGAGGATTGAGAAGTGCGGGGTGTGAGGTGTACGAGTCTGGCACAGGCATTCATAACAGACAGCAGAGGGAGAATCTGCGATCTCTTAAGGCCAGAGAGAAGGAGGTTACAGTAGTCAAGGAGGGAGATAATACGAGTTTGGATGAGCATTTTAGTAGAGTCTGGATTAAGAAAAGGGCCAGACGTGTTCAATGTTTTTTTTTGGTGGGCGTAGCAGGATTTGGTTAGCGCCTGAATGTGAGGAGTAAAGGATAGATCGGAGTCCAAGAGGACCCCTAGGCAACGAGCCTGAGAGGTAGAAGTAATGGTGGCACCATTCACCTGAAGGAAAATGGGCACAAGAATGTAGGATTTAGAGGGCAGGAAGACAAGAAGTTCAGTTTTAGAGGTTGAGCTTTAGAAAAATGGGAAGTCAGAGACAACCAACATACATGATGGTGGTTTATCCAGGTATTCCTCTCTTAAGGGGAGGGAGGAAATCATATACTGTTGAATATATTTTTTAAAAGAGACTGCTTGCCCATCTTCACAACTAAGCTTCTTGATCAGTTTATGAGGTTTATGCTCATTTATATGCAAGCCCTTTTCTATATAGGACCAAGTGATAGACTAGTTAAGATGAAGCATGTAATATGTGTCACGATGTAAGAGAGTGACTAATAATAATTGCCCGTTATCAATTCAAGACTTACTGTACCGCGTGGACCAATTGTTTAAGAATGAGTCAGTCTGCTTAAACGGTTCAGTTATTTGACAGTGGAAGAGTTTTCTACTCCCAGATTGTAATCTAGTGTGCTGGCAAGAAGGACAGGAATGCCCCCTAGCAACAGGCCTGATACAGCAGTTTATTGGTGGTTTTTAAATGGTATATTATGGTTTGTCCGTTCAATTTCGTTACATTATTCTTATTACAGACTGTTGGACCTATTTTTTGTCCCCCATTCTCTTCCCTCTCCACTATGAGTTTTGGTTTACATTTTAGGGTTACCCTGATTTTCCTGGTCTATGTGGGGAACGCCAAGGTAGTCTCAGAGCTTAGATGGCTCTTGGGTGTTTTTTGTGTGGTTTATAACTAGATTTCTGGGCAAAAATCAATTATGAAGTGGGTACCCAAGTCAAAGCATTATGAGTAGCCATGAGCCGAACACCCGAGTTCGGTTTGGAGCCGAACCCGAACTATCCAAATGTTCGGATCCGAACCCGAACTCAATGCAAGTCAATGGGGCTGAAAATTCGGTTTTTAGAGTGCCCTCCAAGAGGGCATATATGCTAGATATTTGCCATAAAAGGTGTATGGGGGTCCGGGTAGTGCCCTGGGGGACAGGAAACAAGGACAAAAAGTTAAAAAAAAACGTTTTTAAAAGGGACAGTGAGTTTTCCATGAAATAAGGGTTAAAAATAAAAACGAAAAATTCCTTCAACTATCGTGCCTAGGAGGTCCCCATAACCTGCCCGTGAAGTGGCGGATTTCTAGGATGTATAGAAATATGTAAAAACCAAAAAATGACATTTCAAATGACGGTAAATGCTTTTCCTTTAATCTATCCATAAACAACTGCTTGGGGCGGCAGTCTGTATGAAAAGAGGAGACATTTTCGGACACGCATAAAAAGTTTACTGATTTTTTGGCGGTGAAAAGCAGGAGAATAAAAAAAGTGAAAGTATACCCAAACAGCAATAATAATTAGAAACAGTTCACCGCACTCTCCACCACAGCGTGCTAATAAAAAGAGTATGGAATCAAAAAGAAAAGGAGAATGACTGGAGAATGGAAAATTCTAGGTCAAAATAGCCAAACCAGAAAAATTCTCCCATTTAGGCTAGGGTCAGACTAGCGAATTTTTAACGTGCCTTTAGGCGCACTTAATCACAGCCGCACTAGCAGCAAATGACGGCCAATATACGAAGTACGGTCGCACGAAAGTCCGGCTGCGCAACACAAGTGGAAAATGAACGCATTTTTCGAGAACGCAGAACCGCTAGTACAGATGTACAGAGTGCGCTGCGTCCACTAGCGGCGTGTGTGCATGATTTGGAGACGTCAGACCCTGCTCATGTCCGGCCAACATAACGTCCAGACACCCAAAGTTTCCTGGTTTGGATCCGTAAAAAAAATCACGCACAAAAATGCACATCGTATGACCGTTTTCACGCATTCCGTGAAAAAAATACGGCAATGCGTTTGGACGCACTTTCGGTCGCTGTGAAAAATGCGTTAGTCTGACCCTAGCCTTATCTCACTTTCCAAATCGGCTATTTGGTCCAGATTGTTCTCTTTTCCTACCATTCCCCTGGTTTTCACCTTTCTCTGAACAACCCTGAGAGAGAGGTGAAAGCCAGGAGAACTGGCAGGAGAAGAGAACAATCTAGACCAAATAGCCGATTTGGAAAGGGAGTTAAATGGGAGAATTTTTCTGGTTTGGCTATTTTGACCTAGAATTTTCACTTCTCCAGTTATTCTCCTGCTTTTCACCGCTCTCTGAATAACTCTGTGAATGTTTAATCCCGAGGTGAAAAATAACATTGCTTTCGATGTTATTTTGAATTTTTTTCAAACACCAGTTAAATGCAGCATATTAGGATGTTTTAGGAGGGAAATTCTCAAATCTCAATCAGAAGCAGACACCACCCCACCCCCTCAGTATAGTGTACAATGTATCAAATTGATTACCAGACTAAAAACACCTGGTGTTATGCCCGTTTGTGAACAGAGGTCATTTAGAGTTGATAATCTTTCCACGTACACATTAGTTTTTAATTCAATATCTAATAAACCGTTGCTTATAATATTCTGCAGTAAAGAGTCCATTTCTAGATTTTTTTGTATTTTTTTAAGCATTTTCTATACTTTTTTCAAAATTTCTTTTTTTTCCCGAACTCTTACCGAACACACCCAAAAAGTTCGAAGTTTGCGAACTTTCGAACTGCCGAAGTTCGGGCCGAACTCCGAACCGTCCGAACCCGAACAGCTCATCCCTAATTATGAGCAGAGGAAGCCGAAGAATAGACAAACGTGTGGAAAAGGAAAATTAATGAACACATTGATACAAATAAAGGCAACTTACTGAGATCACTATGCACAGCATGCGAGCCTGCCAGACCGTCTGATCGGACATGAAATCCGGTGCGGAAAGCCATAGCACGGAGAGCAAGAGGATACCTGAGAGAAGGTTACAGGTCAATATACCTAGGAGAATGGAATATACACAAATATGGTACAGCAACAAGTTAGGTGTAACAGATCTCCGTACCCCAACTGGGTCACATCTGTTAAGGCCGCTCCTTTGCCAGACCCCCATTCTACCTCCTGGAGTCTTTCGTGCCTTTCTCCAGCCCTTAGCCTAAGCTAAAGGATGTGTAGACCCAAAGAGCGCCGATAGCATTTCCCAGAAATGAGGCAGCACTCAGATCTTGGGGTTAGGTCAGAAACGGAGCCAAATAAACAGTGCCAGGAGTGTCCTAGCAGCCTATGGAAAAATGACACCCTGGCGTCTTGCTGCGCTACATCAGAAATCCCTCCCTGGCGTCTTGAATATAATTGAATTAACTCTGGACACCTGGACACATTGTGCAACATTCAAACAAAACAGAACAATAATAGATTGGGGGATAAACGGGGAGTTCAGATTTAAAAGCATCTTATAAATGGGGCAATGTTTGCCAAACAAGACAGACAAACAGACCACTGCGACCTCTCACAGATTTAAATATGTTATAAATGGGTGAGTTGGAAAAGGCTACAGTGACCCACGCAGTAATCATATTAGCCATAGTAACAGATAAGCACAGACAATAACATTGTTCATACATAAGACTTCAGGGTGATGCCAATGTTTATTTATAGAAGGATTTTACCAGGAAGGATACATTGAGATTTCTCTCATTTTTCAAGTATGTCCTGGGTTCAAGAACATTGCATTTCTGTAACAAGTCAAAGTAATACAAATTTACAGATTAACAAAAAATAAATATATTCACCGGGGGCGGACTGACAAGTAATGGGGCCCCCATGCAATAGGAGTTAGTAGGGCCCCTTGTGCCACGCCTACACAGGCCACACCCATAAACCCCTCCCATGCACATTGTTGCGTTAAAGAATTTATTTCTTCGCACAATTTTCAACTATTAATTTTAACAAGTTAATAAAATTCACTCGGGCCCCCAGTGAATTGGAGAATCCATTGTGCCCCCTCCAGACTTACAAACTGCCACTGCTCTGCTGCGGTAGCCATCACACTCTCGTGGCAGCTACGGCCGCGGCACAGAACAATAAAACTCACTCATACACACCGCACATGGGTACATACTGCCCCCAGCAGCTCGCACATGGGTACATACTGCCCCCAGCAGCTCGCACATGGGTACATACTGCCCCCAGCAGCTCGCACATGGGTACATACTGCCCCCAGCAGCTCGCACATGGGTACATACTGCCCCCAGCAGCTCGCACATGGGTACATACTGCCCCCAGCAGCTCGCACATGGGTACATACTGCCCCCAGCAGCTCGCACATGGGTACATACTGCCCCCAGCAGCTCGCACATGGGTACATACTGCCCCCAGCAGCTCGCACATGGGTACATACTGCCCCCAGCAGCTCGCACACGGGTACATACTGACCCCAGCAGCTCGCACACGGGTACATACTGACCCCAGCAGCTCGCACACGGGTACATACTGACCCCAGCAGCTCGCACATGGGTACATACTGACCCCAGCAGCTCGCACATGGGTACATACTGACCCCAGCAGCTCAGGGGCCTGGTTTTGTAAGGGAAGTGCCGACCATGGCGGTGCACTACCAAACCGCCTCGTCGGCAGCGCTCCAGCGTGCCTTCCTGGGCCCCACGTGCACCCTGCATTGACGCGGCCCCCCCACGTGATGCGCGCGCATCATGTGAGGGGGCGGCATCAATGCAGGGTGCACGTTGTGCCCAGGAAGGCACGCTGGAGCGCTGCCAACGAGGCGGTTTGTTAGTACGCCACCGTGGTCGGAACGTCCCTTACAAAACCGGGCCCCCACTGACCCCCGGGCCCTCAGGGTCAGTCTGCTCCTGATATTTACAGGTGCATTCTGTATTGAGGTATATTAATAGACTTCAGTGACTTCAGACTGGGAGAAGATTTGATGGTGTCTTAGATGGGTGTCTTCTGGATGGGTGATGCAACAGGACAATGACCCAAAGCATACAAGTAATTCAACAAAAGAATGGCTTCAACAAAACAAAATACGCCTTCTGGAGTGGCCCAGAGTCCTGACCTCTGCAACTACAGGAAACGTTTGGTTGAGGTTATTGCTGCCAAAGGAGGGTCAACCAGTTATTAAGTCCAAAGGTTCACATACGTTTTCCACCCTGCACTGTGAATGTTTACATGTTCTGTTCAATAAAAAACATGAAAACATAGGTTTGTGTTGTATTATTTTAAGCAGACTGTTTTTCAAATTGTTGTGACTTAGATGAAGATCAGAGCACATTGTATGACCAATTCATGCAAAACTCCACGTAATCCCAAAGGGTTCACATACTTTTTCTTGCAACTGTATATAGGACGAATATAATTTTTTTTTATTGTAAAGTCCAAAATTGGGTATAGCTAGCTGTACCCAGCTAAAGCCCACATGCCCCAAAAATCACTGGGTAAAACCTGCTAAGGAATGAAATCTTCAGGCTTTACCTGACTGATCTGGGTTACCATCCTCCCTCGGCTAAAGGTGATTTTTAGGGATGGCCATGTATTTAGTAATCCTAGGTTTTTCAGAGGGATGCACCGATACCAGACATTTGAACGAGTACTTGTGCAAATGCCGCCGATACTGGAAGCCATCAAGCCAGCATCGGGCTGGCTTGCCGTGCCGAACGTGGGGGCTGGCAGAATGCACTAACAGCATTCTACCAGGCCCCTCTGGCTGGCTGCATACCAACAACCATTTTTTTTTTTAAAAAAAAGAAATTTGCCAATTCGGCTAGCCCAGCACACAATGTGCAAGAAAGGACCAGTGCAAACAGACAATAAGAGCGTCTGACCACGGAGTTGCTCCAAATATCACTTTTCATGTGCTGCCAATCCAAATGAACAAGTGTTACCCTGCCACATGTAGGATTCCAATGCCGAAGCAAATGGATTTGAAAGCAAACAATTCATTAACAGGGGAATCGTAGCAGGACGGTTTATGTTTTGCTACGGTCACCAGATTACATGCATCTCCAGGGTCACATAACTGTACGCTAGTGAATGGCCCTGCAGTATGGAGAATTTATATGCCACAATAAGGAAACCAATTCACAAAGGCAATGAGATCACCTTCCTGCAGCATACGGAGTCTTACATACCGCAGGGGAGGACTTTCACATGCTGTTAGCACTTAAGGCAATGGTGTCCAACCTTGGCCCTCCAGATGATTCAGAACTACATCTCCCATGATGCTCTGTTGACCTAGTGAGTGGCTGAGCATCATGGGAGATATAGGTCTGAAATATCTGGAGGGTCACGGTTGGGCACCACGGATTTAGAAGTTTTGTGGAAACCGTGTCAAACCAACGAGCCCAGACATTTACGAAATCACAAGCAGAGGTCATCCCACACCCCTATCACGTCGCACCTGTAGTTCCCAGAAAACTGGGTAGACGCACTTTTGCCCCCATCTTGACTGTCTGGTTCTTGCTCCTGTTATGGCCAAGGAGAGAACAGAGCACCATGCCACCAAGGCTAAGCAGCCCACTGCTGGCACACAGCACATGGTAAAGGTGAGGGCTAAACGCCATCACCAGGTCTGTTCCAGGATCCCTGGCTTGGCAACACATCCGCAGCAGGTGCACAGACGCCATGAGGCCAGTGAAAATCAAAGCTACCAACTGTGGCAGAGGCTAATGCGATTTTCAAAAGGAAACGAGGCTTTTCTGAATGGGCTTCTTCTAATTTTTGGATCAGCTGGTCCTGCCAATTACACAGTCTAGGCTAGCTGCGGAGAGGCCATCTTTAAAGGGACAGTGCAGTACCAATCAATTGTACCTAAATATACTATAAGGGTTATTCAAAGAGCACTGACATTTCAGTGCTCTTTCGTTTGGCGCACTTTGGTGCAATTCGGTGATTCGAGTTTGCCGACCCTGTGGTGAATTCAGTATTCACCGAAGGGTCCCCAAAGAGCGCCAAAGGGATCTGCTGAATGCCACCGATATACCCGCTGAATACAGCCGATGATCTGTGGAACACCGCCAAACAGACCGCCAAACACAGGGTCACTATGTGCGCCTGTATTGACGTGCCTCCCGGCGTCCGTCGCAGCGTTGTGACGCTTCAACGGGGCCGGCCACATGCTGTAGCACCTGCACAACCTGAGCACGGTACAGCAGGCGTGCTGCGGACATTCTGAAAGCCTCTCCTTCGAAGCGCTACCGCATACGTTCGACAGGGCTGCAAAGCGTGATGCTCCATAGGAGGATTCAGCCTTGCAACGCTGACCGCACTAACTACTAAAATGCTTATTTTACCAGACTGGATTGATGAAGGTTTCTCATCTAGATTGTAAACTGATATGAGAAGGGCCTGCCACACTTTTTGTCCCTGGTTGCTATGTTTGTTTGCAATATTGTTTGTTTAATCCCCCATTTTTTTTGTAAATGGCCACAGAAACTGTTGGCGCTACATAATCATAATAATATTATAACTCTGCAACGCCCTCTCTGATAGCCGATATCCAGCAGCAATGATAAAAGGTCATACTTTCTTTTATTGATACCATACAGCTGCACAATACAACTAATGTATTCTCATTTTGCAGCCCCTCCCAAGCATTTAATAAGAAAATAATTCCTTTTTGACCACAAGGCTCCCACCAACTCTTGGCCTTCCAGCTATAATGGACTATAACCCCCTTAATGCATTACTGGCCTTTGTTCAATACTAATCAAGTACAATACTCTGTATTAAGGTATTTGTGGGCAGCTCATGCCAGGGCTACACATGGCTACCAAGGAATCACTGTCCTTCCTTTTAGTGACGTCATCAGCAGTGCGCGCCCCTCTTTCGTGACTCGCTGTCTTAGAACTCGAAATTCTCTCGAATTTCCAAGCACGAACAAAAGTTTTTTTTCTTTTCTTTCTGCTAAAACCTGTTCTCGTTAAACACTCGCTCACACATTCGAGACTGAAAGCAGACACGACTCGTCCTTGTGTATTTGTTCGGAGACCAAGATTGTGCGCTTCGACAAAATGGCTTCTGGTATGGAGACGTAAAAAAAGGGCCGACGCTTTGCTGTGCTCCTTGTACTTGGAGCTCTGTGTTGTTTCCGCCTACGTCATCTCTTGCGCGCACCCCGTTCGGGGAGGAAGATGGCGGCCTTCGGGATTCTAAGCTACGAACACCGGCCGCTAAAGAGACCCCGACTGGGACCCCCAGATGTGTACCCCCAGGACGCCAAGCAGAAGGAGGTAACGTCGAGGGTGGAGGGGAGGTTGGATACTGGGGGGGGGCTTTAAATGTAGAAAGGGCTCACGGGATAATCCTGTGCACAGAGGGGAAGGGGCAACAGCACAGACAGGGGAGGGGGCAACAGCACAGACAGGGGAGGGGGCACCCAGGGTGATCGAGGAGAAAGGGGTGTCAGTGACCTGTGAAAAGTGGGCTGACCCATTGTGTATGTCTGGGATAGTACACACGGGTCAGGATTTGCAGAATACACCACTTGCAATCCTGTCCATACAGAGCAGGGATTTCAAACTCCGGTGTTAGGGAATCATGGGTGTTGTAGTTCAGTCTGTTGAGTTCAAAGAATCAGAGGAATTGTAGGCAACAAACATTTGGGGGGGGGGAGCAGTGTTTAAGATCCATGCTCCAAATCTTTTGAAACTACATCTTCCATTATGATCAGCCACTCATTAGCAGGAATGAGAATTATGTGCAATGTAGTTCCAGAACATCTATTTTGAGGGGGGGGGGGGGGCTAAGGCTTCTGAGTCCTGTACTAGTAAGGGAATGGCTACTGTTAAGTCATATTTATTTATTTTTTTCCTCACTGCTTCACCCTGTCCAGAATACACACACTCTATACAGTAGGTGATCGCACACTGTGATACAATGCTAATCTAGGTTCACTGTGAGTAGCATTAAATACAAGTGCAGTTAAAGGGACACTCCGTACACCCTGACCACGGCTTTAGCATATTAAAGTGATCGATGCTGGGTGGCGTGCCCTTCTCTTCCCTCCAGCCCTGTTTTGCTGGTACTACTGTGTGAAGCAGAGGAGTTTCATCCGCACACACAGCTGTCACTGTCAGACAGGATTTTTGAACATCCCACCCTGCTGGGGACCGATGACGTTGTCCATTCTCTGAACGCTTCAAGCAGTAGTCATTCTGGGAGGAAGCAGATTTGGGCATGAGCTGAGCATGCAGCACCCATCCATCACCTTGCGCAGGTACTCGCGTACCTTGCAAACGAAATGTACACAAGTTGTACCGGCTAGGTGGAGTAGATGTAACATCACTGCTCTATGACCGTGGAGACACAGGTTCGAATCCCGGCAAGAGCACCTCTCCAGTAAGACGTGTCTTGCCCAAGGACAAACAGCACATACTCTCCACCCAGGACATACTTGCAAACGAGAGAAATCTCAATGTATCCTTCCTGGTAAAATCCCTTTCTCAAAAAAGGTTATGTGACGCACGCAGTTTGTGTAGCGTGTGCACGAAAGCTACATATGCTTGTGCAATTTGAATAAGATGATCCAGGGACTTCTGCATTCCGGAAAACCCCAAGTCAAAGAGGAGCAGCAGCTTGGCGCTGAGGGGGAAAAGGTGAGTATTTAAAGGGATGAGCAGAAATGGGCGATCTGAGGTAAAATGTAACTTTTTAATGTTGGCAAAATGTTCCTAGAAAGAACAAACAAAATAAATGAATGGATCAAGCACTGCAGTAACACTCACTTTTACCCTCATATATATACCTGATCAATACAGCATCTCCAGTACGGGAAGAGGACAGTGAGACTCAGGCCTTCCTGGGTCCGGGTAGATGGGAAAGATCAGATTAAACACTATGGCGTATGCTGGTTAAAGATCAAAGGAAAAGACTCCCCACTTTTTTTTTCTTTTTATACTGCTTATTTGGCCCTCTTTCTAGAGACACTGTGGCTTCACCCCAAGCCCTGTGCAGGATAGGTGGCGCCATACTCCTGCACAGTGCCCGCACTCTGGTGATTTAGTCACTAGCCTGGGGGAAGCCCCCAACCTGCGTCGTAGCTGTCACCGGTCTGGCCGTTGGCAGGGTCAAAAGCTTCCTTTCTCTTTGATGTAATCCGTCATCTGATGCCAGATGTTATGCGCGCAAGGAAAGCGTGAAGGAGGACTGCAATGGAGACCGCTGGAGGAGCTCGGGCTGAAATTTGTGAATGTTGGTATCACAGTGTCACACCCCCCCCCCCCCCCCAATCAGTCTTCCGAACCTGGGCCCTGGAGGCCGGCCGAGCACCCGGCTCAGGCAAGCCCCTGGCTCGGCCAGGCCCAGGTTCGGGTGACTGATTTTCGGTCTCGGCAGCTGAGCTTGGCTGAAAACCTTTTTCAGTTTTGGTGCATCACATATGTGTGTGTGTGTGGGGGGGGGGGGTTGTATCTATATATCTGAGGTCTGTGGTCAGGCTTTGCAGTGGGTAAATGGTGTGTCTGGCCATACATTTCAATATTAACATAAATTGGTCAGGCTTTCAGCAAAATCCTAAATTATTTATTTGAAAGTGGTCACATGACTTAAGGTATTGGTACTCAGTCTTAAAATAATGGTATCGGTGCATCCTTCCATAAATCTCAATTTTTGGACCTGCCCAGATTTAACTAATTCCGGACCAGGTGCTTCAAGCAGTCTCTGCCGCTCGGGAACACTGCTTTCGAGGACTGTGTCAAACGTTGGGAGCGTCGGGGCGACCTCAGCATGTGCGATGCCGCTCAGAGTCACGGTGACTCCGGAAATCGTGTCAGCAAAAAAAAAAAACCCGCTGCAGAGCACTTTCAAAGAGTGCACGCTGGTATGTACATCACAAAGGGGATCAAAACTCTCCCAATGCAGTCTCCTCCCTCTAAAACATCGGATTCTGAAGTCTGGAAGAGACCGGAACGTGGACAGTCCAAAGCATTCCAGAAAACAGATGCTGTGCCTGTTCTGTGCAGAACACAAACCAAGAATGTAATTAACCGTCAGCATGCATCGCTACCCCTGTTTAGAGGATGAATTGACCCCTTCACTGATGAGCCATTTCACATCTTAAAAAAAACCAACACATTTTCTTTTTTTTTTATTATTATTGTAATTACTTTTTTTCGTTACTTTAAACATGGTCATGTTTGATATCATTGGAAAGGCCATGGCCTTTCTAATGATACCAAACATGACCCTGCTAGCTGCCAACAGTTGGGAGATATCGGGGTTCAAAGGAACCCCCTATCTCCACCCCATCTTTTCTTAGGAGTCAATAAGGACGTTCCCCACATGTCCTCAGCAGTGTTAATCTTCTAGATGTTAAGAGATTTCTATCAGACTCTTAATAAAACTCATTTTAAAGAAGTTTGAAATAAATATTAGATGCATTAAAGGAACAGTCTGTTAAAAAAAGGAACAATTTATTTTTTATTTTATTTTTGGCCTTAAATAATAGGGCAGAGACTACTGACGGCTTCTGCCCAATATTTATTTTGGGGGTGATTTTTTTTTTTTTTTTTTTTACTCCCCTTTCCTCCTCGCCCCGCACAGCTCCTCCTCCTCCTCCAGCTCAAGGAAGTCGGAAGTCCCTGCAGTTTTTCTCTGAAAGAAAACGCTTTATTGAAAAGGTCCACATTACAAAAGAGGACCTTGGATATTACATCCAATATATTCCACAAGGCAGACAAATCGCACAGCAGTATGGAAATGGCAAAATCATATACATAATGGATGAATATCAGTCGTACAGCATAATGTAATACGTCAGTGGGATGCGGCCAGTTAAGTAATACAGGCGGTTGTAGACGGCAGGTCCATTAACAGAGGTACTCCTGCATATCTTTTGCAGGAAATCCCTAAAGTATCTCCGTTCGCCACAACCAATCTGAGCACGGCGGGGAGAAAGGTGAAAACGGAGCCTCCCCTGGAGCATCAGAGACCTTTCAAGAAAGACCATGGGGATGTAATAATCTCTCATAGGTGGAGCATTGGCCTGGGTAAAAATCCGGGAACATATCCCATAATTTCGTCCAAGAAGAAAAAAATGGCAGAAACGGAGACCGAGAAGCAAGTGAACGCCACTAGTGGTAGTAGCGTAAAGAGACAGGGAAGCAATAAGGGAAAGAGGGCGGGGGGAAAAAGGGGGTGGGGTTTATGAAGGGGGGGGAGATGGAAAGGGAAGAGGGGCATGATCCAGGAACAGGACACCACGCCCCTGCCGCCAGGGGCAAGGTCTCGGGAAATATTCGACCCAGAACAGTGCTCCAAAAGTGTCGCCAGTGGCCTAGGCGCTCCGGAAACGGGCGGCACAACCCAGAGAGGCCAAGTAAGTGTCCCAGTAAAACCACTTAGGAGTGCAAACTGCAGGGAACACTCTTATGTTACTTTCATAGCTAGGAACCGCAAATTGCGCTCTGCCACGGGACTTGCGCTCTATATGTACGCAAGTTCCATAGCACCTGCGCAGACCAATGGATCGGAGCTGCGTGCGCACAGAGGTGGAATCTAAGTCGGCACGCTCTCTGTGAGCCCACGTCACTGGAGACTGAACAAGTAACCAGCGGCTAGGAAATGCTAAAATTTTGGCTGCTGGGTTGTGTAGAGGAAACCCCTCCACTCAGTGTTTTCATGCGATTGGTCGGGCGGGGAGAAGGGGAGGACACACTGCTCACATCCTAACCAATAAAGTGGTCAGGATGAGTAAATAAACCCTCAGATCATAACCTAAAGCAAGCGTCTAATAAGTTCCACTAACCTTAATAAATGGTTCAAAGAACCCAATGAAGGCTGGGGTCAGACGAGTGCACTATGTACGCTCGTACTGAAACGCCTCCCGGCGTCCGTTGCAGCATTGTGACGCTTCGGGGCTGGCCACACGCTGTAGCGTGCGCACAAATTGCAAGCGCTACAGCTGGCGTTCTGCGGCTATGCCAAAAGCCTCCCTGTCGAAGCACTACAACGCATGTTCGGGGCTGCAAAGTGCGATCCTCCATGGGAGGATCGAGCCTTGCAGCGCTGAGCGCACTAACTGCGCTCAGCGTGGTGGCCAGATGGGCGTCAGACTGGAAGGAACGTCCACTCTCACGGACGTTCCGCGAAACGCTCGTCTGACTGACCTAAGTCCTTCTGTGCAAAAGTTTGAAGGTGACATACCCATTTAATTTCCCTTTGACCTACCGTTTTAACATTACTGGCGCCTCTCCATTTCTAGGTGCATGGTCAATACCCATGAATGGAAATAGTCTGGGGTTCCTAGTGTAAAATTCTGAAAAACGGGCTGATACAGTATGCTGCATAAATAATTTCTTAATAGAGAGGATGAACATATCCACAATAACACAGCATTCACGTGTGGTTCACCCTATATATTGAAGCACACAGGGATACGGCAGTATAGCTATAACATGACAATTTGTCAGGTCTGTAAGTTTACAGGCAGCTGCACAACTAGACCAGTATTTTCAATTAAAAGGAGTATCCAAAAAAGAGTTTGAAATTGGAGACTTCATGATGTGTGTCACAACGTCCTATGATCTGTTTAGTTGACTATATTCTGACTTAGACCTTACTCCTGTCACCCTGTATAAGGCTGGGGTCAGACGAACGCAGTGTTAACGTCCGTGTTACCGCACATAAGTACGTCCGTGATAGCATACCATTGTGTTAAATGGAGCCCCACACACGAAGTACGTCTGCACAGAAGTGCAGGGGCTGACGGACGCTGCAAACGGACGCAGGTTAGGCAAGAACGTAATACTGCTAGAACGGACGTGCGGAGTGCGCCACGTCCACAACGTCCGTGTAGCTTTGTATGTGAGTGATGGAGCATGGTCAGACGGACTGCATTTATACGTCCAGCATTTTTGACGGACAGAATGTTTTTTCATTGTAATTTATTTTCCCTGTTACATCAGTCAAAAAATACGTCTGTGAAAAAAACGGACTGTGTGGCCACTACCTTGTTGTCAGTCAGTGCGTCCGTACTGCACGGACGTACAGTCCGTACAAAATGCGCTCATCTGACCCTAGCCTTAATGTAAAGGAGCAGCCTGTACCTTTTGTGTAACACAAAGTTCAACAAACTTTACTGCTGCATCACAACAGCCAGGAAGTGAGCAAAATACGGGGAGAACACTGGGGGTCACTCACTGCTGTACAAGGATAAGGGGGTTGTTTATAATGACTGAAAAATCCCTGTATAGTACCGATACAAGGTGCTATTGTAATTTCCACATACAGCTAGTCTTTTTTTATATTCTGTTATTTAATGGACGCTGCATTGCTAATGTCATGATTAGAAGTACAAATTCCCATAAGCAGGGAATGTCCACCACTTTTATACTCCATCTTTATTACATTTACTGTATTTTACACAAAAGCCATTTCTGCCTGTATGCTGATAATGCAGAACCAGAAGTGAAGTTGGTTAAATTACACCATCTAGATCTTGGAACCTTTGATCTCTGCAATAGTTCTGTAAAAGGGATAAGCAAAGAGGAAAAACATTTAACATGTTAATTTTTACGTATCTCAAATTAACAATCCACAGAAAACTGCTGTTCTCCTACATTTACATGTTCTCCACAAATTCCATATTGTAAGTAAACGTTACACAAAGGTAATTGAAATCGTCAAGATAGGGCTTGACATATCCATGTGCCCTGATGGCTGCAAACTCCCAGTCGCCTATTCCAACATAGCCAGTAATACGGAGACTCTAATGGGGGAATTTGTTGTGAGCAGTTAACCCTTACGTGCTCCCTGTTGCCGTCTCTATTATGAGTTTGCCGCAATGTTAGCCCCTCGACTCAGAAGGAAGCCGCATCGTGTTACCAGCCGTGCCGCTTATGTCTCCCGGAGTCCGTAGGTCACAGCAGGGAAAGTGGAAAGACTATGCCGCAAGCATGAGAGTGAATGGAAGTCTGCACTCGACAGGGAAAGGATTTGGCAGACTCTGGGTTCAGTTACAATGGAGGACGCCATCTTGGTATTGTGGACATCACTGTGTTGTCTTTTTCTTCAATTAATCCAGATTGTAAGTAGCTAATGAGATCTTGGTTTTGACACTGATTTGAAACTAGCTCCCGAAGATCTATAATACTTGGAGAATAAAATACGGTCCTTCCGCAACTCTTACGCTGCCGCGGACTAGCGCATCTCCGACGTTAAGGCCAAACTACACGTTTTTTATGTCAGTGTCTTGGGTAACTCAAGGGAAAATATTGGTTGTTTCAGTGGAACAAGCTTGTGTTTCCTTTGTATCTTTAACCCCTTCACTGCTGAGCCATTTCACGGCTTAAAAAAACACATTTTTCTTTTTTGTATTATTGTTATTATTTTTGTTGTTTACTTTAAACATGGTTATGTTTGTTATCATTGGAAAGGCCATACTCTGGCCTTTTCTAATGATACCAAATATGACCCTGCTAGCTGAACAAAGTCGGGAGATATTGGGGTTCAAAGGAAACCTTATCTTTCCTTAAGAGTCAACGAGGACGTTCCCCACACGTCCTCAGCAGTGACAGGGTTAATCTGAAACCAACAAGTCCGGCTCAGCCACGGTAGAGTGTTACTGCTTGGTGGGAACTCAAATTTTGTGGATTGACGCCCCAGTGGAAGTAATGGGAATACCCAGAGGAAGTATCTTGTCATGACAGAAGATGATCAAGCCATTGTTAGTGCGTGGTCCTACTTGCGATGAACCTGTGAACACTTGATGATGTATGTTTACCCAGGATGAATTTGTTTCGACCAATGACTTGTAATAACACCTGACTAGATGCTAACCATGGAATGAGTACGAAACATCTTTCCCATCTGCTTGCTGTTCGAAATGAGATATGATAAGGCTTGACAAATCCAAGGTCTCTGAATGACATGTACCAATCAATATCGGAGATCGTACTGTCTCATAAAATGTGCAAGTGGTCACTGTTTTCTTTACTGTCTCTTTCCTGTTTGATCTAAATGTATCAAAAGCCTGAGACAGGAATTTTTTTTTTTTTTTGTGTTGGTTTGGAGCAGGGATTGGAAACGCACCCTGATGGACTTCCTCCTGCCTGTTTACTTATTTATTTCCAAAGTAGTTTAGCAGGAAGGATACATTGAGATTTCTCTTGTTTTCAAGTGGGTCCTGGGTTCAAGAACATTGAAATTTTACAGTCGTTACAGAAACTCAAAGGAATAAATGCAAGATATTAAAAACAAAACACAAATATACAGATTAAGACAAAATAAAAATGTAAGTAATAAAGTAACTGTTACATGTTTACAGGTGCATTCTGTATTGAGGTATGTTAATAGGGAGCTCTTGAGTGACTTAAGACTGGGGGAAGATTTGATGGCGTCTGGGAGGTTATTCCATAATTGTAGTGCTCTGTAGGAAAATGAGGATCGAGCCACTTTCTTTTTGTATTGTGGTATTGCAAGTAAGGTGCTTGTCCTGTATCGGAGGTTATAGGATGAGGGAACTGCTGGGGGAAGCAGCATATTCAGGTAGGATGGCAGCTTCCCAGAAAAGCTCTTAAACACCCGATTTGGAAAGGTGAAGGTTGCGTCTAGATTCCAGCCACTGAGTTATACAATGTAGTAAGTTTCTGAAGGTGTGTTTGCGGGGCTGCTGCATACACTAGATCTCCGTAATCAATAGCCGGCATAAGCATTTGCTGTACAATCTGCTTTCTTACCGTGGGGCTCGGCAGGATTTGTTTCTGTACAGGGCACCTAGTTTGGGGTAAAGTTTGGCTGAGAGTTTTTCTATGGGGGGGGGGCAAAGGATAGATTTGGGTCTAACCACCTTCCTAGATATTTCAGAGAAGTGACTGTGGTCAGCGTGCCATTTGATTTTGTCCTGACACATAGATGGGGATTTTGCAATTTATGTAGTTTAGGTTCTGTTCCAAAGAGCATCGTTACAGTTATCTGCAATCCACGTTTCTAGCTCTGTGAATTGGTCTTGCAGCACGGCCTCCAGCTGTGGGAGATCTGGTTTGCTGGTATAGATTAGTGTCGTCTGCGTACATGTGTACAGTTGAGGCTTTGCAGACATTGGGCAGATCATTTATGACTATTGTGAATAGCAGGGGGCCGAGTATTGAGCCTTGTTGGGGTACGCCGCATGTGACTGGGAGGGGGAGGGATGAGCTGCCAGAAATGGACACATATTGCGACCGATCAGATACATATGATTGAAACCAGGTTAGCATGTGATCCCTACCGGAGTTTTTTTGTAATAGGATGCCATGGTCTACTGTGTCAAAAGCCTTGGTAAAATTAAGGAAGATGGCTCCAGTAAGGTCTTCTTGTTCCATGCCAGCCTGGATATCATTACAAACTTTTAAAAGGGCGGTTGTAGTCGAGTGATTTTGGACGAAAGCCGGATTGATCTGTGGTTCAATAGTTTGAAGATTGATAATCATCACGTACTTCTTCTTGTTAATTTGATTCGGCTACTGCCGAAAACCACACTTGTCTTCTCCTTGGTCTAACCCAGGACTTGACAAATTTAAATGAAAAAAAAAAATCAGGAGCTGGCAAGAAACGCTGGGTGTCAAGCAGTGGTTTTTAAATATACATTTGAGAATAATACATAAATACCAGGACCCTGTGCCTACTTGGCCTCTGTGTATGCCAAGCTCTCGTTTGTCTGATTTCCTTTAACTCGATATTGATAGTAGCTGCTCTCTGCGACATTACAGTCCGCTTTTGATAATCTCCTTCCCTGTGCTTGATACAGATCGGAGTTGCGATTTGAAACAACAAAATCCACCACCTTGAAAGCCTCAAGTTTCCATGCTTGGCATTAGATCTAGATATTTTGTTATGTCCAGAAATAGCTGTCCTCAAGTGCACCAGTACAAGTCTCCATTCCTCTCCAGTTACATAGGCTGAAAAAAGACATGCGTCCATCAGGTTCAGCCTTTCACATATCACCTACTGCTGCTGATCCAAAAGAAGGCAAAAAACCCAGTCTGAAATGCTCGCCAATATGCAACATACTGGGAAAAAATTCCTCCTTGACCCCAGAATGGCATCAGATTTCTCTTTGGATCAATAAGCTTTTACCCACATATTAAATATTCTAACCCTTAATATCCTGTGTCTGCAGGAAGTCATCCAAAGTTTGTACAGTCTCTGACCCAACCACCTCAACAGGCAGAGAATTCCACAGTGTTAGAGGCAATCAAGTGGCTTCATGTTCGACGCTTCACCCACTATCAAACCTTCTGTTTAGAAACCAAGGATGTGAGGGTATAATGAGACATGATTTAGAATCTAGATATGGGGCAGGGACGAGGAAGAGAAAATGCATGGCATGTTAGCTGCCTGCGATTCCTTTTTAAGGGAGAAATTCTAATAGTGAAAAATGGAAGAAAGTCACAGAAAGAACTGATCCAAAATGCAAATGTAGTTGCCATAGACAGTAGGGAGCCTCTCTTGTCCCTGGTTTCTCATGATATTAGGGCAACAGACCTTTTTTTTAAAAAAAAAATATTTACGATTTCATACTTTCCTGTGCCTTATGTTAAGAAAACATGTTGGCATACATGGATATATGTCAAACGAAGTCATTTGATGAACTGCACCCATTATATGACTAACGGACAAAGGTTAATTAGCACAAACTGTTCCCCAGCCTTTACGTGGCTTTTCACCCAGGTGGAGCTCCGTTACATGTCGGTAATGTGAATTTGATTTACTCTATGCCGACTCTATGCAGATCCATGTCTAATGGAAGTTAAAGATTGGGTGGGAAGGCTGAGGGTCCCTGTTAATTCAACACCCGTGGCCTGTATTCTTCAGCCACCCATACTCCTATTGAGACCCCTTACTCAATTGTTATCGGATGCATGTCCTGTCTGAAAACTAGAGATATGGAGGTGATACCCGAGGAGGAATGGGATGAATTCCAACTGACATAAAATATATAGAAAAGTACCAGAGGACGAATCCATTACATCTTGGGTGTCTCTGTGTATCCTAAGCTCTGTAGTTATGTAAAGCAGGTGCCAATCAGTGCCCCCCCCCCCCCATTGTGAAGTCCAGTAAATATTCTCATTTGTTTTTTTTTGTTTTTTTTCTTTCTTTTTTAGGATGAACTAACAGCTCTCAACGTAAAGCAAGGATTCAATAATCAGCCAGCTGTATCGGGAGATGAACATGGCAGCGCCAAGAATGTCAACTTTAATCCTGCCAAGGTAAATGGCTTTCCTTTTGTGTCCACGTCTCCTTTCCATGTATTTTTATATGTATACTAGTTGTTAAGCCTGCCCGGAGGGCAGTCTATTATTGTTGTTTCCAGCTCAGAATCCGTGTCCACATATTTGCTTTTCAATGTCCTAGTCAAAAGTATCTCTCTCTCTCTATATAAATTCATTTGTATCGTGTCTGGCGCCGTCCCGTCTGCAACGGGAGGGCCGAGTAAGCAGCTGTGATGGGTGAGCACGCAGCTGACAGCGCAATAAAAAGACATTTATATATTCGAGCAGGCTCCTCTTCCCTCTTAGATTGTAAACTCACGGGAACAGGCCCCTCTTAGATTGTGTATATATACTTACAGGGCCGCTGCCACTCACCATCAGCTTGAGACAGTCTTCCAAACTGCTTCTCTGGCCCGGGCCAGGTCTGGGCGGCTGGCTTCTCCACTGTCTCCCTTCTGCTCCTGCCTCCCTCCTTCACAGTTTGGAGGGACGCAGGCAGGCTGCCGTCCACGCTCAGCAGGCTCTGACTTTCTGACATGCCTCTCGACTGTGCCCTCCCCTTCAGTGTGTGCACAGCATGCTGTGCATCACGTGGATGATGCACCATGTGTGGGGCCGGCGCGCAGCTGCACTGGCAGGCAGTTATTTATGGGGAATGGCTGGGCTGGAGAATGGCAGACACCGAGCTGTGAGGGGCGGTTTGCGCACGCCTCTCCAACGGCTCAGCTTTTTTTTTTTTTCTCACGCACCTCACTCGCGCATGCTGGCGGGTTTTTTCGTTGCACCTGCGCATTGCATCCGCCGCAAACGTTTTTATATATAGAGATGTGCCTTTCCAGTAGCACTTTGACTTACCACTGATTTTTGCTTCTCATGTTGCTCCTTTTTTAATAATAATAATAATAATATATATTAGGGATGCACCGATACCGATACTAGTATCGGTATCGGGGCCGATATTGCCGTTTGCACGAGTACTTGTTACTCGTGCAAACGGCCCGATACATCCCGCCGATACCGGAAGCCGGCGCTGGGCCGGCTTGCCGGTATCCGCGGGGCTGGGGAAGCTGGCCGTGTGCATGAAAAGCACGCGGCCAGCGTTCCCCTCCGGCGCGCCACATACTCACCCTTCCTGAAGTTCCGGTCTCTGGGCAGTGATGCGGTCACGTGGCCGCCGGGCGCTCCTGTGACGCGGCCTCTCGGCTGGAGGCAGCGTCACAGATGCGCCCGGCGGCCACGTGACCGCATCACTGCCCAGAGACCGGAACTTCAGGAAGGGTGAGTATTTGGCGCGCCGGAGGGGAACGCTGGCCGCGTGCTTTACATGCACACGGCCAGCTTTCCCAGCGTTCGAGCGGGGGGTAAATCCATGAGACCTGGGGGGCAAATCCATGAGACCTGGGGGGCAAATCCATGAGACCTGGGGGGCAAATCCATGAGACCTGGGGGGCAAATCCATGAGACCTGGGGGGCAAATCCATGAGACCTGGGGGGAAAATCCATGAAACCTGGGGGCCAATCCATGAGACCTGGGGGCCAAACCCATGAGACCTGGGGGCCAAACCCATGAGACCTGGGGGCCAAACCCATGAGACCTGGGGGCCAAACCCATGAGAGCTGCGGTCAATCTCATATAAATTTTTATATGAGGTCTGTTCCTATTGGAAAGCGTCACATGATATTAAATAAAAGTATCGGTACTCGGTATCGGTGAGTACTTTTAAAAAGTATCGGTACTCGGTCTTAAAAAAGTGGTATCGGTGCATCCCTAATATATATTATATATTTTTTTTCTGTCTACCAGATCAGTTCCAACTTCAGCAATATTATGGCAGAGAAGCTACGATGCAACACTCTACCGGATACCGGCCGCAGGAAACCACAGGTTAACCAGAAAGACAACTTCTGGCTCGTTACTGCTCGCTCGCAGAGCTCCATCAATAACTGGTTTACTGACCTGTCAGGGACCAAGCCTCTTACACACCTTGCTAAAAAGGTAAGCCTCTCTAATGCTGGATGAGGATATATACTCGTAGTAGTGTAATGCTGTTTCGTGTAAATATACTGGGTGATAATGTACAGAGCAGAGATGTCAAACTCCGGCCCTCTAGATATTGCTGAATTACAAATACCTTAATTCTCTGGCCATCTGTTGCATTCCAGGTGCTCTGGGATTTGTAGGCCTTAAACATCTGGGGGGCCTGGCATAGAAAGAGTGTGACCTAAATGTCTGTCTACATAAGTGTCTGAGATTTGTTTGTAGCGCATGATTACATTCAAACCCTTTTTTGTTTTACTATATATGAATGTAGGGGTGACGGATTCATATAGCCCCAAACATTGAGATTTTGCCTCCGGGCAAGTACTCCGGTTATCACATTTAGTCCCTCGGACAGGCAGAGCCCTGGACCTGTTGCAGAGCCCTTTTTTTTTTTTTGTTGTTTTCTCTGTCGGGCTGAGGAACCATGTGTTTGTAGGCTGTCTGGCAGTTTGGGGGGGGGGGTATTATTTAACCTCCCTAGCGGTCTCATTTTTTTCAAAATTTCGTGTCTAGAAGCGTCTCAATTTTTTATTTTCTATAAAGGAAACGTGTTTTTGTACATAGTTAGCCTGTAATAATTAGGAATCACGCACTGAAATCCGTGCAATCAAGAGTCCTTACTGGTAAAATCCTTTTATAAATTTAAAAAAAAAATAGTAAATACACGGAGTCCGATAAAGTTTGAAACATGACATAATAATTTATTATCCCAAAAATAATTATCCAAAATCATGCAAATAAATGATATTCAATAAAATCCAACAAAAATCACTGAAATCTGTCTGAAAACCAGGGTGAGAAGATGTATGGTCTGTTTCTTATCCTGTAGTGCCACCTAGTGGCCATTTATAAACATTGCACATTGGATTATACAGTGTATTATTTTTTTCTAAATTCGATGCATGGTCCCGCCCCCTGCATCGTGTGACTCGCAGGGAGCCTTACCAGGAAGCAACTGCCACGGTCACACTGCGGGGGACAGCCAGGGAGCACAGGAGGAGGTGGTGAGTGTGGCTCGGGGTTACCGTTCGCGGTAGTGAAATTTAACCCCCAGTCACACTCGGGAATACCACCAGGGAGGTTAAATGCTATTTTGTCAAAAGTATTTTGTGTATTGGTATACATAGGTTGTCAGTAGGGGCAAGTAGATTTGGTACCAATTTTGTCCTTCGGACAAGTAGATTTTTTTTTTTAATTTTAAAAATTCCACACCCCTGGAATGTTTGTGTTTATGCATAATTTTTCCTCATTTGTCTATACATTGTGAGTATAACTATCATCACTTTGTTCTTTGTTGTGCTTAGGTGCCAATTTTTGGCAAGAAGGAGGAGGTTTTCGGCTTCCTGGCCCGATACTCTGTGCCTGTTATGAGAGCAGCCTGGCTGGTTAAGATGACCTGCGCCTATTATGCAGCCATTACTGAAACCAAAGTAAAGAAAAGGCATGTCATGGATCCTTTCATAGGTACAGCACTCCCTTTCTACGCATTCTGTTTGTCCTTTGAGTGATTTCATCGGCTTAACAGTCGCTTGTGAATGACTATTGCTAACTGTCCTTTGCAGAATGGACTCAAATTATCACCCGTTACCTGTGGGAGCAGCTACAGAAAATTTCTGAGTATTACCGTCAAATTTCTGGCGGCTGCGCCACTTCTGCGGGGCCTATGCCATCAGAGGTAGAACTGGCTCTAAAGCAATGGGAGTATAACGAGAAGCTTGCCATGTTTATGTTCCAGGTGAGCCCCTATTTTATTGCTTTTTGTGGATTTTGAACTGCGCCGGGTCTGTTTGTGGACCAGCTGTGTGAACGACGGCCTGAATATCTAGAAAAAAATTAAGGGCCATCTGTGCCTCGTCATCCATGCAGATAAGCAAGTTGGATTACAAATTTTGGGAGGGAGGGGATTGCTGTTTTGCTTAGTCATCATACAAGATCACGAATGTCAAATGTTGCCTACATAAGTTTGGAAGAGAAGGAATTTTGCAACATTGGTTATCCAGTGCGTATCGGGGCCAAGAAAAAAGTAAGGAGAAGGTGAGGCAAGTATAAGGTATCTTGGGTGACATCTGAACATAGGAGACCATATAATCGCCATGTATCTACTGTAGGAATAGCTAGGATTTGACCTTAATAGGCCATCTGATACAAGTAGTTTTGGTTCTACACTAAGGGCCCTATTCCATTTATTTGCTTTTAAAATGGGGGCACTTAATTGGGAAAAACTACTCCTACAGGTGTCCCTATTTTGGCACCATATTCTGGTGCAGGCGGTAATTCAGCAGCTTGCCCCAGAACACAGCGCTACCCTGGGGGATACACATGGTAGCGCTTCTGCGCCGCCGAGAGCTTCACCTCCTGGAGTCCATAGGACTCCATGGAGGGTTGCTCTGCCACAGGCCCGCCGCGTGATCGCCGAGGGAGACTGGGGACCTCTTGTCACTAGTGTCACTCTTCCAGTGGCCAGAAGCTGTGGATCAGGCCGTCGTTCTCGCCGTGGGATCAGAGGTGAGTATCTGATTTATTGAGGGTTTTCAGATGGTGTTAACGAATTCTGCAAAAGCTTCTAGCAGTAGCTCATTTTACGGTTTGCCCATCAGTGCGGTAATTGACGCTAGGACTTTAATGCCTTATTTATCCTAATGCTAATTACTGATTGTGCTCCCCTTGTTAAGTATAGGATGCGCAAAGTACAGTAAGCTAGCGCAGTCACCAATGTGCAACTTGATTTCTCACGGGTTTAGCGTTAGGAAGGTATTATGGGGGCATGCGTTAATGTCACTTCTCCTGACGTTAACGCTTATATATCTGAACGGTACAGTTATTGTTCACTAGGGATAGGGTCCTAATTTTTTTTTTTTTTGAGTTCTGCTCGGCCTAGATGCCTGCACCATGTAACTTCTGGACATAGGAAGCATTATAATCCCTATGTTTGCTGTATAAATACCAAGGATCCTCTCTTTTTAATCTTTCATTATGGGACACTTTGTAACATTTACCTTTGGCACTACACTTGCTTAGATGCTGTCACTCGGGTTGTTGGGTGCAGCTGGTCATAAGCAGGTTTCCTATAGATAGAACAGAGTTTCTAGACTTTCTGTGGATCATTAATAGAATTTTCTGTTTACCCATCCCAGGTTTCTATAATCCTAGTCTGTCATAAAATCCAATCTGTTCTGTAGGATGGGATGCTGGATCGCCATGAATTTCTTACCTGGGTCCTAGAGTGTTTCGAGAAGATCCGTGCAGGGGAAGATGAACTGCTGAAACTCTTGCTCCCCCTCTTGTTACGCGTGAGTTACCATGTGTGCTCATAGGGCGATTGTGGGTTTCAGTAAATTGCTTGGTGCCATCTTAAATCTTTGTTTTCCTTTTGTCCTCCAGTATTCAGGTTCTTTGGTTCAGTCTGCATATCTCTCGCGGCGTTTAGCCTATTTTTGCACACGACGTCTAGCACTGCAGTTGGAGGGTAGTGGTAGCCACACTGGACATCTTATAATGGCACAGACCGGCAATGCTCTTCCCTCAACACCCGCACCCCCTCCACCATCTGGATCTGCTCCTTCTTCTCCCTTTAGTGACCTGCTGCAATGTCCTCAGCACAGGCCCCTGGTATTTGGGCTAAGCTGCATGTTACAGGTAATGCATGTGAACCCGCTATCAATCCAAATGTTTAATATGTACGTACGGTCTACTTTACTGCCATTCCGTAGCTCCACTAATGTTACTTCTATTAAGCCTTAATCAACAACAGTTTGTTCATTCTTTATAGAGCATTGTCCTTTGCTGTCCCAGCGCGCTTGTTTGGCATTACTCTTTGACCGACAACCGGATCAAAACTGGGTCACCCTTGGATCATCTTCCAATTGCTCCATCCAGCTTACCTATGCCTGGGGGCAATTCCACGTTCACACAACAGGTGTGTTCCTTTAATTTAAAGGGCTGCTACCTCCAACAAATGAAATGTCCTTATTGTGTTTATTTTGTGTTGCTGATCTCTTACGTGTGTTTTGTTTTTCTCTTGTATGTTTAGTTAAGAAAATATTTTACTCTATATGTGTCACTGGGTGCATCCATTGTGTGACCTTTTGTGTTGTAAACTGCCCCTCCAGTATTTTTCCATCACTTGCTCCTCACTACGTGGCTTTGGTCATAGAATGGAGTCTATGGGTCAGTCACCGACTCACATCATTGTATTGTGTGGGATTTATTGAAAGGACCTCACCAATGGTAGATTAGAAGTCTTTTAGGCTCCCTGTCTTCTCATTCAGCCGTCATCTCTTATATCAAGTAGCCTGGAGAACACAATACACCCCCTGCCGTATTTTCTAAACATTCCCACCTCCACCTCATTAACTGTTAAATATTGCATGAGATAACACACAGCCACAAAGTAAAACTCACCATTCACTTTTGGTAAATGTTGCATCATGGGACAAATGCACAAAGTGGAAACGTGAGGTGTAAAATGGAAAGATAATTTTATGTTTTATATTTAATTACTTCTAAAACACGTTGCTGTTTTTTTTTTTTTAAATGTGTTTTATAAGGTGGTGTTGTTCGTAATGCAAAAGTAATCTAGTTACAGTTTCTGTAATTGTTAGTGTCCCTTTAACTTTCAGTTAAATATATTAAACCTACCTTTTTTATATTTTTCGATGATAGTCAGCAAGACGGCTTCTCTGGGGAAGCTGTGACAATTTTTATAACCCTTGTATTCCTTGCCTTGACATCTACAATGTCCTCATTGCAAAGGCTAAATTCTCTTGTGGTTGCATCTTCTGCAGGTACGTAGGAAGCTGCGGGAAATGGAGCAACAAATAAAGGAGCGAGGGCGAGCAGTGGAGGTCAGGTGGTCGTTTGATAAATGTCAAGAAGCAACAGCGGGTAAACGATTGCTTTTACTGCTTTTTTTTTATTAGTGTGCATCTGACATTCCCGGGAATGTTATCGCTCATCGCATGCTCTGCATTCTAACAGGTTTTCCTATTGGTCGAGTTCTACATACGTTGGAAGTGCTGGACAGCCATAGCTTTGAGAAATCAGACTTCAGCAACAACCTGGACTCGCTTTACAACCGGATATTCGGACTTGGTCTCGGCAAGGACGGGCACGAGGTGAAGAATGCAGGGCAGCTTGTATGTGCTGTCTTAATTGTCATGTCCTTGCGGTTTCACTTCTGCTTCTCAAAATTTTGGAAGTCAGATGTCAGTCTACGTTCAGCACAGCCCTCCAATACAACTGTGGAGAAGCAAGTCTCGACTTTACAAGAAGCAGGTTCACCTAACCACCAGGTTGCTCATCTACAATCAAAGTCGACTCGATCTCCCTCAGACACCAGCGAGTGTCCTTGGGCAAGACACCTAACTATATGGATGTGCCCACCTCAAAAAATACTTGTACTTCTCATAGATTGACAGGTCCCTTGGGAAAAAGGTCCCCCTGAATCAGGCGATATCATCAATGGGTGCTATTCCAATGTATCAACAACTTGTACACCGATCTTGTAAAGCGCTGCGGAATTGTGGCGCTATATAAATAAAGGATAATAATAGGAGCAATCCTTCAGGTCCATTTATTGTGTTTTCTTTGATCTGGCCCTAGATCTCACCAGATGATGACGCTGTGGTTGCCCTTCTCTGCGAGTGGGCCGTTAGCTGTAAACGTTATGGACACCATCGTGCACTAGTTGTGGCCAAGTTGCTAGAAAAGAGACAGTTGGAGATTGAGGCTGAAGTAAGTGCTAGTAGCACCTTCTCTGGTAACCATATTAACGCTGTATGTCTTTTAATGTCTGCCTTCTACATTTTTATTTACGCTTTCATCCCTTCTAACATTCAGTTGTCTCTCTTGTAGCGTTGTGGAGACTCTGAGGCTGTCGACGAAAAGGGATCTGTTTCTTCAGGCTCTTTGTCTGCTCTTAGCTCCCCTCCGGTGTTCCAGGAAGTCTTGCTTCAATTTCTCGATACTCAGGCCCCAGTGTTAAGTAAGTGTTGATTAAGGGGCCCTATTCTTTTAAGAGTGGTAATCAGGCGAGCACGCTGAATTCTTGCTCTGTTACCAGCTTGCACCATTTAGATTACCGCTGACATTCAAGTAGTTTAGCAGTTTATGCGAAGCGCTACTACGAGCAGTGACCATCACATGGCATTGCTTGTCATTCTAGCATTAGGCTAGCCTTCCACCAGGTCCATAAAATGTGTCTAAATAATAAAAAAGGGCCTTTTAAGATAGAATTAAAAAAAGTAGTAAAAAAAAAATACCAATCCAAAAAGATGTTCAGAAATATAAATATATAAAAAGTCAATTTTCTGAAAATGAAAAAGTTTAATAAAAATTGAAAATATTATTTTACATTTAATCTAGGGCGGAAACCAATAGTCAATAATGGAAATAATCGATTTTAATGAGAATAGTTGACAACTAATCGTCTGTCGTTTTTTTTTAGTTAAACCTAACCACTTTTTCTGCTTTGGACCTAAATGCCTAGATGTGTCGCTGCTTTACTCAGTAGGATTTTGTTCTAGGTTTAGGTCCGACATAACCAGTTTGGTTTTATTTAGTCTACAATTGCAGAAGCACTATAACAAACCCTGGGATCCTGCCACTGGGTATGTGCCCTGTACCGCTGGAGGTTTATCCTTACTTGAAGCTGGAGTCCTGTGTCACCACCTCAACCTGCCTGTCAACCCCCTCTTTGGTCTGGCATTGCCTTGCTCTCCCTTTGGTCCGGTCCCTTCCCACAATCTCACACTCGGGTCCAGTCTTTTGCCCACTCCCTCTCACACTCGCGTCAAGTCCCTTGAGCAAACTCACTCCATTCCACCTCTCGACCCACCTCCCATCCCACTTGTTCATGAAATTCTTGTATAGGGACACTCTGATAAAGCTAAAGTGGTCAGGCTGCGATGAGCATCCACCCGCTCTCGCCCTGCTTTCATGCTGACATCATCAGGTCTGAGCGTTTGTAGCAGCGTTTGTGGAGAAGGCAAACAAGGGCTTAAGCTGCATACATAGCATCACTCTGACCAGGAACATGTGTACATTGTGTGCGAAAAGTATGCAATTTGCTTATGTACGTACGAGCGTGATGTACACTACACAAATTGCTTACGAAAAAAGGAGCAGGGGATATTTTTTTCCATAATGTTCCTTTTAAGCTAACAAAAATTGTATTTGTTCATCCGATGAATCGATTATGAAAATAATCGTTAGTCGCAGCTTTAATGTAATCCTATGGGATTCGCCTGTTTTTAAACCTTTTGAACTGGACCACTGGATATCAGGGCATTTCCCCAACACGTTGGAGTTCTGTGAATAGATTAATCATTACTTCTCTATGGGACAATTTCCCTGTCGGCGAACTGCACCGTATATATCAATTCCATCTTTTTCATGTATGCTGTGTCGGTTCATCGCACAAATTCCATTCAAATGGGAAAGGTCGCTAGTCTGATGTAGCCGTCCGAAGCCACCCGATGGAAGTCAGAGGCAGTGGACGAGTGTTGAATCTCCTCTGTGTTGTGGGATCAGTTGGACAAATACGGACCCAGTGGATGGCCAGCCTTGGCTCAAACAAGCGGTGTAAACACGCAAAAGCTGAGGAATAACGCAAGTTGCTGCTTAGCTTGGAATAGTAAATAGTGCTGTGTGAGGGTCCACAATAATTAAACAACCTCACACAATTGTTACTGCTCCTGATTGAAGTCCAACGTGTCTAACATATCCTTATCTGTAATGTGCACCTACGTGAATCTGGGTTTGGGGTGTGTGTTGCAGTATGTGCGGTTCACTAGTCATCCTTTCGTATTTTTTTTTCTTCTGAAAGTGCTGTTATCACTAACTTTCTAACCCTGTTCCTGTTTCTCTTTCCCTGCGCACAGCCGACCCAACAAGTGAAGCAGAGCGTGTTGAATTCTATAATCTGGTGCTGCTCTTCTGTGAATTGATCAGACATGATGTGTTCTCGCACAACATGTACATGTGCACACTTATATCTCGAGGGGACCTAGGGCTGGACCCACATGCTCCTCGACCCCGATCGCCTTACGAAGACCCGTCTGATGACAACGACCGCAAGGAAGGAGACGCCAACAGTAGCATCAAGCTAGAAGTGAGTTCAATGTAGAGTGTCCTGACTGGGCATTGAGAGATCTAGTGATCTTTGAAAGGGCACTGTGACCACTCAATGCAAGTTGAATGGTCACAGTGATCGTGTCTGAGCACTTGGGCAGGGGTCCGACTGGCCTGATTCCGCAATTGTATAAAAGTTCATTTCCACCTAGCCAGTGGCTATGGATGAAGTTCCATTGCGTGTCATTGGAATGACTGGAGGCCGCTTGATCAAGCGTCCAGTCTGCTCCCGATCACGGGACAGCTGCATCTTTTAACAGCTTGAAAGATCCAGACCAGCATCGAGTGAGCCCAGTGCTGGATTAAAGCTGAGTATTAGGACACTCTAAAGGTAAATAAGGAGGGGAGTTTAGGGGAGAGTCTGGAGTATTTTAACGTTTAACCCCTTCATTCGCCCTTTTGTTTTAATCTTAGACTATTTGGACAAATTAAATGTGTAGCATTACTAATCGGTTTCCAAGCTATATAATCACAGCCAAACGATGCAAAGTGATGCTACTTTGCTGCCTATGTTTTGGCTATTCTACGCCATCTGTGTGTGTGATTGTGTATTCATCCACTAAAACCCATTCAATGCATTTTGATTCTTTCCAGGACACCACACTTTCAGAAACTATGGACATTGACCACAGTTCAGGTGTCTTGTTTGACGACATGGAAAAAAGTGAATTTCCGGTAAAGATCTGATTTAGAATTCGCTATCTCGCTTTGGTTTACTGGTGTCTGTTTTAAATGTAGCAATGTTTGTGAAAGTAGCATCTTAAGGAATGACACTAGTAAGGCCAGTGTCAGACGAGGACACTACGTGCACCCGTCATGACGTGCCTTCTGACAGCATTGTGACGTTTCGACGGGGCCAGCCACACTCTGTAGCATGCGCTACTGCCGACGTGCTGAAAGCCTCCCCGTCGAAACGCTACGACGCGCATTCAACAGGGCAGCAAAGCGCAATCCTCCATAGGAGGATCAAGCCTTGCAGCGCTGAGCGCACTAACTGCTCTCAGCAAGGTGGTCAGACGGGCGTCAGAGTGGAAGGAACGTCCACTCTCACGGATGTTCCTTCTGCTCTGACACTGACAAGAAGATGGTCATCTTGGCTCATTTGGGTATTATTATTGTCAGAAACTGTAGGTAAAACAAAAGGAGATGAGATTCGCAAAGGTTCACAGCCAAAATTAACAGTGGTATCCTTGTTGTCAAATATTTGGTATGCCTAACAGGGATATTCAAAGAGGTATTCAAATTCCTGTGGAATTTCGTTGCTCTTTTGTTCCCTGCACTTCTGGGAGTCAAATTCCGCAACCCTGCGGGTGAATTCAGCATTCACCGCATGGTCCTTGAAGTGGAGGGAAAAGCCGAATGCACCGGACTGCTGCAGAACCACCTAAAAAAAGCCAAATGCACCCGACTGCTGCAGAACCACCTAAAAAAAGCCAAATGCACCCGACTGCTGCAGAACCACCTAAAAAAAGCCAAATGCACCCGACTGCTGCAGAACCACCTAAAAAAAGCCAAATGCACCCGACTGCTGCAGAACCACCTAAAAAAAGCCAAATGCACCCGACTGCTGCAGAACCACCTAAAAAAAGCCAAATGCACCCGACTGCTGCAGAACCACCTAAAAAAAGCCAAATGCACCCGACTGCTGCAGAAGCACCTAACAAAAAAAAAGCTGACCACCTTGGAAAAAAGTCTGATCCGCTGAACGGAGCACTGACGAACAGGGTAAAAGAAAAACAACATTGTAACTTTTAAAAGCTGTTTGAAAATAAACTGTTGCACTAAAATGTCTGTAATTAATATATAAGGTCCTATGAATAATAATAAAAAGGTCTGTTAAAAAATCCTAAAAATAGAGACCTTTTGCTGCAAATTAAAAGCATATACGGATTAATAAAAACAGGAATATTTTTTTCGTTCAATCCTATAGGATTTGCCCGATAAAGCCTGCTGAATGAAACCACCGAAAATCAGGGTATTTCACTGCTGTTTGGTGTTCTCTGAGTAGATTAACTATTGCTTTTCTATGGGGAGTTCACTGCTGTCAAACAGCATTGTGGGGTTTATTCAGAGAGGGGTGAAAACCAGGAGAATGACTGGAGAAGTGAAAAAATTCTAGGTCAAAATAGCCAAACCAGAAAAATTCTCCCATTTATCTGTTTCCAAATCGGCTATTTTGACCTAGAATTTTCACTTCTCCAGTCATTCTCCTGGTTTTCACCTCATTCTCAATAACCCTGTGTATTTCACTGGCAATTTACCAATATTTGGCGAATGGCCATGAAATTGCACCGTATGGGGAAATTCACTGTTTGGTGTAATTTCTGCCAGTTCGTGTCTCTTTGATTAACCCCGTAAGTGACATTGCCAAGAATTCCCACTTATTCATAAAGTCATAAGAAAATGACATGTTTTTTGTTTTCTTCTTCTGTAGATGTTCTCTCCTGCAGCACGTGAAGCACGAAGTCCAGGTCTCGAAGATGCAGACTGTGATGGACGCCGTGGGGCTAAAGGTCTGGGTGGAGATGGGCCTCTTTCTGCCTTATATGAACAACCTCGACACATTCAGTACGCTACGCATTTTCCTATACCTCAGGTCAGTCTCCTGAGCACTGCTAGAATTGTAGCAGATTGTAATTGAGGACGCCTTCACTCCTCTTATTCTATTTCTGCAGGAGGAGTCATGCAGCCACGAGTGTAACCAAAGGCTAGTTGTCCTGTTTGGGGTAGGAAGACATCGAGATGATGCTCGTCACGTAATAAAGAGGATCACACGAGATATTTTGAAGGTTCTAAATCGTAAAAGCACTGCTGAAACAGGTACCGGCTGCTTTGAGTAAGGTAATGGCTGTGAAAGTAATCAAATGATCGGGTAGCATCTAAGCTGGCTTCATTTTGCAGGTTCGACTGAAGGACAGCGGAGACGCCGGGCAAAGCCTGAAGCCTTTCCTACAGCGGAGGAGATTTTCTGCCGCTTTCAGCAGCTGTCACACTTTGACCAGCACCAAGTAACTGCACAAGTAAGAGGGTTTAAATCCAGCATAAATATGCTGCAATGTGTGCTGCGCAAGGTCCAATTTTTTTTCTTTTTCGGCCAGCAAACATGTCTCCTTTTATTGCGAGATAGTTGAGCTCTATGGGACATTACGCATCCGAATGTGATTGTAACCAAAGCTCCCTCTACCTTTGTGCCCTCATCCTCCTTGGCACCCTCGCCCAGCCTTGAGTGAACCAGACATTTAGGGCCCTATTACATACTTTGCGCACTTTTTAGCGCGCGCAAAAACGCATTAACGCGAGGGGCAAAACCCTTTGCGCTGAACGTCGTATTACAACGTTCGTGCATGCGATGCACGTTAACGTCTAACGCGAGTGACCCTGCGCGCATGTTTGTGTGCCAATCCCATACTTAACATTGTGAGCGCAAATGCGTTCGTGCGCTGGTATGCGGATGGTATTACAATCGATGCACAATTTTTTTTTTTACGAACGACGTTTGCGCGCATAATTTTAACGTCTTTAAAAAGCTGGTGGTAACTGCAAATCGGAACGTTCTGGCCGAAACGAAATACACCAGCACCAAAAAAAAAATGCAACAACGTTAATAAAATTGTGAATTTGTACATGTTTTTATTATTGCTGCAGCATATATACTCTGATTTACTTTGACAGGCGCAAAAACTTAAGTGAGTCAATTAAGGTCAATTAAGGTAAATTAATGTCAATTAAGGTTCTTAATTCTGATTGGCTGAATCCCGCGAAAAAAACAGTCCGCACACTGATTTGCGTGCGCTACGTTACTGCGCGTGTATTTCTCTTCGTTTTGCGTGTCTGTTTTACGACCGTTATTTTTTTTGACGTATGAAAAAAATGCGTTCTGATCGTTATACCACCGTTAATTTTCGCGTGATAACGCTTGACGCTGCGCGCAAAACAAATTGCTCTGCGCGTACGAATTTTCGAGGGGAATGTAATAGAGCCCTTTATTTATAAAGTATTTTACCAGGAAGGATACTTTGAGATTTCTCTCGTTTTCAAGTATATCCTAAGTGGGTGGGTGGATGGGATGCCCAGAGATAAAACAATATGGTGTCATGTAATCAAAGGCTGCGTATCACAATGCCTGAATACATTAGATAACAAAGTGAAGTTACATAAATTTAACAATTAGTGACCACACACTAATTATATAAACCATTGTAACAGGAAGCTGATAATGGGGCAGTGGTTTCCGGACAGAGTATTAAAGGAACACTCCAGGCTGAAAATCACCCCCCTTTTTTTTTTACATTATATTAAACCTATTGCCCTAACTAGTCCTTCAGTATATGTATATTTTTTTTAATGTAATAGTTACCCTAAAAACGACACTTTTCCAACAGCGGTTATTGTTTTTTTTTTTTTTTTTACTCCACTTCCGTCGTGGTAAAGTTGGAACTTGGCTAAAGGTTTACGTGCAAAGTGCGCATGCTCGCCTATCACGTAAACCAGCCAATCAGCCGGCTTCCTCCCGGAATCCTGCTCATTCAACCACGCATGCGCGGAGAGCGCACGTTCACGAGCGGCGAGGTGAGCTGAAGTTCACCCCGCCTGCTCGTCTAAAAACTTGGAGGCGGCTCCTTCTCCTGCACGTTCCCGTAACTCTGCCGGAGCGGTGGGTCGTCATTGCGCTTGTAGCGCGATGACGTCCCAGCTTTGCCAAGAGTTCCAAAACGCGGGACCTTGAAACCCGATCGGCTGATTGACAGCTGGGAGGGCTGAGTAAAGTCCACCGCTTCTCTCAGCAATATCAGCCGATCGGGAAAAGGTAGAAGGCTGGGGAAAAAAATGGGATACTTCAGGCAATATGACCACCTTAAAAAGCTGAGGTGGTCATATTGCCTGGAGTATCCCTTTAATAATCTATTCAAATATAACCAGACCTCAGCAGATTTCTGAGACAAGGGTAGGCTGGGAGGCCAATCCTCTCAACAGATAATAAATACACAAGGACCATACAATAGGCCAGGTGTGGGCAACTACGGCCCTGCAGGTGCTTTGAAACTACATTTCCCGTGATGATCGGCCACTCATTAGGTTTGCAGAGCCTCAAGGGAAATATAGTTCCAAAACCTTTGGAGGGCCAGGGTTGCTGACCCCTGATTTATAGGAATATTTAATATTAATATTGTCATTTTGCTGCCCTGTCCTGGGGTACTTTAAATTAATAGAAATTCTGGTGTAATTTTGTTTCTGATAGATATTTCTAAAATTTTTATCAAACAAATTGAATCAGGATTTCTACTATAGGTATCCCAGGACAGGGCATCAAAATGACATACTGTATTATTAAATATCCCTATAAATCAGGGCTCAGCGACCCTGGCCCTCCAAATGTTTTGGAACTATATATCCCTTGAGGCTCTGCAAACCTAATGAGCAGCCAAGCATCACGGGAAATATAGTTTCAAAACATCTGGAGGACCGTAGTAGTTGCCCACACCTGCAGTAGACAGACAATAGCGCTATTCTGGCCGAACACAGATTAAACAAGAAAGGCCAATGAAATAATATGGATTGAGGCCTGCACCCTACAAATGTGCCTCCAGATCCAGGCACCCCAAGTCCAAAGTGATTTACGTCACAGTGATTGAGTTTGATGATCCAGGACTGCTGAGCATAACTTCCTTTGATGACATAAAAGACTGTAAAACTAGTCAACCTAAAAAAAAATATTGTTTTTCCTTTTGGCCAAGCTGCTTAGAGTATTTCTGTATTTATTGAAGTACATTCTATGTCTCTGATTACGATATAGGAACCATCTTTAAAAGATTTTTTTTTTCTCCCCCCTTTCCCAGGTCTCTAGAAATGTTCTAGAGCAGATCACTAGTTTTGCTCTGGGTCTGTCATATCACCTGCCATTGGTACAACATGTTCAATTTATCTTCGACTTGATGGAATATTCTCTCAATATTAATGGACTAATTGACTTTGCCATCCAGGTGAGTTTCCCGTCCACCTTTCCTTCTCTGGCATATCAGCGTTATTCAAAATGATCCGAATAGTGGCCAAAAGCTAACTGAACAGTGAAATTCAGCGTTCGGTTACCTTTTCCTGGCCATTCGGCTATTCAGAGAGCAGGCAGGTCACCAAATCATGGCGAATTGCCTGCACATACGGTGCCTGTTCGGTGCCTGTTCGAGGGCAGTGAAATCCCCATAGAGAAGCAATGCTTCATCTATCCAGAGAACAAAAACCAGCAGTGAAAAGTTGCTGAATTGCCCTGCCTGTTCGGTGGTTTCATTCAACAGGTTTATTCAGGCGAATCCCATAGGCTTCAATGTTAAAGATATTCCCGTTTTAATATAATATCTAATAAACCGTTTATTATGTTTTGCAGTAAAAAGTCTATATTTTTTTTTAGGAGCTTTTACCATTTTTCAGGATTTTTTTTTTTTTTTTTTTTTTTTAAATCGTCTTTTCTTTTTTCTGTAACAGCCCTTTTTATTATCATTCATTGGACCTCATGTAAATTCCAGGCATTTTCATTTAGTAGTCTCTTTGCAAACAGCGTTTCACTTTTCAAACTTTTTTTTTCTCCATTCGTCTGCGGTGTCGGCTTTTTCCAGGGGCTGCTCTGCGCGGTGATCGGCGGCTGCTCGTGTTTCTCCGGCGTGTTCAGCGGGGGGGTTAATCCAGATGTTTTTGCGGGTTTCGGTGTGCATTCGCCGGGTTTTGCGGTGAGTGTTCGGCGGGTTTGCGGCGACTTTTCCCTGCACTACGACGGCCCTGTGGTGCTTACTGAATACACCGCAGGGTTGCCGAAATGGGATCGCCAAATCGCACCGAATTGAAGAGAAAGAAAAGTCACTGTTGTGTGGTGACTTTTCGATTCTCTTTGAATAACCCTGTATGGGTTTGTGTGTGTTGATGATATATATATAAATTTTTTCTTTCATTCTGACAGCAGTATAAAATTCTTGTTTTTGTGATCTTGTATTTTGCAGTTACTGAACGAGTTGAGTGTTGTGGAAGCAGAGCTCCTGCTAAAATCCTCCAGCCTTGTAGGCAGTTACACGATGAGTCTTTGTTTGTGCATCGTTGCAGTTCTACGACATTACAACACCTGCCTGATCCTGAGCCAGGAACAAACAGCACAGGTCTTCGAGGGGTGAGAGCGGTGCACGGGGAGAATGAGCATTTGGGAGCGGAAGGAGAGTAAATGTCCAGATTGGGGGTACTCGAGCCTCCAGCTGTTTTTGGAACTACATCTCCCATGATATTCAGCCCCTTATGACAGAACTGTCAAACTCTCGGCCAGGGAATCCTGAGCATTGTAGTTTAGAAACATCTGGGGACTGGAGATTGACAGCCCTGCCTTTTTATAAGGCTGACCAGAGCCTTGTGGGAAATCCTCTGCAGGGCTGAGTTTGAGCACCCTGGCTTAGAAGAACAACATTCGGGCTGAGGCTAGTCTGGAGAATAACATTGCATGAATGTGTGTGGTCCTGGGATGGGAAGTGGATATAAAAATATGCAAGTCAAGCTGTGTAGGTATATGAAGGCTTCTCTGTGTTCCCCTGCAGGTTGTGTGGTGTTGTGAAGCACGGTATGAATCGCTCAGACAGCTCGTCAGCTGAACGATGTGTCCTTGCATACCTCTACGACATATATATGTCTTGCAGCCATCTCAAGAGCAAGTATGGGGAGCTCTTCAGGTTAGTGAAAGCCATAAGCATGACTTGAAGGTGATTTGGGGGCTGGCAAACAATCAGTATTGTGAGATCCCATATTTTACTTTTTTTCTGCGAACCTATCAGGACATTGTAGACTAGAAAGGCTTTAAATTTTAAAACACAATTGCACTGTTGGGTGCTGATCATTTGAGCGTGTAAAATATATAATATACAGTATATTCTACTGAAGACTCGTTACTGCTAGAACCGATGATCATTCATATGAACTTCCCTCTGAATGAGCTGATTGCTTCCCTATTGAATGACCATATTCCGAATACAGTGCGTCAGTTTTTCCTTGTTAACCCCCTATCTCGGGCTTCAAAGGCACCATCCGGTGATCCGATATCCCGCTCTGCAGCCCAACACAAATGAGATTTGTTTGCTGCAAATAAATTTCTTCTGCTTTTGGGCTGCAGAAGGTGCCCCTAAAGTTTTAGCCCTGTGGGCTAAATCGGCTAATTTGAATGTCCCTGACATCTGGCATTCAGCAAGTCGATACAGTTGCAGCTCGTGTTCCCTGTAACAATAGCTCTAAGGCTAGGGTCAAACGAACGCGCGTGCAGCCGCACTTTATCACGGCAGTAGTAGCAGCAAATGACGGGCAATGTACGAAGTACGGCCACACAAGTGCGGCCGCGCAACGCAAGCGGCACGCAAACGCATTTTTTTCGAGAACGTGATACTGCTAGTACTGACGTACAGAGTGCTCTTCTTCCGCTAGCGGCGTGTGTGCGTGATTTAGGAGACGTCAGACGCTGCTAATGTCCGGCCAACATAACGTCCAGACGCAAAAAGGGTTTTATTGATGATCCGTACAAAATCACGGACGCAAATGCGCATCGTATGACCGCTATCGCGTATTCCGTGAAAAAATACGTCCATTTGTTCGAACGCACTTTTTAACGGACAACGCGAAAAATGCGTTCGTCTGACCCTAGCCTTACTCAATTCGGCAGTAGATCTACTGGCGAAATATGTTAGTACAGGAAGAAATTCATTGGGAATATGCCCAAATATTTTTTGCTGTATAATTTATTAATGATTTTTTTAAAAAAAACACTGGTTCCTGGCAAAGTTTTTTTTTTTTTTTGAAAATCACTTACAGGGTAATTCAAAGAGAATCGAAAAGCCACCGCAGGTTCAGTGACACTTTTTTGTTCTCAATTCGGTTTGACTTGGCGATCCCATTTCGGCAAACCTGCGGTGTATTCAGCAAGCACCACAGGGTCCCCGAATTGCAGGGAAAAGTCACCGCAAACCCACCGAAAACTCACCGCAAAACCCAGCGAATGCACACCAAAAACCCGCAAAAACATCTGGATTAACCCCGCCGAACATGCCGGAGAAACCCGAAGAGAATCAGATCACAGTGCAGAGCAGCCGCCGGAAAAAGCCGACGCCGCAGACGAATGGAGTGAAAAACCCCCCAAAAAAAAACCGTTTGCTTGAAGGTTTGACAAGTGAAACTTTTTTTTTTTTTGAGAAAGGATTTTACCAGGAAGGATACATTGAGATTTCTCTCGTTTTCAAGTATGTCCTGGGTGGCGTATGTACCGTTAGGTGTCTTGCCCAAGGACACTTACTGGAGAGGTGCTCGTCAGGATCGAACCCGTGACTCCACAGGCT
This sequence comes from Leptobrachium leishanense, assembly GCA_009667805.1. Lineage (NCBI taxonomy): Eukaryota > Metazoa > Chordata > Amphibia > Anura > Megophryidae > Leptobrachium > Leptobrachium leishanense. Next base: position 122,632,722 of record CM019071.1, read on the forward strand.
CTCTCCATGCAGAGCAGTGACAATACCTTTACTCCACCCAGCCGGTGTTTGCAAAGAAACTACTGAGCGAAAATGTCTGCAATTTACATATGAGGTCCAGGGAATGATAATAAAAAGGGCTGTTACAGGAAAAAGAGGTAAAGTTAAGAGAAATTCCCGATTTGTTTTTCTTTTAAGAAAAAAAAAATACCGAAAAATGCTTCAAAGATCCTAAAAAATTCTATAAATAGTCTTTGTACTGCAGAATATTATAATCAACGGTTTATTCGATATTGGATTAAAATGGGAATATTTTTAACATTGAAGTCTATGGGATTCGCCTGAATAACTCTGCCGCATGAAGCCACCGAATGGCAGGGCAATTCGGCAACTTTTCACTGCTGGTTTTTGTTCTCTGAATAGCCAAACCATTGCTTCTCTATGGGGATTTCACTGCCCTCGAACAGGCACTGTATGTGCAGGCAATAAGCCAGGATTTGGCGAACTGCCTGCTCTCTGTATAGCCGAATGGCCAAGAAAGGTAACCGATCGCTGATTTTCAGTGTTCGGTTCCCTTTCGGCAGCCATTCGGATCTCTTTGAATAACCCTGATTAGTAGTGAAGGGGGTTAAAGAATTTCAACCACCCCATGTCAGCATCTACTTTGTTAGGCCAAATCTTTTACATAGAGGTATTCCAGTTCATAAATAATCTGTCCTGTTTGATCATGTAACTTTGATTCAAATGCACTGGGTTTTTTTTTGTTGTTGTTTTTTGTCCTGTAAGAGGTGGCAGCGGCAAGTCCATAGCTCCTTGCTACATGAATATTTTTCTTTCTCAACGGAAACATTCTGGATAGGCGGATGCAGTCCTTGAGAAACATCATGGCTTGTATAATGTTACTAATCTCCTTTTTGGCCAGGAGATCTGGTGGGACAGGTGCATCTGGCCGGAAAGGACCTGTCTCCACTTTCTTGTGCTTTCCTTTACTGAAGAATTTGACCAACAAACATTTATTTTTGCTTTGCAGTGACTTCTCCCCCAAGGTGAAAAATACAATATACTGCATTGTGGAGCCGTCAGACTCCAACATGCTTTGGGAGCAGGAGTTCATGTTGGACACCATCATTAATCCATCTCCACAGAGCTCCAACTACGGCATGCTAGGAAAGTTGCTGAGAGACTCCCCTACCAACCGCTACAGCTTTGTGTGCAACGCACTTGTCCACGTGTGTGCAGGTGATCACGACACTGACAGGTGAGGAACACCCAGAAATGCTTCAGAGAGAAAGCGCAAAACCTGATCGCTCCGTCAACCACTTTAGATGTTTGCAGAAATCGCTACATTATCATGCTGATTTGAGACTTTTTGAGCAAACATGGCCTCTATGTACCTTGCAGGGTAAATGACATTGCCATCTTGTGCGCGGAGCTAACTGGATCCTGCAAAGATCTGAGCTCTGAATGGTTGGGAGTCCTAAAAGCACTTTGCTGTTCATCCAACAATGGCACGTGCGGTTTCAACGACCTTCTCTGTAATGTGGATGTAAGTGCAATATGCCTGGCAGAGTTCACATGTTTTGTTTCCCACGTCTAATCTGTTTTGTCTTTTCACTGTTGCTCCGTCCTCGAGCTAATAATGACTTTTTACACACTGCAGGTCAGCGACCTCTCCTTTCACGATTCTCTTGCTACGTTTGTGGCGATACTGGTGGCTCGTCAGTGTCTTTCGTTAGAGGATCTTATCCGCTGCGCAGCCATTCCATCACTGCTTAATGCTGGTAAGTGTTTGTTTCTCTCGTCTGAATCTAGTGTTTATCAATATCTGCAGGATACCTGAAATCAACATGTAGGTTTACGAGGGGGGGTGTTATTCAGTGATTGTCTGGGTTGCAGCAATGACCAAAGCAGCATTTCACAAACGTAGAATCCAAAGAGCGACAGGAGACCCATCAGTGTCGCTTGTTTAATTTTTCCCGTTAATTTTTGTCATTGTAGATGTACAAGCAAGAGATTTATTAATACTTACTCGTGATCATTTTGCTGTAAATTACTAGGAGATGCAGGTAACGAGCTGCTGTGCGGCTGCCTACCCCATACATCACAAGGAAGCTTTATTATCAAATTATCCCTTTCACTTCCAAGTGATTTTACAAAAAACATTGTCGGAACCCAGTGTTTTTTTTTATAGGATATGATGGGAATAATGGTATTTTTAGAAAGTCCATTTAATGGTGGGAAAAACTTCTATAATATGTGTGGGTTGCATAAACGAGTAAGAGGAAAATTTGACTTAAAAACGGCAGCGGGCACTAAAGGACGGATTTGTGTAAAACCGCCCGGTCACTAAGGTGTTAAATTGTGTACATAAGATGTTCTCCGCCTCTTTACATCGTTTCAAGGTGTTGTGCGCTGTACCAGTTTCTGTGATTTCTTTATCTCTTGTGTTTTTGGGGAAGCCTCCATAGTGGTACACAGCGCCTGTGACTGTCCTTGAGATGTCGGCGGGGCGCTCCACTATTCACAGATTTGTTCACTAAATAACCTTGGTGCAGTCCTTGGAGGCCGGGGTCAGATGAGCATTTTTAAGAGCGGAAAGAACGTCCTTGAGAGTGGAGGTTCCTTCCACTCTGCCCATCTGGCCACCTCGCTGAGTGCAGTTAGTGCGCTCACGCTGCAAGGCTCGATCCTCCCACCTGCCCTGACAGTGTGCGCATTTTCCTGTTTTGGTCACATCAAATGGAACAATGAGTAGTTTTGTATAAACCTTATTATGCTTCGCTTTAAAACCCCCGCAAAAAAAGTAAAATGTTCAGAGTATTTACTGTAGTTTTCTTCTAGCAATACAGGTTACTATGATGTAATAAATCACTGGTAGCTACCAGTATATCACAACTTTTAATGTAAGCAGGGAGATATATTAATAACCACTAGATGGAGTTCTAGAGATTCAACCCCTTTCAACAGGGAGCATAGGGCAATCCTGGTGAGCCAGCAATGGCGAAACACGTGTCGGGTGCAAGACGTCAGGGACCCTATGCCAGAAATCTTTGTACTTAGATTCTAGTTAGCAGTAAGTGCAATATTTGGCGGCAGACAAGGACATGAATTATAATATTGGTGGCGTATGCGTGTTTATTGGGCTTTGAGCCCTATTGGGGTGTCTAATCAGCTGCTTAGTGATCTGGTGCTATGAAGGGCACTATGCATGGCGTACATTACTAGTCATTACGAGTCAGTCAATAATAAAGTGGCAATTGGGCCCAACTCTTTTAACAAATTTCAAGGGTTTCCAATGGCCTGAACTTTTATACTCAAGTGTTTACTTTTTTTTTTTCTTTCTCCCTCATTCAGCATGCAGCGAACAGGATTCAGAATCTGGAGCCCGGCTAACTTGCCGAATATTGCTGCACCTCTTCAAGACCCCGCAACTCAACCCCTGCGAGCCGGATGGAAGTGAGTTCTTTTATCATTATGCTGGGGGAAAGGTGGATGAGCTTGAGTTGAGGATGAGAATTAAACAGTGTGTGGAGCTAGACGACATACATTCCTCGATTAATAAAAAGGAAAAAAGGCTATACTCTGTGGCGCTAGATATACACTTTTACGGATTCGCTATATTCCCACACTGTGGTGCTCCTGTCACCAGAAGAAATTGCAAAATGTGAAGTAAAGAAATGGGGACAGCGCTTCATCTTAAAAGGATGCAGTGTATAAGTGAAGTGGTAAATATGGAATAATGCTCACAAGCAATGGTAGGTCCCTTGAAGATTAGGCGTGGACTAAATCAATCAAAGTCTTCAAAATAGGAGGACCTCAAAAAAAAAATACAGATAATGGTACAGTATTGCACAGAATATACTGCTATAGTAAGGTTGTAATATTCCCTACTCACACTTTACGAGAGCTGCTAGCTCTCATATGTAGACCTCACAGGTGTTCAGGGCCAACCTGTTCGCCTCATACTCGCGCACGCAGACATCCAAAAAAGCACAGGAACATGGATTGCATATAATCCAACAGGATTGTAAAGGATAAGCAAATATCCACTCACCAAATAGAATTGAATCTCCAGCAGAAATATTCCAGGGTGGCTGTGTGTGTAAACCTCAGTATAAGAACAAAGGTAACATAAAGGCCAGATATGCTGGAAAAATATTTATTAAAACAAAATATATAAGCGAACAGCCAAACGCGTTTCTCGCCTCCAGGGGCGCTTCATCAGTGGCAAGGGACAAAAAGCATGTGGCACCCATAGTCCTTTCAGGGTTTATATAACCATTTCTTTACTTGACATACATTCCTCGACTACATTTCTGTGAGTCCTCTCAATATTCTGCTTTTTAGGTAGACCCACATTTGGAATTCGCTCGTCTTGTGACCGCCACCTGCTGGCAGCCGCTCAGAATCGCATTGTGCCGGGAGCTTTGTTCGCTGTACTGAAGGCTGTGTTTGTGTTGGGTAAGGCGACGATTTCCCTCCATCCGTCAACAGCTTACGTATGATTATTGCTGCTCTTAAGCTGTATCCCCTCTTCCACAGGTGATGCAGAATTGAAAGGATCGGGGTTCTCTCTCCCAGCGGGTACTGATGATATCACGGAGGAGGATTTGGCAACTAAGAAGACAGGGGGTCGCCCTGTATCCATAGAAACTGCCAGTCTCGATGTCTATGCAAAGTATGTTCTCCGAAGCATCTGCCAGCAGGTGAGTTGGTGAATGCAGTTCTAGGCAATATCTAATACATACGTGTACTTCTTAAAATATTCTGCAATGTAGCTTTCGATTTCTAAATGCGCCTTGATTTTTCATTCTTGGCATTCTATCTACTGTACTGATTTGATTTTTGTTTTTGCCTTCATGATAATATTTTAGAACAGGATCAAGAATTGTAGTGTTTGGAATAATTTTATATTGTATAATATTAATTTTTATTATTCGTTACGGCATTTCGCAGCTTAGATATATCAATACATTGAAAAGGTGGGAAAGAATCAAAGCATACAGAGACAAATAATTGTAGACCTGCCAGGGAGAAGTAACAAAGTAGATTCTCATACGTCGCTTGCTGACAGAAATCTGAGGCAGGAAACACTCTAGTACCAGGAGGGCAAGGAAAAGATGTGGATGGGGGGTGAGAGAAAATAAAAAGAGTGGGTGTGATAGGACTCCCTGTGTAGTGGGTCCTCCTGGTGCACTCCTGAAGCCCCATGGGAATGAGAAGGCTGTGTAGATTGCCCTGTGGCTGGATCCACCTCAGGGCCAAAGGGGCAGTCAGAGCCTAGGTGTCAGGGATGTGGAAATTATGAAAAAGGAAAAAAAGCTTGTCCAACGGAATAAAGTGGTGTCTGATTTACTTGCCCCACAAGAAGATCTACTTGTCCTGATGACATATTCTGCAGCACAAAATTATTTTTTTTTTACACTTTATAAATGTCATTTTATTAGTTATAACTTCTGCTTGTATTTGTATCAAACAGCATTGTAGAATATGATGGCATGATGTTAACGTGCTGACATATTCTGCAGTGCTGTACATTAATACAAGCAGAAGCTTAACTTCCCCATCCCCTCTTCTCTAATATGTTGCCCTCTCCTGTATTTCCCCCCCCCCCCCCCTTTACCTGTGGACATTATTTTGCACAAATAAGTTTTTTTTTTTTTTTTTTCTTTCCTGGGCTGTATACCTCCTGGCGACAGGCACACCCTTTTAAATCTCCCGGTTTGATCAGCAGAGGGTGCTCCTGCATTAGACTGGCAGCCTGTTTTTCATTTGTCATTGTGGCAAGCCAAACAGCACCCTCTGACACAGCCACAGCTTGAAGGATCTGAGGTCTGTGTAAATGCTGGCGAGCTGCGCCAGAACATATACTGGCACCGATCACCGCAACGATCCTCTACTAGCTACTTGGATTAGAGTGCCTGGTCTCCTCAGATTTCTCTAACCGTTTAGTGGCCACTCTGGAGCCTGTGAGCAGCCGTACCTTTCTGACTACTTACCTACAGTATAATGAATTCATTGCCCTGCTTTATTATTATTCTTTATTTATAAAGCGCCAGCATATTCCGCAGCGCTGTACAATAAGCACAGTATAGACAGGGTTACAATACATTGAACAACATTTGACAAACAGTACAGGAGGAGATGAGGGCCCTATTCCCGTAGGAACTCACAATCTGGGAGGGTTGGGGTTGGAAACAGGAGGAGAGGACTGTAAGGTGAGAGTGATTGATGGTTGCGTCAGTGAGTTGGGTGGTAGGCTTCCCTAAATAGGAATGTTTTCAGGGAGCGTTTGAAGGAAGAGAAGTTAGGGGAAAGTCTGACAGTACGAGGGAGAGCGTACATTTACATTTTTCGATGCTAATGTTAGGTCAGAGAGCAGACCCTTTCGAAGTCCTCTTTCTGGCCTTGGAAATCCTGTTGCACTGTTTTGCTGTGTGTGTAAATAAAGCTTTTCTTTGTCACCCTCTCTTTATTTTTAATAGGAGTGGGTGGGGGAGCGCTGTGTGCGCTCTCTCTGTGAGGACTCAAATGATCTGCAGGACCCAGTTCTCAGTAGCGCTCAGGCCCAGCGCCTCATGCAGCTGATTTGCTATCCGCACAGATTAAATGACGCAGAGCAAGGCGACAACCCGCAGAGGCAGCGCATTAAACACATCTTGCAGGTGAGCGTTGATATTAAAGACTCTGTTTTGTGATGGCATCTGAGGGTGGTGGGCAATACACCTATAACATCCTTTTAGGATCTTCATGACCTCCTTCTCATTTCGTTGATGTGCGCATGCTGTTTGTTTCTCTGTCCTCAAATCTCCTTTTTTCTCTGCAGAGTTTGGACCAATGGACAATGCGTCAGTCTGCGCTGGAGTTGCAATTAATGATCAAACAGACATCCAGCAATGTAAGAGCAGCCTGTGTGTCGTTGTTAGTATTGTGTTGGTCTTAGACATTGTAAAAATATAGTCTGAACACTATAGCCTGCGAGTGAGGCAGAAACGGCTTTTCTCCTCGCAGTCGAGTCTTGCTTGAATGTTTCCAGGAGAAAAAGTGATCACTTGCAGGGTTATTCGGAGAGAGGTGAAAACCAGGAGAATGATGGGAGAAGTGAAAATTCTAGGTCAAAATAACCAAGCCAGACAAATTCTCCCTTTTATCTCACTTTCCAAATCGGCTATTTGGCCTAGATTGTGGTCTTCTCCTGCCAATTCTCCTGGTTTTCACCTTTCTCTGAATAACCCTGTATGTATATTGAACAGGATAAAAAGTAGTATTTTATTTATCCTAGGCGAATAAATCCATTTCATGCTAAAATATCCAGCAATGACATTTAGTATTTTCTATTGTTTGTGTTTTTTTTGTTTTTCTCTCATGCTCATTTAGAACATTTGGGGTGCAGACACGCGCGGCTCTGCCATAATTGCTGAGTTGTAAAAGTCTGCATCAGCTCATCTAATGTCTTAACGAATTTGAGCTACTACTGTACCATTTATACTCTTGAACTGGCCAACTTTTCCCTAGACTAGCCGTTCATATAAGTGATAAATCCATAAGGCGCGTGCAATTAGTGAAAATCAAAATGCTAAGTTCGCTATGTGTAGTGATAGTTTGAATGATCATACATGTGCATAAAATCCAGTGTGGGATCAGAAAAGAATAAAAATACATGTATGTAACCAATCGATGCACATTCTTCTTGTTTCCGCAAGGTCTCTCAAAGTCAAAAATAAAACACAACATAAAACCGATAGTGCAGCTTGTAAAAGACCATTCAGTTTAATCCAAAAAGGGAAAAACTCCCTTCCTTTTTCTTTTTGAAATGTAGGACTATCCCCCTCTAAACCTTGCGAATTTCATTTGAAAGCTGCCAAAATCCACATTTAGGTTGTGAAAATGTGTCTGAAATGAAGTCTGTTTTTTTCTTCATTTTAATTCAGGAAATGAATTCACTCTTGGAGAACATCGCCAAAGCTACAATCGAGGTGTTCCAGCAATCCGCCGAGAATGTCTGCACTGGCCCTGCCAACAATGCTCCCCAGAACAATGCGCCTCCCAGTAACAACCCACCCAATGCCAAGACCAAACCAGTACTGAGGTATGATCCCTTATCTCTTTTTAATCGTTCAGCTGCCAAATCACCTAAAATCCATGGCTTTCATACCTGGCTTAATTTCGGTTCTTTTTGCAGTGCTTTGGAGCGATCTGGTGTGTGGCTAGTGGCTCCTCTAATTGCAAAACTGCCAACATCCGTGCAAGGTCATGTTCTTAAAGCAGCTGGAGAGGAACTAGAGAAGGGACAGCACCTTGGATCTTCATCTCGGAAGGAACGCGACCGACAAAAACAGAAGAGGTAAACAGGACGGTATGCAATGTCTGAGTTACTGTTTAGCGGTTGCTTCAAGTGTCATTTTAAGGGATCTTTTGAATGCACAAATGGCATTCTGACCCGTGGAAGCATATTTTAAGCCATTCGGAGGAGTTAAAACCACATTTAAACTCTCACGTTGATTTACACTTTGCCAATCAGTGTGCGAGTCGGTCTGTTAGCAGAGGGGGGGGATATCTGACTCGTGCAGTAATTATACTCTCGGCAGCATGCAGCCAAGCACATACTTTCTGTAGCAAAAATGACATGCCATAAATGATTTTAATAGGACCTTTGGGCACTTTATTTTTTTAACACACAAAAAAAAATTCACACCAACAATGCGTGGGTAAAAGCTTCTTGACCCAAGGAGCAAACTGACGCCATTCTGGAGTCATGAAGGAATTTTTTTCCCCTTATGTTGCATATTGGTGAGCGTGTCCTTTTTTTTTTTTTTTTTTTTTTGCCTTCTTTTGGATCAACAGCAGTAGGTGATGTGACAGGCTGAACCTGATGGACGTATGTCTTTTTTCAGCCTACGTAACTACATAACAATGCATGTTCATAGCATTATGACACCTCGTGAAGGGCACAAATTGTACCCAGCTTAATAAATAAGTGGGATATACCGATGGTTTGGAAACGGCCACCGTAATTTGAGAACTTTCAATTCGGGAATAGTGATTAAACACCGCCAATTGAAACAATATCAATTCCTCTAACGAGAAAAAATTCTTCCCATTTGTTTAAAATTAAAAATTAACTTTTTTATTACATTTGGTTTAAAATTATCCCTTTTATATTAGAATGATAAAATGTCATCCAATTTTGACAACCATGTAGGCGATTTCACAAATATTATTGCTTAATAAAGGATTGTGTCCGTCTATTCTATACAGCCAAATATTGGTATAATTGTGGCTTTAGTAAATGGTGCGTCCATCAATTCACAGGTATTTACAGGCGTCAATATGGCACACAAGTAACAGATATGCTCGATTTATTGATTCATAAGGAGGGTGAGGTAGTCGGCGCTGCGTGTGCTCAGTCATGATGATGTCAGCATGAAATAAGGGTGAAAAGGGGGGGGGGCACTCCACACAGCCTGACCACTTTAATAAGCTAAAGTGGTCAGTGTGCATAGAGTGTCCCTTTTACAATAAGTTCATGAACAAACTGAACAGGACGATCCGTCGGTGGAAGCGAGTAAGTTTGGGAAAAGGACTTGACAAGAGCGGGAGAGAGTTTGGGCAAAAGGCCAGACCTGAATGTGCGAAGGAGTTTGTGGGTAGGTACCAGACCAAAGGGAGAGCATGGCAGCTCAAGACCAAGGAGGGGGTGGCAGGCAGGTTGAGGTGGTGGCACAGGACAAAGCAGAATCTGATGTTTAACAGTGAGTGCTTTACACAAATCGGTAAGGAGAATAGTTCTCAACTATTTTCATTATCGATTAGATGTTTCAGTCCTAGTTTAGTTAAAACATGAGGTCACATGCTGCGTAAGCCTGTCTCAAATGTCCGTGTACCCCATTTGGCAGATCACGATCTTTACAAACCTAAAGCCTGCCCTTTATGAGTATAAATCCCTCTCAGGGACATTAATCCATGTGGAGCTCTGCAGAAACTAATCTTAATGGAAACTGCAAATGGAGAACCTGTACAACTTGCGATGAGGTGGTCAGGCCTCCCATTACATCATACAAAAAAAGGTAGAACTCCGCCAGAACATGCATATTTTATAGTAGTGCTACTGTGACCACTACATGCAAAATACAGAGAACTCCTCCCAACTATACAACACTTAACTGGGGGCTCTGTTACAAGCAGTGATCCAATAACGTGTATATTATATAAGTCCTATAATTTAAAATCACTGCGTCTCACATCTGTCGGCATGATAGCTGTGAGCCGAGAGCTGCCTCCACTCACTTTTGTGTACCTGATTGATAGGCTGTCGTGTCACCGTTGTCGTTTGCACTGTGCAGTGGCCCTCGGACACTCCGTCCATGGAGGGATAACCATGACCGTGCCAGATCGATGGGAATACATGCTGCGATATCCAGCCGCTGATGGGATATCGCAGCCAGTGTACCTGGGCCCAGTATAGGTGCTCGTTAAAACCTTTATTACTGCCTGATTAGTCAGTTCCTCCATCAGTTTAGGTGATGAAAATTAAAGTCTGTCATTCTATTGTCATTAAAGTGACAATTTCAACGATCAGAACCTCCGCAACATATTGGTTATGGGGCTTCCAGTTTGTCAAGCGGTTTTCTCATTTTTAGTGGAGCCATATGAACACCATTGGTCCTCTAAGGGTTAATAAACCCTCCCCTTCAATTCTTTCATGCCATAGTCTGTTCCTAAGCAACAAAATTGCAATATTTGCTGCATAACTGCATTCCGCTTCAACCCTTAATCATACAGCGGCATAAGTTAGACTAACCCTAAATTATAGAGCATGGAGTGTCTAAACCTGTCTCATACACATATTTATATCTATCACGCTAGCGGGTTACGGAGAGATAAAGTAACCAAAGCATAAAAAGAACACATAATTTACAATTCCACGATAAATCAAGTGAATGTACTCCAGATTAAGCTGTCAATCAAGCACTTCTTTCTGCAGTGCCGGGAAATATCTCGGATGTTCACCAGTTGGGGGTAAATGTTTGTAATCGACGTTCTTGAAAATGTATATTTTCTTGCCGTGCTCAGCAGCCGAACAGGCACGTTATGGAAGCATAGATGTCTTTTTTTCACAGGAGATAAGCTTTCACATTAACCCAGGATCTTCCTGTATTGGGACCTTTTCTTAAGACGGCATCTAATGTGCGCTTGGGACGATACAGTGTTATCACCCCTTGACTGACATTCCACAACACGGAAGGACCAGGGTACATGTTTGTAGCCCTGGTGGATTTTGGAGGGGAAGGTGGACGGGGTTTGAGTTATGAAGCTGTCGCTGTAGATTCTAGCTTGTGGTTTGTAATCGAAAATAAGTAAAAAAAAAAAAAAAAAAAGTTTTGAGGTTATTATCGGGGATTTGAGTCGATTGGTCAAGCAGGGGTCATTGGTTAGAGATAACGAATGGATTTACAGACCTTACGATCAGATAAGATATTGCTTACCAGGACAACTAGCAATTGCAGCCATTTTTAACCCCTTAAGGACCAGAGGTCTTTAAAGTCAATGCATTTATGACGTAAACGTTATGTCATTGGCCCTTTATGGGTTAAAGGACCAAAGCTGGAAAACTCCTAGGACTGACATTATATGGAAATTTGTGTTTGTTTGGTTCTTGACAGTGTTTTTCTTTTTTTTAACCACTTCACAACCAAGCGATAAAGTATCTTCCCCGTACCTGCTTCCAGGTTTTTGTTTTTTTCTTAACACCTTGTTGACATGTGAATCCTTGTCTTGATGCTGTCTTTGTAGGGTCTTTCTTGTCTCAGGGTTTTTCAGGAAAGACGGGGCCAACATAGAAAGTCTCATATAAAAAGAAAGCAATAAAACCGAGAAATCAGCAAAAGTAGTCAGCAGAGAGGGAGGAGAGAAAAAAGGAGTGGGACGCACCAAAAAACATCTCGGGACCCAAAAATAAAAGAAAACAGTAGTGGGAGCGGCAAAGGCCCAATATGTGACCTTCCTGGCTCACTCCCTGGAGTCCGAGGGAGAAAAGGAGGCAACGGAAGTGTGCTGGTCACCAGGCCGGGGTGCTCGAGGGCCAGGGATGGCTGTCTGAGCCATGGTGGCCGTCACAATGGCGCACCCCGAGTCAGCCCCAAGATGCCAAAGATAAAGAGGGGTGGGAGAAGGGGTACCGGAGTACTATCCGGAGCGTGCGTGGGGTAAAAAAGGGGGGGGAGCACAATACAGCACATAAGATGCAAAACAAAATTTATGTCCGCCAGAACTATGAACAGCAAAGAGTCAGCACCCCGAAGGGGAAAAATAAACCAGCCTCATCTCGGGGGGGGGGGGGTGCACTGCCTTCTCTTATGCCCACTCGATTTGATGTATAGACACAGTTACAAGTATTTTTAAAGCGCCAACAAGTTCTGTAGCGCTGTACAATGGACAAGACAGAATAAGAAGTATACATACAAGTTAAACACACAGAACAGTAGGTGAGAGGACCCTGCTCGAGCTTACAATCTATATAGGTGTGTGTGTGTGTAACATAAATATATATCCTTTTTTTTTTTCTTTTTCTTGCTTTGTAGATTAAAGCACTTAAAGGAATTCTCCAGTGTCTACACATTTATAAAAATGTTAACTCTTAAATCTTCACATGAAGGAGCAGTTAAATAAAAATACACAATAAACACGTAAACAATCTTTCTCTAGTGCTGGTCACTGGAATAGCATTGATGGGTTACAAGGCAGTTCAGCATGCGAATTTCTTCACTTGCTTCCGTCTTCCAGGGATACCCAGATGCACAAACAGCGGCATGTGACAAAGGCTGTGTCTTTTAAACCGTATGTTGTGGGATATTGCTGAACACTGCCTGGAGGGTGAACAGGACCTCCACCACACAATTCGTATGAATAGGGGCAAAACACAAGATATCTGTTAAATAAATACATAGTATACAGTGTTCATTTGTGCTGCAGCAGACAGGCTGGGCAATGGGAGCTGACTGTATGAGGGGCTGTCCAGTAGTGCAGGGTTAACCTCTATACAGAGACACACTGGGAGATGGGGGGGTGTCAGTTTTGCAGGCAGCAGCTGGACACAGGTGGGTGTGTGTATAAGCACTGCTGTCGGCCAGGCTGTGGCAGATCAGGTGGTTTGATGTAATGATATTCACTGCTGTGGCTGGGAGCCCGATCCCGTAGTGGTAGCTTGTGCTTTAGGCCATGGTATCATGATGTACCATACGAGTTGGGAGATGCAACTCTTGGAGATCGGTAAGAAATGGAAGATGCATATGTCCTTTTACCATAACCTTTTGATTAGGACTTGGTCGCCAAGTCACTAGAATGTCCCTTTTGTCCTCCCATACTATCGTTGAGCAGTTGACGCTTCAGTGTATGCAAAGTTGTCATTGTACTGTTCTGTTTGTGTGGTTTTGTATGGACGCATGTAACTATGTATGTTTTAGTGTGAGTGTGAAATTACAGATTGCAATGCTGATGCCTGACCCTTTTGTCTTCCTTTCAGCATGTCCCTGCTAAGCCAGCAGCCATTCCTTTCACTGGTGCTGACGTGTTTAAAGGGACAGGATGAACAGAGAGAAGGACTGCTGACCTCCCTGTACAGTCAGGTGCAGCAGGTAAGTGAAGACGCATAATGCCAACTCCAATTTACTTCATTCATAATCACCTATTGTGAGCGATCTCTTACATAATAAAACTAAAGAAATTATACAGTGTATCTTTACCCCCTTATGGGATACACTCCTTTCTTATGATACCTTCACTCTGCAACAATGACTATTTGTCCATCTTGTTAGATTGTGACTAACTGGCGGGAGGATCAGTACCAGGATGACTGCAAAACCCCTCAGCTGCTGCATGATGTCTTGAAACTGAGACTTAACCTGGTGAGTTTGGCAAAGGCTTTCTTTTTCTTCTGAGAGGGTGGTGGATACATGGAACAGTCTTCCAGTTGAAGTGGTAGTGGCCAAAACAGTAATTGAATTTAAGCAGGCACGGGATAGGCATAAGGCTATCCTAAACAAAAGATAAATCCAGGTAAAGTATCCATGTAATTGGGCAGACTAGATGGGCCGAAAGGTTCTTATCGGCCGACATTTTTCTATGTTTGTAAGTTGAGATCCGTCCCAATTTATTGGTGAGCAATTTATTTATTTTATAAAGGATTTTACCATGTAAGATCTATGAGACGTGTCGCACAAGTGTTTATTTTTCTTTTTTTCTTTTTGTACTGATACAGGGTTATTCAAAGAGCCGAAATTGCACTGAACTGTCAATTTCCCCGTAGGGTGCAATTTCGTGGCCCTTCGGCTATTCAATAAGCAGGCAGTTTGCCGAATATTGGCAAATTGACAGCTGAATACGGTGATCTTCGGCAGTGAAATCCCCATAGAGAATGGTTAATCTATTCACAGCAGTGAAATGCCCTGATTTCCATGGTTTCATTCGACAGGTTTAAACAGGCGAATCCCATAGGTTTCAATGTAAAAAATATTCCCAGTTTTCATTTGTCTATTCAACTGTTTATTCCAGGGATATATAAACTCCGGCCCCCAGATGTCCCTGAACTACAACTCCCATGCTCCTCCATCTAATGCAGTTAGATTTCTGGGAGTTGTACAGTTCAGGAACATCTGGAGGGCCGGAGTTTGGACATCCCTGGTTTATTCTTTTAATTTGCAGCAAAAAGTCTCATTTTGTAATTATTTTTTGGGGGATTTTTTTCATCATTTTTTTTTTTCTTTTTTCTTTTTGGTGTTTTTTTTTTTTTTAATTTCCTTAATTTTTACAAAAAAAAAGCTTTTTGTTTTTCTTTCTATAACAGACCGTTTTATTATTATTCATAGGACCTTTATATGTTATTTCTAACATAGCTAGGAAATGACATGCAATCAGAAAGGCCTCATGCAGGTCAGGCCCCTCCAACTGTGCAAAGTCCCCTGTATGAGACAGGAATTCAGTTTTAGACCAGTGCTTGTCAGTGTCGTTACTAAACTTCTCCGTAAGCAAAAAATGAAATACCAGTCTGGACCTGATCAAATCCCAGCAATGCTGCTGAAAATCAGTGCACCGGCAATTGCAAATCCTGTCGCAACCCTAATCAATGAATCACTGGCGACTGAATACATACCCAAACTCTGTAAGACTGCGAGAGTGGTACCTGTCCATAAAAGTGGTGACAGTACTTTGTCCGATATCATTGCTCCCTGTAATGTCAAAAATTTTGGAAAAATGCGTCTACACACAATTACGTGATTATTATTAATATTGGAACTACTTAACCCCAGATCAATACGGCTTTCGTCCAAATTACTCAACTACAACCGCCCTTTTAAAAATCTGCAATGATATCCAAATTGGGATGGAACAAGGAAACCTAACTGGAGCCACCTTCCTTGATTTTGCCAAGGCCTTTGACACAGTAGACCATGGCATCTTGTTATAAAAACTTAAAAACTCTGGCATTGGTGATCGCACGCTAACCTGGTTTCAATCCTATGTATCCGACCGATCACAATATCTGTCCATTTCTGGCAGCTCCTCCCTCCCCCTCCCTGTCACTTGCGGTGTACCCCAAGGCTCAATACTAGGCCCCCTGCTATTCACAATATTCATAAATGATCTGCCCAACGTCTGCAAAGCCTCAACTGTACATATGTACACAGACGACCCTAATCTATACCAGCAAACTAAATCTCCGGCAGCTGGAGGCCGTGCTGCAAGAAGAATTCACAAAGGTAGAGAAGTGGATCAACCTTCTTTTTAAATAATGACAAAACTGTAACGATGCTCTTTGGAACAAAACCTAAACTACACAAATTGCAAAATCCCCACTTATGTGTTGGGACAAAATCAAATGGCACGCTGACCACAGTCACTTCTCTCAAATATCTAGGTATGTGGTTGGACCCTAATCAATCCTTTGGCCTCCACATCGAAAAACTCTCATCTAAACTTTACCCCAAACTAGGTGCCCTGTACAGAAACTAATCCTGCCTGAGCCCTGCGGTAAGAAAGCAGATTGTACAACAAATGCTTATGCCGGCTATTGAATACGGAGATGTAGTGTATGCAGCCGCCCCGTAAACACACCACCAGAAACTTACTACATTGTATAACTCATTCTGCCGCTTTGCATTACAATGTAACTACATGACCCACCATTGTGACATGTTAAAAGACCTAAACTGGAGCCATCGCTGGAGTCTAAATGCACCCTTCACCTTTCCAGCCTGGTTTTTAAGAGCTTCTCTGGGAAGCTGCCACCCTATCTGAATAGACTGCTTCCCCCAGCAGCTCCCTCATCCTATAACCTCCGATCCAGGACCAGCACCTTACTTGCAATACCACAATACAAAAATACAGTGGTTCGGTCCTCATTTTTCTACAGAGCACAACAATTCTGGAATAACCTCCCAGACACCATCAAATCTTCCCCCAGTCTTAAGTCACTCGAACTCCTTACTAACATTCCTCAATACAGAATGCACCTGTAAACATGTAACATAGTGACTATTTCCTACATATTTATTTTCTGTTAATCTGTATGTTTGTGTTGTTTTTTTAATATCTTGCATTGTATTACTTTGAAGTGTTACAGTTACAGAAATACAATGTTCTTGAACCCAGGACATACTTGAAAACGAGAGAAATCTCAATGTATCCTTCCTGGTAAAATCCTTTTATAAATAAATAAATTTCCAGGCATTTTTGTGCGTTAGGCGAAGAGTGTTTCCCTATGGAAACGCTCAAAGTTAGGGGGGATGTCTTGAGGTAATGGTGGTGCAGCCTGTGTTGAAGGTGTAAGGACAGCAGTGTTCTACTGCTGGAGTGTGCGGTGTGTGGGGGGGGGGGAGAGACCTTCAGGGGCGCATCCAAATCTAATATGTAAGTGAAAATTGGTACAATATTGGTGGTGCAATATTTTGAAAACAATATTTTGCAGTAGGTTTTTTGAAAACCCCTTTTTAAAAGTTGCTTTTTTTTTTTTTTTCTCTTACCCATTCATTGGTTGGTCGGCGCTTTGTTCGGCAGCTCGTTGGCTTTTTTCTAGGGTTGCACCGATACCGATACTAGTATCAGTATCGGGGCCGATACTGGGTACTGCAGGAGTACTTGGTACTCCTGCAGTATCCCCCGATATTTTTCCCGATACCAGAAGCCGGCATTGAGCCGGCATCCGAGGCGCTGCGGCGGCTGTCTGAATGCTCTATCGGCATTCGGACAGCCGCCCCTGGAGCTACTCACCGCAATACTTACCTTCCTGGGCGCCGCTGGGAATGTCTCCGCGCGTGCGCTCGTTGGAAGGACCCCAGCCGCGACCACGTGGGATCATGTGATCGCGGCTGGGGGCCTTCCAACGAGCGCGCGCGCAGAAGCTTTCCCCGCGTCGCCCAGGAAGGTAAGTATGAACACTGAGCAGCTGCAGGGCCTGTCCGAATGCTGATAGAGCGTTCGGACAGGCCCTGCAGCTGCTCTCCGCGATGATACTTTCCTTCCTGAGCGACGCCGGGAAAGTTTCCCCGCGTGCGCTTGTTGGAAGGACCCCAGCCGCGATCACATGGTCCCACGTGGTCGCGGCTGGGGTCCTTCCAACGAGCGCACGCGCGGGGACATTCCCGGCGTCGCTCAGGAAGGTAACTATCGTCGCTGGGGGGCATACCCATGTGTGAGCTGGGGGGGGCATACCCATGTGTGAGCTGGGGGGGGCATACCCATGTGTGAGCTGGGGGGGGCATACCCATGTGTGAGCTGGGGGGGGGCATACCCATGTGTGAGCTGGGGGGGGGGCATACCCATGTGTGAGCTGGGGGGGGGCATACCCATGTGTGAGCTGGGGGGGGGCATACCCATGTGTGAGCTGGGGGGGGGCATACTCATGTGTGAGCTGGGGGGGCATACCCATGAGCTGGGGGGCAATACCCATGTGTGAGCTGGGGCAAATCCATGAGCTGGGGCAAATCCATGAGCTGGGGGCAGTATCCATGAGCTGGGGGCAGTATCCATGAGCTGGGGGCAGTATCCATGAGCTGGGGGCAGTATCCATGTGTGAGCTGGGGCAAATCCATGAGCTGGGGCAGTATGAATATATATATTTATCGGGGGGGATATACATGTGAGCTGGGGGCATTTTTATATGGTCTGTTCTTACTGGAAAGCGTCACATGACATTAAAGAAAAGTATCGGTACTCGTACTCGGTCTTAAAAAAGTGGTATTGGTGCATCCCTACTTTTTTCAGATCGGTTCGGTGGTTTTGCGGCAGATGATTCTGTGGGTTTTTCAGGTCGATTCGACAGCTTGTGTCCTGCGCTTCAAGTACCCTGCGGTGACTGCTGAATTCACCGTAGGGTCGGCAAATCGGACTAGCCGAAGTGCAGGGAACGAGCGCATCGATGCGCTCCGAATAACCCTGATAGTGTGCATTTCGCCGTCTGCCTTTCCGCTTAACGCTCGTCTTTTTACTGTAGGTGGGTGGCATGTTTGACACCGTTCAGCGAAGCACTCAGCAGACCACAGAATGGGCCGTGCTGTTACTGGACATTATCAGCAGTGGAACTGTGGATATGCAATCTAACAAGTGAGCACTTATACTACATCCCAGACTGTGTATCGACAATCAATATATGTCCTTTTAATTAATGCTGCTATTCTTTTAAGTTTGAAACTTTTCTTTTTACCTGGCTTCGTCCAAGCCACTCACGAACAACTGTTTATCAATATTTTCTTATGTCAGCGAGCTCTTCACCACAGTACTTGACATGCTGAGCGTGCTGATTAATGGGACGTTGGCGGCCGACATGTCGAGCATTTCTCAGGGCAGCATGGAGGAGAACAAAAGAGCGTACATGAACCTAGTGAAAAAGCTAAGGGTAAGGCTGGATCCGAACCCCTCACCCCTGTCTCGCCAGCAATTTATACACCTTTTTTGCAAATGTCACCCCTCTGTATTTCCACAGAAAGAGTTGGGCGATCGTCAGTCTGAAAGTCTGGAAAAAGTGCGGCAGCTTCTGCCGCTCCCTAAGCAGACACGAGATGTTATAACATGTGAACCTCAGGGATCTCTCATTGACACCAAAGGGAACAAAATAGCTGGTTTTGATTCCATTTTTAAGAAAGAGGTGAGCCGATTTGACCTGGTCTTACAACATTACCTTTTCGGATAGTATGTTTATTCTATCTGTATTTACTTTTCTGTGTTGTTTATATAAAACCATATATTCCTCCACCAGCACACTAATTTGCTTACATAGAAGCCAGGGGCCATATTACAATCCTAACGCTAACATTAGTGCTCACCTGTGTGAGCGTTAACATTAGCATTGGTTGCCTTAGCGCGGGTGCACAGTATTACAATCCAAACACTAACGGGTTAAAAGACTCGTTAGCGATTTGGATCTTGCGCTTTTCAGTCCGAGCTTACTCTACTTTGCACTCCCTATGGATAACATGGGGAGCACAAAGAGTTAATTAGTGTTAGGAACACAAAGTCCTAACGCTAATTACTGTCCTGCTGCGGTTAACTGAAAAGTTAACCACATTTAGGACCTGGTGCTAACGTATACCGCTTCTGTGGAATGGTCAGCACCAGCTGAACCCCCCCCCCCAAAAAAATCCTACTCCCCCCTCCCATCGAACGGCGGCTCCATCCGCCTCTTCTTGCCCCCGGGAGCAGAGAGAGAGACTGAGGAGAAAAGGTCTCTCACTCTGCGAATCACTACGCCGACCTGCCAGATCTCGCGAGGCGAGATCCTGCAGGTCATGTGATATATATCTAGTGCCCTTATCTCATAGCATTTGTGTTGTTTGTTTTACTGCACGTCAGAACTTAAATTTGTTTGTTTCTCCAATATGTTTATCAAGATGGCCTTATAATGTAAAACCAGGGTCTGCGAGCTTAGCCACCACATCGTTTGGGACTACATTTCCCTTGATGCTCTGCCTCTCGTTAGGTTGGGGGAGACTAATGGGAAACGCAGTTCAAAAACATCCGAGGGCTAAGGTTGCTGGACCCTGGTGTAGTGTATTTCAGGGTCTTCTTTAGTTCTCTTCACTCAGTCTGTGAATGTTTAGTGGCCTGTGAACTGTCTTGACATGACTCTCTCAATCTCAGGGTTTACAAGTCTCAACCAAGCAGAAGATCTCCCCCTGGGATCTGTTTGAGGGTCTTAAACAGTCAGCTCCCCTATCCTGGGGTTGGTTCGGGACAGTGCGAGTGGACAGGCGCGTCTCCCGGTTAGAAGAACAGCAACGTTTACTTCTCTACCACACTCACATTAAACCCAAGCCACGTACTTTCTACCTGGAGCCCCTCTCACTCCCACCCGAGGACGAGGAGCCCCCAACGCCGACGAGCATAGAACCAGACAAAAAACTCGGAGAACCAATTAAAGTGGACAAAAGTGGAGGTGCGTGCACTGGAGCCACGGATGACCGAAAGAAACAAAGTAGGAACAAAAACAAAAAAAGGAACCAAGCAGCAAATAAAGGAGAGGTTAGTATGATATACATAGGGTGTTACTGTGTAAATGCTAAACAAACGAGTTTTTGGTACGAGAACTCGCACTGAAATTATGGATTGCAACCTCTCCGTCACGTAGTGTGCTTTGCAAGTAATTGTATTGATAAAAAAAGTAAACGGAATGGTATAAAACCTTGGCCTCAGCATTTGATTGAAATAACAAAATATCCGTGTATACCAAGAATCTGTAGATGAGTGAGCAGAAGGGCTGTCCACACAGGACCCGGATTTATAACTTTGCAGAGTAGGCATGTACCTAGACCACTGTATCTTTGGAGCCCTGAGGGCCAGAGCAACATATGCGGTATCATTGGAAACGTCAGATTATGGCATTTCCAGTGATACCAAATATAATCAGGTTAGGTTTATGTAATAATAAAGTTACAAATAAAAGTGTGTTGTTGTTTTTTTTTTTCCTCACGCAGCACTATTATTCAGTTTACAATTATAAAGTGAACAGTGATGCTGCGGTAGCCCATTTTCTCATTTCACACACTTCCAGAAAGTGTGGAGCTGATGATGCAACGCATGATTTCATCGATGACCTAGAACATGGCGCTACAGTGAGGAGAGACAGGGGGGACTTTGGAACCAGCATCTCTGATTTGTACACTGCAAAAGGTTAAGTGAGGTGTCATTGGAAAGGTCAGAGTCTGGTCTTTACAATGACACCAAACATGACCATGTAATGTGTAAAAATAAAACATTGAAGAAAAAGTAAATGCAAAATAATTATTTTTTCTCTGCTCTACGGCAGAGACAATCAATGCCACTGCACTAACTCAACGAAGCCAACAGATTCTGCCTCTTCCCTTCATTTGAGCGCAGAGAAACTGCTTTTTGGTTTTGTACAAGGTTTATTTTATATTTTTTTAATTTGCTCCAAATCGAAAATTTAAAACATCATTTTGGCATGTTTCCTTTTTTCATTTTGGGGGGGTGGGAATAGCGCTCCACATTTCTGTGCCTACAGGCTCCTGATATGCAAATCCAGCCCTGCACGGTCCACTCCGTGCCGCATTCGATGTCAATGCTAGCACCCACTGTCACTTTGCTCATCAATAAAGGAGCTGCACACCAAAACTGCACTTAGAATGGGTTAATCTGCTGCGTGCTCATGGAATCCATCGTTGCCGAAATCCTCATAGAAACAGAAGACAAAAAACGATGATCCAGTCACACCCAGCGGTAGTTTAAAACATATATACTTTTTATTTAGAATCCTGCTACGTTTTGGCTGAAATCAGCCTTTTCAAGCCCAAAAAAAGCTTGACAAGGCCAGGGCTGCCTCAAACGAAATGTCACAAGGTGCTAAATAAAAGTTACATATAAAAAATAAATGACTATTGGACTGCAAGGATCCTGTTTTCTTTTGAACCTTCACTTTGCTTAGAAGATCAGTGACGGGTGTCCATCAGACGCACCATAAAGCAGTCTTTGTGAAATGATTTAGATTCGAGATAGCCGTGATGCTTAAGTGTATGTTAGGCTGGTCTAACAGATCGTGTTATACCTCATCCAGGAAACAAGGTAAATATTGCATTAATTCAACTTGACAAACTTTCTGAAAACCTAATGAAGCTGGTACTACTTATAAGCACTGACTGAAGTGTACTCACACATTCTCCGGCGTCCCCCCTGGGCTTCCTAAAGCACATAGAGCCGATTCCCATCACTGTATTCGACAGTATATACTGTAGTTCCAACAAGTAAGTAAATGCTCGTTGCAGAGGAAAAAACCCAAATGCTGCCTCTGTCTTCATAAAACAGAACAACTTTATTGCAGTAAAAATAAAGAAAATAGCCGAACAAGTGGTTCGGTGACCGTTTCCCCATACCTGATGCATTTCATGTCACATGATGCTCATTAAATCTATGCGCAGCAATAATTTTATTTTTATAATGATTATTAGGGATGCACCAATACCATTTTTTTTATTTTCATTTTTTTTAGACCAAGTACCGATTTTATATATATTTTTTTTTTTCTTCAGGTTCTCACCGATACAAGTAACAATACTTTTATTTAATGTCATGTGAACACTTTCCAATAAATAAACTGGACAGGCTTTCAGCAAAATCCTAAATTATGTTGATATTGAAAATGTATGGCCAGGCACCCCATTTACCCACTGCACAGGCCTGCACACACCCTAACCACACACACAGACATCAGACTCCGCCTCCGATATATATGTGTTCCCACAACAGACCTCAAACCCATGTCTACCCACACCAGACCTCAAACACTGGGGCTGCTGGCAGAATGTATTAACAGCATTGCACCAGCATTCCCCTCCAAGTGGCTGAGTTCCACCGAGCAGCTGCTGGCTTGCGAAGGCTGTGACATGCTCTCGCAAGATATTTCCCCCCCCACAAGATCATGGCTGGAGGCAGCGTCACAGGCCGGTGGCCGCTTGGTGGAACTCGGCCAGCCTGAGGTGAATGCTTTTAATGAATTTTGTCAGCAGCCCCTCGGATACCGGCGAGCCAGCCCAGCGCTGGTTTCTGGGTATCGGCAGGGGTATTGGGGCATATCGACCGATACCAGTATCTATGCATCCCTTATGCCTATTAATATTATCATGACATGTTTGGAATTATGGAGGTTAACCAGTAAACTGACATCATTGGCCGTCACCTCTGAAAATCTGCATATTAAATTTTCAATACGTTTGTGCTTCTCCATTGTTTTGGTTTGTGCCCCCCTCCCCCTTTCTCACATGTCTTTGTCTTCCTCTAGGATTATGGACTCGGTGGAGGTCGTAATATGACTTATAGCATAGGGGTCCCAAATGACCACCTACATGCTCAAGCAACTGGACCAATGTCACGTCTGCCTTATGGAGCATCAAACGTACCAATGTATGCCCAAAATCAGCCGCTTCCTCCTGGTGAGTGTTCGTTGCTTCTCGATTTCCTTGTAGTGAGACACCAGCTTCCCAAAGAAAAGTGCATTGCGTGTGTTTTACATTGACCTGTTGCTGTATCATCAACATTTTTCATCATTGTTATGCAAACAGGTGGTCCGCGTGTGGAGAGCAGTGCATACCGGCCCACTCGAATGCCTATGGTAAAGGTCGCACAAACCCGATCTCCCTACCCAGGGGTGATGCCTTCAAATGTAGGTGCAATGTATAGACCTCAGGCTCAAACTCCTCAGGGGCAGCTGCTGAGACATCATCTGCATGCAAGACTGGTAAGCTGGTCGGGGGTCTATGTAGAGGATGTTTTAATTGGACCATACAAGTAATGCTCCATACACAAACGCATAAAAATATTCATTCTTTCCCTCTCAGCATGGACAGGGAGCAATGCCTCAGCCAGTTCGACAGATGACCCAAAACCCACCCTATGGACCAATGCAACCCTCTCAGGCATGTAGCAAGAGCAGAAATATTTGACATTTTATCAATACATAAAGCATGGTGACCTGAAGTCGTTTGTGTGAGGTTGCTTGTTGTTATTTTGCGTGTTGTTGCTTTATTTTTTATTAAGCTCTTTATACATTGTATACTCTATACAAAACTGTAAAATAAAGTATAATTCCAAGGAGATCAGCAATAGTAATGATAGTAACCGTTTTGCAGATAACCGCAAGTATCACACGGCAGGTGGAACTGTTAAAGACAACACTTTATTTTCAGGATGGAATACCAGTAAATTAAGGCCGGGATCACACAAGCATTTTTCAGAGACTCCCGTGTGGCCACCTCGCTGAGCGCAGTTAGTGAGCTCCGTGCTACAAAGCTCAATCCTCCTTTGGATCGTGTTTTGTAGACTCGACCTACGTCTGTCTTAGCTTTTTGATGGGAGGCTGAAAGCACATCTGCTGGTAGCGTGCAACTAGTGTGCACACGACACCGTGTGGCCCTCCCCGTAGAGCCGTCACAAAGCTGCGATGGACGCAGGGAAGAGTGGTCACACGGATGCACTCAGTGTGACCGCAGCCTTAATAGCATGGAAGAGAAGGTACTCTATGGTGGGGGACCATGTGCAGGAGGAGGAGGAAACGTAAGCTTTTGTTTTTGTTTGACGATGGGGTGGACGTCCTATCCGGCTCTCTCCTATGCCCCTGTAGGGAACAGGAAGGCCGTGGAAGTGAAGATCTATATTATACACTTTCTTTGTTTTTCCTTTTAATATGTGTTCTTCCTAGAAAATTCTAAAGCCAGATTTTTTTTATTATTATTATTTATTTAATTTTTAATTTCAATTTTTTTTCTTTTTATACAGAACCAGAAAACGTAATTACTTTTTTTTTTCAGCAGTTTATAAAATTAATCTAACTTAACGCATTCACAGCCGAGATCGAGATAACTCGGGACTTCAAAGGCAACCTCAGCTGCCCCTATATATAGTTATTCTGATCTGTAGCTCTGAAGAACAAAATTAATATTGTTTGCTTTTGGGCTGCAGAAGGTGCCCCCAGAGTTTTAGCCCTGTGGGTATAATGCTCAAGGTGCTAAACCTGTTTAACCCTTTCACTGCTGAGGGACGTGTGGGGAGCGTCCTCATTGACTCTTAAGGAAAGATAGGGGTGGAGATGGGGGGTTCCTTTTGTGTTTCATTTTATTTATTGGATACTGCAATAATATAAAAAGTTGGTAATCGTTACAATATGCAATATCAATTACATGTAAACATGACCAACATATAAACCCTTTCAAAATCCGTTTTCAAATTTAAGTAATAAGGAAAAGGAAAAAGAAAAAAAAAAAAAAAGGAAGAATTGGTCCCGGCCCGGGTATAATCCTAAACATATTCCATTTCTCTATACCATATTTCTACAAACGGAATATATGGAAACTTTACACTCCGGAGTCCAGCCAAGGTCCCCATGTTTTATGATAAGATGTCAATGAGTGGCGAACAAGTGCCGTCATTTCATCCATAATTTTCATATCTCTAATTTTAGTAATAAATTGCCCAGTATTGCCAAAGTTAGTTTTTTTCCTCATTTCAGCTACCGCTTTCCGTGCTGCAAGTGTAATCTTGGCCACTAATCTATTTTCAAAAAATGTAAGGTGGGGGGCCGGTCTGGACAACAGGAATGTCCATGGATCCAAAGGTACATTTTTGCTCAATACACCGGATAAGATATCTTGAATCTTGGCCCAAAAGCTATTGATGAAAGGACAAATCCACCACATGTGGTAATATGATCCCCGCATCTGGCATTGCTCACGCCAACATGAATCCGGAACAGCAATGTTCATATGAGCTAATTGAGTGGGGGTTGTGTACCAACGCTTCACCGTCTTTATTGCCTGTTCCTGTAAGGAGGTGCATATAGAGACCGAACCAGACATTTCCCAGATGTTTTGCCAATCCTCTAGGTCCAATGTTTCCCCAATGTCAGACTCCCAGGTTTGAATGTATAATAATTCCTTCCAGTCCAGTAATGAGGTCAATGAATGGTATAAAAGAGATATCAGGCCCTTTGGATAAGTCCCGTCTCTGCAGAGGCGTTCAAAGTACGAAAGCTCTGCTATTGCCGCCATCTTGACGTGTGGACGAGTTGCAGAAGATCTTATTTGTAATAATCGTATGAAGGGAAAATCTGAAACTGGCGTTATCTGTATTAGTGTTCTTTGAACCCCGATATCTCCCGACTGTTGGCAGCAAACAGGGTCATGTTTGGTATCATTAGAAACACCAGAGCATGGCCTTTCCAATGATATCAAACGTGACCATGCTTAAAGTAAAGAAACAAAATTTTATAAAAATAATAATAAAAAAAAGAATGTGTTTTTTTTTATTTATTTTTTAAGACTTGAAATGGCTCAGCAGTGAAGCGGTTAAAATCTGCTGAAGAATGCCCTGACATACTGGGCTTTCAGCAGCCGATGCAGAGAATCACGAGCTGCAGCTCAAACTGCTGTAACTCCATCTGGCCAGTAGATAGTGCCATCTGCCTGCCAAATAGGTTATTACAGTAAGGAATACACTGGGAATATTCCCAAATATTTCTTACTGTATAATTTAAAATGATTTTTCAAAAAAACACTGGTTCATGACAATGGTTAACAGTACTTTTGTCTTTCGTCTGTCACTGAATTGTCACATCAGAGAGACAAGTTCACATCGACCTCAGTTTGTGCTGGTTTTGTTTCGGATTTGTCGAATTGTATTTTTACACAACTACCTCGACTCTGTTACTGTGAAAACAGATTGAACGCAAACAAAACAAATGTACATGTATAAAATCGAACCTGTAATCCGTATGCCATGGAGGTTACTGGCTCTTTTTTTTTTCTCCGGAAAGTGACAGGTTTGCATTTCTAGTCTGTGGAAGAGTAACATATAAAAACTGCACAAAACTCCTTACCAGAGACCCTCCTCGATTATTCTTTCACAGGGTTACACTCCGTACAGCCCTCATATTGCCATACAGCAGCATGGCCCTCCTGCTCAGGCTGGCTCATTAGTACCACCAGCATACGGAACGCAAACTTACTCTGGATCCCTTTCCACCTCTGGAGGAGCCCTCCTTGACCCCGTGCGTCAAATGCAACAGAAACCTATCGGCTATGTTCATCAGCAAGCATCCGGTTATGGCTATCCGCCTTCTGGAGGACCGAGGTACTCGAAACGAAACCCATTGCCTTTCTCTTGGATGTTTCTGTCATCGTGTACTATATTTATAATAATATTTATGATGTTTATTGCCCAGATTTCAACACCAGCAGATACCACAGCCTGGGATGATCCCTGGCATGGGTCACATAACGGCTCAGTCGGTAACGGGCGCTATTCGACCCAACCAGATGTTACCAGAACAGCAGCAGCAGTATATAAGAAATCAAATATTACAGGTAAGCATGGAACAGGATGGAGAGTTAATCGTTTTATTTTTTGGCGATGCTGATGTGGTCCAGTTAACCCCTTAAGGAAACTATAAAAAACTATATAGGGTGATATCCCACATGAACACAACCTGCGCAGATAAATTGGCCACTCACACAAGCATGAGGTGAACTTCGCCCATCATCCTCCAAAGATACTGTATATGGTTTATATCGAGCTGACCTCAATCCATTCACCCCATGTCAGCTCGATATTAACCATATACAGCATCGCTG
The DNA here is from genome assembly GCA_009667805.1 of Leptobrachium leishanense. Classification (NCBI taxonomy): domain Eukaryota; kingdom Metazoa; phylum Chordata; class Amphibia; order Anura; family Megophryidae; genus Leptobrachium; species Leptobrachium leishanense. The sequence goes on from CM019071.1 coordinate 122,660,324, forward strand.
GAGGATGATGGGCGAAGTTCACCTCATGTTTGTGTGAGTGGCCAATTTATCTGCGCAGCTTGTGTTCATGTGGGATATCACCCTATATATTTTGTTATCGTTTGCTTAGATAAACGCCTTAAGGACAATGGGTCTTTAAAATGAATGCATTTATGACGTAAACGTTACATCATTGGTCCTTAAAGGGTTAAACCTTTTTGCCATTCATGTCAGTTGTTCTATAATCAAGGCAATTCTTCTATTCCTTGATCCGAAATTCTAAAATCTGATAGACTACGAAAACAAGAGGTTATTTTTGAGCTTTCCGGATTTTAGTAATTCTGGATTCGAGATACTCTGGACGGGTTGCTCATCCCAGAAACTCGGCAGACCGCGGCACACGCCGGGTAGCCTCAGACATGCACCTGGGAGTCACGTTGACTCTAGCAGCTTGTCTGCGGAGAAAGGCTGCACAGTGCTCCCAGCATGTGTACGTGCTGGTTCCTGCAGCAGGAAGGGTATCGCAGCTCTCCTGCCGCAATATCCTTCATCTCAGACATCGGACTGTCCCGGAAAAATCCACAAACCAGAGTTCCCGGGGGCCCCCCCAAGCATTTCAGCTAAAAATAGTACTCAACCTGCAGTTAATTCTCAATCTAGGAGTCTTTGTAGTCGTGATACAACTGATTCACCTGTAAACTTTTAAGGAGTCACTCTAAAACTGAGGTCGTTTCACTGTAGTTGCCAACAAAGGTAAAGAATCACCATTGTTGCTTTTACGGTAAACTTAAGGGTCAATTCACAAAACAGTGAAATTGCGTTTTTGCCCTTTTCTGCTCACTTTGGCGATTTGCATTTCACCAAACACACAGTGAATTCACTATTTAGTGAACGGTGACTGTATTTTGCCAAAATTGGAGTCACCAAAGTGGTATTGGGTCATCAGGGAAAACCGCTGAATTGGCATTGGCGAATTCCACCTAACTCGAGGGGGGGGGGTGAAGTCGCCTATTCTCCTTTTTTATAGGAGTTTCAGTCAATAAAATAAAAATGTGTCAAAATAAGAATTCCTTTCAACCCCCATGGCAGTATTCCAGAGTGTGGCTCGGGGTTAACTTTCAGTGCTGAAAGCGGTATCCCCGAGCCACACTCGGGCTGGATATATACCTGTCCTGTGCTCACTCGCTGACCCCCACGATCGCATTCTTTGGCGATCGAGGCGTTTTGCTTCCTGGTTCCCTTCTCACGAGATGGGAACCAGGAAGTGCGACGTCGCAATCGACCAGAGGCGACAGCGAGGGAGTGTGGCTCGGGGATACCGCTTTCAGCACTGAAAGTTAACCCCAAGCCGCACTAATACCGCTAGGGGGCTGAAAAGAATTGTAACGATTCTGACGTAGAAATTATTATGCCAGGGAGGTTAATAAATAATTAAAAGGTCCGTTTAAAAAAAAAAAAATGTCAATAAAATACAAAAATATCTTAAATTTAAAAGGGATTTTTGCTAAAAATAAGAATAAACAGTTTTAAGAGAAACAACGGAAAGATGTTACTTTTTTTTCACTTTTAATCCTATGGGATTCTCCTGTTTAAACCTGTTGTATTGAAACCCTGAAAATCAACGCATTCCCCCGGAATTTCGGTGCAATTCGGCGTTCTGTGAATAGTCTGCTGTGGGATAATTTCACTGCCAACGACTTGCGGAGAATTGCACCGAAATTTCACTGTCAGTTTGCCAGTATTTGGCGAATTGACAGCTTAGTGAATTGAGCCGAAATTGCACGGAACGATGAAATTCACCGTTCGGGACCAGTTCGGAGGTTGGTGAATAACCCCTTCAGTCTATTTAAAGAAGCAAATGGCAGGAGTTGACAGGCAAAGTTGCTTAAATGGCACCACTGTTATTCTTCTGTAGGCGTCAACTACGGCTATACACAAGTTACCATTGTTTGCAACACCAGTGAATATACTTTGGGGATTTTTAAAGCGCCGATCTTTATGGAGTTCTGATTAGAAACCAGGGTAAAAACAAGTCTGGACAACTTTGAAACCATGATGAAAACTGCCGAACATATGTATTCTGCTTTAAGCCACATTGAATACGAATTTCAAAACTACACTGAACTTCGGTGAAACCTCTGGCGAACCACAGTGGAAAGACTCTAGGTTACGAATGTTCTATCAGAGGTGGTTGGTTTTAACCCTTCTGCTTTATCAAATTGTCATTTTGATTATCTTTCTGACATGCTATTATAGTTTTGGCATAATGTGCAGTGATGGAAGAGGATAAAAGTAGCCTGAGCTGAGCTTGTGCTTTCTTTTTTCTACGCAGCAAATTTAGGATATCCTGCAGGAGGTGTTTGTGCCTGTGGGGTCCTGACTTTTATCTCTCTCTCATTCAGGCAGGCATCGACAAATCTATAGCAATCATAGGAGCCGGTGAGAAATCGGAGGGAAATACACGCTTTAGGAGAAAGAAATTTAGTGCATAGATTTGAACACAAAAAAAAGTCTTCCGTTTAGGAGCCAGATGCAAACTTCTAGGAGCCCATGGCTACCTGGCTTCTGCGTTTTTCTGGCCTTCCTTTTAGGATTGCGTATTTATTAAACATCGTTTTCACTATATGTATTGTATCTTCTTGGCAGCAACAGCGGCAGCAACAGCAACAGCAGCAGCAACAGCAGCAACAACAGCAACAGCAGGTACAAGCAGCACCACAACAACAGGCACCTCCCCAGCCACAGCCACCTCCCCAGCAGGTATCCTCTGTACCACAGACTCAAGGGCAGCCACCTGGACTTGGCATGCAGTCTTTGCCACCTCAGCAACCAATGGTAATTAGAAATATCCTTTCGCGTTCATCTTTTGTTTTATCTAAATGAGGCATCTCCAACTGTGCCCCCCCCCCCCCCCCGATGTTTCTGAACCACAACTCGTATAACTCTTTAGCCATCGATTTGCATTCAAAGAATTCTGGGAATTTTAAGGCAAACAACATCTGGGAGGCTGGAGTTTGAAATCCCCTGATCTAAACTTTATCCTTTTTTTTATTTTACACGTTTTGGGCCCTAACGCTAACGTTCAAATAAATGAGCGTTGGCGCTAGGTTAATTGAGTTGATAGCGTGCCGCACAGATCACCTGCTGATCGCTAACGGGTTAAAAAAAATCCACTTAACATGGGAGCGTGAGTAAGCCGAGAGTAACTATCGTTTGGATCACATAGTCCTAACACTAATTACTCACCGGTGTCACTAACGGAAAACGTTTGCTACAGCTTAGAGCTGGTGCTAACTGCGCTTCTGCAGAATCAGCTGCAGCTGTAACCCCCCCCCAAAAAAAAATAATCCGATGCCCACCTCTCATCCCGCGGTGAGAACGGCAGCTCGATCCGTTGCTTCTGGGCGCTGGGAGCAAAGTGAGACTGGGGGAAAAAATGTCTCCAGTCTCCCTCAGCGATCACTCAGCTGACCTGCAGGATCTCACGAGATGAGATCCTGCTGGTCATGTAACCCGGCAGGAGAAGCCTCTATGGAGTATTATGAACTTCATGGAGGGGATGCTTGTGGCGGCGCGTTAGCGCTGCCCCGCACATCATGGAGGCTTGCGGCTGTTACGGGGCAGGCTTCTGGATTCAGCACCTGACTCATAATGTGTTTGTAAAACGGGAACGCGATTTAGGACCACAAGTTTTCCCATTGGCGTCCCCCGTTTTAGCTGTAGGCACATGATAATGCCCTTTTTATATAATCTTTTTCTCTTGCTCTTAGTTTCCAAGGCCGGGATTGCAACAGACTCAGCAGCAGCAACAGACCGCAGCTCTTGTTCGACAACTACAGCAGCAATTATCGAGTGAGTAAAACGTATAGATTGTTTTGCGAACGCAGTCCGGTATGTTTGATCGATGTAGCCCTTGTAAAGTCAGCTGTCCTCAGCCGCTTTAAATGTCTGTGCCAGCGACCACTAACCTTGGAGCTGCAGACTTGCATGGGGCTTGGCCATCCTGAAAAGATGTATTGACGCAATTTCTATCAGTTGTTGGATATTGCTAACCTGTGTGTTTTAATCCATTTCGGACGCAGTATTGTCAGCTAACCGGTTTGTATTCCATTCCTACAGACACTCAACCACAGCAAGCTTCAAATCCTTTCGGACGCTTCTGATGGCACATCGCGTGAACCCTACGAATCAAAATGCTGGATCAAACAGAATCCTGAGACAGCGGACATAAAACTCCCCCCATTCCCCCCCCCCTTTCAATGAGACAATATGGAAAGTGTTTTAATGACTCTTCAAACAGAAATGTTGCAGCCGGATAACAGGGCTAATGCAAAATAAAAAACCCAGAAGAATGGAGCTTGGTATCCAGTGTACCACAATGGCAAACTAATGCGGGGGCCAGGGGTAGCTTGTGAACCTTGTAATTTATGGAGGGGAGGAACCCATGTGTCTTGGTGACATTTTTACCTTTTAAAAAAAAAAAAAAAATACTATTTTATTAATCTGGCTATTAAATTGTCATTTTCTAAGCTATTTATATCGACCACCTAATCTCCTCTACTACTTGGATATCGCTGAGCAGTAAACGTCATGTTCTGCCCTTGTGCATGAGCAAAACAAAGTGGAAAGTGTTTTGGATACATATTCTTCTCTTGCCAATTGTGCTCGTTTTCATCTGGGGCCTGCTGCAGTTGTTGACTGTTTCTCGAACATGTCCCCCATCTCATGCTGTCGGTACTTCGGCTTTGAACACTCACACAGACTATAATTTAACATCTAGTAATCTATCGCCACGACCACTTATTATTCTGACGCCCAAACCCAGAGGAAGCATCTCTGTTCTGTAACTTAAACAGATGCTTTAATGGTTGTTTCCACCAAAATTAACTTTGATTCATACTTGCTGCGGCAACCTACAAGATTCCCTACTACAGGGGTCGTCAACCTTGGTCCTCCAGATGTTTTAGCACTACATTTCCCATGAGCTTCAGCCAATCTTAACAATTGGTTGAGCCTAATGGTAATTGTAGTTCCAAAAACATCTGATGGGCCAAGGTTGCTGACCCCTGTAGTAGGGAATGGTGTAGGTTGCTGACCCCTGTAGTAGGGAATGGTGTGGGTTGCTGACCCCTGTAGTAGGGAATGGTGTAGGTTGCTGACCCCTGTAGTAGGGAATGGTGTAGGTTTCTGACCCCTGTAGTAGGGAATGGTGTAGGTTTCTGACCCCTGTAGTAGGGAATGGTGTGGGTTGCTGACCCCTGTAGTAGGGAATGGTGTAGGTTGCTGACCCCTGTAGTAGGGAATGGTGTAGGTTTCTGACCCCTGTAGTAGGGAATGGTGTAGGTTTCTGACCCCTGTAGTAGGGAATGGTGTGGGTTGCTGACCCCTGTAGTAGGGAATGGTGTGGGTTGCTGACCCCTGTAGTAGGGAATGGTGTGGGTTGCTGACCCCTGTAGTAGGGAATGGTGTGGGTTGCTGACCCTTGCCCTACTGCAAAGAAGGCTGGGTTTTTCTGGCTGTGCTCGGTTCTTCCATAGCGTTCAAAGATATGAAGGTGTGACTCCTGCGCATACTTTATTGTCCCATACGCCGATTTATATATACACACTCGCACAACATTGCTCTGGTCTCCATTTACTTGCACAAGAAACTATTCAACTTGCTTTTAATCAAGTTTGTGTCTATTCTATATACACAGATGTGTGTACCCTTCTGGCAAAGAGAAGGAAATAGATGTTTTTAAGCACAAAACCCCTGCCAAAAAAGATATTTTAATAATCTTTAGTCCGATGCAAGGCTGGCAACATAGTGTCAGACACCTCCCTCCCAAAAAACAGGTAGGGGTGTGTGTAGTATAGAATTCCTTGGGAGACGCGCTCCGGGACATAACAAATTTTATCAAATCATTTAAAATTGCATATAGCCCGACGTTTTGGCGCGTCCTGTGCCTTTTAGCAAGGCTTGTTAAAGGCTCAGGACGACCCGGAACGTCGAGCGATATAGAACTTTAACAAATTTTATTAAAATGATTTAATAAAATTTGTTAAAGTTCTATATCGCTCGACGTTCCGGGTCGTCCTGAGCCTTTAAAAAGCCTTGATAGAGGCACAGGACGCGCCAAAACGTCTGGCTATATGTAATGTCAGCGTGCGTCTCCCAAGGAATTAATATATTGTTTTTATTTTTTGGGATATTTTTTTGCGCTGGGAACATTCGACTGTTGAAGGAGAATGCTGGATATTTTTTAGAATTTTTTTTTTTTAACCAGGAAGGATACATTGAGATTTCTCTAGTATGTACCGTTGGGTGTCTTGCCCAAGGACACTTACTGGAGAGGTGCTCTTGCCGGCATTCGAACCTGTGTCTCCATGGTTATAGAGTAGTGATGTTACCTCTACGTTTGTGTCTGTCATCCCAGCAGTTCAAAGAACTGCATCACAGAGCTCTTGTGCTACATTCCCCATATGCAGCTCAGAACTCTGGGTAAGATATGCAAGTGACATCTGTAATTTAAAAATTTTTTGCATCCTGGGTCATGCATTCTTCTCCCCCCCCCCCCCCCCCCAAGTTTAAAAAGGTAGAGGTTTGTGAGGGTCCTGAACGAGCAGCTGTACTAGTGGCCTGCTCAGGTCTCACAAGGCTTTAGCTCGATTGTGCCATTACAGGGATAAATGCTCCATATGCAAATCAGACGCCATCACCCAGAAAGGGTGGCCAGTACTGATTGCCAAGGAAGTCATCCCTGCACGAGAGGTGCAGCAACCCCTGACTATCGTTTCAGCCTTAGCTGACACCCCTCTAGGCACCTCGAGCAAGGTGTCCACGTTTGGATTACCCTGTAAACTAGTAGTGAGAAACAGGGTGTGAGGGTCCTGAGAACGAGCAACGGCACTCGTGGCCTTCCCTAAATTATCTCATTTTATGCAATTATCCCAAAATCCGGAAAACTTCTGGTCCCATGCATTTTGGATAAGAGCTGCTCAACCTGTCCTTTACCTCACTGTTTCATAATTACTGGATCCACGTTTATTACATTCCGTGACGTGGAATTTTGGCAATGAAATACTGTGCTTGACACCACTTTTGTCCCCAAATCGCAGAGCTGCAAACTGAACTTGGAACATTTGGCACATTATACAGGCAAGTGAGACTCGCCGCTGTTCATTAAGGGCCGCGTAGGCATCGAGTATATTCCGTCTGAAATCTCCACGTTGAACTTGTCGTCATTAGTTATTAGCCGACAATTCCTTATGTCAGGGGTCCTTCAGATATTTTGAAACAAAATTTCCTTTGGACGGGAGTGGGTTGACTCTGGCCTCAGGGGCCTGCTCAGCTGCTGACGTGTGTCATTGGCTGCAGGGTGACAGGCTGAGTTCGGGCTGTCCCGCAGCAGCCAGCGGTGCCAGGTGCGCGCCGGCTACTGGGCAAAGCCGAGGCGACCAATAGACGTGACCGGGGCGTACGAATGCACCCTGCGTCTTTTATGCCCAACTGCTGCCAGGATGGCATAGTATGCCCTGTGTCGTAAAAGGGTCAGAGCTCTGCCAACCTAATGAGTAGCTGAGCATTATGGGAGATGCAGTAATGTTTACATTTTAATTGCATTGACTAACGACCTTTTTGGTCTTTTAAGGGGTTAAAGGAACACTACTGAAAAGTGGAGCTGCTATATTTCCCCCTCTGCCCAATTTAGTATTTTTTTATATATATATATATATATTTTTTTTTTTTTTTTATACCCATTTTACTCCCCTTTTTGTCCCTCATTGCACGCATATTTTGGCTCAGGGACTCCCAAACCCAGAAGTCCCTGAGCCTTTTCTGTGCAATTTGCGCATCCTGCGCTACTTGCATAGCGTAGGGAACACGAAAATTACACACCGCAACTAGACTTGTGAACTTTACGCCAGTCCCGTAGATCCTGCGCAGAACGATCGATCGGAGTTGCGTGCATGCGCATAGCTCTGATCCATCGCGGCCTTAAGAGATCCTGACATCGGCACTCTACTAGTGAAGTTGGCACGCAGGGAACCAGCAGCCGGGAAATTCACTTTCTCCGGCTGCTGGGTGGGGTGGCGGAAACTCTTCCGCTTCCCGCAACTTTTAGCAAGAAAATGTAGTGTGTTCCTTTTTAATGTGTTTTGTAAATGGCTATTGAATCCTGCGTTTCTGTCCTGTACTTTAATGTTATAGAAAGAGGGGTATGGCTTCAAATTCAGTCTGTTCGTGACATCCGTCAGGTCATGTTTAGAGAGTGTTGACTGAAATGAAAGGTGACAGATCCCAAAGATTGTGGTGCAGAAAGTCTTCTTAGAAAGATGGCACTTGTTATCCAACACTAGGGATGAGCTGTTCGGGTTTGGACGGTTCGGGGTTCGACCCGAACTTAGCCCGTTCGGGCGGATCGCGAACCCCGAACATTTCCGGGTGTTAGCCGCATGTTCGACCACAATGGACCACAATGCATTTTCCCACTGCCTGAAGCTCATAATTGGCTACAGCCTTGCACCTGACCACAGGTCTGGTGCAAGACTGGTTGAACACTAAGCTCTGTGAGCCCATGATTGAGTGGTGATTGGCAAAGTCCCGCAGCACACTATATAAGGTTTCAAAGCGCCGATTCTGCACGCATTTCAGAGGAGATTTCAAAGCCGATAGTTGTGTGTGTTGTTACTGCCGGTCTGCCACGCTACTGGGGGGGTTGCATTTCGACCAAATATCGGGGAATTTAGGTGATGTGTGTCTTGTTACTGTGCCAGCAAGTTTTTTTGGGGTTTACAACTTTATTTAAAACATTTGTGAATTGAGGTGATTTTCTGGGTCTTGTCACTGTGCCAGCAAATCTTTTTGGGGCTCACTAATTTCTTTAAAACACTTGTGAATTAAGGTGATCTGTGTCTCGTCATACAAAAAGTACCACGCTGTATTTTGGGGCTCACTAATTTCTTTAAAACTCTTGGGAATTAAGGTGATCTATCAGTTATTTAAATCTTTATACCAGAGTTGAATCAGAGTTCTGTATATATTAATCTATATATCACTCACCATGTCTGAAAGAACACAAAGGACAGGCAGACGCACCCAGTGTCGGGAGGCTGTGTCTCTAGTCATGGTGGACGTGGTGCATCCTCTGCAGGGGCACGTTTGTCCTTTCTAATTGGTGCTGGCCGTCTTAAGCAGCAGCAACATACAGAGGACTTGGTGGATTGACTAACCAGGCCATCCTCATCCTCCGAGTCCTCTGCCAGCCAGGCTTCTAGTGCTTTACAATCCACCTCAGCTGCCAAAGCATCTAATGCAGCCTCCATGTCCACAGCTACTCCTGCCGTAGCCTCGCTATCACACACGGAGTCAGCTGAATTGTTTGACTACACTGAGAGTGACATGCTGCTTGAGGATGTGCAGCAAGTACAGTGCTCTGATTCAATCTCTGAGGTTGAGCAAGGGAGTATAATCAACCTAAAGGAAGGAGGTGCCAGTGATGACACACAAATAACTGGCACTCATGTTGCCCCAGCAGCTGCAGCATACTGCCAAGTTAGCTCCAGTGACGAGGAGATAGGGGGTGAAGATGACATTGATGAGGTCACTGACTCCCACCTGGGTGCCAGATCGAACTGAGAAATCAAGTGAGGGGGGGGGGAGGAGGAGGAGGAGGCAGAACAGCAAACACGAGGCGCAACATCTTCTGTGACCAACCGTAGCATTAGCCAGTCCAAGGCATCACATGTCAGAGCTGCTCCGGTGCAGAGCGCTGTTGTCTCAAAGAACACATGCAGGAAATCTGCTGTCTGGGAGTTCTTTAAGAACTGTGCATCAGACCCCAGCATTGCTATTTGTAATTTATGTCAGAGGAGGCTGAAGCGTGGGGATAAACACCGGACACTTGGGTACCACGTGCTTGAGGTGACATATGAACAAGTGCCACACATCCCGTTGGGGCAAAACTTTGTGTAGGTCCTCCTCCTCCTCATCTGTCTCTACCCACACTATATGTCCTGCCATGCAATTGCCTACAACCTCCACTGACAGGGATGATGCTACAGTAATGGATGTACTAGCAGGTCCTTCCTCACAATGTGACATCATCCCAGTAGCTGAAGATTTACACAGTCAGATTACGTTGCCTTTAGCTTCGCAAAATTACTCACATTGCAGCTGCTGCCTTTCCAGCTGGTGGACTCTGCTCCCTTCCGTGAATTTGCTGTACCACTGTGGCAGGTTCCAAAACGCCATTACTTTTCATGCAAGGCCATTCCAGCACTATACCAGCACGTGGAAGACAATGTTATCCAGTCATTGGGAAAGGCAGTCAGCAGCAAGGTGCATGTGACTTTAGATACGTGGTCCAGCAAGCATGGACAGGGTCGTTACATTTCCTTCACGGCACACTGGGTAACTCTGATTGCAGCTGGGAGGGATCCAAGACGGGGCTCTGTGCTGGAGCTTGTTCATCCACCACGCCTCCAGAAAGCTGCTTGTATGAGGTCTGTCTCCTCCACCACCACCACCTCTTGCTCCTCCTCCTTCTCTGTCTCTGGTGAAGTGGCAGTTAAACCCACGCCTGACAGGGTGTACGCAATGGCTCAAGCAAAAAGATGCCATACTGTGCTTGAGCTGGTTTGTTTAGGGGACAGGAGCCACACCGGGTCAGAAATTTTGTCAACTCTGCAGGGGCAGGTGTAGAGATGGTTAACACCACGCCAGCTTCAGCTGGGAATGATCGTCTGCGATAATGGCAGCAACCTTCTCTCCGCCCTACGCAAGGGTAAATTGACACATGTACTATGCCTAGCACGTGTCCTAAATCTGGTGGTACAGCGTTTCCTAACCAAGTACCCAGGGCTGCCAGAGCTTCTCATCCAGGCCAGAAAAGTCTGCAGCCACTTCAGATGGTCATTCCCAGCAAGCGCTCGCCTGGCAGAAATTCAAAGAGAATTCCACCTTCCCAGAAATCGTCTGATCTGTGACATGCCCACCAGGTGGAACTCGACATTAGCAATGCTGCAGCGTCTGCACAAGCAGCAGAGGGCCATCAACGAGTACCTGTGTGAGTATGGCACAAGGACAGGTTCAGGTCAACTTGGTTTTCCCCCCCCCGCAGTGGCTGATGATCAAGGATGCATGCACTGTACTGTCACCATTTGAGGAGGCAACGAGGATGGTGAGCAGGGACCGTGCATGTATCAGTGACACAATTCCTTTAGTGTTTCTGCTGGAGCACACTCTGCAGGGAATTATAGATGTGGCTCTAGAGGCAGAGCAGTGGGAGGAAGAGGAGGCCTTCCCTAGCTCCCAAGGCCCCAGTCTTTCCGCAGACCGCATTCCAGCGGGTCCTACTCAGATCAGACAGGAGGAGGAGGAGGACTATTTAAGTAGTGGGGGCATTGAAGGTGGGGATTCCTCAAGGCAGGGTTTTGTGTTCCCAGAAACAGAAGGGCTTGTGAGTGGCTGGGAGGAGGAAGTGCACGATACGGTCATCCTCATTGACCAGGAAGACTCGGCAGCTAATGCCACCTCCAACCTATGCTGCATGGGCTCCCTAATGATGCAAAGCCTGCTAAAGGACCCCAGGATTCATGCTATCAAGGAGAGGGATCATTAATGGTTGGCAACCCTTCTTGATCCACGATACAAGGTCAAAGTTGCAGAGCTCATCCTGCCCGCACAGAGGGAGCACAGGATGACAAAACTTGAGGACGCTCTAAAGCGAAACTTGTGTAACACCTTTCCAGGCACTGTTAGATTACCAAGTGCTACTGCTGACACACGTGCTTCTGAGGCTGCAGGTGATCAGAGGAATAGCGGTGAAGGCCAGGGCCGCTTGACTGATGCATTTTTTAATTTTTTTTAGTCCTCGACGCCCAGGGACGTCAAATGTAGGCACCCATTGCCAGCGTCTTCACCATATGGTGCAGGACTACCTAGGGGCAAGGGCAGACCTGGATACCTTTCCAGCAGATGATCCACTGGCTTACTGGGTGTTGAGATTGGATCACTGGCCAGAACTTAGCCAATATGCTATGCAGCTACTAGGTTGCCCTTCATCTAGCGTGCTTTCCGAAAGGACGTTCAGTGCCGCTGGAGGTTTTGTCACAGACAAAAGAGTGCGTCTGTCCACCGACTCTGTAGACCGGCTGACATTTATAAAAATGAATCAGTCCTGGATCAGCAGCTATCAATCCCCTGATGCCGAAGTAACGGAATAGAACGGGTATGTCTCCTGCATGCACAAAACCTCCAGCACTGAACTCTTCCACAATACCACAAAAGGGTTACGGTGTGAATGCACTTGCTGCCATGAAAGGCACAATATTTGGCTGCACTGAGGCCTGTGCCAGATTTATATCATTTAAATTTTTTGAACATCAGGGTCCAACCCTGCACTCTTCCACAATACTACAGAGGGGTTACTGTATGATGATACTTGCTGGCCTGGCATTAAAGGCACAATATCTGGGTGCACTGACGCCCATTACCAGATTCATATCTTTTTAATATAGGACCGCATGGTCCACCCCTGAACTGTTCCACAATACTACAGAGGGGTTACTGTATGATGATACTTGCTGGCCTGGCATTAAAGGCACAATATCTGGGTGCACTGACGCCCATTACCAGATTCATATCTTTTTAATATAGGACCACATGGTCCACCCCTGCACTCTTCCACAATACTACAGCGGGGTTACTGTATGATGATACTTGCTGGCCTGGCATTAAAGGCACAATATCTGGGTGCACTGACGCTTATTACCAGATTCATATCTTTTTAATATAGGACCGCATGGTCCACCCCTGCACTCTTCCACAATACTACAGAGGGGTTACTGTATGATGATACTTGCTGGCCTGGCATTAAAGGCACAATATCTGGGTGCTCTGACGCCCATTACCAGATTCATATCTTTTTAATATAGGACCGCATGGTCCACCCCTGCACTCTTCCACAATACTACAGAGGGGTTACTGTATGATGATACTTGATGGTCTGGCACCAAAGGCACAATATCTGGGTGCACTGACGCCCAATATCAGATCAAAAACTTTTCAATAAAAGGACCACATGGTCCACCCCTGCACTCTTCCACAATACCACAGAGGGGTTACTGTATGATGATACTTGATGGCCTGGCATTAAACGCACAATATCTGGGTGCACTGACGCCCATTAACAGATAAAAAAAAAACACTTTTCAATATAGGACCGCATGGTCCACCCCTGCACTCTTCCACAATACTACAGAGGGGTTACTGTATGATAGTACTTGCATGCCTGGCACTAAAGGCACAATATCTGGGTGCACTGCCATTGACGCCTGTATCAGATTTATATCCTCAGAGGGGTTACGGTGTGACGGCACTGTTGCCGACGCTAAAAGCCCAATTTTAAAGCACCTCTTGTTACTTTCATCCAACAAGTTTCACAATAATTTAGCCAAAAAAAACACTAAACTTTTTCTGCGCGTCCTAAAATGTCTTTTCATACAGACTGCCGCCCAAAGCAGTTGTTTATGGATAGATTAAAGGAAAAGCATTTACCGTCATATGAAACGTCATTTTTTTGTTTTTAAGTGTTTCTATACATCCTAGAAATCCGCCACTTCACGGGCAGGTTATGGGGACCTCCTAGGCACGATATTTGAAGGAATTTTTCGTTTTTATTTTTAACCCTTATTTCATGGAAAACTCACTGTCCCTTTAAAAACGTTTTTTTTAAAACTTTTTGTCCTTGTTTCCTGTCCCCCAGGGCACTACCCGGACCCCCATACACCTTTTATGGCAAATATGTAGCCCTCTTGGAGGGCACTCTAAAAAACCGAATTTTCAGCCCCATTGACTTGCATGGGGGTTCGGGTTCGAACCCGAACAAATGGGAAGTTCGGGTTCGGGCCCGAACCGAACTCGGGGGGTGTTCGGCTCATCCCTATCCAACACCAGGATCTTTTACCAAATTCTCAAGTTACTGATTACTAAAAAAAAAAAAGGTGTGTTTTTCTTTTTTATTATAATGCCTGTGAGACACAAGTAATAGCGCTCACTAAACTATCAATGTTAGTCAGTGGAAGATGCTGACGGACAGTTTTCTGTTACTTACTGCTGTTAATTTTCTTTTTCCATTTCATGTAGGCGACGGTGAAAGCTGTCAGAATATATCAACCCCGCCGTGCAACACACACTTATACATAGAAGTACCCGTGAAAAAGGGTTAATATCGTAACAACCTGGAAACTATGCTACTGTGGATGATAACTGATACAATAAAGTGCTGTCATGCCGTAATGAAATTCATAAAAACAGTGATTGGATAAACTATAAGAAGTGACAGAGTTCTACAAATATCTTTGGTACTTGTTTTCTTGCTAGGGTGTTATGGTTTTTAACACATGTTTTGTACACTTCTATTTCTCTTATAATGGTCCGTAAATTCCAGAGAATTCTTAAAAAAATAAGCAGAAAATAATAGCTCACAGTGCAATACATAACAAGACTTAGAAACGAGCGCGGATGACATTTTTTTTTATGTATTTACATGTGCAACAAAACACTGTCAGAGGTTTTAGTTTGCTTAAATGGCCATTGAAGCATAAGCTCACTCGCCCCATCAAGGCACCTCTCCATAGAGTGAGTCCTAACCAATGTACCAAAAGCTGCTCCTCTGAGCAGCTCCATGCCCCTCCTGCTGCATTTCAGCTAAGGAGAGGCAGAAAAATGGTGGGTTTTACTTATACACGCACCAAGCACTTCTCATTTGGGGTTGAAAACAAAAACCTCTGACAGTGTTTTGTTGCACATGGAAATATATAGAAATGAGCGTAGATTACATTTTTTTTCTTTGTTTTATACATGAACTGGGTTGTTACTCCTGGCTGTTGCAGCCACTCTGATTACAGGAGCGACGCCATTTTTTCTGTGTATATGTACATAGTGCAATACAGTCTGTAAATAAAAAAGTGCTGCTGTGCATAGAGTATATAGAGTGCCATCTCACGTTTTACGGAGCCTATAATGACCGCCTTCTCTGGAACGCCTTGTGCCGACTCGGGTGGCCCCGCCCTATTCTGTGGTTCCTTCCTGTGATTCCTCGGAACAAGATGTATAGAGCGTATTATAGAGTAGTAAATCTTGTAGCCATAAAGTGTATTCTACGGAAATTGGATTACAGAGTATAGAGCCTATGAGTATATTGGCTCTAGTGTTTACGCTCTGGATGTTCATTAAGGGTACCGTTCTTACCCCCCGCCCTACCCTTCAGCTGGTCCTGTGCAGTGTCTCCACTGTACTTCTTGTTCCTTGCAGAGCTTGCTCCAGCCTCCTCCCAATGGGGATATGAAGGGCCACTCGCAAGATCAGTATTGGTAAAAGACACCTCTATTAAGAAGAATAAAACAACAAATATATATTTTTTAAATAAATACTTGTGGTAATACAGAATATGCTAAAAAAGCACAAGGTAATAATTGGGTAAAATGAGACGCATTTCGCCCCTCACTGGCACCTTCATCCGTCATAAAATGTTATATTCCTACCAGATACCTGTTTCTCCTCTGGGATAGTCTTTGGACATGAAAGTTGTGTCTGTGATACAAGTCAACATAACATTGTGAGAAAATTCTATCTATACACAGTGACAAATCAAGTCACCCCTCACCATCCTGGCAACAGACATCTATGATTTTCCAGTTCCAAATGTACTATCTTTCCATCAATGTAAATTTTATGAAATCTATATATGTCTCTTTGTTTGTCTATTGCCAGATGTGTCGCTTTGTGATGTTACATGTGCTCCTTAAATTTTTTTAATAGGAAGCAAACCACTTGAGGGTAGTATGGGTTTGGTGAACCTTTTAAAAAAAGTCATTTTTATGTATTTGTCACCATTGCCCATGATGATGTATACCATTTTTTTCCCCCTAGATCTTTCCCATGGGAGCTTTACTTATTGGTAGTTCTAGGCTTCATTTGTCAGAGACAGGTTGACAGAATGTTTGTTTATCTCGGTCAGAAGAGGGACAATACAATCTGGTTATAAAGCAATAATTAGGTCACAGCTTTAGAAGAGAGGTGACTGATGCTGCCCTGAGGCCACATGCACCGGATAATGGTCAATGAAAATTAAGTAGAAGATCGAGAAGGTTACTCAACATCTGTTTCTCGCTGAAATGTGATTTGGTTTAAATTGACCTTGTTGAGTAGGTTGTTGTTACGGGAACTTGTGGACCTTAAGCGTGTAGTCTTGTCAATGTGATCTGGGGTTTGATGCTGGATTTGGAAGCGGTTTTTCATCTCACTTCTAGCATTAGTCTATTTTTGAAATACTAACGAAGCGTTCTAGAATTCAGGAATGGCTTTCTGACTGCTTCAACTATGCCAGATCTTCTTATGGCAAGTTTGGGAGCAAGTTGGTTTCGGTACGTATGAGATTTGGGGAATACCTGGACCAGAGGGAAGAACAAAGGTCTTCTCGGACCATGTGGTTTATGGCTGATACTTGACTGTTTTAGGAAGTTTATCTGAGTCGTTTTGTTGCACTATCCCCATTAATCTAATAGAATACTTTCTTGTTCAGGCTCCATTCTGCAGAAGCAGCTTAGGTTTCAGAGGATGCTTTCGGAAGACGTGATCACCCCTTTGCAACTTGATGACGGATATTTGGGCCCATTGGTGTTTGTGTCTTCTGCTACAGAGTCTAAAATGTGCTCTCAGTTCTGGATATTGGGCTAGGTAGGCCATGTTCAAAAGTGTTCTCTCCTTGGGACCAATTGTTTTGGTGTTGAGCCTACTTTGCTAGGGAACTGGCTTCTGATGTCCTCTTCCGACAGTTGCTGTCCAATGGAAAGCCTCTCTACATTGCCTTTATGACCCTGTTCACTGCATTGTTGGTGTATCCGTTTTTCCTAGGTAGTATTTGAATTTAAGGTTTTGTTTCAAGGAATCAACTTAAATATGAGGGATTTTGTAAGCACATTCAGGACAGAGGAGAAATGGGAATATAAGGGACCCTCGCTTATCAATGCGTTGGAGATTTGAAAGAAGCAGCTACACTTTGAAAGTCTGCGGGATTGTAGTGTTTTCAAGAGGGATTTCCAGAAAGCTTTTGTTACACCTCACCGCTCCTCTCCCATAACAGAAGAAACAAGACCTGCAAGTGATGAGATATCTTATAATTCACATAAGATTTACTGCTCAGTCGATAATTCATATTCTGCCAGTGAATACATGTAATGCCATTTATTTTTTTTGAAAGGTAAGTTGAAGAAATCAGTGGGCTACATATTACAGCATTTGATAAGATGTGCACCCTTTTCCTTATCGTAGCAATCCCAGAAGTAGAGTGGATGAAAATTGCCCTTGTTATCGTTTCTGGTTGTATAATTCACTTAACCTACAACAAGGGAGCAGCATAATGCATTTCGCATGAGCACAGATGGCCGATGCAGCAGCATTTTGAAATGTATTGATGCTAGATAAGCCAGGACTGGCCATCCGAACATGGTGATGGCAGACGGACTTTGGGCAGGCAACACTGGTGGCTCATGGTCGGAGCTACCAAAAGTGCCAGTCAGAATGGGCACCAAGACTCTACTCTGCACCACCGTCCTTCAGATGGATTCCAAAGAGCCTTCCAACCTTGCAGCATATGTGGAGCACAATAATTGATAAGACGAGGATAGACCATTAATAGAACCCATTGACCTTGACATCAATATGATCTATTTATGTATATTTCAAGTCTCTTTGACAGACATACCCACTGGATATGATATGAATAAGCTATTCGTTTTGGTGCTTGGCTAATGCAGAAAGAGCAGTAAGTGTGATCATCTACCCTGGAAAACTATTCCTATTTTTGTCACGATCCAGTGACTCAAAGGGAGGTTTAAAAACATGGCTAAGTTCCAAAAAGCAGTAAAGGATTGTGAAGACGAATTTACATTTGTAGCTGTTATTGAAAATGTTTGGCTCAATTTGTTGGAGATGAAGCTCTTGTGGTGGAGGACTCTTTAGGGAGATACTTGAATGTAATGCTAAGGTATATTGTCTAAATCGGTCTGGAAAAATCCCACAAAATCCGGAGGCGACGGAAACTTAGACGGACTCTAGACATCAGGAAGCTTTATTGTAATTTAAATGGCCATGGAGGGTTCTCTGTGCCCCCACATTCTCCACAGGAGTCCTAGTAAGGCTGGTACACTTTGAGGGGGAAGCTTGAGGGACTCAGGAAGCTCCAGCTCTTCACATTACTGACCAGCCAATGGCGCTAAATGCCTCTAGATACCAACAAAATTGACAACTGTGCTTCAAAAAGAAACCTTGGTTTTGGTGAGGGTATTAATATAAACCTATGGTTTCCTCTGTGAGCTGATAAAGGGAGGAAGCTGGGCAGTGTCATCAAGTAAGGCCCACCTTAAGAGGTTTGTCGTGATGTTGGCAGGTGGGCTTAAGATTTGAGTAGTGGTTTACGTAAATTAAAAATCTGTTTTGTTTAGCATGGAGATGGAACTCAAGGCTCATATTAGTATTTTTTTGTAAGTGGGGCTAAATACGTAATATTTCACACTTCTGCACAGAGTACATTGAGGATGGAGCAGGGAGAATGATTTTGTGCATTTTCAATGATTCTCAGGCTAGGGTCAGACGAACGCATTTTTATGTTGTCTGTGAAAAAGTGCGTTCGAACGAATGGACGCATTTTTTCACAGAATACGTGATAGTGGTCATACTATGCGCATTTTCGTCCGTGATTTTGTACGGATCATCAATAAAACTCTTTTTGTGTCTGGACGTTATGTTGGCCGGACATTAGCAGCGTCTGACGTCTCCTAATCACACACACACGCCGCTAGCGGACGCAGCGCACTCTGTACGTCAGTACCTGCGGTTTCACGTTCTCGAAAAAATGCGTTCATTTTCCACTTGCGTTGCGCAGCCGGACTTTTGTGCGACCGTACTTCGTATATTGGCCGTCATTGCCCGGCATCTGCTGCTAGTGCGGCCGTGATTAAGTGCGCCAGAACGCGCGTTCGCACTGCCTCAGTCTGACCCTAGCCTTAAGGTGCTCACAGCTGCTGTTAAAGGAAGTCTGACTGCTTTTTGAAGACAACCCAGTGTCTCCAATTCTCCTTTCATCGCTCTTCTAGGGTTGTTACAAGAGTCAGCACGTGGAGCTTCGCTGGAAAGCTTTATAAACTCAAGTCTGAAAGATTTTGCAAAGCACACCCTATGGACTCCGGAAGTCCTTGCATTGTGTCCTACTGTATATTAGTTATGCCACCCATTGGATGCCATGGACCATGACTGCCCTTCAGACCCAAGGGCTTTGAGAAGTTACTAAACAAATTCTAAAAACATCTATGAGCTTGCTTTCATTTTGAGATTAACTGTACACTATGATCTTTTCCTTTTTGACCTTTATGGAACAGCAGGAGAGTTTTTAACTTATTCTTTTGTCCTGTCTTCTGGATGTGAAGGCATATCATCTTTAGATCTTTTGTTCTATAGTCCAAGCCAAATGGAAAACCCTTCTCTTTCATCTCTTATTCTTACCAAATCCTCCAGATTAGGTTATGGGACATGGGTAGCTCTTGGTTTGCTTCCCTCCACCCAGGCCCACACCTTACAGCAACCTTGGCTATCAAGATGTTTTGGAACTGCATTTCCCTAGAGCCTCTAGCCAACCTAATGAGCTGCTGACTGTCATGGGAAATGTAGTTCCAAAACATCTGATTTGCCATGGTTGTTGACCTCTGCCTTACAGCATTAAACATTTCAGTGCCACCTTGATTTCAGCGAGAGAGGCCCTACAGTAGCCATGTTTCATGGTTTGGTGAACATATGGCTGACTAGCAATCTCTTAGGCTGGTGTCAGACGAACGTATTTGAAGAGCGGAAGGAACGTTCGTGAGAGTAGACGTTCCTTCTACTCAACGCCCGTCTGGCCACCTCGCTGAGCGCAGTTAGTGTGCTCAGCACTGCAAGGCTCGATCCTCCTATGGAGGATTGCGCTTTGCAGCTCCGTCAATGCGCGTCCTAGCGCTTTGACAGAAAGGGCTGCTGAACGGATGCAGCACAGCTGCTGTTGCGTGCACAATTCGTGCACGCTACAGCGTGCGGCCGGCCCCGTCTCAATGCTGCGATGGACGCCAGAAGGCGCATCAGTGCGGGCGCACATAGTGCGCTCGTCTGACGCCAGCCACAGTCTTAAGTGCAATATCGTATTAGCATCGCCTTTATCTCAGAGTTGGTGGTTTGCAATATCCATTGTCTATCTATCCAGTGGCGGAAGTACCAGGGTCGCAGCGGTCGCAGTTGCGACCGGGCCCTGGCATTCCACCACTGGAGGGGGGCTCAGCGCCACCGCCAGATTCCGGCAATCAGCGCCGGAATCTGGGAGCCGCGCGCTGGCCGTCCCTCTCCCTATGCGAGCGGCCGCTGACATGCAGTGCAGCTTGGCCGCTCACGAGGGAGAGAAACCACCTGACCAGCACACGAGACCTCGCGCTGATCAGGTGGTTTCCGGCGAGCGGCCAAGCTGCATGTTTCCAGCGGCCTCTCGCCAAGGAGGAGAAGACCCCAGAGGAGAAGACGCCGACGGAGCCTGCCCTGGGCCTGGGCCAGCAGAGCAGGTAAGAGCTGGGCTGGGGGCAGTATATCCATGAGTTGGGGGGCAGAGCTGGGCAGTATATGCAGAGCTGGGCAGTATATCCATGAGCTGGAGGGCAGAGCTGGGGCAGTATATGCAGAGCTGGGGGGCAGAGCTGGGGCAGTATATCCAAGAGGAGCTGGGGGGCAGAGCTGGGGCAGTATATCCATGAGCTGGGGGGCAGAGCTGGGGCAGTATATCCAAGAGGAGCTGGGGGGCAGAGCTGGGGCAGTATATCCATGAGCTGGGGAGGCAGAGCTGGGGCAGTATATCCATGAGCTGGGGGGCAGAGCTGGGGCAGTATATCCGTGAGCTGGGGGGCAGAGCTGGGGCAGTATATCCATGAGCTGGGGGGCAGAGCTGGGGCAGTATATCCATGAGCTGGGGGGCAGAGCTGGGGCAGTATATGCAGAGCTGGGGCAGTATATCCATGAGCTGGGGGCAGAGCTGGGGCAGTATATCCATGAGCTGGGGGGCAGAGCTGGGGCAGTATATCCATGAGCTGGGGCAGTATATGCAGAGCTGGGGGGCAGAGCTGGGGCAGTATATCCAAGAGGAGCTGGGGGGCAGAGCTGGGGCAGTATATCCATGAGCTGGGGGGCAGAGCTGGGGCAGTATATCCAAGAGGAGCTGGGGGGCAGAGCTGGGCAGTATATCCATGAGCTGGGGGAGCAGAGCTGGGGCAGTATATCCATGAGCTGGGGGGCAGAGCTGGGGCAGTATATCCATGAGCTGGGGGGCAGAGCTGGGGCAGTATATCCATGAGCTGGGGGGCAGAGCTGGGGCAGTATATGCAGAGCTGGGGCAGTATATCCATGAGCTGGGGGCAGAGCTGGGGCAGTATATCCATGAGCTGGGGGGCAGAGCTGGGGCAGTATATCCATGAGCTGGGGGCAGAGCTGGGGCAGTATATCCATGAGCTGGGGGGCAGAGCTGGGGCAGTATATCCATGAGCTGGGGGGCAGAGCTGGGCAGTATATGCAGAGCTGGGGCAGTATATCCATGAGCTGGGGGGCAGCTGGGGCAGTATATCCATGAGCTGGGGGGGCAGAGCTGGGACAGTATATCCATGAGCTGGGGGGCAGATTTGGGGCACTATATCCATGAGCTGGGGGGCAGAGCTGGGGCAGTATATGCAGAGCTGGGGCAGTATATCCATGAGCTGGGGGCAGAGCTGGGGCAGTATATCCATGAGCTGGGGGGCAGAGCTGGGGCAGTATATGCAGAGCTGGGGCAGTATATCCATGAGCTGGGGGGCAGAGCTGGGGCAGTATATCCATGAGCTGGGGGGGCAGAGCTGGGCAGTATATGCAGAGCTGGGGCAGTATATCCATGAGCTGGGGGGCAGAGCTGGGGCAGTATATCCATGAGCTGGGGGCAGAGCTGGGGCAGTATATCCATGAGCTGGGGGGCAGAGCTGTGGCAGTATATCCATGAGGAGCTGGGGGGCAGAGCTGGGGCAGTATATCCATGAGGAGCTGGGGGGGCAGAGCTGGGGCAGTATATCCATGAGCTGGGGGCAGAGCTGGGGCAGTATATCCATGAGGAGCTGGGGGGGGCAGAGCTGGGGCAGTATATCCATGAGGAGCTGGGGGGGCAGAGCTGGGGCAGTATATCCATGAGCTGGGGGGCAGAGCTGGGGCAGTATATCCATGAGCTGGGGGCAGAGCTGGGGCAGTATATCCATGAGGAGCTGGGGGGGCAGAGCTGGGGCAGTATATCCATGAGCTGGGGGGCAGAGCTGGGGCAGTATATCCATGAGCTGGGGGGCAGAGCTGGGGCAGTATATCCATGAGCTGGGGGGCAGAGCTGGGGCAGTATATCCATGAGGAGCTGGGGGGGGCAGAGCTGGGGCAGTATATCCATGAGCTGGGGGGCAGAGCTGGGCAGTATATCCATGAGCTGGGGGGCAGAGCTGGGGCAGTATATCCATGAGCTGGGGGGCAGAGCTGGGGCAGTATATCCAAGAGGAGCTGGGGGGCAGAGCTGGGGCAGTATATCCATGAGCTGGGGGGCAGAGCTGGGGCAGTATATCCATGAGCTGGGGGGCAGAGCTGGGGCAGTATATCCATGAGCTGGGGGGCAGAGCTGGGGCAGTATATGCAGAGCTGGGGCAGTATATCCATGAGCTGGGGGGCAGAGCTGGGGCAGTATATCCATGAGCTGGGGGCAGAGCTGGGGCAGTATATCCATGAGCTGGGGCAGAGCTGGGGCAGTATATCCATGAGCTGGGGGGCAGAGCTGGGGCAGTATATCCATGAGCTGGGGGGCAGAGCTGGGGCAGTATATGCAGAGCTGGGGCAGTATATCCATGAGCTGGGGGCAGAGCTGGGGCAGTATATATCATGAGCTGGGGGGCAGAGCTGGGGCAGTATATCCATGAGCTGGGGGGCAGAGCTGGGGCAGTATATCCATGAGCTGGGGGGGAGAGCTGGGGCAGTATATCCATGAGCTGGGGGGCAGAGCTGGGGCAGTATATCCATGAGGAGCTGGGGGGCAGAGCTGGGGCAGTATATCCATGAGGAGCTGGGGGGGCAGAGCTGGGGCAGTATATCCATGAGCTGGGGGGCAGAGCTGGGGCAGTATATCCATGAGCTGGGGGGCAGAGCTGGGGCAGTATATCCATGAGGAGCTGGGGGGCAGAGCTGGGGCAGTATATCCATGAGCTGGGGGGGCAGAGCTGGGGCAGTATATCCATGAGCTGGGGGGCAGAGCTGGGGCAGTATATCCATGAGCTGGGGGGCAGAGCTGGGGCAGTATATCCATGAGCTGGGGGGGCAGAGCTGGGGCAGTATATCCATGAGCTGGGGGGCAGAGCTGGGGCAGTATATCCATGAGCTGGGGGGGGCAGAGCTGGGGCAGTATATCCATGAGCTGGGGCAGAGCTGGGGCAGTATATCCATGAGCTGGGGCAGTATATCCATGAGCTGGGGCAGAGCTGGGGCAGTATATCCATGAGCTGGGGCAGAGCTGGGGCAGTATATCCATGAGCTGGGGCATATCCATGTGCTGGGGCAGTATATCCATGTGCTGGGGCATTATATCCATGAGCTGGGGCAGTATATCCATGTGCTGGGGCAGTATATCCATGTGTTGGGGCAGTATATCCATGAGCTGGGGGAAAAAATATCCATGTGTGAGCTGGGGCAATATATCCATGTGTGGTCTGGGGGCAATATATGTCCATGTGAGCTGGGGGCAATATATATGTCCATGTGAGCTGGGGGCAATATATATATCCATGTGAGCTGGGGGCAATACTATCTTTTTTATATTGCAGAAAAAAAAAAGGTAAAAATATGGATCTTTTTTTGGGGGGGTTGGGGGGGCCCTTCATGGATTCTTGCACCGGGGCCCTCAGGTTTCTAGTTACGCCACTGTATCTATCCGTAGCATAACTGAAGATGGGATCTGGACCTCACACGTCTTTTAATACGTTGTAGAATGCTAGTGAATATCTCCTGTCTTAATCATGTATTTGGTTTGAAAAGACCTGCCACTTGTTATTGTAAAATAAAAAAGAAAGAATTAAAAAAGCCTAGAAACGAAATAGTACGTACGGTCTAACTGAGGTCATAAGAGTTAATTAAAGAGATCAGAAATTCTGCACAACAATGCTCTGGGTGATGCTGTTTTCAGATCATTAGGAGCCTGAATGCTGGAAATGCCATAAGGTATTCGTGCACGTTCTGCTAGTCCCGCTTTGGCCTCTTGGGTGAATGTGAATGATGTCGAGCAAGTGTACCTACCGCAGGGGTGAACAAGTCCTGCTACGCTGACACTAGAACAAAGCTTAATTTGCTGCGCTGTAAACTCTGAAGGCGAGAACCACTCAATGGCTTATGGTGCCATGGAAAACGGGAGAAGAAAACGATCGTATGCATAGATATTCATTTTACTTAATCAAAAGTACTTATCCAATTTAGAAAGTGAGCAAGCCACGGGATATGTATCAGAGCGCCAGAGTAAGCCTTCGCCACGGGCGAAATAAGCCTAATTATCTAGACAGCGGCATCACCCTGGTTTTTTTTTATTTTTATTTAAGTAAATTAAAATAAATTCAACTGCACTCTTACTTCAGTTACTGTCACATCTAAACTTTGGGGCTAAAATAGATGGGATATCAGAACATGCCCTACTTGCCCTTGCTTCTAAACCCTAGGAAATCATTAGTGCTCAGGTACAATCCAATGGCTTTGGGACTATATTTTGTGACCTTGTCAGGACTGGAGCTGCCCCAACACACAAAGTACAAATCTAACAACTCTAAGACCGGGGTCAGACGAACGTTTTGCAGAGCGGAAGGTGGACGTTGAGAGTAGAAGTTCCTTTCACTCTGATGCCCATCTAGCCACCTCCTATGGAGGATTGTGCTTTGCAGCCCCATCGAAACGCACATCGAGGTGCTTCAACAGTGAGGCTTTCTACATGTCCGCAGCAGGCCCGCTGTGGCAGGCGCAATTTGTGTGTGCGCTACCGCGTGTGGCCGACCCCGCTGAAGAGTCACAACGCTGCGACGGACACCAGGAGGCACGTCAGTACGGGCGCACATAGTGCGCTCGTCTGACTTGGCCCTTAACTATACCGGTCCTTGCACTGGCTGGGACAGTGGGTTAAGGATAGGAGAGGTACACAGAATCAAGAAAACAATAGCAGGGTCAGTGAGGTCATGTGACTCCCTGAATATACTGAATGAGCAGGCTTTTCTTCCCTGATGGCACAGCGGGCATATTCCAAGATAACAATGCCGGGATTCTTCGGACTCACATTGTGCAAGAGTGGTTCAGGGACCATGAAACATCATTTTCACATATGGATTGGCCACCACACAGTCCAGACCTTAACCCCATTGAGAATCTTTAGGATAATGTGTAGGAGAAGACTTTACGCAGCGCCGCGACTCTCCCATCATCAATACAAGATCTTGGCCACAAATTAATGCACCTCCGAACAGAACTAAATGCTGTGACACTGCATGAGCTTATCGACACGATGCCACGACGAATGCGTGCTGGAATCAAAGCAAAAGGCGACACAACAAAATATTACAGTGTGTGACTTTTTTGGGCCTAATGTCTCGAAAGGAGAGTATTATGTGCAATGTATTGGGGCATCATTCTCTGAACAAAAGTCTCAGGGAATAAGACAAAAAATACTGTACAACTAAACTGCTAGAACAGCCACCATTTATCTGTTCTATGTTCCTCATGTGTGTACTGTACTTTCGTCTTTTCTCTGGGTTATGGCTCGCCGTGAAAATACAGATACACACATATATTCTTCAGTGTGTTACATAAAAAGATGGAAGAATAAGAGTAGTACTTACAGTAGAGTTCTTAGAAAATAAATGGTTTATTTTTTTTTAGCCTTAGAAGTATAATTTGTTGTCTTATGATTCACCGACAGCCGGTTCAATATGTCTGTAGCACAGGAAAACGTGTGTGACTTGTATCTTGTGTTTGGTTTCTGTGGTTGTTATAAATTAAAAAAAAGTCCATATATAACTCAAAAATGCAAACTATTCCATTTCAACATCCAACTAGAATTTCTTGGGCCCTGTTCCAAGTCTGGTATTAAAAGTTAGAAGCTAATGGAAAATCTTAGCGTCAGCCATTCTCCATTAGTGTCTGTCATTTAACACCTGTTTTCCGACCAAGCCGCTTTGTCAGCAGCTTAGAATCGTAATAATTGTGGGTGTTAAATGATGACAAAAGCTGTGCTAAACACCGCGCTGTTAGCAGTTCCAGGAGACCATAGGGCCCGAGGAGACAGACGAGATATCGGGTGAGTTAGGTCGAGCCTGGACAGTCGAAGGATACTATTTGCTCCCAGTGTTCCGCTGCCTGTGGAGTGAGTAAGCAGCAGTCCGTACCACTCTCTCCCATGAGTGATCTGAGGTGAGTATAGGATATTTTTATGGGGTTAGATGCTGTGTTAAGTGATAGGGCCGAAGCTCAATCACTTAACACCAGCATTTCAAAGACATTATACATTTCAGAATAACGTCAGACACAGATAAAGAATGATAGTTTGGGATAGCTCGTTTTTCATCTGCAAGTCTGAAAGTCTTCACTAGTGGTAGTTTCATTCTCAGGAACCCCCATTTCATCAGAGAAGCCGTTCACTTTGGGGTAGCTATTTATATGTTTTTGAGCCCCTTCCACTTTAATACGTTTTTTAAAAAAAAAAATTCTGTTCGTCAATCATGTTCATATCTTTTACGCACCTTTAATAAATGTTACATTTTAACTTTCGTCACACTGAATCCACGATATATTTATACACTGACAGGCTTATTCAGAGAGCGGAAAAGCAGGAGAATGATTGGAGAATGAAAAATTCTAGGTTAAAATAGCCAAACCAGAAAAATTCTCCCTTTCATCTCCCTTTCCAAATCGGCTATTTATCATTTTTCATATTAATTTTGTTTCCATAATTCCCTTTTTTTTCCCTACGTCCGTCAACAAAAACGGATCGTGTGGTGTCTACAGTATCTTCCGTCAGTACGTCTTTCTGTTGTGCACGCACGCAGAGTGCGCTCAGACTGCGTTCATCTGACATTAGCCTTAGCAGATTCAAATTAAATCATTACTTTGTTTACAGTGGCAAGAAAAAGTATGAGAACCCTTTGGGATTGCGTGGAGTTTTGCATGAATTGGTCATAAAATGTGCTCTGATCTTCATCTAAGTCACAACAATTTGAAAAACACAGTCTACTTAAAATAATACAACACAAACATTATATGTTTTCATGTTTTTATTGAACAGAACATGTAAATATTCACAGTGCAGGGTGGAAAAAGTATGTGAACCTTTGGACTTAATAACTGGTTGACCCTCCTTTGACAGCAATAACCTCAACCAAACGTTTCCTGTAGTTGCAGATCAGACCTGCACAACGATCTGGAGTAATTTTGGACCACTCCTCTTCACAAAACGGTTTCAGTGTAGCAATATTCTTGGTAAGTCTGGTGTGAATCGCTCTCTTAAGGTCATGCCACAGCATTTCAATCGGGTTGAGGTCAGGACTCTGACTGGGCCACTCCAGAAGGCGTATTTTGTTTTGTTGAAGCCATTCTTTTGTGGAATTACTTGTATGCTTTGGGTCATGGCCTGTTGCATCACCCATCCTCTGCGGAGCTTCAGTTGGCGGACAGATGGTCTTACGTTTTCCTGCAAAATGTCTTGATAAACTCTGGAATTCATTTTTCCGTCAATGACAAGAATCCGTCCAGGCCCTGAGGCAGCAAAGCAGCCCCAAACCATGATGCTCCCTCTGCCGTGTTTTACAGTGGGGATGAGGTTTTGATGTTGGTGTGCTGTGCCTTTTTTTCTCCACACATAGTGTTGTGTGTTTTTTCCAAACAACTCAATTTTGGTTTCATCTGTCCACAGAATATTTTGCCAGTGCTGAACTTTCTCCATTTGTAGACAGCCTGTCTTACCGTGGACACATGAACATCAAGGCTTTTGGAGATACTTTTGTAACCCTTTCCAGCTTCATGCAAGTCAACAATTCTTGATCGTAGGTCTTCTGAGAGCTCTTTTCTGAGAGGCATGGTTCACATCAGGCAGTGCTTCTTGAAACCAGTAAGCCCAAAACTGGTGTGTGTTTTAAAAGGGCAGGACAGCTTTCAGCAACACATCCAATAATATCACACTGATTGGACTCAAGGTTGGCTCACTCCTGGCTCCAATTAGCTCTTGGAGAAGTCATTAGACTAGGGGTTCACATACTTTTTCCACCCTGCACTGTGAATGTTTACATGTTATGTTCAATAAACACATGAAAACATATAATGTTTGTGTTGTATTATTTTAAGCAGACTGTGTTTTTCAAATTTTTGTGACTTAGATGAAGATCAGAGCACATTTTATGACCAATTCATGCAAAACTCCACGTAATCCCAAAGGGTTCACATAATTTTTCTTGCCACTGTAACTACATGACCCACCATTGTGACATGTTAAAACAGCTAATGGCCGTCGCTGGAATCCAGACGCACCCTTCACCTTTCCAACCTGGTGTTTAAGCGCTTTTCTGGGAAGCTACCACCCTACCTGAATAGACTGCTTCCCCTAGCAGTTCCCTCATCCTGTAACCTCTGATCCAGGACCTGCACCTTACTTGCAATAATACAATACACAAAGAAAGTGGCTCGATCCTCATTTTCCTACAGAGCACTGCAATTATGGAATAACCTCCCAGACGCCATCAAATCTTCCCCCAGTCTAAAGTCACTGAAGAGATCTCTATTAACATACCTCGATACAGAATGCACCTGTAAACATGTAACATAGTGTTGTATTATTTTAAGCAGACTGTGTTCTTCAAATTGTTGTGACTTAGATGAATATCAGAGCACATTTTATGTCCAATTCATGCAAAACTCCATGTAATCCCAAAGGGTTCACATACTTTTTCTTGCCACTGTATATGTCATGTCGGGTCTGAAAGCTATACAAAAAAAAAAGCCATTATATACCAGTTATATCAAATAATTTACAGCATGTGAATATATACAAAGTTATTGAAAGAGATCCGAATTACTGGAGAAAGGGAACCGAACGCTGAAAATCAGTGCTCGGTTACTTTTCTTGACCATTCGGCTATCCAAAGAGCAGGCATTACACCAAATCCTGGCGAATTGCCTGCACGTACGGTGCCTGTTCGGTGTCTGTTTGAGGGCAGTGAAATCCCCATAAAAAAGCACTGCTTCGGCTATTCAGAGAACAAAACCAGCAGTGAAAGGTTCCCGAAATGCCCTGTCATTCGGTGGTTTAATTCGACAGGTTTATTCAGACGAATACCATAGGCTTCAATGTTAAAAATATTCCCGTTTTAATTCAATATCTAATAAACCGTTCATTATAATATTCTGCAGTAAAGAGTCTCTTTATTTATAGATTTTTTAGGAAATTTTAAGCATTTTTCTGGATTTGTTTTTAAGTTTACTTATTTTTTCTGTAACAGCCCTTTTCATTATCATTCCCTGGACCTCCTGTGTAAATTTCAGACATTTTCGCTCAGTAGTTTCTTTGCAAACAGCGTTTCACTTTTCAATCATTCAAGCAAACTGTTTTGCTAATTTATTCACTTCATTTGTCTGCGGTGTCGGGTTTTTCCGGCGGCTTCACTGCGTGTGATCGGCTCCTGCTCGGGTTTTTCCGGCGTCTTCGGCGGGTTAATCCAGATGTTTTTGTGGGTTTCGGCGTGCGTTCGCCGGGTTTTTGCGGTGACTTTTCGGCGGGTTTGCGGCAGCTTTTCCCTGCGCTTCGATGGCCCTGTGGTGCTTGCTGAATACATCGCAGGGTCGCCGAAATGGAATCGCCAAATCGCACCGAATTGAAGAGAACGAAAAGTCACCGAACATGCGGTGACTTTTCGATTCTCTTTGAATAACCCTGATATTTTTCACTTTGTTATTCAAACCTTTATGGATATATATGCTATTAGGTAATCATTTTTGAAATAATAGGAAATGGAGAGCATGTTACTGTATTTTCTAGGGAAATTAGCAATTTTAACTATCACTTAAGAAAAATGTATATTTTGGTTGTATTTTGGCACAATGTGTTTCATCAATATAATAGTATGTTTAAAATTCTGATTACAGAAAAGCCATTTATTGTTAAAAAGTATACAACATTCACAAACCAAAGAGGGGTTAATAAGTTTTGTTTGTTTTTTTATTTCCTACTTTGAATTTGTGTGAATAAAATCCCTCTATCTTATAACCATTATTTTTGATTAGATATATTTACTTTTTAATATATCCGGTAGTGTTTTCCTGAAAAACAGAAGCGAAAATAACATATTACATGGGTCAAGCTGTCTTGACAAAAATAATTATCCATGTGATTGGACTGAGTCACATCTTATTTCATTTTCCAATACATGAAGCTTGGTAAAATCTTTGAAACTGCTGCAACTTGACATATCATTATTTAACCCCGGCCTTCACGAAAAATAATAAATCCCTTTTATTGTATTTAACTCCTTCACTACCAAGCGATTTTTGTATTTTTTTTATCATAACATTTATTTGAAACTTGGGATGGGAAGTTAAAAATTAAATATAAGGTAAAATAGACGATTTGCACAAAAAAAATTATTCTAAGATAGTTAAAAAAAAATTGTTAATTTGCGAATTTTTAACTTTTCATGTATTGTTTAAACTTTTTACAGAAATATTGTTTAAATGTACTATTCTGAGCTCTAGATGGTGTCAAACGGGGTCTGTATTATTATCATACAGGCAAAAAAGACCTTTGTGTTAGATACTATTATTTATCACAGTAACTGTAACAAAAATGATCAGATTTCCTGCTTATGAGGATTTGTAGTGATAATATTAATAATGAGATGATTATTGATGCAACTTTCAAAAAAATGCCAATAGAATATAAAAATAATATCTGTATGTGACACAATGCCTGTGTATGGAAATTACAGTAACACCTTGTATCTGTACTGTACAGGGATTTTCATTCAATATAACCCCCTGAATCTTATCTCTGTACAGCAGTGAGTGACCCCAGACTTTCCCCTGTATTCTGCCCAATCCCTGGCAGCTGTAATACAGCTCTAATCTATTTGAACTTTTTGTTACAGTGAGGACTGCTATTTTGCAGCTGGTGTTATATCGCTCCAGGGTGCTCGTATAGACCTAAAATAAAGTCTTTAGTTTCTCCACAGGGGACACACTAATCTTGCTTTAAAAAAGTGTGAAAATGGTCTTTTCACATGCTATTGAGTGCTTTTCAATGCATTACAATGCAAAATCGAGATAACTCAATTTTGAGTGTGATGGGGTTTATATCACAGTAGTTTGTACATAACTTAAACACAGTATGCAAATAAAGATATGTTTTTTTTCTTTTATAAGCATGTCTATAATGAAAACCCTTTAGAGAACTAACCCCTTCAGTACCAAGAAAGAGTATATTTGATCTTCAAAAGCACCTGCTGGTGCCCCAATATGGAGTATACTCGATTTGGTCTGCTTCTGGAGCAATGCAAGGAATTTTGTTTATTGCAAATGGGCTCCAGAACAGGCCCCTAAAATTTCAATATATCGCACATCATGGCCAATAAATTATTTGAAAAGCTTTAAGATTCCCTTTTCCTGCACAGAACCATGAAAATCCACCTAAAATCTAACTGCAGTAGCACTTTTTAGGTAGCCGAGAGAACCCTCTGCCTATCAGATAGGGCAGTAGAAGCCTCAATGGAGTCCTATGGACTCCATGGAAGAGATGCTCGCGGCGGCGCTTAGCGCCGTATCCTGAGGCATAGCGCCATGTTACGGTGCAGGATACTGGTTCAGTGCCTGCACCGTAATATTACGCTAAAACGGGGACGCAGGTTTTTCTCCTTAGCATCCCCGTTTTAGCGTGATGATTGTAATAGTGCACTTTATCTCTGGAAGCTTTACATCTACTCACCTGAGCCTAAACTCTTTCAGGTCGTAGATTACAGTTTTCTATTGATCATTACAAATCATATAAATCCTTTCTGAGCATGCCCGAAATGGCCTCATGTAGGACAATTTACATAAACGCCCCAAGATGACAAGCTTGAAAAACTTAGCTGCTCACAAGATATCCAAGCATCCACCAATCAGGGGAAAGTAGATATTCTAGGATTGTAATTATTAATTAGCTCCACCACAACTTTTAAACACAGTTATCACATACATTAGGAGGAATTTTTTATTAAAATCAACCAAACAGAATTTTTTTATAGGCTTTAGGCTGGCGTCAGACGAGTGCGCTATGTGCGCCCGTACTGACGTGCTTACTGGTGTTCGTCGCAGCGTTGTGACGCTGCAACGGGGCCGGTCACATGCTTGTGCACGAAATGCGCGTGCAACAAGTGTCTGTTATCCAAGCCTCTCCGGCAAAGCGCTAGGGTACGCGTTGACGGAGCTGCAACGTGTGATTCTTCATAGGAGGATTGGGCTTTGCAGTAATGCGCGCACTGAGTGCGCTCAGCGAGGTGGCCGTCGACTGGAAGGAACGTCTACTCTCACGGACGTTCCTTCCGCTCTCCAAAGACGCTCATCTGAGACTAGTCTTATCAGTAGCAAGTTATTTTACTTTTATAATGATGTGCAAATTTATTGGTGGGGAACTGCCCCATCTGACCCAATGAATGAGCCTCCACTGATCCCAATAAATGGTGGAGAGTCCACAGAATTTATTAAGACTTCTTTAAAACAAAGTCTCAGAAAGCAGAACAGTGAATAACCCACATTATCCATGAAGATTCTAAGAAAATAGTAAAAGGTTAAGTGGTATTTCAGGCAAATATTTACAGAAATATATTATGGGATGGGCTTTGTGGCTGGAACCAGTGGGACTTCCTTTCTAAGTGGTAAAAATATAAAAAATCAATTATGCAAAACGGAATCAAGGAGAGTAGACATCAGGCAATGTCATTATCTGTAGGAAGGTCATAAGGGCTAGAGACAATCAGGCACAAACTGTATAAACAAGGAGTGCTGGAAAAAACACAGAGATTCCGAATTCATTAGTAATATGGCTGATGCAGCAGTGAAGCCCAAACGCAAAGGTCTTGAATATGGATGTGCAGTTTTATATAGTGCGTAGATGTATTAGATTGGCAAGAACAAATTCGGCTTGCAGGACACAAAACCTGCAAGCAGGAATATGCAGCGGAAATCCTCCATGGCACAAAGCCAGGGCTGTTGCAAGATTTACAGGTGCCCTAGGTGAAACTCATTTTGCCTCCCCATACAGCCAAACAAACACAGTAGCAAACACAATGACCCCAAGACAGCGAAAAACACACACAAACACAGTAACAAACATAGTGACCCTAAGACAGCGAAAAACACCCAAAGAGACAGACATAGACACATACAAAGACCAATAAAGAGATAAACACATACACACACACCGAGAAACATACACAGAACCATAGACAGATCAATTCACACATATACAAACCAATACACAAGTATACACACATATACTGTACTTAGACCAATACACACATATGCACAGAAACATATATAGAACAATACACACAGAAACATACAGTCTAATGCACATGTGACAGAGCTCCTACAGGGTCAAACTGTAGTTGAACAGTCATGTCGATGTCAGCAGACCCACAAAACCCTTGTCACACCTATGCAACCACTGCACCAAACACTCTAGTACTCACACACAAACTAGACAAGCACATCTGTTTATCACACACACACTTGTCATGGCACACATCGCCCCCTCCGCAGGAAGGCCCAAGTTGGTGCAGCTCCTTCTTGAGAAACCCTGGCAGCACATTTCCTGCAATGCCCTGTACTAGTCCCTGGCCAGTTCTGGCTCTCCTACATGCAACCACAGGTGCTCCCACTAACGAGCCCTGTGTTCCCCTTCATAGGGTGGAGCTGCCAAGGTGCAGTGCTTCTGCATTTGTCTAAACTTGCTGAATGTTCTCCTGAAGCCTGCTCCCTGTCTACCCGGCCTCCTGTGCTTGCCGTGTTCCTCAAGCTGTGTTTCCCAGTCCTCAAGCCTGCAACCCACCGTGCTCCCTACTGTGAACTACCTTCTACCCACTGTGCCTGGTAACCCACCATGCCCTCTTCCATCAGTGCACGCCAGCAATTTGAATCTCCAGAATACCCTCCAAGTTTCTGTATACTCCAGCTCGCCTTGTCTCTTGTGTGAATCTAGTCAGCCCTCTTCCTGTCTTGCCTGTCTGCTGTATTGTACCTCTTGTAAGACCTGCAGTTTTGCCCTCTGTGTCTTGTTCCTCCCTGCCTCTGTCTCTCCTCCCTGCCTCTTCCCACAGTCAGCCTTTTCCCGCCTCAATCAAGTGTTTCTGCTCATCTGTCACTGCATAGTGGGCTAATAACCTCACACCTGTACACCAAATTGTGACAACACCATTACTTCTCAATCTACGTGCACCTACAGTTGTGTTCAAAATTATTCAACCCCCAATGCTGTAAAGGGTTTTAGGGAATTTAGTGTACATTTGTAATTGTATTCAGAATGAAATCCTACAAGGACTTTTTAAAGAACCATATGCAACTAAAATGACATCAATTGGTTTTGTAATACAGTAGTAAATGTTTCTTTTGTGAATTCTTCATTGACACAATTATTCAACCCCTTAAAGACTACCACTCTGAAGAACAGAGGTTCATTCAAGTGTTTTCAATCAGGTATTGAAAACACCTGTGGATGTCACGGAGCAGCAATAAAGCATAATAAGCACCAATTAGGCAGCTTTAAAATGACTGTGACACTCAGCTCCTTCTAGACATTTACTGGTGTGGTTACAAACATGGTGAAGTCAAGAGAATGGTCCAGGAAGACAAGAGAAGAGGTGATTACTCTTCACAGGAAGGGCAATGGCTATAAGAAGATTGCAAAGATGTTAAACATACCAAGAGAGACCATAGGAAGCATCATTCGCAAATTCAAGGCAAAGGGCACTGTTGAAACGCTACCTGGTCGTGGCAGAAAGAAGATGCTGACTTCAACTGCTGTGCGCTACCTGAAGTGT
Source organism: Leptobrachium leishanense (assembly GCA_009667805.1). Taxonomy (NCBI): domain Eukaryota; kingdom Metazoa; phylum Chordata; class Amphibia; order Anura; family Megophryidae; genus Leptobrachium; species Leptobrachium leishanense. The sequence continues at coordinate 122,695,489 of CM019071.1, forward strand.
AGAGTGGAGAAAAGTCCCCGTGTGACTGCTGAGGAACTGAGAAAATATTTGTCAGATGTGGGTACTGAAGTTTCAGCTCAGACAATACGGCGCATACTGCGTAATGAAGGCCTCCATGCCAGAACCCCCAGGCGCACCCCCTTACTGTCTCCAAAGAATAACAAGAGTCGACTGCAGTATGCCAAAAGTCATGTGGACAAACCACAGAAGTTTTGGGATAGTGTTCTGTGGACTGATGAAACAAAATTAGAACTGTTTGGGCCCATGGATCAACGCTATGTTTGGAGGAGGAAGAACAAGGCCTATGAAGAAAAGAACACCTTGCCTACTGTGAAGCATGGCGGGGGGTCAATCATGCTTTGGGGCTGTTTTGCTTCTGCAGGTACAGGGAAGCTTCAGCGTGTGCAAGGTACCATGAATTCTCTTCAGTACCAGGAGATATTGGATGACAATGTGATGCAGTCCGTCACAAACCTGAGGCTTGGGAGACGTTGGACCTTTCAACAGGACAATGATCACAAGCATACCTCCAAGTCCACTAGAGCATGGTTGCAGATTAAAGGCTGGAACATTTTGGAGTGGCCATCGCAGTCACCTGACTTAAATCCGATTGAGAACCTCTGATGGGACTTAAAGAAAGCAGTTGCAGTGCGCAAGCCTAAGAATGTGACTGAACTGGAGGCTTTTGCCCATGACGAATGGGCGAAGATACCCGTAGATCGCTGCAAGACACTTGTGTCAAGCTATGCTTCACGTTTAAAAGCTGTTATAACTGTAAAAGGATGTTGTACTAAGTACTAAGATTGAATGTCACTTGGGGGTTGAATAAAACTGATAATGATGTGAGCACAGAAAATTACATTTGTGGTTATTTCATTATAAATGTTATGTTATATTTGTCTGACCTACACGTGACTCTTTCATTTAATTGTAAGCAAGATGACTGAATGATCAAAATCAATGTCAAACTGGCCAAAACACTCAATTTCAGTGGGGGTTGAATAATTTTGAACACAACTGTAAGAGCCACGTCCAATGTTTCTTGCAGTTTAATGTTGTAACAGACGTCTGTACCCCCGACTGGGTCACATCTGTTAATGCTGCTTCCGCGCCGGACCCCTGTGTTATCCGCACCAGGATTTCGTGCCTTCGTCCAGTCCTTAGACGAAGCTTAAAGACGGGTACACGTAGAATCCCCCAGAAGTAAGATGACGCTGAATATCTGAGACTTGATCAGCTACAACAACTTAACACCTTTATTGGGTTGAATATATACAGTTCCAGGTGGAGCTACAGACCAATGGAAAATTACACCCTGGCACCCCCCAGCCTCAAGTGAACCAGACATGTCCAGACATAAAACAATAAGGTGTCATGTAATTACAGCCTAAGCATCAGACTGTCTGAATACATAGGATAACAGAGGAAAATTTACATAAGTAGACAATCGCCTAATTACCAAAATCTGTCAAGGAGTAAACACATTCTAGATAGGGGGAGTTTAGTTTGGCTACAGTGACCAGAAATTGCATAAACCATAGTAACAGTTTATGTAACCATAGTAACAGTAATCAAATAATGGGGCAGTGTTTGCCCATCCAAGGCAGATTTAAAAAAACCACTCAATCGTACACCACATAATCACACAATTCTGAGAGGGGATGCTGGAAAAGGTTAAAATAATCCAGCCAGCAATCCTATCAGCAGATAGCAGCAGATACACATAGACCATAACAATCAACAGACAATAACATTATTCCTACATAACACAGATTACACAAACACCCCAAATCCAAAGAAATCCTTTGGTCATAGGTGGCTAAAACCTTTTTTTCCAGTATAGTAGCTGCTATTGCTGTACTTTTATTTATTTATTTTAAAAATGTTCCAAAAAAGTATTATTGTGAGCGTGTTAGGATTCTAAGGTGGAGAGGGTAAAGGGGCAGTGGCTTTCTTCGGATGAGCCATGTTGGCAACCAATATGGCCTTGGCTGCCTTGCTCGGCCCAGGAGTGAACCAGGCCATGTGGCCAACTCCACAGCCTTCAGAACCCTGCAGAAACGAGGGAGTCTGGAGTGCCTGTGCAACAGAGGCCGACCATCCCCCCTTTTTTTATCTCTTCTTTTCTTCCCGTACGTAATCCTCCCCATAGAACATGTCCTCTGAGCAGCCATTACCTTCACAAAGATATCCCATCCAACGTGCAAAGTGTTTTCTTTCCTCTCAATCACCTTTTACGCTGTTATTGTTTGTCTTATTGATTATTCTTCTTATTGCATTCATGCTTGTTATATGTATGCAAAATTCTCCTGAAAATAGATTATTTTTGTAAAAAACTAATGGCCCCTATTACATTCTTCGCGCATATGTTTGCGAGGGGCAAAACCCTTTGCGCTGAACGTCGTATTACAATGTCAGCGCAACAAACGCGCGTATACGTCTACCGCGGTTGAACCTGCGCGAACGCTGCGCGAGCTTACTGTACTTTGCACGTCCAATACTTAACATTGTGAGGGCAAATGCGTTTGTGCGCTGGTACGCGGATGGTATTACAATCTATGCGCAGTTTGTAACGCACAGCCTTTGCGCGCATAATTTTAGCAACTCCTGAAAGCTGGTGTTAATGGCAAATTCTATCAACATGGCCGAAACCAAATACACCAGCCCAAAAAAAAAATGCAGCAAAGTATAGTTACACATTCTACACATACCAAACTAATAAATTTGAGAAGTTGTGCGTGTTTTTTTATTGATGCAGCCTATATGCGCAGATTGACTTTGACAGGCGCGAAAACTTAACGTGAGACAATTAAGGTTCTTAATTCTGATTGGCTGAATCGCGTGAAAAAAACAGTCCGCACACTGATTTCTGCGCGCAACGTCCGTTTTACACGCGTTATTGCTCGACAGATGAAAAAATGCATGAGGATTGTAATTCCAGCGTTGATTTACGCGCGTTAACGTTTAACGCTGGGCGCACAAATTCACACGTTGCGCGTGCGTTTTTGTGTGAAGAGTGTAATAGGGCCCCATAATTTTGGGATTTATTTAAAAATTGTGCAAATTCCCCCATTTTTACAACCATATAAAAATATGGTCTTCTAATATAAAGACCCTTCCTCGCATTTAGTCATCCAAGATAAATTGAATCAGTATTCACTTGAAGCAAAGAAGAGCATAACCCCCCCCCCCCCACTTAAGCTGCATCTCGCTTGCCCTCCATTCGATTAGTGTTTTCTGGCTGTAAGTGCGGCTCTAAACAAAACTCGTGGGGCCCTATGTATTTACTCTAGGCTTCAAAACATGGTATAATTAGCAGGAGTCTATGGATGACGTCAATGGTCAAATCTCATGGTAATACCTTTTACGCGTAGTGATCGCTATAGGTGCATACTGAATGTTCTTTCAATCGCCCCTACACGTGTTAAGGAGAACATAAGAGACCATTTATTAATGATAAGATTGCAAGTTAACACATGAGTATCTAGTACAGTACTCCCAGTGGGGTACCTCAGGGGTCAGTACTTGGACCCATTCTCTTTAATATTTATATTAGTGATATTGCAGAAGGTATTAATGGTAAAGTATGTCTTTTTGCTGATGACACAAAGATTTGCAACAGGGTTGACGTTCCTGGAGGGATCAGCCAAATGACAAATGATTTAGGTAAACTAAAAAAATGGTCGGAGTTGTGGCAATTGAGTTTTAATGTGGATAAGTGCAAGATAATGCACCTGGGACGTAAAAACCCAAGGGCTGAATATAGAATATTTGATACAGTCCTAACCTCAACATCTGAGGAAAGGGATTTAGGGGTCATTATTTCAGAGGATCTAAGGGTAAGTAGTCAATGTAATAGAGCAGCAGGAAATGCTGGCAGAATGCTTGGTTGTGTAGGGAGAGGTATTAGCAGTAGGAAAAGGGAAGTGCTCATGCCACTGTACAGAGCACTGGTGAGACCTCACTTGGAGTACTGTGTGCAGTACTGGAGACCGTATCTCCAGAAGGATATAGACATCTTAGAGAGAGTTCAGAGAAGGGCTACTAAAATGGTGTACGGCTTGAAGGAGAAAAGTTACCAGGAAAGGCTTAATGATCTTAACATGTACAGCTTGAAAAAAAGACGAGACAGAGGAGATATGATAGAAACATTTAAATACGTAAAGGGAATCCACAAGGTAGAGGAAGGGAGTATATTTAAAAGGAAACAAAGTAGCAAAACAAGAGGACATAGTCTTAGATTAGAGGGGCAAAGGTTTAAAAGTAACATCAGGAAGCATTATTTTACTGAGAGGGTGGTGGATACATGGAACAGCCTTCCAGTTGAAGTGGTAGAGGCCAAAACAGTAATTGAATTTAAGCAAGCATGGGATAGGCATAAGGCTATCCTAAATAAAAGATAAATCCAGGTTAAGTATCCATGTAATTGGGCGACTAGATGGGCCGAAAGGTTCTTATCTGCCGACATTTTTTCTATGTTTCTATGTTTCTATGTTTGTTTGTATCTCCAGCCAGGTCATCATTGCAGCTGTTCCGTTCCGTGTCTTTGTTTTTTGATCCCAAGGTGGATTTTGTTTCTGGGAGGGCATTAAATAAAGGCCCACCAGTTTACCTCATGACTGAAAAGCAGCGTTAGCAGTGATGGTTTGCTACATAGCAGCCTGTGGTTTCATTTTTTGGATAGGACTCACTTTCACTAGAGTTGCCTTGACGTTGGTAGGTGAGCTTACACTCTTAACCTCCCTGGCGGTGTTCCAGAGTCTGTTAAATTTCACCGCTGAGAGCGGTAACCCCGAGACACACTCGGGTTGTATACATTACCTCTCCGCGCTCCCTCGATGATCTCTTCTGTCTCCTCCGGCGATCGCGGCGTTTTACTTCCTGGATTCCTTCTCGCGAGGAGGAAACCAGAGCCCCGTTCAATACCTCAGCAGCTGCTGAATTGCTGCAGCGCAGCAATTCAGTTTGCTGCAGCAGTGTCATTGAACGCTTTGGATGCGAATTTTGAATCCAAAATGGCCGACGATTTTTTAATTAAAGATTCAGATTGTTTTTCATATCACTCGGTCAAAATATGATAAAGAAAAGCAGTCAGCACAATTCCGTTTTGTATGCACACACCACAAATGATAGTTTTTATTGAATAAACGTTATGTTTACTTCTGAAACAAAATATAAATTGAACTGTAATATATGTCTATGTGCAGGGGGAAATAATAAATAAATATTTTGTGCTTTGGTGAACAAAAACCTCAAAATTAACATTGCTGTAAGGAATTGTTATTTGCTTCATGGCGGCGGCCATCTTGCTGTATGGAATTGTTACTTGCTTCATGGCGGCGGCCATCTTTAATACGTCACACTCAGCTACTCGCAGCATCTCCTCGGGTCGCTGCAAGTGCTAAGTTAGCAGTGCTGAGCGCTGAGTGGTTGAACGGCGTTCAATGGCAAGTTGCTAATTTAGCACTTGCAGCGGCTGAGGTATTGAACGCGCCTCAGGAAGTAATGAGGTCGCGGTCGCCGGAGGAGACTGCGGGGACTTCGAGGGAGCACAGGGAGAGGTGATGTATCCATCGGCATCCCGATTGTTGCTCGAGGTTACCGCTTCCAACATAGGAATTTAACACCGAACCACACTCGGGATGCCGCTGGGGGGGGGGGCAAAAAAAACAATTGACCATTTTCGGCAAAGAATTTTCGGAATAAATAGACCACCAGGGAGGTTAATGGCCATTAAAAGAAACCAAAGCCTTTAATTGTGTTTTGTTTCACACGGTGTAATAGGAATAAGCGCAGATGACATTTTTCTTCTTGTTATGTTTTAACACATGAGTATCGTTTGAATGCTTTGATGTCAAGTATTTTATTTCATTTTTTTTACTCATTTTTATCATTTTATTACCACATTAAAGTCACACTAAGACACACTTTTCATTGGTTGGCATACACGGGTACAAGGAGGTAACAGCGAGGCGCGAGACGCCGAGATCACACAGACGCACAAAAAGGCGAGAGAGTCTGAGAAAGGGAAAAAAATAAGACGATACCTCGCTGAGAGAGAACTAAAAGGAAACGCGAGGTAGAACAGACGAAGGAACAAAGTGAGGAGCGCGCAAAGACGAAAAGGCAAAAATATGCCACTGGGAGAAAAAAAAGCTATTTTTGGATGAGAGAGTCTAAATGGACTATTAAGGTAGACATGTACAGTTACAGAACGATCAGTATTTTTGAAGGTCTCCTGAGGCTGTTAGAAAAGAACTGAAACCAAGGTCCTGGGCGTGAGATTTTATATAGATTGCTTTTATCCATAGCAGACAGATTCTGCATTTCTATCGCCTTCCTTGTTCTGGTGTCGGCTTTGGACATGACTAAAATGACTGATTTGGAGCCCTCCGCACACGTGCGTCCTGTAGCCTGTTATTTTTAACATCACATCCTAAATACTAATTAGAGAGTAATTCCCATACACCTAAGTAGCTCGTGCTGATAGAGCACTGGGGTTTAGAGGGAAATTATCATTATATAATTAATTAGAAATTATATTGCTGGGGCTGTTACTAGCAGGGTTATTCAAAGAGAGCCAATCTGGCCCCGAAATTGCACCGAACAGTGAATCTCCCCGTACAGTGCAATTTCGTTTCCATTCAGCTTTTCAAAAAGCTGTCAGTTCGCCAAATATTGGCGAATTGCCAGCGAAATACACAGGGTTATTGAAAAGAGAATCGAAAAGTCACCGCACGTTCGGTGACTTTTCGTGCTCTTTAATTAGGTGCGATTTGGCGATCCCTTTTCGGCGACCCTGCGGTGTATTCAGCAAGCACCACAGGGCCGTCGTAGTGCAGGGAAAAGCTGCCGCAAACCTGCCGAACGCTCACCGCAAAATGAGGGCGAACGCACACCGAAACCCGCAAAAACATCTGGATTAACCCCGCCGAACACGCCGGAGAAACCCGAACAGGAGCCGATCACAGCGCAGAGCAGCCGCCAAAAAAAACCCGACACCGCAGACGAATGGAGTGAAAAAAAACAACAAAACCAGTTTGCATGAATGTTTGAAAAGTGAAACGCTGTTTGCAAAGAAACTACTGAGCGAAAATGTCTGAAATTTACATATGAGATCCAATGAATGATAATAAAGAGGGCTGTTACAGAAAAAAGAAAAAACAATTTATAAAAAAAAACAGAAAAAACATGTTTGCAAAAAATCCCAAAAAATGCCTGAAAGATCCTAAAAAAATTAAAAATAAAGAGACTCTTTACTGCAGAATATTATAATCAATGGTTTATTAGATACTGAATTAAAACGGAAATATTTTTAACATTGAAGCCTATGGGATTCTCCTGAATAAACCTGTCGAATGAAACAACCGAACAGCAGGGCCATTCGGCAACTTTTCACTGCTGGTTTGTGTTCTCTGAATAGCCGAAGCATTGCTTCTCTATGGGGATTTCACTGCCCTCGAACAGGCACCGTATGTGCAGGCAATTCGCCAACATTTGGTGAACTGCCTGCTCTCTAGCTGAATGGCCAGGAAAGGTACCCGAATTTCAGCGTTCGGTTACCTTTCGCCAGCAATTCGGAGCTCTTTGAATAACCCTGATAGTGATCTTTGTTGGCAGTGAAATCCCCCATAGAGAAGCTATGGTTAATCTATTCAGAGACACCAAATAGCACCGAAATGTCAGTGAAATGCCCTGATGTTCAGTGGTTTCATTCGACAGGTTTCATCAGGCGAATCCCATAGGTTTCAATGTTAAAAAAATTCCCCGGTTTTATTAAATATTTATTCAACCGTTTATTCTTTTCATTTGCAGCAATAAGTCTCTGTATTTATTTATTTTTTTTAGTCATTTTTCGGGATTTTTTATGCAAATTTTGCTTTTTTCCTTTTTTTTTTCTTTTAAATGGCTTATTTTTTTCTGTAACAGACCTTTTTTTGTTATTCATAGGACCTTATAAATTATTTCCAAACATTTTCGTGCAGTAGTTTTTATGCAAACGCCTTTTAAAAGTTGCAGTGTTTTACCCCGATTGGCGGCTTCGCGGCTTTTTTCGGCAACTGGTCAGTTCTCTGCTCGGCGGGTCATCGGATTTTTTTGGATCGATTCGTCGGATGCATTCAGTGGGTTTTCGCTGTTTTTTCAGATCGACTCAGTGATTTATTTCGATCGATTCGGCGGTTTTGCGCCGGTTTTCCAGCTGCGTTTGGCAGCTCGTTCACTGCACTACGGGGACCCTGTGGTGAATGCTGAATTCGCCACAGGGTCGGCTAATCAAACTCGCCAAAGTGTGGGGAACAGGAGAGCACCGAAATGTCAGTGACATATTAGTACTCTCTGAATAATCCTGTACGTCTCCCAGCTCTGTACAGACTTTCCGACTCATCGATTGAATTCCCTTTTAGAACCATGGACAGCTCTTCGAACGAGTCGGAATGAGTCACCCACTTCCTTAAAAAGAAATAGGGAAAAAAAAAAATACAAAACTAATTTAATTTACTTTACATTTGTTTTCTAACTGCAAAACACTATAATGGAACCCCATAAAAGTGAAAATAAATGCCATTTACAAGTATTAGATAAGAATGAACAATCACTTTGCCAGATGAGGTCATGAAACCGATGCGTGTTGTTCTTGCTGACCAAAATCCTGTATGGGCTAAGCATCGATTGAGCTGGAAACTAATTGAATATATATATTTTTTCATTAACCAAAAGGGAATACCCATGACGCATAAGTGTAAGTATAAGTCGTTAGTTTTCACTCCTTTATTTTTCTTCTAATTTCTTCATTGCATGCCTGTATAAGTAAGGTTAGATCGTGTGTCCCCCGAGTTGCAGCAGCCCTTGCAGATTACATGGTACCTTTTCATGTTATTAAATATAGATGAATAGCTTGTATACAAGAGATCAGTGATATTCTTATTGTAGAAAGCCGTCATGTACCTGTCAAGGGAAAGTGACACAATGTGTCACATTGGGGCACATAACATTAAATCGGAGTAAATCCTTGAATGTGGGTTAAAACCGCGACGGCATTTACTTAAAAATGCATTTACTTAAAAATGCACTCCTGGTTTGTTTTATTTAGGGCTGGACACATAATAGATCTGAAACCATGGAGAAAAATGACAATACAAAACGGAAAGATACTCACCTTTGAAATCCTACAGGGTTATTCAAAGAGATCCGAATTGTGGCCGAAAGGTAACGTTCGGTTACCTTTCCCGTCCATTCGGCTATCCAGAGAGCAGGCAGTTCGCCAAATGTTGACGAATTGCCTGCACATACGGTGCCTGTTCGAGGGCAGTGAAATCCCCATAGAGAAGCAATGCTTCATCTATTCAGAGAGCAAAAGCCAGCAGTGAAAAGTTGCCGAAATGCCCTGCCATTCGGTGGTTTCATTCGACAGGTTTATTCAGGAGAATCACATAGGCTTCAATGTTAAAAATATTTCCGTTTTAATCCAATATCTAATAAACCGTTGATTATTTTATTCTGCAGTAAAAAGCCTCTTTATTTTTAGATTTTTTAGGATCTTTTAGGCATTTTTGGGGATTTTTTTTCCGTTTTTTTTTATATTGTTTTTTCTTTTTTCTGTAACAGCCCTTTTTATTATCATTCATTGGATTTTATATGTACATTTCAGACATTTTCGTTCTTTAGTCTCTTTGCAAACAGCGTTTCACTTTTCAAACTTTCAAGCGTACTGGTTTTTTTCCACACTCCATTCGTCTGCGATGTTGGGTTTTTCCGGCGCTGTGATCGGCTCCTGCTCGGGTTTCTCCGGCGTGTTCGTCAGGGTTAATCCAGATGTTTTTGCGGGTTTCGGTGTGCGTTCGCCCTCGTTTTGCAGTGAGTGTTCGTCGGGTTTGCGGCAGCTTTTACCTGCACTACGACGGCCCTGTAGTACTTACTGAATACACCGCAGGGTCGCCGAAATGGGATCGCCAAAACGCACCGAATTGAAGAGAACGAAAAGTCACCGAATGTGCGGTGACTTTTCGATTCTCTTTGAATAACCCTGATAGTCATTTCCACTGAAAAGGTTTTAGGATTTGCAGGTTTCCTGTCCAGGAAGTGATTCAGTCAGTGAGGATTGCAATATATTCAGCTGGAACTTGAGACGCTCCTGTTAATTTAGATTGAAACTCAGCACTTGTTGCAGCTCATTTTATTTAAAAAAGATAATTGGAACTGTGGCCCAAGCTGAGACACATTTGGATGACAATGTACGGCTCTGCCAACAGAAACCTTGGGGTCCCTTACTACAGGGTTATTCGGAGGGCACCGAAATGTCGCAGTCATTACCCACACTTCAGGGAATCAAAATCCCCATCCCTGCAGTGAATTCAGCCTACACTGCAGGGTCCTCGAAGTGCAGGGAAAATCCACCGCAAAACCGCTGCATCTAACGGAAAAACTGCCGAAAAAACCGAGCATCCGGAGCAAAACCACCGAAAAAACACTGAAAGTGTCTGAAAGAAGCCGAAGATCCGCCGAACACAGCGCCAACTTAGGCTAGGGTCAGACTAACGCAGTATCAATGTGCGTTTAGCAGCACTAAATCACGGCCCTGCTAGCAGCAAATGACGTCCAATGCCGGGCAGCATACGGAGAACGACCGCACAAAAGTGCAGCTGCGCAACGAAAGTGGCAAACGAACGCATTTTTTCGAGAACGTGATACCGCTAGTACGGACGTACAGACTGCGCTGCATCCGCTAGCGGAATGTGTGCGTGATTAGGAGACGTCAGACGCTGCTAATGTCCGGCCAACATAACGTCCAGACGAAAAAAGTGTTTTATTGACGATCCGTACAAAATCACGGACGAAAATGCGCATGGTATGACCGCTATCGCGTATTCCGTGAAAAAATGCGTCCATTCGTTCGAACGCACATTTTCACGGACAACGCGAAAAATGCGTTAGTCTGACCCTAGCCTAACTGCTGGAAAAAACCAACAAGCTGACGAATGGTGTAAAAAAAATAAAAACGATTGAAAGATTCAAATTTGAAATGCTGTTTGCAGAAAACTACTGGACGCAAATGTCTGGAAATAACATACAAGGTCCTGTGAATAATAATAAAAATGTCTGTTACAGAGAAAAAAAAAAACGTTATTTAAAAAAAATATCGGGAAAAAATATTTGCCAAGAAAAGACCTAAAAATTCTTTAAAAAAATAAAGAGACTTTTGCTGCAGATTAAAAGAATAAACAGTTTAATAGGGTACAAATAAGGAGCTCTATTTTGAACATTGTACAATATTCATTTTATTCTGTTTGTATCTTAGGCCCATGTCAGACGAACGCAGTGATCACGTCCGTGTTGCCGCACATTTTAACGTCCGTCGTAGCATAAAATTATGATCAATAGAGACCCACACACGAAGAACGTCTGCACTTCACGCACGTGGCACCGGACGCAATTTAGGCAAGAACGTCAAACCGCTAGGACGGACACACAGAGTGCACCACAGTGTGTGAGTGATGGAACCTAGTCAGACGGACAAAATGTTTTTTCATATCATGTATCAATTTTTTTAATTTTACATATTAATTTTATTTCCTATCTACATCAGTCAAAAAAGTCAGTAAAAAAAAAGCGGTCCACGGTGTCTATACTATAGTATCATCAGTCAGAAAGCACGTCAGTTATGCACGGACGCACAGTGTGCTCAGAATGCATACTACATGTGTTTACTATTGTATGATTTGAGATAGGTTTGGGATTTGTGGATAGGCTACACCTGACCATTACTATCTTTGAATTTGTCTGTTTTTCAATGGAGCATCATTATCTCAAAACCATGATCCCATGTTCCGCCTGAATATTATAACAAAAAATGCAATAAAATACCTACAAAACCCTCACTAACTCAGCGCCCCACTACCTGTCCTCACTAATCACCAAATACACCCCAGCCCGCTCCCTAAGGTCAAACAGTGACCTGCGCCTAGCTTCTCCCCGCATCACCTCTTCCCATGATAGACTGCAGGATTTCTCACGCGCAGCCCCCACTCTCTGGAACGCTCTCCCTCGTACTGTCAGACTTTCCCCTAACTTCTCTTCCTTCAAACGCTCCCTTAAAACATTCCTATTTAGGGAAGCCTACCACCCAACTCACTGACGCAACCATCAATCACTCTCACCTTACAGTCCTCTCCTCCTGTTTCCAACCCCAACCCTCCTAGATTGTGAGTTCCTACGGGAATAGGGCCCTCATCTCCTCCTGTACTGTTTGTCAAATGTTGTTCAATGTATTGTAACCCTGTCTATACTGTGCTTATTGTACAGCGCTGCGGAATATGCTGGCGCTTTATAAATAAAGAATAATAATAATTTTCAATAATCTACAGCGTGTAAAGTGTTTTTTTTCTCATTTTATCATGCGAGCATTTGCAGTTATATTTTCTATGGGGTGCGCTTGTTAAAAAAAATTAGAAATGGGAACCCGTTACATTTTTTTGGGGGGGGGGAATTACGTGATTTTTAGCAAAAAATAGTTAGTGCTGCATCATTGTTCACATTATAATTGAAATGGGAACAATATTGCTGCATTAATAAACAAAAAAAACAAAACACTTTTTAATTTTTTTATATTTTTATTTTTACACTTTTTTTGTTTAAATTTAACATAGTCATGTTTGCTATCATTGGAAAGGCCATGCTCTGACTGTTCCAACGATACCAAACATTAACCCCTAGCTGCCACGGATCGGGAGATAGGGGGTTCGTTGGAACCCCTATCTCCACTTTAGGTGACAGCTAGGGATTAACTCCCCAACTGACGTCATCAAGCTATGCGCGATGACGCCAGTCGTCAAGGGGAGATCCTGGAAGCTTGGCTGACGTCCAAGATGTCTGCCAGCTCCAGGAGGGGATCTGTTGCCTGTTGGCGCCGATTCGTAATCCAGCCCCCAAGGGGTTAAAGGCAGCCACCGCTCGGAAGGGCAGGCTGTGCCCTTCAAAGCGGTGCTGCCTTTAGCTTCTGGCCCGCACAGATGGGGAGGGAGAGAGGTCCGAAGGACCTCCCCCTTCCCTCCAGGCACCTTCCCTGCGCTGGCGGGGGAGGTGTGCCTGTAATAGACGTCATCGCGCTGGCGCAATGACGTCTATCGTACCCGGGTCCCGGAGGCTGGGCTGACATCCACGTTAGGAGGACGCGCTCAGGAACCAGTGGTTTTTTGAAAAATGTGTTTAAATTAATTATACAGTAAGAAATATTTGGGAATATTCCCATTGTGTTTCTTACTGTAATAACATATTTGACAGGCAGGTGGCGCCTTCTACTGGTCAAATAAAGTTACAGCAGTTTGAACTGCAGCTCGTGGTTTCCTGCATCGGATGCTGAAAGTCCGATATACCAGGGCATTCTCCAGCTGATTTTAAGCAATTTTAGCACATTGGGCATTATGCCCACAGGGCTAAAACGTTGGGGGCACCTTCTGCAGCCAAAAATCAAACACAAATCGTTAGCAGCAGATGAAATTCGTTTGCGGTAAACAAATCTCATTCGCTTTTGTCCTCCAGAGCTGCAGATCGAGATAACGCGATATCGGGATCTGATGGTGCCTTTGAAGTCCCGAGTTATCTCGATTTTGGGAGTGAAGGGGTTGAATATTTCATCAGGCCCTGTGGTCACTGCAATGACTTTGATAAATTCAGTTTTATTTTATTATCTTTTGGACCATTTTCACCATGTTTACTTTCTGGTACTACCGTACACATTTCTTCCTTATCCATAGAATACAGTTAAAGGTCACACTACCCCAGTGTAGAGATTGCAAAATACGAAAAACTGAATAAATACATATTTGATGGGAAAAGGACACATTTCTGTGTTTCACCACGTCTTCTGAATACAGTAAAATATAAAAAAGTCTGAATCTGTACTTTCATGGTGTGTTCTCTCTTATAACAAGATGAAGGCGATCTTTCCTTGGGTGGTGTAATTCTTACAGCAAATTCAAGAGAATTTTCAAAGAAAACCCCTGTCGTGTGTCCTATGGCCTAAAGGGTGGAATACCAGCTGTGGCACATGGCACCACTGCTGGTATTATTTTGCCGGCCGGATCAATTACAACTCCTGCCGTTCCTATAGCAGATGGCACATAACCGAGCTGGTGTTATGGAGCCGGAAAGGCGTAACGACTTGCAACACATTTATATCTTTACGGCTCCTTAACAATCGCAAAGCTGCAACAGAGCCCAACATTTTGAAAGTGAATATTTCGCTATTAAATGTTGGGGAGCCTTATACCATCATTCCACACAAAAACATCATTTCCAATTTTCTTTCATCATTCGAAAGAATCAAATGTTAGGAGAAAGGTTAAAGGGATACTATAGGGTTAAAACAAGTGGGGAGAAACTGAGGGGTTAAACATTAACCCTTCGTCGCTTCCCGGCTGCTCCACACTTCCCCTCCATTTTTTAGTTCTTTATTGAAGGTTAAAAACTTACCTAAATCCAGCCCTGGTTTTGCTCTGAGCTCCGTCAGCCAGCCTTAGAATGTCACGTGATTGTGAAGGGGCTGGAGGCTTCCGCGAGCGTTCAGCCTATCTAATGGTTGGATTTAGTTCCCAAAGGTCTCGAAGCCCTGGAACCTGATGCAGCACTGAGGTCCGGGACGGGACCAAGTCCCAGAGGGCTATATCAGTTCCACAAACTGCCACCAGAGGGTGGATAGGAGGAACTTGGAGCCGTGTGACCACAGATAAGATTGAGTGATCACAGTGTGTAGAGTGTCCCTTTAGGTTTCTATACATCTGTACTATGATCATCACATACAGTACTTGGCTGCAGCATCATTCTCTAAATCCACTAATTAAACATCCTGGAGTTATTATGCTACCGTGTCACCTAGGCCACCATTTTTCAGCTAGTTTTCGGTACTTGATCAACATTTATGGCTCATAATACACACTTTATAAGCACACATATTCCGCATTGACTACATGACATCATGTTGACCGTTTGAGAAGGGTCATTCATTTCTCAGCTCTGCAATACCATGATTTTTGCCAGTATTTGCAACACTGGCAGACATCGGCACTTAGAGGCCATTACATTACCATTGTAATGTAAACTATGTAGAGCTCCGCTTTAATAATGTGTTTAGTGTGTGTGAGATGGCGGTGTGTTGGGTGTGTGAGGTGGCTGTGTGTCAGACGTGTGAGATGGAGGGTGAGAGAAGGGAGGAGAGGTGTGTCCTGCTTGATTGTAGAATAGACAATGACTCCCAGAAAGACCCAGCCCACGGGTAACATAGATTGTATGATGAAATGTGTGTTCATTTAAATCACCCGATAGTATTTGTACACAACTGCACTAACGGATACTGTCTCTCACATTCATCTCATACAAAAAGAGCTGTGTCCAAATCAAAGCCATATGTTCATACAAAATCACACCTTAATATGTAAGTAGAGCTATGAGCAAAGAACATAAAATATTCTTCACCTGTCAAATACGTAACCACAAAAGGCTTGGATGTTAACACGTGGGAAAATAAATTTCCATGGTGAAAATGATTGATATCTGAATAGAAATGTACACTATTTTGATATATTGATCGCATACTGATTGATCGCATACTGATGTGACTTGAAAAAAAAAACGATATGCAATTTGTGTGGGTCCTACAAAGAAATGAGTGACTTCAAATATGGTTTAAGTGTTATTAGCAAAAAATGATCAAAATTAAGTCACCATATGGGAAGTGATACGGCTCAGAAGCAAAGGGGTTAACGTCTACATATTTAACCTATAGAGATGACTTGACAAGGTTATTTCCTGGACACACTCAAAGTCTATACACCTCTATAGTGTGTTTACTTTATGTCCAAACCTGTGTCTGTGTATATCTGTGTATGTGTAAGTATCTGGTGTGTATTTAGCTATGTATGTACTTGTGTCTTTTTTGTGTGTATGTGTCTGGTTGTTTGTATACAGCTGTATATATGTCTATCAGGGCGGGCCCAAGCCACTGTGCTGCCTGGAGCGAAGGATGAATTGCTGCCCCCCCACCCCCCAAAAATTCTCCTGTATGAAATCAAGCCAGGCCTACCTCCTCAGCAGCCTCATGGTTCCCCGGGATTCATTTAAAGCAGCGCACTTGCCTACGCAATCAGAGCCCTGCCGCACGTGTCACGTGACAGGCTCTAAACACCACACTTCATCTCACAGGCGCACTGCGCTGCAGGAAAGACCACAGCCAGGCTGCATCACTGGTAAAACTTAAGCAGATGGCCTCCATGCCTGCTGAAAGGCGCAGGTGCTGGCCCGCTGAAAGAGGCAGTCACGTGCTGAAGGGGCAGGCACGGCTTGGTTTTCAATGGAACACTGCCCTGCAGCCGTGTCCTGGCTGGCGGACTTTGAAAGAGCAGCAAAATGCTGCCCCTGACAAAGTGCTGCCTGGAGCGACTGCTCCACCCTGCTCCATGGACGGGCCGGCCCTGATGTCTATGAGCATGTGTCTGGGTTTCTGTATGCGGCTGTGTATATCAATGAGTGTGTGTCTGGGTGTTTGTTTACTGCTGTGTAGGAGTGTGTTCCTGGATGCATATCTCCCAAAGTTCCTGTTTTTCGAGGGAAAACCTCTATTTTGGTCCCAAGTCCCCTGTCCCCCTTTTATCTAATGTCCCGCCTTTTAGAAGCTCAGCCATATATTCAGGGAGTGCAGGTGTAAAAAAAGAGCTGCAAAGTAATAAAACCGGCAGCAATATGTCTCTAAACTATAATACATGTTGTAAGACTCACTCTCTGTAAATTATGCTGCTTTTGTTCTAAATTACATTTTGATTGACATACATGGCCTGACAGTTTGTGATGCCAAGTGCCAACTAAAGAGCCTTGTTTCTGAGACTGCCTCCAGCGACTTCCCTGAATGGTATGTGTATGTTTATATAGCTGTGTATATGTTTATATCTTTGAATTCTATGGCTCTGTATGGGTAACTGTTTGTATCTGGACCTGCGGTGCATCATTGCCGGTGGTGCAGTGCATGCGTCAGAATGAAGACTGCAGGACATTGATACGCAGGGTCTGTCAGGTGTCCCCTGAGCATCAGGATGACCGACCCTGTGCAGCAATCTCCTGGGGAGAATGAGAGCGCTGTCAACGTTCCGGCGTTTGCTCTGCCTGTTATTGAAAACTGAACAGCGACTCTTACCCAGAATTGTTAGAGCGCCCCTCCCAAAACTTGTGTCTGGATCCAACCCTGGGGCTCCAAACCCATGTGGCAGCAGGTTCAGTACTTAAACATTTATAAAATATTGAATGTGGACAAATAAAAGCCCAGCTTGCCACCTCCACACCTGTGAGGCGCAGCAGACGACAAACCCTTTCACAGCTTAACACACACGTTACTGCCGTGCGTTCTTGGTCACTAGTCTCTCTCCCTCTCACTAATTCTGCCCTGAAACACCCATAAATGGCTTCCGAATGCATTAACCCTAACTACTCTCTCTATATATGTATATATCTATGTGCAAACACTTTGTGCATCAACATTACGGCTATAGGAATTAGGCTGGCTGTCCACTGGGTTTGAGCGACGGTGCGATCATCAGATATCGTTGTCATTGTCCAACCAATCCCACAACATGTAGGTGAATCAGCTCTCTTCCACTGCCTCTGACTTCCATCAGACGACTTCAGATGAGTTTTTGTGTGACAACAGACTAGCAATCTTTCCCATTTCAATGGTATTTGTCGGACAAAACCGGATGTTCTGGTACAAGTTACATGAAAAAAAAGATGAATTATATAGTTAAACTGCCATGCCGCAACAGGGAAATTGTCCTGTATAGACGTGATTCAGTTCGACAAGTGAATACCATAGGATTTAATATATAAAAATATTTTCATTTTTATCAATTTTTTTATTCAACCGTTTATTCTTTTCATCTGCAGCAAAAAATCTTTATTTATTGATTTTTTGGAATTCTTTGAGTATTTTTCTTGTATTTTTGTAGGCAAAATTTTTGAATGTCAATTTTTTTAAAAAGACTAGGCTTCCTTGCTGAACGCGGCGTGTTTTTTTTTTCCTTCAGGCAGCTGCGTATGGCAGTGCTGTCCTTGGTGCTGAAAGCTATTTCAGCACCAAGGACAGAGGCCCCCCCCCATGCAGCCTTCAGTGAGGTTTTGTTTTTTATCTGTTCGGCTGCATTCACCGGTGCTCTCCTTGGTGCTGAAACCCTGTTTCAGAACCAGGGAGAGGGTTTATTTTCCCCACATGTTTTTTTTTTCCTTCTCATTCGACGGCCTGTCTGCCGACCTGGGTCGTCCACAGACGCTTCCATTGGACGACCCTGGTCGGCCAATGACGTTGTCCGTAGGCGGATGACCGAGTCAGATGTTGACAGATGTTAATGACACTTACGGTAAAGCTGTGCATCACTCCATTAATTGTGTTGCTATGGTGGCGAACACTATAAAAACAATAAAAGAAAAAACAAGACAAATTTCACAACTTGTGCATTCCATTTATCTATTTGATTTCATACTGATTAATTCCTATTATGCATCACTCTGCATCTGCAACTTGCCACCACACTGACCTTCTGCTATCCACCACAAGAATACTTGATCCTCTTGTGGTTGGCTGGTGCGAGTTCTTGTGATCTAAAGCTACACTCAACCTCAACCTTCACTTATTATTTTGTTCTTCACTCCAGCCAACTGTTAACCACATGCCTGCCTGATCCTTATGCACGGCTTTCCTTCTATTCTTTGCACTTTTATTCACAGTTAAGTAAAGGTGACAAAATATAACCTGCTTTCTCTGTCTCATTGCACATGTGAGATCCCTCTGCACATCGGTTTCTTGCAATAAAGTACGCATTACAAGGAGGCAGAAACCGGTGACCTCTTTATAATAAACTGGATATAAGGCGCGCAGTTTGCATACCTTTAAAGCAATTCAACTGTAAATCTTAAGATTAGTCTTGTACGTGCTAAACCACTTAAAAGGCATTTGATACCTGATAAAAATAGCACTTAACCCATTCACTGCCAAGCGCATTTTGTAGAAAAAAAATATGTAATTTTAACATTCATATGAGAAGCAGAATGCGCAGTTAGCACTTAAAATAGCAATCGTGCTTAAAGAGTGTAATTCTGAGATAGTTAAAAGTAGAGATGTGCATTCGTTACGGGAAAATTCGGAATTTGTAACGAAATATGATACTTCGTAGTTCGGAAGTACTTCCGAATAACGAATCGATACTATATGAATTCGAAACGAAACGGTATATAACGAATTTATTTTGTTTTACACTGTGTCAACATCATAAAAGAAAAATTTGAATAATTGATAAACTAATCGAATTGATCTTAACTTAAAATACAAGTTATAGTAAGCAAAGGACTTTTTTAATTTTGTTTCACTGTTTAATTTGACTCAAATACTAAATCTGTGACACAGCTTAAAATTTAACCGTAGCTTTTCTTTTAACAGCAAAATTTGATTAATTGGGGTTTTATTTAGTGATCCAAAATTCAAATTGATATCAACTATCGAATTGATATATGAAATTGGAATCGATACGAAATCGATACGAAAAACAAAATGAAACGAAATACAAAACGAAATTAGTTACAAAATTCCAAAAATGAAATTATTTAAAAACGTAACGAAACGAAACTAAACAAAATGAATTTTTCAGCCAAGCACATCCCTAGTTTGCTCACTTTTAATTATTCATGTATAGGTTTATCCATTAAAGAAATATTGCTGGGATAAACTATTCTAGACTCAAGAACAAAGCCCTTATCTTACAAAATTTCACACGGGGTCTGCGTTATTAGCATACAGGCAGAATTTGGATGGCCTTTGTTGCAAGTCAAGTCAACGTATTTTTAATTCATTTATTTCGATAGGCTTTAGACTCTAGATGGCGTCCCACGCTTTCAAACGGGGGTCTGTATTATTAGCATACAGGCAGAAATGGCCTTTGCGTAAAATACAGTAAATGCAAAATAAAAATGGGGAGATTGCCTGCTTATGGGGATTTGTAGGGATCATAATGATATTATAAGCAATGCAGCTTCCAAAAAATACCAATAAAATATAAAACTAATATATGAAAGTAGCATAATGTCTGTATGTGGAAATTACAGTAACACCGTATATCTGTACTGCAATTTTAACCCCCTGAAACTTATCCCTATACAGTAATGAGTGACCTCAGAGCTCTCCCTGTATTATGTCCTCTACCTGGCTGTTGTTATGCAGCAGTAAAGATTGTTAAAATTTATAGTTACAGAGAAGCTTGGGTGTGCTCCTTGTAGCATGTTTACAGTAATACAGTGTGACAGGTGGGAGATCGCGATATATAAATTGGGCCTCGATTTAATTCCTTTTACAAAGAATTGTCAAATGTTTGCAATCTGTTAGAAAAACCTTTCTTCCCATAGACTTTAATGGTGGCTTCTGTAGATCAACCAATAGACATTTGTCTGATTGTAATCATTTGGCCCTTATTTTGCATAATTCATGGCTTTGCTAGATTGAATTATATAAGTTACAATTTCAAAAAGCTTTGGTTTATTAGTGGCAATACTTGTAAACCCATTAATGACACACAATGTACCGGTACATCATGGGATAACACGTATGAAGGACACGTAATGTACAGGTACGTCTCGCTAGTAATCGGGCGATGGGAGTCTCAGCCAGCGGTGCGTGGTCATCTTGCTGCAGTGATTGCCAGACTGCAAGGTAGCTAACGATAAAAATAGACAAAGGGGCCTATTCACAAATAGTGATGAGTCGAACACCCCCGTGTTCGGTTCGCAATCGAACAATTTCAAAAGTTCGAGTTCGAACTCGAACACGAACCGAACCCAATGCAAGTCAATGGGACTTGAAAGTTCTATTTTTAGAGTGCCCTCCAAGAGGGCATATATGCAAGATATTTGCCATAAAAGGTGTATGGGGGTCCGGGTAGTGCCCTGGGGGACAGGAAACAAGGACAAAAAGTTTTAAAAAAGAGTTTAAGGAACAGTGACTTTTTCACGAAATAAAGCTTAAGAATAAAAAGGAAAAATTCCTTCAAATATCGTGCCTAGGAGGTCCCCATAACCTGCCCGTGAAGTGGTGGATTTCTAGGATGTATAGAAACATATAAAAACAAAAAAAAAGACATTTCAAATGACGGTAAATGTTTTTCCTTTAATCTATTCATAAACAACTGCTTGGGGCGGCAGCCTGTATGAAAAGAGGAGACGTTTTAGGACACGCAGAACAAGTTGAGTGATTTTTTGGCTAAATTATGGTGAAACTTATGCAGGCTTTGGATGAAAGTAACAGTTTCTGCCTCCTTCACTACCAAGATTGAGTCAACTCGATCTTCAAAAGTACCTGCTAGTGTCTTGATATTGAGTATACTGTTGTGGTTGAATTCTGGAGAATGCAAAGAAATCTTGTTTACCCTGAACAAAAATTGTTTCCAAATGGACTCCAGAATTTGTTCCTGAAACTTCAACACGTTGGACATAACAGCCAAAATGTTCAAAATACTTGATTAGCTTTGAGATTCGTTTTTTTCCTTCATGGAACCATGAAGCCCAAGCTAAAAATGTACATGTAGTGGGGCTTTTTGGCCTCAGGAATTCCGGTCTGACATTGGTCACCCATCCTTGTGTCATTCCGTGAGGCTTGCCTTAACTCGCATCATTCAGGTGATGTTCGCCCAAACTAGCTTTATACTGGTGATGCTTGCCCAAACGTCTGTCATTCCAAGCCATCATGTTCCTTTTCCAAATCAGCAGGTTTTCCAAACTTTCCGGCGCACACCACTTCCATGAACCAATCAGAAATCTCCTTAGGATTCAAGTTTTCCTAGGAAGTTTCCCTGTTGTGGTTTTCATATATACCTCAGTGTTCTGTTATTTTGTATTTACTCTGTACCAGACCTTGGTTTGCCTTGACTTATGGTTCCTTCTCTAGGTCCAGACCTTGGCTTATATATTATCGTTATTGTGTACCTCTGCTGTCCTGACCTTGGCGTGTTACCTAACCATTTGAAGCACCAGCTCTAACATGGGTATACAGACTTTTGTACTATCTGCTTTCTGTGTGTTGGATCAGCTGCTCAGCGTGAAAGTCATGAGGTCATAGGATGACGGGCCGCAAGAAGAAATGAAGTAAAGGGAGGACCTGGGTTACTGAAAAATTAGGTCAATGGAGGACTAGCCCTAAAACCAATAGGATTAAGAGAGGACTGGCCTCTGGAAAAATAAGGTAATGGGAGGTCTAGTCATAAGAAAAATAAGGTCAAGAGAGAAATGGCCTCATGAAAATCGAAGGTTGACTTTATGAAAAATAAAGTTATGGAAGAATAGTCTCAAAGAAATAAGGTTTAGGGAGGATCAGACTCAAGAAAAACAAGATGAAAAGAGGAATGGGCTTGAGAAAAATAAGGTCAAGGGAGGACTGGTCCCAAGAAAAAAATTGTCATGGAGAGGAGTGATTTCCCAGAAAAATAAGGACTGGCCGCCTCATGAAAAATAAAGTCAAAAGATGACTGACATCAAGAATAATAAGGTAAAAACAGGACTGGTCTGCAGAAAACCAATGTCAAGGGAGGGCAGGTCTCAAGAAAAAGGTGAAGGGGGCTGGTTTAAAGAAAAATAGGCCAAGTAAGGACTGGCCTCAAGAAAAACATCATTGGAGGACTGACCTCAAGAGAAATAAGGTACAGGAAGGATTGGCCTTAAGAAAAATAAGGCCAAAGGGAGACTGGCATCAAGAACAAAAAGAACTGGCTTTAAGGGAAGGTTGGTCTTATGGAAAAATAAGGTGAAAACAAGATTGGCTTCTAGAAAAACAAAGTCATGGGAAGATAGGCATCCAGAAACATATCTAAAGTGGACTGGCCTCACGAAAAACAAAGTCGTAGAAGGATTGTCCTTAAGAAACACTGACCTCAAGAAAACCAAAGTCAATGGAAGAATGGCCTCAAGAAAAAAAGAGACCTCAGGAAAACCAAATCAATGGAGGACTGGCTTAAGTAAAACAAAGTCGAAGGGTGACTGGCCTTAAGAAATACAAAGTTGAAAGGTGACTGGCTCAAGAAATACAAAGTTGAGGGGGAACTGGCCACAAGAAAAACAAAGATATGGGGGGACTGGCCTCAAGAAAAAAAAGACGAGGGGGGACTGGCATCAAGAAAAACTAAGTTGAGGGTGGACTGGCCCAAGTTTAACAAAGTCAATGATGGACTGGCCTCAAGTTTAACAAAGTCGATGGGAGACCAGCCTCAAGAATAAAAAAAGATGGGGGGGGGGACAACTGGCCTCAAGGAACAAAAAAGATGATGGGGGAATGGCATAAAGTTTAACAAAGTCAATGGAGGACCAGCCTCAAGAATAAAAAAAATGAGGGAGGACTGGCCTCAAGAAATACAAAGGCAAGGGGGGACTAGCCTGTAGAAAAACAAAGTCGAGGGGGGACTGGCATCAAGAACAAAAAAGATGAGGGGGCCGACTGGCCTCAAGAAAAACAAAGTCGAGGGGGGACTGGCATCAAGTTTAACAAAGTAGATTGAGGACCAGCCTCAAGAATAAAAAAAAGATGAGGGAGGACCGGCCTCAAGAAATACAAAAGGAGAGTGGGCACTAGCCTATAGAAATACAATGTGGAGGGGGACTAGCCTGTAGAAATACAATGTGGAGGGGGACTGGGCTGTAGAAATACAATGTGGAGGGGGACTGGGCTGTAGAAATACAATGTGGAGGGGGACTGGGCTGTAGAAATACAATGTGGGAGGGGGACTGGGCTGTAGAAATACAATGTGGAGAGGGATTGGCCTGTAGAAATACAATGTGGAGGGGGACTGGGCTGTAGAAATACAATGTGGAGAGGGATTGGCCTGTAGAAATACAATGTGGAGGGGGACTGGGCTGTAGAAATACAATGTGGGGGGGACTGGGCTGTAGAAATACAATGTGGAGAGGGATTGGCCTGTAGAAATACAATGTGGGGGGGACTGGGCTGTAGAAATACAATGTGGGGGGGACTGGGCTGTAGAAATACAATGTGGGGGGACTGGGCTGTAGAAATACAATGTGGGAGGGGGACTGGGCTGTAGAAATACAATGTGGAGAGGGACTGGCGTGTAGAAATACAATGTGGGGGGGACTGGCCTGTAGAAATACAATGTGGAGGGGGACTGGCCTGTAGAAATACAAAGGCGAGTGGGGACTAGCCTATAGAAATACAATGTGGAGGGGGACTAGCCTGTAGAAATACAATGTGGGAGGGGGACTGGGCAGTAGAAATACAATGTGGAGGGGGACTGGGCTGTAGAAATACAATGTGGAGGGGGACTGGCCTGTAGAAATACAATGTGGAGGGAGACTGGCCTGTAGAAATACAATGTGGAGGGGGACTGGCCTGTAGAAATACAATGTGGAGGGGGACTGGCCTGTAGAAATACAATGTGGAGGGGGACTAGCAATTTGTCATCAAGAAAAACAAGATAAAAAAGCGGTAAAGAGGTAAAGCGGTAAAGAGGGAAAGCGGTAAAGAGGTAAAGCGGTAAAGAGGTAAAGCGGTAAAGCGGTAAAGCAGTAAAGAGGGAAAGCGGAAAAGAGGGAAAGAGGTAAAGAGGTAAAGAGGTAAAGCGGTAAAGCGGGAAAGAGGTAAAGCGGTAAAGAGGTAAAGCGGTAAAGAGGTAAAGAGGTAAAGCGGGAAAGAGGTAAAGAGGTAAAGCGGTAAAGAGGTAAAGCGGTAAAGAGGGAAAGCGGTAAAGAGGTAAAGCGGTAAAGAGGGAAAGCGGTAAAGAGGTAAAGCGGTAAAGAGGGAAAGCGGTAAAGAGGTAAAGAGGTAAAGAGGTAAAGCGGTAAAGAGGGAAAGCGGTAAAGAGGTAAAGCGGTAAAGCGGTAAAGAGGTAAAGAGGTAAAGCGGTAAAGAGGGAAAGCGGTAAAGCGGTAAAGAGGGAAAGCGGTAAAGAGGGAAAGCGGTAAAGAGGTAAAGAGGGAAAGAGGTAAAGAGGTAAAGCGGTAAAGCGGTAAAGAGGGAAAGCGGTAAAGAGGGAAAGAGGTAAAGAGGTAAAGCGGGAAAGAGGTAAAGAGGTAAAGCGGTAAAGAGGTAAAGAGGTAAAGAGGTAAAGCGGTAAAGAGGTAAAGAGGTAAAGCGGTAAAGAGGTAAAGCGGTAAAGAGGTAAAGAGGTAAAGCGGTAAAGAGGTAAAGAGGGAAAGAGGTAAAGAGGTAAAGCGGTAAAGAGGGAAAGCGGTAAATAGGTAAAGAGGTAAAGAGGTAAAGAGGTAAAGAGGTAAAGAGGGAAAGCGGTAAAGAGGGAAAGCGGTAAAGCGGTAAAGAGGAAAGCGGTAAAGAGGTAAAGAGGGAAAGCGGTAAAGAGGTAAAGAGGGAAAGCGGTAAAGCGGTAAAGAGGGAAAGCGGTAAAGCGGTAAAGAGGGAAAGCGGTAAAGCGGTAAAGAAGGAAAGCGGTAAAGAGGTAAAGAGGGAAAGCGGTAAAGAGGTAAAGAGGGAAAGCGGTAAAGCGGTAAAGAGGGAAAGCGGTAAAGAGGTAAAGAGGAAAAGAGGTAAAGAGGTAAAGCGGTAAAGAGGTAAAGAGGTAAAGAGGTAAAGCGGTAAAGAGGGAAAGAGGTAAAGAGGTAAAGCGGTAAAGAGGGAAAGCGGTAAAGAGGTAAAGCGGTAAAGCGGTAAAGAGGGAAAGAGGTAAAGAGGTAAAGCGGTAAAGAGGGAAAGCGGTAAAGTGGTAAAGAGGGAAAGCGGTAAAGAGGTAAAGAGGAAAAGAGGTAAAGCGGTAAAGAGGGAAAGCGGTAAAGAGGTAAAGAGGGAAAGCGGTAAAGAGGAAAAGAGGAAAAGAGGTAAAGCGGTAAAGAGGGAAAGCGGTAAAGAGGTAAAGAGGGAAAGCGGTAAAGCGGTAAAGAGGGAAAGAGGGAAAGCGGTAAAGAGGGAAAGAGGTAAAGAGGTAAAGCGGTAAAGAGGGAAAGCGGTAAAGCGGAAAAGCGGTAAAGAGGGAAAGCGGTAAAGAGGTAAAGCGGTAAAGAGGGAAAGCGGTAAAGCGGTAAAGCGGGAAAGAGGGAAAGCGGGAAAGAGGGAAAGAGGTAAAGAGGTAAAGAGGGAAAGCGGTAAAGCGGTAAAGAGGTAAAGAGGGAAAGAGGGAAAGAGGTAAAGCGGTAAAGCGGGAAAGAGGGAAAGAGGTAAAGAGGTAAAGCGGTAAAGAGGGAAAGAGGGAAAGAGGGAAAGAGGTAAAGAGGTAAAGCGGTAAAGCGGTAAAGAGGGAAAGAGGTAAAGCGGTAAAGCGGTAAAGAGGGAAAGAGGTAAAGCGGTAAAGAGGTAAAGCGGTAAAGAGGTAAAGAGGTAAAGCGGGAAAGAGGTAAAGCGGTAAAGCGGGAAAGAGGTAAAGAGGTAAAGAGGGAAAGAGGTAAAGAGGTAAAGCGGTAAAGAGGGAAAGAGGTAAAGCGGTAAAGAGGGAAAGAGGGAAAGAGGTAAAGAGGTAAAGCGGTAAAGCGGTAAAGAGGGAAAGAGGTAAAGCGGTAAAGCGGTAAAGAGGGAAAGAGGTAAAGCGGTAAAGAGGTAAAGCGGTAAAGAGGTAAAGAGGTAAAGCGGGAAAGAGGTAAAGCGGTAAAGCGGGAAAGAGGTAAAGCGGTAAAGAGGGAAAGAGGTAAAGAGGTAAAGCGGTAAAGCGGTAAAGAGGGAAAGAGGTAAAGCGGTAAAGAGGGAAAGAGGGAAAGAGGTAAAGAGGTAAAGCGGTAAAGAGGGAAAGAGGTAAAGCGGTAAAGCGGTAAAGAGGGAAAGAGGTAAAGCGGTAAAGAGGGAAAGAGGGAAAGAGGTAAAGAGGTAAAGCGGTAAAGCGGTAAAGAGGGAAAGAGGTAAAGCGGTAAAGAGGGAAAGAGGTAAAGCGGTAAAGAGGTAAAGCGGTAAAGAGGTAAAGAGGTAAAGCGGGAAAGAGGTAAAGCGGTAAAGCGGGAAAGAGGTAAAGCGGTAAGGAGGGAAAGAGGTAAAGAGGTAAAGCGGTAAAGCGGTTAAAGAGGTAAAGAGGTAAAGCGGTATAAAGCGGTAAAGAGGGAAAGCGGTAAGGCGGTAAAGAGGGAAAGAGGTAGAGGTAAAGCGGTAAAGAGGGAAAGCGGTAAAGCGGTAAAGAGGTAAAGCGGTAAAGCGGAAAAGCGGTAAAGCGGTAAAGAGGTAAAGCGGTAAAGAGGGAAAGCGGTAAAGCGGGAAAGAGGGAAAGAGGTAAAGCGGTAAAGCGGTAAAGCGGGAAAGAGGGAAAGAGGGAAAGCGGTAAAGCGGGAAAGAGGTAAAGCGGTAAAGAGGGAAAGAGGTAAAGCGGTAAAGAGGTAAAGAGGAAAAGAGGTAAAGCGGTAAAGCGATAAAGAGGGAAAGCGGTAAAGCGGTAAAGAGGAAAAGAGGTAAAGAGGTAAAGCGGTAAAGAGGGAAAGCGGTAAAGAGGTAAAGAGGGAAAGCGGTAAAGAGGGAAAGCGGTAAAGAGGTAAAGAGGGAAAGCGGTAAAGAGGTAAAGAGGGAAAGCGGTAAAGAGGTAAAGAGGAAAAGAGGTAAAGAGGTAAAGAGGAAAAGAGGTAAAGCGGTAAAGCGGTAAAGAGGGAAAGCGGTAAAGCGGTAAAGAGGAAAAGAGGTAAAGAGGTAAAGCGGTAAAGAGGGAAAGCGGTAAAGAGGTAAAGAGGGAAAGCGGTAAAGAGGTAAAGAGGGAAAGCGGTAAAGCGGTAAAGAGGGAAAGCGGTAAAGAAGTAAAGAGGAAAAGAGGTAAAGCGGTAAAGCGGTAAAGAGGGAAAGCGGTAAAGCGGTAAAGAGGAAAAGAGGTAAAGAGGTAAAGCGGTAAAGAGGGAAAGCGGTAAAGAGGTAAAGAGGTAAAGAGGTAAAGAGGGAAAGAGGGAAAGAGGGAAAGCGGTAAAGAGGTAAAGCAGGAAAGAGGGAAAGCGGTAAAGAGGTAAAGCAGTAAAGAGGGAAAGAGGTAAAGAGGTAAAGCGGTAAAGAGGGAAAGCGGTAAAGAGGTAAAGCGGTAAAGAGGTAAAGAGGTAAAGCGGTAAAGAGGGAAAGAGGTAAAGAGGTAAAGAGGTAAAGAGGTAAAGAGGGAAAGCGGTAAAGCGGTAAAGAGGGAAAGAGGTAAAGAGGTAAAGCGGTAAAGAGGGAAAGCGGTAAAGCGGTAAAGAGGAAAGAGGTAAAGAGGTAAAGCGGTAAAGAGAAAAGAGGAAAGAGGTAAAGAGGTAAAGAGGTAAAGCGGTAAAGAGGGAAAGCGGTAAAGAGGTAAAGAGGGAAAGCGGTAAAGCGGTAAAGAGGGAGAGGGAAAAGGGAAAGCGGTAAAGAGGGAAAGAGGTAAAGCGGTAAAGCGGTAAAGCGGTAAAGCGGAAAAGCGGTAAAGAGGGAAAGCGGTAAAGAGGTAAAGAGGGAAAGCGGTAAAGCGGTAAAGAGGGAAAGAGGGAAAGAGGGAAAGCGGTAAAGAGGGAAAGAGGTAAAGCGGTAAAGCGGTAAAGCGGTAAAGCGGAAAAGCGGTAAAGAGGGAAAGCGGTAAAGAGGTAAAGAGGGAAAGCGGTAAAGCGGTAAAGAGGGAAAGAGGGAAAGAGGGAAAGAGGTAAAGCGGTAAAGAGGGAAAGAGGGAAAGCGGGAAAGCGGGAAAGAGGTAAAGAGGTAAAGCGGTAAAGATGGAAAGAGGTAAAGAGGTAAAGCGGTAAAGCGGTAAAGAGGGAAAGCGGTAAAGCGGAAAAGAGGGAAAGCGGTAAAGAGGTAAAGCAGTAAAGAGGTAAAGCGGTAAAGAGGTAAAGAGGTAAAGAGGTAAAGCGGTAAAGAGGGAAAGCGGTAAAGCGGTAAAGAGGTAAAGCGGTAAAGCGGTAAAGAGGTAAAGAGGTAAAGCGGTAAAGCGGTAAGAGGGAAAGAGGGAAAGAGGGAAAGAGGTAAAGCGGTAAAGAGGGAAAGAGGTAAAGAGGGAAAGAGGTAAAGCGGTAAAGAGGGAAAGAGGGAAAGCGGGAAAGCGGGAAAGAGGTAAAGAGGTAAAGCGGTAAAGATGGAAAGAGGTAAAGAGGTAAAGCGGTAAAGCGGTAAAGAGGGAAAGCGGTAAAGCGGAAAAGAGGGAAAGCGGTAAAGAGGTAAAGCAGTAAAGAGGTAAAGCGGTAAAGAGGTAAAGAGGTAAAGAGGTAAAGCGGTAAAGAGGGAAAGCGGTAAAGAGGGAAAGCGGTAAAGAGGTAAAGCGGTAAAGCGGTAAAGAGGTAAAGAGGTAAAGCGGTAAAGCGGTAAAGAGGTAAAGCGGTAAAGCGGTAAAGCGGTAAAGCGGTAAAGAGGGAAAGCGGTAAAGAGGGAAAGCGGTAAAGAGGTAAAGAGGTAAAGCGGTAAAGAGGTAAAGAGGTAAAGCGGTAAAGAGGGAAAGCGGTAAAGCGGTAAAGAGGTAAAGCGGTAAAGCGGTAAAGAGGTAAAGAGGTAAAGAGGTAAAGAGGGAAAGCGGTAAAGAGGTAAAGAGGTAAAGCGGTAAAGCGGTAAAGAGGTAAAGAGGTAAAGAGGTAAAGAGGGAAAGCGGTAAAGAGGTAAAGAGGTAAAGCGGTAAAGAGGTAAAGCGGTAAAGCGGTAAAGAGGGAAAGAGGGAAAGCGGTAAAGCGGTAAAGAGGGAAAGCGGTAAAGAAGTAAAGAGGAAAAGAGGTAAAGCGGTAAAGCGGTAAAGAGGGAAAGCGGTAAAGCGGTAAAGAGGAAAAGAGGTAAAGAGGTAAAGCGGTAAAGAGGGAAAGCGGTAAAGAGGTAAAGAGGTAAAGAGGTAAAGAGGGAAAGAGGGAAAGAGGGAAAGCGGTAAAGAGGTAAAGCAGGAAAGAGGGAAAGCGGTAAAGAGGTAAAGCAGTAAAGAGGGAAAGAGGTAAAGAGGTAAAGCGGTAAAGAGGGAAAGCGGTAAAGAGGTAAAGCGGTAAAGAGGTAAAGAGGTAAAGCGGTAAAGAGGAAAAGAGGTAAAGAGGTAAAGAGGTAAAGCGGTAAAGAGGGAAAGCGGTAAAGCGGTAAAGAGGGAAAGAGGTAAAGAGGTAAAGCGGTAAAGAGGGAAAGCGGTAAAGCGGTAAAGAGGAAAAGAGGTAAAGAGGTAAAGCGGTAAAGAGGAAAAGAGGAAAAGAGGTAAAGAGGTAAAGAGGTAAAGCGGTAAAGAGGGAAAGCGGTAAAGAGGTAAAGAGGGAAAGCGGTAAAGCGGTAAAGAGGGAAAGAGGGAAAGAGGGAAAGCGGTAAAGAGGGAAAGAGGTAAAGCGGTAAAGCGGTAAAGCGGTAAAGCGGAAAAGCGGTAAAGAGGGAAAGCGGTAAAGAGGTAAAGAGGGAAAGCGGTAAAGCGGTAAAGAGGGAAAGAGGGAAAGAGGGAAAGCGGTAAAGAGGGAAAGAGGTAAAGCGGTAAAGCGGTAAAGCGGTAAAGCGGAAAAGCGGTAAAGAGGGAAAGCGGTAAAGAGGTAAAGAGGGAAAGCGGTAAAGCGGTAAAGAGGGAAAGAGGGAAAGAGGGAAAGAGGTAAAGCGGTAAAGAGGGAAAGAGGGAAAGCGGGAAAGCGGGAAAGAGGTAAAGCGGTAAAGATGGAAAGAGGTAAAGAGGTAAAGCGGTAAAGCGGTAAAGAGGGAAAGCGGTAAAGCGGAAAAGAGGGAAAGCGGTAAAGAGGTAAAGCAGTAAAGAGGTAAAGCGGTAAAGAGGTAAAGAGGTAAAGAGGTAAAGCGGTAAAGAGGGAAAGCGGTAAAGCGGTAAAGAGGTAAAGCGGTAAAGCGGTAAAGAGGTAAAGAGGTAAAGCGGTAAAGCGGTAAAGAGGGAAAGAGGGAAAGAGGGAAAGAGGTAAAGCGGTAAAGAGGGAAAGAGGGAAAGAGGGAAAGAGGTAAAGCGGTAAAGAGGGAAAGAGGGAAAGCGGGAAAGCGGGAAAGAGGTAAAGAGGTAAAGCGGTAAAGATGGAAAGAGGTAAAGAGGTAAAGCGGTAAAGCGGTAAAGAGGGAAAGCGGTAAAGCGGAAAAGAGGGAAAGCGGTAAAGAGGTAAAGCAGTAAAGAGGTAAAGCGGTAAAGAGGTAAAGAGGTAAAGAGGTAAAGCGGTAAAGAGGGAAAGCGGTAAAGCGGTAAAGAGGTAAAGCGGTAAAGCGGTAAAGAGGTAAAGAGGTAAAGCGGTAAAGCGGTAAAGAGGTAAAGCGGTAAAGCGGTAAAGCGGTAAAGCGGTAAAGAGGGAAAGCGGTAAAGAGGGAAAGCGGTAAAGAGGTAAAGAGGTAAAGCGGTAAAGAGGTAAAGAGGTAAAGCGGTAAAGAGGGAAAGCGGTAAAGCGGTAAAGAGGTAAAGCGGTAAAGCGGTAAAGAGGTAAAGAGGTAAAGAGGTAAAGAGGGAAAGCGGTAAAGAGGTAAAGAGGTAAAGCGGTAAAGCGGTAAAGAGGTAAAGAGGTAAAGAGGTAAAGAGGGAAAGCGGTAAAGAGGTAAAGAGGTAAAGCGGTAAAGAGGTAAAGCGGTAAAGCGGTAAAGAGGTAAAGCGGTAAAGAGGTAAAGAGGGAAAGAGGTAAAGAGGTCTGGCCCCAATAACAATCAGGTCATGGAAGAAGCACAGTAAGAGAAATAAGTGAAAGGTGCTGTTAGACTTGTTGCTGCCAAATTCTGTGGCTCCTCCCCCTCCCCGCTACCTCATTAATTTGTCACATTGTATCAGACACGTTCAGGATCTCCCTATTCACAAACCGTAACCCGCCGCCCCGGCGGCCTGTGCAGGAATTCACCCCCCCCCCCCCCCCCCTATTCTGCACAAAACCAGAGGACCTGCTGCCAGGCACCTACAGTCTCCACCAAGGCCAGAGCAGGGACAAACCGAGCTGTAACAAGGCTAGAGGAGGCAGGAGAAGCTCAACTGGTGCCAGACTCCTTCATGGTGCTGCACGTGAGAGGGATAAGCCACAGAAGCCGGGCAGCAGCCTCCCTCCCTCACACTCACAGCAGGACTGCTGCCCACTAGCGCCAGGCCAGGCTAGGAACCCTGAGGGCTGCATCTCCCGGGCTGCGGGTGTGTGCGCACACCGACACCTTAAAATGGTTTAGCCCACCGCCGCTCCCCCCTCCGGCGCGCTCCCCGCATCGCTCCGCTCTGTGCGCGCTCCCTCTGCGTCCTTCTGGTACCGCGCGCGTTCCCCTCCCCGCATCCCTGGATCCCCTGTGCCCCTCATCCTCCGTGCGCGCTCCCGGGAGCTGATGCTGCTGGTGCTGCGGTCGGCGGGAGAAGAGGGCAACCGGAGAGAAAGAGAGAGCGAGGCCCCGGCGGCCGAGACACACCCGGAGAGGACACGGAGCGGGGTGAGACACCGTCTGCATGTCAATCACACCGCCATCCCGCCTCATGCACGATCTGGGCATCCATAGCCAGCCACGGCACCGAGCTCTGCTTTACACGGGGGAGGGGGGAAACCAGCCCCCCAAAACCCGCATACACCCCATCTCTAGGTGCTGCACCGCCTGTGACACCAGCCTCTCAGATTGCATCAGCCGCCCCATACACACCGAGAGCAGAGGCATTTAAAGCCCAGCCATGCACCGCAAACACACACAAGGCACACATACACACTCTCACACATGTCACACACTCATATCACACACACACACACACACACACATGTCACAGTGTATCCAGGTTGAGCCCCGCACCGCCATGTATCGCCGCTAAACCTGCATCTTCAGGCGCAGCCCATACAGCCAGACACACAGAGAGCTGACAGGCACACACAGCACAGCCTGCCCTGTGCCCACAGCCTCCCGGTGCCCACTGCCTCCCTGTGCCCACTGCCTCCCGGTGCCCACTGCCTCCCTGTGCCCACAGCCTCCCGGTGCCCACTGCCTGCCCTGTGCCCACTGCCTCCCGGTGCCCACTGCCTGCCCTGTGCCCACTGCCTCCCGGTGCCCACTGCCTCCCTGTGCCCACAGCCTCCCGGTGCCCACTGCCTGCCCTGTGCCCACTGCCTCCCTGTGCATGGGATATACACTCCGCCAGGTACTCCGCTGTGTTACATAATGTGCTCTTACATATAAACCTGCACCGTGTGTACAGCAGCTCTGTCTGTGGCCTGAATCCCAATCCTGGGACATTCTGTCTGTCTGTATATCTATGCCTGGATCTATCTCTCTCTCTTTTCACGATGGTATTACTTGGTAAAAAAACATACTACATGGCCTAAAATTAGACATCTGTCTGTCTGTCTGTCTGTCTCTTTATCTGTATCTATGTGTGTATCTCTCTCTGTATCTCCCCATCTTTGTATCTCTCTCTCTATTTCTCTATCTTCTCTATATATCTCTAGCTATCTTTATTTTTCTGTATCCGTGTAGCTATATATCTATCACTGTATCTATCCATCTATCTCTGCACATATATTTGCTATCTCTATATTCATTTATGTGTGTCTCCCTTTGCTTGTCAATCATCTATCTTTGTATCTCTATCTCTGCTCCTATGTATCCCTCGATCTCTGTATCCATCTCTACCTCTGTATCATCTCTACCTCTGTATCATCTCTACCTCTGTATCATCTCTACCTCTGTATCATCTCTACCTCTGTATCCATCTCTACCTCTGTATCCATCTCTATCCCTGTATCCATCTCTACCTCTGTATCCATCTCTACCTCTGTATCCATCTCCTCCCTCTGTATCCATCTCCCTCTGTATCCATCTCTACCCCTGTATCCATCTCTACCCTGTATCCATCTCTACCCTGTATCCATCTCTATCCCTGTATCCATGTCTACCTCTGTATCATCTCTACCTCTGTATCCATCTCTACCTCTGTATCATCTCTACCCCTGTATCCATCTCTACCCCTGTATCCATCTCTACCCCTGTATCCATCTCTATCCCTGTATCCATCTCTATCCCTGTATCCATCTCTATCCCTGTATCCATCTCTACCTCTGTATCCATCTCTACCTCTGTATCCATCTCTACCTCTGTATCATCTCTACCTCTGTATCCATCTCTACCTCTGTATCATCTCTACCCCTGTATCCATCTCTACCCCTGTATCCATCTCTACCCCTGTATCCATCTCTACCCCTGTATCCATCTCTACCTCTGTATCCATCTCTACCTCTGTATCCATCTCCTCCCTCTGTATCCATCTCCTCCCTCTGTATCCATCTCCTCCCTCTGTATCCATCTCCTCCCTCTGTATCCATCTCCTCCCTCTGTCGATCTCTGTATCACCTATTTTTATCTATCTCTCCATCCTCGTCTAGTGTACAAAACAAATATAACTTGACTCAATCTGTATTTATAAGATTAGACACATATAAATGTTCACACAGAGGATGAATATGTGTCCACTTAGTGTTTATCTATAGATATACTCAATGAATAAAAAACAAACTTAAAAAAAAATCCAAACTTCTCCTACCAGTCACATCCACAGACCCTGGGTGCGCTGTAGGCTCTGCCACCTGTTTTTGTGTCTGTCTCGGTGCATATTCATTATTGCATTTCCATTTCCCTCCTGTGGAGGAGAATTCCTTAAATCCATCACACTTATACCCACGTTTCTATGAAGTGCTACTTTATCACGTCTCACGTCATCCACCATACACACTGCCCGACCTCTTCCAAAGCTTCTTCTGAAATCTATGCTTCATGGGCCGTGGTGACTTCTTCTCGCCGGGTGTCTGTCTGTGTTTCTGTTGCCTGTTTTGTTTTTATTTGTGATGTGTGTGTTTTGATACAGTTTCTGTAAATATTTACCTGATTGCGAGCAGTTCCTTCACCTCAGTGGTGAAATGTATGGTTTTAGAGGGGGGACTCTCCAGATGTTGCAGTAGTTTTAGGTCCACCTTGAAATGTCAGAATACGGTAACTTGGAGGTGACACCCTCAGGGTTATTCAAAGAGATCCAAATAGTGTCCGAAAGGTAACTGAACAGTTAAATTCAGCGTTCGGTTACCTTTCCTGGACATTCGGCTATCCAGAGAGCAGGCAGTTGGCCAAATGTTGGCGAATTGCCTGCACATACGGTGCCTGTTCGAGGGCAGTGAAATCCCCATAGAGAAGCAATGCTTTGTTTATTCAGAGAACAAAACCCAGCAATGAAAAGTTGCCGAATTGCCCTGCTGTTCGATGGTATCATTCGGCAGGTTTATTTAGGCGAATCCTATAGGCTTCAATGTTAAAAATATTTCCGTTTTAATTCAATATCTAAAAAAAGTTGATTATAAGATTCTGCAGTAAAAAAGTCTCTTTATGGATTTTTTTTAAATGTTTTTTCTTTTTTCTGTAACAGCCCTTTTTATTATCATTCCCTGGATCTCATATGTCAATTTCAGACATTTTCACTCAGTAGTTTCTTTGCAAACAGCGTTTCACTTTTCAAACATTCAAGCGTACTGCTTTTTTTTCTCACTCCATTCGTCTGCGGGTCGGCTTTTTCCAGCAGCTGCTTGGGTTTTTCCGGCGTGCTCGGCAGGGTTAATCCAGATCTTTTTGCGGGTTTCAGTGTGCGTTTGCTGGGTTTTGAAGTGAGTTTTCGTCGGGTTTGCGGCGCCTTTTCCCTGCACTACGATGGACCTGTGGTGCTTGCTGAGTACACCGCAGGATCGCCGAAATGGGATCGCCGAATCACACACCGATTGAGAACGAAAAGTCACCGAACGTGCAGTGACTTTTCGATTCTCTTTGAATAACCCTGTATGTATGCGTCAGTACCAGTCTTTGTCATAAGGTTACATTAGGACATACAGGTTGAGTATCCCTTCTCCAAAAATGCTAAAAGTGGGTCAGATTTCATATATTTATATTTTTTAATTTTATTTTGGGATATTTGCATTTAATAATGAGATAGACTTTGGTCCCAACCCCAAGATACACGAAGCACGAAAAAAATGAATTATGTTTCTTATACACCCAAACTGTACAACATAGAAACCTAGAAAAATGTCGGCAGATAAGAACCTTTCGGCCCATCTAGTCTGCCCAATTACATGGATACTTTACCTGGATTTATCTTTTGTTTAGGATAGCCTTATGCCTATCCCATGCTTGCTTAAATTCAATTACTGTTTTGGCCTCTACCACTTCTACTGGAAGACTGTTCCATGTATCCACCACCCTCTCAGTAAAATAATGCTTCCTGATGTTACTTTTAAACCTTTGCCCCTCTAATCTAAGACTATGTCCTCTTGTTTTGCTACTTTGTTTCCGTTTAAATATACTCCCTTCCTCTACCTTGTGGATTCCCTTTACGTATTTAAATGTTTCTATCATATCTCCTCTGTCTCGTCTTTTTTCCAAGCTGTACATGTTAAGATCATTAAGCCTTTCCTGGTAACTTTTCTCCTTCAAGCCGTGCACCATTTTAGTATATGTATCATATTATACAATATTTTAATAATTTTGTCCCTGTTCACATGAAGAATGTGGAATTTCCCACTTGTGATGTCATGTTGGACTTAGATTGTTTTTTTCCTTAATATTTTAAATTTCCAGATAAAGGATACTCGACCCGTACTCAGGAATTCACCCTTGCTTGAATAAACAGGGGATTTCTATTTGACAGGGAAATACTTGTTTTTGAGAAATAACTGTGTTCGATTTATTTGTAAGTGAAAATATTGATACTTTCTCTTTAAATAAGGGGTATAGAACTCTTTTATGATCACTGATATTTCAAAGACTTTCTAGTTGGTATTGAACTCCATTGCGTTTTACATATCCACTAAGTCCTTGCACCTCGATGAGAAAATGCTAAAAACACCCTGAGGACCCCAGAATTAAGGCGTCCTGCATGGCAGTGCACAGCAGAACCAGGAGTTGGACACGGTGACTTTGCTGTTAAGTAAAGCACACGGGTTTGGGTCAGGAGGGAGAAGTCTGTAGGCTCTTCTTTGTAGTAAAAATAAATGCACCACCACTACCAAACAGTTTTCCATAAAACCACTGCCAGGACCCAGTGGATTTATGAAAAAATAACTTTCCATTGCAGACAGTCTAAAAATGAATGTGCTCCGCATAAGATACATTTAAGTTGGGCGCTCTACATGTGACTGTACTGACATGCCTCTCGTAGCCCCTTGCAGAGTTGTGACGTTGTGAGAGGGCCGAGGGCACGCGGGGATTGCACGTGCTACAGCAGACGTGATGAAAGCCTCCATATCGACCGCTACGACGCGAGTTCGACAGGACAGCAAAACAGTCCATAGGAGGATGGAGCCTTGCAGCGCTGAACGCACTAACTGTGCTCAGCAAGGTGGCCAGTCCGGCGTCAGAGTGGAAGGAATGTCCACTCTCATGGACGTTCTAACGGCATTAGAGACAATAAGCAAATTAGATGGCTCCACCTGCTGACCAAAATAGTGCTACTACATGTTTATTAACACAGCTGAAGCTCCCATCTTTCTGTAAAAGGAAAACGGAATCCTAAGGCTAGGGTCAGACGAACGCATTTTTCACGTGCGTTTAGCCGCACGAAATCACGGCCGTGCTAGCAGCAAATGACGTCCAATGCCGGGGAACATACGACGAACGGCCGCACGAAAGTTCGTCCGTGCAACGCTAGTGGCCAGCGAACGCATTTTTTCGAGAACGTCAAACCGCTACTACTGACGTACAGAGTGCGCTGCGGCCACATAGCGGCGTGTGTGCGTGATTAGGAGACGTCAGACGCTGCACATGTCCGGCCAACATAACGTCCAGACACAAAAAGTGTTTTATTGATGACCCGTACAAAATCACGGACGAAAATGCGCATCGTATGACCGCTATCGCGTATTCCGTGAAAAAATACGTCCGTTCGTTCGAACGCACTTTTTCACGGACAACGTGAAAAATGCGTTCGTCTGACCCTAGCCTAAGCTGTTCAGACGGCTTGAGCACCTCGGCTGATGTGTCCAAGGTGCTGAAACTTTGGTGGAGCATTCCAGAGCCTAGTCACGCATGAATTTAGTTTCCAATAAACAAAAAATCATCTTCAGTTCTCTAGAATATGATCAAATCAAGTATACTCGATGTCGGTCACCTGCAGGAGCTTTTGAACATCGAGTATATTCGACCATGGCAGTGAAGAGGTTAATTAAGGGTTATATGAAGGAAAATACTAGTTTTTAGCTTTTTTTTTTTTTAACATGTCAAACTGATTTCGGCAAAGTTCAAAAGGCCCTAGAATATCCCTTTTGAAATGTTTTTTTTTTTTTTTTGTTTTTTTTTTGCAAGGACCGCATCTCATGACACAAGCTCCGCGTGGCAGCGTCATGGGATCTCCCGCGCTCAGTAATATCTTCTAACGCATGCACGGGCTCCATAAGCATCTATATTGCCAGAAGATACCTTTTTCCTAATTGGCCATCGTGACCGATTGCTGATGGGAAACAGGAATGCAAGACAGCCAGATATGAATTAATGCCTTTGCCCTATATAGTCATTTATTCTTTCTTTTTTTTTTTGTTGAGGTCTACGTGAGAGAAAGTAGCTCCCACACTGGCTTAATTATACCTCGAGAAACAACATATAGTCGTTTTTTCATAAAGATTCTTTTTTTTTTTTTTTTTTTACGAAATAACCAATTTTCGATGCCAATTGAAGCCCCCCCCCCCCCCGTTTCTCGTTTGATGCACTGACGCATTCTTTGCAGGAAAACAAATATGCATTTTACATTTCTGGCCTGTTCTGAAACCAGCCGGTACGTTCTCATATTTATTATATTTGAAATACAGAAGCACTCCTCTTAAAACATCAATCTCATTAATATCCTGCGCGGTGTCTATACGCATCTAGTCTGCCCTTTTAGTGAGGGACACTTGGGAAGCTGCATTCATTTTAATGTAGCCTTGCAGTTTGTTCTTTTTCATTAGTGTGTGGCTAACTGGATTAAATGTATGTTCTGTAAAGCTCCCCGAATGTCTGATCGTCCTTATAGGTGTTTTAAAAATGCTGACTTTAGATGTCGAACTGTGGTAAGATGGGCTTTTATATAGTCCAAGAGACCCCCGCACACTGGTATACCGAACAGGGTTATTCAAAGAGATCTGAAAGGCTGGAGAAAGGTAACCGAACGATGAAAATCAGCGTTCGGTTACCTTTCTTCGCCATTCGGCTATCCAGAGAGCAGGCAATTCGCCAAATCCTGGCGAATTGTCTGCACATACGGTGCCTGTTCGAGGGCAGTGAAATCCACATAGAGAAGCAATGCTTCATCTATTCAGAGAACACAAACCAGCAGTGAAAGGTTCCCCTAATGCCCTGCCATTCGGTGGTTTAATTCGGCAGGTTTATTCAGGCGAATCCCATAGGCTTCAGTGTTAAAAATATTCCCATTTTAATTCATTATCTAATAAACCGTTCATTCTAAAATTCTGAAGTAAAGAGTCTCTTTATCTATAGATTTTTTGAGGATATTTTAAGGATTTTTCAGGATTTTTCTTTTTTTTTAAAAAATTCCGATTATTTTATTTTTTTATTTTTTTTAAATTCTATTTATTTTTTCTGTAACAGCCCTTTTTATTATCATTCATTGGATCTCATATGTAAATTTCAGACATTTTCACTCAGTAGTTTCTTTGCAAACAGCGTTTCACTTTTCAAACATTCAAGCAAACTGTTTTGCTAATTTATTCACCTCCTTCGTCTGCGGTGTCGGCTTTTTCCCCGGATGCTGCTCTGCGTGTGATCGGCTCCTGCTTGGGTTTTTCCGGCGTCTTCGACGGGTCAATCCAGATGTTTTTGCGGGTTTTCGGCATTAAGGCTAGGGTCAGACGAACGCATTTTTCACGTGCGTTTAGCCGCACGAAATCACGACCGTGCTAGCAGCAAATGACGTCCAATGCCGGGGAACATACGACGAACGGCCGCACGAAAGTTCGTCCGTGCAACGCAAGTGGCCAACGAACGCATTTTTTCGAGAACGTCAAACCGCTACTACTGACGTACAGAGTGCGCTGCGTCCGCTAGCGGCGTGTTTGTGTGATTGGGAGACGTCAGACGCTGCACACGTCCGGCCAGCATAACGTCCAGACGCAAAAAGTGTTTTATTGACGATCCGTACAAAATCACGGACGAAAAGGCGCATCGTATGACCGCTATCGCGTATTCTGGGAAAAAATACGTACGTTCGTTCGAACGCACTTTTTCACGGACAACGCAAAAAATGCGTTCGTCTGACCCTAGCCTAATTCGCCGGGTTTTCGGTGGGATTTCGGCAGCTTTTCCCTGCATTTTGACAGCCCTGTGGTGCTTGCTGAATACACCGCAGGGTCGCCAAAATGGAATCGGCAATTTGCACCAAATTGAAGAGAACAAAGAGTCACCGAACGTGCGGTGACTTTTCCAATCTCTTTGAATTACCCTGTAAATGTTGCTTGCTCTGGTGCTCCACCTGACTGCGGACAGCATAGATAAATGATGAATATTCAGGTGCACAGAGAGGCTGTATTAAAAGTAGAAAATATTTATTGCAATAAATAGTTTCTACTTTTAATACCGCTTCTGTGGGGAATGTGGCACAGGAGCTCCGGGATGCAATTCATTGATTTGCTGTGATGTGGAGGTGGCTTCTGCAATAATAAACATACTTTATTATAGTGTGGAGGCTTTTTATCTCACTTTAAGGCTAGGGTCAGACAAACGCAGTGCGAACGCGCGTGCAGCCACACTTTATCACGGCCGTCGTAGCAGCAAATGACGGCCAATATACAAAGTACAGCCGCACGAAAGTGCGGCCGCGCAACGCAAGCGGCAAACAAACTCATTTTTCGAGAACGTGATACCGCTAGTACTGACGTACAGAGTGCGCTGCGTCCGCTAGCGGCATGTGTGCGTGATTGGGAGACGTCAGACGCTGCTAATGTCCGGCCAACATAACGTCCAGACGCAAAAAGGGTTTTATTGATGATCCGTACAAAATCACGGACGAGAATGCGCATCGTATGACCGCTATCACGTATTCCGTGAAAAAATACGTCCATTCGTTCAAACGCACTTTTTCATGGACGACGCGAAAAATGCGTTCATCTGACCCTAGCCTTAGTCCTCCACCACAACCCTTGTAGATACTAATTTACCGTACGGTCTGAGCATCCACTGCAACTGGTCATCATGCCTAGCTCCTGCTGATGAGGGTTCAACATACCTGAAACAGCGCTGTCCTAGGAGTGGTTTTGACCAGTTGCATAAACCTTATCTCTGCTACAAAGCCACGGTATTGCATAGCATTGATTTTAGGATTCTGTGTAATAACAGACCCAGGATGCATAAAAGTGAGATCGAGATCATTTGCATATTCTACCCAGAATTCCTTGCTGCATATGGGGAATGTGGCACAGGAGCTCAGGGATGCAATTAATCGAATTGCTGTGATGTGCAAGTGGCTTCTGCAATAATAAACTAAATATATATATACACACACACACACACACTAACCCGCCACACGGAGACTTTACTTGAAAGTATAAAAGGAAATCTTTAATCTATATTTGTTTGACATTTCAGTCCACGCAGGGACTTTTATTATATATATATATTTTTAATTTTAATAAATAAATCTATGTAATTATATATCGATACACTGTATATATTTGTATATATATATCAGGCTGTGTTGGTCCAGATGCGAAACTTGTGATAATATATATATATATATTATCAAAAAATAAAAGTATAATTTAAATTTAATTTTTGCTGGTCATTTCGTCAACAGATCTCCTTTGTAAAAGGGGGGGTCAGCAACCTAAGGCCCCAAATGTTTTACAACTACCTCTCCATTGATGCTCAGCCACTCATTAGGATGGATCATTTTCATGGGAATTGTAGTTCCACAACATCTGGAGGACCAAAGGTGCTGACCCCTGAACTAACGAGAGCCATGGTGGGTTGCTGCATTGTACACCTTCGTGATTAAACAATGCCCTTTATATACCCATTAGAAGGGCTAAAATAAACCTTGAACCTTATTGAAGCGGTTTTTTTTATATCATTTTATTAATGTTTATTATAGAATTCTACATCTGCTAGAATGATGATCAGATCAACGTACTAATATAGGAGTGAAGAAGCCCTTAAATTTGGCCCACTAGCTGGCCCAACTAATGAGAGGCCGAGCATCATGGGAGATGTAGTTCTGAAAAGCTGGAGGAGCAAGAATGCTGAGCCCTGACTTAATATGACTACTGGTTCACTAGCCTTTTTTTCAAGCCTTTACCCACTTACTGTAATGAAGGCTGCGGTCCCCACCTGACCATCATCTCTCTAGCAGCGATCTCAAACACAGATCCCCCCCCGCCCCAATTGTTGCTGAGCTACAGCTCTTACCGTCTCTTGCAATCAAAGAATTCTGGGAATTGTGGGCCGTCAACATCTGGTGGCAGAGTTTGAGATCCCAGTAGAGCAGGTGTCATCAACGTTGGCCCTTCAGATGTTCTGGAATTACCTTTCGCTTGAAATTCAACCTAACGAATGGATGGCTGAGTATCATGGGAGATGTAGTTCTCAAACGTATGGAGGGCCAACGTCGCTGCAGTAGAGCATACAGCACTATATCCCCACTAGTATTAAATTTCAGGTACTTTTTATTTATTCCGTAAGATTATGATCACAGTAGAACGCCCCTCAACAATCCAGGGGCCCTATTACATTCTTCACGCAAACGTTAACGTGTGCGCAAAAACGTATTAACGCGAGGGGGAAAACCTTTTGCGCTGAACGTCGTATTACAATCTCAGCGCAACAAATGCGCGTATATATCTACCGCGGGTGAACCTGCGCGAGCTTACTGTACTTCTCGCGTCCTATACTTAACATTGTGAGCGCAAATGCGTTTGTGCGCTGGTACGCAGATGGTATTACAATCTATGCGCAGTTTGTAACGCACAGCCTTTGCGCGCATAATTTTAGCAACTCCTAAAAGCTGGTGTTAACGGCAAATTCTATCAACCTCGCCGAACCCAAATACACCAGGCCAAAAATAAACGCAGCAAAGTATATAGTTACACATTCTACACATACCAGACCAATAAAATGGAGAAGTTGTGCGTGTTTTTTTTTTTATTGATGCATCATATATGCGCAGATTGACTTTGACAGGCGCAAAAACGTAACGTGAGACAATTAAGGCTCTTAATTCTGATTGGCTGAACCGCGTGAAAAAAACAGTCCGCACACTGATTTCTGCGAGCAACGTTGCTGCGGCGCGTTTGTGCGCGTCCGTTTTACGCGCATTATTTTTTGACGGATGAAAAAATGCGCGAGGATTGTAATACCAGCGTTGATTTACGCGCGTTAACGTTTGACGCTTCGTGCAAAAATTCACGCGTTTACCGTGCATTTTTGCGTGAAGAATGTATTCGGGCCCGAAGTGTTTTGGTGGTAGTTCCGTAAACTGTACGTCCTACTTACTGCCCAGCAAGAAAACCATAACAATCCATTAAATACAATGTTCCTTTTGTTTTAGCACCATGTCCTGCGTTCCTGATGGCGTCTGAACGTGTCCTTCAAATGAATATTTAGGTTAATGTGTCACCCGGGGACTCCTAGGCCTATATTTATCAAGTTTTGGAAGAAATCAATCTAATCTCTGAAATGCGTGTGCCAAGATTCCCAAAGACACAATGCAGTCCAGGTGTTATGTAGCGCTGGCTTATTTTGAACATGGTGCTTTTTTTTCTCTCCGCTTGAGTATTCTGGGGATGTTTCCATACTAATTTTTCATCAGAAAGTCGGAGAGGTGGCATCTGCATCTGCATGCTGTTTTTTTTTTCCCCCAATGCAATATTCTAAATTGAAGTAAGCTTGAGATGATACACTTGCCTCTATGACACAGAGCACTTCATTTCTGATTAGACCTGTGTTTCAAGAGAAAAGACTGTTTTGTTGTATTTTTTTTAAAAGAATATATCATTTCAGGAAAGTCTAGCACTGTACCGAGCTTCACGGTTTGCTTGCAATCCTCTTACACTGCTGGGCAAAACTCAATCTTCTTATGAATATAAAAAACGTCCTGAAAGAAGTGCTGTTATTTTTTTAATTTTAATAAATAAATCTATGTAATTATATATCGATACACTATGGGCCCTACAGTGGCAAGAA
The DNA here is from genome assembly GCA_009667805.1 of Leptobrachium leishanense. Classification (NCBI taxonomy): domain Eukaryota; kingdom Metazoa; phylum Chordata; class Amphibia; order Anura; family Megophryidae; genus Leptobrachium; species Leptobrachium leishanense. The sequence continues at coordinate 122,739,485 of CM019071.1, forward strand.
AAAGTATGTGAACTCTTTGGGATTACGTGGAGTTTTGCATGAATTGGTCATAAAATGTGCTCTGATCTTCATCTAAGTCACAACAATTTGAAAAACAGTCTGCTTAAAATAATACAACACAAACATTATATGGTTTCATGTGTTTATTGAACATAACCTGTAAACGTTCACAGTGCAGGGTGGAAAATGTATGTGAACCCCTAGCCTAATGACTTCTCCAAGAGCTAATTGGAGCCAGGAGTGAGCCAACCTTGAGTCCAATCAGTGTGATATTATTGGATGTGTTGCTGAAAGCTGTCCTGCCCTTTAAAAACACACACCAGTTTTGGGTTTACTGGTTTCAAGAAGCACTGCCTGATGTGAATCATGCCTCGCAGAAAAGAGCTCTCAGAAGACCTACGATCAAGAATTGTTGACTTGCATGAAGCTGGAAAGGGTTACAAAAGTATCTCCAAAAGCCTTGATGTTCATGTGTCCACGGTAAGACAGGCTGTCAATAAATGGAGAAAGCTCAGCACTGTTGCTACCTCCCTAGGCGTGGTCGTCCTGTAAAGATGACTGCAAGAGCACAGCGCAGAATGCTTAATGAGGTAAAGAAGAATCCTAGAGTGTCAGCTAAAGACTTACAGAAATCTCTGGCACATGCTAACATTTTTGTTGACAAATCTACAATAAGGAAAACATTAAACAAGAATGGAGTTCTAGGGAGGACACCACGGAGGAAGCCATTGCTGTCCAAAAAAAATATTGCAGCACGTTTGAAGTTTGCAAAAGAGCACCTGGATGTTCCACAGCACTACTGGCAAAATATTCTGTGGACAGATGAAACCAAAATTGAGTTGTTTGGAAAAAACGCACAACACTGTGTGGCGAAAAAAAGGCACAGCACACTAACATCAAAACCTCATCCCCACTGTAAAACATGGCGGAGGGAGCATCATGGTTTGGGGCTGCTTTGATGCCTCAGGGCCTGGATGGATTGTTGTCATTGATGGAAAAATGAATTCCAGAGTTTATCAAGACATTTTGCAGGAAAACGTAAGACCATCTGTCCGCAAACTGAAGGTCCGCAGAGGATGGGTGATGCAACAGGACAATGACCCAAAGCATACAAGTAATTCAACAAAAGAATGGCTTCAACAAAACAAAACACGCCTTCTGGAGTGGCCCAGTCAGAGTCCTGACCTCAACCCGATTGAAATGCTGTGGCATGACCTTAAGAGAGCGATTCACACCAGACATCCCAAGAATATTGCTACACTGAAACAGTTTTGTGAAGAGGAGTGGTCCAAAATTACTCCAGATCGTTGTGCAGGTCTGATCTGCAACTACAGGAAACGTTTGGTTGAGGTTATTGCTGCCAAAGGAGGGTCAACCAGTTATTAAGTCCAAAGGTTCACATACTTTTTCCACCCTGCACTGTGAATGTTTACATGTTCTGTTCAATAAAAACATGAAAACATATAATGTTTGTGTTGTATTATTTTAAGCAGACTGTGATTATCAAATTGTTGTGACTTAGATGAAGATCAGAGCACATTTTATGACCAATCCATGCAAAACTCCATGTAATCCCAAAGGGTTCACATACCTTTTCTTGCCACTGTATTACATACTTAACGCAAAAAACGCACGCTAAACGCTTAACGCATGAAAATCACCGCTGGAATTACATTCCTCGCGCATTTTTTCATCCGTCGGGAAATTGCGCTCGTAAAACTGACGCGCAAAGTAAATGCGCGCAATGTAATTTTTAACGCAAGTCCGTCATTTTGTGCGGACCATGCACAAACAGACGTACGTTCTGACGGAAGACAAGGTAGTGGCCGTCATCTTTAACGGATCTAGTAAAAAAAAAACCTGCGCATCAACGTTCTCCGTTGTGAATCCGCAGTTTGGTACGGTCAGGTTGTTACAATTTGCTGTTGCCATCAGCTTTTCAAAGACGTTAAAATTATGTGCGCAAACGGTGTCCATTAGCGCAAAATTTAAGATTGCGCGCATGGTATTACAAACGCATTTGCGCTCACAATGTTAAGTATTGGATGTGCACACTAAATTGCGCTCGCGCAGGGTCACTCGCGTTAGACGTTAACGCGCATTGTGTGCGCGAACCTTGTAATATGACGTTCAGCGCAAAGGGTTTTACCCCTCGCGTTAATGCGTTTTTGCGCACGCGCAAAATTGTGCGCTAGGAATGTAATAGGGCCCTATATTTATGCATTTATATATCTACACTATATATCTATACGCTGTCTACATATTAATATATCTTTACACTGTGTGTGTGTATATATATATATATCTCACTAGTTTCTTATTGCAGAAGCCATTTGCACATCACATCAAATCAAAGAACTGCATCCCAGAACTCCTGTGTTACATTCCCCATATGCAGCAAGGAACTCTGGGTAAGATATGCAAATTACATGTCTCGCTTATTTTGCATCATGGGTCTGCTTTCACACAGAACCCTTCAATCAATGCCATGCCATACTACCATACTAGATGGCTTCTTTCAGCAGAGATCAGGTTTATGCAACTGATGTCATTTGCATATCTTACCCAGAGTTCCTTGCTGCATATGGGGAATGTAAAACAGGAGTTCTGTGATGCTGTTCTTTGAATTGCTTTGATGTGCAAATGGCTTCTGCAATAATAAACCTTATTGGTTATTGCGTGGAGGCTTTTAATCTAATATTTTTTCCCTCCACCACAACCCTAATAAGTTTATATATATAATTATCCATGTGATGGCCAGCACTCCAGGGTCTCCTTAAAATTCTTTCATTTATTGCAAACAAGTATAAACACGGACAGACCATGTTTATACTTGTTTGCAATAAATGAAGGAATTTTAAGGAGACCCTGGAGTGCTGGCCATCTCTTGGATATTGTATTTATGTTGGGCTAAGCACCGGGCTAGTAACCGATGAAGTTCATGAGTTCAAGAGTGTTGTGGATTATATATATGTATAAAAACGAAGAAACCAAGCGCACTCTGGAGACTTGGTTAAAGATTTTCAATGAAGTTTTATTCCATGAGTCGTGGGTCAACGTTTCAGTCCTTGTCAGGACTTTTATCGTGACTTAAGTCCTGACAAGGACTGAAACGTCGACCCACGACTCATGGAATAAAACTTCATTGATAATCTTTAACCAAATCTCCAGAATGCGCTTGGTTTCTTTGTTTATATGGGATCTATGATTTGTAGCACCGGAGCATCTAAGGGTGGGGATATATATATATATATATATACACCGGTAACTGTTTTTGTATATATAGTTCTATATCTATATGCTGTATAGATATAAAAGGCAGTGCACATATAACAAGATATATGTATGGAATTATATATCTGTCTATAGCAGGGGTGTGCAATTACGGCCCTCCAGATGTTTTGAAACTACATTTCCCATGAGGCTCTACAAACCTAATGAGCAGCCGAGCATCACGGGAAACGTAGTTTCAAAACATCTGGAGGGCCGTAATTACCCACCCCTGGTCTATAGAGATATATACTGTAAATACAGTATATATTTGTAATGTAGATTAGGTAGGCCGTGTTAGTGCAGATGCCAAAATCACGAGTATAGCAGTCTGTAGTGATACCTTTTTTATTGGACTTACGTTACATTTAAAGTACAAGCTTTCGAGAGTGATCCTCCCTTCGTCAGGTATATTGAAGCTATGCTGAGCAGATTTTGGCATCTGGACTAACACGGCCTACCTAATCTACATTACCATGAAGGATACTGCACCGAGAAGCAACTGATCAAACTGACTAGAAGAGAAACATAGATCAACAGCGACAATGTTCATTCTATCAATCTGCTCAGCATAGCTTCAATATACCTGACGAAGGGAGGATCACTCTCGAAAGCTTGTACTTTAAATGTAACATTAGTCCATTAAAAAAGGTATCACTACAGACTGCTGTATATTTGTAGATATAATATATATTTAATTTGTAATATATGTAATCCTGTATATACAGTCACTGGCCACTTTATTTGGTACACCTGTTCAATTGCTTAACACAAATTGCTAATCAGCCAATCACATGGCAGCAACTCAATGCATTTAGGCATCTCAATGTGGTGAAGATGACTTGCTGAAGTTCAAACCGAGCATTAGAATGGGGAGTAAAGGGTATTTAAGTGACTTTGAACGTGGCATGGTTGTTGTGCCAGACGGGCTGGTCTGAATATTTAAAAACCTGCTGATCTACTGGGATTTTCACGCACAACCATCTCTAGGGTTTACAGAGAATGGTCAGAAAAAGAGGAAAATATCCAGTGAGCGGCAATTATGTGGACAAAAATGCCTTGTTGATGTCAGAGGAGAATGGGCAGACTGGATCGAGATGATAAAAAGGCAACAGTAACTCAAATAACCACTCATTCCAACCAAGGTCTGCAGAATACCATCTCTGAACGCACAACACGTCCATCCTTGAAGCAGATGGGCTACAGCAGCAACAGGCTACACCGGGTGCCGCTCCTGTCAGCTAAGAACAGGAAACTGAGGCTACAATTTGCACAGGCTCACCAAAATTGGACAATAAAAAAATTGAAAAAACGTTGCCTGGTCTGATGAGTCTCGATTTCAGCTGCGACATTCAGATGGTATAGTAAAAATTTTGCACAATCAATATGAAGGCATGGATCCATTCTACCTTGTATCAACGGTTCAGGCAGGTGGTGGTGTAATGGTATGGGGGATATTTTCTCGGCACACTTTGGGCCCCTTAGTACCAATTGAGCACCGTTGTGAGTATTAGATCATGTCCATCCCTTTATGACCACAGTGTACGCTGTATCTTCTGATGGCTACTTCCAGCAGGATAATGCACCATGTCACAAAGCTCGAATCATCTCAAACTGGTTTCTTGAACATAACAATGAGGTCACTGTGCTCCAATGGCCTCCACAGTCACCAGATCTCAATCCAGTAGAGCACTTTTGGGATGCGGTGGAACGGGAGATTCGCATCATGGATGGGCAGCCGACAAATCTGTAGCAACTTCGTGATGGTATGTCAATATGTAGCAAGTTCTCTGAGGAATGTTTCCGACACCATGTTGAATCAATGCCACAAAGTATTGAAGCTGTTCTGAACGCAAGAGGGGATCCAACCTGTTACTAGCAAGTTGTACCTAATAAAGTGGCCTGTGTGTGTATGTATGTGTGTGTGTATGTGTATATATATATATATATAATAGATCTTCTACACTTATCCAGTGTTTAATATGCAACTTTACTGGCCAGGTGCACTTTGTGAAATCTCATCAAGGGGTGGATATACAAATTGGTCTTAAAGATCAATGTGATCTCATCCCTCAGCCCCTACTTACTCGGTCCCAGTGTTTCCCCACCACGGGTGGAACGTCTTAGGGGCATCGTGCAGTGCGATTGTCTCTTGGTGGTGTCAGTCGACTGCATGAAGTGCGTGGAGCGCTGTCCTGTCGAGCCGTCACTCCACCATGCGGCATGCCGGACAGAAGTGGGGTGACCGTTATATTTTAACAGCGTATTACAAAATTTTTCATTTACAGGTGCTCACACATATCTGAAGTCATTCTCTGTCAAATGAGAACACAACAGGTTCACGTTAGGGCAGTTTTAAACATGCATTGGCCATAAACCCTAGCAAATGCAACTATAGAGCGAGCGAGACCTTAGGCTTGGCTCATATATCAGGTCCCTTGATATGCAGAAATGTAGATATCAAGTCAATCAATGAAATATGTTGTGTATTTGTGTGGAATGTCATCTCCATGCTTATATTTCACACAAGTTCCATCGTGTCAGTCCCTTCTGAGAGCGATGCCCTAGGCGACCGCCTATGTTCCCAAATTATAAAGTCACCTTTTGACCCGACTCCTGATTTAAAGCTGCTGGTCCTCTGTGCTGGCGTTGGTATTTTTACACCTTATCCGCGGTTTCCATAAACCTGTCTGGCAGCGACTGCCCATTGACACATTGTCTGAAGGTCTCACAAAGCCAGCATTAAAGAGCCGCAAGGCAATCACAAGGACATTCGAGGCTATACTGTATCTATATGTCTTTGTTCTTTAGGTTACTAGGGATAATATTATCGCACTTTAAAGAATTTTATTGCATGAAATAAGATATATTGCGCTAAAGCTCATATTTATTGCATGTCCTTTTGTCACACAATAAAAACACATTAAAGAAAGATTGGGAACAGTAATAGAGATATGTCGTGATCATCCGTTCAAGAGGTAGAGATATCATTTGTCTTGATGGCTCTCTGTGCTGCCAGTCCTACCTAAAAGCAGTCGCAGGTAAATATGTATTTAAAGCATTCCTGCAGAGCATCTTTTAATCTTTCCCTGTCAGATCCTATAGGTTTAATGTAAACCAGTCTAGCTGCTCTGTCAACACCTACATTATGAGAAATCAGATGATCAATAAACTGTAAATGCAGATCGGGATTGATTTTTACAAACCAGCGCTAATCTAATAAATGAAAAATCTCTAATTATATGCAGTTTTTAGTGTAGCATATAAGTGATACTTTAAGGCCGGGGTCAGACGAGCGCACTATGTGGGGCCGTACTGACTAGCCTCCCGGCGTGCATCGCAGCGTTGTGGCACTTCGATGGGGCTAGTCACTCCGAATTGTGATGTGCTGTGGCCGTGCTGAAAGCCTCCCGTCGAAGTGCTACGAATGCGCGTTCGACAGGGCTGCAAAGCGCGATCCTCCATAGGAGGATCGAGCCTTGCAGCGCTGAGTGCACTAACAGCGAGGTGGCCAGATGGGCATCAGAGTGGAAGGAACTCTCCTCTCACGGACGTTCCTTTCGCTCTCAAAAACGCTCGTCTGACCCCAGCCTAAAGCAATCTAGACCGGATGCCCTTTCCATGGTCTTTCTTTTAGGTAAAGTGACTTGGGTTCACATAAGACCGGACTCCCGATTCACCTGTGTGAGAAGGACATAGAGTGTTTTGAGAGGGACATTTTTTCTGAAATTTCAGTGTTTTCCCGTTCGGCGCACTCTGGTGCACTTCAGTGATTCCAGTTCGCCGACCCTGTGGGGAGTCCATTATTTACCACAGGGTCCCCAAAGTGTGCCGAACGGGAGCCGATGAAGACAGCGGAACAGACAGTTGAACAGAACTCCGCCTGAGACTGCCGAACGCCGCCGCACTGCAGAGGCGATCATTAAAACATTAAAAATGCATGGAAATAATAAAAAAAGGTCCTATAAAAAAAATAATTAAAACTTAAAAATAAAAAAAAGTCTTTAAAAAAATTGGGAATCAAAACTTTTGCCTAAAAAAATACCGCAAAGATCGAAAAAATAAATAAATTAAAAAGGCTTTTTGCTAAAAATTAAAAGAATAAACGGTCGAATAAAATTAAAATGAGAACAATATTTTTTTTTACGTTGATTCCTATGGGATTCGCCTGTTTAAACTTGTCGAACTGAACCACCGAAAATCTGGACATTACACTGACAACGGTTCAGTTCGGCGTTCTCTGAATAGAATAACCCTTACTTCTCTATGTGACAATTTCGCTGCTGCTGAAGGTCACCGAATTGCGGCGAACTGTTAATTCTCCAGTATTTGGCAAATTGCCAGCTTTCTGAATAGACGAATGGCCACGAAATTGCACTGTACGGTGAAATTTACCATTCGGTGCAATTCAGTGGCAAGTTTGGTGCTATTTGAGTAACCCTTAGAGAGACTACGTTGGACTACTGCCAGGCTGACCGATTCAATGTTTATGTAGATGACAGCATGCCCTGAATACATGATGCAGTCAGAATGACATCTCCATGTATGAGCTCGGCCTAGCAGTCTCCTTTGATGGTTGTAATGTCCTTTGTGAGCATTTCTGACATTTTTAATAATGTGCCTATTGCTAGCGCAACTCTATACTGTAAAAAATGTATCTACCGTTTCATATTCAGTTATGGCACCCCTGTATGTTTATGTATGTTTTCCCGGATACAGATGCAATACTCCCAATCTGTTGCCCTAATACATTTCCTTTAACCCTTTCTCTACCAAGCATGTTGTCATCAACTTTATATGCAACATGGGGGGGGGCCCTGCTCCCCTCTTGCCGACAAAAGGGAAAAAAACATGGTGGAATAACACCCAGGATGTGTAGATCACACTTAAATGTAGAGTAACACAGCAATTTTACAAATGCATTATTATCGTGAAATTGGTAGAAGGTTAAAATAACATAAATGTTATGCCTGTTGAGGTGGTTGGGTCAGAGTCTGTACAGACTTTTAAAAAGCGACTGGATGACTTCCTGCAGACACAGAATATTAAGGGTTATAATATTTAATATGTGGGTAAAAGCTTCTTGATCCAAGGAGAAATCTGACTGCCATTCTGGGGTCAAGAAGGAATTTTTTCCCAGTATGTTGCATATTGGCGAGCATTTCAGACTGGGTTTTTTGCCTTCTTTTGGATCAACAGCAGTAGGTTATGTGGGAGAGGCTGAACCCGATGGACGCATGTCTTTTTTCAGCCTATATAACTATGTAACTATGTATGTATTTTTAATTAATTTATTTGGATATTATTTTTATTATTATTTAGTTGTATAGCACCAGCCTATTCCGCAGCGCTGAACAATGGGCACAATGTAGACTTCCAAGCTCAACGCACACAGCCACCACCACTCCAGACTCTGCACTCCTAAGGACTTCCAAGGTATCCAGCAGTCATCCATGACGTCATTCAAGCTGCTTTACTTCTCCACTCCTGCTGTTTTTATAGTCTCCTGCATTTTATGTATTATTCCCAGGCTGATTACTTTTCCCTTTAATGCCTTCCCTCTGTTTTTGATAGTTTTTGATAGTACCAAAAACTTCTGTTTTACCACAATGCTTCCCCCACCCCCACCCCTCCACCTCCTCCCCCTTGCATGTCGTTAACTGCTTGCATACAGACCCCCTCTACTGAAAGCTCTGCCTCTTCCTACCTACAACTCAACACACACAGCCACCACCACTCCAGACTTAGCACTCTGCAGTGCCGCCCGCCCACCCAGTCCTAGGCCCAAACTCACTCCCCTCCACCTGCTACCACTTTATTCTAATCAACCTGTAGCTTGCTATTTTCTCTCTAGCCACCAGATCCACACTCCCCAGCTCCCCTTCTGTTTCACTTACCCCTGTCCTCTAGATTGTAAGCTCACGGGATGTCTGACTGAACACTTGTGTAAAGTGCTGTATCAGTAGGGCAATTATCCTAAGAGCAGGGCCATCTGTTCTTTATATGTTTTAGTATGTCTCATGTCTGCACTCCCCCATTGTACAGCGCTGCGGAATATGCTGGTGTTTTATAAATACAGAATATTAATAATAATAATAGGAGGCGTGGCCGGAACACAGAGAGAGCTGGATGTGTGAGTGCTGAGCTCCCAGGCCCGAGTGCACAGATTGTCATTTCGGGGCAGAAATAACAGCAATGGCACAGCGGAAAAAGACACTTACTACCCCAGGACTCTCGGGGACTGCGGGGACCCAACGCCGATCCTCCATTTTACCGTTCTTGGGAGATACATCTCAGCCGCGGACCTCCGGTAAGGGATCCAAAATGGCGCCCGGCGACTCAGATCAGGAGGCCTCCCCGCCACGATTAGATTCAGCAATAAAAGGGAGCGATATGGACCACGAACTGCGGGCCTTATTACAGAGTTTGCCGACCAAAACGGATTTGGCTGCTCAGTTTACTCAAATGGAGCGCAATTTTAATACTAAATTTGATGAACTGGGGTCTGATTTGAAGTAGTTGGGAGGCCGCGTGGTGGACTTGGAAGAGGACAGAGATGCGTTATTTTCTCATGTGGAACGATTAAATGGTCAAATGCTGACGCAAGCTAAACAGCTGGCCACGCAGCATAGACACCTGGATGATGTTGATAATAGAGGCAGACGAAACAATCTCCACATAAAGGGTTACCCGGAAGCCGACTCTGGCAAGGAAGATGTTAAAGAGCTACTCCGTGGTCTGTTTAATGATATCCTGGGCCGATCTGGAGAGGACATATTAGTTCTGGATAGAGCTCACCGTGCACTGCGGCCGAGGGGATCACAAAATGACGCACCTCGTGATAGTATCTGTCGCTTGCAAGATTTTACACTGAAAGAGGAAATTCTCAGAGCAGCACGCAAAACTTCGGAAATTAAAGTGGATGGTCAAGTGATACTTTTTCTTCCAAGATGTCTCCTGGACCACTTTACAGGCACGGAGGGCTCTAAAACCGTTAACTGAAGCGGTCCAGGAACGTGATATTCGTTACCGATGGGGATTCCCACTATCTTTACAGGTGACGCATAACAACCAAGTTCATTCTGTTGCATGTCCTGAGGACATTCCGGACTTTGTGCGTGTTTTTGGACTCCCAGAAGTTGACATCCCAGACTGGTATGATTCGCCGTCGCCATCTGACACTCTACCCTTCCCACAGCGACCCCGCTGGACTCAACAGGCAAAAAAACCCCATAAAGGCAAGCCCTCTGCAGCGACCCCTTCTGAGCCTGATCCAGAACCGTGAGGGAAGCCCTTGTTTTTGCTGCCATTGTCATTTGAAAGTTTATACGCTTTTTTGATATTTTCTGCACCCTTGCAAAATTTTTTTTGATTGAATGCGCTTGGGTCCGGCAACCGAGACAGTCGGATGAGACTCTTGCTCGGCACCCAGAATTTTTGGAAAATTCTGAGACTTTCTCGGCCGCCTCCTGAGTGGTGTTTTTTTTTTTATGTCCTCTGTTGGGTTTTCCCACTATCAGAGGTCTACACTACCTCAATTTTTTTTTTAGTTTTGTGTTGTCATTGTTGTTTGTTTTTAGATTTTTCTTTTTGGTGATCACTCGTACTATTTGCTATGCTACTAGGGGGTATGGGCAGGTCCCGGGCTCTGACGCCCTCCTCTCTCACTAGTTTAAATGGCTAATTTAAATTTGATTTTCTATGAATGTCCGAGGTCTTAATATGCCTGCCAAACGCTCGAAGGCTCTTGCAGAATTCCAGAGGTTGAAAGGTGATGTTATTTTTGTTCAGGAAACACATTTTAGAGAGGGTTCCGCACCAGGGTTTCGCAATGCACGCTATCCGACGGGCTATTTTAGCAATTTTGGGGAGACAAAATCTAGGGGGGTTGCCATTCTTTTTGCGCGACATGTGCCTTTTACTCTGCAAGATGTGGTAACTGACCCGCAAGGTCGATTTTTGATGGTTAAAGGGATGTTGGGCAATACTAAGTTAACTTTTGTAAATGTTTACCTGCCGAACCGCTTGCAAACCAAATGTCTCCGAAAAGTGTTACGATGTTTGTCCGAGTTTCAGGAAGGTTTTGTGGTCTTAGGGGGTGATTGCAATGTTTCGTTAGATATGCCGGCAGATTGTGTCCAGGGTGGGGGATCGTCTGTTCCCTCTCTACGGGTCCAATTTCGTAAACTCTTGTCAGAGGACCGTCTGATAGATTGTTGGCGTCTCAGTAATCCAGCAGTAAAAGACTACACATTTTATTCACATGCCTTTAAGAAGTATTCTAGAATAGACTATTTTTTTGTGGAACATAGGGCTTTGGAAATGGTACGCAGTTGCAAAATAGGACCCATAACATGGTCGGACCATGCACCCCTTCTGTTATCTTTAGCCCTACCTAATTTAGTGCGAACGGAGAATGCCTGGCGTTTGAATGAGTCATTGCTATCTGATCCCATGACGCGAGCGGCGGTGACTGCCTCCTTGAAAATGACACGGATGATGTAACACCCGCAACGGTTTGGGAGGCTCACAAGTGTGTGTTGAGAGGTGCTTTTATCTAGTTGGGCTCCAGGCGCAAGAAGGAAAGGACCGCCAGAACGGAGGAATTGCTGAGGGAGATCACGGCCTTAGAACTGACGCATAAATCTGACCTAGATCCTGAATCATTCTGACGATTAGTTCTCTTAAGAGCTGACTTAGCTAAATTAACGAATGCACAGGTGGCGCGGGCCCTTACACTGACGAAATATGCTTACTACACCCAAGGGAATAAATGTGGCAGGCTACTTGCACGTGCTCTGAAGAAACGATATCAAGCTACTTTTATCCCGAAACTGCGTACTAGCACAGGATCCGAGGTCAATACGACCCGAGACATTGCGGAAGCCTTCCATGCTTATTACCAAACTTTATATAATATTGATGAGAGTAGGGTCCCTGAGCATATAGTGGACTCGTTTTTGGCTAAAACGATTAAAACTACTGTACCGCGTAATGTTAGCCGACAATTAGATAACCCGCTTACATTAGAGGAATTTACGGAGGCTTTAAAATTAACGCCCGGGCCCTGACGGGTTTACGGTGCTATATTATAGGACTTTCGGGTCTATTCTGGGCCCTAGATTTGTTAAAGCTTTTAACTCCATTTCGGATACCTTTCCTATTCCACCTGCGACGCTCCTCGCCTCTATCTCTGATACCGAAACCGGATAGAGACCCGTTAGATTGCGCTAATTATAGACCCATATCTTTAATAAACGTTGACTTAAAATTGTTTACGAAAATACTGGCTTTACGACTTAAGCCTCTCCTGACTTCAGTGATTCACAGAGACCAGACGGGCTTTGTACCGGGCAGGGAAGCCTGTGATAATACTATTCGTACCGTCTCCCTCATCCATCATGCTTCCAGGATGGATCAGCCTTTTTTAGTCTTCTCGGTTGACGCTGAAAAAGCGTTTGACCGAGTGGACTGGTCTTATCTTTTTCGGATGTTGGAGAGGATGGGTTTTGGTGATCGATGGTGTTCATGGTTGCGGGCGCTGTATGACTGCCCTCAGGCACGAGTGCGGGTTAATGGCAGACAATCGACTCCGTTGACGATACATAATGGGACTCGACAGGGGTGCCCTCTGTCTCCTCTCCTGTTCCTGCTGTATCTGGAACCCCTATTGCAGCGATTAGAGATAATCCGGCGATTCGAGGAGTAACTGTTCCGGGACAGGAGCTCAAGGTGGCCGCATTTGCGGATGACCTGTTGTTCACCTTGACGGATCCCCTTTCATCGGTGTCGGCTTTGATGACGGAATTAGATGCGTTCGCAGTTTTCTCGGGATATAAAATTAACGTGCTGAAGAGTGAGTTTTTAGGGGTAAACCTTTCACGAGTCGTGACTGAGAGTATTCGTCATACCTATGGAATGCGGTGGGTTCCGGATGGACTTCAATATTTAGGAATACGCTTATCGTCGGACCTAGACAAATTATTTCAGTTGAATTACGTTTCTCTGTTGCAACAGATCAAGGGGGACTTACGTAACTGGAACTTACCCCATATTTCATGGTTGGGAAGGATCAATGTCTTACGGATGAATATATTACCTCGACTGTTATATTTGTTCCAAACCCTCCCTATTACTGTACCTCAGACATTTTTCTCTGATTTGCGACAGACATTTACAGGCTATGTTTGGAGGGGGAAGAGGGCGAGGATATCTTACAGTGAATTGACAAGACCGGTGGGAAGGGGTGGTCTGGGCCTGCCCCATGCTTATTTTTAGTATCTAGCAGTGTTTTTTTCTATACTATACGGCTTGGCCAAAGGAACGATGGGTAAGCTTTGGGAAAATGTGTTACAGGCAGGAATTGCTTGGCCATTGTCCTCCTTGCCCTGGCAGTCGGCACCGCTGGCAAACCTGGGGCTTCGGTCACACCCGCTACTGAGCACACTGCTAAGGCTGTGGAGGAAACATGGAGTGGCATCAGGACTGACTACACTGACTTCCCGCTTGACACCTTTGACTCACAATCCCCTGTTCCCACCGGGACTGACCCCGACATTTTTGGATGGGTTACTACCAAAACCGTATATACCGCTAGAAGCAGTAGTGGAAGACGACAGATTGCTCCCCCTGGACCGATTGGTGGCCCCAGAAATAGCGAACAAGTCTATGGTGAAGTTCCAATATGCCCAACTAAGTCACTTTATTCGCTCTACTACGTGGTTGACAGAGGGGTTGCCTCCATTGGCCCCCTTTGAGACCTTCTGTACCGATAAGAATAGATATGGACATATTGTCTCGAATCTTTATTCATACATAATGAGAGGGGCCTATAAAATTGATTCTCCGTTGCTACTTAAGTGGGAAACAGATTTAGGAGTAGATATTTCGGCTGAGGAATGGTCCAGGGCTTTCGAACTTACATACTTTGCGTCCAGGAGTCAGGCGCTTCGTGAATCGAATTGTAAATTGTTTATGAGATGGTATCTTACCCTGTCTGTTTTACATGCTATGGATCCATTGTTGCCTGATATCTGTTGGAGGTGTAAAGTGGCCAGAGGTAACTATGTCCACATATGGTGGACTTGCCCGAAAATTCAAAACTTCTGGTCAGACGTTGCACACGAGATATCGCGTTTAGGGGGCCTGGAAGTGGAATTTACTCCCTCTGCCTATTTGCTTAATGTACTGCCCTTTTCGATGCTCACCTTTAAAAACTCGCTTCTGGCAATTCTGTTAACCATAGCGAGGGCACTGATTCCGTTATATTGGAGGAGGGAATGTGCACCCACCGTCAGGGATTGGGTTCTGAGGGTGGAGGGGGTCAGAGCTTTAGAAGAAGTGCACTACAATAGTTTGGGTAAATATGAGGAATTTTATGCGATCTGGCGTCCATGGTCCTCGAACCTTCGCTCAATAACGGTCTCAGACCGGCCACCGGTGGGGGGAACAAGAGGTCTCGTAAAGATAATCGACCGGTTATGGAGGGGCAGAGGTGAATTTAGATCCGAGCCTGGGCTGTGTTGGCTTGACATACCATTCTGGTACTAGCTTTACTGCTGTTTATTTAAGGATACGATGATCACCTTTTTAGTTACAGTTAATTTAGAATTTGTTATATTATAAAATTTCAGCACTGTTTATGACCAAGAGGCACTTTGATTGTATTCTACATTATTGTGACAATATGATCTCTTATGTGACTTGTATTTTATACTTTGCCAATAAATATATTTTACACAAAAAAAATAAAAATAATAATAATGTAGACGACGTTACAATACATTGAACAAAATTTGATAAACCAGTACTGGTGGAAACGAGGGCCCTATTTTCGTGGAAATTTACAATCTAGAAGATACTTTACAGAAATGTTGGGATGAAAGGCTTCAGACTCTAGATGGCGTCCCACAATTTCAATCGGGAGTCTGTATTATTAGCATACAGGCAGAATTGGCCTTTGTGTCAAATGCAGTAAATGCAAAAATAAAAATGGTGAGATCTCCTGCTTATGGGGATTTGTAGTGATCATAATGAGATAATGAGCAATGCAGCGTCTAAAAAATACTGATATCTGTATGTGGCATAATGCCTGTATAAGGAAATGACCGTAACAGCTTGTATCAGTACTATACAGGGATTTTCAGTCACTATAGACCCCTGAATCTTATCCCTGTACAGCAGTCAGCGACCCTATACTCTCCATCACTTCCAACCTTTCCCTGTTGTAATGCAGTATAAAGATTGCTGAGCTTTTTGTTACAGCGTGGGACGAGGCTGCTCCTTTCACCTTCTTTGCGGTCACAGAAGTGAATATAATAAATGTTGACAGGAGTACAAATGGTATTGTTCCTACATGTCATTGTTACTTGTTTTTCATAGCAGAAACATGCATGTATGTTTTTGGTAGTGAAAGGGTTAAATAATTTCAGAGCCAAAAAATAAAACCTACTAGCATTTGGAAATTGAATTTGCATATAACTTGCCCAGCAGGGCTTTGTGGCAGAGACGTGCAGTCAGGGGTGGCAGGGGATGCAGAGCCTCCCCTGCCATTCCAGTAAATTAATGTGCTCATTGTTCTGTAATGACATGTAATGTGTGTATATTTAAACTGTAAATAAAATGTTAATTATTGAAAAAGTTCTCATACTTACCTCTCCACGCTCCTTCGCTGCTTTTCTGTCCTCCGCTTTTTTCCCCCTGCACTTTCAGTTTGCCAGCTGTTGTGTGTGTGTGTGTGTGATTCACTACACAGACAGCAGGGGCAGCACTGAGCCAGCCTAGCCTACGCAATTTGCGCAGCTGAATGATACACTAACTGCGTAGCTCAAGCTGGCTTTGCTTCCTGGTGCTACACTCTTTTGTGCCTCCAGAGGCACTGAGAGCAACTGAAAGCTTGAGCCAATGGGAAAGCTCCATTGGTCTCAAGCAATTCTTTTTTTAAAAAAATGCCCCCATGGAAGGCAGAGTTCCCCATCGATTGATTGACGCAGGACAGTCGTTGACCTCGTCAGTCGTGGGGGGGGGCAGGCAGAGCTCAGCAGTCAGCATGTGTGTAATAGCACCTTCTATTAGTCCGTATTGTAAGTGCATTCTCTTAGAACTGTAAAAAAAAAAAAAATTGCGAACTTTACTTTATAAATAGTGACACTCTATTCTCCTATATAACGATAATCAAATGCGTAAATTGCAACTGTGTAACCCTGTGTATATCTGGCTCTGATACTAGCCAGTGCCTCACCAGCCACTGACCTCACCGCATGTCACTGCTTTGTGGGATATGTAGTTCAATGACATATCATTATAGAGTTAAAATACCATCCTTCACATACCGTTATAGGGTTAAAACAAGAGCATGTGCTAAAGGGAGGGGTTAAACATTAACTCCACATCACCACCTCTGCACTCCTCCCCTCCCTTTTCACCTCCCTTTTCAACCCTTTAGTTTCCATTGACAACTTACCTACTAGAAATCTAGTGATGATCTCTGCGGGATATGACATGCTTCCTGCCCATTGATGTCATGTGACCACAGAAGGCCTGGATGCTCCATCCAATCCAGGGGCTCTTAGTGCAGGAAGGCTTTGATACCATTGGATAAAGGTAGTTCCCAAAGTTCTCCAAACCTGAGCTGATGGCTCTCTGAGCTGAGGGTCTGGGTAGGACTAAGCATCTTAATTTGGATGGCTGAATTAGCCCTCCAATACTGTCTAGTGTGTCCCTTACCATAGTAGTATCAGGAGCATTGTAATGGTGGATGTATTTGCCCTGTGTGTGTTACATTTAGCACCTTATGTAAACTTTTTGAATGTTCCTTGTCTGGTTCACGCTAAGGAGCATGAAAATTGACTGCGTCTCTGTATTCTCTTAGTTATTGCTAAGCTGAAATGTGTACTTTGTACTGATTTGTCTAAGCGTAAGTTTGTAATTAAAAATGTTTCCACGGGTGCACAGCCTAATCAAAAGGGAAGCACGTGCTAGTGTTAACCATGAATCTTCTTGGGTTTTGTGGTCCGCGAGCTTACGATTGTGTGGAAAAATCATCCCTGCCCTCAGAGATTTAAAAGTTATTTTCTGCTTTCCGTGTTATATTTCACGGTGTTCTCTAAATAAATACCGTGATGTGTCAAAACCAAGGAGGTCAGCTGTTCCTTTGATGTTGAAACCACCAGATCTTGCTCCAGAGTTATAAAAACAAACTCCAAAGAAGACCGTGCCCCCACTTCCCATGAAAAGATAAAAAATACGTATCTTAATATTCTTGATCCGTCCCTACCGGAAGATGTTACAGTGATACAGAACAGAAAAGAAACCTGACTAGAGGGGTTATTCAAAGAGCACCGAGTTGGCCACGAAATTGCACAGAACAGTGAATTTCCATGTATGGTGCAATTTTGTGGCAATTCGGCTATTTAAAAAGCTGGCAGTTCGCCTAATATTGGTGAATTTCCAGGGAAATATGGTAATCTTTGGCGGCAATGAAATTCCCCATAGAGTAGTTATGGTTACTCTATACAGAGAACACCGAACAGCACAGAATTGTCAGTGTATCTAAACTTTACCCCAAACTAGGTGCCCTGTACCGAAACAAATCTTGACTGAGCCCCGCAGTAAGAAAGCAGTGCAACAAATGCTTATGGCGGCTATTGAATACGGAGATGTAGTATATGCAGCTGCCCCGCAAACACACCTTCATAAACTTACTACATTGTATAACTCATTCTGCCGCTTTGTGCTACAATGTAACTACATGACCCACCATTGTGACATGTTAAAAGAACGAAACTGTCCGTTGCTGGAATTTAGACGCACCCTTCACCATGACCTTGCCAACCTGGTGTTTAAGAGCTTTTCTGGGAAGCTACCACCCTACCTGAATAGACTGCTTCCCCCAGCAGTTCCCTCATCCTATAACCTCCGATCCAGGACCTGCACCTTACTTGCAGTGCCACAATACAAAAAGAAAGTGTCTCAATCCTCATTTTCCTACAGAGCACTGCAATTATGGAATAACCTCCCAGATGCCATCAAATCTTCCCCCAATCTAAAGTCCCTTAAGACAAGCTCCCTATTAACCTACCTCAATACAGAATGCACCTGTAAACATGTAACATAGGTACTATATTTTCTACATATTTTCTGTTAATCTGTATATTTGTGTTCTTGTTTTTAATATCTTGCATTTTATTACTTTTGTATGTCTGTACCTACTGTAACAATTCAATGTTCTTGAACCCAGGACATACTTGTAAACAAACGAAATCTCTATGTATCCTTCCTGATAAAATCCTTTATAAATAAATGAATGCACTGATTTTCAGTGGTTTCGTTCGACAGGTCCCATAGGTTGCAACGTAATAAAAATTCCTTGTTTTTCTTAAATATTTATTCAACCATTTATTCTTTTCATTTGCAGCAAAAAAATCTTTCTTTTTTTTAGACATTTTTCAGGATTTTTTGCATCGAAAGTTGTTGTTTTTTAAAAATGGTGTTGCGCTTTTTCCTGTAACAGAACTTTTTATTATTATTCATACAATCTCATATTATTGACAGGCATTTTCATGCGGTATTTATATTTAAAACACCTTTTAGCGTTTGTTTTTTTACCCCTGTTCGGCAGCTTCTCAGCTTTGTCCGGCAGCTAGTCGGCGGTCTGTTGGGCAGGTCGCCGGCTTATTTCAGATCGTTTCGTCGGTCTGTTCGGCAGATCGTCGGATGCATTCGGCAGTTTTTAAGATCGATTTGGCGGTTTTTCGATTTGTTCAGTGGTTTTGCGACAGTTTTTCCATCCTCTGGTTTTGCAGATGTTTGAGGGTGTGTTTGGCAGGTCGATTCGTCTCACTTCGGGAACCCTGCGGTGAATGCTGAATTAACCGCAGGGTTGGCAAATTTAACTCGCCAAAGTGCAGCGAACGAGAAAGCACCGAAATGTCGGGGACATTTCAGTGCTCTTTGAATAACACCTTATATCTATGCAAAACATAAGAACACAAATAAATGGACCATAACGCAGGACAGTATTATACCGATATTATATATATATATATATATATATATTTGCCCTCTGCAGAAATGCACTCCCAAAATGGCAAAATATCTGCGTTCATCACAAAAAGATGTTATCCCTCTTCGGTATCAATGGGCACCATACTCCGGACACAGCAACAGCAAACTCTAATCTGCATAAGGGGCAACAAACAGACAGGAAAATTCCCTGATGAAGTTGGCTGGACCAACGAAACGAGTTGGAAAGTTTAGATTAATAAATCACTTGTTTTATTGTATTGAGCCCTGCTCCGGATCTATTTCTACTCCATTGCTGCTGTTAATGCTGCTACCAGTTAATTTGCTGTCGCTTATGCAGATTGGCGTTTACTGTTGCTGTGTATATAGTGTGGCGCCCATAGATAATGAGGAGGGGTCACATCTTTTTGCGATAAACGCTGATATTTTGCTATTTTGTGAGTGCAGGGCGCTAATTTATATACTGTATTGTTCTATGGTCCGTTTCTGTTTTCTTATGTTTTGCATAAATATACTCTTGTTTCCTTTTTTGTGCTTGCTCCATCATTATTATTCATACAATCATACAATAAAAAGTTCTGTTACAGGAAAAAGCGCAACACCATTTTTAAAAAAAAACAACAACTTTCGATGCAAAAAATCCTGAAAAATGTCTATTAAAAAAAACCAAAAAACATTTTTTTGCTTAGATCAGGGCTCAAAATTTCCACTCGCCTGCTCACATTTGGCGAGTGGAAATTAAGTGAGGGCGAGTGGAGGTTTTTCCCTGTTATCAGTATCGGCATGGTACTTAGTCAATATACCGATGACAGGGATTTTTCTGCTTCTACTCGCCGGTACTCCGTATCTGTACCCAATGTCCCCCCAGCTTTTGACAAGTGCCATAGACGGATAACATAGGATTTCTTTTTATTATTGTGTGTGAATGGGGGAGGGTGTATTTATGTGGGGGCAGTGTGTGAATACAGGTGGGTGTATTTATGTGGGGGAAGGGGTTAGGTGGGACAACTGGTGGCAAGTAACTCTTAAGGCCTGGCTAGTAGCTTGGGACTTGAAATTTTAAGCCCTGGCTTAGATCGTCCCCACTCTAATATGTGGTTCAACAACAACTAGGTCACTCAACCATATCAATAAATACCGATCTGCTGCCACATTGTAGAACTGAGTACATGTTTCATTAGTTGAAAGGATACAATAGGGTTAAATCAGGAGGGGATAGGAAACAGAAGGGTTAAACAGTTACCCCTCTTGACTCCCTCCACACTCCTCACTCCCAGTTTAACCCTTTAGTTTCCTTTTAAGCACTCGCCTGAATACAGTGCAGTTCAGGCTATGGTACACTTCCAGATCAGCATGTCATGTGCTCGCCAGCCGATCCAGTGGCACTCAATGCGGGAAGACTTTGATACCATTGGATAGGGTTGGTATCCGAAGTACTCCAAGGCCAAAAAACCTAAGTTGAGGGCTACCTGAACTGAGGTTCTGGGTGGGATTAACCAGCCATATTTAGATGGCTCTCTGTGTCCCCCTTAGAGGGGAGAGAGGGAGCAGGAGCTCACAGCAGTGACCAGTCAGATAAGAGTGGCCAAACTTTGTACAAAGTCTCTTTAAGTGGAGGTGCATCACCCAGATAGGGGAAAGTTGTGGCTCGTGTCTTAAGCTGCTAGAGTTGTGTGCACCAGGGAATGCATTACCCTGTTATTGCTGATAACTAGGGATGCACCGATACTAGTATCGGTATCGGTGCCGATACCGGGACCTGTACGAGTACTTGGTACTCGTGCAGGGGCCCCCGATACCTAAACCGATACCGGAAGCCAGCGCTGGGCTGGCTTGCCAGCCGGTTTCTGTGCGGCAGTGCTCAGCGTGCTGCCAGGCTCCTCCAGCATCTTCTCCCTCCGAGCGGCCGCCGGCAAAATGTTGTAGCCCGGCCGCTCATTGGGATCCACCAGCCGCCATCTCATGAGATTGCGGAGTTCACGAGATCTCGTGAACTCCGGGATCTCGCGAGACCGCGACTGTGTGTGGTTCCCAACGAGCGGCCAGGCTACAACCTCTGCCAGCGGCCACTTGAAGGGAAAAGACGCCAGAGGAGCCTGGCAGCGCGGGAGGGCAATATGTGAGCGAGCTGGGGGTCATATCTGAGCGAGCTGGGGGTCATATCTGAGCAAGCTGGGGGCAATATGTGAGCGTGCTGGAGGAAATATGTGAGCGAGCTGGGGCAATATGTGAGCGAGCTGGGGCAATATCTGAGCGAGCTGGGGGCAATATGTGTGAGCTGGGGGCAATATATATATATATATATATGAGGTCAGTTCCTATTGAAAAGTGGTCACATGACTTTAAATAACAGTATCGGTACTCGGTATCGGTGAGTACTTTTAAAAAGTATCGGTACTTATACTCGGTCTTAAAAAAATGGTATCGGTGCATCCCTACTGATAACAGCAGTCTGCAACACCAGGTAACAAGTGGATTAGTATGATCATGGAACTACCAATCCTTTGCCCTTGTCCATTCAAATACCAAGTGAACAAAGTTAATTAAGATCGAAAGGGAACAAAAAATAATTATAAGCTTAAAGAGACATTCTTAGACACTGTGACCATTAAATGCAGTGCGTGGGTCTCGGAAGGGGGATTCTATCCTATGAGTATGGGGGTTTAGCCCTGCTCACAAAGCCAAGATCAGCTTTCCTAACGGATTTCCAGCCAATTGCTCTCATTACACTGACATCGAGAGCCATTGGACTGGCTAAGCCCTGGACGTTTGGTAGTTAATGGGGAAGAACAAAACTACAGGCTATAAATAATACGTCCACCCCTAAGCAAGGACACGGATTATTTACATGACATCCTGAGAGGACGTATGGATATGGGACGGGGTCATCCCTGAAGAGACCCATTGCTGATATATAGAGCCTTGATATATACAGGCTCTGATCCATGTGAGTGGGCCATTGTTATCCCATATCCTCTATTTTTTGTCATACTGTATTACGCTATTTTATATTCTTTTGTTTTTACATGTCATTGGGAACGTCTACATCCTTGTCATCCTGTTTCTGGTAAACCATATTGTCCTTATTCCTATACCCCTTTTTGGTTATGGATCCCACCATTCTTCACCTTTTATGACTATATAAGCGCTTTTCCTCTTTTCGTGTGCTTGTATGATGTGCGCAGTCCGCACAAAATGCGTTCGTCTGACGGACTCGCGTTTAAAATGACATTGCGCTCACTGATTTCTGCGCGCAACGGTACTTTGCGCACATTTTTGCTCATCGGGTTTTCCGAGCGCAATTTCCCGACGGACAAAAAAATGCGCGAGGAATGTAATTCCATCGGTGATTTTCCTGCGTTAACGTTTAACTCTTCGCGCAAAAAAAACACGCGTTTAGCGTGCGTTTTTGCGTTAAGAATGTAATAGGACCCAATGTGTTTTAAATGGTTTTTGACAGCTAAGGGTCCCTCTCGCCCCCTCCATTCAGAAGAAGAAATACTGTGTTGGGATTAGCATGACTATAAATCTATAAACAGATCCTGAAAGATAAAGTGACCATTTGTTCATACACAGCAATTTGCAAAGTGACAGTAATCCTGTTGCCTCTTGTTTACAAAAGCTGTTGGGCAAAGCCAAAGTCCTCTTTAGGACCCAGCATCGTTTTTATAGCATCAAGCAATGGGTGTTTCCATAGACATCGGAATTAAATATCCAAGAATGCAAGGTAATAGTAGGCTATATGGCTTCTGGCATTCGTCCAGCCTTGGCAGTGGAACATTTGAAGTTGAAGCCAGTTCAATTAAACTCAATGTTCACCAAATAAAAGCTAGATTAACGTTAGAGGCTGCATTAACATTAAACTGCTACAAGCTAATCTATGTTATGTAGCATGAAACTATGCAGAATGAGCATTTAACAATGCATATACTGCTGCAGGTATACGTTAGACTTGTGCATCGATTTATTTATTTTTTCGGTTCGGTTCGGATTTTGTAAATTATCGTTTCCGCCGATGTTCGGTTCGTTTTCCGTATCGACTTTTTTTTGTGATTTTTGGAAATTTTCGTGTTTTTTGGAACGTCTGTTCTCCTCGTTTCAAAGTGTCTATTCGTTTTGACGTAAACTCATGGTTTTTCGGATCCGATATTTCTGTCGATACGATAATTCTGCCATTAAGATTTCTCATGTTTTACAAGAAGGATACATTGAGATTTCTCTGGTTTCCCGGGAAGGATACATTGAGATTTCTCTGGTTTCCCGGGAAGGATACATTGAGATTTCTCTGGTTTTACAAGAAGGATACATTGAGATTTCTCTGGTTTTACAAGAAGGATACATTGAGATTTCTCTGGTTTTACAAGAAGGATACATTGAGATTTCTCTGGTTTTACAAGAAGAATACATTGAGATTTCTCTGGTTTTACAAGAAGGATACATTGAGATTTCTCTGGTTTCCCGGGAAGGATACATTGAGATTTCTCTGGTTTTACAAGAAGGATACATTGAGATTTCTCTGGTTTTACAAGAAGGATACATTGAGATTTCTCTGGTTTTACAAGAAGGATACATTGAGATTTCTCTGGTTTCCCGGGAAGGATACATTGAGATTTCTCTGGTTTTACAAGAAGGATACATTGAGATTTCTCTGGTTTTACAAGAAGGATACATTGAGATTTCTCTGGTTTCCCGGGAAGGATACATTGAGATTTCTCTAGTTTTACAAGAAGGATACATTGAGATTTCTCTGGTTTTACAAGAAGGATACATTGAGATTTCTCTGGTTTTACAAGAAGGATACATTGAGATTTCTCTGGTTTTACAAGAAGGATACATTGAGATTTCTCTGGTTTCCCGGGAAGGATACATTGAGATTTCTCTGGTTTCCCGGGAAGGATACATTGAGATTTCTCTGGTTTTACAAGAAGGATACATTGAGATTTCTCTGGTTTTACAAGAAGGATACATTGAGATTTCTCTGGTTTTACAAGAAGGATACATTGAGATTTCTCTGGTTTCCCAGGAAGGATACATTGAGATGGGAATGATACAAAATTACAGAATCAGCGATATAACCGAAAAATACGATGTCCGAAATTACTGAAATGGAACCGAAATCAGGAATGGAGTTGAAATCACGAATGGAACGAAAATGATTCCCGATTTTACACATTTTTAGTCCATTCGAAAATTCCGAAAAGTTTTCGTTTCGGTTTGGAAATTTGTTCGGATCTGCCGTTTTCGGATCAGAAAATTTTCGGAAAATCTGCCGAATCCGAATCGGGAAATTTCGTGAAAATTCCGAAACGCACATCCCTAGTATACGTTTGTGAACCCTTTTGGAATTGCCTGGATTGATAAAATATATATGGTGCACTGTCCATCAATTAAAGGCTCACAAATCATGTTTACTGGCACTTACCAGTCTTTCTGTTTGTTTTTTCTCCAGAAACATTGGTTAGAGAAACAATGGCTCCATCCCAACTGTCTTCTCAGATTGGGAACAGCAAGTTGTTCCTCCTGAGGTTTTGGATCTCTATCTCCCAAAATGCTAGGGGCTCTATTAACTTCTTCGCGCAAACGTTAACACGTGCGCAAAAACACATTAACGCGAGGGGGGGAAAAACCCTTTGCGCAGAACGTCGTATTACAATGTCTGCGCAAAAAAATGCACGTTTACGTCTAAGGCTAGGGTCAGAGTGGGGCAGTCGGAACGCGCGTGCAGGCGCACTAAATCACGGCGGCAGTAGCAGCACATAACGGCCAATGACGGCCAATATACGCAGTACGTGCGTACAAAAGTGCGCCGACACCACGCAACCAGCAAATGAACGCATTTTTATCAGAACGTTAAACCGCTGCTACTGACGTACAGAGTGCGCTGCGGCCGCATAGCAGCGTGTGTGCGTGATTAGGAGATGTCAGACGCTGCTAGTGTGCGGCCAACATAACGTTCAAACAGCCGGATTTCCCTAGACTTCTTTTTACCCCATCGTCATGAAATACGTCCAGAATTGCGCATCGTCTGACCACTTAAGCGTATTCCGTGAAAAAATGCGTGCGCACGCATCGACGTACATTTTGACGGTGGCTGCAGAAAATGCGCTCATCTGTCCCTAGCCTAACAGCAGTGAACCTGCACGAACGCTGCGCGAGCGTAATGTACGTTGCGCGTCCTATACTTAACATTGTGAGTGCAAATGCGTTTGTGCGCTGGTACGCGGATGGTATTACATTCTATGCGCAAATTTTAACGGACAACGTTTGCGCGCATAATTTTAACGTCTTTGAAAAGCTGGTAGTAACGGCAAATCTGAACGTCCTGGCCGAAACCAAATACACCAGCCGGAAAAAAAATACAGCAAAGTATAGTTACACATTCTACACATACCCAAAAATTTTATTGAAGTTGTGTGTGTTTTTATTATTGCTGCAGCATATATACTCAGATTGATTTTGGCAGGCGCAAAAACTGAATGGGAGACAATTGTGGTTCTTAATTCGGATTGGCTGAATCGTGTGAAAAAAGAGAAACAGTCCGCACACCGATTTCTGCGCGCAGCGTTAATGCGCGCGCCATTTTTACACGCGTTATTTTTTGACGGATGGAAAAATGCACTCTGATTGTAATACCAGCGTTAATTTACGCGCGTCAAAACGTTTAACGCTTCGCGCACAAATTTATGCGCTGCGCGAGCGTTTTTGTGCAAAGAATTTAGTAGAGCCGTAAGACACTCATTAACGAGGACGAACATCTTGGGAAATGTAGTTCCAAACATCTGTAGGGCCAAGACGTCTGAGCCCACCCATAAGAGATGCGTTCTAAAAAATCACCAAGTTGCCAAAGGTTCCATAAGCTTGGCTAAACCCTGGGTACTCATCATCCACAGTAAGTCAATATCTGTAAATGGAGAAGGTTCAGGACGGTTTCCAGTCTCTCTAGGAGGGGGTGTCCTGTAAAAATCACTTCTCTGGTCCAATGGGCAATCCTTAAAGCCGTGAGGAAGACCCCAACATTAGCACCAGCAATAAGACCTCCAGTAAACTCTATAAATTGTGATGGTTTCCAGGTCGTCTGCCAGAAAAACACTGGAGAAGAATGAGCTTAATGGATGAATATAGTGGACGTTCTAAAGGAATCGTAGTGGCATGCCTCAAGTTTGACCAAAACCACCTGGATGTTCTACAGTGTTTCGCGGGAAACGTGCTGCAGACAGAGAAGAGGCAAGTTGAACTCTTTGGCAAAAACATCCCACCATTATTTGTGAATGAAAGTTGGTTATGCTCACCAATACCAAAACCTCATCCCAACTCTGAAGCATGGTAGAGAGGACATCATAGTTTGGGACTGCTGTGCTACCTCCTGATTTGGACACTTCAACCACTGAGAGGACAATGGATCTAAACGCGTACCAAGACATTTTACAAGAGAATTCCAACGCAGAAGTCCACGACCCCAAAGCCTAAGAGTGGTTGGCTTCTGCAACAAGACAAAGTGACCCAAAGCACCCCATAAATCAACTGAACAATAGCTGAAAAGGAAGAAGATTTGTGTCTTGTTTTGGAATTTAACCCACATGAGATGCCTTGCCGTGACCTGAGGAAGACTGTGCAAACAAGACTACTTTGGCATCTACGAAATCGGAAGGACGGGAGACACGGCCGTCAGAAAGTGTAGTCATAATACAATTCGTGTCACCCAGTACAGCCAAGCTCCCCCAAAAAGGACATGTCGTTCCGGTGCGCATGTGCACCAAGATGACAGTTTCCTTGCCTGGGCAGCCAATCAGGACTGCTCATGAAAGTGAGGTGCATTCGGGGTCTTGTTTGGTCTTACAAACACCAATTTTTAATATTGTGTTTAACCAGGCACTCACGGTGCATTTTCTCATCCCAAACTCCAGGGCTGTCAGATGATCAGAAGGACTAATGGAATCTATCAGGGTTATTCAAAGAGAATCAAAATGTCACGTTCGGTGCCTTTCGTTCTCTTCAATTCGGTGTGATTTGGTGATCCCATTTCGGCGACCCTGCGGTGTATTCAGCAAGCACCACAGGGCCGTCGTAGTGCAGGGAAAAGCCGCCGCAAAACCCGGTGAACGCACACCGAAACCCGCAAAAACATCTGGATTAACCCCGCCAAACACGCCAGAGAAACCTGAGCAGCCACCGATCAGAGCGCAGAGCAGCCGCCGGAAAAAGCCAACACCACAGACGAATGGAGTGAACAAGAAAAAAAAACGGACGCTTGAATGTTTGAAAAGTGAAACGCTGTTTGCAAAGAAACTACTGAGCGAAAATGTCTGAAATTTACACATAAGGTCCAAGGAATGATAATATAAAGGGCTGTTACAGAAAAAAGAAAAAACGATTAAAAAAAAAAACGAAGAAACTTTTTGGAGAAAAATGCTTAAAAGATCCTAAAAAATCTATACATAAAGAGACTCTTTACTGCAGAATAAAATAATAAACGGTTTCTTAGATATTGGATTAAAACAGGAATATTTTTAACATTGAAGCCTATGGGATTCACCTGAATAAATCTGTCGAGTGAAACCACCAAACAGCAGGGCAATTCGGCAACTTTTCACTGCTGGTTTGTGTTCTCTGAATAGATGAAGCATTGCTTCTCTATGGGGAATTCACTGCCCTCGAACAGTCACCGAACAGGCACCGTATGTGCAGGCAATTCGCCAGGATTTGGCGAACTGTGTGCTCTCTGAATAGCCGAATGACCAGGAAAGGTAACCGAACGCTGAATTTCACTGTTCGGTTACCTTTCGGCCACAATTCGGATCTCTTTGAATAACCCTGTCTGTGTCACATAAGAAAATCGGCTGCATTTTACTCTTGTGACCTGTTCGTAATTTCATCCTTGTTCTTGCAACTATATTCTTAATACTGGATCCAACTCCATATACCTGTCAAATGGGCAATAAAAGATAATCCACCAGTTTCTGAAAATCTTGAACACTTAATAGGTTATTCGGAGAGCACAGGAATTTCAGTGCTCTTTCCTTCGACCTCAATTCGCTGACCCTCCAGTGAATTCAGCATTCACCGCAGGGTCCCCGAAGTCCGCCAAATCGATTCACCAAATGCCGTTGAAAAAACACCTCAAAAACATCCAAAAAAACCACTGACTCGATCCGGTAAACCACCGGACCGCAGCCACAAACCCGCCAAACGCAGCCAGCGACCTGCCGAACATGGGTAAAAAAAAACAACTGCAACTTTTTTAAAAATAATGCATGAAAACGCCTGTCAATAATATATCAGATCCTATGAATAACAATAGAAATGTATGTTACAGAATTAAAAAGAAAAACCCCATTAAAAAAAAATATTCCAAAAAAAATTTCTGCAAAAAATACTCAAAAATTAATTAATAAAAGACTTTTTCCTGCAAATGAAAACGATAAACAGTTGGAAAAAAATATTAACAGAAACGGGGATTTTTTTTTTTTACATTTGAAGCCTATGGGATTTGCTTGTTTAAACCTGTCGAATGAAACCACTGAAAATCAGGACATTTCGACAACTTTTCGGGGCAGTTAGACGTTCTCTGAATAGATTAACCATTACCTCTCTATGGGGAGTCCACTGCCACCGAAGGTCACCATATTTTGCTGGCAATTCGCCAATATTTGGTGAATCGCTAGCTTTCTGAGTAAGGCCCCGTTCACACCTATGCGTTTTAGGCTGGGGTCAGACCAGCGCACTTTTAACGTGCGTTCTGGCGCACATAATTACGGCCGCACTAGCAGCAGATGACGGGCAATGACGGCCAATATACGATGTACGGCCGCACAAAAGTCCGGCCGTGCAACGCAAGTGGAATTTGAACGCATTTTTTTGAGAACGCTGAACCGCTAGCACTGACGTACTGAGTGCGCAGCTGCGGCATAGCGGCGTGTGTGCGTGATTAGGAGATGTCAGACGCTGCTAATGTCCAGCCTACATAACGTCCAGACGCAAAAAGAGTTTTATTGACGATCCGTACAAAATCACGCCCGAAAATGCGCGTCGTCTGACTGTTTTTGCGCATTCCGTGAAAAAATACGTCAATGCGTTCGGACGCACTTTTTCACGTTCGCAGGGAAAAATGCTTTCGTCTGACCCTAGCCTTAAAGCGTGTTCCTGCGCGCTATAAAACACATGAACGGGGGAATCCCATGATTTTCTACGGGACCCATTCAAACCTAAGCGTTTTAAAGCGCGCAGGAACGCGCTTTAAAACATCCTACGCACAAAGAAGTACGGGAGCTTCTTTGGTGCGTATAGCAGCGCGTTCGCGGCCATAGACATAGCTGTGAACGCCCTGCAATGTGCGTTCGCGCATTTTTTGTATGCGCGATACGAGCGCATATAAAAACCGCCTAGGTGTGAACCCACCCTAACTGAATTGCTGTGAGGCTGGGGTCAGACGAGCGTAGTGTTCACGTCCGTGATTGCGCCTAAAAGTACGTCCGTGATAGCATGAAAGAAAGTCCATTGGAGCCTGACACATGAAGTACGTCCGCACTGAACTGCGGATGCACAACGGCCTCGGCAAACGGACGCAGGTTAGGCAAGAACGTAATACTGCTAGAACGGACGTGCGGAGTGCGCTGCGTCCACAACGTCTGCATAGCTTTGTGTGTGAGTGATGGAGCATGGTCAGACGGACTGCATTTATACGTCCAGCATTTTTGACGGACAGAATGTTTTTTCATTGTAATTTATTTTTCCCTCCTACATCCGTCAAAAATAACTTCAGTGAAAAAACGGACTGTGTGACCACTACTGCGTCATCCGTACTGACGATGTCCGTACTGCACGGACGTACAGCCCGTAGAAATCACGCTCGTCTGACCCCAGCCTAAAATTGCACCATATGGGGAAATTCACTGTTCGGCGGCCAATCTGGCTCTCTTCGAATAACCCCTTAAAATTCTGCATTTTTTGCCAATAATTTCGATGAAAGGAGCGGTCCAGGGGTAACCATTGAGGATTGTTGCAGAATTCTTGTTAATCCAGGTGTTAATTTATGTAAATGCTGGTGTTGATTAACATTAAGCTTTTGTGCTTGTGACTAAACGATCTTCCATCTTCGCCTGGTATATTTGCTAATTGGTCTATTGTTGAGGCACTACTCCCACTTTATAAGTTGCTGAGCCTTAAATAAATTTCACATTGTACGCTGTGACTGATTCTCATCTCTTCAGTATGTCGCTAAGAGACAGTAAGCGTAAAACTTCACAGTACAATTACCTATAACACTGACACCCGTCAACCAGGGAGGGGAAAATATACTGGGTTATTCAAAGAGAATCGAAAAGTCACCGCACGTTCGGGACTTTTCGTTCTCTTCAATTCGGTGCGATTCGGCGATCCTATTTCGGCGACCCTGCGGTGTATTCGGCAAGCACCACAGGGCCGTCGTAGTGCAGGGAAAAGCTGCCGCAAACCTGACGCAAAACCCGGCGAACGCACACTGAAACCCGCAAAAACATCTGGATTAACCCCGCCAAACACGCCGGAGAAACTCGAGCAGCCGCCGATCACAGCGCAGAGCAGCCGCCGGAAAAACCCGACACCGCAGACGAATGGAGTGAACAAAAAAAAAACCGTACGCTTGAATGTATGCAAAGTGAAACGCTTTTTGCAAAGAAACTACTGAGCGAAAATGTCTGAAATTCAATGAATGATAATAAAAAGGGCTGTTAAAACTATTAAACGGAAACAAAATTTCGCCGAAAAATGCCTAAAAGATCCTAAAAATTCTATAAAGAGACTTTTTAATGCAGAATATTATAATCAACGGTTTATTAGATTTTTGTATTAAAACGGGAATATTCTTAACATTGAAGCCTATGGGGTTTGCCTGAATAAATCTGTCGAATGAAACCACCGAACAGTAGGGCAATTCGGCAACTTTTCACTGCTGGTTTTTGTTCTCTGAATAGACGAAGCATTGCTTCTCTATGGGGATTTCACTGCCCTCGAACAAGCACCGAACAGGCACCGTAAGTGCAGGCAATTCGCCAGGATTTGGCAAACTACCTGCTATCTGACTAGCCGAATGCCAGGAAAGGTGACGGTACGCTGAATTTCACTGTTCGGTTACCTTTCGGCCACAATTCGGATCTCTTTGATTAACCCTGTTAGTCTTTACTGTTTTATCCGTGTAGAAGATAATCAGATTACGGGAGTTATCCGTTAACCGACATCACTTATCGCTGTTGCAAACAACATTGAAAATAGTAGTTGTTGCAACCATGATAAACTTCGATGATCCGGAGAAGGGAAACTGAAGAAAGGCAGCCAAAGATTTTTTAATGAAACTTTAATTTCTCTCTGTGAATCACAAAGTTTATTGTGGTTGCAACCACAGCAGTTGCCAACGTTGACCCCTACCAAACGGTTGCCACTAAAACAGAGAGTAAGTAAGAAAATTTGCCCCTGCAAACTTTACATACCACCCCTATTTTAGCGTATCTATTCTGGGATAAGCGGTTTGTCAGCTCCCTGCACCGAAAGACTGCGGCAATGCTGCTGGTATTGGTTCCTGGGGTCCATAGGGCTCCATGGAGCCCTATGCTTTCCAGGGGCACGAGCTCTGCATGATGGAGACCAGTAGCTATTTGTTAACATTTTCACTGCTCCCTGCAAGATGAAGGGGCGATTTACGCTAAGATTAAATGTGAGTATGGGATTTATTGGTGAGGGAGGGGTTTTGTTAAGTGATTCTGCAAATGCAGAATCACTTAACACCAGCTTTTCTAAGTCAGTGTTTCTTCGAGAAATACCAGAATAGGAGAGCGAGTTAACTTGGTATAGTTTACGCTTCTGTTTGTAGGCGCAAATTAACGTCTCATACACAAAGTAGAAGCGCTTTATTCAAGGTGCAAACTCAAAAATTCATTAAGATAATTGCCGGAGACGTTATATATAGGGATGTGCATTCGTTTCGGAAAAATTCGGAGATTGTAACGAAATTTGTTAATTCGTAGTTCAGAAGTACTTCCAAATAACGAATCGATATGATACGAATTCAAAACAAAACGGTATATAACGAATTTATTTCGTTTTACACTGTGTCATCATCATAAAAGAAAAATTTGAATAACTGATATCAACTATTGAATTTGAAATGAACTATCAAATTGATATCAACTATCGAATTGATCTTAACATAAAATACAAGTAATAATCAGCAAAGGACTTTATGAAACAAATTAATTTTGTTTCACTGTTTAATTTGTCTCAAATATTAAATCTGTGACCCAGGTTAAAATTTAACTGTAGCTTTTCTTTTAACAGCAAAATTTAATTAATTGGGGTTTTATTTAGTGATCCAAAATTCGAATTGATATCAATTATCGAATTGATATATAAAATTCTAATCGATACGAAATCAATACGAAAACCAAAACAATACGAAATGAAAATAGTTACAAAATTCCGAAAACAAAATTATTTAAAAACGTAACGAAACAAAACTAAAGTAATTTTTCAGTCATGCACATCCCTAGTTATATACAGTATAACACATCCAGAAGTTATCTTAACGACAACTATGGAATAGGACACGTTGTTTGCATCAATGCTAAACAACGTCAGATAGTGGATAACCCTATGTCTATTTTCTCCGTATATCAGGGATCGAGTTTCCCCACTGCTTTTGCAGGGGGAACAGAGTTCCCATTCGCTCCACGTTTTGCCAAAGGTTTATTGAGCTGTTCAGTCACATATTTCCTTGTTTTGGACTCAATTTAATCCCATTGGCAGATATTTCACAAAAAATATCGTTGACTTTTTGCAAAATATTGGCGTATCTCTTATCTCTTCTATACATGGGGTCCGGAAGTTAAATCTTGCCCACGACCGGCTCCGGATTGCATTTACCCCTTACTCCTTTGAAGACCGAAGCCACCTGTGTTTTCCTCTTACCTGAATGGCTCCCCCTCCCCTTCATACTCGTCTCCCCTCTACCCCCTCTCCGTTCTTTTTTCTTTCTTTCTTCCCTCTTCTTTCTTCCCCCTTTCCTCTTCGTTTTTGCTCTCTCGGACTACTCTGATTAGAGGCATCACATGTATCCGCGGGAACTCGTTTTCTCATGATACACACTCAGGGTTATTCAGAGAAAGGTGAAAATCAGGAGAAAAGAACAATGTAGAGTCTAGACCAAATAGCCGATTTGGAAAGTGCGATAAATGGGAGAATTTTTCTGGCTTGGCTATTTTGACCTAGAATTTTCACTTCTCCAGTTTTCACTTCAATTTTCACTTCTCCTGAGTTTCACCTTTCTTCGAATAGACCTGTATGACTATCAGGAGAATGACTGGAGAAGTGGAAATTCTAGGTCAAAATAGCCAAACCAGAAAAATTCTCCCATTTATCTCCCTTTCCAAATCGGCTATTTTGACCTAGAATTTTCACTTCTCCAGTCATTCTCCTGCTTTTCACCTCTCTCTGAATAACCCTGTATGACGCAAGGGCCCCCGGGAGCTAAAAGATTCACACCTCATGATGTTGATTGATTCTTTATTAAGTTTTCTGCATTTCACTTCGGACTGGACTAGGGGCCAATTGTATACTCCTTTTACTTGCCGGATGACGTCTTCTGTATGGGGCCACAAGCTGTTTGTTGGTGTTCTAGTCACCTAGCGATGGTCCATATATAATATTCTGTGTCTTGATGCATTTTCTATTTCTTTTTTGTTTTGCTTCTCTTTTAAAATACAAAATTTTGATTATAAAAAAAATATATATATATAATATTGGTCCAGAGCTGAAAATGTAAAAAATGATGCTGGTCTGAAAAAGAAGCTGTCCAGTAAAATACCTGAAAAACTATACTTTTGGCCAGCATCATGTCCATGTATACTGTTAAGTTTGCCTATTTGAAATCCAATGTGTAACAAAAGGGTTTATTCGAATTTTCTGTTTCCTGTCTCAAACTACATTTATCAACACCTTCCAGCACTTGAATTGTTGTTGTTTTTTTTAATTGGCTTACTGTAAGGGATCGTACCGGGGGCACAAGATTAGCAGGTTCTCTCTCTCTCTCTCGTGGGGATTGCAGGAATGGTAGTCACTGGGTACTTTGGGTCACTGGGTACTTTGGAGCACTTGGAGACACGAGGAGCTTTGGAAGGCAAGCAAGGGTGGGTACATGATGTGTTGCAAAGCAAAGGCGGATACACGGTGGGTTGCAAAGCAAGGGCGGATACACGGTGGATTGCAAAGCAAGAGTGGATACATGGTGGGTTGCAAAGCAAGGCTGGATACACGGTGGGTTGCAAAGCAAGAGTGGATACATGGTGGGTTGCAAAGCAAGGGCGGATACACGGTGGATTGCAAAGCAAGAGTGGATACATGGTGGGTTGCAAAGCAAGGGCGGATACACGGTGGATTGCAAAGCAAGAGTGGATACACGGTGGGTTGCAAGGCAAGGCTGGATACACGGTGGGTTGCAAAGCAAGAGTGGATACATGGTGGGTTGCAAAGCAAGGGCGGATACACGGTGGGTTGCAAAGCAAGAGTGGATACATGGTGGGTTGCAAGCCAAGACTGGATACACGGTGGGTTGCAAAGCAAGGCTGGATACACGGTGGGTTGCAAATCAAGGCCGGATACACGGTGGGTTGCAAGGCGAGGCTGGATACACAGTGGGTTGCAAGGCGAGGCTGGATACACAGTGGGTTGCAAGGCGAGACTGGATACACAGTGGGTTGCAAGGCGAGGCCGGATACACAGTGGGTTGCAAGGCGAGGCTGGATACACAGTGGGTTGCAAGGCGAGACTGGATACACAGTGGGTTGCAAGGCGAGGCTGGATACACAGTGGGTTGCAAGGCGAGACTGGATACACAGTGGGTTGCAAGGCGAGACTGGATACACAGTGGGTTGCAAGGCGAGGCCGGATACACAGTGGGTTGCAAGGCGAGGCCGGATACACAGTGGGTTGCAAATCAAGGCCGGATACACGGTGGGTTGCAAGGCAAGACTAGATACACGGTGGGTTGCAAGCAAGGCTGGATACACAGTGGGTTGCAAGGCAAGGCTGAAGATGCAGGGGCCAACGCAGGTCTCAGGAGCAGCAACTCACAGGACTAGACTGTGAGAGCAAATGGGCAACAATGCTGAAGCACTGACTGATGGGAGGTGTAGTATTTTATTGGCATCAGTGGGTGCTTTACTGCTCAGATCAATGAGTGAAAGTACTCCGGGAAAACCAGGGCTGGAAGTACTGAGGTCCAGGAACTGAAGTACCAGACTAGAACAAAACCTGGTATGGAATGTGCTGAAGTGACAGGAAGAAGGCTGCAAGGTGTCAGGGCACGTGCGAATCAGTCCTGCCACGGCTCTTCTTGGTTTCTGCCGTGGCGCTGGGCATGGGCCGTGGGAGCAAGGGCAGGCCTGGATCTGCTAAAACAAGGAGGTTCTATAGGTCTCCAGGCTGGTGACATGACACTTACCAAAATTTCCTAATTGAATCACTGCAGCCAAAATTTCCCTTACAGAGTATAAGCACCATTGCTGATATTCCAACCAAATGTTTATTGGGAATCACCCTTAAATTAGCCCTTATTTACAACTCAAGGATTGAAAAATGGCCAAATTGCAGCCGAAAAAGCTGCTGATTTTGGGTCGAATAAAACCAAACCCTTAATCACAATAAATATAAGGCAGTTATTAAGAATTATTTTAATGATTCCATAGAACCCGTTCTATATATATTGAGATATAGAATATTTATATAATGAAATAGAGTATTGCAGGATGCATTGATACCTTTTTATCTATCTATCCATGGGTTGGGTTTTAGGGTATAATTCTAGTACATATATATGTATTAATGTCAAAATTGAGTATATGGTGGTAGGCTAAGATTGAGATGGCAATGCGTAACTGGGTCAGACATATTGGTGAGTTCCCTCACTTATTTTTTTAGTTGGACTCTGATGGAGTGGATCAGGGATCTCAGATCCATGCCCCCCCCCAGTTGTGGCTGAACTACAACTCCCATAATTCTCTGGTCATCTATTGCATTCATTGAAAGGATTCTGGGATTTGTAGGCCATCAACATCTGAGCGGGAGAAGATTGAGATCCCTGGAGTAGATGGATGGATAGTTACAGGGGTGGATATATACTTGGATAGATGGTTGGTTGGATAGATACAGGGATGGATAGATACAGGGATAGATGGTTGGATAGATACAGGGATAGATGGTTGGATAGATACAGGGATGGATAGATACAGGGATAGATGGTTGGATAGATACAGGGATGGATAGATACAGGGATAGATGGTTGGATAGATACTGTCAGGGCTGCGGGTTCCGGGACGGCTGGTCCGGCGGTCCCCTCCACATCGGGCTGCTGCTCAGGGTGGGTTGCGGCTGGCGCATGGGCCTGGCGTTACCCGGAGACCCGGCTTACCTCTGTCGCGGGTCCATGACTCCGGGGGGACGACGAGTGGATCCCCGGGTGTCCGCCGCGGGCTTGCGTCGCAGCCCAAGACTGCTGGCCCAGCACGTGCCCCAGAATGGACGCGCGCGCGGCCAGGCTCCACCAATATGGCGGCGGCCCGCGGCGCGCGTCTATGACGTCACCAGCGTCTCGGAGTAAGGAGGAGCTCCATGGTACTTAAGGGCAGACTTGCCATTCTATCTTCGCTTCACTATGTAGCAGTTCCCTCAGTATTGCTCTTCCCATTCCATATTTTATGCCTTCCTGTGATCCTGACTTGGCTTGTGACCCCGACCTCCGTGTACCGCTGTGATCCTGACTTGGCTTGTGACCCCGACCTCCGTGTACCGCTGTGATCCTGACTTGGCTAGTGACTTTAACCTTGCTTTCTTCACCAACTCCTTGGGCTCCCTGTATCCTACTCCCGGGATCCCTGACAGATACAGGGATGGATAGATACAGGGATAGATGGTTGGTTGGTTAGATAGATAGATCGATAGATATAGGGATAGATGGATAGATACAGGGATATATAGATAAATTGATAGATGGCTAGATAGATAGATACAGGGATATATGGTTGGATAGATGGTTAGATAGATAGATAGATACAGGCATATATACAGTCATGACCAAAATTGTAGGCACCCCAGACATTTTTCCAGAAAATCAAGTATTTCTCACAGAAAAGTATTGCAGTAACACATGTTTTGCTATACACATGTTTATTCCCTTTGTGTGTATTGGAACAAAACAAAAAAAGGGAGGAAAAAAAGCAAATTGGACATAATGTCACACAAAACTCCAAAAATGGGCTGGACAAAATTCTTGGCACCCTTAACTTAATATTTGGTTGCACACCCTTTGGAAAAAATAACTGAAATCAGTCGCTTCCTATAACCATCAATAAGCTTCTTACACCTCTCACCCAGAATTTTGGATCACTGTTCCTTTGCAAACTGCTCCAGGTCTCTTATTGGAAGTGTGCCTTTTCCCAACAGCAATTTTAAGATCTCTCCACAGGTGTTCAATGGGATTTAGATCTGGACTCATTGCTGGCCACTTCAGAACTCTCCAGCGCTTTGTTGCCATCCATTTCTGGGTGCTTTTTGACGTGTGTTTGGGGTCATTGTCCTGCTGGAAGACCCAAGATCTCGGACGCAAACCCAGCTTTCTGACACTGTGCCCTACAGTGCGACCCAAAATCCTTTGGTAATCCTCATATTTCATGATGCCTTGCACACATTCAAGGCACCCAGTGCCAGAGGCAGCAAAACAACCCCAAAACATCATTGAACCGCCACCATATTTCACTGTAGGTACTGTGTTCTTTTCTTTGTAGGCCTCATTCCGTTTTCGCTAAACAGTAGAATGATGTGCTTTACCAAAAAGCTCTATCTTGGTCTCATCTGTCCACAAGACGTTTTTCGAGAAGGATTTTGGCTTACTCAAGTACGTTTTGGCAAACTGTAGTTTTTGCTTTTTTATGTCTCTGTGTCAGCAGTGGGGTCCTCCTGGGTCTCCTGCCATAGCGTTTCATTTCATTTAAATGTCGACGGATAGTTCCCGCTGACACTGGTGCTCCCTGAGCCTGCAGGACAGCTTGAATTTCTTTGGAACTTGTTTGGGGCTGCTTATCCACCATCCGGACTATCCTGCATTGCAACCTTTCATCAATTTTTCTCTTCCGTCCACCCACAGAGAGATTAGCTACAGTGCCATGGGATGCAAACTTCTTGATAATGTTGCGCACTGTGGACAAAGGCAAATCTAGATCTCTGGAGATGGACTTGTAACCTTGAGACTGTTGATATTTTTCCACAATTTTGGTTCTCAAGTCCTCAGACAGTTCTCTTCTCCTCTTTCTGTTGTCCATGCTTAGTGTGGCACACACAGACACACAATGCAAAGACTAAGTGAACTACTCTCCTTTATATCTGCTTTCAGGTGTGATTTTTATATTGCCCACATCTGTTACTTGCCCCATGTGAGTTTACAGGAGCATCACATGCTTGAAACAATCTTATTTATCCACAATTTTGAAAGGGTGCCAAGAATTTTGTCCAGCCCATTTTTGGAGTTTTGTGTGACATTATGTCCAATTTGCTTTTTTTCCTCCCTTTTTTTGTTTTGTTCCAATACACACAAAGGGAATAAACATGTGTCTAGCAAAACATGTGTTATTGCAATACTTTTCTGTGAGAAATACTTGATTTTCTGGAAAAATGTCTGGGGTGCCAACAATTTTGGTCATGACTGTAGATAAATTGATAGATGGTTCGATAGATACAGGGATGGATAGATACAGGGATATATAGATACAGGGATAGATGGATAGATACAGGGATAAATGGTTAGATGTAGGTTATATACAGGGGGATAAATGGATGAATAGATAGAT
The DNA here is from genome assembly GCA_009667805.1 of Leptobrachium leishanense. Classification (NCBI taxonomy): domain Eukaryota; kingdom Metazoa; phylum Chordata; class Amphibia; order Anura; family Megophryidae; genus Leptobrachium; species Leptobrachium leishanense. Next base: position 122,778,640 of record CM019071.1, read on the forward strand.
ACAGGGATAAATGGATGGATAGATACAGGGATAGATAGATACTGTAGATAGATACGGGGTTAGATAGATATGGGGATAGATACAGAGATCGATAGGTACAGGGATAAATGGATAGATAGATACGGAGTTAGATAGATATGGGGATAGATCGATAGATAGATACAGAGATCGATAGGTACAGGGATAGATACAGGGGGATAAATGGATAGATAAATACAGGGATAGATAGATACTGTAGATAGATATGGGGTTAGATAGATACAGAGATCGATAGATACAGGGATAAATGGATAGATACGGAGTTAGATAGATATGGGGATAGATAGATAGATAGATACAGAGATCGATAGGAACAGGGATAGATACAGGGGGATAAATGGATAGATAATACAGGGATAGATAGATACTGTAGATAGATATGGGGTTAGATAGATATGGGGATAGATACAGAGATCGATAGATACAGGGATAGATAGATACTGTAGATAGATATGGGGATAGATACAGGGATAGATAGATACAGGGGGATAAATGGATGGATAGATACAGGGATAAATGGATAGATAGGTACAGGGATAGATAGATACAGGGATAAATGGATGGATAGATACAGGGATAAATGGATGGATAGATAGACACAGGGATAGATAGATACAGGGATAAATGGATGGATAGATAGATACAGTGATAGATAGATACAGGGATAAATGGATGGATAGATACAGGGATAAATGGATGGATAGATACAGGGATAAATGGATGGATAGATAGATACAGGGATAGATAGATACAGGGATAAATGGATGGATAGATAGATACAGGGATAGATAGATACAGGGATAAATGGATGGATAGATACAGGGATAAATGGATGGATAGATACAGGGATAAATGGATGGATAGATAGATACAGGGATAGATAGATACAGGGATAAATGGATGGATAGATAGATACAGGGATAGATAGATACAGGGATAAATGGATGGATAGATACAGGGATAAATGGATGGATAGATAGTTACAGGGATAGATAGATACAGGGATAAATGGATGGATAGATAGATACAGGGATAGATAGACACTGTACACATAGATTCAGAGATATAAAATAATAATTGGCTGACCTAGAAACACATTCTGCCTTACTTGCATTTTTCCCGGACACATAATCCTGAATAATATTTTAATGCCTGTACTAATGATCAGTGAGAACTAGTACATAACCTTGCATGGCGAGAACGAGAAAAGATCAGATCTGTGTTTTGTACTCTGACTATTAAATTAACTACGGGACTTTTAATTAATCACATGCTGTAAAGCAGTCTAGGGCTGGCAAGATGAGAGGCGATTAACATTGACAATCCTAGAACAACACTACTGCGAGATAAGAGTTTGCTAAATCACCTTCTTGTAATTAATATTTTCGCAATTTGTAATGAGTTTTTATACCTATTGTTGCAAATCAAAGATGAGGCTTCATCTAATTGGTGCTCAGAAAGTCAACTCCTCCCTGAGCACTAATAGCCAGCCGGCTAATATATTTTCTGTACTTAATATATTGCTTTTAAAGGGACAATTTAAGCTCCTAGTTGCCTGTTTACAAATACTTTAATAGTTTGTCTTCTTTTTATACTACATGTGTTATTATTATATAACCACAGACACTACATTACTACATTTATCAAACCAGGAGGGAGATCGTCCAGAATTGGTTCTTCTCATAGGTAATGTGTGCATAACAGAAACAACAGTATCAATCTGGGACTGTACATTCTCAGAGCTCTGTTTACTTAACCTTGATTCGATTTTAGAATACAACTCATCGAGGAGTTATTAATCTAATCTGTAATGTAACCAGTTTTGCTCATTTGATTGGACAGCTCCTCCTGTATACAGATCAGTGTTTTTTTCCACTGGCCTATCAGGGTTATTCAAAGAGCTCCGAATTGCTGGCGAAAGGTAACCGAACGCTGAAATTCAGCTTTCGGTTACCTTTCCTGGCCATTCGGCTATTCAGAGAGCAGGCAATTCGCCAAATGTTGGCGAATTGCCTGCACATACGGTGCCTGTTCGGTGCCTGTTCGGTGCCTGTTCGAGGGCAGTGAAATCCCCATAACTTCATCTATTCAGAGAACGAAAACCAGCAGTGAAAAGTTGCCGAAATGCACTGCCATTCGGTTGCTTCATTCGACAGGTTTATTCAGGCGAATCCCATAGGCTTCAATGTTAAAAATATTCCCGTTTTAATCCAATATCTAATAAACTGTTTATTATAATATTCTGCAGTAAAAAGTCTCTTTATTTTTAGATTTTTTTTAGGATCTTTTAAGTATTTTTCAGGATTTTTTGCAAAAAAATTCTGGTTTTTTTTTTTAACCCTTTCGCTGCTGAGGCTTTTCACACCCCTGTGCTGAGGTCATTTTTACCGGTTTTGCTCATCATGTTTAAACGTGTTTTGAAGGCTTATTTTAGTATATGACCCAGACATATTATATATCGTTCTTTCCGTCAGACTCGGTAGATTCATAATATGTCATTATTATATGTATACGTTATGTCATGTCTGTATATTATAACAAAAAATTCAATAAAATATGTATTTTCAATAATTTACAACGTGTAAAGGGTTTTTTTTCACATTTTAACATGCGAGCAATTGCGGTTATATTTTGTATGGGGTGCGCTTGTTAAAAAAATTAGAGATGGGGTCTTGTTACATTTTTTTTTGGGGAAAATTACACGATTTTTAACAAACGCACCGCATACAAAAATCGTTAGTGCAGCATCATTGTTCACATTATAATTGAAATGGGAACAATATTGCTGCATTAACGAACCAAAAAAAAGAAAACAAATGCTTATTTTTTTTTTTATAATTTTTTTTTAAATATATTTTTATTTTTAATTTTTATTTTTTTTAAAAAACTTTTTTCACAGTAGTGTTTGGTATCGTTGGAACGGCCATGCTCTGGCCGATCCAACCATACCAAACTTTAACCCCTAGCTGCCACGGATCGGGAGATAGGGAGTTCATTGGAACTCCCTATCTCCACCGTTGGTGGCAGTTAGGGGTTAACTCTAGGACTGGCATCATCGTGCTATGCACGATGACGCCAGTCCTCAGGGGGAGTTCCCGGAGGCTTGCCGACATCCAAGATGTCGGCCAGCTCCGGGAAAGGATCACGAACCGGCGCTTTTCAGCACCGATTCGCGATCCAGCTCCCCAGGGGTTAATGCCAGGCACCATTTGGAAGGGCAGGCTGTGCCCTTCCAAATGGTGCCTGGGTTAACCCCCGCAACGCTGCCGATCGGAGGGAGAGAGGTCCGAAGGACCTCCCCCCTCCCTTTCAGGCGCCTCCTCCGCACATGCGGGGGGGCGCCTGAATTAGGTGTCATCGTGCTGCCGCGATGACCCCTAATTTCACCGGCGGCGGTTCCGGATGCTGGGCTGACATCGAGGATGTCAGCCCGCACCGGGGGGGCCAGCGATCGGCCGGAACTCGGCCGAACGCTGACCCCAAAGTGAGGACGCGCTCAGCGCATCCTCAGCACACCAGCAGCCATGCGGAGGACGTGCTGAGCGCTTCCTCCGCATCAAAGTGGTTAACGTTTTTTCTGTAACAGCCCTTTTTATTATCATTCATTGGATATCACATGTAAATTTCAGACATTTTCGCTCAGTAGTCTGTTTGCAAAGAGTGTTTCACTTTTCAAACATTCAAGCGTACTGGTTTTTTTTCACTCCATTCGTCTGCGGTGTCGGGTTTTTCCAGGGGCTGCACTGTGCTCTGATCGGCTCCTGCTTGGGTTTCTCCGGCGTTTTCGGCGGGGTTAATCCAGATGTTTTTGCGGGTTTCGGTGTGCATTCGCCTGGGTTTTGCGGTGAGTGTTCGGCAGGTTCTCGGCGGCTTTTCCTTGCACTACGACGGCCCTGTGGTGCTTGCTGAATACACCGCAGGGTAACCCAAATGGGATCGCCAAATCGTACCGAATTGAAGAGAACGAAAAGTCACCAAACGTGCGGTGACTTTTCGATTCTCTTTGAATAACCCTGTATGTAATTGAAAAAAGATATTTGTTTATAAAGATTCCAACCCCTCCCACGTTACCTGTGGCATGCCGCAGCTGGGTGGGACCACTGAGAGCAGGAAACCATCCTACATGACAGCACTCTGCTGGGCTCCCTTCTCTCATCCCTGTAACATTTTACGGTACTCTGGGAGAAGGGGATTTTTTTTTAATGCAAAAAAGCTGATGAAAGCCCAGGAAAGATACACTTTAAATGCTTTGGCTGCTACGAGGATAGGTGTTCTATCATTGCATTCTAGGGCACTGATAAAACGACATTAACCGATTTTTTCTTTAAGAGACTCTGGTGTTGACCACCTTTATTGAGAGCCTTTGCTGGTGGACCTAGGTCCCAAAAAGAGTCCCGCTCTCTTAATAGAGATGGGCATATGAATGCAGGTGTGTCCTTGTGTGAATGCCATGTGCGTACTAACATTCCACACATTCATGCGAGGCCTCTGTTTGAGTGTGGTCTTAGTCGCCTGCTTATTTTGCCTAATTATAGGGACGCCTCTGATGCAGTGTGGTCATATATGTAATCCCTTCCACAAACTGGGTATAATTGGCATACAAAACTGATAACCGGAGCACCTTGGCTGGTGTCTGCATACTAATAGAGCAAGTGGAGATTTGAGGGACATGTCCTCTCCAGAGCAGCATCGTCCTTTGACATTTCAAACCAAATGATATGGCTTATAGCTTCAGAGATTTTGCAGATTGCTACAGGTATACATAATAGCACAGCGGGAGAAAGAAATAGCACCACGATCTATGCAGGACGCATAACTGAAAATATTTTTGAAGGTTCTTTTGCGTTTTACGTGGCACAATATTTGTGTGATGTAATGATGAATGTATGTGCATTGTGATGATCAGTTTAACCCCTTAAGGACCGAGGGTCTTTAAGTCAATGGATTTATGACGTAACAGTTACATCATTGGTCCTTAAGGGGTTAAAGGGGTTATTCAGACAGCGCCAAACTTGCCACCGAAGGGTGCAATTTCGGAGCAATTTCTCTATTCACTAAACTATCAATTTTCCAAATACTGACGAATTGACAGAGAAATACGATGCAGTTCGCCGCAATTCAATGATCTTTGGTGGCAGCGAAATTGTCCCATAGAGAAGTAATGGTTAATCTATTCAGAGAACACCGAACTGCACCGAAGTGTCAGAGAAATTACCTGATTTTCAGTGGTTTTATTCGACAGGTTTAAACAGGCGAATCCCATAGGCTTCAATGTAAAACAATATTATCGTTGAATTTTTTTTTCTCAACTGTTTGTTCTTTTCATTTTCAGCAAACCGTCTTTTTATTTATTTATTTGGAACATTTTGATGCATTTTTTGTATTTTTTTTTTTATAGGTGAAATTTTTGATTCCCAAAGACTTTTTCTTTATTCTGTAACAGACCTTTTTATTTTTTATAGAACTGTTTTTATTATTTCCACACATTTTAAGCATTTTTATTGGTTTTAACACCTTTCAGAAAAATAGTACAGTTTTTTTTCTTTTTATTTTGTCAGCCTTTGGCGGCGTTTGTTGGTCTGATCAGCGGTGTTTGGTGGCTCCACATTCAGCGCACTTCAGGGACCCTGCAGTGAATAGTGAATTAGTGCGCCAAATGAGAAAGCACTGAAATTTCATGGAAATTTTGGTGCTTTCTGAATTACCCTTTAAGTGTAAGAATATCTGTGACGTGCGTCATTTGGATTTAGGGCATGGAGATGGGCTTGGGGTGCTGGCATGAGATTGTTTATTATTTTCATTGTCCTCTCGTGCAGAAGAAAGTTTGTGTAATCTGTGTTTATGGAAATTTTTATTGGCTATCTGTTATTTGTTGAAAGGATTAACGTCCAAATTTACCCTTTCAAGAATGTGTTTATCTATTTCTATTTGAGTAGATTATTAATCTGCTGACTGTAATCTGTTATTCCGATTCCCATTGTCCTGCCTTGTTAGAAATGTTAACTAATGTTTGACTTAATTGTCTGTCCCTAATCTCATTATGTTTCACCTTCCAAAAGGCAAATGTTTGTCCAATTATTCGTTTCAGTGTAATTAGGTCCCCCAACAATTTCTAGGTGGGTTTTGTCTATGTAAATGACCCATGTGTGCTCGTATAAATGTATCTGTGAGTGTCCCTGATTAAAACCAGTTCCATTCTAACCCTGAAAGACCTCAGATCTACAGCATTGTCTTATTTCTGGAGAATACTAGGGGACTCCCTATATGTCCCGGGCCTTGAGCTTCGTCTGGGGAATGGAGGAAGGCACCGGAGTCTGGCTGGGTAGAATATGGGGGTCCTGCAAGGAAGCGGCATTGGCAGATGTCACCCTGTCGGGGTACAGAGATCTGTCACAATATCACATATACTATTTTCTCAACCCATTTCAGATGAAAAGTACAATTGTCAAAATTTACAAATATAGTGCTCAGGGTGCTGAACGTTTATGGTCATCTGTCACCTGACCAGTAAAACTAGATCTTCTGATTTCCTTAGGTTGATCCTTGACTATACCCAGTGACCAGCAACTCGCACACAGACGTAGCATTGACTGCTGACTTCCTTGCCTCGTGGGTGATTCTGCTTCGCGGCATGGACTGGGAAATCTGTCAGGATTGAAGGTACGACAAGAAGGAGAGAAAAAAAGTGCAATTTTAGAAATTTAAATGTATTGCTTAAAGAGATTCAATAAGTTTAAACAGGTGGTTGTAGGAAAGGAGGGGTTAAACACTAGGGATGTACAGTACATGGCTGAAAAATTTCTTTAGTTTCGTTTCGTTACATTTTTAAATCGTTTTGTTTTCGGAATTTCGTAACTAATTTCGTTTCGTATTTCATTTAGTTTTTGATCAATTTGAAATTTAGAATCGATTCGAATTTCATATATCAATTCGATAGTTGATATCAATTCGAATTTTGGATCACTAAATAAAACCCCAATTAATCAAATTTTGCTGTTAAAAGAAAAGCTAGGGTTAAATTTTAAGCTGTGTCACAGATTTAGTATTTGAGTCAAATTAAAAAGTGATACAAAATTAATTTGTTTCATAAAGTCCTTTGCTGACTATTACTTGTATTGTAAGTTAAGATCAATTCGATAGTTGATATCAATTTGATAGTTCATTTCAAATTCCATAGTTGATAACCGTTATTCAAATTTTTCTTTTATGATGATGACACTGTATAAAATGAAATAAATTCGTGTTCTACTGTTTCGTTTTGAATTTGTATCGTATCAATTCGTTATTCGGAAGTACTTCCGAAATACAAATTATCAAATTTCATTCCAAATTTCCGAATTTTTCTGAAACAAATGCACATCTCTATTAAACATCTATTGATTCCCCTCTGCACTATTCATTCTCATTCTAATAATGTAGTATCTTTTAGAAAAATACACCTAAATCCAATGATTTGCCTCTGATCTCTGCAGGATATGACATATTGTCAGCTCAGCATGTCATGTGACTTCAGGGGGGCTGGACACTTCAGCCAATCCAGTGGCTCTCAGGAAGGCTTTGATACCATTGGATGAGGCTAATTCCTAAAGGTCTTCAAGCCCTGAAACCTGAGTTGAGGGCTGCCTGAGCTGAGGTTCCGAGCCCTTACATTTGTGTGGCTGAGTTAGCCCTCCAAACGCTCACTCAGAGGAAGGAGCAGCAGGGAGCCCACAACACTGTGACCACTCTGATAAGGCTTTAACCTTTGCATTGTGAAAAATGTTCAGTGGGTATACAGTTACAAATATGTGTCCTCTTGTTAGAGGTCACTCTGCATTTTCTGATTTTTAGGATGAGTACATCCATATCTAGATTAAACTATAACGCGATTGTAAAGTGTTTTTCCTTCATCTCGTGGCCCTTATTTTATCCGAGCTAGTCTGTATCCCATTTTTCTAAAACAGAACGCTTATTATTCTAGAGCCTAGAGTCTGCTTTTATGCTTTATCCCTTATTTCAACAGACAATCCCTCTCAAAAGCGATAACCCGTTGCTTTTCAGCATCCGATAATAGATGATTCCGATTCAGAAACCCGTTCTCTTATTCGCTGGTTTATATATATATAAAAAAAAACAACTCAGAAATACATAAGATTTTTTAGGATCATCCTTTAGTTTTCAATTGATTGATAATCCGGCTTCAAGTGTTGATTGTCCAACCATCGACTCTGCGGACGAGCAGGCAATCGCGTTTATAAGTGTAGAAAATAGACAGATCGGGCCCTATTACATTCTACACGCAAAAATGCACGGTAAACGCGTGAATTTTTGCGCGACGCGTTTTAACATTAACGCACGGAAATTAACGCTGGTATTACAATCCTCGCGCATTATTTCATCCATCAAAAAATAACGTGCGTAAAAAAGACGCGCAAAAAACGTGCGCGCGTTAACGTTGCGTGCAGAAATCAGTGTGCGGACTGTTTTTTTTCATGCGATTCAGCCAATCAGAATTAAGAACCACAATTGTCTCATGTTAAGTTTTTGCGCCTGTCAAAGTCAATCTGCGCATACATGCTGCAGCAATAATAAAAACACGCATAACTTCTCAATTTTATTGTTTGGGTATGCGTAGAAAGTGTAACTATACTGTGCTGTATTTTTTTTTCGGGCTGGTGTATTTGGGTTCGGCCAGGACGTTCAGATTTGCTGGTACCACCAGCTTTTAGAAGTCATTAAAATTATGCGCGCAAACGCTGTGCGTTAAATTTTGCGCATAGATTGTAATACCATCTGCGTACCGGCGCACAAACGCATTTGCGTTCACAATGTTAAGTATAGGACGCGCGCAGTACAGTAAGCTCGCGCAGGTTCACCCGCGGTTGTCGATTACGTGCGTTTGTTGTGCTGACATTGTGATACGACGGTCAGCGCAAAGGGTTTTGCCCCTCGCGTTAATGCGTTTTTGCACGCGCGCAAACGTTTGCGTGAAGATTGTAATAGGGCCCATCATTTTTGAGCTTTAACCCTTAAAGACCAATGACGCAACTGTTACGTCATAAATGCATTGACTTTAAAGACCCTCGGTCCGTAAGGGGTTAATAAGTAGAAAAAAGCAACGCGATTTGATTGTGATGTTTAACGTTTTGGAATTGGACGTCTTTGGGAATGAATTTGGCTGATTTCACTGAATTCACTCTTGTTTTTGTATTTCGTCTTGGATGATTGATGGGGAATTGTATTTGTATTTATAGAGTTATTGTATAAAACCCGGATCCTTTGTCCTCATTTCATTTATTTATAACTCGATTTCAGAGGAAATCAGCAGGTGGTATGTTTAATGTAAGTATAATAAACTGTTTAATTCCAACAAAAGACATTGAACCATTTAAAAGGATAGAAATTCTCCCCTGGGCTATTATTTCATTCCGTTCCACAGACTCTTTTAACATATATTTGCACAGTTGCCATTAAGAAACCCTAACTGTTCTTATCGGCCAGCCTCTAATAGGGAACCTCTAAAGCGGGGATCTCAAACTCCGGCTCCCCCAGATGTTTCTAAACTACAACTCCCATGATTCTCTGGCATTCCATTGCCGTCAAAGAATTCTGGGAATTGTAGGCAGAGTTTGAAATCCCTTCTCTAAAGTGTTAGCTCGATCTGTTAACCCTTAGCAGCTCCCTATTACTGAGTTTTGCGTAATCTGGGGGTGAGCTTGGGGTGACACAGGTTCAGTGGAAGAACACAAAAAGGACACTCTACGCGGTGTGACCACTCACTCTTATCTGAGTGGTCACATTGCTCTGAGCTCCATCCTCCTCCATCTGAGCGACGTCTGATTCAGCTCACGTAATGCAGAGTCTTATTCCCACCTATAACCTACGTGCTGAGGTCATGTTCCGGGGCTTCGGGACATTTAGGAGCTAGGTTACACCAATGACTCTCAATGCCTTCCAGAGTGGTCAGGAGAGGTTAATGTATACCCCCTCCATTTCCTCCCCCTTCCTTTCTAACACCAGTGTCTTAGAGAAGGTATTTTATTTAATTATAACATTTGTATATAAAAAAAAAATAAAAGAAATGAGAGATGTCCTGATCCCTATTTTTGGGCTGTTGAATGGGGTTGTTCGGTGTTTGGGATCAGCTGATTCAAGTCCCGATACGATACCGCTTGACCCAAGGCCAGACCGACGATGCCTCGTGTAAGGGAATCCAGGGCCTCAGCATTCACTGCCGGCTTTTTCCTTGCCCGCTCGCGGGTCATGGAGCAGGCATTGCAGATGCTGCGAGTGTAAGCTGGACAGCTGGGAGTCTCCCTGGCCGGCAGGTCTCTTATTTGAAGATGGATCGACTTGAAAAAGCTGCGATCGGTCTCTAAAAATGTTGCGATCAAGTCCCAATCGCGATTCGTGGGAACGGATCGGGGACATCCATAACAAAATGCTGTAAAATGAGTAATATCTCAATCATGTGAGTAAAATTGCAGACCAGAGGCACTAACAGGTAAACAAAAGGGAAATGCCAGTAGAGATATTTGCGGTCGTCAGGAAGCCTGGAAACTGGATCCCTGGGCTCCATATGCAAAGCAGTAACTATAAAGCAAAGGGATAATGCAGACTGCCACTGATATTAAAATAGAAGTATTTATTGCAGTCAACAAAATTAAAGTGAATAAGAACCTATGCATTAACCCCATAGTGACCGGGCAGTTTTACGAAAGTCTGTCCGAAAGTGCTCGCTGCTGTTTTTACGTTTCTGCGCTGTTTGTGCTTAGGTCAAATTTTCTCTTACTCGTTTATGTAACCAACACATATTGTATACCGTTTTTCTTGCCATTAAATGGACTTTCTAAATATACCATTATTTCCATCAATTGACTATAAAAAAAAAATGAAATATGATGAAAAAAACACACTTTGTCATCATTTGATCCACAAAATCTACAATCGCCAAAAAAGACCTCCGGCTAAATAGTTTCGAAATTTTGTCCTGAGATTAGAAATACCCATTTTTACATTTTTTGCTTTTTAACCCATTCACTGGTGAGCCAGTTCACCTCTGTACGCTGAGCTCATTTTGACCGTTTTATGCTCATCATGTTTAAACATCAATTAAAGCCCTATTTTATTATACCCCCCGACAAGAATTTTTTAAAAAGAAAAAAAAAAACACTTTAATTATTTTTTACTTTTTTTTTTTATTTATTTAGTTATTTCACCAAACCTAGTCATGTTTGGTATCAATGGAAAGACCATTATCAGGCTGAGATTCTCCCATTACCAGCGGTACCTTACTTTTTTTTTTCTATGTGGAGTGGTGTGGGAGGGAAAGGACTCCTTTGAGCCCTCCCTCCCCTTTCCTATTTTCCACTACAGACATCGGGGGGGGGGTCACCTGGCGATGACATCATCACACACATTGATGAAGTCATCGCGACTGCCGGGCCCCCTAAATAGACAGGGCAGACTTCCAGACCGCCGTGGTAGCCTCAGAGAGGTGAGTATAGGGAGGGAGGGATGTTAGAAGACCGGGACGTACATAGTACGTCTTCGGTCGTTAAGGGGATTTCCTCACAGGATGTACTATGTACGTCAGCGGTATGTACTTGAGCAGTCCTAGTGAGGATCCATTGGCTGCCTGTATCGTTAGGGTTTTGTTGGATTTAAGAGCTCTGTGCATTTCGTCAGCCGCTGCAGACTTCCTCAGGAGAAAAAGTGAGCAGAGATGCCATTAGTGTTAATTAGTGAACGGTTCCACTCGTTACAACTAATGACTCCCTGTGTCACATGCCTACAACCTCATACGTAATGTGGCCTTTCTTATATGCTTACGTGTTTACTGACATCAGTTTCCAGACTTGAGTGGGTCACGTCAACCACATAATGTACTAAAAATAACATACAATACAGCAGCCATGGATTCCTCGCTCCTAACCATTCCAAGAATTCACAAAACATGTGAATCATCTCCGTATCAAATATTCTGCAGCTCCTTCCTTAGCATCTGGTGAAAACACATCTCTTTATTATGTGCCAGGCTAACCTGTTTAAAAATAGTTCCCTTGCATTGAGCCAACACCGAAGATGTATGTATACATCTGAAATCAAATCCTCACTTCGAATCCTACATGCAGAGCTGCTTGTCTTCACCCACACTGACACTGCACACACTAGCTACAACAAAATCACCGTCCTGTATTCCAAAGGCTATCCTACACCTCCCTCATACACAATAAGGTTGCCACCTGTCCAGGTTTCACCCGGACAGTTCGGTTTGTAATCATGTGTTTAAGTTTCAACCACCCTCCCATCCAGACACATGATTCAGACCGGACGAGGCCTGGACTGAATACCAGTGAGAGCCTGTGAGGAGCAGAAATGGGAAATATGTAATGAAATAAATGAAACCTATAAGTGACATGGGGGAGTGGGACATGGGGGCACAGCAGGGAGGGCAGCAGAGGTAAAATAATGCAGGGGACCTATTCCAATCTTGCTGTTAACGTATTGGTTGGAGCCACTATTCCGACTTTGCTGCCAGCCTAGCTACGGCTCGGAATTCGCCTCCGCCTACTGTATAGTAGCAGCTCCTACACTTTGTATACTTTGTATAGCAGCTGTTAATAATGCCTAATAATGAATATGGAGACTTATTCCAGAGCAGCTCACTGTTCCCAGGTCAAGCTGATATCCTGCAGAATACCGACTCGCAGAGCCTACTCTTAACTGATTTTGCTTTTGCAAAATAGATTAGCACTTTAAATAGCAATATAAAAAATCCCAATCTTTCCTCTGGTCCCACGTTGAAGAGGGCAGCAAGATCCACCACTTCCTCTCACGATATGAACCGGGAAACTGGGAATAAATAGTTCTCAGTGTTCTTCCTCCATTCCTGTACGGCCCTGCTGTACAGAGCTCGTAGCAGGGTCGTTCCATGGAGACCCGCGGACTCCACGATCTGATATCCGTGGCACCACTGTCAGTGTCATTTATGTGGCTCCCAACAATTCCAGCTCAAGCTTCTGATATAGTGGCTGGGTTGGAATAGAGACAATAAGGGGGAACCTATAAGGCTTCCCAAACCTGTCCAAGGGACTCGCCAACAGGTCATGTCTACAAGGTATTTGACAGGTGATGTGTTTTGCTGCTCAGTGATTGCAGGATTTAGTCTGAATTTCCCCTAGTGTAATCCTTAACCCCTTCACTACCGATATCGAGATATCTCGGGATTCAAAGGCAACATCTGGTGCGCCGATATCGAGATATCTCGATATGCTGATCTGCAGTCCAAAAGCTAATGAAATTTGTTTTCTGCAAACGAATTTCGTTTGCTTTTGGGCTGCAGAAGGTGCCCATAAAGCTTTAGCTCCGTGGCCATAATGCCCAAAAGATATAAACTGTCAAATCAGTTGCTGAAAGCTCTGAGATATCGGGCTGTCAGCAGGCGATGCAGGGGAAAAAAAAGAAGAAAATAGACCAGCCGCTCAAACCTCTGACTCAATTTGACAGTAGATGGCGCCATCTACTGGCCAAAATAGGTTATTTACAGTAGAAAAATTCAATGGGTACAAGCTCAAATATTTCTTACTTTATAATTAGTTTTAAAAAAAACTGACAATGGTTTCCGACAATGTTTTTTTGGAAAATCACGTGGTAGTGAAGGGGTTAAAATCGGACCTGTTAATGGGTCCTGAGGACATGGTTGGGAAATAGTGCTCCTTGAGTTATCTGATCGGGTCGATATTTTTCCTTAGTGACCCCTTGTTACCAGGAAGAATGGGACAGGGCTTAGGATGTGCATACATACAATATGCACAAACAGTATACACTCTGCACAAATCCAAACATGACACACATGCACAGGACACACATCTGAAGCTAAAACACCCCAATAATAGAAATTTTGAGGCAAATACTGGGTCAATCATAGGAATTTTGGCATGTAGACCATCATTTGCCGTTAGGGGAATGGAACTGTTAAATTTAGACAAGTACTTACAGCAATGCAATTGTGCTGAACACTTAACAATCCCAAGAATCAGCAGGCTCGGGGACATGCCCATAGTTGCCAGGACCAAAGTATAAAAGTAGGTATATCATGATTTTATAAAATTTAAAATGCCTACAAGGTCATAATTGTGTCTTACGTTTGTTGTACATCCATGCTTTACAGTCACTTTGATATGTCGTTTCCTGCGTATACAGTATATTTGCTGTGTTTTTTTAATGCATACTGTTGTGGCAAAGTGCTTTACTGTGTGCTGGCACTCAACCATCACACATCTGTCATCTGCTCTGAATTTCCATGGAGAGCCCTTGGTTTTTGGCTGGCTGGCTCCAGATCCTACTGTCTTCATAGTTATTCCTCACATTAAAACCCTTCACAACATGTGTTTTACTGGTGGGATAATGTACCCCCCGAGGTCCATAATTAGGATATTATAAGACACTGAATTATGTTTTGTGTAGCTGTACAGGCATGAAACCCCAGGCTGAATGCCATTATATGAAGTCATGGAACCACGAGATTGGAATTAACACTCGCTCACTATATTCAAACACATTCACACACATGCACGCACACACAAGCATGCAAACGTGTATATATATATATATATATATATATATTATATATAAGATCTTTGCAAGATAATTAACTATACAGAGTATTGGTAAAAAAAAAGAGCAGAATCTAGGCCAAAATAGCTAGTTTTTTTCCCCCAAATAATGTTTTTCTTCAGCTTGATGGTTTTGGCTTAAAATCTGCAATTTTTTCATCAATTCACCACTTAGTGAATAACCCCTTTGGTGTGATAGGGAGCATCAACAGTATACAAAGTAATTATCCAAATATAACTTAGTGATATTATATAACTTTTATGCGTATATTGCATGTTTTATTTACTATAATAGGACATTGTTCTTAAAGGAACACTCCAACAAAAAAATCACCCCCCGTTTTTTTTTCCTAACCTATCCCTATTCCCTTAATAAAACCTTCTTTTTTTTTTCTTTTCTTGTAACTGCAATACTTACCTTAAAATCCTCTGGTTTCCAGCGGCGTTTTTTTTTTTTATACTCACCTCCCTCCTCTTCCGCTCCCGTCCTTCTTCTTGCTGCGTCTTGGCTTCTGGTTTACGTGAGAAGCGCGCATGCGCGCCTCTCACATAAGCCAGCCAATCGGCAGGCTTCCTCCCGGCTCCCTCTGAGGATTAGTGTTGCGCGCAAGAGGATGCACGCAACACTAACCCTCAGAGGGAGCCGCCAGCTTCTGCGGTGAGTTGGAGACGTCATCGCGATGAAAGCGCGATGACGTCTCCTACTCGGCAAAAGTCGGCAGAAGCGGGAAATATGATTCCCGCTCTGCTGACTGACAGCTGGGAGGGCGGAGTAAAGTCCTCCGCCTCTCTCAGCTGTTTTCAGCCTTTTCTGCAGATCGGCTGAGCGGAGGGAGGGGGGACAAAGGGCAGGATACTCCGGGCATCATGACCACCTAAAATAGCTTAGGTGGTCATGTTGCTTAGAGTATCCCTTTAAGTAAGTGTCCTTGGGTAAGACACCTAACGGTACATACTCGCCACCCAGGACATACTTGAAAACGAGAGAAATCTCAATGTATCCTTCCTGGTAAAATCCTTTCTCCAAAAAAAAAAAAAAGGGACACTGACCACTAGTGCTAATTAACCCCTTCACTACCAAGCGATTTTTGTCGAATACGTTTTTATCATAACATTTATTTGAAACACGGAATGCGAAGTTAACAATTAAACATTGGTTGAAATAGAGGTTTCGCCCAGAAATTGTTGTTCTGAGATAGTTAAAAAAAAAATAATAATGTTAACTTGCTCATTTTTAATTTTTCATGTATTCGTTTATGCTTTACAGAAATATTGTTGAAATGTAAGATTCTGAGCTCTAGATGGTGTCCTTTCTCTTGCACGATTTCAAACGGGGTCTGCATTATTATCATACAGGCAGAAAAGACGTTTGTGTTAGATACAGTAACTGTGATAAATAAAAATAATAATGTTCAGATCTCCTGCTTACGGGGATTTGTAGTGATCATAATGAGATTATTAGCAATGCAGCTTCCAAAAAATACCGATAGAATATAAAAATAATAACTGTATGTGACATAATGCCTGGATATGGAAATTACAGTAACACTTTGTATCTGTACTGCACAGGGATTTTCAGTCAATAATAACACCCCGAAGCTTTTTCCTGTACTGCAGTGAGTGACCCCACAGGTCTCCCTGTATTCTGCCCTCTCCCTGTCAGCTATAATGCAGCAGTAATCTATTTGAATTTTTTTGTTACAATGAGGTTTAGGGCTGCTATTTGCAAATGGTTTTCTGCCGCTCCAGGGTGCTTGGAGAGACATAAAACAAAGGATTTTGTTTCTCAGCAGGTGACACACTAATCTTGGGTTAAAAAGGTGTGAAAATGGTCTTTTGATATGCTAACGAGTGCTTTGCAATGCATTATAATAATCAAGATAACTCAATTTTGGGTGTGAAGGAGTTAAAGTGGTCAGACTGCGTGGCGTGCCCCCCCCCAGCCCCATTTGACCAATATTGTTGTGTAAAGCAGAGGAGTTTCCTCCACCCACACTCGGCAGATGAAATTTTGAATAGCCTGTCTCCTGGGGACCAACTCAGGGACTGATGATGTCAGCAGGCTTTTCATGCTGACATCTTCCTGTTTGCAGAAAGTATTCTTGGAGACAGCAGAAGAGGATGGATGTTGAGCTTGCACATGCAGCAACAATTCATCATTCTGATCGGTGCTGTGCAACTTGTGCACGAAAGTTCCGCAAGATACGCAATTTGTGTAGTGTACACCGAAAATAAGGCCTTATTACAATCTTTGCGCAAACGTCACCGCATGTGCAAAAACGCATTAACGCGAGGGGCAAAACCCTTTGCGCTGAACGTCGTATTACAATGTCAGCGCAACAAACACACGTATACGTCGATCAAGGGTGAACCTGCGTGAACGCTGCACGAGCTTACTGTACTTTGCGCGTCCTATACTTAACATTGTGAGCGCATATGCGTTTGGGCGCTGGTATGCGGATGGTATTACAATCTATGCGCATTTTTTAACGCACAGCCTTTGCGCGCATAATTTTAGCAACTCCTAAAAGCTGGTGTTAATGGCAAATTCTATCAACCTGGCCGAAACCAAATACACCAGCCCAAAAAAAAAATACAGCAAAGTATAGTTACACATTCTACACATACCCAAACAATAAAATGGAGAAGTTGTGTGTGTTTTTTTTATTGATGCAGCATATATGCGCAGATTGACTTTGACAGGCGTAAAAACTTAACGTGAGACAATTGTGGTTCTTAATTCTGATTGGCTGAATCGCGTGAAAAAAATGGTTCGCACACTGATTTCTGCACGCAACGTTGCTGCGCGCGTCCGTTTTACGCGCGTTATTTTTTGACGGATGAAAAAATGCGCGAGGCTTGTAATACCAGCGTTGATTTATGCACGTTAACGTTTAACGCTTCGTGCAAAAATTCACGCGTTGCGCGTGCGTTTTCGCGTGAAGAATGTAATAGGGCCCCTAGTGTTTTACAGGCCAGCTTTTTTTCGGACCGGTGACATTTATGAATATTGTCTCTAGCCAGATGTTTTCAACAGAATCAACGGTTATTTATAAAAAAGATATCGACTGCAAGCAGATGATATTTGTTTCCCAAAAAACGTCCGATGGAATTAAATCGAGCCCCTCGTGTATTCCTGGCCCCTGGATTTGTCAAGCACTGAAAATGAGCGATAAAATGAAGTATATAGCATGTATTTAAAGCTGTGTTTACAAGCTGTCACTATGAATGAAGCGCCCATTTTTTCTAGTTTTGCATTCATACATATTTTAAAGCAAGCAGAACATAAAGGTATTGTAAAAGTAGTGGATGAGTAACCACAGATAAATGGTTCAATCCTAATACTCAAAGCTCTAATCTACATAAATTCTATTTTCGGAAAGTCACGTTTTTAAAACTTCGATGCTGATATAGAATTTCGGACATTATGGAGGTTATTCAGACAGCACCAAAATGTCACTGATATTTCGGTGCTCACTCGTTCCCCGCAATTCCCTGCACTTCAGGGAATCAAATTTCCCCACCCTGTGGTGAATTCAACATTCACCGCAGGGTCCCCGGAGTGCAGGGAAAACCTGCCGCATTTCTGATGAAAACCCGCCGGAACCACCGCAAAAGACACGCCGAACACGTCGGAAAAAGTGGAAGCCATCCGGCGAAACGCGTTCTGGTAGCTATGTTTTTATTATAATTTGATTTATTCTGGTTACAGAATTAAGCAAGGGGTGTCCCTGGTGTATATTTGTTTATACCATACTAAAGAGCTCAAAATTTCAAGTCTCAAGCTACTAACCAGGCCATAAGACTTACTCGCCACCAGTTGTTCCTCCTAACCCCTACCCAGCCCTTAACTCTGCCCCTAAACACACCCCTTAAATTATCTTATGAAATTACACTGTTAAAGGTTTTATTTAGAATAAAGTTACAAAAATAATATTAATACCCAGACATCAGACCCCAGATACATGTATACCCAGTCATCAGACCCCTGTGTGAGCAGAGCGAGGAGGCAGGAAGCTCCTCTCCAACTCCCTGCCAGTGACAGAGATGAGCTGGGTCAGGTTAGGCAGCTGATCCCTGCCACTGTGCAACTTGGGGAATGGAGGGCTGCAAGGTGGCACTGCCGGAATACGCAGCACAAAATAATTTATTGTGCAGCCTGCATGTGCATTTCCACTCGCCCTCACTTCATTTCCACTCGTCAAATGCGAGTAGGCAAGTGGAAATTTTGAGCCCTGCCATAGGACGATTCAATATGAAAACCATGGTGTGACGAAGGGGTTGATGGGCACCTGAAAAGATTTTAAGACCCATAAAGCAATTCCACCTAGAGCCAGGTGTGGGCTCAACACATTGCGAGTTTGATTCATAAGCATTAATATCGAAATTCTCTGTATCAAGCATACTAGGCAATCGTTGTTCTCCCTTCTTTTCCAAAGCCCTTCTGAGATATATCACAAGTATAGTGTATTGTATTATACAAAATAAGAAGAAAAATACTTTCTTTCTCCTGCTGCAATTCTGCTGCTTCACTAAAGGCCAGGAAGTGGATGAGAACTCTCCGAGAACTCTGACATCACTGTTATTTTCATTGCAATCTCCAGTAACACTCAACAAATCCCAGCACAATTTGGGGTCAATATATATCTTAATATATAAGGGGGTTATTCAAAGAGAGCCGAACTGTGAATTTCCCTGTTCGGTGCATTTTCGGGGCCGTTCGGCTATTCGAAAAGCATGCAGTTTGTCACATTTTGGCGAAATCTCAGCGAAATACAGTGCTGTATGGCGGCAGTGAAATTCCCATAGAGAAGCAATGATTAATCTATTCAGAGGATGCTGACCGAACAGCGCCGAAATGTCAGTGAAATGCCTTGATTTTCGGTGGTTTCATTCAACAGGTTTAATCAGGCGAATCCCATAGGTTTCAATGTAAAAAATATTCCTGTTTTCTATTAAATATTTTTTAAACTGCTTATTCTTTTTAGGGCTGTAACTAACGATTATTCCCATAATCGTTTAGTTAACCGATTATTATTTCGATTCATCGGATAATTAAAAATAGAAAATTTGTTTACTTAAAGGAAATTTCATGTAAAAAAAATAACCACAACCCCTCCCCCTTTTTTCATTAGCAATTTGCGTATTGTACGTAACCTTCGTATGTACATACACAAATTGCGTATCTTGCGTACTTTTCACACAAGGTATGCGAGTGCTTGGTCAGAGGGATGGGTTGATGCTGCGAGTGCTTGGTCAGAGGGATGGGTTGATGCTGCGAGTGCTTGGTCAGAGGGATGGGTTGATGCTGCGAGTGCTTGGTCAGAGGGATGGGTTGATGCTGCGAGTGCTTGGTCAGAGGGATGGGTTGATGCTGCGAGTGCTTGGTCAGAGGGATGGGTTGATGCTGCGAGTGCTTGGTCAGAGGGATGGGTTGATGCTGCGAGTGCTTGGTCAGAGGGATGGGTTGTTGCTGCGAGTGCTTGGTCAGAGGGATGGGTTGATGCTGCGAGTGCTTGGTCAGAGGGATGGGTTGATGCTGCGAGTGCTTGGTCAGAGGGATGGGTTGATGCTGCGAGTGCTTGGTCAGAGGGATGGGTTGATGCTGCGAGTGCTTGGTCAGAGGGATGGGTTGATGCTGCAGTGCAGCTTAAGCCCATGTTTCTTTCTCAAATGAACACGGCTACAAGCACTTGGTCATAGATGTCAGCATGAACTCTAGGTTAATTAGCTAAAGTGGTCAGGGTGCGTAGAGTGTCCCTTTTTAATAATTTTGTGAGCAAACTGAGTGGGAGGAGGGACTGGAGGTGGAAGGGAGTGACTTTGCTCAAGTGACTTGACCTGAGTGTGAGAGGGAGTGGGTATGGACAAAAGACCGGATCTGAGTGTAGTAGTGAGTTTGGGGAAAAGGACCAGACCAAAGGGAAGGCATGGCAATTCCCGACCAAAAGAGGGTGTGGCTGGGAGGGTGGGGTGGTGGCACAGGACTCCAGCTTCAAGTAAGGATAAAACACAGACGTACAGCTCCTTCACCCAGTGGCAGTATCCCATAGTTTGTGATATAGTTCTGCTACGGTTTTAAATGGAATAAAAACAAACTGGTTGTGTCCGACATAACCCTAAAACTAAATCATACTGTGTAAAGCAGCGACGCGTCTTCTCCAATCAGCTCTGAAGCTGAGGTTATTTACGTGTAACTCGGTCTGACTCTAAACCGTGTGTGCTGTACACAGGCCGATTAATCGACACTGATTAATCGATAATTAAATTAGTTGTCAACTGTTTCCATTATCGATTAGTTGTCAATTAACCAATTAGTTGTTACAGCCCTAATTTTTTTAATATGCAGTAAAAAGTCTCTTTTATTTAATTAATTTTTTGACGATTTTTTTAGGCATTTTTCGGGATGTTTTTGGCAAAATAGTTTTTCAGTTTTTTCTTAAAAAATAGCATTTTTTTTTTCTTTAACTGACCTTTTTATTATTGTTCATAAGACCTTAGATTTTATCTTCAGACATTTTCCTCCAGTAGTCTTTATTCAAATGTATTTTAAAAGTGGCAGCGCTTCCCCCTCTATTTGGCGGCTTGTCGTAATTTTCCGGCGGCTGACCGGCGTTCTGTTCGGCGGATTGTTAGCTTTTTTGCAGATGCGTTCGTCGGTTTTGCAGTGGAACATCGGGTAGGTTTTTGTTGTTTTTTCTGTGGATTTTCAGATGCATTCAGTGTTTATGGCGGAGTTTCGGACACGTTCAGCGTTTTTTCGGCATTTTTTTCGGAATGCGTTCGGCGGCTTTTCCCTGCTCTTCAGGGACCCTGTGGTGATTGCTAAATTCACCGCAGGGTCGGGGAATTTGATTCCCAGAATTGCGGGGAACGAAAGAGCACCTAAATTCCTCTTAGCAGTCATTTCCTACATGAAAAAAACACAAATACCTAAAAACGGAAGCTAATAAAAGCATCTTACCGTCTTATATTCGCTTCCCAAACATTACTCAACTCATATTTTCACAGTTAAATGATGTAGAAGGTAGTTTTTTATATTTATTTTTTGTTTTCAGTGATATTGATTATTTTGGTGCAATCTTTACAGCATAAAGTCCATTATTATGGCTATTAATGTCGTTCAAATGATATTTGGTTAATTTACTCCTCGCATTAGCTTCTTTTTAAATGTATGAATTATTTTTCTTTGTGTGAATTAGATTTTTGCTTTAATTGTGGAATGTCAACTTATTCTATGTTGGAAAAGCATTTATAAACAAAGTAGATCAGTAAAAGGTTTTAATTCCCTAGTGTTTCCCAGTGTTTGTGTAAGTCATTATAAATGCCTTTACTTAATTGTTCAAAATAAAATCAAAATTGGATATTGTGTTATTTTAATATATTGTCAAACACTTTTCTTTTTATTCCTAACGCTAAGGTTTCTATTCAATAAATGCTTTTTACTTAACGTTGACAGTCATGGAGTTGCACTTGTTGGCTCGGCTAATCTCTTAATGAAACGTTGGCAAACACTCCTGAATCAGCCGAGGCTTTCGAATGCGATTAGCCGAGCCAACAATTATAGCCCAGTTTCACATTTTTGGCGGCATCATAAGTCAAATTAAATTAAAGGGACATTCTTTGCGGTATGACCACGCAGCCTACTGGGGAAGTTGCCTCGGAGGACTGTTTCAGCCCTCCGAGTGCAGACACTTACAGGGTTATTCAAAGAGAATCGAAAAGTCATTGCATGTTCGGTGACTTTTCGTTCTGTTCAATTCGGTGCGATTTGGCGATCCCATTTCAGCGACCCTGCGGTGTATTCAGCAAGCACCACAGGGCCGTCGTAGTGCAGGGAAAAGCCGCCGCAAACCTGCCGAACACTCACTGCAAAGCCCAGGCGAATGCACACCGAAACCCGCAAAAACATCTGGATTAACCCCGCCGAAGACGCCGGAGAAACCTGAGGAGGAGCCGATCAGAGCGCAGAGCAGCCGCCGGAAAAACCCGACACCGCAGACGAATGGAGTGAACAAAAAAAAACAGAACAAAAAAAAAACAGTACGCTTGAATGTTTGAAAAGTGAAACGCTGTTTGCAAAGAAACTACTGAGTGAAAATGTCTGAAATTGACATATGAGGTCCAATGAATGATAATATAAAGGGCTGTTACAGAAAAAAGAAAAAACGATTTAAAAATAATTGGAAAAATGTTTTTGCAACAAAATCCAAAAAAATGCCTAAAAGATCCTATAAATAAAGAGACTTTTTACTGCACAATATTATAATCAACGGTTTATTAGATATTGTATTAAAACTGGAATATTTTTAACATTGAAGCCTATGGGATTCGCCTAAATAAACCTGTTGAATGAAGCAACCGAATGGCAGGGAATTTCGGGAACCTTTCACTGCTGGTTTGTGTTCTCTGAATAGACGAAGCATTGCTTCACTATGGGGATTTCACTGCCCTCGAACAGGCACCGTATGTGCAGGCAATTAGCCAACATTGGCGAACTGCCTGCTCTCTGGATAGCCGAATGGCCAGGAAAGGTAACCGAATGCTAATTTTCAGCGTTCGGTTACCTTTCGCCAGCAATTCGTAGCTCTTTGAATAACCCTGATAGTCCCATCCAGAACTGCAGCGTTGAGCTCAGGTTCTGGGGCTTTGGGGCATTTGGGAACTAGGTCCCACCAATGACTCTCAATGCACACTATAATAAATTAAGAGCCACTGGATCGGCTGGATGCTCAATTGAGCGACCAGCCTTTCCTTGATCATGTGACTTGCTACAGCTTGCAGGAAACTGGCAGCATGTCACATCCGGAGGAGCGCAGACGGAGCCCATCATTGGATACAAAGATACCAGGTATGTTTAAAACAAATCTAAAGAGCTAAAACCGGAAACAGGAGAGGGGAGAAGGTCAGGAGGATATTTTTTAACCCCTTTGTTTCCCTTCTTTCATTTTAACCCTATAGTATCCCTTTAAATACAAAAGTACCCAAGACTTTAGATATTCAGCACTTATTGAGAACCTATGTAAATGTATATACACATCCATGATCTGCACTCACTCAAAGTTAAGCTGGCACCTTCAGGGCAGTTCTAGTGCCCATGTGCCAATTCTAATAGTATATACCCATAAAGCAGTAAAAGGTACTCTCAGACCTCTTCACTCTTTATTGATATGTTTCATTACACAGTACAATACATTATACAGTATCGACATTTAGGTTCAGTTGAGTCCCTACCAAGACGATAAAGTCTCAGCTGAGCTGAAACGTCGATACTGTATAATGTAACGTAACAATAGAGATTGTAGAGGCTTTGTTAATGGAGACCTGGACTACCTTTTCTTGCTTTATGGATATCATATAAACGCATCCATGTATAAGCCAATGCTTGGAAATTACAGTGAAAAACTGGTCAACCTATTCAGGCAAGCCTACCACCCGACTCACTAATACTGCTCAATAGCCCATCCAGTCCATCTTTCTCACCTTGCAGTTCTCTCCTCCTGTTTCTCACCTCCAACCCTTCTAGATTGTAAATTCCCATGGAAATAGGGCCCTCGTATCTTCCCGTGCTGGTTTGTCAAATGTTGCTCAGTCTCGATGTATTGTAAGCCTGGGTGCCAGACAGAATCCTTACAACCAGGTTCCCTAATGCCAACATCCCGACTGCCAACTTCCAGACAGAACAAGTGCCGGACATCCCAACTTCCCTACACGGCCAACTTCCAGACATCCATAATCCCAGCGGCTAACCCTAATACTAACACCCTAACCCTAGGTTTAAGGGGGTTAGGGCTAGGTTTAGGGGGGTTAGGGCTAGGGTTAGGGCTAGGTTTGGGGGGGTTAGGGCTAGGTTTAGGGGGTTTAGGGTTAGGGCTAAGTTTAGGGGGGTTAGGGCTAGGGCTTGGTTTAGGGGGGTTAGGGCTAGGGCTTGGTTTAGGGGGTTAGGGCTAGGGCTTGGTTTAGGGGATTAGGGAGTAAGGTTAGTGATAGACGGTGGGATTTTCTATGTCTGGAAGTTGGTTGTCAGGGAGTTGGCCGACAGGGAGTTGCCTGTGTAGGGAAGTTGGCCGTCTGGATTTTGGCATTAGGGAACCTGGTTGTAGGGATTTCGGCCCAAACCCTTGTAAGCCTGTATATATTTTGTACAGGTTGTTCAGCGCTGCGTAATATGTTGGCGCTATATAAAAAAGGAAGAAGAATAATAACTATTTGCACCCATAGATACAATTATTGATTGCAAGTAACCTGTCATTAAAAAGCAACCATGTGAAAAAAGTTGAAAACCAAATTAAACTGGAAAAACATTTATAAATCCTACATTTTTAGTATCTTGTGGAAAAAGTCGTTCCCGTTCCTCCTGTGTAATGTTCTCAGTGTAGACCACGTCATCACTATCCCTATCATCTTCACCTTTTTACTGAATTTTAAGTAATCGTTTCTGTATACAGGTAATAATAAATCAATAAAAGGTTGTTATACACTTACTAACCTGGTTGATTTGCCGCCTGGAAATGCGCACGCAGTGACAGATTTGAAATCATAACCTGTTAGGCCCGCGTCAGACGAACGCAGTTATCACTTCCGTGTCGCCGCACAGTTTAACGTCCGTCGTAGCATAGAATCATGATCAATAGAGACCCACACATGAAGTACATGCGCACTGAAGTGCGCATGCACCAAGCAGATGGCAAACAGACGCAATTTAGGCAAGAGCGTAAAACCTCTAGGATGGACGCGCAGAGTATGCCATGTCTGCATAGCGTTCTGTGTGTGTGATGACACGAAGTCAGACGCAGCACATTTGCGACATCCAGCACCTTGACGCACCAAATGGCTTTTCATCATTTTCCAATTTGTATAATTTTTTTTGTCCCTCAACAAATACGGACCGTGTGGTGTCTACAGTATCTTCCGTCAGTACGTCCGTCCGTTGTGCACGCACGCAGAGTGCGCTCTGACTGCGTTCATCTGACATTAGCCTTAGCATTATTTAACCAGTTACAATGTGGTGGACAAATTAAAAGAAATTTCTGATCTGTTGTGCATTCAAGCCAAATATGTAAAGGGTGCCGGACAAAATCCCGACGACCAGGTTCCTGAATGCCAACATCCTGACGGTCAAATTTCCAAGAGAACAAGTGCCCAACATACCAAGTTCCTAAAACAGACAACTCCCCGACATCCAATATCCCAATGGACCAAGTGCCCAACAGCCAACTTCCCGGCATCCACAATTCCGGATGGTTAGGGTTAGGGAGTTATGGGGTTAGGGAGTTAGGGTTAGGGGGTTAGGTAGTTAGGGTTAGAGGTTTAGGGATTTAGGGTTAGAGGTTTAGGGATTTAGGGTTAGAAGGTTAGGGAGGGAGGGTTAGGGAGTTAGGATTAGAAGCTTAGAGAGTTACAGTTAGGGAATTAGGGTTAGAGGGTTAGGGAGTTAGGATTAGAAGGTTAGGGGGTTAGGTAGTTAGGGTTAGAGGTTTAGGGAGTTACGGTTCGGGGGTTAGGGTTAGGGAGTTAGGGTTAGAGGTTTAGGGAGTTACGGTTTGGGGGTTAGGGTTAGAGGGTTAGGGTTAGAGGGTTAGGGGGTGAGGTTTAGGTTTAATCCTCGGGATTTTGGGTGTCGGGAAGTTGGCCGTAGGGCACTTGGTCCGATGGGATATTAGATGTCCGGACGTGGTCCATCGGGAAGTTGTCTGTGTCGGGAACTTCGTATGTCGGGCACTTATTCTGCCGGGAAGTTGGCCGTTGCGATGTTGGCATTCGGGAGCCTGGTTGTCGGGATTTCGACCCAAACCTATATATAAATATATATTTATAAATTCTTTTCCATTTATTTATATATGTACACACACTATATATTCTCACATAGAAGCTGAAAAATAATGGATGATAAAAAAAATCCAATATTTAAATATATACTGTATATATTGAATAAAGCATCGTTTTTTTTATTTCCTTACGGAAGTCCCTGAGTGCATCCTTCAACTACCTGCTCTATACAATTTTTGGATTTGTTGCACCTGGGCACCTGAGAGTTGTTGTGGGCAGTGACAGGTGATATATATAGATAGATATATACAGTCAGGTCCAGAAATATTGGGACATCGACACAATTCTAGAATCTTTGACTCTATACACCACCACAATGGAGTTGGAATGAAACTGCTGTAAGTCCTACACCGTTCACCTGAGTTGGATGTACATACCCTCAAATTAAAGCTGACAGTCGGCAGTTAAAGCACATTGTGTTTGTTTCATTCCAACTCCATTGTGGTGGTGTATAGAGCCAAAGATGTTAGAATTGTGTCGATGTCCCAATATGTCTGGACCTCACTATATATATATATATAATAGAATAACCCCAAGTACACCTTACAATAAGTTATTAAATTGTATTTATTATTTAGTTTTCCATCACATATACACAATGGCTTATTCTTTTTTTTTTTTTTTCATCTTAAAAAAAAAAAAAAAATACTCAGTAAAAAAGCTATGAAACAGCTCATTATTCGTGAATAAAAGCAAATTTCTTCATGTTTTGCTGCTTTTTTTAATTAATAGTATGCAGATGTTTAAACGGCAATTGTTTATTTTTAATGACTTCCCCCCCCCCACTAAATACAACAGATTAGCGTTTTGCGCAATTATAACGTAATGAGATATCTAAAAAAAACCTTTGAAATTTTAGATTAAACGCAAGATTACATTTCTGTTTTAGAGCAGCTGTCATGCTTGTGCTGAATGTGTTACATTTGTGCTACTTTTGTCACATCGACACGTTTCTTCATCTCCTTGTTTTGCCAGGTCTAGGTTCACGCACAAATAAAGCATCAAATTGATGAGATAAGCGTCTTCTTCAGGGAAGTGAAAGAACTATCTGATTTAAGGTGTTTATTAACATGTTCATGTTTATTAGCTGGCACCGATTCCTGGAAGAGGAAGGTCCTGCCGGGAAGACGGATCCAGTGGAGACGTCAGGCGGTTAAACCAGAGCTATGCAAATCAGTAGTTGCCCTTAGCATTCGTTTTGCAGAGTTTTTAAGATAACAATGCGGTAATCCCATCTAAATATGCTGCGAAAACACACATTTTCAAAGTGGAAATGAGGCGAAGAGTTTGTAGAGACTTAAGGAATTTTAGAAGTACCGAAGTCTCGCTGGAGATGGGACTTTGAGGACATGATGGTTTCCATCATGACCAAACCAAGCAGTATTCAGAAGCAAGAGGAAATGTCAGGAGGGTCTTATTACTGTCAGCTCTGTCACTTGTTTCAGCATTTAGAATTTTAGAGTTCTTGTTTTGATTATGGTTTTGTTGGCTAAAGCTCTTTTGGATGCGATAAGGACTCTCGAGATAACGAGAAGCCATTGGAACTATCAAGAGTCAAGAGCTTAAGATTCCCTATAACACCTTTTAGTGCTTGTAACCTGCTGTAGATGTTTATCAACAACTAGGTTTTTTTGTTTCGTTTTTTATAAACCTTATAATACTTTTTCCATATACTGTTTTTTTTATCCTTGAATCTATTTTATCTTGACTGCTAGTTGTATGTATTTTTTTTTCCTTTCCCTCCTTTTTTGATTGTTTATTCTGTGCTGGTTTTCAGTCTGTTCTATTCCTCAAGGTTGTAAATTCTTTGCGTTCATTGACCATAGCTCTTAACTCTGTGTTTCTTACCCAAAGCCACAATCCACCTTCATCCACCCCTCTGTTGTCCCACTCGGCCGCCCCACCCAGCCCCTACCCTAATTATATAAGCTCCTTTTTTTAGCTGCTTCATTTCTCTCTCGATTTAACCTTATAATGCCCAAGCGCTTGGTCTATCATCATGCAGTGTCTGCTATACTCTCTCTGATAATTATCTCCACACTCCCTCTGCTCCCTTTTGTTTCACTTCAGTCCTTTTAGATTGTAAGCTCATTGGATACCTGGCTGAGCACTTGTATAAAGTGCGGTACTAGCAGGACAACTATCCTACGTGCAGGGTCGTCTGTTCCTTATGTTTTCTTCTTTATTATGTCTCTTGTTCGTGTTTTCCCATTGTGAAGCGTTTCAGAATCTGTTACATAGTAGTTACATAGTTACATAGTTATATAGGCTGAAAAAAGACATGCGTCCATCGGGTTCAGCCTCTCCCACATAACCTACTGCTGTTGATCCAAAAGAAGGCAAAAAACCCAGTCTGAATGCTTGCCAATATGCAACATACTGGGAAAAAATTCCTTCTTGACCCCAGAATGGCAGTCAGATTTCTCCTTGGATCAAGAAGCTTTTACCCACATATTAAATATTATAACCCTTAATATTCTGTGTCTGCAGGAAGTCATCCAGTCGTTTTTTAAAAGTCTGTACAGACTCTGACCCAACCACCTCAACAGGCAGAGAATTCCACAGCTTGATTGTTCTCACCGTAAAATAACCCTTCCTATGCTTTAAGCTAAATTTTCTTTCTTCCAGTCTAAATGGATGACCCCTTGTCCTATGTATAGTCCTGTTAATGAATAGGTTATCAGACAATGGTTGATAATGGCCCCGTATATATTTATATAAGGTTATCAGATCCCCTCTAAGGCGCCTTTTCTCTAAACTAAACAGGTTTAAGCTTGTTAGTCTTTCCTCATAACTTAACCCTTCCATCCCCCTTATTAATTTAGTTGCCCGTCTCTGCACTTTTTCTAACGATATAATATCTTTTTTTAAGACAGGTGCCCAAAATTGCACGGCATATTCAAGGTGCGGCCTGACCATTAATTTATACAGAGGCAAAATTATGTTTTCATCCCGTGAGTGAACTCCCCTTTTAATGCATGCCAGTACTTTGCTGGCCTTGGCGGCTGCTGTTTGACATTGCACATTGTTACTTAGTTTGAAGTCTATGATTATTCCCAAATCCTTCTCCTGCTTGGATTTCCCTAACTCCGTACCATTTAGGGTATAAATTGCTTGTGTGTTCTTCACTCCAAAGTGCATAACTTTACATTTATCTAGATTAAATCTCATCTGCCATTTAAGTGCCCAGTCCCCCAATATATCTAAATCCCTCTGCAGCGAAGTAACATCCTGCTCACATTGTATTACTTTTCCTAGCTTTGTGTCATCTGCAAACACTGATACATGACTTTCAATGCCTATCTCAAGGTCATTTATAAATAAATTGAATAGTATTGGTCCTATAACAGACCCCTGAGGGACACCACTTACCACTGGTGTCCATCTTGAAAGTGTACCATTTATGACCACTCTCTGTACCCTATCTTTTAGCCAGTTTTCTATCCAAGAACAAGTATTTTCATCTAGACCATTTTTTCTTAATTTAAGTAGTAACCTTTTGTGTGGAACTGTGTCGAAAGCTTTGGCAAAATCTAAGTAAATCACATCCACTGCGACCCCCTGATCTATACTTCTACTTACTTCCTCATAGAACGTAATTAGGTTAGTCTGACATGATCTGTGTTTCATGAAACCATGCTGATTTTTGCCAATTACATTATACCTCCCAATAAATTCCTGAATATTATCCCTTAGTAACCCCTCAAATACTTTCCCAGCCACAGATGTTAAGCTCACAGGTCTATAATTCCCAGGCACAAATTTTAAACCTTTCTTAAATATAGGGATCACGTCAGCTTTTCTCCAATCCTCTGGTACTATTCCTGAAAGAAAAGAATCTTGAAAGATTAAGAACAGAGGTTTACATATTTCAACACATAGCTCTCTTAGTACTCGCGGGTGAATTCCATCTGGCCCTGGGGCTTTATTAACATTCACATTGTTTAATTTCTGTAAAACCTTGTCCTGAGTCAACCAGTCACTTTGTATTAGTAAGTTTTTATTAATGAATTTCATGTCTCCTGTTATAGGTTTCTCTTTGATAAATACTGAAGAAAAATAATCATTTAAACAGTATGCCTGTGTGCATCCAGGCACACAGGCATACTGTTGACGCTGTATAAGTACTTGTCACTGTAGCTGTAACCATGCTGCCATTTCTAATGTGGACTTACATATGATTGGATGTCTTGTGTTAGGATGGGAATATAAAGCTCCCAATTGCTAATTTTTCCTAATCACTATCACTCTTCCGCAAGATGCTGGAGCCTCTACTCCGGGGCTCAGTGTCATGTTCCACATTCCCAGCCCTGTCCCCTGTCCTTTGTATTCATCATAACCTGTTTTGGTCTTCTTTTTTTTTTCTTTGAGAAATGATTTTACCAGGAAGGATACATTGAGATTTCTCTCGTTTTCAAGTATGTCCTGGGTGGCAAGCATGTACCGTTAGGTGTCTTGCCCAAGGACACTTACTGGAGAGGTTGCTCGCTGGGATCAAACTCCATGACTCCACAGGCTCTCTCCATGCAGAGCAGTGATGTTACCTCTACTCCACCCAACCGGTGTGTTGTATATTGTCTTTCCTGGGTTGCAGCTCAGGGGTTAATGGTTTCTACTCCAGCACACCTGCCTGTCCTTTGTCCTGATATCCTCCCTATTTAGAGCAATGCGCCCATAGTGCATTGCTCCATCATTTTCACTTCCTGGTAATCTGAGAGCTGCCTGCTAGTTTGTTCCAGTCCCTGTTTGTATATTCTGTTGATAGTACTTTGGTCTGGTTTTCCCTGTCTTTCTGTCACCTCTGTTATAGTGTTCTTGGTTTATTTCTGTTTCTCCTGTGTTTTTCAGTTTATAGTTGTTCCCTTGTGTTTTGGTTTTCTGTTTATGTGTTATTCTGATTATCCGGTTACCAATATTTGGCTTGGCTGACTTCCCTCCTGGTTCTGTACCCCGGCATCTGTATCAGTGATGTGCGATGAGATCAGTGGCTGGTGAGGCACTGGTTAGTATTAGAGCCAGATATACACAGGTTACGTAGGTTCTGGTTCAGTGCTCCTCAGGATCGGGCTTCTCTTAGTGCTCCCCAGGATCTGGCTGCTCTCAGTGCTCCCCAGGAACTGGCTGCTGTCATAATACTAGAGTGCCATCAGTGTGCCATATACATTCCAGTGTGCCTTAATACCAGTGTGCCAGCAATTTGCCATATACTGTACATTCCAGTGTGCCAGAATACCAGAGTGTCAGCGGTCTGCCATATACATTCCAGTGTGCCGTAATACCAGAGTGCCAGCAGTGTGCCATAATACAGTGTGCTGCTGCTGTCAAGGCTTCCCAGGATGTGCATCCAGGCACACAGCCCCGCGGCAGGCCCCCATGACTGAAGAGGACAGTCACATGACTGTCCTTTGTCAATCAAAGCATGGGAGGCTCTGCCTCCCATGGAGGCTTTTTTGAATTGCTTGAGATCAATGGTGCTTTCCCATTGGTCCAAGCAATTCAATTGTTCTCAGTGCCTCTCTGAAGCACTGAAGAGTGTAGATTCAGGAAGTAGGCAGTGCCAGACGTGCGCTGCAGACTTCAATGAATCTGTTAGCCAGCTTGAGCTACGCAAATTGTGTCGGCTCAGAGCAGGCTGCCACTGCTGTGTGATGATTCACATCACACAGCACCAAGCGGACTAAAAAAAAAATGAAGGAGCAGAGACAGATGGTGGGGGAGCATGGAGCAGGTGAGTATGTGAACTTTTTTTTAAATAGCAGGTTTTATTTTAAAAATTTAAAGACCCCACTTAATGGAATTATGGCAGGTGAGGCCCTGCCTCACCTGCCTCCCCTGACTGCACATCCCTGATCTGTATGAAATTCTCGCTCTGGTTCTGACGTCTGGCTTTTCTCGTAACTATGCTTATGCATGATCCTTGTCTGTACCGTTTACATTGATCCCTATTATCTGTATTTGTCATAAGACTCTGCAGGGCTTCAAGGTAACTTTTTCCTCTAGATTAGATCCGGCTATCTCACAGACCGGCCTATCAGATCAGGGCTTCTGTGGTATTGCCGTGCAGAGGTCTCTGGTTAACCCTGTGTTGTCATCTATACTACTGCCTACCAGTGGCGTAGCATGGGGGGGCAGGGGGGGCCGTGGCCCCGGGCGCAGTTTTGTTAGGGGCGCATAATTTCTTTTGAAA
This sequence comes from Leptobrachium leishanense, assembly GCA_009667805.1. NCBI lineage: Eukaryota > Metazoa > Chordata > Amphibia > Anura > Megophryidae > Leptobrachium > Leptobrachium leishanense. Next base: position 122,811,292 of record CM019071.1, read on the forward strand.
TTGTGCGCCCCTAAAACTTGTGGCCCGACTGACCCGCTGGGCCCTCGGGCGCCGCCCAAGGGCCCGCGGGTTGAGGGGACCCAGATGCCGTCCCGGGCAGCGGCTGGGGCAAATCCATGAGCTGGGGCAAATCCATGTGTGAGCTGGGGCATATCCATGTGTGAGCTGGGGCATATCCATGTGTGAGCGGGGGCAAATCCATGTGTGAGCTGGCTGGGGCAAATCCATGTGTGAGCTGGCTGGGGCAAATCCATGTGTGAGCTGGCTGGGGCAAATCCATGTGTGAGCTGGCTGGGGCAATATCCATGTGAGAGCTGGGGCAATATCGATAACGTGTCCACAGGTTGGGGGGTGGGCGCACAATTCTTGGCTGGCCCCGGACGCTGACAACCCACGCTACGCCACTGCTGCCTACAGTGTATCTCTGCATATAGGGGCTTTTTACATGAACCAGGGCCTCACCTTGGTGCGATCCTGGTGCGAGCGTGTCACTCAGCAACCTTGGCTCTTCAGAGGGCCAAGGTTGCTTACCCCTGCTCTAGCCAGTCCGTAGTCAACGCACGTCTATATCTTCCATGGCCCTTACGTAAAGATCTTTCGAGAGATCTGTTGCGAAAACAAGTGATGGAATCCATTCTAAACACTTAATATAACACATTGCAGCGATGTGCTTTTGCGAATACGCTCTGCTACGATGCGCTCTACGCAAACTTTCAACAGCAGCCCTGTGGATTGACAGAGGTTATGTGCATTTTGTAGCGTAACGCTACCTATTTCTGAACTCATTAATTATAAAACATTGCAAACCCTGTACGGCAGTGCGAATAACTATCGAAAGCCTAGCTCGAGGGGCTTGAAACAATTACATTATTGATTTGATAAAACAGGGGCTATATACTTTCCAGCTGATCCTAGGAATCGTAGAAAAATACCTTTCAGGGCTGAGTATGGCCAGCGGGCCTCCATTTCAACAACAATGCTCTATATGGTGTTTCCTTCATATTGAAAGGTGCCTGGTACTGCTGTACCATTCTGTGGTCACAGAGCTAATATATTCATATTAAATACAGTAGGGGATACATTATTCTGCACGGTAAATACATCTAGTATTATAATCTAGTACGCATTAGGTTATTATGGTAGGGGCGGTGTACCTGTTCTGTCATGCACTAATTAATTAATTCAGATACAATATTCTTCTCTTATTGCCTTATACTTTCTTAACCCTTTCGCTGCTGAGGCTTTTCCCGCCCCTGTGCTGAGGTCATTTTTACCGGTTTTGCTCATCATGTTTAAACGTGTTTTGAAGGCTTATTTTAGTATATGACCCAGACATATTATATATCGTTCTTTCCGTCAGACTCGGTATATTCATAATATGTCATTATTATATGTATACGTTATGTCATGTCTGTATATTATAACAAAAAATGCAATAAAATATGTATTTTCAATAATTTACAATGTGTAAAGTGTTTTTTTTCACATTTTAACATGCGAGCAATTGCGGTTATATTTTGTATGGGGTGCGCTTGTTAAAAAAATTAGAGATGGGGTCTCGTTACATTTTTTTTGGGGGAAAATTACGCGATTTTTAACAAACGCACCGCATACAAAAATCGTTAGTGCAGCATCATTGTTCACATTATAATTGAAATGGGAACAATATTGCTGCATTAACAAACCAAAAAAAAAAAAAAGTGTTTATTTTTTTTTTATAATTTTTTTTTAATTTTTTTTATTTTTATTTTTCCTTTTTTTTTTTTTACAAAATTTTTCACTTTCATGTTTGGTATCGTTGGAACGGCCATGCTCTGGCCGATCCAACCATACCAAAATTTAACCCCTAACTGCCACGGATCGGGAGATAGGGAGTTCATTGGAACTCCCTATCTCCACCGTTGGTGGCAGTTAAGGGTTAAGTCCAGGACTGGTGTCATCGTGCTACGCACGATGACGCCAGTCCTCAGGGGGAGTTCCCGGAGGCTTGGCCGACATCCAAGATGTCGGCCAGCTCCGGGAAAGGATCGCGAATCGGCGCTTTTCAGCGCCGATTCGCGATCCAGCTCCCCAGGGGTTAATGCCAGGCATCATTTGGAAGGGCAGGCTGTGCCCTTCCAAATGATGCCTGGGTTAACCCCCGCAGAGCCGCCGATCGGGAGGGAGAGAGGTCCGGAGGACCTCCCCCCCTCCCTTTCAGGCGCCTCCTCCGCACATGCGGGGGGGCGCCTGAATTACGTGTCATCGCGCTGCCGCGATGACACCTAATTCGGGCGGCTGTGGTCCCGGATGCGCGGCTGACATCCAGGATGTCAGCCCGCACCGGGGGGGCCAGCGATCGGCCGGAACCCGGCCGAACGCTGACCCCAATGGGAGGACGCGCTCAGCGCGTCCTCCGCATACCAGCGGGAATGCTGAGGACGCGCTGAGCGCGTCCTCAGCATCCAAGTGGTTAAACCAGGATAAATTTGCTTTTCAAAGTCCTGACAGTAGGGGTTATTCAGAGAGAGCAGATCTGGCTCTGAAATGTCACCGAACAGGTAATTTCCCCTGCACGGTGTCATTTCGGGACCATTTGGCTATTCAGGGAGCAGGCAGTTTGCCAAATTTTGGCAAACTGCCAGCCAGTACGTTGCCTGTTCGACAGCAGTGAAATCCCCACAGAGAAGTAATGGTTAATCTATTCAGAGAACACCGAACATCAGTGAAAAGATGCAGAAGTGCCCTGCCGTTCCGTGGTTTCATTTGGCAGGTTTATTCAGGCAAATCCCATAGGCTTCATTGTTAAAAATATTCCTGTTTTTATCCAGTATCTAACAAACCGTTTATTCTTTTATTCTGCAGTAAAAAATCTCTATTTCTAGATTTTTTTTTTATGATTTTTTTATGCATTTTTCGGGATTTTTTTTGGCCAAATTATTTTCCCGTTTTTTTTAAAGCGTTTTTTCTTTCTTCTGTACCAGACCTTTTTATTATCATTCATAGGATCTTATATGTAAATTCCAGCCATTTGCATTCAGTAGGTTTTTTTTTTGCAAACAGCGTTTCAATTTTGACACTTTCAAGCGTGTTTTTAATTTTTTTTTACCCCGTTCATCAGCTTGTCGGCTGCTTCCGGCAGCTGGTCTGCGCTGTGATCGGCGGCTTTCCCGACGTGTTTGGCGTGTTTTTTGCAGTGGTTCCGTTGGATTCTCAGTGGGTTTTAGGCAAGTGTTTGGCGGGATTGCGGTGGGTTTTCCCTGCATTCCGGGGACCCTGCGGTGAATGCTAAATTCACCTCAGTGTGGGGAACTTTGATTCCCCCAAGTGCGGGGAACGAGAGCGCACCGAAATAGCGGCGACATTTTGGTGCTCTCTGAATAACCCCCAGTGTCTCTGAATCCGAACCTACTGTTTGGACAGGCAAAAGAGAATGCCCTAGTGGTAGGGAAAAGGACAAGGAAATTATGAGCATGGAGGCAGGTACTGAGCATCTTCTTTACCATGACCTATGACAGAACCATATGTTTTCTGATTCTTTAAAGGGAGGCTATTCGCACCCTAAAAATCTGCGTGGAGTTCCCCCATTTGGCTAATAGTGCTGTATGAAGGCCAGGAGTTTCCTCCACATAACCAGCTGTCACTCAGCATATGAGATTTTGCTTATCCCGCCTTTTGGGGACCAACGTGGGGACATATGATGACATCATCCTGTCTCTGAACACTCACAACAGCGAGAGTTCTCGAAGCGGGCAACTGAGGACTGGCGATGCACGTACACGATGCAAGCCGATACATCACTTGTGTGCGAAATACACAGGTTCCACTAGTTACACAATTTGCGTAGCGAACATTACGCGTGAGATACAAATTGCGTTAGAAGCTGCATGGGCTTCCGCGTTTCAGAAGCCCTGAGCCGGAGACGAGGAGGAGCTCAGCAGCAATGAGGGAGATAAGGTGAGTATTACACCTAAGCTAAGAAATTTATTGGGCAGATGCTGTCAGTAGCATCTGCCTAATTATTTAACGGGAAAAGGGGGGAGGGGGGCTTAAACTTTTTTTTTTTTTACCACCAAAAAAATGAAATGTCCTTATTGTGTCTGCTTTATGTTGCTAATATCTTACATGTGCTTTGTTTTTCTCTTGTCTGTTTGGTTAAAGTATGTTACTCTATATGTGTCACTGGGTGCATCCATTGTGTGATCTTTAAATAAACAAGAGCTACAAAGCAAAGCTTTTGGTAAATGTTGCATCATGGGAAAAATACACAAAATGGAAACCAGAGATGAAAACCTTACTTTATTTTTCTTTTTTTTTAACATGCTGCTGTTTTTATTTCTCTGTAGTAATTGCATGTGTTTTATGAAGTGGTTTTGTTTGTAATGCACAAATAATCTAGTTACTACCATTTACATAAACTGTAACTAGATTACTTGTGCATTACAAACAAAACCACATTATATAACACATGTTGCTGTTTTTTTTTTCTTTGAAGGAATTGCATCTAAAACGAAAAAATAAAGTAAGGGTTTCCATTTTGTGTATTTTTCCTATGATGTAACATTTACTAAAATCTTTGGTTTGTGGTTCTTGTTTATTTAATCTACGATATGTAACAGTTAATGAGGTGGAGGAGGGAAAGTTTAGATAAGGCGGCAGGAGGACTGTTGTTCTCCAGGCTAGCTGAGATAAGAGATGGCAGCTGAATCAGAGCTTAAAAAGTCATTTGATATCATTTTATCGAACCATCTCCTTTCAAGATAAATACTGTATATGGTAAATAGTACTTCTTTTTCTCTCTAGCTCAGAGCATCATTAGCGTACAGACAAAAACTCTGAGGGCACTATTACAATCTTTGCGCAAACGTTAAAAAACGCATTAACGCGACGGGAAAAACCCTTCGCGCAGAACGTCGTATTACAATGTCCGTGCAAAAAATGCGCATTAACGTCTAACGCGGGTGGACCTGCGCAAGCCCTTTGCGAGCGTAATGTACTTTGCGCGTCCTATACTTAACATCGTGAGCGCAAGTGCGCTGGTGCGCGCAAGGTATTACAATCTTAGCGCAAAGTTTGATGGACAACGTTTGCGCGCATAATTTTAACGGCTTTTAAAAGGTGGTGTTATTGGCAAATCTGAACGTCCTGGCCGAAAGCAAATACACCAGCCCGAAAAAACCAATACAGCAAAGTATAGTTACACATTCTACACATACCCAAACAATAAAATGGAGAAGTTGTGCGTGTTTTTATTATTGCTGCAGCATATATACTCAGATTGATTTTGACAGGCGCAAAAACTGAACGGGAGACCATTGTGATTCTTAATTCAGATTGGCTGAATCGCGTGAAAAAAACAGTCTGCCCACTGATTTCTGCGTGCAGCGTTAATGCGCGCGTGTTTTTGCACATCTTTTTTACGCACTGTATTTTTTGACGGATGAAAAAATGCGCTCGGATCGTAATACCAGTGTTAATCTACGCGCGTTAACGTTTAACGCTGCGCGCAAAAAAAATAGCGCTGCGCAAGCGTTTTTTGCGCAAAGAATGTAATAGTGCCCTGAATATTTAATGCTTAAGCTCTTTCCTTGCTTGTGGCTTAGGCCCCGTTCACACTGTGCGATTTTCATATTCGCGACATGGTGCGATAATGTCGCGCGATTTATGCAAAGCACCACCAATACAAATCGCAAAATCGCAGATAGCAAATCGCAAAAAAAGGGTCATGTACCAGCGACATGCTTCTGCGACTCGCGACGTCGCGCGGCAAGATGTGAACAGCTCCATTGAAATGCATTGGAGAAGCTACACAGCGCGACGTCGCGGCAAAATCCGCGCGAGAAATCAGTGTGTGAACGGGGCCTTATGAGTGTGCACGTACTTAAAGCACACCAGCTGATTGCATATGCGCTAGGCTTTTTCCCCTTTACACAGACATTCCCTAGACCGGTCCCGCAGAAGTACATATGTGCAGTGGTGATTTTGGCCACAATTTGCTGTTGAAGCAACAAACCGATTTTTTTTTTTTTTTCATTTTTTTTTTAAAAAGGGGAGGTTTGCAGCCAAGGTGGCTGGAATGTAAGCGAGCTAACAGAATGTCAGATGCAGCAGAGCAGCTCATCAGCATGCGGCTGCAAGCTTTGTGTCGAGGGGGCACGAGGGAAATCCAAGTTATTGGCACAGATTTCATTATACCAAATATAATGAAGTGTAACTTGGGGTATGGTAGCTCATCTGAGTGCCCATCGGGAGGGGAATGCTCTGCCACTTGGCAGCGAGAAGAGATTTCATATGATAATAGGAAAAACAAATAATAAAAGATTTTTTCCCCATGTATAGCTATAGATCTCCAGGCCCTGTTGGAGTACTTTCACTTCCAGTATGAAGTGTCTGCGTCTCTCATAAGAAAGTGACTAAAAATGAGCATGTCTCAGGGCAATGAATTGGAGCAACACATTCTTGTTCTGCTATATATTTTGTTACCAACCTCTTTATCTTAACATACACTATATTGCCAAAAGTATTCGCTCACCCATCCAAATAATCAGAATCAGGTGTTCCAATCACTTCCATGGCCACAGGTATATAAAATCAAGCACCTAGGCATGCAGACTGTTTTTACAAACATTTGTGAAAGAATGGGTCGCTCTCAAGAGCTCAGTGAATTCCAGCGTGGAACTGTGATAGGATGCCACCTGTGCAACAAATCCAGTCGTGAAATTTCCTCACTCCTAAATATTCCACAGTCAACTGTCAGCTGTATTCTAAGAACGTGGAAGTGTTTGGGAACGACCGAAACTCAGCCACGAAGTGGTAGGCCACGTAAACTGATGGAGCGGGGTCAGCGGATGCTGAGGCGCATAGTGCGAAGAGGTCGCCAACTGTCTGCAGAGTCAATTGCTACAGACCTCCAAACTTCATGTGGCCTTCAGATTAGCTCAAGAACAGTGCGCAGAGAGCTTCATGGAATGGGTTTCCATAGCCGAGCAGCTGCATCCAAGCCATACATCACCAAGTGCAATGCAAAGCGTCGGATGCAGTGGTGTAAAGCACGCCGCCACTGGACTCTAGAGCAGTGGAGACGCATTCTCTGGAGTGACGAATCGTGTTTCTCCATCAGGCAATCTGATGGATGAGTCTGCGTTTGGCGGTTGCCAGGAGAACGGTACTTGTCTGACTGCATTGTACCAAGTGTAAAGTTTGGTGGAGGGGGGGATTATGGTGTGGGGTTGTTTTTCAGGAGCTGGGCTTGGCCCCTTAGTTCCAGTGAAAGGAACTCTGAATGCTTCAGCATACCAAGACATTTTGGACAATTCCATGCTCCCAACTTTGTGGGAACAGTTTGGAGCTGGCCCCTTCCTCTACCAACATGACTGTGCACCAGTGCACAAAGCAAGGTCCATAAAGACATGGATGACAGAGTCTGGTGTGGATGAACTTGACTGGCCTGCACAGAGTCCTGACCTTAACCCGAAAGAACACCTTTGGGATGAATTAGAGCGGAGACTGAGAGACAGGCCTTCTCGTGTGTGACCTCACAAATGCGCTTCTGGAAGAATGGTCAAAAATTCCCATAAACACACTCCTAAACCTTGTGGACAGCCTTCCCAGAAGAGTTGAAGCTGTTATAGCTGCAAAGGATGGACCGACGTCATATTGAACCCTATGGATTAGGAATGGGATGTCACTTAAATTCATATGCGACTCAAGGCAGGTGAGCGAATACTTTTGGCAATATAGTGTATTTTTAAATGTAGCGTGAGTGGTTTGTGATTCCGGACGCAGAAGGAATTGAGAAATAGAAATTTGAGACGCTTCATTCAGTCACATGGACAGGGAGCCTGTCTAACAAAAACATGAAGGATCTGATCGAATGAATATAAAGGAAAATCGACTGCAAAGAGATATATGTAACTGTATAAAAATAGGCATCATATGCATGTTGAGTTTTTATCTTTCCAAAAATGAGAGCAAAAAAAACAATCTGTATTATCTATTCAGGAGTAAAACTTGCAGTTGTAGGTGCAATATTATTTAGGTGGCTCAAAGAGTTCGGGTGTTTGCCAGAGCTGCCAGTTCTCTTTTGCGTTTTATGAAAGGGTAATCCAAACAGCAGGAGCAGCTTCACTGTGCAATAAGGCCCCGTTCACACCTGGGCGTTTTACAGAGCGTTCCTGTGCGCTGTAAAACGCCTAAACACGGAAACCCCATGATTTCCTATGGGGCCCATTCACACCTGGGTGTTTTACAGCGCGTAGGAACGCGCTGTAAAACGTCCTACGCCCAAAGAAGTACAGGAGCTTCTTTGGGGCGTATTCCAGCACGTTCACAGCCGTAGACTGCAGCGTGAACGCCTTTTTTGCGTTTGCGCGCGTCAATGACAATAGTTGACAACTATTTACAATTATTGATTAGTCGGTTGGTCGATTTAATTGATTTGTGTACAGCATACACTGTTTAGAGTCAGGCGGAGTCAAACGTTAATAACCTCAGGCTCTGCTTCGGAGGCTGCTTTACTAGGTATGATTTAGTTCTAGGGTTATGTCAGACACAACCAGTTTATTTTTACTTGGTTTACAACAGTAGCAGAAGTATAGCATAGACTCTGGGGTACTGACACTGGGTATGGACCCTCTGCCACTGGTGTTTTATCCTTATTTGGAGCTGGAGTCCTGTGTCACCACCCCCTCTTTGGTCTGGAGCTGGCATTCCCTGCCTTTGGTCTGGTCCCTTCCCACAAACTTCTTTCAAAACTCAAGTCCAGTCTTTTGTCCAAACCCACTCCCTCTTAACCTTCGAACAAGTCTCTTGCCCAAACTCACTTTCTTCCACATCTGGACCCTCTTCCTGCTCAGTTTTTTCATGTAAATATTTTAAAGGGACATGCTACACACCCTCACCACTTCAGCTTATTAAAGTGGTCAGGCTGCGTGGAGTGACCCCTTCTCACTCCTCTTTTGTGCTGAAATCATACAGGCTTATTCAGAGAGCGGTGGAAACCAGGAGAATGACTGGAGAAGTGAAACTTCTAGGTCAAAATAACCAAACCAGAAAAATTCTCTCATTTATCTCACTTTCCAAATCTAGATTTTTCTCTTCTCCTGCCATTCTCCTGGTTTTCACCGCTCTCTGAATAACCGCCATAATGTCTATCTGAGCACTCGTAGCATCGTTTGGGGAGAAAGCAGACACGGGCTTAAGCTGCGTACGCAGCTTCAATCCATCATCTTGACCAGGTGCTCACGTACCTTGTATTCAAAAAGTATGCAAGATACGCAATTTACGTATGTACGTACGAAAGTTACGTACACTACACAAATTGCTTACAAAAAGGGGGCAGGAGTTTTTGTTTTTTTTCTTACGTAATGTTACATTCAAGTAAACAAAAAGATTTAATTTTTCTTTATCCGATGAAAAATAATCTTTAGTTGCAGCCCTAATAAGAACTAATGTGGAAATGCATTCCTAATGCAAAGATTCAATGTTTATCAATACAAGAAAAAACACACATGTATCATACCTAAATGCACGTAAGACCTCTTACTGCAAAGTGCCGATACATATAAAGAACCAAAAATAAGCAAACAATAAACAAAACCTGAAAGCAAGCTCATATAATACATATTTCTCACGCGCAGCCCCCACTCTCTGGAACACTCTCCCTCGTGCTGTCAGACTTTCCCCTAACTTCTCTTCCTTCAAACGCTCCCTGAAAACATTCCTATTTAGGGAAGCCTACCACCCAACTCACTGACGCAACCATCAATCACTCTCACCTTACAGTGCTCTCCTCCTGTTTCCAACCCCAACCCTCCTAGATTGTGAGTTCCTACGGGAATAGGGCCCTCATCTCCTCCTGTACTGTTTGTCAAATGTTGTTCAATGTATTGTAACCCTGTCTGTACTGTGCTTATTGTACAGCGCTGCGGAATATGCTGGCGCTTTATAAATAAATAATAATAATAATAATAATAATATTTAGATAAAACTCACATTACATCATAGTCAGTAATGCACCAATAAAGAATGATAAATGTAAATAAATACATATTACCCACAGCACTTGGAATAAGTTTCAAAGAGAGCAAAAACCAGGTTACCCCCCCCCCCCCCCCAACGTTTCGGCTCGAATAGCCTTTATCAAGGGTTAATCGTTCTTAGCTTGGTGCATTATTGACTGTGATGTAATGTGAGTTTTTATTCTGTATATGTATTATATGAGCTTGCTTTCAGATTTTGTATATTGTTTGCTTATTTTTGGTTCTTTATCTGTATTGGCACTTTGCGTCAAGATGTCTATTTGGGTATGATACGTGTGTGGTTTGGCTTGCATTAACTAACTTTAGGGGTTATTCAAAGAGCCGAATTTGCCCCAAAATTGCACCGAACAGTGAATTTCCCCGTACAATGCAATTTCGTGCCCATTCAGCTATTCAAAAGCATGGAAATTCGCCAAGTATCGGGGAATTGCCAGTGAAATACAGTGATCTTCGGCAGCAGTTAAATCCCCATAGAGAAGTAATGGTTAATCTATTCAGAGAACACCGAACAGCAGTGAAATGTCAGTGAAATGCCCTGATTTCGGTGGTTTCATTCGACAGGTTTTACCAAGCGAATCCCATAGGCTTTAATGTAAAAAATGTTCCCTGGTTTTATTAAATATTTATTCAACTGTTTATTCTTTTCACTTGCAGAAAAAGAGTCTTTCTTTATTTTTTAGGAATTTTTTTAGGCATTTTTCGAAAAATAAAAGTTTTTTTTTTTCTGTAACAGACCTTTTTATTATTATTCATAGGACCTTATATGTTATTTCCAGGCATTTTCGTACAGTGTTTTTTTGCAAACAGCTTTTAAAAGTTGCAGTTTTTGTTTATTTATTTCTTTACCAGTTCCTCAGTTGGTCGGTGTTCTGTTCGGCGGTGGCGGCTTTTTTCAAATCGTTTCGGCAAGTTTTTGGTTGTTTTTCAGATCGATTCGTTGTTTTATCGGCGGTTTTTCAGATGTGCTTGGCCGTTTTGCGACGGTTTTTCGGATGCATTCAGCCGCTTGTACCCTGCACTTCGGGGTGCCTGTGGTGAATGCTGAATTCTCCGCAGGGTCTACGAATCGGACTCACCGAAGTGCAGGGAACAGGAGAGCACTCTCTGAATAACCCTGTTTGACGCTTTACATTAGATTTGCATTTGCTCATTAGTTCTTATTGTTTTTAATAAACATGTATTGCCATGTTATGGTATGCCCATATTTATTTCAGTTTAACTTTTTTTTATTTTGCCAGCATGCCACATTGCCTCTATTATGCCCACAAAAGAACAAATGTTTTTCATCATATCTATTCAAAAGCCTGTACAGCCTGCTGAATAAAAGGATTTTTTTTTGGTTTACTTACAATGGCTGTTAGAAGTATGAGCCCAAGCGCCGTTACAAGACATATCTCATACGAAAACCAAATAACAACAAAAGTAAACTTGTGAAAATAATATAGTTGGGGGAAAAAATAAATCACACTGAAATGTCCTTCTAAGGAAGTAGATTTGCAAATAAATTTCTATAAAATGGGCTAATCTTACTTTTTTTTCTCTTTTCATTATGCCTACATGCTACATTGCCTCCAGTGTGCCCAGAAGCCACACTGCATCCACTATGCCCCGACGCCCCATTATGCCCACATGCCACATTGCCTTCATTATGCCCTTATACCATATCGTTTTCATTTATTTTAATTTGCCTCTGCCTTCCATTACCTTCTACACCGTTCTCCTCCTGAGTTGACTAGTATGCAGGCTGCTCTCTCTGGCTTTGGCTGTCTGTAGCTGTTAAGATCAGTGTCTGTGCGCTCTATTGCGCGCCGCACATCAATGTGATTCTCACCCGCAGTCCCACAAGGTAATACAAGGATGTGTCTGAGGCAGTGTTATCGCACGAGCAAGAATCACAGATCTGCACAGGCTCTGCTCCTGACTTCTCCACAGCACTCAGCCTGCCACAGTACATCATTTTGTTATGGTTGCTTTAGGAAAAATGGTTTTGCGCGCACCTACACTCTCTAGAGCAGTAGTCCCCAACCCTGGTCCTCAGGGCCCACTAACAGGACAGGTTTTAAGGATCACATTGGGGAAATGCAGACTGAATCCTGCAATCACTGAGCAGTAAATCATATCACCTGTGCTGCGCTTCAGGATATCTGGCAAACCTGGCCTTTTAGTACGCTCCAATTAGCAAAGTCCAGCGCGAGCAGAACGTCGAGGGGAGGTGGATGGTAAAGCCAAGGGTCTGGTATCCAAATATCAACAGAGACAGAGATTAGGCTTCTGATTTCCTTGCTGGTTCACAGAGAACTGAGCTTACTGCAGAGGCATAGAGTAGAGGGCCTGAATCCCTCTTCGAGAGACCTCTTCAGGTGGGATAGGGTACACCTGAGTCTCTGAGGAGCATTCAGAATACCCAGGCAGGATTCTAGAGCAGGGCTCAAAATTTCCACTCGCCTGCTCGCGTTTGGCGAGTGGAAATTAAGTGAGGGCGAGTGGAAATGCACAGGCAGGCAGCACAATAAATTCTATCATGCTGCGTATTGCAGCGGCGGTTGTGTTTTTTTTTTTTATCTTTAGACCGCCGGAATACGCAGCACAGACAGTGCAATATAATTTATAGTGCTGCCTGCGTATCCATTTCCACTCGCCTCACTTAAGTTGTATCTGGGGTCTGATGTGTGGATATACTTGTATCTGGAGTCTGTCTGGGTATTAATGTTATTTATTTTTGTAACTTTATTCTGAATAAAACATTAAACAGTGCAATTTCATACAATAATTTAGGTGGGTGTGTTTAGGGGTAGAGTTATGGGCAGGGTGGGTGGGGCAACTGGTGGCGAGTAACTCTTAAGACCTGGCTTAGTAGCTCAGGAGCTGAAATTTTAAGCCCTGTTCTAGAGAACCTGGATACAGCACAGGACAGTGGGAAAAACAGGAGCGGAACCTGGAAACATGCAGCCAGGTTGGCCCCTAGTGTGGGCATGAGTCAGTCCGTGACTGGGACATGACACCAGGAGACCACATTCAAGACAATGCATGACATAGCTGTAAGGGATACTGATGTACCTTAGGTCAAGTTCTCGGGGATTTCCTTTATGAACCCCGGGAGGAATACCAATCTTTCTCCCTGGTTTGCCATCCATTGCTCCTGGTTTGATTTAGTCTGATGGAGCATCATCATCAATGTATCATTTTAGGACCACTGCAATGGTGGGCAAAATTTCTATACTTCCACTAAGGACCGAAGCCAGACGTTCTGACCCTCTGATGTCCTATCTAATGTGGTTTCTCACCAGGGTATTTACAGGGGGCACTACACCTTTCTTCACTGGTGTGCGCAGCCCATTACAATAGGGTGTGCACCCATAGAACATTAACTGAAAACTAAAGTTTAGAAGCTGTTGCAAAAATGCACATTTTTCATTGGAAATAACGAGCTTGTAACCAGAGATACAGCCAGTTTTAATGCTATTTATCATGAACCAGATAAGGGACATCTAAAATGTCAATGTAGGAGGTGAGAAAGGACCTCTTCATCTTCTTCTTGGGCACACCCCCTGTGCACGCCTATGGGCTTAACCAATGTTTATGCAATGATATAGTCACTATTCATGTAATTTATCATGAAACAGATAAGGAACATCCAAAATCTCTATGAGAGGGGGTCAAAGATGAACCCTTCACTCAACATTAGGGTGTGCCTGGGCACACCCTGTGCGCACACCTATGCCTTTCTTAACGCTAACATGGGGACACTAAGGGGGAAAATTTGCATCTTCAAATTCCTCTTTAGTGTCCACATGTTAACGTGGTATTCCGAGGCAGGCACTCAGGCATGTACTGGCCATCGGGACTACTGGGAGGTTCCCGGTGGGCTGATTGCTCAGTGGGCCGCCTGGTTTCCTAATCAGCAGGTCCGGGTTCGGACTCTCAGAGTCTGAATCCGGACCTTGTCTGACCGCGGCCCCGGCGCCGCAGAGTGCCTACCATGTGCATAGCATGTGGCAGGGAAAGGCAGGCTACTTGGCGCCGCCCCCTCCAGTGTGATTCGTAGGATGAAAGTCATGTGATGTGGACACTGCCTGTCACATGCAGTTATGCAGAGGAGGCCAATGACGCATGTGTTCATGTGCCTGAGTGGACAGAGGAGCAGGCAGCTCAGTGCTGAGATGGTGAGTATGCTCTCAGTCACTCAGCAGTTAGTGTGTTTTTTTTTTTGCAGGATCACCAAATACATACACAAGTTGCAGAGTGTGGGCCTGACCTAGGGGGGGCTGGGATGGAGTGAGCCAGCCTGGATTTGCCCCTCCCATGTGTGCAGGTATCGAGCTCTGCAGCCTGAGGCCTGTTCAATACCTCAGCAGCTGCTGAATTGCTGCAGCGCAGCAATTCAGTTTGCTGCAGCAGTGTCGTTGAACCCTTTGGATGCGAATTTTGAATCCAAAATGGCCGACAATTTCTTAATGAAAAATTCAGATTGTTTTTCGGATCACTCGGATAAAATATAATAAAGAGAAGCAGTCAGCACAATTCCGTTTTGTTTGCACACACTACAAATGATAGTTTTTAAGGAATAAACGTTATGTTTACTTCTGAAACAAAATATAAATTGAACTGTAATATATGTCTATGTGCAGGGGGAAATAATAAATAAATATTTTGTGCTTTGGTGAACAAAAACCTCAAAATTAACATTGCTGTAGGGAATTATTACTTGCTTCGAGGCGGCGGCCATCTTGCTGTAGGGCATTGTTACTGGCTTCATGCGGCGGCCATCTTTAATACGTCACACGAAGCATCTCCTCGGGTCGCTGCAAGTGCTAGGTTAGCACTGCTGAGCGCTGAGCGGTTGAACGGCGTTCAATGCAAGTTGCTAACTTAGCACTTGCAGCGGCTGAGGTATTGAACAGGCCTCTGCATAACCGTGGCTTCCATGCAGCCTGCAGAGCTGGCCTCGGGGAGGCTTGTCTGCCACAACGCTGCCAGGTTTAACAGGCACACTGGCCGCCTGGGAAGTCCTGCTAGCCCCATAGGAAGCTGCTGGTTATAATGGAAGGACACATGGCCTCTGCATTCCTGCCCCAGCTCCCAGGAGATCATGTCTAGGTGCACACACGTGGACTCGCGGGAACTCGGTGTCAGCCAGTGCAGGTCAGTGTGAAGGAGCACAGGGAGATCCCTTATACAGCCCGGGAAAGAATGCAGAGTGTCTGCCCTCACATCTCCCCCCAGCTGTCTACAGGGGCAAGGTATGGGGGGCTTATATTAAGAGTCAGAAAACCCAGAGCATAGTGACTCCAACCATTATAATGCGGGGAGGGGAGGGGGTTGAGTGGCCTGCTCTGTGCAGACTTCCCCAAGTCCCTTCCCTCCCTGGCTTTTAAGTTTTAAACCAGTAAAATGGCATTTCTGACCTGGAGAGCTATTCTGTAAGGGTCCTTGTACAACTGGTGGCAGATGGTCTGGGTTGGAGAACTAACAATTAGATTAGGGGGTTATTCACTAAGCCCTGTTTTTCCATGTTGTTGTTACTTTGAACAACACAGCCAGGAAAAACCTGCACAGGCTGGCGAAAGTTCAACGTACGGCAAATCTACCAGCACTGTTCTTAAATAAGAAACATAAACTGAGGCTATTCTCTCACATTGCACATTACAATGACTTTTATTGCTGTGGAGCTCTGTGATACACTCATACACACCGCACATTACAATGAGTTTTATTGCTGTGGAGCTCTGTGATACGCTCATACACACCACGCATTACTGGGAGTTTTATTGTTGTGCAGCTCTGTGATACACTCATACACGCTGCACACTACTGTATCACAGAGTTCCACAGCAATAAATCTCACTGTAATGTGCGGCGTGCATGAGTGTGGGTTTTATTGCTGTGGAGCTCTGTGATACGCGCTTACACACCGCACATTTCTGTGAGTTTTATTGTTGTGCAGCTCTGTGATACACTCTTACACACTGCTCATTGCTGTGAGGTTTATTGCTGTGGATTCTGTGATACGTTCTTACAAACCACACATTAATGTGAGTTTTATTGTTGTGGAGCTCTGTGATAAACGCTCATACAAACGCACATTATTGTGAGGTTTATTGCCGCGGTGCTCTGTGATACATTAATGTGTGGTGTGTATGAGCGTGAGTTTTATTGCTGTGGAGCTCGGTGATATGCTTGGGCGTGTTTTGGTTGGCATGGTTTTGGGGGGGGGCAGCATTTCATTCTTGGACCCAGTCAGCACATTGTCTTGGTCTAGCTCTGGGGCAGGGGGGGTTGAGAGCGACTTGAGGGGTGATAAAGATTGATGTTTTTTGTGCAATACTTATGGTTTATATACCATTTTTGTGCGTGTCTGCATATTAAAGTGGGCCGGTCTGGATGAAGTCCAGGGACGTTTTTTTTGTCCCAGTCCAGCCCTGCAGGCACTAGATAAGCACCTCGCCCCAGAATACAGTGGTAACTGCCTGCATACTCGCAATAGCGCTTCCGCACCGCCGCGAATATCTCCTCCTGGAGTCCATAGGACTCCATGGAGGGTTGCGCTGCAGGTTTCGCAGCACCACAGAGTGTTTGCGGATGAACACTGGGAGCTATTTGTTCCCATTTTCACTCTGCTCCCAGTGGCTAGAAGCGTCAGATCGGGCCACCGTTCTCGCCGCGGGATGAGCTGTAAGTATTGGATTTATTGGGGGGGTTTAGGGGGTGCTAAATGATTTTGCATTTGCATAATCATGTTAGCATGAGATTTTAGGAAAATGTTTGCCTTACTCGTCCCAACAGTAATTAACGCCAGCACTGTAATACCTTACCTATCGAAACGCTAATTATTGATTGCGCTTCCCATGTTAAGTATAGGATGCGCAAAGTACAGTAAGCTCGCGCAAGCTAACGCAAAAACCGATGCGCTAAGTAGGGATGCACCGAAATGGAAATTTGGGGCCGGGGCCAATACCGAAAATGCCCGATGAACTTGGCCCGAAACCGAAAATGACTTTCTATATATGCACGTACTGTGTATACATGTGTCTGGTGTGTGATACAGTATATATATATATATATATATTACAGTCAGGTCCAGAAATATTGGGACATCGACACAATTCTAACATCTTTGGCTCTATACACCACCACAATGGAGATGGAATGAAACAAACACAATGTGCTTTAACTGCAGACTGTCAGCTTTAATTTGAGGGTATGTACATCCAACTCAGGTGAACGGTGTAGGACTTACAGCAGTTTGCAGATGTGCCTCCCACTTGTTAAGGGACCAAAGGTAATGGGACAATTGGCTTCTCAGCTGTTCCATGACCAGGTGTGTGATATTCCCTCATTGTGTTTGTTTCATTCCAACTCCATTGTGGTGGTGTATAGAGCCAAAGATGTTAGAATTGTGTCCATGTCCCAATATTTCTGGACCTGACTGTATATATAGCTCTGAAATGAAAATTTTGGAATCGAGCCAGAAATGACTTTTTTCCCCTACAATTTATTTTATGATAGTTTTTTGTATAAATGTATTAATACTAGACTTTATTAAATTAATATCATGAATTTAAGTTAATCCACATTAAAATTTTGAAGATATTTTTGTCCTATTTTGGTGGAGTTATTTTGCATCTAGTGCATACATTCATGTGTAAAATTTTTGGACACACATTTTATAGTTGCAGAAGACATTTACATATCCCAGCAATTTTTTTTTTGAGAAAGTATTTTACCAGGAAGGATACATTGAGATTTCTCTCGTTTTCAAGTATGTCCTGGGTGGTATGTACCATTAGGTGTCTTGCCCAAGGACACTGACTGGAGAGGTGCTCTTGCTGGGATCAAACCCATGTCTCCACAGACTCTCTCCACACAGAGCAGTGATGTTACCTCTACTCCACCCAGCCGGTACTCTGCAACTATAAAGTTTATTATTTGTTGTGTGGAGGCTTTTAATCAAATTTTTTTGCCCTCCAACACAACTTAAATGAGTAGATATATATCTATCATCTATAATGGCTCAGATGGAGCCTAAACATCAGTCTGTTTCTCTTAATCTATTTCTTTTTCTGCACTTTAAAAAAATAAGCATTATAAAGGGACCTTTAAGATGAAAGGGAAAAGACAAGTCATTGCAAAATGAATGTGTATACGTTCCATTAACTTTTTGGAGGCATGGATGTAAGCTCCCACATTAACCCCCCCTCTTGTCCTGGGAGCAGACACCTCTGGCAGGAGGTCAGTGATAAATCACTTGTTCCTTGTCACTGAGAGGCCAGAGGTTACTGCTTGCCCTGATGGTGTGTATCATGCAGTTAACCCTTTGTGTGCAGAAATAAATGTGTAGCAGCTCCTGCCTCATTACAATTATCTCCAGCTAAGCAGCATTGAAAGAGTGCTCGCTCAGTGTCAGCTGGGATCATGAATTTTTGGCTGACATATACAGCTGGTGTTTTGCTTTCGGGCCGAAACCGATAACCCCATTATCGGCAGAATCTATCGGTGGCCGAAATTCCGGTGCATCCCTGGCGCTAAGTGATTTCTTACAGTTTAGCATCAGTAATGTAATATGGGGGACATGCGTTAAACACGCTTATCCTACAGATGACGCTTACACATCCAGACGCTAACTATGGAATAGTGCCCAGGGTATTTAGTGTGCCATGGTGTGGTTTCATTTTCCTTCTGGCGTTACTCTGCTGGTTTATTCCATGTGTTTGACCTCAGCTTGTCTCCTCAATTAAGCGATTTCTCATGCTCTTGACCTAGCTAGGTTTTTATTTTGTCTATTCTAGTCTTGTGTGTATCCCAGCCATTAAAAAGACCATTCAATACATTTTTAGGTATTTTACACTGGTTTAGGGTCTGGTTCTGTGTGACAGGTTAACTGTCCGTATAATAGAGCCTTTATTAACTTTGTATACTACATCTGAACATTCGTGTTCTTTTAATCGTTTACAGACTCTTTAACACAAAATACAATGCCAGGATCTCTCCTAGCCAATTAAGATATATTTAAATAATTGTTAAAAAAATTCCATAGTACTCCGTGGGGTTGCAGAAGGCTAAACATTCTCTGTCAGTACATTCCACTTTTTAGTTATTAAGTAGTGGTACTGGATATGAAGAGGTAAATGAGGGGGAATAAGAGCTATCATCATTATAATTTCAGTATATTTTGTGAAATTGTGACAGTTCATTCAATGTCAATGGTTTGTATGAAAGATCTCAAGTTTCATACATATGGATAAAACATAACAGTTTGTGTCTACACTTGTCTCTCGAGTAATCATAATTTTGTGTGCTTAACATCAGTACTAGGAAATTACATACATTTTTTTATACATTAATACATAATTATAATATGGTAATATGCTTAACCATAATATGGTTTAGCATATGACACTTCAACTCTAGATTACATGGTAATAATTATGGAATTGTGTTTAGCCCGTGTGTCTCTTGATAATCAGAAACACGACACCTTAGACACCAAACATCACCAAAGCACTCTCTCTACCTTGTTCACATTTCAACAATAATGGCGTACTCATAGTTCTTTTCTACTATGTGCTTCTGGATGACACATGCACTCTGTGTCCCACTCTTGCAATGTATGAACCTTACAGCAAAATACTTGCTTGACTTCCCATCACTAAAACACACATTTTATCTCTGTCAAAATCAATACACTCAAGATGAAACCTGTCCCCTGTGCTTTTATTTTAGCTGTAGAGGTAATGGGTGTATGATAGAGAACGGCTCGCATACAGTTTCTGTGTTATTCCGCATATATTCTAGACTCTTTTAGGTCCCGCAACTCCACTTCAAAGTTGTGTTGAGGTCCTCCAGAAACAATGCATGGAACATAACCGGAAAGGTTGTCATTTGTGCTCACCACTGTAACTCCATGCGAAACAAAACACAATCAGAGGTTTTGGTTTACTTGAATGGCCATTAAAGTGTAAGCCCACCCTCCACATCACGGCACCTCTGGGTCAGGTGGGTCTTACCTAATGAAACCAAGAGCTGCTCTCTAAGAAACCGCATATCCTCATGCTCCTTCTCAGACATGAGGGAGACTGGTGTGTATATATTTACACCCTCACCAGGAACAATTCCACTTTGGGATTAAAAAGAAAAACACAGAAAGAGGCAGCAGCAATAATGACCCACCAGTCTCCCTCTTGGCTAAAAAGCAGCATGAGGATATGCAGTTGCTTAGAGAGCAGCTCTTGGTTTCATTAGGTAGGACTCACCTGACCCAGAGGTGCGGTGACGTGGCGGTTGGGCTTACACTTTAATGGCCATTCAAGTAAACAAAAACCTGTGATTGTGTTTTGTTTCGCATGGAGCTACAGTGGTGAGCGCAAATGACAACCTTTTTTCTTATGTTTTATACATGATGTGGGCTGGATATTTCTGGTCTACGCAGCCGCCCTGTTAGGGAATAGGCACAAAACTGTTTTTTCTGCATAAATGCATGGAACATGTGGCATGGATGGATGACCATAATGTCTATTCAAGAAAACACAGATCAGTTCCACGGCGCTTACTTATAGCAGAATCTTTATTTGTCCCACAAGGTGATACTTCCATCACCAAAAAATAGAAGATACAACAGGCAAAGAAAAGGGACAGCGCTTCTCAAATGAGACCCTCTTATACAGAAATATAATACAAAAATGGCTTACGTAAATATAAATAAATAGAATCTCCTTTTACTCACTTGCCATTGAAGGCTGGCGTCAGACGAGTGCACAATGTGCGCCTGTACTGACGTGCCATCTGGCGTCCGTTGCAGCATTGAGACGCTGCGACGGGGTCAGCCACACGTTGCTGCTCGCGCAGGAATTGCGTGTCCGTGCAGCAGCCCTCTCTGTCAAAGCGCTAGGACGCTCCATAGGAGGATCGAGCCTTGCAGCGCTGAGCGCACCAAGTCGCTCAGCGAGGTGGCCAGATGGGCATCGAGTGGAAGGAACGTCCACTCTCACAGACATTCCTTCCACTCTTCAAATACGCTCGCCTGACGCCAGCCGAAGAAGTGCCAGTGCGACGCTTATATATTAATAGGCCATGCTTTTTTTGATCTGGGAAGAGGAATTCCGTGGGTTAAAACCACACTTAAAACTATTTTCTGACCTGCACATTTATTTATTTATTATTTTTAAAGTATTTTACCAAGAAGGATACAATGAGATTTCTCTTGTTTTCAAGGATGTCTTGGGTTCAAGAACATTGAATTGTTACAGAAATACAAAGTAATAAAATGCAAGCTATTAAAAAAACAATACAAATATACAGATGCACATTGCTAATCCGTGCACGTACCAGCAGTGGGATACGACCAACTTGTGGTGACTGGCTATGTGTTGATCAGAGCACACATTTAAGTGTGGTTTTGGCCCCATTGCTAAGATTAATTCACACACTTCCTCAGGCTGTTCGCGATAATGCAATATTTATTTTGTTTCATTATTTACAATGTTTTTCTGTAGAATAAGTCCTGTTGCGGATTCCCTCGTAGTAAAGAAATCAAAATAAATACTCCCCTGTAAAGTGACCCAAATAAGTTCTTTTATTTGTAATAATAAAAACAATACCAATCGAGAGTCACAACAGGAATGTAATTTCTTCCTGTCAAATATGGAGTGGAAACCCATAATAAACGGGCAAAATAATCTGGCATTGTATTTGAGAGGTACAGGCCTGATGTTTCATATTGTTTCCCTGCTATTTCCTTTGTTAAAGTCACCCTGAATCTACAATTTTAGATGCAGGGTGTTTGTGTTTTCTGTGTAACTTCTCTCCGTATAGTGTGACCTCTGTATTACTAGCCTGTCTTGTATAGCATACACCCCCCTGTAAGTAATGGATTCCTTTGTCTTTACATGCTTCCATCAACCCACACTCCCCCCCCCCCCCAGCAAGCTTCACCCAGATCATTGTTATCTGACTCCAAAGCAATTGTTCCAATGCTGGGTGTGTTTCCCTTGTTTCTGTACATTCCCTGTGTGTGTTTTTTTTCAAATTGTAAAGTGAAAATAAAGCCAGTCTCCATTTGGATTTTGAACCTGCAAGGATCTCCTGTGTGTTATTGCCTGCGTTCTGGGCCAGAAGCAGTACTTCTGCGGAATACGGACTTCAAGGGGAGCATTCTGCATGTGGACAGTAAACCCCCATGTTACAGGCATATAAGTGGAGTCTGTATCTAATGTGAATCACATCTTAGCTTAAGCTAAGGTTAAACGAAATGAAAGCTCTACAATAATTAGGCATTATTCTAGCCTTGGTGACCAAATAATCTTAAATTTTAAAAAAGAAAGGAGGCATTTATTTGCTTATTCTCTTTTACTGAAACCTGCAAGCAGCAAAGAAAGACTGTTAACAAGGACAAAAAGAGAACCAATCAGCACAAAGGAAAGATAGTCCACAAGACCATAGAAACATAGAAACATAGAAAAATGTCGGCAGATAAGAACCTTTCGGCCCATCTAGTCTGCCCAATTACATGGATACTTTACCTGGATTTATCTTTTGTTTAGGATAGCCTTATGCCTATCCCATGCCTGCTTAAATTCAATTACTGTTTTGGCCTCTACCACTTCTACTGGAAGACTGTTCCATGTATCCACCACCCGCTCAGTAAAATAATGCTTCCTGATGTTACTTTTAAACCTTTGCCCCTCTAATCTAACACTATGTCCTCTTGTTTTGCTATTTTGTTTCCTTTTAAATATACTCCCTTCCTCTACCTTGTGGATTCCCTTTACGTATTTAATGTTTCTATCATATCTCCTCTGTCTCGTCTTTTTTCCAAGCTGTACATGTTAAGATCATTAAGCCTTTCTTGGTAACTTTTCTCCTTCAAGCCGTACACCATTTTAGTAGCCCTTCTTGAACTCTCTCCAAGATGTCTATATCCTTCTGGAGATACGGTCTCCAGTACTGCACACAGTACTCCAAGTGAGGTCTCACCAGTGCTCTGTACAGTGGCATGAGCACTTCCCTTTTCCTACTGCTAATACCTCTCCCTACACAACCAAGCATTCCTGCTAGCATTTCCATCTTCGTTACATCTTCCTTTCTTTGCTTTTCCCCCCTTGTTGCATCAGACCTCTACTCAGAAGGCTGTCCATTTGGAGCTGATTGACAGTTTTCCTGGTGGAAAACACCCATAAGTACTGTCCATATTTATTCATCAATTCAGACATTTTTCTCTTGAGATATCTATTCAAACTTTACCTTGTTTTTTAAGCAAACCCGACTCTTTTTAAAAAGTAACTGTAGTTTGTACAGTCAATGAAATATAGAAAAATGTCAGCGTATTATGGAGCAAAAAATGTGAAATTCTTGGATCAGTTTGACAGCGTGCATTCCAAACAGCAGCATAGAAGTCATTGTTCACTAAATATTTCATATATATATAAATATCTATATTATGATTCCCTATTTAGCGCTTAATTTTTCTAGAAAGATAAAGTCTAGGATTCTGTGCCCATGTTATTTGACAAATATTACTTTATATTTTGAAAATAAACTTGTGTCACATTTTATCCATTTGCACCGTCTTACAATTTATACAGAAAAAGGGCTGGGAGAAATTATCATATATGAAAATGGGTGCATTTTAAAACTACAAAAAATATATTTCCCAGAGAGGGGAGCATGTGGTGTATTGACACTATATAGGTGCTCATAATTCTGTCAAAACTAACTCAGAATTGTAACTATTAATAAAAAATACACTGCAATCGTAAAAGTGCAAGCACTAAAATCCTCCTAGACAGAAATATACAAAATATTATCTATTTATAATTCACTCAGTTCTACCATTAATTTCTATGTCTGTAATTGTTTTAATCCTGTTTAAAAGCTAAATATGAGCCCAAACACAAAATCACTATTTACATTTTTTTTCCTTGAATGGTGCATAAAAACTCATTCAAATACAGGATCACGTTATATCTCTATAAGGGGGGTGTGAAATGTGTCTCATTAAAATTCCTAGAATCCTATGATATTTCTAATTTTGAAACTCATTTGCCATTGTTGTGACAATTAATTGGCATCTGGTTTGACACAGGGATACTTGATTAAAAGAGCTGGAAAATGCAAACAAGTGCAGATGCCTACCCTCCTGAATTGTATTCATATGCACATGGTGCTACTAGAAGATCCCTCTTGCTGCTGTGTGATCTCCTATTCTCCTGACAGACACCACCAAGTTCAACCCATAATTAAGAAGAGGAGGTCCTCCTCTTTCCAAAACAGGGTCCATAATAATTCGGAATGCTCTCTGAGGGGGGTAGAAGTGCTAAGTCATCCACCCCTTAAAAAGCAAGAACCCCAAAATTATATTTATTACTATTGTGATTGCCTGCAAGTTAGAGCGTAATGTGACCCCCCTCATTCAAAAGAGTAAAATAACCTTTTTTGTATGGTGGTCATCTGCTTCTTAGGGTAGAACTATGCAATAAACAGAGGAAAACCTCACAAACACGAGCCACATGCAATAGATGATGGCTGCCAAGTAGCTAATTGGGAGCAACCCTGCAAACCTTGAAAGCAAAATAACAGAGAATCCATGCCTACATTAGCAATGAGTATTGAGCTGGTTTATTAACTCCTTCACTACCGATATCAATATATCTCGGGCTTCAAAGGCACCTTCTGGTGCCCCAGTATCGAGATATCTCGATTTGCTGATCATAAGCCCAAAAGCAAATGAAATTTGTTTGCTGCAAGCAAATTTCACTTGCTTCTGGGCTGAAGAAGGTGTCCCCAAAGTTTTAGTCCTGTGGCCATGAAGCAGAAAGAGCTAAAACTGTAAATCAGCTGGTCAAAGCTCTGAAATATCGGGCTTTCAGCAGCCGATGCAGGAAAAAGAAAAGGAAAATAGGCCGCTCAAACGGCTGTATCTCAATTTGGCAGTTGGTGCCATCTACTGGCCAAATAGGTTATTTACAGTACGAAATACAATGGTTATAAGCTCAAATATTTCTTACTTTATAATTAATTTAAAATGATTTTATGAAAAACCACTGGTTTCTGACAATGGTTTATTGGAAAATCACTTGGTAGTGAAGGCGTTAAAGGTTAGACATTTTGGCCCAAGACTAGAGCTGAGCCTTCTTCAAGCAGAACAAATTATGCTCTAATACACACGTGTATACAATAGAATAAATACTATAATAATTTACCAGTGTCAGAAAGCAGAAGGCGCATGGGGAGACCCTCAATTATGTAAACATGGCTGCACTCAACTGGCATCGAAAAAAAATGTGTTTTGTTGTCATGAAAACTCGTTATAACTTATTATACAGTTTAAAATGCCTTACGTAAAGATCTAGGCCAAAATCTAAATCCCAAGCATGTAAATAATAACAGAAGGGTAGTATATATAAAATAAAAATAACTTCTCTATTATTTTAAATTAAAGAGGCACGTGAACCTTCAATATAAAGGCGTTTTGGTGCTTAAAAATGATTTTTGGAGTAAGCTGTCTCAGTAATTAAACACGTGGAAGAGACAGGGACTGAATTCCTCGCCTGCTAATCCCCTGTTAATCAGTTGTTTAACTCTTCTTGAAACTATGAACAAGTGACATACCATCAGAAAGGACAAATTATCTCCTTTCCAAAAGGGGTACCTTGATTATGTTATTCTTAAGGAACATGATATACACACTTTAGAATGGTTGATGTTCTTAAATTGTAATGTGCATAGATGTGTTTCTCTACAAACTGAAGTCTGCTGGTTCTCTGCCTACAATTTCAATCTGTAGACCACGTTGCCGCCACACACAGCGGGCTCGATCACCTCCTTAACGCTAGCACTAGCTCTCACATAAATGAGCGTTAGCGCTAGGTTAATTGAGGTCATAGCGTGCTGCACAGATCAATCCCCGATTGCTAACGGATTAAAATAAATCCATTAGTGCATCACTATTAGCGCTTTTTAGCACAAGCTTACTGCACGGAAGCTTCTGTGGAATCATTTGGCAGCAGATGGACCCCCCCCCCCAAATCAAATAATCACCTCTCATCCCACAGCGAGGACGGTGGCTCGATACACCACTTCTGGCCACTGGGAGCAGAGTGAGACTGGGGAAAAAAGTCCCCCGTCTCCCTTCATGATCATTCCGCCGACCTGCAGAATCTTGCAAGAGGTGAGGTCCTGCCAGTCATGTGACCCGGCAGGAGAAGCCTCAATGGAGTCCTATGGACTCCATGGAGGGGATGCTTGTGACGGCACTGCCCCAAGCATCCTGGAGCTTCACGGCGCTTCGGGGCAGACTACTCGATTCAGTGCCTGCCTCGTTAAGGTGCTTGTAAAACGGGAATGCTAATGGGAGATTTGCGAGCACAAATTTTTCCCCTTAGTGTCCCCATTTTAGCTTAGGTCACATGATAGTGCCCAGCATGTTTAAGAGGGGTCAAAGCAAATACAAGTGTTATTAGCTACATGCCTTCCCTTCAAGGCTTGCAGGGAGAAAATGAATGCAAGAGCTGTACAGGACGCCTCCCACACATCCTTTGCACTGAAGGGGTTGATTTAAATGAAATGGTCTTGGTGGCTAGAATGTTAAATTTTAGAACCAAATTATGACTTGTTATTTGAGCGGAAAAACATGAATATCGTTTTTTTTTTTCTCTTAATGTTATCATACCATACTCTCTTCTTCCTTTCAATGCTGTACTTATGAGGTCTACTGCCGACGTGCTGTCCCTATGCAGTGCTTTGCTGCATTATTAAAAATGGAAACTCCCCAAAACACTGCTGACCCATGTCATTGGAAGCAGTAAAATATATATATATATATATATTATTACTATCCTTTATTTATATAGTGCCACAAATTCCGCAGCGCTTTAGAAGATCAGTTTTTCACAAGGAGCTGATACATTGGAATGCCACATATGGATGATGACCTGATTCAGGGGGTCCCTGTTCCCAAGGGAACTTACAATCTATGAGAAGTAAAACTATTTTGTGAGGTAGGCGTATCCATATCTTTAGGTGTCTTCCCCAAGGACACTCGCTGGTGGTGTCTGCATGCTACTGATCGAGTCAATCAGCGACCTGCTGGTTAGGTTGAATGCTCTTCTCATAAAGTCGAGACTTCTCCACAGTCGTATTGGAGGGATGTGCTGAACGGGATTTGACTTGCTTCTCTACGGTTGAAGAAATGTTATCACTGGACTCCACAGCTGATATTGTGTGGTAGCAAGTATGTACCGTCAGGTGTCTTACCCAAGGACACTTACTGGAGAGGTGCTCTGGCCAGGATTCGAGCATGGGTCTCCACGGTTATAGAGAAGTGATGTTACCTCTACTCCATCCAGCCGGTACATAAAATATACCAAGGAAAAATGTGTAAATATGCCTTAAAAATACTTTAACTGGTATTCAATTTAGATAACTCCCTAAAATTCTGCAAGAACTTATGACATATCATAGTAGGGAGTCAAAACCATTAGGAAAGCATTTTATTTACCACAGTATTGTGCTCAAGATTTTATTTGTATGAGTTTTAAGCAAATACATCAGGTCTATTCTGATTGAGCCTTAATGATTAACAAGTGAGTAATGAAGTGCAATTTCAACAATCGTTATTCATTAAGGCTTCTGTCTTAATCCAGCCAAAATGCGATCTTCCCTTGAGGCTCTGCTGTTGCGGCTGCTTACTGTAAATTAACGCTTCTTATGATTTATATAGGAAACGCTAATGTGTTGGCACCCGGATGATTATGAGCCACCCAAGGTCGCTCATTTCTCACGCTTGCAGCTGGTAATAAACTAATCACTGTCTGTGTTATGTGATTTTGTTGGTGAAAAATCACTTAACGCAAAAATTGCACGTTGAAAATATGAACTACTCACCACGGTGCTTTGTATGCCGCGATCTGCTGTGCTGACCACTCTCGCCAGAAGCAAGAGGACACTTAGAACAAATATTTCCCAGTGTCCTTCTGACACTTTGCAATCCCACATGCAAACGTATGTAGGGCTTGTGCAGGACTATGGACGCCAGGGAAAATACCATCGGAGGTATGTGGCACTGCTGCTGGTATCTGTTAGTAGGCTCCCATTTGTTACAGATCGTGCCGTCAAAACTTTCAGGGTTATTCATAGAGCTTTGAATTGCTGCGAAAGGTAACCAAACGCTGAAAATAAGCGTTTGGTTACCTTTCCTGGCCATTCGGCTATCCAGAGAGCAGGCAGTTCGCCAAATGTTGGCGAACTCCCTGCACATACGGTGCCCGTTCGGTGCCTGTTCGAAGGCCGTGAAATCCCTATAGAGAAGCAATGCTTCATCTATTTAGAGAACAAAAACCAGCAGTGAAAAGTTGCCGAAATGCCCTGCCATTCGGTTGCTTCATTCGACAGGTTTATTCAGGCGAATCCCATAGGCTTCAATGTTAAAAATGTTCCCGTTATAATTCAATATCTAATAAACTGTTTATTATAATATTCTGCAGTAAAAAGTCTCTTTTATTTATATATTTTTTAGGATCTTTTAAGCATTTTTCAGGATTTTTTTGAAAAATAATTTTTTCCCGCTTTTTTTTTAAAATTTTTTTATTTAAACGTTTTTGCTTTATTCTGTAACAGCCCTTTTTATTATCATTCATTGGATCTCATATGTAAATTTTAGACATTTTCGCTCGGTAGTTTCTTTGCAAACAGCGTTTCACTTTTCAAACATTCAAGCTTCCTGGTTTTTTTTTTTTCACTCCATTCATCTGCGGTGTCGGGTTTTTCCGGCGGCTACTCTGTGCTGTGATCGGCTCCTGCTCGGGTTTCTCCGACGTCTTCGGCGGGGTTAATCCAGATGTTTTTGCGGGTTTCGGTGTGCATTCGCCTGGGTTTTGCGGTGAGTTTTCGTCAGGTTTCCGGCGGCTTTTCCCTGCATTACGGCGACCTTGTGATGCTTGCTGAATACACCGCAGGGTTGCCGAAATGGGATCGCCAAATCGCACCGAATTGAACGAAAAGTCACCGAACGTGCGGTGACTTTTCGATTCTCTTTGAATAACCCTGTTTGTCTCACTTTTAATGGGGCCAGGAATAGGGAGTTACTAATGAGTAACGGCTCATGATGTGTTTTTCCACTAGCAGCTCCGTATCACCGGTGCAGCCAGACTAGGGCCCGTTGCTTTTCTGTGGCAGTTAAAACATGCACGTTCTGCTTTATTTTAATATTTTAAGTCTACAACAGCTAACCTTTGAATAAACATATTAATTATTAGGCTTCTACGGCCAAAATTATATTACAAATTATACATATCTGGTAACAGTTTACTCAGAGGACACGAGGGAACGCAGCATCGTGTACTTTTCAAACAAATTAAGGTTTATTAGAGACATCTGGGGCAATATGCTAAGAAATGTATGTTAATGAAATCATACATAATCCATCACGAATGACAGAATTTTAGTGCCGAAATGACAATTAATCACAGCTTTCGGTGGGTTATTCTAAGGAGACCTAGAATGCAAGGGATGCCTTATCATAATTATCTTTTTTGTAAAATGAAAGATTGATGGGCATTTAAGCTAAGACTGGGTTGAGATACACCACAAGATGACAGTTCAAGCACATTTCCTTCTCCATGATTTCTCTAGCAAAATCAAACATTTATTTCATGATGAAGACAAATATGCTTGGGTTGTTCTCAACTTCGGACCCCACATGGTTCAGTGGTAAATCTACTAAACACGGGTAACAGCAATACCATGAGAACTCAAGAACAGCATGACGTCTAGACCCTGTCCAATAGGAAAATCAGAAATATTTGGAATTATGGAGATACAAAATATGACTCCGGCCAATTTTTGGATTGCAGAGTTTCCTCAAGTACAACGGTCGTAGATGTAATGTGCACATAAAGGACATAGGGCACTTTAATTTTGAGGCATAAGCTAATGGCAGAGATGCAGAACATGAATAAAAAAAGGCAGGCATGTATGAAAGGAAGGAGGAGGGGGGTCGCGCCTATTCCCTGATGGGGCGGCTGCAACCACCAAATTATATCCAGCCCAGCAACATGTATTAAACATAACAAGAAGAAAAATGTCATCTGCACTTATTCCACCGTGTGAAACAAAACACAATTAAAGGCTTTGGTTTCTTTTAATGGCCATTAAGAGTGTAAGCTCACCCGCCAACGTCAAGACACTTCTAGTGAAGGTGAGTCCTATCCAAAAAATGAAACCACAGGCTGCTATGTAGCAAACCATCCAGGGGCAGACTGACCCATCGGGCACTCGGGCAGTGCCCGAGGGTTCACGGGTCAGTAGGGGCCCGGTTTGGGCAGCAGGCACTTTGGGCCCCCGGGCCCCGCTGGTTTCCCTGTTGTGTTAAATTGAATTTGATAGGCAGCCAGCGGCGCACTCTGAAAATGCCACGGCGGCGCCTGCTCCGCCCCCCTCACGTGATGTGTCACATGAGGGGCGGCACCAGTGCAACGTGCCTGCTTCAGTTGGACTGTGGGATGCAGGCACGCTGCAGGCGCCACCGCGGCATTTTCAGAGTGCGCCGCTGGCTGCCTATCAATTTCAATCAACACAACAGGGAAACCGGCGGGGGCCCACAGTGCCTGCCCAAACCGGCCCCTACTGACCCGCGGGCCTTCAGACCAGGAGGAGCAGAAGAGGAGCCGGTAAGAAACCCGGGGGGGGCCCAATAATTTAAATATGGGGGGATTTAATGCCCAACAGTTTATAAATGCTGGGCATTTGACCCCCCCCCCTGTATATAAATTGCAGGGCATTAGATCCCCCCCAGTATATAAACTACAGGTTAGATCCCCCCCCAGTATATGAACTGCTGGGCCCCAGCAATTTATGTACTGGGGGGAATTTAATGCCCAGCAATTTATGTACTGGGGGGGTCTAATGCCCAGCAATTTATGTACTGGGGGGGGAATCTAACCAGCAGTTTATATTCTTGGGAGGTGGGGATCTAATGCCCAACAATTTATTGCTGTGGATCTCTGTGATACGCTCATACACACGGCACATTACTGTGAGTTTATTGCTGTGGAGCTCTGTGATACACTCATACACACAGCACATTACTGTGGGTTTTACTGCTGTGGAGCTCTGTGATACTCATACACACCGCACATTACTGAGTTTTATTGCTGTGGATTCTGCGATTCGCTCATACACAATGCACATTACTGTGAGTTTTATTGCTGTGGAGCTCTGATACACTAATACACACTGCACATTACTGTGAGTTTAATGGCTGTGGAGCTCTGTAATGTGCAGTGTCAGGATTGTACAGTATCTTTCAAAGTGATCGGCAGTTTCCCACAGGGACTTTCTGTGCTGCAGTGCAGCATTAGATGCAATGAGTGGATGATGGCTGTTGCAGCAGTGCGGTGGCCACCTGTAAGTATAGAGGGGGCACAATGGATCCCCCAATTAGCTGCTGGGTCCAAGTGGATTTTCAAAAAGGTTATTTTAAGGAGTTCAGAAATAAATTCTTTAGCACTATAATGTACATGTGGGTGTTGCATTGTAGGCGTTTTTTTATGGGTGTGATCTCCAGTGGGTGCGGAATAAGGGGGCCCCATGACCACCTCTTGCCCGGGGGCCCCATTAGTTGCAGTCCGCCCCTGAAACCATCACTGCTTACACTGCTTTTCAGTCATGAGGTAGACTGGTGGGCCTGGAAAGAAAGCTGAATCCAGGTCATCCGGTTTGTGATTTCAACCACATACTGAGATCAGAAACCAGATTGAGTTACCATAAAATACATCCAGGGTTATTCAAAGAGATTCGCAAGTCACCGCAGGTTCAGTGACTTTTCATTCCCCGCACTTAGAGGCGGTTCGGCGATTCCTAGTTCGCCAACCCTGCGGTGTATTCAGCAAGCACGCAAGGCCCCCATAGTGCAGGGAATACTCGCCGCACACTCGCCGAACACTCGCCGAAAACCCGCAGAAACCGCTGCAAAAAGCCGACCACGCCGGAAAAATCTGAGCAGCCGCCGATGCCAGCACAGAGCAGCCACCGGAAAAAGCCGACTAGCAGACAAACGGGGTGAAAAAAACCCCAGTTTGCTTGAAAGTTTGAAATTTGAAACGCTGTTTGCAAAAAAACTACTGAACGAACATGTCTGGAATTTACATATAAGATCCAATGAATGATAATAAAAAGGTCTGTTACAGAAAAAAGAAAAAACAATTAAAAAAAAAAAAAAAAAAACGGGAAAAAACTTTTGACAAAAAAATGCCTAAGGCTAGGGTCAGACGAAAGCTTTTTTCCCAGCGAACGTGAAAAAGTGCGTCCGTACGCATTGACGTATTTTTTCACGGAATGCTCAAAAACAGTCAGACGACGCGCATTTTCGGGCGTGATTTTGTACGGATCGTCAATAAAACTCTTTTTGCGTCTGGACGTTATGTAGGCTGGACATTAGCAGCGTCTGACATCTCCTAATCACGCACACACGCCGCTATGCCGCAGCTGCGCACTCAGTACGTCAGTACTAGCGGTTCAGCATTCTCAAACAAATGCATTCAAATTCCACTTGCGTTGCACGGCCGGACTTTTGTGCGGCCGTACATCGTATATTGGCCGTCATCTGCTGCTAGTGCGGCCGTAATTATGTGCGCCAGAACGCACGTTAAAAGTCCGCTGGTCTGACCCCAGCCTTAAAGATCCTGAAAAATCTAAACATAGAGAAACTTTTTACTGCAGAATAAAATGATAAACGGTTTATTAGATATTGAATTAAAACTGGAATATTTTTAGCATTGAAGCCTATGGGATTCGCCTGAATAAACCTGACGAATGAAACCATCAAACAGAAGAGCACTTCACTGACATTCCTCAACTTTTCGGTGTTCTCTGAATAGACGAACCATTGCTTCTCTATGGGGGATTTCACTACCCTCGAACAGGCACCATACCTGCAGGCAATTCGCCAAGATTTGGCGAATTGCCTGCTCTCTGAATAACCGAATGGCCCCGATATGTCCCTGTTCGCTGAAATTCAGTGTCCGGTTACATTTCGGGGCCAGATCGGCTCTCTCTGAATAACCCTGTTAGTTGCATCACCTTGTAACATGAGCTTCATCTACACACATTCTCTTAACCTAAACTTAAGTTGAGACACTGGTGTCTACCTGATCACATGGAGAATTTAGAGTTGAACCCAACAGAAGCCTAAATATTCATTTTATTGCACTCAGTGCTGAAGGCCTATATACCCTCCTGAGGAAGTTCATATGAGGGACCTTTTTCCACGTCAGGCGGTTTATAGCTTTTTATTTTATATATTTGTTTTATTTTTATTATGTTCAATAAATTTATGTCTTTAACTTATCTCAGTTTGTTTCTTCTCTGGCCCTTTCTATAGTTGGTGATGCATGGAGGAAAAAGAGCAATGATGAGTGGTTGAGGAACTGAGGATCATTTCCCTGATTTCTTACAAGTGCTATAATATCTTAGTTTGTTAGTGACCTCATGTCTTTTTTATTTCCTTTTTCTGGTAATGGTAAACCACTTCTGTTTTCTTAATACAGGAATGTTGCACTTTCCTTCTTTCACACTCCTGCGTGGAGCCAACTGGGAAGAACATTCTACTTTAGAGAAGGGTCCCCCATTCATGGAACAGTTTTTATGGTGCAGGTTTTTGGGGGTCTTATTACTGGATCATTTTTTTTTATTCTTGAACTGTATGACTTCTAAATTACACCCTATTTACTTTAACACCAAGGTGAAGTAACACCATATAGAATTTAAAGTGGATCTGTCCTCAATAATATACATGTACAGCAAGGCCACCTTTGCTTAAGCATTATTATTATTAGTGATATTGCAGAAGGTATTAATGGAAAAGTATGTCTTTTTGCTGATGACACAAAGATTTGCAACAGGGTTGACGTTCCTGGAGGGATCAGCCAAATGACAAATGATTTAGGTAAACTAAAAAAATGGTCGGAGTTGTGGCAATTGAGTTTTAATGTGGATAAGTGCAAGATAATGCACCTGGGACGTAAAAACCCAAGGGCTGAATATAGAATATTTGATACAGTCCTAACCTCAACATCTGAGGAAAGGGATTTAGGGGTCATTATTTCAGAGGATCTAAGGGTAAGTAGTCAATGTAATAGAGCAGCAGGAAATGCTGGCAGAATGCTTGGTTGTGTAGGGAGAGGTATTAGCAGTAGGAAAAGGGAAGTGCTCATGCCACTGTACAGAGCACTGGTGAGACCTCACTTGGAGTACTGTGTGCAGTACTGGAGACCGTATCTCCAGAAGGATATAGACATCTTAGAGAGAGTTCAGAGAAGGGCTACTAAAATGGTGTACGGCTTGAAGGAGAAAAGTTACCAGGAAAGGCTTAATGATCTTAACATGTACAGCTTGGAAAAAAGACGAGACAGAGGAGATATGATAGAAACATTTAAATACGTAAAGGGAATCCACAAGGTAGAGGAAGGGAGTATATTTAAAAGGAAACAAAGTAGCAAAACAAGAGGACATAGTCTTAGATTAGAGGGGCAAAGGTTTAAAAGTAACATCAGGAAGCATTATTTTACTGAGAGGGTGGTGGATACATGGAACAGCCTTCCAGTTGAAGTGGTAGAGGCCAAAACAGTAATTGAATTTAAGCAAGCATGGGATAGGCATAAGGCTATCCTAAACAAAAGATAAATCCAGGTAAAGTATCCATGTAATTGGGCAGACTAGATGGGCCGAAAGGTTCTTATCTGCCGACATTTTTCTATGTTTCTATTAAGACGATAGGCATGGCATAATTGGCAGTAGATTGTTTGATTTAATTATTTTTAGAACATTAAAGCTGTAGATACTTGGATATCAATTCTGTAAAATGAATAGATCATCAGCAACCTTCAAATTATCCAGTGTTGTAGTCAGAGTGCTAATGAGTATTCAGGAACAGATGTGGCACCAGTGAACAGTGAATTTGTATGTCAGTTAAGGTGACTCTGATCTTGACATTTGTCGAGTGATCAGCAGTGCACAATGCAGTGATGAAATTCTTAGAAGAACATAAATGGACTTCTTTTTAATTCCTATGCTACATAACAGAGCCTATTTAATGTGAAGACTGAATGCAAAAATCTCCAGCCACGAAGACATTTGGTATGAAGACAGTAACCTAAACCATATATGCCACGTCTATTGGTTGATGATGCATGTTGGTCCTTTGTCCTGTCTAACCTCGTTTACTACTGATGCAGACATTTGGTAAACCTCTTCAAGATGCATTCTGGTCCCTTCAACTATATTTTGCATGTCATTTGTATAAAGATTCTATAGTGAGCTGTAGGAGTTCTTCCATAGCTTTGCTTTAATGAGAAAATATGTAGGCCAAAATCCGAGGCCAAGTCCTAAAACATTAAGGGCCCTATTACATTATTAACACAAAAACGCACGCTAAACGTGTGTTTTTTTGCGCGAAGCGATAAACGTTAACGCACGAAAATCACCGCTGAAATTACATTCCTCGTGGATTTTTTCATCCATCGGCAAATTACGCTCGTAAAACCGACGCGCAAAAATGCGTGCAAAGTACCGTTGCGCGCAGAAATCGGTGAGCACAATGTAATTTTTAATGCGAGTCCGTCATTTGGTGCGGACTACACAAAACAGTCGTACTTTCTGACAGAAGACAAGGTAGTGGCCGTCATAAAAAAAACGTGCACATCGACGTTCTCCGTTGTGAATCCACAGTTTGGTACGGTCAGGTTGTTACAATTTGCCGTTACCACCAGCTTTTCAAAGACGTTAAAATGATGCGCTCAAACGTTTTCCGTTAAAAATTGCGCTAAGTTTGTAATACCATGCACGTACCAGCGCACAAACGCATTTGCGCTCACAATGTTAAGTATAGTATGCGTGCACTAAATTGCGCTCGCAAAAGGGTCCGCGCAGGGTCACTCGCGTTCGACGTTGATGCGCATTTTGTGCGCAAACCTCGTAATACGACGTTCAGCGCAAAGGGTTTTGTTTTGCCCCTCGTGTTAATGCATTTTTGCGCGCGCGCACAATTGTGCGCAAAGAATCTAATAGGGCCCTAAGAGTGGAAACTCACCAAGATGTCTGCCCTGATAACCGTTGATATACCAACCTTAACCCAACACCTAGACACAAGTTTGATATTAATGTACTAATTATAAATGTCAGGCTGAGTTTTAGGAAAATTTTACAATAAAATATGAGTTTATTATGAGTTAACATATCATTGATGACCTAAATAAAAGCCTTAAAGTTTGTTAGACTAAGGGGAACTATGTTCCTACTGCACAAATAGTGAAGGGACTGCATTCTCACATGTACCTTCTCGACTTGACCCCCAGCCAAAGATACACATGTGCAACAATACAAGTAGTAAATGTGACATGTTAGCAAGTACATAAAAGCTTCTACACCTATCAGGAACATTTTATTATTATTTATTTATAAAGCGCCAGCATATTCCGCAGCGCTGTACAATAAGCACAGTATAGACAGGGTTACAATACATTGAACAACATTTGACAAACAGTACAGGAGGAGATGAGGGCCCTATTCCCGTAGGAACTCACAATCTAGAAGGGTTGGGGTTGGAAACAGGAGGAGAGGACTGCAAGGTGAGAGTGATTGATGGTTGTGTCAGTGAGTTGGGTGGTAGGTTTCCCTAAATAGGAATGTTTTAAGGGAGCGTTTGAAGGAAGAGAAGTTAGGGGAAAGTCTGACAGTACGAGGGAGAGCGTTCCAGTGAGTGGGGGCTGCGCGTGAGAAATCCTGCAGTCTATCATGGGAAGAGGTGATGCGGGGAGAAGCTAGGCGCAGGTCACTGTCAACATTTGCAGTGTTTTCTAGTGCTAGGCATTTGTTGAAAGCTGATTGTTCAAAAAATCCACAATATGTACTAATGTTAATATTTAAAAGTCATAGTGCAGTATTACAATGTTGGTGCTAACTAACTTAACCAGAGCTGTTGTAAACTTAAAACCTCCATAGGCTATAATGGCTCTGGGAAGTTTACAACAGCTCTGGTTAAGTTAGCACCAACTATGTAATATGGCCCATAAACTGTACTAATGCTATTTTAAAAACTCACAATCTGTAGTGGCATTGGCTAAAAAAGATAACAATTTGCAGGAGTGTGAATTCACAAAGTCATAATCCGTAATTGTGTTGGTTCATAAACCTCACAATCTGTAGGAATAATTTAGAAATCTGTAAAAAGTAATTTAGACAAGTCATAATCTGTAGTAATGTTACAGTTACAGCATTTATAAAGCACCACCAAGTTCCGTAGTACTATACAAAGGGATATTAGTTCAATAAAGTCACAATCTGTAATAAATCTAATTTTAAAAAGTCACAATATGCACTAGTGTTAAAGGGACACTCTAGGCAACATGACCACCTAAGCTATTTTAGGTGGTCATGATGCCCGGAGTATCCTGCCCTCTGTCCCCCCTCCCTCCGCTCGGCGGTTCAGCTGTAAATGCTGAAAACAGCTGAGAGAGGAGGAGAACTTTACTCCGCCCTCCCAGCTGTCCGTCAGCAGAGCGGGAATCATATTTCCCGCTTCTGCCGACTTTTGCCGAGTAGGAGACGTCATCGCGCTTTCAGCGCGATGACGTCTCCAACTCACCGCAGAAGCTGGCGGCTCCCTCTGAGGGTTAGTGTTGCGCGCATCCTCTTGCGCGCAACACTAATCCTCAGAGGGAGCCGGGAGGAAGCCTGCCGATTGGCTGGCTTATGTGAGAGGCGCGCATGCGCGCTTCTCACGTAAGCCAGAAGCCAAGACGCAGCAAGAAGGACGGGAGCGGAAGAGGAGGGAGGTGAGTATATAAAAAAAAAAAAAACGCCGCTGGAAACGAGGATTTTAGGGTAAGTATTACAGTTACAAAAAAAAAAAAAAATCTAAAGATTTATTAAGGGAATAGGGATAGGTTAGGATAAAAAAACGGGGGGTGATTTTTTGAGTAGAGTGTTCCTTTAATTAACAAAAGTCACAATCTGTAGCCATGGTAATTTAAAAAAGTTATATTGGTTAAAAAATAATTCACAATCTGTAGTTAGCTGAAAACAATTGCAGTCTGTAGTAATACTAATGTAGTTAAAAAAAACTCATCTGTATTAATGGTAGTTTTAAAAAGCCACAATCTGCAGTTGTCTTAGTTCACTAAAGTCACAATCTGTAGTAATTGTAATTCAAAAAGTCACAATCTGAGGTTGTATTGGTTTAAAAAAAAAAAACACTTTTTAGTAATGTTAATTGAGGACAATTACAATCTGTAGTGATGTTAGTTACAAAAAGTCACAATCTGTAGGAATAGTAATTTTAAAAAGGTCACAACGCGCAGTAGTGTAAGTTCAAAAAAGTCACAAACTGTGCTAATGCTAATTCTAAAAAAGTCAAAATCTCTAATAATATTGGTTAGAAAACTCTCAGGGGGTTATCCAAAGAGATTCGAAAAGTCACCGCATGTTCGGTGACTTTTCGTTCTCTT
The DNA here is from genome assembly GCA_009667805.1 of Leptobrachium leishanense. Lineage (NCBI taxonomy): Eukaryota > Metazoa > Chordata > Amphibia > Anura > Megophryidae > Leptobrachium > Leptobrachium leishanense. Next base: position 122,849,804 of record CM019071.1, read on the forward strand.
CAATTCGGTGATTGCATTTCGGTGACCCTGCGGTGTATTCAGCAAACAGCACAGGGCCCCCGAATTGCAGGAAAAGCTGCCGAAAACCTGACGATAACTAACCGAATGCACGCTGAAAACAAAGCAAAAACATCTGGATTAACCTTTGAAAAAGCCGAACAGGAGCCGAATAGGAGCCGAATAGGAGCCGAATCACACAGAACCGAAGCAACTGTGACGTAGAGGAAGCAGTGAATAAATTAGAAAAACCATCTGTATTAATCTGGGAAAATGAAACGTTGTTGCAAAGGAACTACTGAGCGAAAATGTCTGAAATTTTCACAGGAGGTCCAGGGAATGATAATAAAAAGGGCTGTTACAAAAAAAATAAGTAAACTGAAAAAAAATAAAAAAAAAATCGGACTTTTAAAAAAAAAATAATAATTTTCAGAAAAATGCTTAAAGTATCCTAAAAAATCTATAAATAAAGAGACTCTTTGCTGCAGAATTTTATAATGAACGGTTTATTAGATATTGAATTAAAATGGGAATATTTTTAACATTGAAGTCTATGGGATTCTCCTGAATAAATTTGCCGAATTAAACCACCGAATGGCAGGGCATTTCGGGAACCTTTCACTGCTGGTTTGTGTTCTCTGAATAGCCGAAGCAGTGCTTTTTCATGGGGATTTCACTGCCCTCGAACAGGGACCGAACAGGCACCGTATGTTCGGGCAATTCGCCAGGATTTGGAGAATTGCCTGCTCTCTGGATAGCCGAATGGTCAGGAAAGGTAACCGAACGCTGATTTTCAGCGTTCGGTTACCTTTCTCAAGCAATTCGATCTCTTTGAATAACCCTGTCAATCTGTAGTAATATTTATTGAAAAAAGTAGCAAACTCTAGTAATATTAGATTGTGACTTTTTCAATCTGTAGTAATTAAACCAGGATAGACTGGACACACTCTTCCACAGTATATTTGTTCTTCAGTGCCACATGGAACGGGATGGCCCAAATCCACAACAGCATACAGTACAAACAGACAAACCAGGCACTCTGGGAGAAGATCTTGGAACTCTTTATTGAGGACACATCACATTCAACATTTTGACTCTTCACAGAGAGCCTTTTTTATTTAACTTTTTTACCAGTAATAATTCAGAGACGGTAATAAACTGTAGTAATAGTAGTTAAAAAGTCACAATCTGTAGTAATAATTAAAGGAAAGTCACAATTTCCAGAAATATTAGTTAAAAAAGTCACAATCTATAGTAATGTTAATATGAAAAAAATCACAATGTATAGTAATGTTATTGAAGAAAAAGTTGCATACTGTAGTAATATTAGTTGAATAAAGTCACTTTCTATAGTAATGTTAATTTAAAAAAGTCAAAATCTTTAGGAATTTTAATTGAGAAGAGTTGCAATCTGTTGTAACATTAGTTAAAAAGTCACAATCTATCTTAATGTTAATACAAAAATTCACAGTTTGTAGTAATTTTAATTGACACAATCTTCCAATCTGTAGTAATATTAGTTGAAAAAGGTCACAGTAAAGTAATGTTAATTTACAAAGCCAAAGAATTTTGTAATAATTCAAATAAAGTCACAATCTTTAATAATGCTAATCGAGAAAAAGTTGTACTCTGTAGTAATAGTAGTTTAAAAAAGTCACAATCTAGTAATTTTAATTTACAAATTAACAATATGTTGTAGAAACATTTAAAGTCACAATCTATAGTAACGTTAATTCAGAAAAATTTGAAATCTTTAGTAATAGTTGAAAAGTCACAATCTATAGTAATGTTAATTTACAAATTCACAATCTGTAGTAATAATTCAGATAAAAAGTCACAATTTGTAGAAACATTAGTTAAAAAGTCACAATCTATAGTAACGTTAATTAAAAAAAGTAGGGATGCACCGATACCACTTTTTTAAGACCAAGTACAAGTACCGATATTTTTTAAAAGTACTCACCGATACCGAGTACCGACACTTTTATTTAATGTCATGTGACGCTTTCCAATAAGAACAGACCTCTATAAAAATGCCCCCGAGATATATATTATATATATTATATATATATATATATATATATATATATATATATAATACCCCCAGCTCACATGTACCTTGCCCCCAGCTCACATGTACCTTGCCCCCAGCTCACATGGATATTGCCCCAGCACTCATGGATATTGCCCCCATCTCACATGGATTTGCCCCCAGCTCACATGGATTTGCCCCCAGCTCTCACGGATTTGCCCCCAGCTCTCACGGATTTGCCCCCAGCTCACATGGATTTGCCCCCAGCTCTCATGGATTTGCCCCCAGCACTCATGGATTTTCCCCCAGCTCACATGGATTTGCCCCCAGCTCGAACGCTGGGGAAGCTGGCCGTGTGCATGAAAAGCACGCGGCCAGCATTCCCCTCCGGCGCGCCGCGTACTCACCCATCCTGAAGGTCCAGTCGCTTGGCAGTGATGTGATCACGTGGCCGCCGGACGCATTTGTGACGCTGCCTCCAGCCGAGAGGCAGCGTCACAGGAGCGCCCAGTGACCGCTGGAACGCATCACTGCCAAGCGACCGGACCTTCAGGAAGGGTGAGTATGCGGCGCGCCGGAGGGGAATGCTGGCTTCATGCACGCGGCCAGCTTCCCCAGCCCCGCGGGTACTGGCAAGCCGGCCCGGCTTCCGGTATCGGAGGGATGTATCGGGCCGTTTGCACGAGTAACAAGTACTTGTGCAAACGGCAATATCGACCCCGATACCGATACTAGTATCGGTATCTGTGCATCCCTAAAAAAAAGTTGAAATCTGTAGTAATATTAGGTGAAAAGTCACTATCTATAGTAACGTTAATTAAAAAAGTAGGGATGCACAATACCACTTTAAGACCGAGTACCGATACTTTTTAAAAGTACTCACCGATACCGAGTACCGATACTTTTATTTAATGTCATGTGACGCTTTCCAATAAGAACAGACCTCATATAAAAATGCTCCCAGCTCACATGTATATATCCCCCCGAGATATATATATATATATAATACCCCCAGCTCACATGTACCTTGCCCCCAGCTCACATGTACCTTGCCCCCAGCTCACATGGATATTGCCCCAGCACTCATGGATATTGCCCCCATCTCACATGGATTTGCCCCAGCTCACATGGATTTGCCCCCAGCTCTCACGGATTTGCCCCCAGCTCTCACGGATTTGCCCCCAGCTCACATGGATTTGCCCCCAGCTCTCATGGATTTGCCCCAGCACTCATGGATTTTCTCCCAGCTCACATGGATTTGCCCCCAGCTCGAACGCTGGGGAAGCTGGCCGTGTGCATGAAAAGCACGCGGCCAGCATTCCCCTCCGGCGCGCCGCGTACTCACCCATCCTGAAGGTCCAGTCGCTTGGCAGTGATGTGATCACGTGGCCGCCGGACGCATTTGTGACGCTGCCTCCAGCCGAGAGGCAGCGTCACAGGAGCGCCCAGTGACCGCTGGAACGCATCACTGCCAAGCGACCGGACCTTCAGGAAGGGTGAGTATGCGGCGCGCCGGAGGGGAATGCTGGCTTCATGCACGCGGCCAGCTTCCCCAGCCCCGCGGGTACTGGCAAGCCGGCCCGGCTTCCGGTATCGGAGGGATGTATCGGGCCGTTTGCACGAGTAACAAGTACTTGTGCAAACGGCAATATCGACCCCGATACCGATACTAGTATCGGTATCTGTGCATCCCTAAAAAAAAGTTGAAATCTGTAGTAATATTAGGTGAAAAGTCACTATCTATAGTAACGTTAATTAAAAAAGTAGGGATGCACAATACCACTTTAAGACCGAGTACCGATACTTTTTAAAAGTACTCACCGATACCGAGTACCGATACTTTTATTTAATGTCATGTGACGCTTTCCAATAAGAACAGACCTCATATAAAAATGCTCCCAGCTCACATGTATATATTCCCCCGAGATATATATATATATATATATATACAGAATACCCCAGCTCACATGTAGCTTGCCCCCCAGCTCACATGTAGCTTGCCCCCAGCTCTCATGGATATTGCCCCAGCTCACATGGATTTGCCCCCAGCACTCATGGATTTGCCCCAGCACTCATGGATTTGCCCCCAGCTCACATGGATTTGCCCCCAGCTCACATGGATTTGCCCCCAGCTCTCATGGATTTGCCCCCAGCTCACATGGATTTGCCCCCAGCTCACATGGATTTGCCCCAGCTCACATGGATTTGCCCCCAGCTCACATGGATTTGCCCCCAGCTCACATGGATTTGCCCCCAGCTCACATGGATTTGCCCCAGCTCACATGGATATGCCCCCAGCTCACATGGATTTGCCCCCAGCACTCATGGATTTTCCCCAGCTCTCATGGATTTGCCCCCAGCTCACATGAATTTGCCCCCAGCTCACATGGATTTGCCCCCAGCTCGAATTTGTGATGCTGCCTCCAGCCGAGAGGCAGCGTCACAGGAGCGCCCAGTGGCCGCTGGAACGCATCACTGCCAAGCGACCGGACCTTCAGGATGGGTGAGTATGCGGCGCACCGGAGGGGAACGCTGGCCTCATGTTTTCATGCACGCGACCAGCTTCCCCAGCCCCGCGGGTACTGGCAAGCCGGCCCAGCGCCGGCTTCCGGTATCGGAGGGATGTATCGGGCCGTTTGCACGAGTAACAAGTACTTGTGCAAACAGCAATATCGGCCCCAATACCGATACTAGTATCGGTATCGGTGCATCCCTAAAAAAAAAGTTGAAATCTGTAGTAATATTAGGTGAAAAGTCACAATCTATAGTAACGTTAATTTAAAAAAAGTTGAAATCTGTAGTGATATTAGTTGAAAAGTCAGTCTATAGTAATGCTAATTTACAAATTCACAATCTGTAGTAATAATTCAGATAAAAAGTCACAATTTGTAGAAACATTATTTAAAAAGTCACGATCTATAGTAATGTCAATTCAAAAAAGGTCACATCGTGTAGCAATGAAAGTAGTTGGATTTCAAGCCAAACCGCTGTAACCTCATGTGTGGTAAACATCACTTTTCCGAAGCCTGCTAGATTTGTTTATATTTTATAGGCAGAGCCCGATAAAAACATTTAGCTTTCTCTTTGAGAATTCTAATTGTTTTAAGCCACTGCAGAAATGTAATGTGAATTTTCGAGTTGTTTTTACAATGCTACGGAAACTTAAAATAATTCAGCGAGATTTTGCTGCACCGTTTTGTTGTCTGTTAGCTTTGCGTCTTCAAAGCAGTTGTTTTGTCAACTGCTGTATTTGATTTATTTATTTATTTTGCATTAAACCAATTCCACTTCACCCACAGCAGAACTGATACATTTATTTGCACGAAATGTCATTATAAACTCATTTCAGGAATCCCACAGCCCACTGTTTAGAAAGCAGAGAACATTTTGTTCCCACGTTTGTTGTATACTCCTGCTGAGCAGACACATACAACCTTCTTTGAATGTGAACAAGTTGGCTTTATGTATAACATGCATACGAGGAGCCAATGTAATTGGTTTGTGACTAAAAAGCTGATATACGGAATGGTAATTGCTAAGTGAATTTTAGTATAGTTGGCAATTTTAGCACTAACAAGGGAAAAAATGCTCCTAGGTTGGAGTCCAGATATGACCACCTCCGCCAGTCAAAAGAGTAGATTATTACACAAATTTATAGACCTAGCCAGTATCCAAAAAGGTCATGTTAACCCAACACAAATGGGGAAAAAATCCTCTGCTGTGTAATTGTATTGATTAGATACTATCAAGCATACCGATTTTATGCTCGACATGGACAGTGGGACAGTAAGAACATATACACCTCACACTGACTTCATTTTTTACATGTAATTTACTAAATCCCTTCTAAAGATGACATTTTTTAAGTAAGAGCATTGGCAGACCTATGAATCCCACCCTCCACTGCTGACCGACTGGCCCATGCCGATGCAATTAGACGCTGGCTGTGCAGAGTGTGTAAAACGCCAAAGGCTTGACGTGTGTAATGAAAATATGATTTTTTTTTTTTTAAAGAAAAATTTAAATTCCCAGTGTTGGAGAAGATCACACAACAACAAGATGCATTTAATACAGGTTGGGTAGCCCTTTAGCCCTAATCTGGAAATCGGAGATGCTCCAAAATCTAAAAAGCTTTTGAGAGCCGACATGACGTCTCAAATGGAAAACCATTGACCTCATGTGACGAGGAAGAAAATTATTAAAAATATTGTATAATATGACCTTCAGGCTATTTGAATAACTTGTATATGATATATAAATGAATTTCATGTTTAGATTTGGGGCCCATTGCCAAGATATCTCATTATTACTGTACACAAAAGTGATTTTGCATACGGTTTACTACCTGGGCGACTGCGTAAACCAGCCCACTTCATATATAAAACATAACAAGAAAAAAGGTTGTCATTTGCGCTTATTCCTATGGCTCCAGGCTAAACAAAACGGAGGCTTTAGTTTACTTGAATGGCCATTGAAGTGTTAAGCCCACCTGCCACATCACGGCAACCTCTTTCAAGGTGGGTCCTAGCCTGATGAAACCAAAAGTTGCTTTAAAGTTGCTTTATGCAACTTTTGGTTTCATTAGGTTAGGACCCACCTTGAAAGAGGTTGCCGTGATGTGGCAGGTGGGCTTAACACTTCATTGGCCTTTCAAGTAAACTGAAATCTCATTTTTGTTTAGCTTGGGGCCACTAAATGGAAAATAAATGAGTGCACAAGTTTTGCATTTGTGTCTCATCCTTAGCTTCTTGGTTGGAAAAAGACCCCTGAGCATTTCAAATAAGGTGTGTGTGTGTGTGTGTATATATATATATATATCAGGTCCAGAAATATTGGGACAACGACACAATTCTAACATCTTTGGCTCTATACACCACCACAATGGAGTTGGAATGAAACAAACACAATGTGCTTTAACTGCAGACTGTCAGCTTTAATTTGAAGGTATGTACATCCAACTCAGGTGAATGGTGTAGGACTTACAGCAGTTTGCAGATGTGCCTCCCACTTGTTAAGGGACCAAAGGTAATGGGACAGAATAATAATCATAAATCAAACTTTCCCTTCTTAATACTTGGTTGCAAATCCTTTGCAGTCAATCACAGCCTGAAGTCTGGAACACATAGACATCACCAGACACTGGATTTCATCCCTGGTGATGCTCTGCCAGGCCTCTACTGCAACTGTCTTCAGTTCCTGCTTGTTCTTGGGGCATTTTCTCTTCAGTTTTGTCTTCAGCAAGTGAAATGCATGCTCAATGGGATTCAGGTCAGGTGATTGACTTGGCCATTGCATAACATTCCACTTCTGTCCCTTCAAAAATTCTTTGGTTGCTTTTGCAGTATGCTTTGAGTCATTGTCCATCTGCACTGTGAAGCGCCGTCCAATGAGTTCTGCAGCATTTGGCTGAATGTGAGCAGATAATATTGCCTGAAACACTTCAGAATTCATCCTGCTTTTGTCAGAAGTCGCATCATCAATAAATACAAGAGAACCAGTTCCATTGGCAGCCATACATGCCCACGCCATGACACTACCACCACCATGCTTCACTGATGAGGTGGTGTGCTTAGGATCATGAGCAGTTCCTTTCCTTCTCCATACTCTTCTCTTCCCATCACTCTGGTACAAGTTGATCTTGGTCTCATCTGTCCATAGGATCTTGTTCCTGAACTGTGAAGGCTTTGTTAGGTGTTGTTTGGCAAACGCTAATCTGGCCTTCTTGTTTTTGAGGCTCACCAATGGTTTACATCTTGTGGTGAACCCTCTGTATTTACTCTAGTGAAGTCTTCTCTTGATTTTTGACTTTGACACACATACACCTACCTCCTGGAGAGTGTTCTTGATCCGGCCAACTGTTGTGAAGGGTGTTTTCTTCACCAGGGAAAGAATTCTTCATTCACCCACCACAGTTGTTTTCCGTGGTCTCCCGGGTCTTTTGGTGTTGCTGAGCTCACCGGTGCGTTCCTTCTTTTTGAGAATGTTCCAAACAGTTGTTTTGGCCACGCTTAATGTTCTTGCTATCTCTCTGATGGGTTTGTTTTGTTTCTTCAGCCTAATGATGGCTTGCTTCACTGATAGTGAAGGCTCTTTGGATCTCATCTTGAGAGTTGACAGCAACAGATTCCAAATGCAAATAGCACACTTGAAATGAACTCTGGGCCTTTTATCAGCACATTGTAATTGGGGTAATGAGGGAATATCACACACCTGGCCATGGAACAGCTGAGAAGCCAATTGTCCCATTACTTTTGGTCCCTTAACATGTGGGAGGCACATCTGCAAACTGCTGTAAGTCCTACACCGTTCACCTGAGTTGGATGTACATACCCTCAAATTAAAGCTGACAGTCTGCAGTTAAAGCACATTGTGTTTGTTTCATTCCATCTCCATTGTGGTGGTGTATAGAGCCAAAGATGTTAGAATTGTGTCGATGTCCCAATATTTCTGGACCTGACTGTATATATAGTTAAAAGAATTATTCTTGAAGAAAAAGTGTACAAAGGAGTAGGTACCGGATGAGGTACCGAAGGCAGTTCAGCAATAAAACTTAACTTTTACTGCCTAACTTAAAAAGACGTGTACCATGTCCTGAGGAGACACTCTAGGCACTGTGACCACCCACTGTAATTTGAATGGTCATAGTACTGTGATCCCACGCCTTCCTCTGAAGGAGGAGTCTCAGAGGGTGGATTTAGCCCTCCGAGAGCAGGGGCTTAGCTCCACCCAGAAGCTCAGATCAGGGACTGCTGATCTGAGCTTCACGAAGACCCAGAAGCAGGAACCAATTCGGGTCTCAGCTCTCTCCAATGTATCGATACGCTCACCACCTCTGGTCATGTGACTGCTTCAGCTCACTGGAAGATGACATGTCACATCTGGAGGAACGCCAAGGCAGCCCAGAGCTGGAAAGTAGGCTAGTTTTAAAGCTATGTAAACGGTTATAGTTTAACCCCTCATTTCCCTCCCATTCATTTTAAGATTAGAGTATCCCTTTTCGTGTATGAGGATCTGTGTTAATAATGAGTATTTTTTAATTGTCATTGATACATTATTTTAAATCACACCCCCTTTAAAGCACTATTTTGTGTTTCTGGATAACTGTAGAATACTATTCACTGCGCTTTACACTTAACAGAGACTTTATGCGTCAGAAGAGCCTTCATTGCTGAACCCCAGCAGTTTTAGATATTAAATTGTGAGCACGTTATATTACGCTGCTCCTTTAATTTTAGCACGAACACAAAAGAAAATAAATAAAACAAGTGCGCAATAAATAATCTTAGAGCAGCGAGCCTATTTTGCACTTTCTGCACGCATAGCCCCTGGCATATCTCTATTCACATAACCAAACCAATCCCCCGTCTTTGACCTCACCTTTAGTAAATGACACTAATGAAAATTGCATAGGGCAGGGTTGCATATTTTATAAACTGCATAGCCTCATATATTCTGTTACACAAATATTCAGGCTCTTCCCCTTTCCTCAGTTCTTCCTCGGCAAAGCTCGTGGCATTGGTATTTTAACACGGTTGTAGGTTATGTTAAGCTGATGGCGCTCTTTAGGCTTAAGAATAAGGCTGGAGAGTGATGGTGTATAGGATGAAATAATACACTTAAGGGTAAATAACTGCAATCAGGCATGGTGGAGTAATTATGAAATGCTACTATTATTGCCAAAACTGCAAAGGCATAGGAATATGCAGTCTCAGTCATGTGACTTATCCAGCGAGATATGATCAGGGGTCTCAAATTCTGCCACCTCAGATGTTGATGGCCTACAATCCCCAGAATTCTTCGTATGGGGTACCGGACAAAATCCCTAGAGCCAGGTTCCCTAATGCCAACATCCCAATGGCCAACTTCCAGACAGAACAAGTGCCGGATATACCAAGTTCCCGAACTTCCAGACATCCAAAATCCCAGCGGCTAACACTAATACTAACACCCTAACCCTTAGGGAGTTATGCTTAGGAGTTATGGTTAGGTTTAGGGAGTATGGGTTAGGGCTAGGATTAGGGGGTTAGGGCTAGGATTAGGGGGTTAGGGCTAGGTTTAGGGGGTTAGGGCTAGGTTTAGGGGGTTAGGGTTAGGGCTAGGTTTAGGGGGTTAGGGTTAGGGCTAGGTTTAGGGGGTTAGGGTTAGGGCTAGGTTTAGGGGGTTAGGGAGTAGGGTTAGTGTTAGCCGCTGGGAGTTTGGATGTCTGGAAGTTGGCCGTCAGGGAGTTGTCTGTGTAGGGAAGTTGGCCGTCAGGGAGTTGTCTGTGTAGGGAAGTTGGCCATCAGGATTTTGCATTAGGGAACCTGGTTGTAGGGTTTTCGACCCAAACCCCTTCGTATGCAATAGATTGCCAGAGAATCATGGGAGTTGTAGTTCAGTAACAACTGTGGGCCATACTTTGAGATCCCTGATGTAAAAAGCTATATTGTACCACTTTTGAATGACCCTCTTTGTCTAAAGACCCCTGACCGCTTAAATAAGCAATCGTCTCAATAGCTGGCTGGTTTTATCCACAAGTTTCTTCTTTTCTTTTTGTTTAAATGATATCAGAGAAGAAGATCTCGTTTGATTTCACATAATAACGAGTCTCTCCGCGTGTCGCGGTGTCTGACTGTTGGCAACCCGATGTAGGTAACCGGCGTGCTTCAAAGTTAAGCTTGGCTTCTTGCGTGCAGGGAATACAATAATATATATCTTTTAGAAGATGTAACGTAATTCCTAGAATCCCAATGAAACAAAAGTAAAGGAAAAAAAATGTTTCCCGCCATCCTATGGGTCACTTGATACATGTATATGCAAAGATTAAAATGAATGTCTGCATTTAATGGTAACAGAAGGCGAGAGAAAGCGCTGCTTTATTTAAAGGAATAAATATTTATGTGTAATATGCATGGTAATGTGTTTTGTGTGCTTCAGAGTCTTTTTTGTACGACGGGGAGAAATATTATTAGATACCCATTATATTTGCTTGTCTATGAGAGCAGCAAGTTTAATTTTTGTTCCCGGGTTACACATGACTATTCTTCCCATTTATGTTATTGGAAGATATTAATATATAGTGGCTTTGACCAGTTGCATAAACCTGATCTCTGCAACAACAAAAAAAAGCCATAGTATGGCATGGCATTGATTTAAGGGTTCTGTGTAAAAACAGACCCAGGATGCAAAAAAGTGAGACAGATGTCATTTGCATGTCTTACCCAGAATTCCTTGCTGCACATCGGGAATGTAGCACAGGAGCTCTGGGATGCAGTTCTTTGAATTGCTGTGATGTGCAAATGGTTTTTGCAATTATAAACATATCCTTTGGACCTCTCTACCTCCCGATCGGGTGGAGATTAAGTTAAAAGAGAGGCACCGCTGGAACGGGAAAAGTCTGCCCTTTCCAGCGGAGCCCGTCTTTAAACCCTGAGGTGCTCTCCCGGAAATGGCTGACATCTTGGATGTCAGCCAAGCCTCCAGGGATCCCCCTGCCCACTGACATCATCGCTCATGGCGCGTTGGCGTCAGTATGAGAAATAACCCCTAGCTGCCAATGGAAACCCTATGGTGGAGATAGGGGCGTCCTTTGGATGCCCCTATCTCCTGATCGCAGCTAGAGGATAATGTTTGGTATTATTTGAATGACCTTTCCAATGATACCAAGCATGACCATGTTAAAAGTAAAAATAAAATAAAAAAATAACAATGAAGTAAAATTAAAAAAATAAAAACATGCTTTTATTGTTTTGTTTATTTTTATTAATGCAGCACTGTTGTTCACATTTCAATACTAATGTGATCAATGATGCTGCACAAATGATTTTTTGTTGGGGGGTTAGCGAAAATCGCATAATTATTCAGAAAAATAAAGTAACGGTTTCCCAGTTCTAATTTTTTTAACCAGCGTACGCCATAGGTCGATCCAATGTTATTATATGTTATTATATGTTTTTGTTTAGTTCTTTTATTTTAATTATATGAAAACATCTAAGATGACACCCATTTGTCACCTATGGGTTGGGTGGTACCCTATCCTGCGTGGTACCTTGTGCGACACAATGCATAACTGTGACATGTATAATTTTTGTTTGCAAAAATAATAAAACATTTATGAAAAAAAACCTGTATGGAGCAGTGAAATTGACAGCTGGCGCTTCCGAAAATGGATGCACGCGCAGCTAACGCTAATTAAGCCCCTGTGTCTGTATTTCAGTCTTGGTGTAAACTTAACCAGAGCCTTAGCAACTCTCTAGACTTCAATTGCTCAGAGACGTTTACACAAGGGTGTCCGTATCATTTTTTTTTTTTTTTTTATATTTCAATTTTTTTTATTTTGCAATATGGACATCAAGTAATCAAGCATGTGAGAAGGGCCTCGCAGGGCCATGCAGTAACATTGTGTAAAACACAGTGTAACAAGACTGTCAAACATAAAAAATAAAAATAAAGAAAAAAGTAAGGGGTGGTGCTATATGCAACTCAAACGAGAAGATGGTGGGGGTGACCGCTACCATCGCTGTGACACTCCTGGCACACTCCCAAGGGAGGCCACGGAGGGACAGAGCCACAAAGTTCGGGAGCACGAGGGCCAAACACGACAGGAAAAGCCGCGGTGGCACACCTCTTGGCAACCGAGAGATTGCCAAAAAAAAAAAAAAAAACACGAGAGGGGTGGGAAGATCAGAGAAAGGGAGGGAGAGGGGAATGGCAAAGACCATCTCCGTGACTCTCCTGGCACGCTCCCGAGGGAGGCCATGGAGGGGTAGTGTCACGAGGCCCGGGAGACTGAGGGCCAATCACGACAAATAAAGCCGTGGTGGCGCGCCCCATGGCAACCCAGAAATTGCCATTAAAAAAAAAGGGGGGGGAGAGAGAGGGGAGGTAAGGGAGGGACACCATCACAGCAGGTAGAGCACCGATAATAATTAACAAGGGGGAGTAAATAAATAAATAAAAAATACAAATAAAAAAAAGGGGGGGTAGGGGAAAAAATAAAAAGACAAAGCATGAATCTAATTCCTCAGTATACATCGCAAATTAAGAGTCTCTGGAGAAAAAGTTAAGTCCCCAGCCGGGTGACTGTCGCAAATGGGCCTCAAACAAGGGGGAACTCACTAACGAGGGGGCTATCAGTAAAGGTGGGGTGTCTCAGAAAAAGAAAACTTTGGCTCCTGCCAGGGGAGCACCAATGATGTCCTGTGGGAAAGACTGTATCGCTCAGTCCGGCTCTCTCGAAGAAGATGGGGAAGCTGCTGTACGCTCCACAGTGTCCCCATCCAACGTAGGAGCAACCAGGCCCAGCTCCCGGAGATAGGTGTCTGCTTCCTCCACCATGGACGCCGATATCGTGCGTCCATCACCACAGCTGATCAGCAAGGAACCCTGCTCTCCCCATCTATAACGGACATCGTGAGCGCGAAGCGTGGCAGTAACAGGTTTGAAGAGCCTCCGAGCCGCCAAAAGAGAAAAGGGGAGATCCCTATAAATCGCAATGGAAGCAGCTTCAAAAATGATCAGGGGAATATTCCTCACCGCGGTAAAAATTTTGGGTGTCCGTATCATTATGAGCTTAACACCAGCTTTTGGGAGGCAGGGGCGTAACTACCAGGGGTTCAAAGGGTGCCCCCGGGCCCTTGAGTCCAGGGGGGCCCACACTCGTCTGCCTGGACCTGGGGGCCTGCCTATATTATATATATATATATATATATATAATATTTATTTTCTTTTTTTAATTTATTTTATACTTTATGTGTGAGTTTTACTTTGGAGCTCTGTGATACACTCATACAAAGTATTACTGTGAGTTTTGTTGCTGTGGAACTTTGTGATTTACACTGATACACTACATATTACTGTGTTTTATTGCTGTGTAGCTCTGTAATACCTTCATACACACTGCACATTGCTGTGGAGCTCTGTGATACAGTCATACACACTGCACATTACTGTGAGTTTTATATCCGTGGAGCTCTGTGATACGCTCATACACACTGCACATTACTGTGAGTTTTATTGCTGTGGAGCTCTGTGATCCATTCATACACAGCGCACATTACTGTGAGATTTATTTCTGTGGAGCTCTGTGATCCATTCATACACAGTGCACATTACTGTGAGATTTATTTCTGTGGAGCTGTGTTACACATAGTGCACATTACATTAAAAATGGGATGGACTGAAGAGGTCATAGTGGACCTGGAAAAAAGGGACCTTGATTGTCTGGAGTCAACATTGTGGACCTGGAGGGGACCAATGCATGTTGAAGGGAGGGGGGACAAAATATGTTTTTGCCTAGGGTGAGGGGGGCCGTCATGGTTCCTGCACCTGGGCCCTGAGGTTTCTAGTTACGCCTCTGTTGGGAGGTGATAGATTTGCTACAATTTGCATCTAGCCGTTAAGTTTATTCAGCATCTTGGAATAAGTCCCTATTCTCATATTCTTTTTAAGACTTTCGCGTCCCATGTTAAGTATCGGAGACGCCAAGTACAGTAAGCAAATGCAAGCTGTGAGACGCTATGTTTGGAAGGTCTTCTATAACGTCAAGGTTGGAATAGGATGTAAAAAATTTAACTAATTACACCTTCCATTATGTTGTACAAAGTTTAACAACAACTGTGGAATAGCTCTCCGATGGTGTTTGATTTCTTAGGTTAAAATTTTAAAAGTCCTATGTTCTGTTATACATACTAAGCCACCCTGGTGTCATGATTTTTAGAGATGAGAGGCATTCTTGTAGTTTTCAGTAGAACATGAAATATTTTGTCTCTACAACCAGGGCCGCCATCAAGGGGTGACAGCCCATGATATGTTCAAGGGCCAAGTGTCTCCAGGGGACCCTGGCCAAACCCTGTGCAGTTTCTCTATGTGCCACAGATGTATGGGGCCCCCCCCATACCACCCAGGACTGGCCCACCAAGACACCAACAAATTTTCCAGTGGGCCAAGGTATCTGGGACCATCCAGAGCACTCTAACTCATCCCCGGGGGATTGATTAGTATGATCGGCACCAGGGAACACTCTTTATCCCCTTACTGAACCCCCAAGGGGGTAAAATGTTTTATTTATCATTAGTTTATTGGTATGGGGAGCTGAGGGTAGGAGGGCCCCGACCAGTGGGCCAGTAAGGGGCCCTGAAAGGTCTGATGGTAGCCTTGTCTACGACCATTACAAAATCCCAACTGCTAGTGATGTTGGTGTGGGCAGAGGAAACTTCTCTTATTCCCCCAGCGTTTTCACCAGATTGGCGTTGGAGGGATGGTGAATCTCTACCCACCCTCAACACTTTAAAACGCTAAAGTCAGGGTGTGTAGAGTGGCTCTTTAATGTTGTGTGGTTTCGTTTTAAGTGTAAAAGTATCAGTATTCATTTGTGCTGCCATCTGCCTTTTGTTTTACTTTAACGTTTTCTCTATAGCTGCTAATCAAGCTGTGATTAAACCGTCACACGCACTACTTTTAACGGAGAGAATCTCGCCGATCTCCCTCATTTCCCAGGAGTCGTAGTGAATTTTTGAGAAAAGATTTTACCAGGAAGGATACATTGAGATTTCTCTCGTTTTCAAGTATGTCCTGGGTGGCGAGTATGTACCATTAGGTGTCTTGCCCAAGGACACTTACTGGAGAGGTGCTCGTCGGGATCGAACCCATGACTCCACAAAACAGCTTATTTCTAGATCCAGCAGGGAGCTTTATGAATCTTGTCTGATGATTCACTGATACAAACAATAAGACACACACACACACACACACACACACACCACACACACACACACACACACACACCTAGTCACTCACCCACTCAGAAATAGACATACTCACCAACTCATTTTCATCACTATCACACATTCTTCCACGATGAGGCTCTGCATGAACCGTGACTCACATAGTACAAGGAGCAAAGGATAAAACTGAGGGTGTATTCTTGCAAACAGCCAGAACCAATAATTGTCTGCACACAACAAACAGGCGATGGTGCTCTATGGTCCCCCAAAGTAACCAACTCCACAACAGATCAGAACATTAAGAAGAGGGAACCAAGCGCATCCATGTATCCGTAAAGGCACATTGTTTGGAAAGAAGATGCAACGTTCCGGCTTCTTGAAAAAGGCTGCATTAACCGACGAAACGTTGCATCTTCTGTCCGACACCGCAGAAGAGGCAGTGAATAACTTAGGAAAACAGTTTGCATGAATGATTGAAAAGTGAAACGCTGTTTGCAAAGAAACTACTGAGCGAAAATGTCTGAAATTTACATATGAGGTCCAGGGAATGAATAAAAAGGGCTGTTACAGAAAAAATAAGTAAACTAAAAAAAAAAATCCAGAAAAATGCTTAAAATATCCTAAAAAATCTATAAATAAAGAGACTCTTTACTGCAGAATTTTATAATGAACGGTTTATTAGATATTGAATTAAAATGGGAATATTTTTAACATTGAAGCCTATGGGATTCTCCTGAATAAACTTGCCGAATTAGACCACCGAATGGCAGGGCATTAGGGGAACCTTTCACTGCTGGTTTGTGTTCTCTGAATAGCTGAAGCAGTGCTTTTTCATGGGGATTTCACTGCCCTCGAACAGGCACCGTATGTTCAGGCAATTCGCCAGGATTTGGCGAATTGCCTGCTCTCTGGATAGCCGAATGGCCAAGAAAGGTAACCGAACGCTGATTTTCAGCGTTCGGTTACCTTTCTCAAGCAATTCGGATCTCTTTGAATAACCCTGATAGCGTTTGGATATAATACACCAAATCTATGGGTTCTACTTCGCATAAAACACACTCCCCTTTTTTTTCAGGGGTTAGTCAGCAATGAGTTCGACTGTTTGTACAACTAAGTGTCCAGAGGACAATCTACCAGTCAGACAGTGGACAAGCCAGATCGTACGACTGGGCATCGTCCACTGGAGGCTATTGCATCAGACACAACTCAGTCAGTCGAGTTGTCATTAATAAAGGTTACATAAAATGTATTTTAAATTTAACCCGTTCATGAACAGGGCTCAGAGCTACAGACACTACTATAAACCATGTTTTTACTACCATGACTTGTTTGTGTGTGCTATATATATATATAATATATATATAAAAGCTACAGGGAACCCCGCACTCAATCTTTCACAAGTAAATGACGTTACCTGCTTCGGTACAAACCCAGCTGCATGATGTATATACAAAAAAATCCTCGGTGCACACGAAGACTGAAATCAAACAGATTTTGTATTTTATTGCATAGATCGACGTTTCAGTCCCTTCCGGGACCTTTCTCAAGATCTTGAGAAAAGTCCCGGATGGGACTGAAACGTCGATCTACACGATAAAATACAATATCTATTTGATTTCAGTCTTCGTGTGCACAGAGGATTTTTTTTGTGTATGTATGTATATACAAAGCCAGTGACCCAAGAAGCACACGCTGTGATCTGACAGCCCTGGTAGAAGAGGAGTTGAGAGAGTCTTGCTGGCAACTTTGCATCTGCTGAGTCCTCCACCTGTCCTGTCCTGTCCCTCCCCAGGCAGCCTGGCTAGAGGTACAATACATCATACAGATTGGCAGCTAAGCACTATCTGAACATCAGCACAGAGGAAAGCCATGGCCATGGCCTCTCCCCCCCCCGTGAGGTCACTTACCTTGCAGCTGGGCAAAGAGGGCTTCCTGCTGCTGCACCCCCTCAGATCCCTCCTGGGGGGCAGATGTGTTGTGCATTCTTCAGCAGACAAGAACCAGCCTGGGGTATAACTGGGCATCCCCAGCTGTGCCAGGCTCCTGGACTGCAGCTCCCCATGCAGCCAGTCAGGGGTTGTCCATCATGCAATCTTTTCACAGCCTGCATTGGAGGGCTGCCTGGCCTATCATTGCCAGGAAGGGGCATGTCTAACTGCTAGACTTCCTGTCAATCAGAGGCAGTCCTCCAATGTAGGGGTTTTCTGGGAATGGCTTGGACCAATGGTGCTTTCCCATTGGTCCAAGCTTTCCCATGCTCTATCAGTGCCTGTCAGTCTGTGCGGCACTAATGAGCAGTGATCTCTGACGTGTGCTGCACACATCTTGAGCAGTTTACTCAATTAGTGCAGCAGGGAAACGTCCTGCTATGCAAATTGCGTAGGCTGGGAAAACTAATGCCTGCAGAGGCAGAGGACGGAGCTGACAGCGGGGGAGCAGGTGAGTTTGTTTTTAGTTTATTAATTTATCACTTAATGGCAGGTGCGGCTCTGCCTCACTTGCCTGCACTGACTGCACGTCCCTGCGTTATAAGACTACTTCCTCCCAGTGCTGCAGAGTACACATGCGGCGGCATGACTTGGGAGGAAGGCAGGCCCAGGATCGAGTCGGAGGGGGCATGATGCTGCTGCAGACATTTGGCGTGCCCCCTCTGACATCATCAGAGAGGACCCCTCGGCTGCCGGCCACCATCTTTGGAGTCTCTGCTCAGCGGCCGGGCCTAGGTAGGCCGCAGTACCTCCACCGAGGCATGCGGCCTAAAGTAATGATAGCCGCTGACGGCGGGCCCCCCCAGTCCCCGGGGCCCCTTACCACAGCATGGGCTGTAATGTCCTGATGGCGGCCCTGCTGTCATCTATGTGGAGATAGGGGGTTCATTGGAACCCCCTATCTCCCAATCCTTGGCAGCTAGGTGTTAATGTTAATGGCCTTTCCAATGACACCAAACATGACCATGTTAAATGAAAAGACAAAAGTGTAAAAATATTGATATATTATGAATCTGGCGAGTCTGCCGGAAAGAACGATATATAATTTGTCTGGGTTATATAATAAAATGTGACTTCAAATGCGTTTAAACATGATGAGCGAAACAAGTAAAAATTAGCTCAGCACACAGGGATGAAATGGCTCAGCAGTGAAAGGGTTAAAGGTGGAAGAAGTTCTAAAATGATTTATCTTGTCTCTTTTTTTTACATCACAGAAACCTGACATAGGGGGTTATTCAGAGACCACCGAAATGTCCCCGATATTTCGGTGCTCTCTTGTTCCCTGCAATTCGGGGAGTCAAATTTCCCCACACTGCAGTGAATTCAGTATTCACGCAGGGTCCCCGAAGTGCAGGGAATTGGACACCGAATGCCGCCGCCAGCGGCAAGCTGCAAACCCACTGGCCCCCACCACCCTCCGCCACCAACCTACCAAACATCTGCTGCAAACACGTCGGACAGCTGCCAAACGCAGCCAATGAACCGCTGAGCACAGCGCCGACCAGCCGCAAAAGAAAGCTGACAAGCCACTGGACGGGTAATAAAAACAAACAATATGATTGAAAGTTTCAAAACTGAAACGCTGTTTGCAAAAAACTACTGAACGAAAATGTCTGGAATTAGCATATACGGTCCTATGAATGATAATAAAAAGGTCTGTTACAGAAAAAAGAAAAACCGCTATAAAAAAACCGGGAAAAAAAATTTGCCGAAAAATGCCTAAAAGATCCTAACAAAATCAATAAAGAGACTTTGTACTGCAGATTACAATAATAAACGGTTTATTAGATATTTAATAGAAACGGGAATATTTTTAACATTGAAGCCTATGGGATTCGCCTGAATAAACCTGCTGAATGAAACCAGTGAACAGCAGGGTGTTTCAGCAACTTTTCACTGCTTTTCAGTGTTCTCTGCCTGGACGTATACATACACCTAGTGACACTGTATGTGCAGCAGGGAACAGCAATGGGGACATCCTCGGTACTTCTGATGCTTTTAGGTTCGAAACTAACTGGCCTCTCTGATTAAGGTAAAACTACTAACAAGGCATCCCAGGAATAGCTCTCAGGAGAAAATCACCAGATACCACCACTATTGGATGCTATTATCGTTATTATTAAAAAGAACTAGTGAAACAAGCCTCTGGGTATCCGAGGCATTACTGATCTCAATGTGTCAGGCATTTATTGTATTCTTCAGACATCAAATTCTTTTGGTTAGCCTGAGCAGCTTTTTAGGGGAAATTGGCCGAAAAATTTAGTTTTTAGGTCATATAAAAAGTAATGGTAACTTATGTAAGTAATCAGTTTAGTTGTTTTGTGATTATTTTTTTTTGCCCCAATTTCTTTTCCGTTTTAAGCTGTTGCTGTGTTAAAGTAGTGCTGTCTATCTTTACTGATTTTTGGATGTTTTCAAATCTTGATGAATGTCAGTGAAGTGGTCCAGAAAGTGTCATTAATGGCTATATTTCAATGATCGTTATGTAAAATAGCATTGTAGCATTATTTTGAAAAATTGCTATGAGGGGTGTAATTTATTTTTGTGTATTGGTTTATTATTAGGAAAGAGAGATAATATGTACAATAAAAAGCACACTGAAAGTATACAATCCACATTGATAGTACAGAGTCTGAGCATGTGTACATGCATTCCAGTTTCAACTTGTATAGACAGCTCAACGAGGGTAGGAGGAGAAGAAACAACCACTTAATGAAAGTGTAAAACAGAAGCAAAGCTGTTTCACAACTAACAGAAACAAGAAATTTAATGATAGGAAATGTGGATCTAGTGGACACAAGCATCATAAATGTGATCGCATGTTACAGAAAGGAACAGGAGATGTGATAGAGTCATCCTTTCCAAAGTTGGTAACCTTTCCATCTAGCCCCTCCAAACCACATAAAAGTGATCAGGGCTGCCATCAGCAATGTCAAGGCTTTACTGACCCACTGGTTGGGACTCCTTCCCTCAGCTCCCCGTTCCAGTAAACAAGTTAAAAACAAGACAATTTTCCTCCCCTTCTGCTTACCTTGTTTTACCGGGAGTGCGCTAAATCCCTGGTGGTCTAACTAGAAGACGAAACATGTTTCCTGGTGGGTGAGCATTCGCTCTGCTCCTCTACCAGGTGCAGATCATACTAATTGCTCCCTCAATGATAAGTCAAAGTGCTTTTACCAGCCCCAGATGCTGCGACCCACCAGGACATCTGTGGTTTCTTGGTGGGCTGGTCCTGGGTGCTATGGCATCTGTGGCACTTAGACAAGTTGCACAGGGTTCAGCGGGGGCCAGGGCCCCATGGAGCCACTGAGCCCCTAAACATATCAGGGCAGGGCTGAAACTCCCTAATGAAAGCCCTGAAAGTGATCCTATCTACCCATCCAAAAGTAATGCATATCCTCTGTGTCCTTAAGGAATATGAGGTGTGTTTTTGAATTTATGGCAGGTCGTACCTCCGTTTATCGGTATGTGGGTGGATAATAATACTTTTCCTTTTTGACCAACATGGCTAAGGAAAACAGATGCATACCACTAGATTCTAGGAATATAGCAGAACACAATACTTGGGTCTATATCCGTATTCTAGTAGTTCCGGACATTTACACCATAAATGATTTGATTAAGTGGAAGGAAGGAAATATGATTAAGTTCACCAAAAAAATATTTTTGGAGCCAGTCTGAAAACCTTTCCTCAGGATGATCACCAGGCGCAGAGGGATGGGCCGCATGGAATTGGCAAACCAAATGAGGCGCATGGATTTCGCTGGCTGGCAACCAAGCCCTATCCTCAGGACCATAACCCTTCCAATCTACAAGGTATTGGACAACACCCCTGACCACACGGGACTTCAGGATGGCACGAACCTCGTACTCCTCCTCACCTTGGGACTTAACAGGTGCAGGAGGAACATTGTTCTAGTTTCCGTTATTCATATTATTATTCACTGAATGGTGGTCCAATTGCCCTCCACCGCCAATCCCTTTTCCAGCTACATGTTGTCACTTGTTGACAATTTCAGACTTTGGATGAACTTTGCCTTTATTGAATGTCCTTTGTTGGGAAGAGACAGTATTCTGCTGATTGTGGTCTTTGGATACTCCTTATATTTTTATTCTTTTATAGTATTCCAATTCTTATTGTTCCATATGGCTTTTATTGAAGAACTGCCAAAATAATGAATAAATTAAAGAACGTAATTATGAAAAAGGAAAATTACCCGTTTTTCAACATTTAGAAAATGTGTCTCAGGGAGTAGGGATGAGCTGTTCGGTTCGGACGGTTCGGAGTTCGGCCCGATCTTTGGTTGTTCGAAAGTTCGCGAACTTCAAACTTTTTGGGTGTGTTCGGTTCGAGTTCGAAAAAAAAAAGAAATTTTGAAAAAAGTATAGAAAATGCTTAAAAAAATACTAAAATATCTAGAAATAAAGAGACTCTTTACTGCAGAATATTATAAGCAACGGTTTATTAGATATTGAATTAAAAACTAATGTGTACGTGCAAAGATTCTCAACTTTAAATGATCTCTGTTCACAAACGGGCATAAACCCAGCAGGGTTATCCAAAGAGATTCGAAAAGTCACCGCACGTTCGGTGACTTTTCGTTCTCTTCAATTCGGTTCCTTTTGCCGATTGCATTTCGGTGACCTGCGGTGTATTCAGCAAACACCACAGGGTCCCCGAATTGCAGGGAAAAGCTACCGCAAACCTGACGAAAACTAACCGAATGCACGCTGAAAACAAGCAAAAACATCTGGATTAACCTTCGAAGAGGAGCCGAACAGGAGCCGAACATGAGCCGAATCACACAGAGCCGAAGCAGCTGTGACGTAGAGGAGGCAGTGAATAAATTAGAAAACCATTGTATGAATCTGGGAAAATGAAAACGCTGTTTGCAAAGAAACTACTGAGCGAAAATGTCTGAAATTTTCACAGGAGGTCCAGGGAATGATAATAAAAGGGCTGTTACAAAAAAAATAAGTAAACTGAAAAAAAAAAAAAAAAATCGGACTTTTAATTTGTTTTTTTAAAAATTCAGAAAAATGCTTAAAGTATCCTAAAAAATCTATAAATAAAGAGACTTTTTGCTGCAGATTTTTATAATGAACGGTTTATTAGATATTGAATTAAAACGGGAATATTTTTAACATTGAAGCCTATGGGATTCTCCTGAATAAATTTGCCGAATTAAACCACCGAATGGCAGGGCATTAGGGGAACCTTTCACTGCTGGTTTGTGTTCTCTGAATAGACGAAGCAGTGCTTTTTGATGGGGATTTCACTGCCCTCGAACAGGGACCGAACAGGCACCGTATGTTCAGGCAATTCGACAGGATTTGAGAATTGCCTGCTCTCTGGATAGCCGAATGGCCAGGAAAGGTAACCGAACGCTGATTTTCAGCGTTCGGTTACCTTTCTCAAGCAATTCGAATCTCTTTGGATAACCCTGTATGTGTTTTTAGTCTGTTCTAATGAATTTGATACTTTGTATGTATGTAGACTATACTGAGGGGTGTGGTGTCTTCTTTTGAGAAGTGTTAATTTCTCTCCTCTAATATGCTGCCTTTCTAATGAGACCAAACACGATCATGTAGAAAAAATACAAAATTTCCTCATTTCCCGCTTTTAATATCTAAAGCAATGTTATTTCTCACCTCGGGATTAAACATTCACAGGGTTATTCACAGAGCGGTGAAAAGCAGGAGAATAACTGGAGAAGTGAAAATTCTAGGTCAAAATAGCCAAACCAGAAAAATTCTCCCATTTATCTCACTTTCCAAATCGGCTATTTGGTCTAGATTGTTCTCTTCTCCTGCCAGTTCTCCTGGCTTTCACCTCTCTCTCAGGGTTGTTCAGAGAAAGGTGAAAACCAGGAGAATGGCAGGAAAAGAGAACAATCTGGACCAAATAGCCGATTTGGAAAGTGCGATAAGGCTAGGGTCAGACTAATGCATTTTTCGCAGCGACCGTCAAAAAGTGCATCCGAACGCATTGCCGTATTTTTTCACGGAATGCGTGAAAACGGTCATACGATGCGCATTTTTGTGCGTGATTTTTTACGGATCCAAACCAGGAAACTTTGGGTGTCTGGACATTATGTTGGCCGGACATGAGCAGGGTCTGACGTCTCCAAATCACGCACACACGCTGCTAGTGGACGCAGCGCACTCTGTACGTCCGTACTAGCGGTTCTGCATTCTCAAAAAAATGCGTTATTTTTCCACTTGTGTTGCGCAACCGGACTTTCGTGCGACCGTACTTCGTATATTGGCAGTCATTGCCCGTCATTTGCTGCTACTGCGGCCGTGATTAAGTGCGGCAAAACGCACGTTAAAAATTCGCTAGTCTGACCCTAGTCTAAATGGGAGAATTTTTCTGGTTTGGCTATTTTGACCTAGAATTTTCCATTCTCCAGTCATTCTCCTGCTCTTCACCGCTCTCTGAATAACCCTGACAGGGTTATTCAGAGAAAGGTAAAACTCAGGAGAATGACTGAAGAGAAAATTCTAGGTCAAAATAGCCAAACCAGAAAAATTCTCCCATTTGGTCTAGAATTTTCCATTCTCCAGTCATTCTCCTGCTTTTCACCACCAAAAAAATCAGTAAACTTTTTCTGCGTGTCCGAAAATGTCTCCTCTTTTCATACAGACTGCCGCCCAAAGCAGTTGTTTATGCATAGATTAAAGGAAAAGCATTTACCGTCATATGAAATGTCATTTTTTGGTTTTTACATATTTCTATACATCCTAGAAATCTGCCACTTCACGGGCAGGTTATGGGGACCTCCTAGGCACGATATTTGAAGGAATTTTTCGTTTTTATTTTTAACCCTTATTTCATGGAAAACTCACTGTCCCTTTAAAAACGTTGTTTTTTAACTTTTTGTCCTTGTTTCCTGTCCCCCAGGGCACTACCCGGACCCCCATACACCTTTTATGGCAAATATCTAGCATATATGCCCTCTTGGAGGGCACTCTAAAAACTGAATTTTCAGCCCCATTGACTTGTATTGAGTTTGAGTTCGGGTTCGGATCCGAACATTTGGAAAGTTCGGGTTCGGGTCCGAACTGAACTCGGGGGGTGTTCGGCTCATCCCTATCAGGGAGTCAAAAATGTGTACTACTGTATGTGTGTAACCCGGAAAAATATAGCATACAACCAAACATCTTGGGCTCTATTCCAGTGTTGGTGTTAAACGGCAGACGGTAATGGAAAACCTGAGCGTGTGCCGTTCTCCAGTAGCACCTTCCATTTAACACCTGTATTATGACGGAGTTGCTTTCTCAGCAGCTCCAGACGTAATACTGCCAGGGTGTTAAATGATAACACCAGCAGTGTTCTCCATTCCAAGAGTCCATAGGACGCAAATCAGATTCAGCAGACCGGAAGATGGAGGAACACTGGGAACTATTTGTTGTTACCATGGAGCGAGAAAACGGTGGATTGCGCCACATTCTGCACCTAGGGATCTAAGGTGAGTATGGGATTTTTTGGTGGGGTTAGATCATTGTGTTATGAGATTGTGCTGAAGCGCATCACATAACACCAGCCTGTGAAAGATTTCATTCTTTTCAGAATACTGTCTGACGCAGATGGAAAATGGGCTGGCTGGAACAGCTTGTTCTCCATCTTCTGGGGCCACGTTAGCTTCTCCCATACAAAGTATAGGAAACATTTATATACAGTAACCTGACACTACATCCAAGAATATGCAGTTAAGAAAGAGCACAGCACTCGAGACGTTCTGGTGAACAGCTCGAGCTCTGTGCTTTACGGCAACATTGGAATAGGGCCCCTTGACAGAGATTGGCGATAACCCGTCAAAATAAAGTCAGGTGAAGATTTAGAATTATTTAGTTTCAGCAAAAATAATGTTGCAATGTATTCATTGACCACTACTAAGTTTAATGTAAAATTTTAAAACAAATATATGAAGCTAATTTATTATTATTTTTTTTGAAGTATGAATTTCTCTTGGTTCAGTTCATTTTATTAATATGGATGATTAATAGCATAGTTCTTATTCAAAATCTTGATTGAGCTGCCTATGTTTGCAATTTGTCACGCTAAGTATTCCCGACTTGTAAACCTAATCAGCAGAGAAGAAAAACCAGTGCTTGAGACGGCCTGGCTAATAGGAAAGCGTAGTCTGTAACAATCTGAGGTCAGGGAATGGAGAAATACACAGGTACAAGTAAACAATCCGAGATCCGGGAACGCAGAAGGCAACAACGTTGAGGTAACAAACTCTGACCCTCCAAGATGTGTCTGAACTACAACTCCCATGATTTTCTGGCCATCTGTTGAATTCTGGAAAGTATAGGAAATCAACACGAGGGGGGGAGCAGAGTGTGTGATCACTGGTTTAGATAGATGCAATAATAAGGAAGTACATGTTCCAAAAAGCAAATAAATGTAACTTTTATCAATTGTAATATACACAATGGGGAGCAGGATCCATTATTTTAGTTGTTTCTTTTATTTACCCTAAAGACACTCTTCACCTCCATAGAACAAATACATTTGTGCTACTTTATTGATGAGCCCTCTGGTCCTTATGTACTTTTTACGTCTTGTGTTTGTAAATCATAATTGTAAAATGATATGGAATGTGTTGACTCTTGATATGAACCTTGTAAAATGGCCATTGTATCTTTACTGTACAAATCACTGAACTCCATATGTCTTACTTACTCAGTACTGCTGTTTCTATGAAAAATATTGTATTCATAATATAGGCATAGCATATTCAGAGTTATCTATAACTCCATAATAAAACCAGGGCCAGATTCCAACAGGGACTTTAAGCATAGCACTCGTGCTATACAGCATAACAGCTCGAGCGCGCAGCATAATTTTAGCTTGTCTTGCTCCATCCAAGATGCAAGCTCAGCTTACCTTGGTTGTTGTGCCTCCTTAATGTACATTAAGGTCTCCTAGATTTTATATTGGAGACGTAAATGTTCACCAAGCAGCTGAAGAATGAGTTATACCAACCAGCTCATTCTTCATCTGTGTATGTGTTCCAGCACAATCACTTAACACATGAATCTAGCCCCACCAAAAAATCCATAACTCACCTCAGATCCCTTGGTGCAGAGAGTGGCGTGATCCGCCACTTACTCTCTCCGTTTGCAGCCGGACACTGGGAACAAATGGTTCCTTTGCAAATCCTTCCGCTGTCCTGGCCGGATCTCACTCGCAATAGATCACGCCTTTCTCCATGGAGTTCTATAATTCTGGAGTCCTGGAGCTGTTAACACGCGGTCCATATCACTGTTGCTGTTCTCCTCCTGTAGCTCAAAAGAATTGCGACTCAAGACAATAAAGTGTCTCAGCCAGAATACAGACATTAAACGTGAGCCGCAAATGGAAAATGCCCGACGTAAAAGTTTTCCATTTGCACCTTGCCTTTAGCATCTTGGTTGGAATCCGGCTCCTAATCTTCCTTGACCATTGTTCCTCTGCTGTTCGACTCTTTAAGCTATTAGGAACCTTTCTTTCTCATCAAGAATACAATTTAAGCGCCATGTCTTCATGCAAAAGCCTCTACAACCTTACTTTGTGGTAATAAACCCTACTAAGGTAGGTTCTCTACGCCTCTGGTGACCAACCTAGTGTAAATCGTCTGGTAAAGATAAAGAATGATAAACGTAGCCAGAAACCAGTGAAGAAAAAGTATACAAGAGTAACTAAACAAAAAGCTGATGGGGTAACCCTTAAAAATACACAGAACTTAAGGCTTGATGGATAAGAAGATTAAAACATAACCTTTAATTAAATTGGGTAAAAGCCATACTGGGCATAAACCAAGTGATAGGCCACAACGCCAAACCAAAACAGTACAGAAAGGGAAACGAAGTGTAACACAACACAAACGAACATGCACAAAAAGAAAAAATACAAATTAAAAACTGCAGCCACTGTCCAATCAATGAATGCTAATTAGAAAGATCAGAACACCCTGAGCCCTATAGAATAAAGAAACTCATGCCAAAGTAGGAAACGGGCCTTCAAGGGTCCATAAATAATAGGACAGAGCAAAGAGCGGAACTAAGGGCTTAATTACACAAGTAACAAAATTGACGACCAAACAATGTAGAGGTAGAGCAAATCTCCACAATATAGGTCAACGGGTAGATGAGTCCTGCAGTGTCGCTAAATCGTATCAACACGTAAGAACAGTGAAACATTTGACACCGTCAAATGTTTCACTGTTCTTACATTTGTTGATACTGTTTAGCGACATTGCAGGACTCCCCTAGCCATCATATATCAATAGTTTTATATTATATCAATATAAATGGACGACTTAAGGTCCTTCTTCTCTACTATTAAACCTTCTCACTTGTGAACGTAATACATAATTTAAGCTAGCTATCCCATTTTTCACAAAGTATATTATTTTTCAACACAGTTTTTGTTTTTCTAGGTTTTCACCTGTTCCTTTCCGTTTTAAGCCGTAGCTTTGCAGGCCAGACTTTCCGTACCAGCTGTATCAGTTTGTCTTTCTGTCAAATGAAGTTTTATTATACCCATTGCGTAATGTATCTAGTGCTTCGAGGTGGGGTAATAAACTATGTTTATTACCAAGCATCTCTCTCTCCAAGACATTTTACGCTACATCAATGGCTACTAAAGGATTATAAATCATGCCAACATATATAGTACCAGCCAAAGGTTTAAGTACACCTGCATGAAACCATGTTTTTTCATGATTGTAAACCGCAGGCTTTTAAATTTAGAAACTGGCGTCTAAGCTGAGCGCTCAGTATTTAATTTTACTTTATATCTATGAGCTCTCGATATTTGATTTTAATTTATAAAAACCTTCATAACATGTTATGAAAAGTTGCTTGTATTGAATAATTTAATTTTTTTTTAAATTAAGTACAAGTAAACCCACGTTAATTGAAATTCTGAATTAAATTTGGAGTTCATACCATTCCCAATGTGTTGGAACATAAATTGAAGGATTTAATATAATTTTTGGTTTTTCTAATCCATTAACATGGACTTTTCAGTGGGAATGGTTTGACCCACCAATATGGATACGTGAGCTTAAGGAACTCCATGGTAAATCATTAGCTTTATATCGAACAAATCTGAAATTTGTGAGAGACAAAAAGGGAAAATAGACATATCCACTCCATGTAACTTGATCGGGTGTCTTCAGACCCCAGTGGCTCTTACCTCGAGGCAAGACCCCATCACTGGAAGTGTTCGACCTTCGGAAACTGCTCACATCCGTCATCTGTAGGCGATGAGCACTACCGTCGAAGGAAGGCGTTCACGATATTGTGGGAGCTGTCCATGACTTCTTCCAGAAAGGCATCAAAGAGGTGAGAGTTGAGGTAACAGACCTCAACGCAACCTGAAAAACATGGCAACCCAACTCACAGACCAGATGCCCTAGGAATCTTACACAAAGTTGATGAGTTGGAGTACAGATTGCACTGGCAAAACATTCAGAATTGAGGGATCTGGGAGGAGGTGTCCGGCACTTTGCCACTTCTTACGGAGTCCCAGCAATGGTACCTGACACATGCCCCTTAGATTCACCCAAGCTCACCACAAGCACATCTGAGGGACATCATTAGTCACGTAGCTAAATTCCTCTAGAAAGAAGATATCATATGCCAATTATAGGCGACACAAATTTGGGATTTTTGGAGACCATGTGGCGTTATACCACAACCTCCCCCAGGTTACTTTACAAACACTGCAGGACTTGCAACCAGTGATTACTACACCACGGGAGTCCCATACCGCTGGGGTTTTTACATTTGTCATACATGCTACCCACGATGGTGCCCATGTGTCTGTTAGTTTGTATGTGTATGAGGAGTCCCGATGCTTAATGACTTTTTGGCAAGTCCTAAATCCTTGTAGGAAACGCACATGGAAAGACATGTCTGTATCCTCTTCAAACCCCCTTTTAAGGGTAGAACCTCATGAGAACTGAACACCTGCTTATACCATTAGACGTTCGTCCCTATATTCAAATTCACTTTATGTGTACTTTGTTGCTGGAGGTTTTTAAACTACTTGACAGGGAGAGTCACTCTTATTATTCTGCTTCCCTAAACTAAGCTGTGAGGCGTGGGTGCTTTAGACTAGCTGTCTGTATTTGACCAGTACTCACACGATGAAGTTCGGCAGATAGCTTCAACTCAGCAAAACTGACACGTAGAAAGATGAATCCAGTTGAAGACTTTAATGATCAGACTGACAATCTTGAATAGTGTACTGCAATGCAGATAAAAAGACATTAGATTTGTCTAGCAGTGAGCACAGAATGGCTGCTATGTGACCAGGAAGTAACTAACAACAAGACACAGAGCAGAGGGGTGAAACTAAATGGATGCAGAAAGCTAAGGATTCCCAGCAGAGACAAAATAGTATGAAATCAATAGCATGTAAGCAGCAAAGGCAGATTCAACACAAAAAAGAAAAAATATATAATAAATCCTAATCATAGGGCATGACACTTATGCATTTCTAGGGGTGCCTATTCTACCTCCCGTGTGTGAAAGGGGTATTGGCTGCCCCACCACCATTTTTTCTTTTCTTCAATTCCTGCATTTTGCTCTGCCGCTTGCTTCTCTCTCCAAAGGAAAAGAGGGAGGAGGTCTGCTGGGTTAAATAGGCAGGTTGGCGTGGATTGGTTGAGGTGCCTTAGAATTTAGGACGGACATGCGTTGAGGGTTGGTGGAGGTTAACATGTGAATGGGGTAGGAAGAAAGGGACTTTGTTCAGTTGGGAGGAGCCATTTTTATGTGGTTACCTTTTTTTCTGCTTTACATCAAGTATCTGTACGTTGAGGGTGGTGGCTGTTCTTTGTAGCTTCTTTACAGTAATACAGGGTGACGAGTGAGATCTCACAGACAATTTTGTTGGGCAAAGTAATCTCGCATTAAATAGTGTAGAGTTTTTATATGCTAGTTTTTCTATAATTATATTTAAAAAAAAAAGAGTTTACACATCTTTGGTAGCGAATGGTTTAATAAAAAAGGAAATTTGGAGGGGGAGTACCTTTTTAGTAACATGCGCATAAGTACTATGCCCTGTGATGGCCTGACATTTTAAAATGCCAGTGTCTCATTTTTGTGTGTCTATGTGACGCCAAGAATTCACTAACTAAACCCTTTTTTGATGGATTTTATTTTAAGTTGGCATAATAGAAAAATAGATACATTGATGAGAAATTAATATTTAGTACATTTCTCTCTACTTTTATTCTCAAATTATTACCCTTTATATAGAGAGTAGAAAAATGGCTATGAAAAAGATTAGAAAACGTTCCTCTTCTGGGGAAAAACAATATTGTAGTAGTCCCATAAACAATTCTTTTGTAGACTCCCAAATCAGCCGATGTGCCCAGGATTTTATAGGGGGACTCCGAGGTGTCAGACTTCCCCGTAACTTTTAGGCTGGGGTCAGACGAGCGTGATTTCTACGGACTGTACGTGCGTGCAGTACGGACATCGTCAGTACGGATGACGCAGTAGTGGTCACACAGTCCGTTTTTTCACTGAAGTTATTTTTTGACGGATGTAGGAGGGGAAAATAAATTACAATGAAAAAACATTCTGTCCGTCAAAAATGCTGGACGTATAAATGCAGTCCGTCTGACCTCGCTCCATCACTCACACACAAAGCTATGCAGACGTTGTGGACGCAGCGCACTCCGCACGTCCGTTCTAGCAGTATTACGTTCTTGCCTAACCTGCGTCCGTTTGCCGCGGCCGTTGTGCGTCCGCAGTTCAGTGCGGACGTACTTCATGTGTCAGGCTCCAATGGACTTTCTTTCATGCTATCACGGACGTACTTTTAGGCGCAATCACGGACGTGAACACTACGCTCGTCTGACCCCAGCCTTAGTTTCTTTAATTTTGTGGATGACTTTTACGAGCGGTGGAAAATGTTGATGATGCTTGTGAACATTAATGTTTTCAACTGCAATAAATGTATACATTTTAGAGAGGTTCAGTACGAATCAAGGAACAACTTCACCAATCGAGACAACATCCAAAACTCCTGTTAACATCTTCTCTTATCAGACCTGAATATTTTGCATTCTTAGTACAACTTCCTTTTTCTTCGACCCTTGCAATTCTCGTTTCTCTTATTCTGCAGTCTTAATGATTTCTTTGCAGCAATTCTTTTAATTAGACCGGCTTCACACTAACTCTGCAGAACATTGGTTTTTTTCTAGTAGTATTTAGCTTAGCTTGTGTTTTAGGGTCCGATTCAGATACTTCTGACTGATATTAAGTTGTGTGATTCTAAGTTCACTCTTGGGGCGCAATTCCCTGGTTGACGCTAAGGCTGGGGTCAGACTAACGCAATGCGAACGCGCGTGCAGCCGCACTTAATGACGGCAGTAGTAGCAGCAAATGACGGGCAATGTACGAAGTACGGCCGCACAAAAAGTGCGGCCGCGCAACGCAAGTGGCACGAAAACGCATTTTTTCGAGAACGTGATACCGCTAGTACTGACTTACAAAGTGCGCTGCGTCCGCTAGCGGCGTGTGTGCGTGATTAGGAGATGTCAGACGCTGCACACGTCCGGCCAACATAATGTCCAGACGCAAAAAGGGTTTTATTGATGATCCGTACAAAATCACGGACGCAAATGCGCATCGTATGACCGCTATCGCGTATTCCGTGAAAAAATACGCCCATTTGTTCGAACGCACTTTTTCACGGACAATGCGAAAGAGGTGTTAGTCTGACCCTAGCCTAAAATGGGGACCCTAACGGGGAAAATCTGTGCCTGCGGGTTTCCGCATAGCGTCCCCATTTTAGTGTGAGATTCTGGGGCAGACGCTACCTGGTAACGCAGCACTAACCACTGGGTTACTCACACCGCCTCAAGTATCTATGGGGTCCATAGGACTCCATAGAGATTTGCGAGCCCTGCGTGAGCGCCGTGGGTGATCGCAGAGGCAGACTGGGTTCTATTCCTTCCCAGTCTCACTCTGTTCCCGGCCACAAGTAGGTGGATCGGGCCACTGTTATCCCCACAGGATAAAAGGTGAGTATTGGATTTATTAGAGGGGGGGTTTAGTGGGTGCTAAACGGTTCTGAAAAAGTGGAATCATTTAGCGCCAGCTTTTAGGAGTAGCTAAAATTTTGCCTTGCGTATCGCTGTGGTAATTAGTGCTAGGACTTTGTAATACCTTACATATCGAAACGGTAATTAACGATTGCACTCCCTATGTTAAGTATAGGATGCGCAAAGAACACAAAGATTGCAGCAGCTAATGCAATCACTGATGCGCTAAGTGATTTTTAAAAATCACTTAAAGTCACTTACCCTGGCGGTAACAATTACTCATCTGAACACTACCATTAGTGCCCTTGGTCTTTCCAACCTTGTTTTGTCTGCACCAGTAGCAATTTCTTTAAATAATTTATTTTCTTTTACATTCAGCCACAGCAATTACTGACCCCCTTTTATTAAATTGAGACATTTTAGACTTCGATTGCATTTCAAATCTTGCTTACGATGATCATTATCCGCATCAACAAGATCAAATTTAAAAATTTATTTTACTGTAAAATAAAAAGTTCTGAGAAGAACAGCTTGAAACCAATGGAGTTTCACCTCGATATAAATCAACAGTAAACATATGCACAACGTTTGGAACTAATATTCCGTTACCCACTATCCACATCGACCATAAGCCGTGTAAGATGTAGTAACCAATCACGCACAAAATATTTCTAAAGCCAAATGTATGCAACACCAGCTTTTAACCCTTTCACAGCTGAGGACGTGGGGGGAAAGTCCTCATTGACTCCTAAGGAAAGATAGGGGTGGAGATAGGGGGTTCCTTTGAACCCCGATATCTCCCGACTGTTGGCAGCTAGCAGGGTCATGTTTGATATCATTAGAAAGGCCAGAGCATGGCCTTTCCAATGATACCAAACATGACCATGTTTAAGGAAAAAAGGAAAATTAGACGTGAAATGGCTCAGCAGTGAAGGGGTTAAGTGATTCAACATCAGTGTGTTTTGTAAACGTGTAGTTATTTTATAGTAGTATTTAGTAGGAATGCCGTGAAAAAAAAAGGATTTATAAATCGGGTTGGAGGAAGTTGAATGTTTTAAGTTGCAGTTGTGGTCAGCCCAAAACTTGCCAGCCCTTTTGATAACATGAACATGAAAGCTCACCATCATTCTACTGGGGGGTTCTGATTTGCTGCAGCAGTGGTAAAAACAGGACTGCCTGCACATGCTGGCAGTTCATGATTTGTTCATCCTAGAAGTGGATGCAGCGGTCGTGCCCATCCACAAGTCCCATGTATTTTGTAATAATATTTTGTAGGGAATCCCGTGCAGCCCGTCCCTCCAATTCAACTGTGGAGATGTCTCGACTTTACTATAAGCAGGTTCAACCTAACCACTAGGTCGCTGATCTACGATCATGGAAAGATGACCCGGTCCCACTCAGAAGACAACACCAGTGACTGTCCTTGGGCAAGACACTTAACGATATGGATGTGCTTACCTCACAAAATACTTGTACGTCTCATAGATTGTAAGTTCCCTTGGGAACAGGGTCCCCCTGAATCTGGCCATATCATCCATGTGTGATATTCTAATATATCAAACCCTTGTACACGGATCTTGATTTTTATCTACAGCATTGCGAAAAGGTCAAAATGAAATGTACATACCCTGCCTTCGGGGCGTTTGAGATGGAGGAGTGATGACTTTCCCTAGTAAAATTTTATCCCTGTTTCATAAACACTTCCCTGTCTCTCCTTTCCTGTTTACACTTTTGTTAGAGCCATTTCTTCAAGTGTTGAGGGATGGTTCTGACTGAAGAAGCTTTCCGAGGCCATGGAGGAAACGTAGCGTGGCAGCTTATGCTAATGATCTCTTATTTTTCATACATCAGCCACTCACCACCCTTCTGATCCTCAAGCATAAAGTCCACACATTCGACCTTTAGAGTAACATAACAAATTAACATGGACAAATCATGAAATCAGGGAAATCCGATAAAAAAACAACTGTGGTGGAGTTGGCACCTTCTATTCCACAGAGTAATTCCTTTAGTGAGTTAACTCCAAGTAGTCTGATTCTTTCAGGGGTGGGTAGATTCCTCAATTGCCCTCAAAATGAAGACCAGACTCACACAGTGTAGTGGGCTCATATAATGAGTATTAAGCAGGAAATTTTACTCCCATTTTTCGGTGTTAGGAGACCGGTGAATTCTAAGGAGTACCGTACCTCCTCTCAGCCTCAGACGCCTCCTCCGCAGGTAGTAAAAGCCAGGAACTGGTTAGCGTTAAAAGATATTAAATTTATTAATTAACATTAAATAACAACACACCAATACATGTTTTGCAAAATTTCTTCTGTTGGTTGGGCAATACACATGTCCTCCCATACACTGGTTCATTGTTTGGTTGGGCAAGACATATGTCCTCAAACAAAGAAATACAAATTAAATCTTATTTTTCCTTCTCCATTTCCATGAGACTCGCCTACGGTACCCGTGTATAGATCTGACCTGACCCCCACTGAATAAGAAGATATAATCTGCCAATTTCCTAAACATCTTGTCAGCTAGAGGAAGAGTTTTCCTTATTACCCAACGGGGACATATGAGGTCTCGAAAATTAATTATTTTCCTTAAATTTTATTTTGATTTCAAACCATCCTCATCGTTCGGTTGAGGTCATTCTTCAACACTCTCCATGAGCTCTTCTTTTCAATATGTGTCTAACAACATTTTTGGGAGACTTAAAATCGACAAATATATTTGGTGTCAACTAATTTAAAAGTCTTGGTAGACTCAAATGTCATTCTAGGGTGCCATGTAACCACCATGATTTGCATTTGGTGGCAAATATCTTTGTTTCTCCAAAACCATTGTTCAGTTGTGAACCAGGGGATGTTTGATAGGAAGTACTGGATTCCTCCATATCTGGACTTACTATTGTATCACAGACCTTCAGTGTTTTCTGAAGTGGATCATGCCCTTTGTGAGTAAAACTCGTATTGACCATGGCCAAGAAACTATGGGGCGGCTGTAGCCCTCCTATCTTGGCTTTCCAACTCCTTCTCTATCTCTACCCCACATCCTACAGTTGCAGGTACCATGCAGGCTTGGCATAGACCTATGAAGTTATGTCCCTTGCTGCTCCTCACTCTATGGCAACTTCTAGTCTTATTGTGTAGACGCATGCCCACTCCTCCGCTTCACACCGCAATATCAGCCAAACAGGGCTGGGACATTCTACACAGCCTGACCACTTTACGAAGCTAAAGTAGTCGGGGTGCACAACTTGTCTCTTTAATGAGTACCCCCTATAATTTAATACATGTTGAAGAAAAATCTTTTGACAAACAACGAAAACTACCGTAACTAAAATTTAATTCATCTTTTTCGTTTTTTTAAGATCGGCTGTTAAATTAGACATCAGGAAGGGATACACAATATCCAAATTACTTTGGGCCGTTAGTGTAGGTTATGGTTCACGCTTCTTCTGTCTTAATCATTTCCTTTCACGTTCTTCATTTTTTTTCTTTTTAGATGTAAGTATATGTTTATGTGAAAGACTGATATGTTGTCATGGCATATGGAGTGTCCCTTTGTAAGAAAATTAAATCTTACATATACGGGGTTAAAAAAAGCCTCCTTCCAAGACAATACTCCATCATTGACTTGCTCGGCACAATTTGTCACAAGCCTACTAACAAGAACAAATCAGTTGAGTGATCGGTAGTCCCTGAGACATTTAACAGGATTCCGGTGCTTTTCTTTGAAATGTTTGTTTTTTTCCCAATATTTTATTTCTGCTAGCATCCAGTCTATATAAAATCTTTGTTATGGACTGACCTGGAGCCAATCGTCTCCGTCCGTACTGAGTTGTAGTTAATATATTTCCTGCTGTGTTATAAAATACATTCAATAGCTCTAACATAACACTTAAGACTAATTAAGTTATCGCACTCCTAGGCCTCCAGCCAGCCCATCTCCAGGATACTCAGTAGATAAATCATATAAAAAGCTGGGTCAATAGGATCTAGAAATTGGGATAAGATAAATGTTTTGATTGCTGCAGGAAGAGTGATCACCAATGCATTTAATCCCTATTGTCATTTAGTAGTCCTGCCATCACTCATTGATGCATTGACTTGAATTTAGGAGAGAGGTTAGTCAGATAAAACGATTCTCCAATATGTTCTTGCGTTAGAACAGCTTCAGAAA
This sequence comes from Leptobrachium leishanense, assembly GCA_009667805.1. Classification (NCBI taxonomy): domain Eukaryota; kingdom Metazoa; phylum Chordata; class Amphibia; order Anura; family Megophryidae; genus Leptobrachium; species Leptobrachium leishanense. The sequence goes on from CM019071.1 coordinate 122,886,756, forward strand.
CATCTAAAGTGATTTGCTTTTGGTTTATTGCAACACACAGTACATTTTAAGCAAGATACAAAAAATGTATATAATAGACACAGCTCCATGTGGTGAGACTTTGTTTAAAGGGATGTTCTTGTGGCGTACATTCGTATCCTACATGTATTCTATCTTCAATTAAACGCACCACGCGTCTATTTTAGTTGAATGGGCTTCCCAAATGATTTTTATTCAATTATCCTGTCGTTCTGTTTGTTTGTTTCTGTTTTTGTAACATGATGTCCACTCCTCCCTCTCCTCCTCAACACTGAACAAAGCAGCATAATTTCCCGACACCCTACGTCAAATGAGAAAGATGTAGAGGGATGCTCCAGAAGGCTGCTGAAGTAATAGTATTTATTCTTTGTAGGCAAACACATAAGTATACCATTTCAGAAATTAAAATGCTCCTTTAACCAGAATGTATTGTAAAAGACATACTTTAAAAGTCACTACATAGCCCAGGGCCGGCCCAGGACGCTTTGCTGCCTGGGTCCAAGTAAGCAATGCTGCCCACCCCCGCAAACCTAAACAAAAAAAAAAGTGCCATGTATTACCGTATCACAGAATTCCACAGCAATAAATCTAACAGTAATGTTTTTATTTTATTTATAAAAGGATTTTACCAGGAAGGATACCTTGAGATTTCTCTCGTTTTCAAGGATGACCTGGGTTCAAGAACATTGAGTGGTTACAGAAATACAAAATAGTAAAATGCAAGATATTAACACAAGACCAAATATACAGAAAAATAAATATGTAGGAAATAAAGTCATTATGTTACATGTTTACAGGTGCATTTCGTATTGAGGTATGTTAGTAGGGTAGTCTTAAGGGACTTTAGACTGGGGGAAGATTTGACGGTGTCTGGGAGGTTATTCCATATTTGCGGTGCTCTGTAGGAAATTGAGGATCGAGCCACTTTCTGGATCTGAGGTTATAGGATGAGGGAACTGCCGGGGGAAGCAGCATATTCAGGTAGGGTGTGTATGAGCGTATCACAGAGCTCTACAGGAATAGAACTCACTGTAATGTGTGGTTTGCATAGTTGAGGCCAAAATGCTGCCCCTGGCAAAGTGCCGCCTGGAGCAATGGCTCCATCCGGCCCCATGGATGGGCCGGCCCTGCATAGCCATACGTGCAACTCACGTAATTTATAACCTGCCAAAGTCAGCTTGAATCTTGAAAAATGTGAAATTCAACAGAAATTGTCACAAAATTTTGCATTTGCTCGGATGCTATAATCTACAGACAAGTGCATCCCAAGCATGTCCTCAGGACACCCCAAACAGGCCAGGCTTGCCAGATATCTGAAGCACAGCACATGTGATCTGATTTGTTGCTTAGTGATTGCAGGATTCAATTTGCATTTTCCTCAGCTATGAATGAGGCAATGTCCCATAGGACATCCCTCTGCTCAGTCTATGTTCATCATTGGGTGCTGACTCCCTGACTGACACATCATCATGCGAACGAACCCATAGAGGGTCAATAACTCATTGCCGCGTGACGGCACCCAGTTAGCTCCACCCACAGAGGGAGAAAGATGACTGCACCCATCACTGGATTGAGGGTGAGTACAAACAGTGATTTCCCATCAAAGGATGACATTTCACGTTGATCTGATCTTCAGGTATGGTGGGATTTACAATCAATAACCAGTTATGAGATCCTTGGAAAGACCACTGTAAGGAGATTAATTGTATTTTAATGATGGTTTATCTCCATGATGAGGTTTGAGGCTTCCTAGTCCTTCACGGCTGGGAGCCATAGCAGGATGCATATCCCGAGTAAGTGGGTATACATAGGGGAGGTGCGGCGGCTGGGTCCCCGTCTGTGCTCCTGGCGTGGGGAAACAGACCCACGTAGTGCCCTCAGCTCAGTAGCTGAGCCTCGTCCTACCTCTGTTTGAGGAGTTCCCCTCCAGGGATTGGATGAGGGAGCGGTGACAGTGGCCTAGGGTCTGTGCAATGGGCTGTGGCCCCCAACTAGGTACCCACAGCTTACCTGGACGTAGGCCGCTAAGAGGTGGAGCAGGGACTACTTGGGCAGGTCTTTGAGTATAAAACCCTGATTCACCTATTATCAGGTGCTCGGTTGTAGTCTGTTTTCCTCATTGACACACCTAAGCATTCCTTTACATATTGTCCACGAATTTCGACCCTTGCTTGTCTTACCGCATTTGAACCATCGCCACTCATACCGACCTATTGCCTGTTCCCGACCACGATTCTGATTGCCAATTTTCTGGATACCGAACCCTTGCTGTTAAAGCCTTACATGCCGGGGTCCACCTTGAGAAACCATTTCGACATGAGAATACTGCTCTACATTGCAAAACTGTACGTACCATGTCACTTTCCAGATAACCTCACCAGAAGCTGTGGAACACCAGTGAGTGTCTTCGTAATTGTTATTGTACACTGTGGCTATTGTTGACCCCTTCCTGTCTTGTTGCTGAGGAGCCGTGTATCTCTAAACTAATTTAATGCCCTATTTCTTGATTTAGAAATATTCTATGCGCGGACAAGACAGACATGTATGTGTGTATAGGTGAGTGTTGGTATATGCAAATAATCATGAGTATAGCAATACGAAGTGAAACCTTTTTTATTGGACTAACGTTACATTTAAAAGACGAGCTTTTGAGAGGATTCCTCTCTTCCTCAGGTCTGGATGCTTACTGATCAGTTCCTAGAATTGAACATTAGGGCATTAAGGGTCACATGGGTGGGGGAATTAGATGTCGTAAAAAGTGAGAGTCAAATGGAATGTTCAAAATGGGAAAATAAACGCATGAGGGATCTTGGGCCCATAATAAAACAACAGAGATAAGATCATACACCCTAGAATGAAAAAAAAGAGAAAAAAAAAATGGAAACCAAGAAGAAATAAAACATCAGCCAGAATTTAGAATGTTATGTGACGTTATGATAATGGGTTAAAAACTCAGAATCGACATTGAGTCCAGCATTTATAGTGTTACAATATGTTAAAATATGCACTCATCTATGGGTGTGTATGTGTAACACCGTTTCCCTTGTGTAAATAACACATCCTTTATATTCCCAGACATTATATCACTTGCATTCCATTACATGCTACTGTACCGTCCTAAGAGACTGTGATACTAATTATATTATTTTATTTTCCCCACATGACCTACTTTTTCCTGTAACGCATTGTGCTTCTCTTAGGAGTGTTATGTTTTCATTTAATGCCTTCTGTTGTTTGTCTCTTTTTATTACTGACCTCATCGCTCCTTTGCGCTTGCTCATTCAAGTTATTTGAATTTAACACCGTGCATCACTTTGACCTTTGACACCGTCAAAATTTATCTGCTAATGCTCTAGATTTCAAAATAATATGTTAAACTCTAATTTTTCATTTGGTAGTTCCTTTAGAATGTCTAGGTTTTTATGTGTTCTGTATGTGTATATTAAATGCTCAGTGACGAGATTAGAGCTAGATTTCACGGGATTCTGCATTCGGTGACATATGTTGCGTGTAGCTCATGAATGCATCGCTAACTCATTCAAAGGAGATGACTCCGATCATTAATCTGCTTTGTATTACCTTCATGCCTTTAGACAAGACCTAGGGAGGGAGTTAGCCGCTGTGTGCATTGATTCCTAGTGATCTATGATAAACTAATGTTCTGAAAAATAAGTGAGAATGAAAAATCTCATTTATTCTGAACATGTAGGTCACATTTCGCAATATTAAAGGGACATTCTTCCAGATTGTAAGCTCGTCTGAGCAGGGCCCTCTACGCCTCTTGTCTCTGATTCCTATATTTGCAATATTGCCACCTTAATTCCCCATTCTTTATTGTAAAGTGCTGCAGAAACTGTTAGCGCTACATAAATGATGATACTAAAAATAATTCTAACCACCATGACCACTTAAAGGGATAGTCTATTAAAAATAGAGTTCCCTTTTACTGCCCTTAAATAATTGGACAGATGATGCTGGAAGCCTCTGCCCAATTATTTAATTTTTTTTAAAAAAATTGTCCTTCAACACGCACAGCTCCTCCTCTTCAGGGACTCCAGAACAGGACCAACCCAAGACTGTGCTGCCTGGGTCCAAGGATGAAATGCTGCCCACCCCAAAAAAGAAACCATGCTACGTGTATGAACCCATCAGAGTTCCACAGTAATAAATCTCACAGTAATGTGCTGTATGTGTGAGCTTATCACAGAGTTCCACAGCAGTAAATCTCATACACACAGCACATAACTGTGAGTTTTATTGCTGCGGAGTTCTGTGATACAGTAATATGCAGTGTATGTGAGTTTATCAGAGCTCCACCGCAATAAAACTCACAGTAATGTGTGGTGTGTAGGAGCGTATCATAGGGCTCCACTGGAATAAAACTCACAGTATTGTGTGGTAGCTGAGGCTTAAAATGCTGCCCCTGGCAAAGTGCTGCCTAGAGCCATTGCACCATCCAGCCCCATGGATGAGCCAGCCCTGCTCTAGAACCCAAAGGTCCCTGCAGCTACTTTGTGCTAATTTGTGCTCCTACTCAACTTGAATACACAAATTGCGAAGCAGTACGGGTTTGTGCCCTTTACATACATGCATGTGCAGATCCGGTCCACTTTTACCTCCTTGAGACCACTCACTATTGTTTGTTGTCTCAGAGAGGGTGACGTCGGCATGATCTCTGTGTGCTGTATTCACGAGTGACCGATCTGGTGACCGACAGCTGGGATATTCAAAATCCCGCCTGCTGTTGAATCTGGATGGGCAAAGGAAACCCTCCCCATTTCCCCCAGCATTCTCATTTGATCGCAGAAGGGGGGGGGGTCACTCCTCCCATCCCGACCACTTTAAAACAAAAAAGTGGTCAGCTATTTGCTGTATCTGAATACCTGTGATGAAACCAATGGGAAGGCAGCATGTGCTTGAGGTTATAGATTTTTTTTTAAAGTTATCTCTGCATTATAGACATTATAGACATGAAGGGCCATATTGCATTCTCTGCGCAAATGCGCTTGCGCAGCGCAATTTTTTTGCGCGCAGTGTCCAGCGTTATCGTGCGAAAATTAACGTGATATTCGGATCCGAACGCATTTTCTCATCCGTCAAAAAATAACGTTAGTGAAAAAAACACGCAAAACGAAGTGTAATACGCGCGCAGTAACGTTGCACATGTAAATCAGTGCGCAGACTGTTTTTTTTCGCGGGATTCAGCCAATCAGAATTAAGAACCTTAATTGACCTCAATTTACCTTAATTGACTCACTAACGTTTTTGCGCCTGTCAAAATAAATCTGAGTATACATGCTGCAGCAATAAAATAAACACGCACAAATTCACAATTGTTTTGTTTGGGTATGTGTAGAATGTGTAACTATACTGTGCTGTATTTTTTTTTCGTGCTGGTGTATTTTGTTTCGGCCAGAACGTTCAGATTTGCAGTTAACACCAAGTTTTCAAAGACGTTAAAATTATGCGCGCAAGCGTCATTCGTAGGAAGTTGCGCATCTATTGAAATACCATCCGCTTAACGCATTTGCGCTCACAATGTTAAGTATAGGACGCGCGCAGTTCATTACGCTCGTGCAAGTCCATCCGCGTTAAACGATAACGCGCATCGTTTGCGCGAACGTTGAAATACGACGTTCTTCGCAAATGGTTTTGTCCTCGCGCAAATGCGCATTTGCGTGCGCGCAAAACCGAAGCGCGAGGAATGCAATATGACCCGAAATGGGTTGAGGCAGCAAGGGTTAATAATTTACCGCTTCCTGTTTCTGTAACATTAAAGTTTCTATTGACAAATTATACTGAAAATATTAGAACGATGAGATAAATGCGGTGGGATCGGTGGCCAAGTGCTTCAAAAACACAACCTAAACCTCAGAAGATTAAAGAAACCTGTCAACTTCAGTTATTGTAGTGATCGTGGTGCCAAAAGGTTAGGGTACTGTGATCCTGGGGCAGTTTGCTAAACTGTTCCTATGCCGCTTGATAAAAACGGTATAGAGGATTTCCCACCACCCACAGCTGGGTTATAACAGGAATCAACGGAGCCAAATTGCTTTGGGCTTTTTAAATAAAGCTTTTGAATTCTGCCAGATTGACTCACAAGCCGACATGTCTGTGTGTGATGTGTTGGAGATATATATACTTTTTATTTACCGGATAATATTTGTTGTTTTTTTTTCCGACCTTGCTCTGATGACGTCACCGGTCTTAGTATAATAATATTTTTGTTTTGTTTCTGGTGTTTCCGCGGTATCTTTGTAGTTTAAAGTCTCACTTTGTGACTTGTGTATTCAGCGAGGATATGTTTTCACTCCTCGCTTGTACACATTGAATCCTTATAAAAGCAATGTGCGGAGCGGCTGCGTGCATTACCGTGACTGACAATGTGGCGCCTCTTCGATATTTGTGATTACTGGTATTAGACTTCTGGATTGTGAACTCAACCTCAAGCCTCTACTTCTGTGATTGTAAACGCGTCGTCCTTGTCAGATTCTCATTTCATTGGCTATAACCCTGACTTCAGCCCGTCCAACCATACTGATTATACATTTACTGAAAGTACACTCTGTTGTTCGGTCTTCGAACTGGTTGTCTTTCTACCAGTCAATTGGCGGTGTCGGCCGGATTGGTCATTACCGATCATTGTAAAGTCGCAAACAATAGAGTCAAGGGTTCATGGGTAGTCAAGCAATTTTTTTCCATAACATATGTTTTTGGATCTTGCAAAGAACCATGTATAATATAAGACAATAGCACCTAATGTTTGGTAATGAAGTATCCTAGGAGAAGGCATCTGAATATATGCTAAAAATCCAAACAGGGTTATTCAAAGAGAATCGAAAAGTCACCGCACGTTCGGTGACTTTTCGTTCTCTTCAATTCGGCTTGATTCGGCGATCCAATTTCCGCAACCCTGCGGTGTATTCAGCAAGCACCACAGGGCCATCGTAGTGCAGGGAAAAGCCGCCGAAAAACCTGCCGAACACTCACCGCAAAACCCAAGCGAATGCGCACCAAAAGCAGCAAAAACATCTGGATTAACCCCGCCGAAGACGCCGGAGAAACCCGAGCAGGAGCCGATCAGAGCGCAGAGCAGCCGCCGAAAAAACCTGACACCGCAGACGAATGCAGTGAAAAAAAACAGTACGCTTGAATGTTTGAAAAGTGAAACGCTGTTTGCAAAGAAACTACTGAGCGAAAATGTCTGAAATTTAAATATGAGGTCCAATGAATGACAATAAAAAGGACTGTTACAGAAAAAAGAAAAACTGTTTACGTTTTTATTTAAAAAAAAACTGAAAAAAAATTTGGGGAAAAAAATCCCCAAAAATGCTTAAAAAATCCCCAAAAATGCTTAAAAGATCCTAAAAAAATGTATAAATAAAGGGACCTTTTTACTGCAGAATTTTATAATTAACGGTTTATTAGATATTGGATTAAAACGGGAATATTTTTAACATTGAAGCCTATGGGATTCTCCTGAATAAACCTGTCGAATGAAGCAACCGAATGGCAGGGCATTTCGGCAACTTTTCACTGCTGGTTTTTGTTCTCTCGATAGACAAAGCTATGGGGATTCACTGCCCTCGAACAGGAACTGAACAGGCATCGTATGTGCAGGCAATTCGCCAACTTTTGGCGAACTGCCTGCTCTCTAGATAGCCGAATGGCCAGGAAAGTTAACTGAACGCTGAATTTCAGCGTTTGGTTACCTTTCGCCAGCAATTCGGAGCTCTTTGAATAACCCTGATAGTATGTTCTATTTCTAAAATGTGGATCAGGGATGTTAAATTCAGCATTCACCGTAAGGTTCCCCGAAGTGCAGCGAATCGGGTGGTGAACGCCGCCGACCAGACAGCCACCACAAACCCAACTGCTGCCGCCTCCCACCTGCCGGACAGGTGCCGCAAACCTGTCAGCTGCCACTGCAAACCCGCCGTCTGCCGTCACCAACCCACTGTACAGCTGCTGCAAACCCACCGGACAGCTGCAAAACGCAGCCGACAAGTCGCCGGAGGGGTGGAAAGAAAAATGATTGAAAGGGTCAAATTTGAAACCCTGCAAAAAACTACTGTGCAAAAAGGTTTGGAATTAACATATAAGGTCCTATGAATAATAATAAAAAGGTCTGTTACAGAAAAAAAAAACGCTATATAAAAAAAATCTGATTTATTTTTTGCTGAAAAATGTCTAAAAAAAAATACAAAGATATAAATAAATAAAGAGACTTGTTGCTGCAGATTAAAATAATAAACGGTTAGAATTCTGCTTCCCTAAGCAAAGCTGTGAGGCGTGGGTGCTTTAGACTAGCTACGTCTGTATTTGACCAGTACTCACACGATGAAGTTCAGCAGATAGCTTCAACTCAGCAAAACTGACACGTTGAAAGATGAATCCAGTTGAAGAGTTTAATGATCAGACTGACAATCTAGTAATAGTGTACAGCAATGCAGGTAAAAAGACATTAGTTTTTGTCCAGCAGTGAGTACAGAATGGCTGCTATGTAACCAGGAAGTCCCTTAGAACAAGACACTGACCAAAGGGGTGGAAACTAGCTGGATACAGAAGGCTATGGAAACCCAGCAGGGACAAAATAGCTATGAAATCAATAGCATGTAAGCAGCAAAGGCAGATTCAACACAAAACTGAAAAATATACAATAAATCCTAAATCATAGGGCATGACATTGAGTAATAATCAAAATATTTTTAACATTGAAACCTATGCGATTCGCTTGAATAAACCTGCCGAATGAAACCACCGAACATCAGGGCATTTTGCTGACTTTTCACTGCTGTTCGATGTCTCTGAATAGATTATCCATTGCTTCTCTATGGGAGATTTCACTGCCGTCAAACAAGCACTATATTTGCTGACAATTCGCCGAAATTTATCTAACTGCCTGCTCTTTGAATAGCTGAAGGGCCCTGAAATGTCGACGGACGGGGAAATTCCCTTTTCGGTTCAATTTCGGGGGCCAAATCGTCTCTCTCTGAATAACCCCTTATGTATATGTAGCCTTTAAAAAATGATGGTATTGTGTATTGACAATATTAGAACCTTATCATTGAACCGAGGTTAAAGTGCTTGAAATCACTTGAAAGACACTTCAAAGGCCTGTTTGTTTAAGGCCCATGTCAGACGAACGCAGTGATCACGTCTGTGTTGCCGCATACTTTAACGTCCGTCGTAGTATAGAATCCTGATCTATAGAGACCCACACACGAAGTGCGCAAGTTAGGCAAGAACGTAAAACCGCTACCATGGACAAGCAGAGTGCGCCACGCCGCGTAGCGTTCTGTGTGAGTGAGATGTCAGACGCAGCGCATTTGCGACGTCCAGCACCTTGACGCACAGAATGGCTTTTCATATCCTTTTCAAATTTTTATAATTTTTCATATTATTTTGATTTCCCATAGTTCCCTTTTTTTTAATACGTCCGTCAAGAAAAACGGATCGTGTGGGGTCTACAGTATCTTCCGTCAGAACGTCCGTCCGTTGTGCAGGCACGCAGAGTGCGCTCAGACAGCGTTTATCTGACTCTAGCCTTAAACCCAACAACAAGGATTCTTCGTGGACATGTTTGTCGTGTGGTATGATAGAACTATTCTGGACACTTTTTATCTATTTAAACTTGATTTTAAATTAGACTAAAGCTTTAATGTCTTCCTCATTAGGGTGCTGTGCCTGGCTTAGGAATATGTCTTAATTCAAGGATGTTTGCGTTGGTACAGGGAATGGTAGATGGTTGTTGGCCTGAACGGGCTAGTTTTATAGCTGTACAAGCCATTGGGAATATCGGCTGATTTCCCTGATTGGCCTTGCACTGGCCTCCTTGCTGCACTATATCCAATCACTGCTCTTCTCTTAGACCCTCCCCTTACTTATCAATTGTCTCTCCTCAACCACACCCCCTGCTATGGCCCTGCTTCTACCCGGTACAATTTCAGGATCATGTATAGGTGTGACTGGTGAGACACATTCCGTTTTGGGGTGATGGTATGTGAAATGTATACCTGCCAACATTTCAAAAATCTAGAACATTCGAGCTTATTGCTGAGGAATAGCTGCACAAGTTATGTTATTGATTACATCATTTTTATTATTAATGCAAATATTTTGGGCCCTATTACGATCATAACGCTAAAACGAGGACGCTAAGGAGATTTGCAGGGTTATTCAAAGACCATCGAAAAGTCACCGCACGTTTGGTGACTTTTCGTTCTCTTCAATTAGGTGCAATTCGGCGATCCCTTTTCAGCGACCCTGTGGTGTATTCAGCAAGCACCACAGGGCCGTCGTAGTGCAGGGAAAAGCCGCCGCAAACCCGACGAACACTCACCGCAAAACCCGGTGAACGCACACCGAAACCCGCAAAAACATCTAGATTAACCCCGCCGAACACGCCGGAGAAACCCGAGCAGGAGCCAATCACAGCGCAGAGCAGTCGCTGGAAAAACCCGACACCGCAGACGAATGGAGTGAGAGAAAGAAAAAACAGTACGCTTGAATGTTTGAAAAGTAAAAACGCTGTTTGCAAAGAAACTACTGAGCGAAAATGTCTGAAATTTACATATGAGGTCCAGGGAATGATAATAAAAAGGGCTGTTACAGAAAAAAGAAAAAAACGATTTAAAAAAAAAAACGGAAAAAGAATTTTCACAAAAAAATACCGAAAAATGCCTAAAGTATCCTGAAAAATCTAAAAATAAAGAGACTTTTTACTGCAGAATAAAATAATAAACGGTTTATTAGATATTGAATTAAAACGGGAATATTTTTAACATTGAAGTCTATGGGATTCTCCTGAATAAACCTGCCGAATTAAACCACCGAATGGCAGGGCATTTCGGCAACTTTTCTCAGCTGTTTGGTGCTCTCTGAATAGACAAAGCATTGCTTCTCTATGGGCATTTCACTACACTTGAACATTTGGCGAACTGCCTGCTGAAACACTGTTTGCAAAGAAACTACAGAACAAAAATGTCTGGATTTACATATAAAATCCAATGAATGATAATAAAAGGGGCTGTTACAGAAAAATGAAAAAAAAGATTTAAAAAAAAACAGCAAAAAAATTTTTTGTGCGCTACCGTTAGCGTTAGGAATGTAATATTGCCCTTTATGTTTAGATTATTTCGCATTTCAGGGGTGTTGACTGTTTATTATTGTTTTTATAAATAATCAATTGTTTCCATAAGCTGAAAGGTCACTTAGAATGATTGATTGATGTGTGGCTAATTGATGGAAAAAACAATGCAACATATGTAAGACACAATATTATGCAACACTATCAATACTGCATTGGCCTTAAGCAAACAGTTAATTTAAAACTGAGGTTACCTCGATCTTGGGTATCATTTTTTCATATATCTATAATAGCAAAAAAAAGTATGTGAACCCTTTGGAATTGGTTGGTTTTCGGCACGATTTGGTCAGTCGCAAGTATAGATGAAGACCATGTGCTTAAGCAAACAACACACAAACAATTCTAATCTTTCATGTATTTATTAAACATTCACAATACTGTAAACACTTGGATGTAATAGCTAGATGATCCTCCTTTGGCAGCATTGACCTTAACCTAAGAGGTTATTCAGAAAGCAGTGAAATTTCAGTGCTCTCTTGTTCGGCACACTTCGGTGTGCTTCTGCGAATTCAGTTTGCCGACCCTGCGGTGAATTTAGCATTCACAGCAGGGTCCCCAAACTCCGCCGAACAGGATACACACGAATGCCACAGATCAGCCCGCCGAATGCCACTGCCGAACACCAAACAGACCACTGAAGAGGCGACGATCCGCCGAACTGCCTGCTGCACGCTGACGAAAAAAGCCGATCAGCCACTGAATGGCGCAGAACTGGTAAAAAAAAACTTAACTCCTATGGGATTCGCCTGTACAAACCTGTCAAACTGAATCACCGAACGTCTGGGCATTTCGCCATCATTTCGGTGCAGTATGGCGTTCTCTTAGTAGATTAACCATTACTTTTCTATGGGACAATTTCACCGCCGCCAAAGGTCACTGATTTGCGACGATCTGAGGCGAACTGCACCACATTTCACTGGCAACTCACCAAATAACGGGCTAAATTACGATCCTAGAGCTAAAACGTGGGCGCTAAGGAGGAAAAACTGCGCCCGCAGTTTTCCCCCTAGCGCACGTGTTTTAGCGCTAGATTACAATGCAGGTGCAAAAAAAGCTGCCTGCATTGATTGCGGGCGCTAAGCCCCGGGATGCGCGCGGCAGCGCTAAGCGCAGCCGCGTGCATCCTGTCAATGGAGTCCATAAGACTCCATTGAAGCAGATGCTGGCCGTCACATGACCAGCCGGCCGATCAGTGTAGTGATACACAGGGTGAGACTGGGGGTACTTTTTCCCCAAGTCTTTCCCTGCTCTCGCCGGACTGAGGAGGCGGACAGAGCTGCGGTCCTCGCCGTGGGACAGGAGGTGAGTATATCAAATTTTGGGGGGGTGTTTCTGGTTGGTGCTAACGGATTCTGCACTTGTGGAACCCGTTAGCACCAAGTCCTGGCTCTGGTTAACTTTTTGCTAACCACAGCCAGACGTTAATCAGCGCTGGGACTTTGTAATCCTAACGCTGATTAACACTTTGCGCTCCCCATGTTAAGTATAGGGAGCGCAAAGTACAGTAACCTCGCGCTGAAAAGCGCAAGATATCGAACGCAAACGGGTTACTTAACCCGTTAGCGTTTGGATTGAAATATGCGGTAAATACTGGGGCTAACGTTAACGCTCACGCAGGTGAGCACTAACGTTAGCGCCAAGTATGTAATTTGACCCAACAGCTTTCTAAATAGTGGAACTGCCCCAAAATTGCACCATACAGGGCATTCCTATTGAATAACCCTTCAAGGGTCACATTACAATCTAGGTGCTAACGTTAGCGCTCACTTGCGAGGCGAGATCCGGCAGGTCATGTGACCGCCGGCGTCTGGCTCAATGGAGTCCTATGGACTCCATCGAGTGGATGCTCGCGGCGGCGCTCAGCGCTACCGTGAGCATCCCGGGGCATAGCGCGCGGTAACAATGCAGGCAGCTTTTTAAGTGCCTGCATTGTAATTCCACGCTAAAATGGAGGTGGTAGGGGGAAAACTGCAGCCACAGTTAGTTCTCCCTAGCGCCCCCGTTTTATCATCAGGAATGTAATGTGGCCCCAAGTGTTTCCAAGTGGATTAGAAGAAGCACAACGTTCAGGAGACGTTTTCTTCCTTACACAACTGCTTCAGCCTTGCCATCTTCTAGGGATGTCTGATGCGATCAGCTCCCTTGAGGGCATTTCAAAGCATCTGTATGCAGTTAAGGTCTGGGCTCTGATTGGGTCACTCCAAAAGGCAGATTTTTTTTTCTCCTTTTTTACAAACCATTTGTAGTGGATTTTCATTGATGTTTAAGATCATTCTCCTGCTATCATTGTCCAACATCTACTGAACCTCAGCTTGCACATATCACTCTGATATTATCCTGTAAGATATCTTTATAAATTTGGTAATTAATTTTTCCGTCGGTGGTCAAGGCAAGTGGTCCAGGCCAGAAGCAGCAAAGCAGCCCCAAATCATGATGCTCACTCAACCATACACGCCCTGGTAATCTCCCGACTCGACTATTGCAATAATCTCTTATCTGGCCTCCCTCTGTCCCGCCTCTCCCCCCTACAATCCATCCTGAACGCCTCCGCCAGGCTAATTCACCTCACCCGCCGCTCTGTCTCTGCCGCTCCCCTCTGCGAGTCCCTTCACTGGCTCCCCATCCACTGCAGAATTAAGTTCAAAATCCTTATCCTTACCTACAAAACCCTCACTAACTCAGCTCCCCACTACCTGTCCTCACTAATCACCAAATACACCCCAGCCCGCTCCCTAAGGTCAAACAGTGACCTGCGCCTAGCTTCTCCCCGCATCACCTCTTCCCATGATAGACTGCAGGATTTCTCACCCGCAGCCCCCACTCACTGGAACGCTCTCCCTCGTACTGTCAGACTTTCCCCTAACTTCTCTTCCTTCAAACGCTCCCTTAAAACATTCCTATTTAGGGAAGCCTACCACCCAACTCACTGACGCAACCATCAATCACTCTCACCTTACAGTCTTCTCCTCCTGTTTCCAACCCCAACCCTCCCAGATTGTGAGTTCCTACGGGAATAGGGCCCTCATCTCCTCCTGTACTGTTTGTCAAATGTTGTTCAATGTATTGTAACCCTGTCTATACTGTGTTTATTGTACAGCGCTGCGGAATATGCTGGCGCTTTATAAATAAAGAATAATAATAATAACCATACTTAACCGTTGGGATAATGAATTCATGTTGGTATGTGATGCGCGTTCTTCCCAAACAGCCCATTTCATCAGTCCACCAAACATTTTCACAGTAGTGTTGTTGAGTGTCAAGGTGGTCACAAAGATCAGGCACAATCAATGTTGTTTTTTTGGAAAGAAGCATCTTTCGTTGTGGTGTCCATCCATGGACCCCATGCCCGTTCAATGTTTTCCATATAGTAGACTCATGTCATGAACAGAGATGTTGGCCAGTTCCAATGATTTCTTCCAGTCTTAAGCCGCCACTGGTTTTTTACCTCATTGATAGTTTTGTAGCATGCCCTTTGAGTTATCATTATCCTTGAGTGCACGATTGCACGTGTGTGTGTGAGCTTGCGTGTGAATATATATATATATAGTGTTATTTTGAAGGCAACCTGTGCTCTTCCCTTGTGAGATCTGTTCTTCTTTGCCCTTGTGTGTCATGTAATGGTAGTCCTTTGATACTTATATTCTGCACAATTGCCTTAATCTATAGAGACTTTTGTTGTCAACATTTGTTAACAACATTTTACCCTACAATCAGGCATTTGTCAAGCTTGCCAGCATGTTATTTGATGAAGCCCGTGAATACACCCTTCCTGTCTTTTGAAAACATCACCATTGACACTTTAAATTGTCCAACAGGTTTTGAGACCTATACTCCATTAATTAGACTATCAACTCAGTGTTTGAAATCTATGTTCATTTCCTTTGAGAACGAAATTATCAATGGGCTAATTGTCCTATGTCAGTTATATTTAACCTATAATGCTATGTCACTCAAATGTGACTCACTTGTAATTGCAGTTTTGTTTCTTCTGCTCCTTTCTCTTGTTTTGCTTGTTGTATCTTGCTATCACCTTGTATTCTCTATATAAATATATCAAGATTTTGTAAAATGCGTCCTTCTCAGACGCAAATTCAGAGTACATTCATTGTTCTGCTTTGGGTTTAGTGGATTGTCAAATAATCAATTACTAACTATTGTTTTGCTATGGGATTGTCCATCATACTTCCATTGGTCAGCCCTAGGTTGTTACAGGGTTCACAGCATCTCCAATGACTAGATGTAGGATATGGAATGCTGTAGAGCATATCTAAAGACAAGGACTAGGGCTAGATTTCAAGTTAGGTGTAAATGTCAACATAGTTCCGGTAAACTTACTTGCCCACAGTATCTCTAATAAATAAATATATATGTTGTGACATGGTCTACAGCAGTGTTTCCCAAACCTGTCCTCAGGACACTCCGCCTCGCCAGGTTTGTCAGATATCTGAAGCAGAGCGCAGGTTTGGGCAGATTTGCTGCTCAGTGATTACAGGATTTAGTCTACCTTTCCCCAAGGTGATCTGCAAAATCTGGCCTGGTTGAGGGTCCCGAGGAGAGGTTTGGGAAACACTGGTCTACAGCATCTCTAGTGACCAG
This sequence comes from Leptobrachium leishanense, assembly GCA_009667805.1. NCBI lineage: Eukaryota > Metazoa > Chordata > Amphibia > Anura > Megophryidae > Leptobrachium > Leptobrachium leishanense. Next base: position 122,902,519 of record CM019071.1, read on the forward strand.
TTTTAGATCATGGGGTTATCCACAACATTTTAAATGACCATGAATGTTGCGTATGACAGCTGATAAGATCTTTGTTTTGGGATTTCCCAAAGTATCTCCTAGATCTAGGCCAGGGATCAGCAACCTTGGCTCTACAGATGTTTTGGAACTACATTTCCCATGAGGCTCACTGGTCTACAGCCTCTAAAGAGTAGCTGAGCATGATGGGAGATGTAGCTCCAAAACATCTGTAGAGCTAAGGTTGCTGACCCCTGATCTAGGCAATGGCAAGGTCTACAGCAGAAATCCGCAATCTTGGCCCTCCAAGATGTTTTGAAACTACATCTCCCAGGATGTCCAGCCACTTATCAGGTTGGCTATGCCACCAAGGAAATGTAGCTCAAAGTTTTATGGAGGGCTACGTTTGCCAACCCCTATTCTACAGCAGATCCAATGACCAGTTCTGTTAGGTGAGCACAGCTCATATCATTAGGTTGTACACACGTGGGTCATTTGTTAGTCAAATTTCATGAAGTAGTTAAAGAACATCCTGAAAGTGTAAATGAGGATCAACAAGTTGGAGAACATGACCAGTTCACCCAACAAGCACCTTCTGTACAAGCCTACACTTAAGAAATGTCCTTCAATGACCAAATCAAGACTATGGGTTTGTTCGCAGAATTTACGATGGCAAAGTTTAGGATACCGTAGAACGGCATTTATGGGGCAAACATCTACACCCAAGAGCTTGGGGTATACCCATATACCCACACTGTGAAGATGAGCACCTTATTAGTGGCACTGCAGTGTGTTTATGTAAACGCAGAGCCTTTATATTTTGTCTTATTCAACATTGACATTTCAGTAGTGAATCAACAGTTGGGTCAATGTCATCCATGAAGAATGGTATCATTTGTTGCTTGTCTACAAATTTTGTTTCGCTGACAGACACCCACACATGTATCATCTTGTGCAGAATTTAATTCATTTTCTTCTTTGCGGTGGCTGTAAATAGAGCATGAGCTGTACTGGCATTGGAAAAGGAAAAAAAAATGTCTGTGGAATATAATCCTAGTATTTTGCACACATGCCTCTTGCTTTAGGTAAAAAGTTGGTATATGATGGGCTTCTCCCCGCTACTGCAACGTGGTCTGTGCATTTACCTTATTTTTCCTGCATGTGATTCACACAGCCTGCCTGCTCATGTACGTGCTTAATGCATTCAGCCCTTGTGCCTGTTGCTGCAGATTGTCTCAGGCAGTAATGTGTTAACGTGCAGGTGGGGGAGGGATGGAGGCAGAGCAGAATAGAAGCGCGCGACTGGCTGCAGTTTCCATGGTAACGGCGTGAATGAGTGAACATGAAAATCAGCCGCAGACCCTCACTGCAGGAGAGGGGGAGGTGGGAAGTGGGTGCTCCTGTGTTAGGAGGGGGTGGGGAACGGTACAAGGGGGTCAGTATGGAAAGGAGACATGAAAAACTCAGTTTCCCATCGCCCTTTCCATCGAGCATTGCTTAACTCCCATCACTTCTCTCGACTTGGGTCTCAGTCTCTCATTTTTCCTCTCCTGCAGTTGCTCTCTGCCTACATCCTCCCTCTGACAGACCTCTGCATAATTGCATCCATCATAGCGTCTTCTACCCCCTCTTTCCCTGTCTCATCCTTTCCGTCCAACTCCTTCTTAGCTGGTTCTAACAATCCTGCGCCTCTCTGCCATGTCCCTTTTTAGATGCTCATTGAGATTCCCCATACCTGTGTTCTTTTTTCCACTCCGATATCTGTTTGGCATGCCTGTCTCTTAAATACACCTTTCTACTAGTTCCTTCCATCGCTGGTCCATGTCTGTTCTTCTTTTTTCCAATTACCATCCTATATTCTTGAACAACGCGTTTCACTTTTATCTCACCTTAACTTGTTTGCCTTCACTCCAGACATTGCCTGTTACTGTATCGTTTTTCTGTTTCCTCTCTCTGCATTAATCACCTTCTGCCATCTCACTCTTTTTATACTTTCCCGACCCTATGGTTTCCTGGTCCTCTACCTTTTCCTATTTTTATTGCTCTTCTTTCATGTTCCTCCTTCTCACTCCCTTCCTCCCCGTCTAGCACATCCACATTATTCACTTTGTGTCTACAGATCTCCGTACCTCCACCTCCATTTTATTCCGGTTACATAGTGCCTGTATGTTCTTCCCTTTCTGTCTAGCATCTCTTACCTCCTGCCTCGCGCATCCATCTTCATTCCTGCCCCTTCTTATCTCTTCCTGTATCACTTTTGCTCACTCACATGTTCGTTTAGTTCACCTTTCTTGCCTTGCTCCTTCTTACATTTTGTTTATGCCAATGGTGACACAACCTGTCTCTTTTATCTTATCTTTCCATCGCTATCACTCTCTTGTCCGTATTTATCTCTTTCCTTTCTTTACCAAGGCTTCTCGGACTTTTTGTCTTATGCATTTCTGCCACTTGCCGCTTTTCTAGATCCTTGTCGTTACCATGTTTCGCCTTTTCTTTCTTATTTGCGTCTCTCTTCTATATAGTAAAATCTATAATTAAAGGTTTCTGAGGTAAAACAAGAGAAACTCCAGTAACCCTAATGCGAGCGCCAATAAATTCACTGTTGACTTCCCTATGGAACTGCCGAGACCTCTATGAACTCAGTCACTCATTGTTCATGGCTCGTCTTATGGACTCAATGGGGACTGAGTCAATTAAGGCTCCATTAAACTCCGTTGGTTTCCAGGTGCCGAAAGACAATGAAATGAGTTCATCTGCTCAGGCCCCAGGGGGGGATATGGGACTCTCTCTCTCTCCAGGGATGTTGGGCATGAATTCTTATCTCAGGGTTAACTCACATCAAGAAAATTAAATATGCATCACTTTGCTTCCATCTCTTCTCCAACTTCACAGTTTTTACCCCTCTCGTCCCTTCATTCCTCCTGCTAAGAGGGAAAATTATATCTCTGCCTTAATTCCGCTTAACCTGGTCTCATCATCCTTTAAATCGCCCTCCCTCCATCGCACAAACACGCACTTTATCTTCCATAGCACCTGCTATCTGCGTCTAGTTTCTCCTCATCCTTTGCTCATCCTCCGTCTCCACTCACCCAAACACTCCTTTGCGACCCTTTTCTCTCCAGCTCCCCTTGTTGCTCCGTTTCCTGTTCGCCCCCTCCCCCTTTTTCGTTTCCATTTAAATGTAAAATCCATTCACCTTGCAGTCCCTCGTTACGCATTATTTATTTATTTCACAGCTCTGTTTTCTCACTTCCTCTTATTTCCTTTGCCTTTTGCTTCTCTATAACCGTACCTTGGAAAAATTTTTAGATATACATATTTTATTTATTGCTTTCACGTTGCTTCATCCCACCTTCATCCTGCCTCTCCATTCCTCAGTCTTGCCCACAACTCTCACAGCCTTCGTTTCCCCCTCGCTCTCGCCCCCATCTTCTTTCCGTTCGTCTCAGCCTCCGCTCTTGTCTTTATTATCATTATATGTGCTGCTATCTTTATAACCTTCCCTTGCTCATTCTGCGTCTGCTCTGATCTTCTTCTATGGGTTTGCAACCCTTGTCCTCCTGGCTTTGTCATTTTTTATCTTCATCAAGAGTTTCTCTCCACCTTGCGATCCTTCCCTCGTTCTGGAGGGACTTATTTTTTATTTTTTTTAGCCCCTTCTCACTACTCTGCTTACATTCTTCCCCCCCCTGTATCCCCTGTTCTTCACTGCTGTGCGTACACTTCCCATGCCTGTGCCTGCTTTCTCCCTCCCTCTCTGTGTCTAGCTCAACATCCATTTACATTCTGCTGTTGTGTCTCTTCTGTCACCGTCTTAAAGTGACATCGCCTCCAGTCCTGGGGGAGGGGTGTGTGCCTGCTGCTTGCATATATTAGTACATGCAGAGGCGAGCGTCTTTTAGGAGAAGAGCGAGATAAAAAAAAAAACAGGTATCAGATGTTGATTAAAAAAAACTAACAATGCATCACACCGCCATATGTGGTCTCTTATTGCGGCATTCCTCATTAACCCTGTCACTTTGGTCGTCAGTGGAAAACGGATCATAACACGGAGGAGGGGGGGGGAAATGACACGACAGGAGGAAAACAAAAATACCATAGCGCTAGGAACCTAACTATGCTCGAGAAAACAGTCCATGATGTATCGGAAAGAAGGAACCAGGACACTAGGATGGGACCTGCAATGCATCGATTGACCGTTGGGAGCTGGGGGAGAGTTAAAAATAGTCTTCCGTATCATGATCTTCCTCCTCCTTATTAGGACTAAGTGAAGGATGCTGAGGATGAGGCCATATGCAACCTATGATATAGTCGATCGCTGAGGCATCATCAGTCACATGGCAGGCATGTAGGGTTTTTATTTGAAAAGATTATATCTAAGGAGGATGAACAAGAAGAATTGCTCCACTGGGATGTCGAAATGAAAAAAATAATAATGCAAGAAGAGAAAGGGCCATCGCTTCAGAAAACAGACCGTTATTCTCCTGTTACAGGTGACCTACTTGGACGTTTCCACCAAAGTAGAGGTTGCCTCCAAGTGGTACAACTTGGCTTTTATAGCACTTGGTGCACGGAGTTGCCTGCATCTGTTATCATCTGCCTGAGTAATCAGAAGATGAAACATCGGCTACATCCTCGGAATTATCCAACGTTTCCTCTTGCGATAAGCCGAGCCAAGGTCGACATAATCTATGACTTAGATATAAAAGCCAAGTATCACTACACGGCATCAGCTCAGACTTTATAGGAAACCTTAATTAGTCGCTCAAGTGGGAGTTCATCATTTTTAAGACTTTGTTCCAAAACATGCAAGCTTGAAAATGGCTCAAAATAGTCTGTTTCCAACTTGGACTATCCCACAATGTTACTCCTAAGCGCAAAATAAAATTTGTGCAAATCAATGCGAAACCGGTGTGAATATGTGAAAAGTAGGGAAAATATACTTATATTGAGTAAACTGTGCTTATTCTTTCTCCGAGCCTCGCATCAATGGATAATATATGGAGAGGAGAAAAAGCTGCCAGGGTTATTCAAAGAGCTCCGAATTGCTGGCGAAAGGTAACCGAACGCTGGAAATCAACGTTCGGTTACCTTTCCTGGCCATTCGGCTATTTAGACGTACGGTGCCTGTTCGAGGGCAGTGAAATCCCCATAGCTTCGGCTATTCAGAGAACAAAAACCAGCAGTGAAAAGTTGCTGAAATGCCCTGCCATTCGGTTGCTTCATTCGACAGGTTTATTCAGGGGAATCCCATAGGCTTCAATGTTAAAAATATTCCCGTTTTAATTCAACATTTAATAAACCGTTGATTATAATATTCTCCAGTAAAAAGTCTCTTTATTTATAGATTTTTTTTTAGGATCTTTTAAGCATTTTTTGGGATTTTTTTGCAAAAAATGTTTTTCCGTTTTTCTTTTTTTTTTGAACGTTTTACTTTTTTCTATAACAGCCGTTTTTATTATCATTCCTTGGACCTCATATGTAAATTTCAGACATTTTCGCTCAGTAGTTTCTTTGCAAACAGCGTTTCACTTTTCAAACAGTCAAGCGTACTATTTTTTTCTTCATCACTCCATTCGTCTGCAGTGTCGGCTTTTCCGGCGGCTGCTCTGCGCTCTGATCGGCTCCTGCTCGGGTTTCTCCGGCGTCTTCGGCAGGTTAATCCAGATGTTTTTGCAGGTTTCGGTGTGCGTCCACCCTGGTTTTGCGGTGAGTTTTTGGTGGGTTTGCGGCGACTTTTCCCTGCACTACGACGGACCTGTAGTGCTTGCTGAATACACCGCAGGGTCGCGGGAATGGGATCGCCAAATCGCACCGAATTGAAGAGAACGAAAAGTCACCGAACGTGAATAACCCTGTGTGTTTCCAACTTGGTTGACTATATTAGTAATATAATGTGTATATTGAGAGCACAGCTAACGTAATCTTTGGAACTGTCGTGGTCCTGCTCGTACGCCGCACTGTAACACTTAGACATGTCACACCTGCACATTGTGCACATGAAATATTGAGCTCTATGACTTAATTAAATTTGGAAACTGTAATCTTTGGGCACATTAGAGGTTATTTAAAGAGGACATTCTCTTTGTAAATGGGGTATCATATCTTAAACAAGAGGGCACCATTTTGGTTCAAACAAATAACAAAGATGGATATCTTAGGAGAATTGACGATTTCCACTTATGACCTGTTCTGGAATGGTGCGTCTTATCTGTGCTCAACTGATTATCTTGGAGAGAACATGACATGGCAACCAACCAACAGGCCATTCGATTCTGAAACCGGTTACTCACAAAGCCAGGACCTGTCAGACATTAACAAGACAATTGAATTTTTCAAGTAGCTTTGGGTGGATTTTTTTCAATTCAACCATCATTTCCTGACGTTCCTCATTTGAGTGAATGTTCTCTCTGGTGGGAAGGGTTTTTGTTGTTTTTTGGGGGTTATTTTGAAAGTTCTGTGCAAAGATCAATAATAAGTGATGACCTACAGTAGACATTTTAAATCATTAGATGCTAAATAAAAATGCATGTATGCATATTCTGACAGTTACTTGACCTTTAATCCACTGCATTGGAATCGCCAGCAGGGAGTTGATTAAAGTAACAGTCACCGGATACCTGATGCTCACACCAGGGAGCGGAGGTTAGAGAGAAGGAAAATAAATTAAGATGAAGATATATTTGGAAAATAAAAATAACATAACCTTAACTACATTGATTCTACAATCCAAGGTTGAAAGGACATGGACCAGTCAATCCTTATCCTCAAAATAGAACATACCTTATTCATTAGAGAAATAAACACACAAAATTAATTAAGAATAAAAGCCTATATATAGTTCAATTCTAAATGAAAACCTGTTTTTCTTTCCTATCAATGTAGACCCAAATAGTACCAGCAGAGAGACGATGTTCCAGTACGTGTTGACAATGCTGGAAGCCTACGTATCAAAAATAATGGGCTAGCTTCAGATGTAAACGTAACCAACAATCTGGTAGTCTTACCAGATCCATTGAAGTCTATGGAGTGGTACGTTTACCAAGCTTTGGTTAAGTGTACACCTGACTTGGAATTTACCTCAGTCATAGAAATGCGCACAGGCCAGAACTATGCGTCCTTCTACGAACGCTGCCCATATTGTGCATCATTTTTCTGATGCAGCCTGGAACATGCGTCATTCAACCAATGCCGCCCTTACATTGTGTGTCTTTTCTGACACAGATTAGCCCACACATCAGTCTACTGACGCTGTCCTTCACTAGCCTCTGTTTTCTGTTGCATCTTAGACCATGCATCGGTGTGGTCCTCATGTCTTTCGATGCACCGGCGTCCTGCGTCACTCTGGTCTGCCAACCTATCAAAGTTCTCCTATGGGTTTATTGTCAGGCTCCCCATCACTGACTGGTGCCTGCAATATCATCACTAGGCAGCACTCATGTGCTACTTAGCACCAGTACTTCCAGAACTCTCACAGTTAAACACAACACACCACGTGATACCTACCAGACCTGAATAAAGAACCACACCTCGCCTCTAATTATTGTTCTTGCTCTGTCAAGACTTGTGTTTGCCTGCTTCTGAAGATCTACCTATCCCTCAGCCTCTACCTCCCTTAGTATTCTTTCCTGGACCCTTGTGTCCTTCCATGTTCGTAGTATCCTCTCCTAGACCCGCGAGTCCCTCAAAGATCATAGCATCCTCTCATAGACCCACGCTGTGATTCAGACCCTGGTACCACCTGAAGACCCTAATATAACCTCCTGGTAAAACCTCCTGTTTGTCCTATACCGTACTGTGTACTCCACCCCACCATGTCTCTCAACACTCCCAGCCAGCAAGATCCACCGCATACTGGGCTCATACCAGCAAGTCCGCTACCTCTCCGCTGCTGTTCCTGACATTTATAAACCATCTCTTCTATTCCTATCCTGACCTGACGTGATTTCTAGATCCATCAAAACGATGTTATACTCTTTTGATACTATGTGTTTTTCACCTTGGCTTGTTTACTGATTCCATTTCGCTCTCCAGTCCTTGACCTCGGCCTGTCCTTTTGCATATTGTATCGTCACTGTCCTGACCTCAACTTGTTTCTGATTCTTTCCTTTATTATTAGCTTTCCAGCAATATTAAAGACCAATTCTTAAGGTTTCAGTCCTTTTCTATAGCTATTTGCTTATCACGTGCGTGTATGTCTATGAGTGGTATTCCTTTTTATGGTATTGTGCCAACCAATCAGCGAGTAAACGCTTTAAGTTTAACAATTGAAAGCTTTTGACCATCTAACCTCCAGCTTCAGAGATATAAACCATTAATTTCACTTTAATATGACATTGAAAAGACATTTTACCGTTATTTTTTTTGTACAGTATATAAGTAATATATCAGAACGCATGCTTGAAAAATATGATCGTTTTGGTGGAAAAATTGCTCGTACCGGCTAACTATTTTTTGCGAATCACTAAGGAGAAGGGTTGTACCTTTTTGTTTTATTTTTTTTCATTTATTTAATTGTCAGGGGGAGTCTTTGGATCATTTCCGATACACCGTAAAACGAGAAGAAGTGCTATTTTTATTACCTGAAAATGTAGGACTCCTTAGTACCATTTTATTATGATGAAGCAGCATCCTGCTTTTGTTTTCATACAGTTTGGCAACTTAGTGATGTCACGATGACAACATTTAAATATCATAAAACCCCGAAGCTGCAAACGATTCCAATTCTGCAAAAAGCAACTTAATTGATATCTTCCTTTGGCGGAGAGAATGCATTTATTTGTAATCTTGGCGAGATATTAACCTCTAATGTTTTATCGTTACTTGTTTCTTGATTTGCATCCGTTGCTGTCTTTGGAGTAGAAAAGGGTACTGCTAGGAATGCTGACATTTTTGCATTTACTCCATATCTCTGACCACACTTTTTCTTTCTGCAGGTCCTGTTGATCCTGGCTTATTCCCAATCTTGCTGCCTATTGGTCTTGGCTCTCTCTTTGGTGTTCAGGATGTGAATGATTTCCCCTGAAGTGGGGGGGTGGTCCTTTATTTCTGCTGCCCCCTGTGGAGCTTGTATCCTGGATGATAGAACTGCACTGTTCGTACCATGCATGTGGTTGGGCTCCGTGTGGCCCCTGGGAAGCTGAGTTTGGTCCTCTGGGTTCTGAACATCACTTCCCGTGTCCTCTCCTCTCATGCACAGGTGTATTCCCAGACTGTGAACACAAATTACGGCAAACTTCGTGGCACACGAGTGCCTCTGCCCAACGAAATCCTGGGCCCTGTGGATCAATATCTAGGGGTGCCTTATGCTGCACCTCCTGTAGGAGAAAAACGCTTCCTTCCCCCCGAACCACCCCCCTCCTGGTCTGGCATACGAAATGCTACCCACTTCTCACCTGTGTGCCCGCAAAACATACAGAATGCTGTGCCAGACATAATGATGCCTGTCTGGTTCACCTCGAATTTGGACACTGTAACTGGATACCTTCAGGAGCAGAATGAGGACTGTCTGTACCTCAACATCTATGTACCTACAGAAGACGGTGAGTAGAGAGGGGTAAGGTAAGAACCCCTCTAAAACCCTGAGGGTCTAACATGGATTGCGTGTAGTAGTCATTCCTGCGTTATGATTTCCTCCGCATGATGGGGGGGAGTGCCTGCTGCATGTTGTGTGTTAGCAACAATGAGTGCTATTTGCAAGCCACGTCTTGTCCCTGCCTTTTCTCACTTTTGTGTCACTTTTCTCCTCCTTAAGTCTTGCTTTATATCTCCTCATGTACCCATGATTTGTCCTTTGATACTGGTTTCCTTCCCCCCCCCCGTCAGTTCCTCAAGCTGTTTGTATCATTTCCAAAAATGCCTCCTATTTTCAAACTCTGCCCCACTTACCACAATATTTTTTGTCTTCTAAAGTTCAATTAGCTTCTTAACCTCCCTTGGGACGTATCCCTGTCCGACACCACTTTTTATCTTGGCCTCCCTTTTTCTTCTGCCTCCACTGTTATGTGCCTAGTTACTTTTCCCAACACATTCCTTGTGTCCGTTCCACACGTTGCCTTCTTTCATTTTATATTAGTCTTCCAGCTGGGTAAAGTATTCTCCCCCTGTTGTGTCTTTAGCATCCATTCTCTCACTGCATCATTATCATTCCCACCATGATGTAATTTCTTTGAGCTGTCTGGTCTTGCACTCTTACCGGTTCCTCTGTCCTTCCTTTCTGCTCACCTTCCACTGGTCGTTACCTTTTTGTTTGGCTGTTGACATGGGGAACCCTGTTACCACATTTTCTGTTCAGATGCTCCGTAGTTCTTCACTTCAGAAGAAGTAACATATCTTTATCCACCACTGCATTTGTTCCTTCTCCTACTCTTCACCATCCTAGCTTCTTTTCCTTATCACTTAATATCGACATCCCTCAAGCAAACCTCTTTAGTTACCCCATACTGTTTGTATGATATTATTTTTCTTGGTTGCAATGCTCAGCTCATCACAATTCTTTATTTTTCTGTATTTGCCACTTGTTTATTTTGGCTCTAAAACTTCATTTTGATTTTTCCCAGTGTTCATCTGCTTTGATAAACAATCAAAACTGAGTTGTGTTTTCTTCTTTTCCAGGATTCATTCTTTGTTCTCCAAATGTACCATCTTCCTTATCACTGTCCTTTGCTTGTCCTCTAGAGCTTTAATCACCTCCACCTACATTACACATCACGTGTGAACTTAACCAAAGGTTTTGTGGTCTTAACAGCTCTATTAAAATCTTTGGAGTTGGTGAGCTCCCCAGAGTAGTGGTTGTGTTCACACATGACTCGTCATCTAACCTCCGATGTTTAGAACACAGCTCACCCAACACAGTTCCCATTAAATATTTTCAGTCAACTTGCTTACAGTCATTAGTATCTCATTCTGATGAGTTCTAACATTTGCCACACCAGTATGCTCCATTCTCTTTCTTTCCTCCCTCCACCTCACCTTCTACCTACATTTCCTCGATCTTGCTTGTGTTCCTCTTATATCGTTCAATGTCAGTGGTTCCCAACCCTCGTGTTCACGTACCCCTAACAGGCCTGATTTTATGAATTACCTTGGCATAATGCAGACTGAATTCTGTAATCACTGAGCAACAAATCATATCACATATGTCGTACGTCTGTTATCTGGCAAACATGGCCTGTTATGAGTACTTGAGGACCAGGGTTGGGGTTCGCTGTCTTATGTAACCATCTATAGCACTAGAAACATTCCAAACACCATACAAAATGGTGATGGTGCACATGTTCCATGTATTTCCCTTCAATTCGCTCCATCATAGGTGCTCACGAGTGCCACAAACTGCTTATTTTATGAAAAAAATGAAACCTTGATATGATAAAATAATGGAAGACATTCAACAGAAATGATAAGCTCAAAGATTAATTTCATTAATAAGTAAATGTAAGGGATGAATGACATTTTTGCTCCCCTCATTAGCTTGACAACGAAAGCGATGACTTTTTTATTTAGCTGTTCACTTAGTCTTACCTACTGTACAATTTAATTAACTCAGGCTTGATTTCATTAGTTCAACTGGTATTTATATTATAATATCGGCTAGTTTTGACTAATATTTTTTCAAAATATCAGATGATCCAATTGAACATATTTGGCCACAGGCAAAGTTCGAAAAATGTCCTCTTGTAGAAAAAAGTTGGACTGGTTAAAAAAATCTGAAAAGAAATCAGATTTCCTGTTCGAAATTGTCTCAACTAAACCTCTGTTAGTAACCCTATCCTTTGAAGTAACCCTAACCCTAAAATTAAACCCTGCTCTCCAGGACTTTTAGGGTTAGGGTTGCCTTTAGGGTTAGGTTTTTAGTGCTAAACCAATACTAATATTAAAATTCATGGTTTCACAGTATTTTCCGTCTCTCCTTATATCAACACCTTTCAGCAGTTGATATGTTTTCGTATCCGGTTTACTGGTGAACTTGAACTGAATTGCTGAAGCCAAATTTCCTTTCAAAAGTATAGTCGTGAGTGCCAGTAATTGTACCAAATGTTTATCGAGAATCAAAATACTGGTATTAACAATTAATCTGTGGGATTGAAAAATTGCCAAATCACATCCGAAAAAACACAAAATTTCAGCGATGGGGTTGACTTAAATCGAGCCCGGTTTAAAAAAAAAATTAAACTGCCCCATCACCATCTTTCTCTGCACTGCTTAACATTACATCCTTCCATTCTTTCCATTCTCACCTTGTTGCGTTACTCTACTCAACTCCTCCCATGCTTTTGTCACGCAACCCCATGTTTTGTATGCCTTAAGGTCCATCTGTTTAATTTTTCCATAGCTTACTTGAGTTGCTCTCTGGTTTGGCTCTTGCAATCCTCTGAGAGGTTTATTTACTAAACCCATAGATGGGTTGGGTGAATCCAAAAGGTTGGTCGATTAAGAACTGTCCATTTTGGTATTCTTCATACAAATTCATGGACACTGGAGCTCAAACACACGTGTTTTTACAAACTGCCCCTTTTAAGGTCACTGTGAAATCTGGTTGACTGTCATTAGACACTAAACACTAGACATATATGTATATTCTGTAAGTCTGTCCTCAAATAATTTAAGGGACATGAATCTTAAAGCACGTGGTTTAGTGAATGAACTATGTCTCATTACTTTTGTCACTCTACCATTACACCTTCTGTTTCTGACCCCTTTCAGCAGCTCTTTAATATTAGATACCTTTTACTCCCATTCCCTCATATTTCCTATATTTCATTCCGTGACATCAGTTCTCAACCATGAATGTTTTACATTTCCTTTTACTTCTGTCTTTCATTACAACAGGTCCAAGCTACAGTTTTTCTTTTCCACATTTTCTTTGTATATATTATTTTGGTCACTTTCCTCCATTTCCCCTGTTTTGTTGCCTTCCCTAGTTCCATTACTTATTAAATATTCCCACCTCTCCTAGTTCTGGACCTTTTTTGGTTTCTTTATCCTGTTTTTTGCTCATTGGATTTTGTGTTGTCAATTCCCATTTTCTGCCGACCACATATGTTTCTTTTGTTTCTACCACAAATAAGGATCTCCGATATTAACCTATTCTTGTTCTAAATTCCTTTTTATGATTCCTCCCCCTGATTCAAATTTAGCCTATTATTATAGCCATTCTATTTCTGCTGCCATTACCCCCACCCCCGATCATTGCACCTTTGTTGTTTTGGTAGTTTTCCCCCTGCCTAAAATGTTGCCTAACTTTAACTCTTCTTCCTTTTATTGATGATGTTGGGTTATAGATATTGTGAAGCCTCCCTCCCTATCCAGTCACATTGGGCTCCATTCACCAAGCACCAATTTGCAGCCAACAAGTGCAACATATTGTACTCCCAGTGTTGTATTTATCTGTTCTGCTAATCACCTAAGGAAACATTGGTTAATATTAATAATCCTAATCCTAAACCAATGTTTCCTTATGGGATGATCCAACACTGACCATGCATCAACCTTATTACACTCAGGTTAAACCTGATGGTGGGAACTCAGCGTTTATTGAATGAAGCCATTTGTTTTCCTTTTTCGTGTCCACACTCATGGCCAGTACTGTCGCTTCTGACTCCTGCCAATTCTAATTGTACTCCTCTTTCCTTCAATCTTATTTTGGGACTTTTTTTGGTTATATTGCCTAAAACCCAATCTTGTTCTTTACTTCTTTTTCACTCATCTGCCATATTCCCTTATGTTCTATTCATCTCAAGTGATCTAGTTAGATTTATGTAATAAATTAGGGGTTTTTTGGGCCGCTGATCTAGCCATCAATATCCTATTTTGACTTTTTTTAGCATACCCATTCATATCTCCATTAGATTTACCAAAACATTTCTTGCTTAGCCAAAATCTCCTTCCATGAACATTCTCTCCTGACTTATCTCTCTGTCCTTTAGTTTCACGCACTTCCCTTTCCTTGTGTCTTGGCTTAGATTGAATTTTCACTGTTTCAGCACCACTCTTCCTCTCCTCTTGCAGTCTCTTATCCTCCTTTAGTATTGGCCTTGTCCTTCCCGCTCACCCTGTCCTGATCTGTTTCTAGTCCTGTAAAAGGTTTGTCTCGGTCGTAACCTCCCTCCTTTCCAAGATGTCACACATCAGCTCTGGAGAATATTTTGGTGGGATAATCTTGCTTTTCTGGTGGTTCTGTCTCACATAAATCCCACTTCTACAACCTGTGCTTAAAGGGGAATGTAATAGGGTGGCTATGTCACTTTCTTTGGTGTCCCTTTGATGACCGCCCATTACCTCTCAGCTGAAATGTAGAGCCAGAGAGCTGCTCACTGGTGAATCAGCATTATTGTAGCCCTCGCATTACTCAATCCTATGAGGTAAATGTTCATGTAATAGATGGGAGGGGGCTGCATGGGATAGGGGCCATCTAGGGCCACCTAACACTTGAGTAATTTACATCTCCCTCTATCATAGCGGTAAAGGAGCACAGCCACGTCAGGTTTGCATGGGCTCTCCCCCAAGGGTAGAATCTCCTGTTATTTTGGAGTCTTTTATTCATTTTACAGTAAAACGGATTTCCAAGGAGTGTGTCCGAAAACCCAACAAGAAAATATGTAGGAAAGGAGGTATGTAATATGAAGTTGTGGTGGCAAGACAAATGGCCCACCCAAAAGCAATGTGGGAGAGGAACAATCCTCCAGATGTGATGAGAGAGAGCAGAGCCAACTCTTCACGTGAAACGTTGGACAGGTTGGAGCACCAACCAAAGGCCATGGGGAATTGTAATGACAATTGTTTATACTGGTAGTTTGAAGGGGCTGGACTGACCCCACAGCAGAGAGTGGACACCGGAGAGGGTTTAGATACCACCGTTACTGACAACGTGTAAGCATAGCTTGACCTTACTGACAAACGAATTTTCATCTACTCCAGAAAATGAAAAACATTAGGCCGCCCTAAAGCGACTCGAAGGTCAGGCAGCATGCACCCAATTTTCTACCACACTAAGAAACCACAATTCATTTACCTACAATCAGGGACAAAAAGGGGCTGAGATGATGATACGTAACATCAATAGACCTCACCTTCATTACTACAATTTTGCAAGGAACAGCAAGAAAGCAGAAAAATCCATTTTTTATTTTCACCGGTAAGAAGCTTACACAGCAACAGGGATAGAGCCAATATAAATTGATCATGAACACTGTACACAAACAGTACATTTTTATAGGAGAGTAGTTATGTAGTTATTAAGTGTCATCATTATGCAACCTTTTTTCTTTTTGAATCTAAGTTCAAGAATAGGATATGCCAAGTACCAATGTAAAGAATAATTTACGCAAAGAGTACAGATTGTAGCTACTATTGCTGCTAGTACTATATATAATATAGCATTACTTTCTGAATTATAATAGATAAGCAAGTTCCCCTGGAACCATTTAATGTGATCATAGGTGCTCCTGTCACTGGACACATAGCTGAAATACCATTCAAATTATTAAGATATCAGAAAAAGATATACCATTACCTAAGACAAGATGAAACCTATATGAATCTGGCCCCCTGATTTTGGTATACAGAAAACGATTAGGCACGCTATCAGGTCTATTCACTAAAAGGTGAAACTCAGGAGAATTGGCAGGAGAAGAGAACAATCTAGACCAAATAACAGATTTGGAAAATGAGATAAATGGGAGAATTTTTTCTGACTATTTTGACCTGGATTTCTCACTTCTCCAGTCAATTCTCTTGAGTTTTACCTTTATTGAATAGACCTGTATATGTCAGCTTTAGGCGATATTCCCTACAACGGCCAACTGACTGAAGTTTGTCTGTGCTGTAAATATGACTCTTCATCAGTGTAGTTTAGCTCCAAACCTGACTCTTTATACAAAAACAGATAACGACATCAGCAACTCACTTTATAGTTACTACATTACATTAAATCAGGGGTCAGCAACCTTTGCCTTCCAGATGTTTTGGAACTACATCAACCTATTGGGTCACTTCTCATCAGGGGAAATGTGGTTCTAAAACACCCAGAGAGTCAAGATTGATGACTCCTGCCTTAACTTGTGACTAATCGAGGTGTGGCATGGCGACAGACTGATCCGGTTACAGGCCGTTGTAATCAAAATCAACTTGTTATCACCAAGTATTGGAGGAACTGCTCTTCCCGTTGATACAATGTACCAGCCAGCTCTTTGTCTTGACCTCTTTGAACAATGTGGATAGCCTTTATGTATTGTTCTTTTCTTTTGTTTAGTATTACACCAGGGGTTGTGGTGCTGAATCACAATCTGTAAAAACTGGGACCCTAATAAAAATATAATGTAACCAAAACGGTGACCATAAACCTTGATCGTGATTTACCGTAACCCTTTCTTGCAAGAAAATGTTGCTCTTAAATGCCTCGTTTATTTTTATACTATATATTATATACAACTTCCTGAGGTCAAGTCCAAAGCTTTATTTTTTTATTGTATTGCTTTCCAAGCCTCCATAGACCTTGCAGTGATAAATACCTGTATGTCTCTGTGCAAGTGTTTGTGCGTCTGACTCTCTGCCTGCCTCTCTGATGAGATTTGCAGTGATTACATTTACATATTTTAATAAAAACCTTCAAGTAACGTTCCGAGCAATCTCACACTGATATACATATCTGCCAGCCAGCCCCATATCTCATTGCTACGCTGCCAGCAGTTTTAGATCTGAAATCTCTTCTGATATATTGTATGTTGTTCAGATAATTTAGATGGAAGCTGTCTGAGTGTAGGAATGTGGGCTGGTATTTTTATGGCCACCCCAAACTTGATAGACTCAATTATCTTCCATCATCTGTTTAATAGGTTTTGCTCTACAAGTATGTAATTAATGAAGAGAAAAAGAAATAGCTTTGATTTGAATGTACCCATTGTGCTCTTTTCCATATCTTCCAACCTATTAGGCTCATTCTGTTCTTGAACAATATGCCTTCCAGACAAAATTTCCAAACTTTAACCATGGTTTAAAGTCCGTGGGTTTTGATGTACCTGTTTAGTTAAGTAACTGACAACTGGTTACTTTATTTAAGGGAGTCTGTAAACCTAAAAACTGGGCTGATTTTTCTATAAATACTTCCACTATAAACCTCATCCTACTGTCACATAAGCAATGTTCTCACTCAAATCGCATCACTTCCCAGTAACACTATTGGATCCCTGTATGCCACATTTCACCTGCAAACATGCCTTTACCTATCCCAGTGATTATCATCTACAGTATATATCCTGCTAACCTACACCGTAGAAACAGTTGCCTATCCGGCTACTACAATACACATAATACATGAGGGATAATGGAAGACCTCTTGTCATACATGCAAAATTTGCTTATTCTACCACTGATCAAAGGAAAATTATACTGTACGCTGTTATTTCATGACACATTATTTTGCATTGAATGTCATATACAGTACATACACATTTGAACACTATGCATGCCAGTTATTTTGCACTTATGCACTTTTCTTCCAATCAACACCAACATCCACATACACAAGTCATACTAACTTTATGTACCCAGTAGTGATGTCAGTTTATCTGACCCCTCCCCCTTTTCTCCTTTTTTGCTTTGTGTTCTGAGACCCGTCGGCTCCACCAGACATTGCACTGTGAAGATTTGACATATATCAGTTGTTCCTTCGGTTTGAGATCTCTCCTTCACCCCCCCCCCCAGAGATAGTGCCCATACCCTGCTCTCTCCATTCCTGTTATCTCTTGAATTCTCTTGTCTATTTCTGTTTGCTCGGCTCTGTCTCCTGCTCTGCTCAGGACCCAGCGCTAAGAAACAGGGGGAAGAGTTATCGGATAATGACGAAGACGAGGAAGGAGGTATTTGCTGGCTGAGGCTGATGCATGGAACATGTTAAGATCATACACTCCCTCTCATCACACTATCTATTCCCGACTCATTATACCTTGGACTCGTCATTTATTGAGCCATTTTGCACAATCCTCTCTCTCACTTCCAATGTTGCCTTCATTCCACTGTTCCATTATAAACTACCATTGTACCATGAGGTGTGGTTTGTATACCACTGTTGGAGCATTTTAAGAATGTAAAAAGTTGAATTAGCTAAAGAACAACATTTCTGGGATCGACTTCATTCATGATATCCAAGATAGAAAGATGTTTTTTTTCCCCACGTTGGCTAATTCTGTGACACTATTGCTACACATGTGTTAACTCACAACAATAACAATTAGACATCAATCCCCTAGAGCAGGGATGTCAAACACCAGCTCTCCAGATGTTGCTGAACGCCAACTCCCTTGATTCATTGTCCATCTATTGGATTCAAAGATTTCTGGGAATTATAGGCCATCAAAATGGGAGAGGGATCAGCGACTGACATCCCTGCCCTAGAGGAACAGTTAAAAGATACATAATGGATAAAGTAATCAAATTGGCATTTTTGTTCATTTATGCAGTTTTTCACGTAAGCCGTATCTTGTATTTTCATGCAACCAACAATCAAAATTGGCTGCTACATACTGTAATCAAAAGGATCTCTCAGCTCCCACATACAGTAATAAGAAATAGTAGATACCCAACACCAGGATTTAAATAAGGAGAATTTTTATTCCACCAAAGTTGACCTGGGGAAGGTTTAGATCCTCCAAGAAGTTCTTCCTCAAGCCTAGGGTAATGTTTTGATCCTAGAAGAAGATATTTCCCTAGCCTAGGGCAAAGTTTCGATCCTACAAGATAATCTTTGTTAAATTTAGGACAACATTTAATCTTCTAACAAGTTCTTTGTCGAGCCTACGGCACCGTTACGATACTACAAGAAAGTCAAGCCTAGGACAACATTTTGAAGAAGGTCTTTTTCAAGCATAGGGCAACATTTTTCGATCCTACCAGAAGGAGCTCTTTGTCAAGCCTAGGGTTGACAAAGATCCTCTTGTAGGATTGAAATACTGTCCATGTTCACCTTGGTGGAATAAAAATACCCCTTATCTAAATCCTGATGTTGTCTGTCTACTATTGATTAATATTATTTTTGAAGCAGCCTGTCGTGCATTGAGACATTGATTGGATCCTGCAAGGGTTTGATGCTGGACTCAGGAGTCCTTGGAGTTGATCTGGGAGGCCGTTCATCCAAACAACAATGCACATGTATACATAGAGTACACTGAGTTTTATCTGTTACCATGTGAATGACTTACACAGAGGCACCCAGGTACACAAGGTTGGAGCACCAAGCAAAATCATGATTGTATTCACTGGTCGTCGAAGAAAATACAGTACATATACACAGCTATCCTTTAATATTGGTTATGTTGTAATGTTATACCATTGTAAAGTGTAGCTCTATTGATGGTTTGAGGAAGGAACAGTTATTTTTGAGTTTAGCTTTCATCCGAAGAAGACATAGTGCCTATGTCATCGAGGACTCCAACCAAAAAGGGAGATGTGGTCATCAAAAGAGTGATTCTGATTTCATCAGCATGTGTTTCTATATGTTTGTCTGCCTTCCCTATTTTCCTTCACAGTCCCCAACCTCCCTCCCTTCCTGACTCCATCCCCGCGTCTTAATTAATCCTAATAAAGTCTCATTTGTTATGGTTCTTGGTGGGAAGCAGTGTGGGTGTGGGAAGTAGTTATCGCAGAATGAGGTGCTGTTATTTTAGTGGTAAGATTCTTCATGTCATTGCATTAGTTTCATACCCTCTCTCCTTTCCTCCCTTATCTACCACATTATTTCTTGAGATTTATACAAAATCTCTCACCAGTTCACCCCCTACATGGCTGAACTCCCACGTGGCCTCTGGATCTAAACACCCCCAGATTTTTTTTCACATTACCTCTCTTTGTATCCATGTGAGTGGGGTGACAGCAGTTTATGCTTTCTTTTTTCTCATGTAGTCATTCCACAACCCTCCCGTCTATATTGCCCTTTCACAGGACCGTATCACTCTCCATTAGTTACCGTCTTAAATATGGGACTAAATTGAACGTATGATTCTGGTGCGGTATCCACGGTCCTGGAAACGTGCTGTTCTGGTTTTCGGCATGATTTTGCATGACGGGCTAGCTTTTTTGCAGTCTTTGCTACGGGAGTGGGTCTTTTGATCAGCAGAACATTTTGTTTTTGCTTGCTATTTTTATTGTGTGGATACATTATTTTCATTCTTTTTTTTATGTGGTTTGGTGCCTGTGTATCCGTGGGTTTTTAGATGTGGACGACAAGTGCATCTCTCACTGATTCTGCTTTCGCTTCCTTACATTGTTTTCTCTTCTTACAGATATCCGAGACACAGGGGCTAAACCGGTTATGGTTTATATACATGGAGGCTCATACATGGAGGGAAGCGGGAATATGATTGATGGAAGCGTATTGGCCAGCTATGGGAATGTCATTGTCATCACCTTAAACTATCGCGTGGGCGTACTGGGTCAGTGAATATCCGACATGTATTTGACATGGGTTTTAATTCATCCTCAATCTTTCCATCCCTATGTACCCTCTTGTTTATTATTTTGTTTTCCCTGTCTTTCGCATCCTTTAAGATTCCTGTTGTGTTACCCCCTTACGCTAACTCTACTTTTTCTGTAATTACTGAAATGACCATGAATAATTAATAAAGCTTATTATGAAATCTCCCTGTGGAGTCGCCAGAGTTAATGATCTCCTAGAGATTATAATGCCGGGGCTGGTAAGTATAGATTTTACCAGGTATCAATGCTCCATAGTTATTCTTCTACAAGTCACATTCTTCCCTTTTTACTGCATCTATCTGCTTCTCTTGTGTAAATTGTTATCTTGATAATATACACATAGACATACACATATATGTCAGGCTACACGTGTACCTTTCATTTATTTTGGAAAGAAATCTGCAGAATTTTCTTAAAGCGTTAGAAGACTTAATGAACGAATGCCCTGGCACCATTTGTAAGCACGAGGTTCAACTTCATTTTCAGCTACAAGACCAATCAGATCAACCATTATCTGGATCCTTTCTTGGGAAAAAACCATTGGAAGCCATATCTTGTACCATGCAATCAGAGATTTAGACAATGCCAGGTGATCTAAAATGCAAACCTGGACCAAAATAGTGTATCAACTCCTTTTATAATAGTACCATCGTATGCCAAGTCTTCCGTGGATATTAGACACAATATTCAGATTCTGATCAATTCAAATCAACGAAAGGACACTGCTATAAATAAACTGAAAGACTAATTGCACAGGACCAATTTGTGTTTGTGTGATGTACTTCAGTTCATGCCGTATCACCCATCAGTACAATTTGAGGGTACAATGCTTTAAAGAATATACAGGGTTATTCAGAGAGCGGTGAAAAGCAGGAGAATGGCTGGAGAATGGAAAATTCTATGTCAAAATACCAAGAATTTTCCATTCTCCAGTCATTATTCTGCTTTTCACCGCTCTCTGAATAACCCTGATAGAGGTGCATCACATTAAGGCTGTGTTCACACAAGCACACTGAGTGTGTCTGTGTGACAGCTCCTCCCTTCGTCCGTCGCAGCTTTGTGACGCCTCAACGGGGAGGGCCATACATTGTAGCGTGTGCATTAGTGGTGTGCGCTGCACAGGACGTGCTTTCAACCTCACCGTCAAAAGGCTACAACGGACGTAGGATGGGGCTACAAAGCCCGAACCTCCATAAGAGGATCGAGCTTTGTAGCGCTGAACGCACTATCTGCACTCAGTGAGGTGGCCACACGGGCGTCAGAGTGAAAGGAACGTCCACTCTCACGGACATTCCTTCCACTCTCAAAAACGCTTGTGTGACCGCAGCCTAAACCGAAATCAGAGCGAGTTGGCTGTGGTGCAGTCCACTTGTTCACTACCCTACCATTGCTCGTGGGGAAGGGGTTAAATCAGATGTGGTGAGATCTGTCATCTCCTCTGATGTAACCCCTCAACTACTGGTCATGCCCAAAGGTTCATTCATCAGCAACAAATTGCTTTTTTGCAAAACATTTAGGGCCCTATTCCATTCTAGACGGTAACATGGAGACGGTAAGCAGCATAACGTGCGCTTGCAGAATTATCCCTTACCGTCTCCATGTTAAATTCCTATTCCAGGGAAGGTGCTAACTCGTCCCGGAACGCGGCACCTGATACCCGCAATAACATTTTCCGTGCTATCCATGGGACTCCATGGAGGTTTGCTCTTCCTGGCCGCGAGCTCTGTATGACCTCACTCTCGTGAGATCATGTAGCGCTGCAGAGTGATCGAGGAGGAAGACTAGGAACTGTTTGGGCGAGAAGAAGCGGTGGATCGGGCCATCCTTTTCACCGCGGGATGAGAGGTGAGTCTGGGATTTTTAGGCGGGGTTAGGGCATTTTAAATGGTTTTGCATTTTCAGAATATTTTAACAACAGCTTTTCGGTGTTGTTAAGATTTTGCACTTCACGTCCCGACGGTAATTTGCACCTAAACGTTGTAATATCTAATTTGTCGAGATGGAAAAAATAGATTGCGCTCCCCATGTTAGATGATGGAGACGCAAAGTACAGTAAGCTCACGCAATTTCACTCCAGTGTAGCGTCAACAATGGAATATCAATGCCAGACGTTACTCTTACTGTTCTTAGTGCTAACGCTTACATATGGAGATGCAACACGAGCACCAACTATGGAATAGAGCCCTTAGTCTGGATTTCAGACAAACTGAATCCTTGGTCCAATGTAATTAGGCCTAATCAATCTGATCATAATTTGTGGATGATCTGAATGTTTTTTCCTGTGCACACGTCTATTGGCTATTATGCTTCAACGAAAAGAAAAATATGGAGGAAATAAATCCGTCTGTATCACATGATGCGTGACAGGGTCATGGTCAGATGAGCCTCACTGATGTGTACCTTAAACGTCCTTGTATCCCTGAGATAACCCATAGATTTGCATATTATTACATTTCATAAAATACTGCAATGTCTTATGTCTAGCTGTGATTATAATAAAGCTTGGTGACATAGCTTCCTGAAAGGCATTTTGGGCAGCTTTCCTAATACATGTATTGCTTGAATATGTATGAGTGTGAAATTGCAATTTTGTTTGTGGCAATTCAACCTCACCTCGAGTGGAAACTATTCTTTGTTTTAAGCGCGGCTGTTTTTTTTTCCATAGGGTTCCTGAGTACGGGGGATCAGGCAGCAAAGGGAAATTATGGCCTGTTGGACCAAATCCAGGCTCTGCGTTGGGTGAGTGAGAATGTGGGTCACTTTGGTGGAGACGCCCACAGGATCACTGTGTTTGGATCTGGCATCGGAGCATCTTGTGTCAGCCTTCTAACACTATCTCACCATTCAGAAGGTACATGTACAAAGTGATGCAAACACACGATTTACCCGTTATTTATATTGCGGTACAGTGCTCCGTCGCATCCGGATGCTTCCCTACATCCCTTTGATCTTCATTCATTGTGACTGAATCTAACATCGATGTTAATTGTTTCCTCCATTTCTTTTATCATCGAATTGCATTATTGTCACATCTTCATGACCTCGTGCCGTGACCCCCACATCTGTGTGTCTGTCCCACCACATTAAAGGTTTATGGATTACCTGACATTATTCCATGATTCCATCACCTGATGTCTGAGGCCAACTACAAAGGTACTAAAATTTCTGTGTGTTTTTGTTCTCTGCTCTCCTCCTGTTACATCACATGGGTTGTGTCTTCCATTTCTAACTTAGATTTCATATTTTCATCTGCATTTCCATTCGTTATGTTCTTTTCCTCCTCTTTTTGTGCAGCTCCGTGATTCTCTGTACCTTGCCACTTTCTCCCCCTTCCTCCTTCCACCCCCTCCTTTTTCTTCATCTCTCTTCTTTTTAAAAAGATCCTCTTGTGCTGTATTTTCTTCCCTGGCACACACTGAGACCAGCTGGGCAGGAAGTTGAGCTGCTGATCTCTTTGTATCTGTGTCTGTCCGTCTTTCTGTCTAACACTTTCAGATGCAAGGATTTAAACCAGAATTACCCACTTCAAAGGATAGCATAATTATGTTATGTTGCCATATCTTCTAGTATCTTAATTAGAATACATTTAGACCTCTTAGTTTTTTCAAGGATATGTATTCATGGTGTAATCTGTAGAATGCTATGTTTATTTCACGTGTTTCCAACAGGTCTATGTTATTCACATAAATCTGGTCTCCTATGACAGGTCTGTTCCAGAGAGCAATTATACAAAGCGGTTCAGCACTTTCAAGTTGGGCCGTCAATTACCAGCCGGTGAAATACACAAGAATGCTTGCAGAGAAGGTTGGCTGCAATGTACTTGATACTGTGGACATGGTGGACTGCCTTCGACAGAAGAGTGCCAAAGAGCTTGTGGAACAGGACATCCAACCAGCACGGTATCACGTAGCTTTTGGACCAGTTATCGATGGAGATGTAATTCCAGATGACCCGGAGATTCTCATGGAACAAGGAGAGTTCCTCAACTATGACATAATGCTGGGAGTTAACCAAGGCGAAGGTCTTAAGTTTGTGGAGAACGTGGTTGATGCGGAAGATGGTGTTTCCGGGAGCGACTTTGATTACTCCGTATCCAACTTTGTAGACAATCTGTATGGGTACCCAGAAGGTAAAGACACTCTTCGTGAAACCATAAAGTTTATGTACACGGACTGGGCTGATCGAGATAACCCTGAAACACGGCGCAAGACTCTTGTGGCATTGTTCACTGACCACCAATGGGTAGAACCATCAGTGGTGACTGCTGACTTACATGCTCGTTATGGCTCACCAACATACTTCTATGCCTTTTACCACCACTGCCAGAGCCTCATGAAGCCGCCATGGTCTGATGCAGCCCATGGAGATGAGGTGCCCTATGTTTTTGGGGTCCCGATGGTGGGTCCAACTGATCTTTTCCCATGTAACTTCTCAAAGAATGATGTGATGCTGAGCGCTGTAGTTATGACATACTGGACCAACTTTGCCAAAACTGGGTAAGCAATCTTAAATATATATGAATTTTTAGGTGTGTATTTTGTAGCTGACAGTATTTGTGCGTTCAGTATATAAATACATTAATTGTATTGGAAACTTAATCTTATTGCTAGATTGTGTGTGCGAGTGGGGTTTCAGATTTGTCTGTGGGTTTGCAGAAAACGTTTACGGAGAGTGGAAAGAATAGCTCTTACAGTTCGATAACTGTATAGCACAAATCCATCAGATGATTTTGGTTGGTTTTTGGTCTATTTTGAGCTTTTTTGTGGCTTTGAGGAGTGTGTACCTCCTTAAATAATGAATACGTTCCTCACTTCTTTAGTACATTTATGAATAATGGAGCACATTCTGAAAAATAATAAGGTCCCAGGGCAATTGTAGAATTCTACTTTTCAATTTGTCTTTTGTGTTGAATCCCTGCTGTTGTTCAGACATTTACCTCAGATCTCTCTTCCACAGTGACCCCAACAAACCTGTGCCTCAAGACACTAAGTTCATCCATACCAAGGCAAACCGCTTTGAGGAGGTGGCATGGTCCAAGTATAATCCTCGTGACCAGCTGTACTTGCACATCGGATTAAAGCCAAGGGTGCGTGATCACTACAGAGCCACAAAGGTAGCATTCTGGAAACACCTGGTGCCACATCTTTATAATTTGCATGACATGTTCCATTACACCTCAACTACCACCAAGGTGCCACCATCGGATACAACTCAAAACTCCCATATAACTCGTCGACCCAAGGTCTGGGATTCTAAACGGCCAGGAGTTACACCCACTTTCAATGGTCCAGCATCCAAGTGGAATCCAGAACTGGATCCTGTCGATCCTGTCGTCATCCAAGATCCACGTGACTACTCCACAGAGCTAAGCGTTACGATTGCTGTAGGAGCGTCCCTTTTGTTTCTTAATGTCCTGGCATTTGCTGCACTCTACTACCGCAATGACAAGAGGCGTCAAGACACACA
Source organism: Leptobrachium leishanense (assembly GCA_009667805.1). Taxonomy (NCBI): domain Eukaryota; kingdom Metazoa; phylum Chordata; class Amphibia; order Anura; family Megophryidae; genus Leptobrachium; species Leptobrachium leishanense. The sequence continues at coordinate 122,928,448 of CM019071.1, forward strand.
GCGTCAGCCTAGTCCCCAGCGTTCCACTGCTACAAGGGACCCAGCCCACAGTCCTGTACCCCCTGAAGAACTAAACTCTCTACAGATAAATGCGAGCCATCCTGAGTGTGATGGAGGGGTAGTCACCAGCCATGATAACCTACGTATGGCAACACTTCCTGATTATACGCTTACTTTACGCCGTTCTCCTGATGACATCCCTCTCATGACACCTAACACAATCACCATGATCCCAAACTCTCTGGTGGGACTTCAAAGCCTTCATCCATACAACACTTTTTCTGCTGGCTTCAACAGCACTGGCCTCCCCCACTCACACTCCACCACTAGAGTATAGCGCTCTACCATATTGCTCTTTCCCCTTGCCCTGACACTGGGCCACATCAAAATGCCGACAGACAAGGGGGAGGAATGATACATTCCATGCCCCCCCAAAGAAGCGGGGGGACAGGTGCGGGGCATCTTTCATAAGGAAAAAGCCTGCCCAGTCCTGTCCCACCAAGAACACACATGTTCTGTGCTCGTTTCCTTAAAGTGCTTTTACTCAGGTGGAGGCACATAAAGAGTAAGAAACTTGTCTGAGAATGGAGGCTTGGTTTTGCCATGAAACAGTTTGAATCAAGATGAAAAAGACCATCGGGAAAGAGGCTGCAAAAGAAGGGAGACAAGCCCCATGCATTACTATTTTCCACTCCCGACCGACCCTACCATCCACTTGCTTTTGACCTTCAGGCAACCCCATGCCCTCAGGATCTAAAAACTTGTTCTACTTGGGACAATGTGCCACAGAGTTGAAACATTTACTTTTTGCCATGGTGTGGAAGGATTGTATGCTTTTTATTTGCTTGACATTGTCCACAAACTGATATGACCGGTGCGAGAAAACAAAATGCCAAGAAAGGAAAGGATGGGAGGTCCCATGAACAGAGGACTGCCGATAACTTCCTCCTTTTTAATCACCAACAGACACATGTTCCACGTCCCCATGTCTTAAATGTGTGCCAAATTCATACACCAGCTGTAAAGGGCATGGTAGAACAACTACTACTTCAACAACCTTTCGTCAACCGTAAAATAGTGGTAAAAAGATGTTTAATAGGATAGTCTTATGGGCTGGTGGCAGGCTGCCGAAATTTATTGAGTGTAATCATAGGCGTGTAAGCCCATATTTTAGGCTGTGCACACATGTTACATGTATTACTTACAAACTGCAAATATTCAGAAACTGGTCATTTTCATGTTGTTTTATCATGTACCTAATAAGAAAAATGGTAAATGGTTTCCTTAAAGGATGAATACATCAAGCAGGCGGACCCTCCTGCGCGCGCCTATGGGGGGTAATGTTTACCAATGTTATAATAACCGCCAAACTATAACTATGTGCCAAATTGAGACAGCTCCCAACAGGAACAGGCCTTGTCGGTCGGGGGTTTGCTCTCTCCCAGCCATGGATATAGATAACGGGCGAAGAAGTCGGTTTTAGCTGTCAAGTGTCTTGATATTGTGATGTCATCGTTTCTGAGGCTACACAAGTGAAATGCACAGGTGCGAGGTGAGATATTAACAACTGAAACTACGTAGCTGACTTGGTTTGGGATACTCTATTGGAGCTTAATGCACCTCCCGTTATGTGTATTCAGTTAATAGACTAGTGGATATTAATATACAATGGTCACCATGGCAGCAGAGACCTTGTTTACTATATATATATGTATACATGCACACACTCCGACACTCCAGCCTTGGCCTCCCAGGATATGTTTGTATTTTGGTCTGGAGGAAACTTTTGTATGGGTATTGTGTATACTATATGTAATCTTGTGTGATTATTTATATATATATTATATATATATATATATATATATATATACACTCACACATAGATGCTAACGAGCAAATGATGTACATATGAATACTCACATAAATGTCTGCTACCCATCTCCCCCACCTGGGGCCCCCCCAACACCTTTGCAGCTTTTCTACCATTTGCCATAATTTTTGGACATGGGTTTTGTGACACCGAGGGATGCCATGGGTTCAAGGGACAGTTTTGTGACACAGAGGAACACCTGGGGTCAGTATTTATAGAATGTATTTATACTGTATCACAGGAGAGTAGACAATGTATTCCAAATAAAGAAAACTCATATTTTTCATGTTGGTACTTTTTTTTGTATTCATATTAGACTACAGTAGACTGGTAAAGCAGGGACGTGCCATCAGGGGAGGCAGTTGAGGCAGAGCCTCACCTGCCATTAAACAATAAAATAATAAAAGAAAATAAACTCACCGGCTCCGCTCTCCCCTGCCGTTGGCTCCGTCCTCTGCCTCTGCATACAATGCACACATTCTTTTTCCAGCCTACGCAATTTGCATAGCGGGACGCTTCCCCGCTACGTTAATCGCATAAGCTGCTCAATAAGTCTGCACCACGCGTTTTTTCAAATAGGAACACGCGCGCACTGCCTACTTTCTGAACACTGCTCGTCAGAGCCTCAGAGAGACACAGAGAGCAATGGAATAGCTTGGACCAATGGGAAAGCGTCATTGGTCCAAACCATTCAAAAAACAGCCTGCATTGGAGGCTGGCCTCTGATTGACAGGAAGGGAACTGACAGCTCCCTTTAGTGGCGGATACAGAGTAGGCACAGGCAATGAAACAGCTTTTCTATCTTTTTTTTTTAATTGTAAAGTATATGACATGGTGAAAATAATGGTATATTTAGAAAGTCCATTTGACTTTGAAAAAAACGGTATATGATATGTGTGGGTACAGTGAATGAGTAAAATCTAAATTACAGCTAAACACAAACCGTGGAAAGTTAGTTAATATCTGTGTATATCTGGCTCTGATACTACCCAGTGCCTCACCAGCCACTGACCTCACCGCACGTCCCTGCAGTAAAGTATGCCAAAAATAAAATATGGCTTGAAGAGGTCTTGATCACATTATCAGGTCTATTCAATAAAGATGAAACTCAGGAGAAGGACAGGAGAAGTGAAAATTCTAGGTCAAAATAGCCAAACCAGAAAAATTCTCCCATTTATCTCACTTTCCAAATCGGCTATTTGGTCTAGATTCTCTTCTCCTGCCAGTTCTCGCGAGTTTCACCTTTTAGTGAATAGACCTGTATATATATATGAGAGCAACTTCACTGGTGCAGATTTAAGATAAAGTGCTAATGTCACAGTTGGTGTGATATAAAGTGCAACAGTTTATGCAATATAAGGTGCAACAATTTATACAGTATTAAAGTGCAACAATGTATACATTATTAAAGTGCAACAGTGACAACTTGGGTGCATAAAAAGAGCCAGCACAGCACGTTGATAGGTACAGATGTCCGTGTCAGCGTTAAAGTGACCGGTGCAGTCTGAGTATATGTACTGGACGTCTATTAGTGAGTATACACAAAATGATGACCTGGATTGTCACTGGACAGATGACGTTAAGTAGGCATGTGGAAAACAGCGACTTAGAATTACCGAGTAGCACATGAGCAGATACCTTGCAGATGGAGAATTGACAAGAGGTTGTCCATTTGAGAGTGAGAATTTTTCTTATTCGATCATTTTGACATAAAATTTGTAATTCTCTTATCGGTTTTAAGAAAAATTATGTGTAGGTGTGCATCAAAAAGTATACATGGAATTTATTTTATGATTCTGAATTAGTTTTTCCTGTAACTGATTAATGATGGTTAACATACCTGGTACAAGCTGGGATGTCAAACTCAGGCCTCCCAGCTATACTGAAGCTCCAATGATTCTCTGTCCATCTACTGCAGTGGTTCCAACTGCGATCCTCAGGTCCCCCTAACAGGCCAGTTTTTCCAGATAGCTGAAGCACAGCACAGGTGACATGATTTACTGCTCAGTGATTGCAGGATTCAGTCTGCATTTCCCCAAGGTGATCCTTGAAACCTGTCCTGTTGGGAGTACTTGAGGACAGCGATTGGGAACCACTGATCTACTGCATTCCGTGAACTGAGGGAATTGTAGTGTAGGCCAGCAACATCTGGGAGGCTGGAGTTTGACGTCCCTGCTGCACAGTCTGACAAATGAAGCACCCCGACAATTGCACTCCATAAGCAGCACCAGGGATCCGGCTCCATGCTGCAGGTATCCGTTATCTCACTCTCGCAAGATCAGGCAGAGCCGCAGAGTGATCGCGGAGGAAGACTGGGAACTATTTCTTTCCAGTCTCACTCTGCGACAAGAAGCGGCGGATTGGGCCACCGTTCTCACCAGGGGATGAGAATTCAGCATGGGATTTATTGGGGGGGAAGGTAAATGAGTTTGCAAATGCAGAATCATTTAGCCCCAGCTTTTAGGAGTAGCTAAAATTTTGACTTGCGCATTCCTGTGTTAATTAGCACTAGCACTTTGTAATACCTTACTTATCCTAACGCTGATTACGCTTCCCATGTTAAGTATAGGTAAGTTCGCGGAGCTAGCGCAAAAACCAAGGCGCTAACTGATTTTATTGGTGAAGCGTCAGGAAGGTAATATGGGGGGGGGGGGTTACAGTCACTTATCCAGGAGATAACACTTACACATCCAAACGCTAGCGTTAGCGTTCACTAGGCTATAGTGCCCACAGTATAGTATGCAGGTGCTGAAAGGATGCAACACAGTGTGAGGGCTGATAATGGAAAAGGAGCCCAATATGTAGAGGTGACACTATTAAGAGCAATTGTAATCATAGAGTTCTGGCAAACTGAATCAAGAGAGCAAGATCAAAGACTAATAGGGTTATTCAGAGAGAGGTGATACTCAGGAGAATGACAGGAGAAGTGAAAATTCTAGGTCAAAATAGCCAAACCAGAAAACCATTTTCCCCTTTGCTCTAGATTGTTCTCTTCTCCTGCCAGTTCTCCTGGTTTTCACCTTTCTCTGAATATCCCTGATACTCTGAAGGAAGTCCATAGCATGTGTACAGGTACCTTGAAGTCCAGCCCCCCCCCCTAAGTTGTCAATGTCCTATTTGACAGTTGTACTTCAGCAACATCGGGGAGGCCAGAATTTGACAGCCCTTCACTAGTCCTTGCAATCTTGTCTCCCTCCACACCAGCTCCTCTAGATTGTAAGATCTCTGAGCATGGTCCTCTACAGTCTATACCTCTTGCCATTGGTTCCTTAAGTTTGTTTGTAATTTTGTTATTTGTAATCCCCCATTTTCATTGTATGAGTAATGCACACAGCTGCCGAATCCGTTGTCCCTATCAGGTCACTACAAGAAGAAGATCCTACTTGGACAACGACACCAAAAATGTTGTACACAACCACCGTTGATGCTTCAGAAAACTCTGGAGGAACCTGTTACTTTGCAAATCCAGAAATACAAGATGGGACCAGGAACACCGCGTCGCGTAATACAATAGATGCAATGTTGGTAAATAAAACACTTAAGGGGTTATTCACAGAGCACTGAAATGTTGCAGAGATTTTGGTACTTTGTCATTCCCCGCACTTCGGGGAATCAAATTTCCCCACCCTGCAGTGAATTCAGCAATCACGGCAGGGTCCAGAGTGCAGGGAAGGGGACTTGGAAATCCACCGAAAATAAGCTGAAAAACCGCATCTGATACGATCCGAAGTATCGGATCACTCAAACTGTCAGAAAAAACACGCCGTACATGTCCGGATAAAAAGTCGACGAGCTGCCGAACACAGTGCAGACGAGCCGCCGGAAAAAGCCAACAAGTTGTTGAATGGGGTAAAAAAAAACCAAAAAAAAAACATTGAAAGTGTCAACATTTAAACGCTGTTTGCAAAAAAGCTACTGGACTAAAATGTCTGTAATTAACATATAAGGTCCTATGAATGATAATAAAAAGATCTGTTACAGAAAAAAGAAAAAACGCTATTAAAAAAAAACAGAAAAAAGATTTTGCTGAAAAAAATCCTAAAAAATTTATAAATAAAGCGACTTTTTGCTGCAGATTAAAAGAATAAACAGTTTATTAGATATAAAAACAGGAATATTTTTAACATTGAAGCCTATGGGGTTCGCCTGAATTTATTTATTTAGCAAAGGATTTTACCAGGAAGGTTACATTGAGATTTCTCTCGTTTTCAAGTATGTCCCAGGGGCGGATCCAGGGGGGGGCAACGGGGCAATTGCCCCCCTCCCCGAGCAGTGCAGATGCCAGGCTGTCCTCCAGAGCTCAAATCACGATGTGTGCAGTGAATGCAGACATGGCGATTTGCAGAGGCACACACTGCGCAGAAGCACTGTGGATTGCCCCTCCCAGTCATGTGTCAGGGGCGTGTCACGTGGTGATCCTTTTCCCAGTGACCATGTGGCTGAGCCTGTCTCCTTCCATTCCTGCCTGACAGTCACAGGAAAGGGCTGGATCTGAGGAGAGAGGGGCTGGAGCCTCCATGCAGGGACACCAGGGAGGTAAGTAATGGGTCCCTGAGAGTTTGATCCTTCCTCCAGGGTGTATAAGAAAGCTAGAGCTGCACAGTAAAAAACCTCTCAGATATGAGTCTGTAAACTGCTCCTCTAGATTGTAAGCTCCTGGGTGCCCTCTGCTCCTCTAGATTGTAAGCTCCTGGGTGCCCTCTGCTCCTCTCGATTGTAAGCTCCTGGGTGCCCTCTGCTCCTCTAGATTGTAAACTCCTGTGAGCCGGACCCTCTGCTCCTCTAGATTGTAAGCTCCTGTGAGCCGGGCCCTCTGCTCCTCTAGATTGTAAGCTCCTGTGAGCCGGGCCCTCTGCTCCTCTAGATTGTAAGCTCCTGTGAGCCGGGCCCTCTGCTCCTCTAGATTGTAAACTCCCGTGAGCCGGACCCTCTGCTCCTCTAGATTGTAAATTCCTGTGAGCCGGGCCCTCTGCTCCTCTAGATTGTAAACTCCCGTGAGCCGGGCCCTCTGCTCCTCTAGATTGTAAACTCCCGTGAGCCGGGCCCTCTGCTCCTCTAGATTGTAAACTCCCGTGAGCCGGACCCTCTGCTCCTCTAGATTATAAACTCCCGTGAGCCGGACCCTCTGCTCCTCTAGATTGTAAACTCCCGTGAGCCGGACCCACTGCTCCTCTAGATTGTAAACTCCCGTGAGCCGGGCCCTCTGCTCCTCGAGATTGTAAGCTCCTGTGAGCGGGCCCTCTGCTCCTCTAGATTGTAAACTCCCGTGAGCCGGGCCCTCTGCTCCTCTAGATTGTAAACTCCCGTGAGCCGGACCCTCTGCTCCTCTAGATTGTAAACTCCCGTGAGCCGGGCCCTCTGCTCCTCTAGATTGTAAACTCCCGTGAGCCGGGCCCTCTGCTCCTCTAGATTGTAAGCTCCTGTGAGCCGGGCCCTCTGCTCCTCTAGATTGTAAGCTCCTGTGAGCCGGGCCCTCTGCTCCTCTAGATTGTAAGCTCCTGTGAGCTGGGCCCTCTGTAAATTCTAGTGAGTCAGGCTCTCTGCTAAAACGCCTTATTTTCTGTCAGTGCCCCTCCCGAGACTAGTCTCTGGATCCGCCCCTCGTATGTCCTCAAGAACATTGAATTGTTGCATTTTATTACTTTGTATTTCTGTAAGATAAAAACACAAATATACAGATTAACATTTCATGGGAAGGACTAGATCCTTGGGCTAATTAGGGAGATTGGCAAAGTGGAAGCAGCTGGAAAGGAAGCTACAAATTTTAGACCAGCTCTGGGTGGGACAGCAGAGTCCAGAAGCAGGCCCTGTGCAGAGGATAATGTTAGATGGAAGCTTGGGTTCAGAGTCCAGAAGCAGGCCCTGTGAATAAACCTGTCGAATGAAACCACCGAACAGCACGGCACTTCGGCAACTTTTCACTGCTGTTTGGTGTCGCTGAATAGATTAACCAAAATTTGGTGAATTGCCTGCTTTCTTAATAGCTGAATGGCCAGGAAATGGCACCGTATGGAGAAATTCACTGTTCGGTGCCATTTCAGGGCCAGATCAGCTCTTTGCGAATAACCCTATTAAGCTGCGAATGCAGCCTTTTTCTAACCTAATAGCAGCCGAAGTGTTATATTTTCCTGATAGACTATCATTTGGATGATATGGTATCTCTGGACATATAGAAAAAAGAGAGGCATCACTGGAAAGGCCACAGTCTGTTCTTTCCAACGATGCCCCTCTTTAACCCCTTACAGGCATGATGACGCCAGTTAGGGAATTCTCCCCTAGCTGCCCAGGGATTTCCTGTGGAATCCCTATTGTAGAGATAGGAGGTTCTTTGGACCTCTGTATCTCCAGATCGGTGGCAGCTAGAGGGTCATGGCCTTCCCAATGATACCAAACATGACCAGCTTACGTGTAGAATTTTTTTTTAAAAAAAGTTAAATAAATAAAAAATTATTAATACAACTTTATTGTTTACTTTTCGGTTCTAATGTGAAAAATGATGCTGCACTAATGAAAAATGCTGTGTTTTCACTCCTAGCTAAACCTATGTATTTTCTCAGAAAAATACAGTAACGAGGTCCCATTTATAATTTTTTAACAAGTGTACCCCATAGAATATATAAGCGCAAAGGCTTGGATGATAAAAAGTGAAAAAAATCCTTTTACGTGCTGTAGAGATGATTGAAATTTTAATGAAAATTCAAATTTTTTTTTACATTTTTTGTTATAAATATTCTGGCAGGGCATGACGTATACATATAACAATGATATATTCTGAATCTGCCGAAAAAAAAAGGATATATAATTTGTGTGGGTCCTACAATAAACCATGACTTCAAGTTGCGTTTTAAACATGATGAGCACAAAGTGGTGAAAAAGAGCTCAGCACACAGAGGTGAAATGGTTCAGCAGTGAAGGGGTTAAAAGAAAGATATAACCGAACCTAAAAAAGAACAAAAATCTTTTATTGCGTGGGTCAAATGGGAAATAATTCTCTATGCAAAAAATAGTGGAGGAACTTGGTCCCTATAAGTATTTATCATATACCTACACCTAACCTGCCTGTGGAGACACGGGTTTGATCCCGGCAAGAGCACCTCTCCAGTAAGTGTCCTTGGGCAAGACAGCTAACGGTACATACCCGCCACCCAGGACATACTTGAAAACAAGAGAAATCTCAATGTATGCTTCCTGGTAAAATCCTTTTTCAAAAAACCCCAAAAAAAACTCATTAGCATTTAGGACATGGGTCAGTATCCTTGGCCCTCCAGATGTGTTGAAACTACATCTCCCTTGATGCTCAGGCACTCATTAGGTTGGCAGAGACTCATGGGAAATGTTGTTCCAAAATGTCTAGAGGACCAAGGTTGCGGACCCTGATTTAGAGTATTCTTTGCTTGTTTATTCCTTCCCCCATCATCCTTATTGTTTTCTCTAATAATGTTCCCATCTTTGTCTCAAACCCTTTACACCTTTCAGAAGTTTAAGAAGATGGTCCTCAGTGGTTTTCTAGCTGCATAATACAACAGCATTCCGCCATCAATCGATTGGAAACAAGGAGTGGGCAATCCATCTTGAACATCTGCACCTAGGTTCTATCGGCCAAGACGTCTAATAAAAGCGATCCATTACATAAAGAAATCTTTATGGTCGTGTCTATAAAAAGCAATCCATTACTTAAAAGAAATATATACCGTCCAAATGATTTTCAAGCAGGCAAAAACACAAAACAACAGAGGAGACTTGAGCGTCAGATGTCGGGTGGATAAACGTAATCTTCATATACTTTGTTCTGTCCGTGAAAAGAATATAAGATTTTTCTCCATAAAAATTAATTACTTATACAGATCAATAACACAAGTGAAACAAGTGTAAACACAAGGTATTAATTATTAATATTTGAATATCAATGTAGAGATTTTGAGAAAAAAACATACCCAAGAGATAACACTTTTTTCAGACATAAGATTTTGAATAAATGTGTGTCGATGAGCCAGATACATTAAAGATCACAACAGAAGAGATGTCAATGTACCGAAGGATATTCACTAAAACTGTCCTTACTGTGGGTAAGGCTAGGGTCAGACTAACGCATTTTTTCGCGTTGTCCGTGAAAAAGGCGATCGAACGAATGGACGTATTTTTTCACGGAATACGCGATAGCGGTCATACGATGCGCATTTTCGGCCGTGATTTTGTACGGATCATCAATAAAACACTTTTTGCGTCTGGACGTTATGTTGGCCGGACATTAGCAGCGTCTGATGTCTCCTAAACACGCACACACGCCGCTAGCGGACGCAGCGCACTCTGTACGTCAGTACTAGCAGTTTGACGTTCTCGAAAAAATTCGTTCGTTTGCCACTTGCGTTGCGCGGCCGCACTTTCGTGCGGCCGTTCTTCGTATGCTGCCCGGCATTGGACGTAATTTGCTGCTAGCAAGGCCGTGATTAAGTGCGGCTAAACGCACGTTAATACTGCGCTCGTCTGACCCTAGCCTCACCAGGAATTGGGGATGTGCACCGATTTTTTTTTTTTCGTTTCGGTTTGGCTCGTTCGGGTTTTTAAACTTTTCGTTTCGGACGATTTTCGTTTCGGTTTGTTTCGTTTCAGCTGGTTTTTTCATATCGACTTTTTTATGGTGATATCGGAAATTTTTGGTCTTTTCGGATCGTCTGTTCTCTTCGTTTCAAAGGGTCTATTCGTTTTGATTAAGGCTAGGGTCAAACGAAAGTATTTTTACATGCGAACGTAAAAAAGTGCGTCCGAACGCATTGATGTATTTTTTCACGAATATGTGAAAACGGTCATACGATGCGCATGTTCGTGCGCAATGTTTTTCGAATCCAAACCAGGAAACTTTTTGCGTCTGGACGTTATGTTGGCCGGACACGAGCAGGGTCTGACGTCTCCGAATCACACACACACACACCGCTAGCGGGCGCAGCGCACTCTGTACGTCCGTACTAGAGGTTCTGCGTTCTCGAAAAAATGCGTTCATTTTCCACTTGCGTTGCGCGGCCGGACTTTCGTGCGACCGTACTTCGTATATTGGCTGTCATTGCCCGTCATTTGCTGCTAGTGCGGCCGTGATTAAGTGTGCCAGAACGCACGTTAAAAATGCTCTGGTCTGACCCCAGCCTAAGACGAATGGTATTTCGGTCGATACGGTAATTCTGCCGATTCTATCGTTTTTTATGAAAGATCCTTTTCTCTTATGAATATGCATTGCACAACTTTATTTAATCATATTAAAATTGTATGAAAGGAAAAAAAAATGATTTAAAAAACGCAAAAATACTGACCCAAATGGTCTGACTTTAAAAATAAAAACCAGAACAAAATGTTTTAAAATGGAAAAAAGCTGAACAAAATTATCTGAAATGAAAAAAAAAGACCAGAACAAAATAAATGATTTAGAACGAAAAAAATAATAATTAATTAATGCTGCATATGAATCCTCACACTGCCGGGCAGCACCTCTACAGTATAATTAATGCAGCATATGAATCCTCACACTGCCGGGAAGCACCTCTACAGTATAATTATTGCAGCATATGATTCCGCACACTGCCGGGCAACACCTCTACAGTATAATAATGCAGCATATGAATCCTCACACTGCCGGGCAGCACCTCTACAGTATAATAATGCAGCATATGAATCCTCACACTGCCGGGCAGCACCTCTACAGTATAATAATGCAGCATATGAATCCTCACACTGCCGGCAGCACCTCTACAGTATAATTATTGCAGCATATGAATCCTCACACTGCCGGGAAGCACCTCTACAGTATAATAATGCAGCATATGAATCCTCACACTGCCGGGCAGCACCTCTACAGTATAATTATTGCAGCATATGAATCCTCACACTGCCGGGAAGCACCTCTACAGTATAATTAATGCAGCATATGATTCCTCACACTGCCGGGCAGCACCTCTACAGTATAATTAATGCAGCATTTGAATCCTCACACTGCTGGGCAACACCTCTACAGTATAATTAATGCAGCATATGATTCCTCACACTGCCGGGCAGCACCTCTACAGTATAATTATTGCAGCATAGGAATCCTCACACTGCCGGGCAGCACCTCTACAGTATAATTATTGCAGCATATGTATCCTCACACTGCCGGGCAGCACCTCTACAGTATAATTAATGCAGCATTTGAATCCTCACACTGCCGGGCAGCACCTCTACAGTATAATTATTGCAGCATATGATTCCTCACACTGCCGGGCAGCACCTCTACAGTCCAATTAATGCAGCATATGAATCCTCACACTGCCGGGCAGCACCTCTACAGTATAATAATGCAGCATATGAATCCTCACACTGCCGGGCAGCACCTCTACAGTATAATTATTGCAGCATATGAATCCTCACACTGCCGGGCAGCACCTCTACAGTATAATTATTGCAGCATATGAATCCTCACACTGCCGGGCAGCACCTCCACAGTATAATAGTGCAGCATTTGAATCCGCACACTGCTGGGCAGCACCTTTACAGTATAATTATTGCAGCATATGAATCCTCACACTGCCGGCAGCACCTCTACAGTATAATTATTGCAGCATATGAATCCTCACACTGCCGGGCAGCACCTCCACAGTATAATAGTGCAGCATTTGAATCCGCACACTGCTGGGCAGCACCTTTACAGTATAATTATTGCAGCATATGAATCCTCACACTGCCGGGCAGCACCTCTACAGTATAATTATTGCAGCATATGAATCCTCACACTGCCGGCAGCACCTCCACAGTATAATTAATGCAGCATATGTATCCTCACACTGCTGGGCAGCACCTCTACAGTATAATTATTGCAGCATATGAATCCTCACACTGCCGGCAGCACCTCTACAGTATAATTAATGCAGCATATGTATCCTCACACTGCCGGGCAGCACCTCTACAGTATAATAATAATGCAGCATATGAATCCTCACACTGCCGGCAGCACCTCTACAGTATAATTACTGCAGCATTATTATACTGTAGAGGTGCTGCCCGGCAGTGTGAGGATGCATATGCTGCATTAATTATACTGTAGAGGTGGTGCCCGGCAGTGTGAGGATACATATACTGCATTAATTATACTGTAGAGGTGGTGCCCGGCAGTGTGAGGATACATATGCTGCATTAATTATACTGTAGAGGTGGTGCCCGGCAGTGTGTGGATTCATATGCTGCAACTGTCTAATTTGAAATGAACTATCAAATGGATATCGAGTAACTATCGAATTTGATCGAAACAATACGAAATTACGGAATCATCAATGGAATTGAAAAATACGATGTCCGAAATGACCGAAATGGAACCAAAATCACGAATGGAACGAAAATGACTTTCGATTTTACAAATTTCGCGTTCATACGAAATAACGAAATTATTTTGTTTCGGATCGGAATTTTTTTTGGATGCTGTGTATTTCGGTGCCGATCCGATTCGGAACATCAGACGAGTCCGAAGCACCGAATCGGCCCGATTCGTGAAAAAACCAAATCGGTCCGAATCGAAACGCCCATCCCTACAGGAAATCACAGTTTCACATTAACCTAAAATCACACTGGGACAAAGTATAGACATTAGGGACATCTCTAGCCTGTAAGCTCCTAGGAGCATGGCCCTCTACACCTCGTTTCCATCCTATGTTTGTTTATCTGTATCTCGTTCCCTTTGGTTATTGTAAAGCGCTGCGGGAACTGTTGGCGCTATATAAATGAGGATAATAAGTCACAAGGGGCCTAATCACAACACGTATCTTAAAGGTGAGATGCAAATGGAGAATGTTTGCTCCACTTGCCTTTAACGTCCGTATTCCGCCTGATCCACTTTGACAGCAGCACGAGTCGTAATACTGCCGGGCCGTAACAAGACAACACCAGGTGCACTACGCGCCGTTGGTGTTATCTATAGGGATGAGCTGTTCGGTTCGATCGGTTCGGAGTTAGATTTGCGAACTTTGAACTTTTTGGCGTGTTCGGTTCGAGTTCGAAAAAAAAATTATTTTGAAAAAAGTCTAAAAAATGCTTAAAAAATACTAAAAAATCTAGAAATAAAGAGACTCTTTACTGCAGAATATTCTAAGCAACGGTTTATTAGATATTGAATAAAAAAACTGCCCAGGGCAAGAAGGCACGCATGTGGGCGATGATTAGCAATGGACGGACTGTGTACGTCGTCAAGAAGTGGTATGTATAATAGCATAAACATGTTACATACACATAATACAGATTACATACATCTACCAACATATGTCAACACATGCTGCAGAGTAATGTATTATCTGTTTGTCAGACAAATGTGACTGTCATAAAACTATTCTGGCTTTATTTAAAATATTTGCACACGTGTACATTTTTCTGACACTTTCACACCTCAAAATTACATGTGCTTAGAGTGCATAAGGCTTGCATAGGATTTTTTGCACCGCCTGTGTGTTTCATCTTTAAAATGCTGCAATGGGTGATGTGGATTTTCTAGTTTACAAGGAAAGCATACTTTACAGTCTGCCTAATGTCTAGGTGCAAAGATTCCCACCTCTAAATGACATGTGCTTATGGCAGGGCTCTCAAACGGCGTAAACAACAGGTGTTAGTGTTTGGAAATAACGTGCTTCTAATTAGTCTGGTCTCATGAATTTGATACATTGCCTGCAGACTGGGTGTGGCTCCTACACATGTATGAACACTGTGCTTCTGAATTCTAAGAAGTGTTCATTTCTACTACATGTTCCTCTGATATGCTGTTTAACCCCTTAAGGACCAGGGCTCTGTAAAGCCAATCATTAATGATGTAGATGTTACGTCATTTGTCATCAAGGGCTTAATAAAATCTTTATCATACTCCTTAGATTTAAACATAATAATCCAGTATTTGTATGTCATGTACCTCTCCCGAAGGGCCTATGTGAGCATACAATTATTATTGTGTTAGATCTATAGTTTTGGTGCGTGGTGGAAGGGCTTGCTGTTTCTGCATTAGTAACACAACACAACGTGAAAATGTCTATCATAAAGCGTACAAGCTGAGTCCCTAGAGTCTCTGAATATCCATTGTCATATATACCTTGCTTTATACATATAATACATTCCCTCACCTAACAGGATAGTAGCCAGTCCCTGTGCATTTTAACCTTTTAAGGGAGGCTAGGTGTGGGTCTCTGATGGCGATATTTCTATACATCCTACAAATCTGCCACTTCACGGGCAGGTTATGGGGACCTCCTAGGCACGATATTTGAAGGAATTTTTCATTTTTATTTGTAACCCTTATTTTATGGAAAACTCACTGTTCCTTTAAAACGTTTTGTCCTTGTTTCCTGTCCCCCAGGGCCCGGACCCCCATACACCTTTTATGGCAAATATCTTACATATATGCCCTCTTGGAGGGCACTCTAAAATTCGAACTTTCGAGTCCCATTGACTTGCATTGAGTTCGGTTTGTGTTCGCGTTCGAACTCGAACTTTTGAAATTGTTAGAGTTCGAATGCGAACCGAACATGGGGGTGTTCGGCTCATCCCTAGATATCTACCCCAGGAGACCATAGGACTTCATGGAGATGGAGGAGATCTCTGCAAGAGCTTGTGCAAATGAGATCCAGCTGGGCAGCGGAGGGATAAGAGGAGAAACACTGGGAACTATTTGTTTCCAGTGTGTACCTTTGCCCGCAAAGTGAGGAAGCGGTGGATAACACCTCTCTCGCCACCAAGGGATCCGAGGTGAGGATGGGATTTTTGGGTGGGTTTAGTTTTGGGTGTTATGTGATAGTGGATTAGTGCAATCACTTAACACCAGTGTCTGAAAAAACATTATTCTTTTCAGAATAACATCAGGGAGGTGGTTGGAATAGCTCGTTCTCCATCTGCTAGTCCACATTAGCGTCTCCCATATAACGTTTAGGAGATGTTAATGTACTACAGTAACAACATGACGCTACATCCACTCAGCTTGCTTCTTGGATGGAATAGGGTGGGTAAAAAGTAAGCACAAGGGGCAGAGCCTGACTCAGACGGGATCGGCCACACTTTGGCAGAGCTCCGATATAACGATTACTATTTAGCGAATTTTCACACCTTTTCCGTAATCCTTTGCTGCTACCTGGCGCAGGAAATCCATCTAGATCGGGGGCTGTTGCGATTGGCACTGCTGTGTGCCCGGCAGCGATTCTGTGGGTCAGTAAGGTGCCGGAACCGACTTTGCAGCCTGGTGTGTTTGGCCATCTTGGAGACCAGCGGGAGTGCTCCGTCCTGTCCTCTTTTTCCCTCCTTCCATGTTTCAATCTGGGCCCCACCTCACGGTACGATGGGCAAGAAATCGGCAAAATGGAGTGGGTTGCTGACGGGTCCTCTGCGGCAGGATATCCGCGACTCTCTGGGCGGTGGGTGGCCATTGTATGAGGGACCTTCTTCCTCCACCCTGCCTCTGGGCTACGGTTTGTCGGATGAGGATGGCCTTTCTTGGTTGCGGGGAAGCAGCGATGAGGTGGATCAGCTTCTTTTGAAGCCCCCAGCACTAAAACAGAAGGTCAGGAAAGTCTCTGCAAAAAAAGTAACTAAAGCTTCTAAACGGCTTGCTACTCTTTCTGTGTCTCCCGATGCCTCCGTCACCCCGACAGCATCGCCTGGTTCCCTGACTAACGCTCTGGAGGAGGATTCTCAGCTAGCCACTAAACATGATATTCAACGAATGGTGGATGAGGTGCGGGCTATGTGGAGGGCCGATGTTGCAGGCAATAAAGCCGAGGTGTCCCTCGTACAGGAGCAGGTAGTGGAGATACAGGACCGTGCGACTGCGACTGAAGCAGCCCATGCTCACCTTTCTTCCAGAGTTGACTCCCTCCAGCTGCAGGTGGAAACTCTGACTCGGATAGTAGAAACATTGGACGCCCGACATCACCGGCAAAATGTCCGTATCCGGGGGGGTCCCGGAGACGGTACCACCCGAGGAGATCCTGGCATTTGCCAACCACCTGGCAGGCCACCTGCTGAAGCTCCCTGCAAAGCGATGGGGGACTTTGGCCTGGCGCTTCGCGTACGGTAGTCGGCAGCGGCTCTGACCGCAGCGTCGAGAGACCTGTTCAACGACTTGCCTTTTTTGACTCTGGTGGCATGCCGCAGGTATCGGGACGTAGTGGCCTGTCTACGGGCTAGGGAGGTCCTGTACAGGTGGGGGTGGCTGGCACCCTGCTTTTTACATATGACGCGGTGCCATATGTTTTCAGTGATCCGGATGAAGTGTGGCCAGTTCTTGACTCTTTGGGACTTTCCTGTGGGCCAAGGTCCACACCTGCCTGCGCTTTGGCCTCACCATCTTTGGATCCGGGCTGAATGCCTGCGGATTTTGCATTTTTCCTTCCGGAAACCTGTTGAATCCTGAGACTTTCCCATTGCTAACCTTTTTTGAGACCCTCCTCCCCCCACTCCTACCCCACTTTTTTTTTTTTTTTTTTATGTGTTCGATGTGTGATACAGAATACACCCCCTCCCCCCGTTAGTTCTGCACTCATTTTTTCTGCTCTGGGTCCGGTGTTTTTTGAGACTCTTTCATTTTTTCTATAGACGGGTGGTGTATTCTTTGCATTGCTTGTATATTTTTGTCCCCTACCCTCTCCTTTTGATGACCCTGATTATATTGTTCAGACTGCGTTTATTTGGCCCTGTGAGGCCGTTCTATGTGACCTTTTCTTATTCACAAAATAAAAACCTTTTAATATAAAAAAAAAAGTAAGCACAGCGCTTGAGTCTTTATGCTGTACCTGGCCAGACTTATATTAAACTTTGTATTAGCCTGGCAAATTACAGTTGTGCTTATCCCCTTCACTACTATGATCGAGTCTGCTCGATCTTCAAAAGTACTTACAGGAGCCCTGAGATTGATCTTATTCTGGAGCAATGTGAAGCAATGTTGTTTATTGCAAACAAATTCCGTGTGAAAATGGGCTCCAGAATGTGCCCATAAAATGTCAACATGTTGGACATGACGAAAACAGGAATTGCCACAATCCAACTCCGATGGGAGCCCACCTCTTCCCCAACTGCGAAGTCACCGCTATACAGGGGGCACCGCAGCCCCAACAACACCAATGTGAAGCATACAAAAGCAGGTCCTCCAGCGGTTTGAAGTGTCAGTCTGCTGTCCCTGTAAATAAAGTTTACTGACACTTCAAACCGCTAGAGGACCTGCTTCTGTCTGCTTCAACATGTTGGACATGACAGACAATGTGATGAAACTGTTTTAAAAGCTTGGGGGTCTGTGTTTCCGTCAAGATAACATGGAACCCAAGCTGTATCGTAACTGTAGACGCGTTTTTTGACCAGCAGAAGGATCCCTCTGCCGGTCAGCTAGGGCTTATCTCCAGTGAAATTATACAGTAGGTTGTTTCTGTATATATTACATTGTGGCTAACGGAAAGTGATTTTCCATAAAACCACCGGGTCCTGCCAATGGTTTTATGGAAATCATTCGGTTTTGAAGGGGTAAGAGCAAATGGTTATTGCTGGGTTTAATAACCTGGTAGTTGCTGTATGATTTCAATGTGGTGTACACCTGCTATAAGCAGCTGCAGAACAAGTTAGACTATAGTAGGGATTGCGTTTAATTTCATACCGATTAGTTTTTCTCACAAAATGGCCCGATTTGGTGCTTCGGATTCGTCCGACGTTCCGAACTGGCCCAGCAACGAAATACACATCATCCGAAATATTTCCCGAAATGAAACGAAAAAATTTAGATATTTCACATGGACATGAAATTTGTAAAATCGTATGTCATTTTCATTCTATTCACAATTTCAGTTCCATTTCGTTTCATTTCAGACAACGTATTTTCGTGTCGTTTCGAATCCGTTTCGGTTCCGTTGCTGATTTCGTAATTTTGTATCGTCAGTCACTTTTTTCACCTGTTCCAGTGCTTTCTTTTTGTATCAATAATATATTTATTTGAATTATTTAATTACCGTATTTTTCGCTCCATAAGACGCACTTTTTTCCCCCCAAAAAGTGGGGGGAAAAGTGGGTGCGTCTTATGGAGCGAATATGGCCCAGCAGCTCGTGGATGTGCCTCCGCTCACCTGCCGCCGCCGCGTTCGTCTCCCTCTGAGCATGCGTCTGGCGGCAGGAAGCTTGGGCACTCGCCTGGGGGAGCCAAGTGACCGCGATCTCCCGAGATCGCGGTCACGTGGCTCCCCCAGGCGAGTGCCCAAGCTTCCTGCCGCGGACGCATGCTCAGAGGGAGACAAACGCGGCGGCGGCGGCAGGTGAGCGGAGGCACATCCACGAGCTGCTGGGCCATATCCATATGTGAGCTGGGGAATTATCAATGTGTGAGCTGGCTAAGGCAAATCCATGTGTGAGCTGGCTGGGGCAAATCCATGTGTGAGCTGGCTGGGGCAAATCCATGTGTGAGCTGATGGGGCAAATCCATGTTGAGCTGATGGGGCAAATCCATGTGTGAGCTGATGGGGAAAATCCATGTGAGAGCTGGCTGGGGCAAATCCATGTGTGAGCTGGCTGGGGCAAATCCATGTGTGAGCTGGCTGGGGCAAATCCATGTGAGAGCTGGCTGGGGCAAATCCATGTGAGAGCTGGCTGGGGCAAATCCATGTGTGAGCTGGCTGGGGCAAATCCATGTGAGAGCTGGCTGGGGCAAATCCATGTGAGAGCTGGCTGGGGCAAATCCATGTGTGAGCTGGCTGGGGCAAATCCATGTGAGAGCTGGCTGGGGCAAATCCATGTGTGAGCTGGGGCAAATCCATGTGTGAGCTGGGGCAAATCCATGTGTGAGCTGGGGCAAATCCATGTGTGAGCTGGGGCAAATCCATGAGCTGATGGGGCAAATCCATGTGAGAGCTGGCTGGGGCAAATCCATGTGAGAGCTGGCTGGGGCAAATCCATGTGTGAGCTGGCTGGGGCAAATCCATGTGTGAGCTGATGGGGCAAATCCATGTGAGAGCTGGCTGGGGCAAATCCATGTGTGAGCTGGCTGGGGCAAATCCATGTGTGAGCTGGCTGGGGCAAATCCATGTGTGAGCTGGCTGGGGCAAATCCATGTGTGAGCTGGCTGGGGCAAATCCATGTGTGAGCTGGCTGGGGCAAATCCATGTGTGAGCTGGCTGGGGCAAATCCATGTGTGAGCTGACTGGGGCAAATCCATGTGTGAGCTGGGGCAAATCCATGTGTGAGCTGGGGCAAATCCATGTGTGAGCTGGGGCAAATCCATGTGTGAGCTGGGGCAAATCCATGTGTGAGCTGGGGCAAATCCATGTGTGAGCTAAGGCATATCCACGTGTGAGCTGGGGCAATATCCATTATTACACTATTTCATTCAGAATATTTATTTTCCGGTTTTCCTCCTCTAAAAACTAGGTGCGTCTTATGGTCAGGTGCGTCTTATGGAGCGAAAAATACGGTAGGTTTTCCCTAAATCCCCAGTCTAACAGTACAAGATATTAATATTTTATATGATTAAATAAAGTTGTGGAATGCATATTCATAATAAAAAAAGGATCTTTCATAAAAAAACGATACATCCAAAGGAACGAATTGGCAGAATTACTGTATCGACCGAAATATCATACGTCTAAACGAAATGGCTGCCTTTACCTTTTAGTTCTGACACTCGCTGAAAAAGGAGAATCTTGGTGGCTTTCACATTTTTCAAGCTGCAATCTCCTCCTGAGCTCTTGCAGGGCTCTAGCGTAGGGATTTAGTGATTCCAGCCCTTCGATGTGTTAATTAGAGAAAATTATGACATACAGGTGTAGCACTCACCCAGGAGGAGCCTCTGAATAAACCTCGGGATAGTCTCACCGCACTAGGAATCACTATACACCAGCACTGTTGTGGATTTTTCTATATTATATACTTTACTGATCCCAATAAATCAGCATACAATACACATATACGTTATTTGAATGACAGGAATTCGTAACGCGGGAAAAACACGTGGCGGGAAAAGAAACGGTTAACCCCCTCAGTTCTGGAGTGTAAGTCCCGTGAAATAGCTCAAAAATATATATGTGTGGTGTCTAGGGTACCCGGGGTACTTGTGTTCAACTGGCCAGTGAACAAAAAGAGCAATCTTCGACTAGTCACCGTTGGGGCCCTGTGAATCGAAGCAATATGACAAGTGTGCGTTTTCGTTTTGAAACCGTGGGCCTGGAGGCCTCTCAGCCATCCGTTGAATGAACTGTCCAGCACTCGATGCCTTGACCAAAGGATCTTTCTCCACGTTGAACTGGGACTCTGTGCCAACGAATCTGCTCCCCGCTTGCCGAATCTCCGCAACTGGAACAAACGATCTGCCACCTGCACTCCTGATCGATCGTCACGGCCTCCTAACTTGAGGTCCTACCAGAACTAGCTTGTCCTCCAATCTCTCAGCGCTGAGTAGGTAGGTCACGGGCACGGCACGATCTCTGTCCCGATCATCAGCACGAATAAGACATTGCATGCACTCCGGCCTGGTTTTGATCCTTGACAGCTCCAACGTGCGTCCTACACCCCTTGTTGCTCCGCTCACACTCCCCACGCCAAACACGAGGCTGCTGATGTATATCCTCCGCTTATTGACCCCACTTCCTGTCCTCACGCAAAGGGTGCTGGGAGATGAAGTCCACTTTGTCCAGCACAGTCCACAATGTCTCCAGCACTATCTCCCTCTAGTGGCAGCCATAGTCCAGTACACCAAAGCACATTTATAAGGCAGCGCTACACAGGGTTTTTCACAGAGTACTGAAATTCCACGGGAACTCCAGTGCTCTTGCGTTCCCAACACTTTGGGGAATCAAATTCCCTGACCCTACGATGAATTCACCATTCACTGCCGGGTCCCCGAAGTGCAGGGAAAAGCCATCGACCACTTCCCAAAAAAACGCCACAAAAACGCTGATTCGAATGCAAAATCCACCGAAAAAAAGCCGAACACATCCGAAAAAAGCCAACGATCCGCCACAAAATAGCCGAAAAAGACTCGAACGCATCCGAAAAAGCAGCTTGGAAAAATACGAACAGAGCGACAACCAGCTACCGGTAAAGCCGACAAACACAATAAAAAAGCAAAAAACAAAGTGATTGAAAGTGTCAAATTTGAAACGCTGTTTACAAAAAAAATTACTGGACGAAAATGTCTGGAATTAACATATAAGATCATATGAATAATAATAAAAAGGTCTGTTACAGAAAAAAAACGCTATTTAAAAAAAATTTGTTGAAAAAAATCCCGTAAAATGCCTAAGAGATCCTAAAAATAAATGAATAGACTTTTTGCTGCATATTAAAAAAATAAACATTTTATTAGATATTGAGTAAAAATGGGAATATTTTTAGCTTTGAAACCTATGGCATTTGCCTGAATAAACCTGCCGAATGAAAGCCTCGAACTTCAGGGCATTTCACTGACATTTCTCTGCTGTTCGGTGTTCTGTGAATAGATTAACCATTGCTTCTCTATGGGGAGTTCACTGCCCTCGAACAGGCACCATATTTTGCTGGCAATTCGCTAAAATTTGGTAAACTACCAGCTTTGTGAAAAGCTTGAATGCCACGAAATTGCACCGTACGGGGAAATTCACTGTTTGGTGCAATTCCGGGACATGTTCGGCTCTCTCTAAATAAACTCTTTATTTTACAGGAAAACTTACTATAGCCCTTGATATATTTATAATAAAGGTTGAGGTATTGTTGAGTATTAACAAGTGTGCAAAAGCTCAGCATTTAAGCAGAATTAACACCAAGAAATGAAATTAGTTGATATGTAAACCCAATAAAGGTACATGTTAAATATATGAAATATTCGAAGGCTCGCTCGATGGATGATTCTGCCATTATATTAGACTTTATAAAGCATTTAAACTAATTACTTACCTTTATAATACAGTTTTTCAAGGAAAATAAATCACACAAACACTTGCGTGCTGAGATTTCCCCTACAGATAGATGGGGACTTTTTCCTAACATCACTTGGATCACATCCCAGCAACTGATAATTGATGGATATGGATGCAAAAGGAACACAAGATGCTTATACATCACTGTCCAACCAGATAAGGTCTCAAGATGTTTAACAAAGCACAATAACCTTAATGAGTGTTTACAAAACTCCACAATGCAGATAAAACCAGTCTGGCAACTCGTTCTGTGCAGATTGTGTTTAATTCGGAGGTGAGAAGACACGAAATACAGAGATAATTCGGCCTACCCGGCCTTAGTCATGATAAGCAGGACTACGGCCAGTTAGCCCTAAGAACTGCTCTAATTTGAGCCTTTGGACATCCCAATTACGTGCAGTTTCACCATTTTAAGTGGTAATCCATACACGTGTACATTTTTCCAATTACTCTACCTCATCCTCTCATCCAACATCTCATCTTTTGCTTAATTCACAATTACTTTTCACTCTCAATCACCTCTTTCTGTTATTTCGCTTTTGATAATGAAGCCTTTTATCATAGGTTCTTCTTGACCTCACATCGTTTTATTGAGCCTGGAATACATCTCACCATGAGTTCCGTTTATCCCTTGTCAATCCATCATTCTTATAGCATGTTCCACAACATCATCCTCTACTCCACGTATATTTCCTACGATCAGAATGCCTAATAAAATGGCTACTTGGGCTAGGTATAAGATAAGCCTATGAATGATATTTAGATTTGGATCTAGGTTAGCCTTCAAGCCATTCTTAAAGAACTGACATTGCTCTTTTGGGTTTGTAACCCCATTTGACAGTGGCATTGGGCTTTTGCTTTCCAAAACATTGTCCGTAACGGTGGCGAAGTAGGCATTGCACATCAATTTGCATTTTTCCATTTATGCCACCTTTACCTAGGGTTACGAGATTGGAAATGTTTTCCTTGGCACATATAATTTATTTAGGCTAAGTAGTGAATGAAAAAAGCCACCCGACAGAATGTAGAATCCATGTGGTGCAAATTAGGAATGAAAAAGGAATCCCAGGTGACCTGTCATAATTTCCTTCCTCCAGTGTATGAATTATACATGTTGGAGGCTAGGACTTTTCCCTGAGCTCCCCTCTGGATAAAATAGTAATGTGGGTCCAGGAAAACATGGCCAAACTGGTAATCTTACCTTTACTGCCCAACATCCACCGTATCCTAGCTTGCTATTATATTCTGCCACCAACCCATTTTTATATCCTTACATGAACCCATAGTGCGGTCGAACCTCTTGCTCTTCTGATATCTGTCCACCACTTATCCTGATAAAAACAATCTCGGGGCTTTACTCTGATTCCATCCTTAATGTCCTTATTTAAGTCCTCAGTTTTACTTCTAACTGCTTATGGATTTAAAAAAACCGAGAGACTTGAATCAAGCTCAATATTAAATTCTTTGGGTTTTGATCTCTCGGCTTCATTTAAATTTTCCTAATCAAAGTTACCAAAATGTGATTGCTCTTAAAGTCCGATGGTCACTAATTATTCTTGACCTTTTGGTTTTTCATGTAGGGTTCACCTGCTTCTCACCTTCAGCCATTCCTTTCTAGTTCTTCCATTACCTCTCAGTGTTATAAGGATCTGGTTTTCAGGAACTTCCTTCTCTTGGCTTCCTTCTTCTCTTTGGGTCCCTTTGTTGACTTCACTTTACAACGCCTCTCATGCCAATCTCACAGGTTCCTTTGGGATACAGTATCATCTACAGTATATTCTGACGGCACTGCTTCTCTATTCGTTTTAATAGATTATCAGGTCTATTCACTAACAGGGTTATTCAGAGAGAGCCGATCTGGCTCCGAAATGTCACCGAACAGGGAATTTTCCTGTACGGTGCCGTTTTGGGGCCATTCGGCTACTCAGAGAGCAGGCAATTCGCCAAATTTTGGCGAACTGCAAGCAAGTACGGTGCCTGTTCGAAGGCTGTTAAATCTCCCATAGAGAAGCAATGGTTAATCTATTCAGAGACACCGAACAGCCCAGAAAAGTCGCCGAAGTGCCCTGCTGTTCGGTGTTTTCATTCGGCAGGTTTATTCAGGCGAATCCCATAGGCTTCAATGTTAAAATATTCCTGTTTTTACTCAATATCTAATAAACCGCTTATTATTTTAATCTGCAGCAAAAAGTCTCTTTATTTATAGATCTTTTTAGGATCTTTTAGACATTTTTCGGGATTTATTTTCTGCTTTTTTTTTTAAAGCGTTTTTTTTGTTTTCTGTAACAGACCTTTTTATTATCATTCATAGGATCTTATATGTAAATTCCTGGTCTGAGCTGTGATTGGCGCCTCGTCGGCTTTTTCCGACAGGTTCGGCGTGTTTTTAGCGGCGGTTCCAGCGGGTTTTCGGTGGGTTCTCGGTGAGTGTTCGTTGAGTTTTTGGCGGGTGTTCGACAGGTGTTCGTTGGATTTTCTCTGCACTTTAAGGACCCTGCGGTGAATGCTGAATTCACCGCAGGGTGGGGAAGTGCAGAGAAGCGAGGGGTAATAAAGGGTGGTCGGATGCACAACGGATGAAGGCAATATCAATATAAATGGTAGGGGGACAAGCGATTGTCCTGCACAGGCCCTACACCTGTGAGTGTTGAGTGGGACCACTGTAAAGGTTCCCTTCTTTGTTTATATGCCTCTACCTGCGAGTCATAGGTGGAGAATGAGTGGCAGGCAAGGAGAGCTGCAGCTGCTAGAGTGCACATAGCAGCTGCCAGAGACCCCTTCAGAATGGTTGTCTAGGCAACTGCCTAGTTCACCTTGTGGAAGCACCAGCACTGTTCATGCAACTATAACATAAACAGCACAATGATAATGTATAGGTATATAAAGAAAAAAAAAGGACTTCATCCCAAGGACTCATCATCAAAGTCTCTACAGCCGAGATCTCAAACTCTGCCCCCCCCCCCAGATGTTGGTAGTCTATAATTCCAAGAATTCTTTGAATGGAATAGAAGGCCAGGAGATCCTGGACAATGTAGCTCAGAAGCATCTGGGGACCAGAATTTAAGATCCCAGAGATTGCGATAAAATGAATAAAGGAGAAAATAAGGTAAGTGCACGAGGTAACTGTATGGGAGTCCTTACAATGTTGCTTTCTGTGTCGACAGTCAAGGTTTAATGGTTCCAAAGGAACAAGTTGCCACACTGAACTATTCATATTGTATGGAGTCATCAAGAACGGAAAGAATAACAGGGCCATCCACAGGAAAGAGTGAAAAAATACAATATTTATTATTTAAGAATTTAAATTCTAACAAGCCTAGCGCATTCTGTCTGTTATGCGGACGTCTACTGGGTAATATTAAAGCATTAAAATCAACAAGTGCCAAATAGAAATGTGCGGAACTTGTGAAATGGCACTTTTTAAAGGTTATACTGCTAGCTATGTAATTAGTTTATTTATCTGCTTGCGCTTTGCACGGGCACACTCTTCTCTCTTGTGTAAGGCTAGATTTGGAGAGGGAATAAATAAGCAAAACAGCAATTAATTAGTGTCATATCTACTGCCGTGTTATATTTTTTCTTATTGCTTACTAAAAGAGATACAGGGTTATTCAAAGAGCTCCGAATTGCTTGAGAAAGGTAACCGAACGCTGAAAATTAGAGTTCGGTTACCTTTCTTGGCCATTTGGCTATCCAGAGAGCAGGCAATTCGCCAAATCCTGGCGAATTGCCTGCACATACGGTGCCTGTTCGGGTCCTGTTCGAGGGCAGTGAAAACCCCATAAAAAAGCACTGCTTCGGCTGTTCAGAGAACACAAACCAGCAGTGAAAGGTTCCCCAAATGCCCTGCCATTCTATGGTTTAATTCGGCAAATTTATTCAGGAGAATCCCATAGGCTTCAATGTTAAAAATGTTCCCGATTTAATTCAATATCTAATAAACCGTTCATTATAAAATTCTGCAGTAAAGAGTCTCTTTATTTATAGATTGTTTTAGGATATTTTAAGCATTTTTCATATTTAGTTTTTTTTTAAAAGTCCGACTTTTTTTTTTTAAAGTTTTCTTCTTTTTTCTGTAACAGCCCTCTTTTTTATCATTCCCTGGACCTCATATGTAAATTTCAGAAATTTTTGCTCAGTAGTTTCTTTGCAAACAGCGTTTCACTTTCACACATTCATACAAACTGTTTTCCTTATTTATTCACTGCCTCTTCTGCTGTGTCGAAGGCTGCGACCGGCTCTTGTTTGGGTTTTTCTGTGGTTTTCGGCAGGTTAATCCAGATGTTTTTGAGGGTTTTCGGCGTGCATTCGCTGGGTTTTGCGGTGAGTTTTTGTCGGGTTTGCGGCAGCTTTTCCCTGCAATTCGGGGACCCTGTGGTGCTTGCTGAATACACCGCAGGGTCACCGAAATGGGATCGTCAAAAGGAACCAAATTGAAGAGAACGAAAGGTCACCGAACGTGCGGTGACTTTTCGAATCTCTTTGAATAACCCTGTAAATTATCTTTTTCCTTCTAATTCGTAGTTCAAAATGTTTGCTAATTCCCACCTTCTTCACCCAGCAGGTGAAGCTGTAAGAAGGGAGAGAGAGTGATTAAAATCATATATAACCGTTCAGTATGTTTTACAATATACACAAACTGATGCAACAGTGTTTATCCCCTTCACTACCAAATGAGTCACTTTTAATGACGAATACAGTAATAAATATTTGAGAATATTCCCAGTTTATTCCTTATTGTAATAACCTATTTGACAGGGGAATATCACCATCTACTGGCCAAAAGAAGTTACTGCAGTTCTGGGCTCTGTGCTGGACCAGCTGGGGAGATGTGTTGCAGACACAGATTCACAGCAATTTGAGACTGTTTTCGAACTTTGGGTGACATGCTCAGGTACTAACACGTTTTGGGGCTCATTCTGGAGCCCAAAGAAATGTATTGCTTTTTAGCTGCTTTTATTGAGATAACGCAATATCGAGCTCCTGAAGTGTCACTTTTGTAGGTACAAGTTATCTCAATGTCAGGAGTGAAGGGGTTAAGTTTATCATTTCATATGTGTATGGCGAAAGGTTACAGAAAAGAAACAAAGCAAATTGTCAATATCAGGAAATCAGCAGGTACGTACGTATGTCATATTATCCGATATCAAGAAATGAACACGATGGGGAAAAAAAATAAAGAAACCCATAAACACAAAAGCAAACAAACAAAACAATGAAGAAGAAGGAGAAGCAATGCATAACAGCTACAATAAAGAGGCAAAAATGTTAAACAACCTTCAAGGTATGAGAAGGGAAGAAGATGAAAGAAGTCGAACATACAAACCTTGCCCTGTTATGTTATTTAATATTTGTTCCTGCAAAAGTGAAGATAATAGATACAAAGGAAAAAAAAGTATCTAGTAATTATTCTGCAAGGCAAAAGCTGTGAAATTCTCTGCCTGTTGAGGTGGTTGGGTCAGAGACTGTACAGACTTTTAAACAACGACTGGATGACTTCCTGCAGACACAGAATATTAAGGGTTATAATATTTAATATGTGGGTAAAGGCTTCTTGATCCAAGGAGAATCTGACGCCATCTGGGGTGAAAAAGGAATTTTTTTCTAGCATGTTGCATATTGACGAGCGCTTCAGACTGGGCTTTTTTTTACCTTATTATGGATCAACAGCAGTAGGTGATGTGGGAAAGGCTGAACTCGATGGAGGCACGTCTTTTTTCAGCCTATGTAACTATGTAAAAATGAATATCTTTAGGTTTGTGGATCTTTTTCACATTTGTACAGGTAGAAACAACATCAGGTATAAGTGACTTAAAATGTGAAGCAGAAAAAGAGCCTTCTTTAATGAGTGACGAAGGTATGGGAAAAAAATTTACATGTCCAATGTGAGAGCACAGGAGACGGATTGGTGAGCAATAGTGTCAGTCAGTATTTAAGATTAATTGATATTTTCTGATTATTTGAAGATGTGGGGCTACATTACGATCTCCACGCTAAAACGGGGGCCCGCAGTTTTCCCCCTACCGCCCCCATTTTAGCGTGGAATTACAATGCAGGTGCTTAAAAAGCTGCCTGCATTGTTACCGCGTGCTATGGGACGGGATACTCGCGGCAGCGCCGAGCGCAACCTCAAGCATCCACTCGATGGAGTCCATAGGATTCCATTGAGTTTCCCCCTGTCGGTCACATGACCAGCCAGATTCCACGTCGCGAGATCCTGCCGGTCGGGGTGGTGATACGCAGGGAGAGACTGGGGGGACTTTTTCCCCAGTCTTTCCCTGCTCCCGCCGGACGGAGGAGGCGGTTGGAGCTGCGGTCCTCGCCGCGGGACGGGAGGTGATTATACAATGCTTTTTTAAATTTGTAGGCTGGTGTTAACCACCAGCGGAATCCGTTAACACCAAGTCCCGGCTCTGGTTAACATTTTGTAATCCTAACAACACTTTGTAATCCTAACGCTAATTAACTCTTTGTGCTCCCCATGTTAAGTATAGGGAGCGCAAAGTACAGTAACCTCACACTGAAAAGCGCAAGGTATCAAACGCAAACGGGTTACTTAACCCGTTAACGTTTGGATTGTAATATGCGGTAGACACCGTGGCTAACGTTAATGCTCACGCCGGATTTCACCCTCGTGCAGGCAATTCGCCAAGATTTGGTGAAATGCCTGCTCTCTGAATAGCCGAATGGCCAGGAAAGGTAACCGTACGCTGAATTTCACTGTTCGGTTACCATTCAGACACAATTCGGATCTCTTTGAATAACCCTGATAGTTTTACAAGGCGAATATGCTACGAATTGGTGATCCTGTTCCCAAGGGATCTTTCAATTTGTAATGGATTCACCCAGCTGATACAGTAATACGTTTGTGTGTAAATATACATAAGGAAACGGCAAAAAAAATAATAATGGTAACTATAAAGAACACAGGGGTATACAAAGATTGTTCTTTTAACAGCATCACAAAAATATGTCTATCTCACTCACTCTTTTTAATGCTTCAACATGTACTGCATTAACCCCTTCACTACCAAGTGATTTTCCAAAAAAAACAGAAACCAGTGTTTTTTTGTAAAATCATTTTTAATTTTAAAGTACAATATATATCCATTGTATTTCTTACTGTAAATAACCTATATTGGCCAGTAGGTGGGGCCGTCTACTGCCAAATTGAGTCAGAGGTTTGAGCGACTAGTCTATTTTCTTCTATTTCTCCCTGCGTCAACTGCTGAGAGCCCGATATTTCAGAGCTTTGAGCAGCTGATTTTACAGTTTTAGCTCTTAGGGCATTATGCCCACGGAGCTAAAACTTTGGGGGCACCTTCTGCAGCCCAAAAGCAAACAATTTTTGCAGCAAATTCATTTCATTTGCTTTTAGGCTGCAGATCAGCATACCGAGTTATCTCGATATCGGGACACCAGATGGTGCCTTCGTCGCCCAGGATATCTCGATATCGGTAGTGAAGGGGTTAAGGGTCTGAATACTTAAGTCAGTGCAATATTCAAATTTTATCTTTTTGACACATTTTTGTCAAAAATCTGGTATTGGCTTCTGTATGAGGCATCGAGTGTAGATCGAAGTTAAAATAAAATAATTCAAGCAATATTGTTGCAAGGCTGCAACATTAAAAAAAAATCTGTGATAAATATTAACCCCTTCACTACCAAGCAATTTTTGTTGAAAAAAAGTTATCACATTTATTTGAAACATAGGATTTGAAGTTAAGAATTAAATCTAGGGTAAAAAAAGAAGTTTCGCACAGAAATTGTTCTTCGGAGTTAAAAAATGTAAATAATGTTAATTTGCTCCTTTTTTAATTTTCCATGTATTCATTTATCCTTTACAGAAATACTGTTGAAATGTAAGATTCTGAGCTCTAGATGGTGTCCCTTATCTTACACAATTTCAAAAAGGATCTGCATTACTATCATTGACTGCTCTGTTTTAGATTTCATAGTTTTGGAGGGTGACATCATAGCTTTAAATGGGTGGGGTTACATGTTGTGGGTGGAGTCTACAACCCTGCACAGTGAAAAATTCACTAACCACCACTGATTGGAGGGTACCGTGCACAACTGCATTTGGGTTTCCTGGCTCAGCCCATAAAATAGTATGGTCAACAAGGGCAAATAATCTCTTGTGTTTATATGCCCTTGTTGACCATACTATTTTACTCTCACTATTTACGACATCTAACCCCCCACCCTTGTGCCTCTTAATGTTGCATTCTATCATTTTGCTCAGTGTAGCTTCAGACCTGAAGAAGACAGTAATATTCTCGAAAGCTTGTCTTTTAAATGTAATGTTAGTCCAATAAAAAAGGTATCACTACGTCCTTCTATACTCGTGATTTATACATATATGTAAACAACCCACTAAGGCTAGGGTCAGACGAACGCATGATCACGGCCGTAGTAGCAGCAAATGACGGCCAATGACGGGCAGTATACAAAGTACGTCCGCACGAAAGTGCGGCAGCGCAACGCAAGCGGCAAACAAACGCATTTTTTCGAGAACGTGATACCGCTAGTACTGACGTACAGAGTGCGCTGCGTCCGCTAGCGGCGTGTGTGCGTGATTAGGAGACGTCAGACGCTGCTAATGTCCGGCCAACATAACATCCAGACACAAAAAGGGTTTTATTGATGATCCGTACAAAATCACGGACGAAAATGCGCATCGTATGACCGCTATCGCGTATTCCGTGAAAAAATACGTCCATTCGTTCGAACGCACTTTTTCACGGTCGTCGCGAAAAATGTGTTCGTCTGACCCTAGCCTAAGAAGTAATGAATATATGCAGATGCGTCTATGCATAAATCAACCGCCAAGTTGCAAACACTAATGTAAAGAGATGTCTGCAGTTTGAAAGCTAAGCAGAAGAGGGCAGAAGAATAGCAGCTAAATACCGAAATCTCTGCCAGAACACCATGCCGCCTGAAAACAATGAAAGTGAAAGACATTAATAAAGAGAGTTAATTTTAGCGGCTGAGTCATAAATTCCCAAGCATGCACGTCAACACTTATATTAGTGACAACATTGGCAACATCTACATAATTAATACTGATGGTCTTTCAATTTTCCATCCTTTCCGATTGTCATTCAGTATGAAACCTTTCCAATATTAAGTAAGAAGAGGCAGGGGCTGACAATGTATTGCTTGTTCTGATTGATAGACTTTATACACACGCTGATGCGCACGGACACGCTCATACAATCACACACACACACATATATCAGATGTTTTAGAAAAATGGTATTCCTATACTATGCTATAAAATGGTCTAGCTTTCTGTTCCTGCTTTTATACAATGCCTTAAATATCTTCCTATTAAATGTTTAATATTGTGCTGCTATATTATAGCATATATTATATATATATTATTATTATTATATTATATTATAGGGTTTAATGTTGCAGGTGATCAGTGTACTATATTATAGCAGCTATAATATAGTACACTGATCACCCGCAGCATCAAACCCATGTGACTAATATTGTGTAGGTCCCCCTTCGAGGCATGGTCTCCACTAGACCTTCGAACGTGTCCTGTGACATACCCAGGACATACTTGAAAACGAAAAAAATCTCAATGTATCCTTCCCGGTAAAATACTTTATAAATAAATAAATAATAAATATCTGGCACTAAAATGGTGTACATCCATGGGTTGGATTTGCTTTTCCAGCACATTCCACAGATGCTCCATCAGATCAAGATCTCAGAAATTTGGAGGCCAATGAAACACCTTGAAATCTTTGTGATGTTCCTCAAACCATTCCCGAACAATTTTTGCTGCACGACAGAGTTCACTATCTTGGTGAAAGAGCCCACTGCCATCAGGGAATATCAATGCCATTACAGGGTGTACATGGTCTGAAACAATCTCTAGATGGTTTGTGTAAAGTGTGTTCTGGCACCTCTCTATCATGGCCAGCATTTTCATCAATTTGAGTTACAGTAGCTCTTCTGTGTGATTGGTCCAGATGGGCTAATCTTTGCATTCCAACGTGCACCAAAGGGCCTTGGGCATCCATGACCCTGGCGCCAGATCAACAATGCCCTTTCTTTCACCACTAACCACTAAACAACGCAAACACCCCACACGACTTGCCATTTTGGAGATGCTTTGACCCAGTCCTCTAGCAATCAATATTTGGCCTTTGTCATAGTCACTCAGATCTTTTCGCCCATTTTTCCTGTTCCCAACACATAAAATTCAAGGACAGACTGTTCACTTGCTGCTTAGTATATCCTACCCTGTGACAGGTGCCATTGTAACCATATAATCAATGATATTCACTTCCCCTGTCAGAGGATTTAATGTTATGGCTGACCAGTGAACGTATACATTGCAATTGTTGTGTAATCTGTTCCTGTGCATTGATTTGATTCTGTACTCCGCATTCATTTTCATGACATTACCCATTTAAAGATCAATGATATGAAAGGAAGGAGCTAACTATTTAGTATTTACCTAGACAGCTGTAATAGTTAACCAGGATCGAAGATGACCTTAGTAAAAAAAAATTATAAAAATATTCCAATATGGTTTCCCCTGTCTCTAATCCACTCTGGCTCCCCGATCACGTCCATTTCTGAAACGTCCTTCATGCTTCTCACGTTTTGGTTCCGCTCTGCTTATCTCCTCTTTCGTATAGGAGCAATTCCCACCACTCTATGTTGGAGAGATTGCTCGCAAACTGGCACGTACCTTGTCTGGTGGTCCTGTCCGAACTTAGCGCTGTACTGGAAAATTGTACAGAACAAGTTCTAGACACTTGTTATTTTGACCTGCCATTCACTCCATCAGTATTTTTACTCCTCATTATCGAGACATCTGTTAAGTCACTTAATGTGAAGCAGTAAAGATTTCTTAAAAGTGCAAGACATTTAATCCTGACCCATTGGAGATCTGCTGTGATCCCCTCCTTGGCGGAGTTGGTGGAGAAAGTGAACTGGCTGTCATGTTCCTACACTGTTCAGGTCTGCCTGCGCCTGGCAGCACGTTCTTTGCTGCTCGCTGGCCGGTTTTGACTGATATCGGGAATCCTTGTGATCAAAGGTCAAGCACGCCGTCAGGGTGCGGCGTGATGACGCGGCGCCTGCCGGGTTTAAAGCCTCGTGTCTCATACCATTCATTGCCCTGACGTGGTTATCACATTCTCTCAGAGCTCTCCTATACTTTGTGACTCTCTCTGTGTACACTGGCAACGTCTGGTTACTCTCTCTACGTACCGACTCTGGCAACATCTGATTACTCTCTCTGTGTACCGACCCTGGCAACGTCTGATGACTCTCTCTGTGTACCGAAAGGCTGAGATGCACTCTGTGTACTGACACAGGATAAGGTTCAGAGCTATTCTGTGTACCGACTCTAGCATACGGCTGAGTGACACCTGTCTTGGTGATGCTGCCCTCACTGTTCTGCTGACTAATCATGGTATTAACCTCTGGTGGTTGTCAGTATTGTTAACCCTTTGTGTGTATACCTCTGTATGCTTACTGGTAATAAATAGCTTTGCCGACCGCTCAAGGATCAGAAGAGAAGATAGTTTTTTGCATACAGGGACCAGCATTATAGATACTAGGGGGAATCGTGACACTGGCTTCGTGCCACTGAACAGACCTTGGTGGCAATGGATGAAGATAGGGAACGTTTCAGACAAAACTGGTTCTACTGATTTCGGTATGTGGGTAGTCTGCCGGCGTCCGCGATGTCCGGGGCTCCCTCCTAACTTGTCATAGCATCTTACGTGTTGGTATTGAGGTGTGACTCCTAGATGCAATTCCTTCAGGCAGAGTCTCTGGTCCCGTCATTCCCCCCTTTTTTTTCTTTCCCTCCCTTTTTCTCCTCTCTCATACTTCTCTCCCCCTCACCTGTTCTGGATCCTTCTATGCACCCACATGAACCACAAGGTTCTGCTACGCATTCTCCTGGTGTCCGGTTACCTGCCACCCTTTTTTCACGCAACCTTATCTATGTCGGATTCAGATATTATGTCTACCGGTCAGATTGATTGCTTTTTTCATTTGATGTTCGCTTATTACTGTATGTTCATTTATTGTGATCGTTTCAATTCTTTATTAAAAAACTTTTCATATATAATATTCCAATATGGTTTTCAACTAATAAATACACGAAAACGCACAAAAATAAGGCCTGAAGCACCTAGGGTGTAAGGCCCTTAAGTTGCCTCTGATGCCAGGACGCAGGGAGGATTTTTCTAGAAGGTTTTGCAGCACGTGAGGAGATTGGGCGGGAGCGGTGTGGGAGGAGTCGACAGGAGGGTACTTAAGGCGCGTGTGGAGAGGCTCTGCGCCCCTTTTTTCTCCTGAGGTAGAGCGGTGAAAATCCCCACCCTCCCTCCCTGTTTTATTTAATCATAGGTGGGTTGGTTTTTCGTTAGAACAGTTTTTTGTTGGGCTCCTTTGTCACGGCGGGGGCTTGTAGGCAGTGCTGGCTAGGGGTTCCTTTTTAGTTAGGATTACTTTGGTCAGATGGTTGGGAGTTGGGAAGATTTTTGGTGGTTGGTTGGTTTGGAGGTGTGTGGGGAGTCCTCTTTCAGCCCTGGATTATTGTTTTAATTTGTTATTAGAATTGTTATGTCATTATGGTGGTGTTTTAGTGTGGAGTTTTTAGCTGTGGCCTATATATAATAAATATATATATATTATTCCACAGTTATGTGTTTGCGTATTTTTGGGTGTTTTTTGTCTCCCGGAGTCCGACCCGGTCATCAGTAGGCGACTTACATTGCCGTCATGTTGCTCCCTGCCCTATAAATTGACCCTGGCTCCTCCATTGCTGGCTGGTAATGATACCTGCAGTGCGTCTTATGACAGCTGGATCTCTGACCCTCTCTGATACTGTACTGAGAGATAAAACAGCGTGGCTGCCAAAATCTATTTAGATGTCTACGTATCCTAATAACATATTTTATGAAATTCCTCTTGTCTTCCTCAACCCCCAATCCCTCTAGACTGTAAGCTCCTATGAGCAGGGCCCTCCACACCTCTTGTTTCCATTTTATGTCCGTTTAGTTGTATTTCGTTCCCTTTGGTTATTGTAAAGCGCTGCGGAAACTGTTGGTGCTATATAAATGATGACAATAATAATTATAATGATATATATATTTTTTCAGTAACGAAGTCATTTGGAAGTGGGAAGGGAATTCCTTCATTATAAAGGATTACAAGTTTTTTAATCTGTTCCTCTGAATTTTCTGTAGCGTATGAAATGTTATGTTAAAGCTGTGAAAGTGTATAATAACAGGCTTTAAATAAGCAAAATACAAATAAACATTTTTCTATACCGGTGTCTCAAATGGTAGAAGATAATGAAAGTCTCATGGCAAGTTAAATATGTCTTTACGTCTTTTTGTCAACATCTTTAAATGTATCTTTTAGCATGAAAACCACAAGCAAGATCTCTTTTAAATCAGTTTTTCTAGACGTTTTCTGTACGTTTGATTACTGTAATATTTTAAGTAATCTGTGTTTTTGGTGGTTTCAAGTCTGTGCTAGTAATTTACTGTTTTCAGTGATGACTTTCTAATTTGCCCCTTGGTTTTCTCTTGATGACATAATGTTCTCATAAATTTCACACTCTGAGAAGTCCCTTTCTCATTCTGATTTGAAAATGGAGTGTGAGACACCTGCTCTTTTTTTAATCAATTTGGATTCCCTATATCTCATCTTGGCAAGTGTTCCCATGTGGATACGCAAGCATGTCTAGACCACCTAAACTATTAACCTTTGTAATACGCTGCAGAATATATTGTTCTTTAGGAGAATAGGCTAAAATCCGAGAAGAACAATATAGAATGAATCCAAGCTCACTATTTTATGAGAAAAATGGGATGTTCATATTTCTTTTTCTTTTATACTTCTTTAACCCCATTCACTACCGAGATTGAGATATCTCGGGCTTCAAAGACACCATCCAGTGCCCCGATATCAAGTTATCTCGAGCTGTAGCTCTGCAGCCCAAAATCAAATTAAATTTGTTTGCTGCTAATGGATTTTGTTTGCTTTTGGGCTGCAGAAGGTGCCCCGAGGTGAGGTGCCCCAGAAGGTGCCCAAAAGAGCTGAAACTGTAAAATCAGCTAACTGAATGTCCTGACTTCAGACATTCAACAAGCTGATAAAGTTGCAGCCTGTCATGCTGACCCTTTGCTTGGGCCATGCGGCCTTGGTTCATGGAGGGATATAGCCCTTGAGGCAGGTTAGCTGATGGCTGAAGAGGCGGAAACAGCATATATAGACAATACAGGTTCCAGACAGGAAAATAACAAGACTGTAGCATGAGGGGCAGGGGGGCATGAAGAAATCTAAGGCTGGGTTCAGACTAACGCATTTTTAACGGGCGTTTCAATGCACTTAATCACGGCCGCAGTAGCAGCAAATGACAGGCAATGACGGCCAATATACAAAGTACGGCCGCACAAAAGTCTGGCCGCGCAACTGGAAATGGAAGTGGAAAATGGAAAATGTGCAAGTGGAAAATTAACGCATTTTTTCGAGAATGCAGAACCGCTAGTACTGACGTATAGAGTGCGCTGCGTCCGTTAGCGGCGTGTGTGCGTGATTAGGAGAAGTCAGACGCTGCTAATGTCCGGCCAGCATAACGTCCAGACGCAAAAAGTGTTTTATTGACGATCCGTAAAAAATCACGCACGAAAATGCGCGTCATCTGACTGCTATCGCGTATTCCGTGAAAAAATACGTCAATGCGTTCGAACGCACTTTTTGACGGTCGCTGCGAATAATGCTTTCATTTGATCCTAGCCTAAAGGAATCCCTATGCTGGGGAAGATCCTTCAATGGGTCTTCTGCCTAATGGAAACTTTACAAAGAATAACAGAGTCAGGAGAGGAGGAAGAGCATGGGTTAACTATACAAATACACAGGAAGCCCTGAACTGAAATAAAGGTCCTTATACTGGCCTCTGAACTAAGGAGAGCAAAATACATAACACAAGAAACAAAGAACAGACAAGAATAGTTAGGACTGAAGTCAAGGATGCAGAACCAGGAAGGAACGTCAGACTAGCAAAGGTTGGCAACAGATCAGTGAATACAGAATACAGGGAGCAGGCAGATAGAGTAGTCAAGAAAGCCGAAGTCAATACCAGACAAATACAGAATCTATGCAGCAAAACAGGAACCAGAATACAGCATTCACAGGAACAGGTGTCACAACAAGAACTCATGCCAGAGCCATGAGCCTCCGTGCTGCTGGTGTTTAAATAGTGAACAGGTCTGGGCAATTAGGACATGTAAACCCAGACCGGAACAGCACAGCAAAACCCAGCAGTGGCACAGGGCGGAATTGCTAGACCCAGACAGGGAAAAGCTGGCCACCACCTCCCACCACCACCACTGGGCATGGCTGAAACTGATGGAAGTGTGACACAGCCCATGGTTCACTGCAATGGCTTTAACTCAATTTGACAGTAGATGGCACCATCTACTGCCCAAATTTGTTAGTACAGTAAGAAATGCAAGGGGAACATGCCCAAATATTTCTTATTGTACAACTAATTAAAAATGATTTTTCAAAAAAACACTGGTTCCTGACAATGTTTTTTTGGAAAATCAATTGGTAGTGAAGGGGTTAAATGCCAGAATTTTGTTCCTTTTAAATGTAAAAAATGGGTTTATTTTTTCCTGAAACACTCAATTTTTGGTACAATAAAGCAGTAATATGGCTTCCATAGAAGGTTTTAAAACAGCATTTGCTATTCAGATGCCTGCACTGACAGTCCCTGTCAAAATGTAAGATGCACTATTAAAACATATGTTGTTTATTTTATATTTTAAAGCACAGGGATTTTATGCCATGCCCGTCCCCATATACCCTTATTTTTGTTTAAACATGTAAATAATTGGTTATTATTAACAAGTGTTTTATAAACCAAAATTAATGCATTTTGAAATTATTGTCAACTACTGTAGTCTCTCAATGCGTTGATAAGTGGGTCATTAGTAAATTGTTCTCCATAAACCACTGCTGGGATCCAACAGATGTATGGAAAGCAAATTTGAAGCAGCCATACAGTGAAAATGTGCTTGAAAACCTCAAAATCAAATTTTCAGACTGTAAGCACAATTTGACAGGCAGATGTTACCATCTGCTGGCCAGAAACAGTACTACATCCCAATTAATACAGCTTGAGCTCTGTTTTTTCCGTGAAGAAAAAAGAAACTGATTCCAAGCTGTTCAAACTATTATGGTATCTCTGCTTCTGTGCATAAGGTGCTAAAATCTTTGGAAAACATGCTGGAGACATTTGCAAAAGAATTAAGTTTGCAATAAGTGACATTTCTTTGGGTTGCTCCACAATTTGACCAAATCCAGAATATTTGACATCGGGAGGATAACATCAGCAGGTGCTTACCAACTCGATCTTGGTTGAAAGAGTTAAGAGTAACTCAGCCAGTTCTCCCCACACAGTACACAGGGTTATTTCACCTATGGAATCCTCATATCTGCTAGGTTTCACTTATGGTCTTCAGACACCTGGATTTCGAATCTAAAGTTTATGGGTTACTAAATTAGTATTTCAGATGACAAAGCAGAGCTGTCAAAGTATTATCTAATAAGCATGGATTTCTAATAATCTAATAATAATTTCTTATGATCTCCTGTGACTGCTCTCATTCTGACTTCTCTGATCCCTCAATTACCTTCATAAACTGCATGTAAGACAGAGAAGAAAGCAGCAACCATGCTTTCAAAATGAAAAGTTGATTGTTCAAGATTAATACAATCTATTTGATTATTTATTTTTTTTCCAATAAGATTTTTATTGAGAGTATAATCAAAACTACAGCTTTTCCATACATAAGTACGCATATAGGTAATCATAATCGAAACATCACACCGTAATACACGTCTTGATAACTCTCAAAATTTTCCATAAACAGGTTCAAAAACAAACCAGGGAGGGGAAAGGGAAGAATAAAGGGTATCAGGGTTTCACAGGGTCTCTGCTGACAAGACCACCAACCAAAAAGAAAAAAGAGATATGCCAAGATATATACAGTGGCAAGAAAAAGTAGGTGAACCCTTTGGGATTAGGTGGAGTTTTCTATGAATTGGTAATAAAATGTGCTTTGATCTTCATCTAAGTCACAACAATTTGCAAAACACAGTCTGCTTAAAATAATACAACACAAACATTATATGTTTTCATGTGTTTATTGAACAGAACATGTAAACATTCACAGAGCAGGGTGGAAAAAGTATGTGAACCTTTGGACTTAATAACTGGTTGACCCTCCTTTGCCAGCAATAACCTCAACCAAACGTTTCCTGTAGTTGCAGATGAGACTTACACAACGATCTGGAGTAATTTTGGACCACTCCTCTTCACAAAACTGTTTCAGTGAAGCAATATTCTTGGGATGTCTGGTGTGAATCGCTCTCTTAAGGTCATGCCACAGCATTTCAATCGGGTTGAGGTCAGGACTCTGACTGGGCCACTCCAGAAGGCGTGTTTTGTTTGGTTGAAGCCATTCTTTTGTTGAATTACTTGTATGCTTTGGGTCATTGTCCTGTTGCATCACCCATCCTCTGCAGAGCTTCAGTTGGCAGACAGATGGTCTTACGTTTTCCTGCAAAATGTCTTGATAAACTCTGGAATTCATTTTTCCATCAATGACAACAATCCGTCCAGGCCCTGAGGCAGCAAAGCAGCCCCAAACCATGATGCTCCCTCCGCCATGTTTTACAGTGGGGATGAGGTTTTGATGTTGGTGTGCTGTGCCTATTTTTCTCCACACATAGTGTTGTGTGTTTTTTCCAAACAACTCAATTTTGGTTTCATCTGTCCACAGAATATTTTGCCAGTAGTCCTGCTAACATCCAGGTGCTCTTTTGCAAACTTCAAACGTGCTGCAATATTCTTTTTGGACAGCAATGGCTTCCTCCGTGGTGTCCTCCCATGTACTCCATTCTTGTTTAATGTTTTCCTTATTGTAGATGTGTCAACAAAAATGTTAGCATGTGCCAGAGATTTCTGTAAGTCTTTAGCTGACACTCTAGGATTCTTCTTTACCTCATTAAGCATTCTGCTCTGTGCTCTTGCAGTCATCTTTACAGGACGACCACGCCTAGGGAGAGTAGCAACAGTGCTGAACTTTCTTCATTTGTAGACAGTCTGTCTTACCGTGGACACATGAACATCAAAGCTTTTGGAGATACTTTTGTAACCCTTTCCAGCTTCATGCAAGTCAACAATTCTTGATCGTAGGTCTTCTGAGAGCTCTTTTCTGTGAGGCATGGTTCACATCAGGCAGTGCTTCTTGAAACCAGTAAACCCAAAACTGGTGTGTGTTTTTAAAGGGCAGGACAGCTTTCAGCAACACATCCAATAATATCACATTGATTTGACTCAAGGTTGGCTCACTCCTGGCTCCAATTAGCTCTTGGAGAAGTCATTAGGCTAGGGGTTCACATACTTTTTCCACCCTGCACTGTGAATGTTTACATGTTCTGTTCAATAAAAACATGAAAACATATGTTTGTGTTGTATTATTTTAAGCAGACTGTGTTTTTCAAATTGTTGTGACTTAGATGAATATCAGAGCACATTTTATGACCAATTCATGCAAAACTCCACGTAATCCCAAAGGGTTCTCATACTTTTTCTTGCCACTGTACGTCTCCTCTGTGGAGGATAAACTTTTTCAAGTTTTTTTTTTCTCCCCATATTGGATCGGAAAGAATTATTAGAGGCTGCAGGCTTTGTATAGCTTATGGTTGTCCCATACTGCCCATGGGTCTCGTTTGGGTGGGCGTAGTCCGCTGCTAGCTAAGGCTTTAGAGTCAAATGTACGATACTGGTCCAGTTGGAGTATTATCTGTCGGAGTGTCGGTACCGTGTGTGGCTTCCAATTCCTCGCAATTAGGAGCATTGTTGTGAAGACTATAATAAACAGCATCTTCCACTGAGGTTGCGGCAAGTGACTCATGCCCAGTAACAGAACTTCTGGAGAATATGGTATAAGACAGCCCAGTGCCTCCGTCGCCAGTTGAGAGATCTCCTGCCATAGCAGGGCAAGCACAGGACAATACCACCAAATGTGACCCATTGTGCCGACACCTGAAGAACATCTCCAACAAAGATCTGATGAGTGCAGAGCAAATCTCTTAATTTTATGAGGTGTAAGATACCAACAGTAAAGAAATTTCCTTTGGGTTTCCAGCAATGTTGCACACCTAGAGGCTCCAACTGCAAACATGTGGGCTCTCGCCCATTGTGATGGAGTGAAGGTCTTTGAAAGGTCTTTTCCCCATAATTTTTGAAACGTCCAGGACAGCGGTTTAGTAGGAGTATTAATCGTCCGGTAGAAAAGCGAAATAGGTTTAATTGTGGAAAGAGGGTCCAAACAAAAAAGTTCAATCTCCGACAGGAGTGGAAGGCTGTCCCGTAAGCCAGAGAAGGCCCCTCTCGCTTTTAAGCAGGAATACAGTTGTTGGTAAGATAGAAACATTGAGGACGGGGCATGATATTTTTCTTGGACAGCTTGGAAGGGCAGGATGGAGTGAACAAATGATGCAGGTGGGTGACTCCTAATCGGAGTCATGGGGCGAGCATGAAATTGAGGTAATAGATAGGTCATGGAAGTGAGCAGAGTGGCCATAGACATTGGGGAGTGACGGCGAAAAAAGGAAAAGCTTTGATCCCACGTATTCAGATAAAGAAGTGTGAAAGGAAAAATTTGTGGTAGGCAAGGCCTTTCTCTTCGGGGTACCAAAAGTAGGTCCTGTAAAGAGTGGCCCCCTAGGAAGGCAGATTCTATAATTAACCATTGTGGGAATGGGTGGGCATGAACTGATTCCACTAGAGATGCTAAGATCATCGCCCAGTGATATTTGTGTATATGGGTTACGTTTAAACCACCATCTCTGTGTCTATAGTATGGTAGGGCTCTAGGAACTCGGGGTCTCTTATGTTTGCAGATGTAGGTGAAGATAAGGGACTGGAGAGTATTTAAGTAGGGGTTGGGAAATTTCATGGGCAGAGCACGAAATATATACAGAATCTTCAGCAGCAGCATCATCTTCACCGCCGCCATCCTGCCCAACCATGAAACTTCCCGATTACGCCACTGAAAGAGAAGAGATTTAATTTCCGACATCAATCTATCATAATTATGTTTAAACATTGCTGTCAAGGTTGGGCAATTCTAAGTCCGAGGTATTCAATATAATCAGATCTCCATACAAAGGCATGCCTATTGCGTAGGGTATCTAGTTGGGTCTGAGGCATGTTGACCGTGAGCGCCTGCGTTTTTTGAGTGTTCACTAAGTGATAGGAAACACGGCTATAGCAGTTAAGTTCATCGTGTAATGCGGGGAGAGAGGTGTCTGGGTCGGTCAGGGTGAGAAGAATGTCATCGGCATAAAGGTTAAACTTAAAGGTAGTGGGGCCCACCG
Source organism: Leptobrachium leishanense (assembly GCA_009667805.1). Lineage (NCBI taxonomy): Eukaryota > Metazoa > Chordata > Amphibia > Anura > Megophryidae > Leptobrachium > Leptobrachium leishanense. The sequence continues at coordinate 122,971,672 of CM019071.1, forward strand.
AGATACCTTGAATTAAGTCATTCTGACGAATGGCCTGTGCTAAGGATTCCAATGCTAGAGCGTACAGGAGTGGGGAGAGGGGGCATCCTTGTCTCGTGCCATTAGAAATGACAAACTCGTCCGATAGAAACCCTGAGGTGATTACTCTGGCCAAGGGGGGAATCATATAAGGCCTGTACTGCTAATCTGAAGGGGGAGGGGAATCCGAATTTTAAAAGTACCTGTTGTAAGAACAGCCAGTTCACCCTGTCGAAGGTCTTTTCGGCGTCCAACAACAGAATTAAACCAGGGGTTCTCGTGCGATTCAGTAGTTCAATCAAATTGAGCAGTTTTTTTCGTGCTGTATGGGCCTTGTCTTTTAAAAATAAATCCCACCTGATCCTGGCCTATCAATTTTGGTAATAATCCTTGTAATTTGCGTACCAAGATTTTACTGTATAGTTTAATGTCGACATTGAGGAGAGATATTGGTCTGAAGTTGGGGCATCTTTCTGGCTGTTTCCCTGGTTTGGGCAATGTCACGATATGAGCTCGCAACATGTCTACCGGGAAACACCCTTTATCGCTAGCTTCTTCATAACCTGCTAACAAATGAGGTATTAACTGAGAGGAAAACAAGTAGTAGTATGTATTTGGTAGGCCGTCTGGGACCGGCGCTATTCTTTTGGGCAGGGCTTTAAAAGCGTCTTCGACTTCCTCCATTGTAATAGAAAGACAAGGAAAGGAGGTGTAACTTGTTTAGGTATTGCTCGACGTGGTCTACCGTAGGATGTGGGATTTCGGGGCTTATATCTAAATTACATAAATACAGAAAAAAATGGCGTCGCGCCCATACTCACTTATTTTCGGAGGGGCAGCAACTGCCAGGAGTAACAGCCCAGTCAATGCATAAAACATAACAAGGAAAAAGAGTGTCATCTGCGCTCGTTTCTATGTGTTCCATGTACAACAAAAATGAGGTTTTTGTTTGTTTCAATGGCCATTGCAACGTAAGCCCACTCGCCACTTCAAGGCACCTCTTTAGAGTGGGTACCTAACAATTGTGACCAAAAGGCCGCTCTACTGAGCAGCTCCAAGCCCCTCCAGCTGCTTTTCAGCGAAGGAGAGGCAAAGATGGTGGCTTTTATTTATACACGCACCAAACACTTCCCATTTGGGAACAAAAACATGGAAAGAGGAACAGCTGAATTTTTTTCTGTATTTATGTATATCATGCTTGTAACACCAGTCTGTCGTTCTGCAGCTGTTCCTCTTTCCATGTTTTTGTTTTTGATCCCAAATGGGAAGTGTTTGGTGCGTGTATAAATAAAAGCCACCATCTTTGCCTCTCCTTCGCTGAAAAGCAGCTGGAGGGGCTTGGAGCTGCTCAGTAGAGCGGCCTTTTGGTCACAATTGTTAGGTACCCACTCTAAAGAGGTGCCTTGAAGTGGCGAGTGGGCTTACGTTGCAATGGCCATTGAAACAAACAAAAACCTCATTTTTGTTGTACATGGAACACATAGAAACGAGCGCAGATGACACTCTTTTTCCTTGTTATGTTTTATGCATTGACTGGGCTGTTACTCCTGGCAGTTGCTGCCCCTCCGAAAATAAGTAACAGCCCAGTCAATGCATAAAACATAACAAGGAAAAAGAGTGTCATCTGCGCTCGTTTCTATGTGTTCCATGTACAACAAAAATGAGGTTTTTGTTTGTTTCAATGGCCATTGCAACGTAAGCCCACTCGCCACTTCAAGGCACCTCTTTAGAGTGGGTACCTAACAACTGGACCAAAAGGCCGCTCTACTGAGCAGCTCCAAGCCCCTCCAGCTGCTTTTCAGCGAAGGAGAGGCAAAGATGGTGGCTTTTATTTATACACGCACCAAACACTTCCCATTTGGAACAAAAACATGGAAAGAGGAACAGCTGAATTTTTTTCTGTATTTATGTATATCATGCTTGTAACACCAGTCTGTCGTTCTGCAGCTGTTCCTCTTTCCATGTTTTTGTTTTTGATCCCAAATGGGAAGTGTTTGGTGCGTGTATAAATAAAAGCCACCATCTTTGCCTCTCCTTCGCTGAAAAGCAGCTGGAGGGGCTTGGAGCTGCTCAGTAGAGCGGCCTTTTGGTCACAATTGTTAGGTACCCACTCTAAAGAGGTGCCTTGAAGTGGCGAGTGGGCTTACGTTGCAATGGCCATTGAAACAAACAAAAACCTAATTTTTGTTGTACATGGAACACATAGAAACGAGCGCAGATGACACTCTTTTTCCTTATATCTAAATTATACAGGCTTTCATAGTACGTGGCGATTTCGTTAGCTATTTCTTTAGGGTTGTATACTGAATCAGCGGGGGTGCGCAGGTTTGTTTTTTAAAGCGTAATAGGAGGCATTCAGTCTATCCATCGTCTTAAAAAAGCTGTCTGCGTCCAATTCAGAGAGGGCTCTAAGTGTTTTGTCTAGTGATTCCGCAGTAGTTGGGGTTGGGAACATTTTATTTTGCATTTCCTGGTCTTGTAGCTTGGTCAGGAGCTCCAGGCGACGGGACACGTATAGTTTTTTCAGTCTGGTTGTCCACTGTATACATTTTTCTCTCACCACTGCCTTGTGAGCTTGCCAGACGGTGAGAGGGCTAATATCAGGAGACAAGTTTTCACGGAAATAATTAGCAGTAGTTAGGAAGATATCTTGTTTCGCCGGTTCATGTTTTAAAAGGTCATCTCTGAAGCGCCAGGGAGGTCTAGAGTAAAATTGGTATGCATCTCCCGTTGTCAAGAGTACCGGTGAGTGGTCGGACCATGTCAGTGGCAAAATGGTGCAGTCTACAAGGTGAGGGAGAGTCGTGTTTGACACCAGGAAATAATCAATCCTGGTGTAACTGTTATGTACTCTGGAGCGGAACGTGTAATCGCACTCCATAGGATGCAATAACCTCCAAGCGTCATTGAAATTAAACTGCTAGAGCACAGTGTGAAGGCGTCTAGTGGAAGCGTTCTTTGTCACGGGACCACTCTGAGAGGAGCGGTCTTTAGAGGGGTCCATGCACACGTTCAGATCCCCACACAATATAATCATTCCAGACTGAACATCCGACATTTTCCGTAAGACCCGATCGAGAAATTGGGGTTGGGCTTGGTTAGGTGCGTACGCTGTCACTAAAGTATATACCACGAGTTGACAGTACACACGAGTATAGTGTATCTACCATTCGGGTCCTTAATGATACGGTGAGCTTGAAATTCAACTCTGTCATGTATCAAGAAAGATACCCCTCGGGATTTGGATTTATACTTAGAGTGGAATTGTGTCGAATATTGCGGGGCACGAATTTTGGGATGATCTAAGTGGTGGAAGTGGGTTTCTTGTAGGCATATTATGTCTGCGTCATGGACCTTAAGATCTTTATATAAGGAATGCCGCTTCACAGGTAAATTTAATCCTTTGACATTAAAGGTTAGTACTTTCACAGAGGTGACAAAACATGCATCATTGAGAAAATATAATCAATAGCAAGTACTCTAGAAGTGCAGCAGAGACCCTGAAGGGCTAGTGGGAAAAAACGGAGGGGAGAAAAACAAACAGAAAATACAAAACCAGAGCCAAAAAAAGGCTCAAACACTCAAGTTTTCAGACTTACACATCATAGTTGCGGTACCAAAAATGGGTACCATCTCTAGCGGGTTCAAAGCTCCAGACCAAAAGGTAGCGAGGGATGAGGACCCGGACTCTTCCACCGAAGAGGGAGATAGGGGTGACATGGCTTCCACAGAGCCAGCCAGTGTAGAAAAATAAATAACACGTCAGCCCGCAGCCAGCGGGAGGGAAAACGTGAAATTCAGAGTGCTACCACTCCGTAAAGCTTGCCCGGAACATCGGGATACCGTGAGTTACTTCTGAGTCAAATCAGCATGTCGGAGATCAAAGACCTTTTGATGCGATGTCTTAGCGGTTACGCCAATCGGCTTCCAATCGGGGAGAGGAAGACGAGCTTTGGGTTCCGATCTCCTTAGGTAGTAAGCCCTATTCTTTCAAGGTCTGCTGGCCCTTCTCTAGGGAGGAGATCACCGTGGGGACTCCATCTCGGTGTATTATCAATTTAGTGGGATATCCCCACCTATACGTCACTTGTGCTTGTCGGAGGGCTTCTGTAAGAAGGTGGAAGCTCCGTCTGAGCTGTAATGTGGCCTGTGATAAATCAGGAAATACAGCTAGATGACTGTATTCTTGTCCCAGCGCCTCTGGTTTGCGCAACGCGCGAAGTATATCCTCCCTAGGTTTAAAATAATGGAACCGCAGGATGACATCTCGAGGTGCGGAAGTTGGTGCCGAAGGAGGTTTTGAGATCCTGTGGATTCGGTCGAACAGGAGGGATTCCAGTGTTGCTTCAGGCAGCAAATAATAAAAAAATTCAGTTACATACGTGGAAAGGTCTTTAGGGTGTACTGATTCCGTGACCCCACGAATTTTCAAGTTGTGGCATCTTGAGCGGTCTTCTAAATCCACCAGCTTTAGGGTAGCTCTCTCAATTTGCTCCTCCAGCTCCTCCACTTTGGTAGCCATAACGTTATGCGCTGTGGCCGTTTCTGCCATTTTGTCCAATTTGGAGGTTCTCTCTCCAATGTCGTGAATGTCTTTTCGGATATCCGCCGCCACTGAATCAAGTCGGGCCGTCAGGGTAGAGGAAAGATCTTTAATCATCCCCTCTATTTGTGAGGAATACACCTCGAGGTCTGTGCGCGTAGCCGTTTGCGGGGCTGGAGGGAACTCGGGAGAGTCGGCGCCATCTTGCCGGGCCGGCGCTTCCTTGCGCTTACCCTGTTTCGGAGTGAAAAAGTCACGCCCTTGGTATTTGATTATTTTAAGGGCATGTGGCTTACTTGCCCCAATACAAAGACTATGGGTGATGTCACTGATCCCTTTTCAGAGCATACTGAGCATGCCTAAACATCTTAACTCTCACCAGCTTCTTCAGACAGTCACCATTCATAGGGGAGAAGAAAAGAATTGCCCCATTTATAGAATTTTATATAATGAAAAGGATGTTGCGTGAGCTGAGCATTCCTTATCATATGCTGCTCACGCACATTGCATCTGAATATTGTTGATGTGCAGTATAAGAAAAGGAGCAAAATATGAGTTTAGATTATGCACTTAAGGGTCAATTCACAAAGCTTTGCATTTCGGTCCATTTCGCCGCATTTTAGCGATTCCATTTCGCTGAAAATACTGTGAATTCACTACTTAAAGAATGGTCACCATATTTTCCCGAAATTTGGAGTCACCGAAGCACGTATCGGATGTCGGCAAAAATCAGCAAATTGCACCGATTACCGCCTAACTGCTCCGAATTAGCATCGGTGAATGCCGCCGAAATGTAAATTAAAAAAAAAAAAAATAGGAGTATAAATCAATAAAATGTATCTAAATAATATTTTAAAAAGTCCTTTAAAAAGAATTAAAAGGACTGTTACAAAATTAAAAAAAGTATTTTAAAAAAATAAAAACAAAAATGATGTCTAAAAAATACAAAAGAGGTGTTTTTAAAATATAAAAAATAGAGTTTTTTACTGAAAATGAAAAGAATAAACGGTCTTCAAAAAAAAATTAAAAAGATATATTACGTTTTTACCTTGAATCCTATGGGATTCGCCTGTTTAAACCTGTCGAACTGAAACACCGAAAATTAGGACATTTTGCCTGAATTTTGGTCCAATTTGGTATTCTGTGAATAGAATACATAATAGACCTCTATGGGGCAATGTCGGTGCCGCCGAACGCTGCTGAATTGCGACAAACTGTAGCGAATTGCACGTTTGTAATTGCAACAAACTGCAGCGAATTGCACAGTAGTTTGCTGTCAATTCGCTTGGATTTGGCAAATTGGCATGTTTGGGAATACACCATCTGGTGCAATTAGGGGCCAATTCGGAGGTTAGTGAATAACCTCTTTAGTCTCCTTATAGTCTTCAAATACATGTCCAGGAAGCCCATAATCCAGCACTGCCTATTGATGAGCCTCCACTTTCTGAATCGTTACTAGAAGATTTGACCTTAAGCTACTTACACGGAGATATCATGAAATCGTGTATGTGTGTATTTTTCATCACCTTTTTGCTATTAAGGTTTGCAAGATCCAAACTGCCCCCAGGACTACCTCTGGTCTCCATGTGAAGAAATAACAGGCAACCACAAACCCCATTCATGTTACTACCAGTAGATTTATTTTTTATTTTGTACATGTCTATAATAATGATCTGTACATTACAGAACATACCCTCCCAGGCAGCACGTCGGACATGCTAATGGTTATAAATGCACATGAATCTTGCTATTAAAATCTCCATTTGTTACAGTGAAACATTACAGTAGATGACACCTTTAAACAAATATGCATGACAAGAAAAAAGAGGCAAAAAAATATAAAATCAATGCGGAATACGTCATAGCAATATTAGGAATGTACATACATCCAGAGAAACTGTACAAAAAGCCAACCCAGTCTTTATTCTTCCATTAGTATTAAAAAATAGCTGATACATGGGTTTGTACAACAAACAGCTGTCAGGATTCCTGCTCTATACTGATTTATTTACTGCCTTAAAGGGACACTTTAGGGAAAAAACAGGGGGGGGAGATGTAACAGGAGAGTTAAATTATTAAGCTCACCCGACCCCCTCTGGGGGATCTCCCCCCATTTTTTGTCTAGAACAGTGATGGCGAACCTTGGCACCCCAGATGTTTTGGAACATGTCCCATGTTGCTTAATCACAGATAAAGCTGGTTGATCTTCATGGGGACATGTAGTTCAGAAACATCAGAATAATAATAAAGAATAATAATAACATCTACCGCATATTACGATCCAAACGCAAACGCGTTAAGTAACCCGTTTGCGTTTGGTACCTTGCGCTTTTCAGTGTGAGGTTACTGTACTGTACTTTGCGCTCCCTATACTTAACATGGGGAGCGCAAAGTGTTAATCAGCGTTAGGATTACAAAGTCCTAACGCTGATTAACGTCCGGCTGTGGTTAGTGGAACGTTAACCACAGCCTGAACTTGGTGTTAACGGATTCTGCTTCTGTAGAATCCTTTAACACCAGCCAAATTAATAATAAAAATCCTATACTCAACTCCTGTCCCGCGGCGAGGACCGCGGCTCCAACTGCCTCCTCCGTCCAGCGGGAGCAGGGACAGACTGGGGGAAAAAGTCCCCCCAGTCTCTCCCTGCGTATCACTACGCCGACCGGATCTCGCGAGGTTGGTCATGTGACCGGCAGGGGGAAACTCAATGGAGTCCTATGGACTCCATCGAGTAGATGCTTACGGCTGCGCTCAGCGCTGCCGCGAGCATCGCGGGGCGGTAGAACCCGCAAACAATTCAGGCAGCATTTTTTGCGCCTGCATTGTAATCCAGCGTTAAAACGCGGATGCAAGGGGGAAAACTGCAGGTGCAGTTTTTCCTCCCTTGCGCTCGCGTTTTAACGCTAGGATTGTAATGTGGCCCAGAGTCTGACCTTTCCATCGACACCAAATATGACCATGTAATCTATATAAATAGGAAAATGAACAAAAAAATTCATGCAACTGTTCTAAGTGCTAAGGCAGTGGCATTATGTTCTTTTACATATAAAACAACAATGCTGCTGCACTAACTCCCCTCATTTCCAATAATGGGAGCAAATGAGGTGGTGATGGCACAATCCATTATTACGCATTCGTCCATCTAAAACACAAGCCGCTACATCACTGCGAGGAGAGCAGGGTCCTTTGGACCCCTCTGTCGCCATACTATACACCCCTCAGGTTAGGTGTCATTGGGCAGGTCAGAGTCTGGCCTTTCCAATGATACCAAAAATGACCATGTACAATCTAAAAGAAGAAGAAAAAAAAAAAACTTTTATTTTTATGGGCAGTTTATGGGGATGACGGGGTGGAGCGAAAAATTGAATGGGGGAGCAACGAAAAGGTTTGCCCCGTGCCCAAGCAGTCTTAAAGATGGCCCTGGGAGCAAATAGTATCGGTCACCTAGTTAAAACTTCAACATGAGAATCATACATATCATATGCGGTACCATTATTTTTCACAGTTCTCTCCCATCATAAATTGAATTCTTTCAAGTCAAACGGATGATAAAATAGGCTGTTATCCTCCAAATAGCTTCCCTGATTGTCCTTGTGTCCCACCACATTCCACACTCCAATCCATCCAATGCGATTCCATGCTCTTGACCCAGGCGTGGTCTTGTGGATCAGACAGGTAGAGGGGTCTTAGCATCTCCAATGTTGCTGTCGTAATCCTCTGTCACAGTGCAAATGGGCTCTGAATAATTCTGCTTTAACCTTTCCTCACCTTCCTTAGAAATGCCAATCCATTCCTGCAGTAGAGGGAAAGCACAAGAGGCAACATAAGACTTGTGTAAAGTCACATAAATGTTAGCATTTAGATACTCATCATCTTCATTTAAAATCTTTAAAAGGAACACATGATCCTCAAAACAAGGTCTGAATGTCATTTACTAATGTTGTCTTTAAATGTTTCAGTATTCTCAAAGTCTCTTACAGGGTCACTAGTCTACCACCAAAAATTGAAACGTCCTTATTGTTTATTTTATGTTGCTGATATTTATTTTATTTATTTATTTATAAAGGATTTTACCAGGAAGGATACATTGAGATTTCTCTCGTTTTCAAGTATGTCCTGGGTTCAAGAACATTGAGTGGTTACAGAAATACAAAGTAAAATGCAAGATATTAACACAAAATCAAATATACAGATTAACAAAAAATAAATATGTAGGAAATAAAGTCATTATGTTACATGTTTACAGGTGCATTCTGTATTGAGGTATGTTAATAGGGAACTCTTAAGGGACTTTAGACTGGGGGAAGATTTGATGGTGTCTGGGAGGTTATTCCATATTTGCAGTGCTCTGTAGGAAAATTAGGATCGAGCCACTTTCTTTTTGTATTGTGGTATTGCAAGTAAGGTGCTGGTCCTGGATCGGAGGTTATATGATGAGGGAACTGCCGGGGGAAGCAGCATATTCAGGTAGGGTGGTAGCTTCCCAGAAATGCTCTTAAACACCAGGTTGGAAAGGTGAAGAGTGCATCTAGATTCCAGCGATGGCCAGTTTAGCTCTTTTAACATGTCACAATGGTGGATCATGTAGTTACATTGTAGCACAAAGCGACAGAATGAGTTATACAATGTAGTAAGTTTCTGGAGGTGTGTTTGAGGGGCGGCTGCATACACTACATCTCCGTATTCAATGGCTGGCATAAGCATTTGTTGTACAATCTGCTTTCTTACCGCAGGGCTCAGGCAGGATTTGTTTCTGTACAGGGCACCTAGTTTGGGGTAGATTTTAGATGAGAGTATTTCGATGTGGGGGCCAAAGGATAGATTTTGGTCTAACCACATACCTAGATATTTGAGAGAAGCGACTGTAGTCAGCGTGTCATTTGATCTTGTCTCCACACATAGATGGGGTGTTTGCAATTTGTGTAGTTTAGGTGTGGTTCCAAAGAGCATTGTAACAGTTTTGTCAGCATTTAGAAAAAGTTTGTTATCTGCGATCCACTTTTCTACCCCTGTGAATTGTTCTTGCAGCACAGCCTCCAGCTGCGGGAGATTTGGTTGGCTGGTATAGATTACGGTGTCGTCTGCATAAATGTGTACAGTTGAGGCTTTGCAGACATTGGGCAGATCATTTATTAATATTGTGAATAGCAGGGGGCCTAGTATTGAGCCTTGGGGTACACTGCACGTGACTGGGAGGGGAAGGGAAGTGCTGTCAGAAATGGACACATATTGCGACCGATCAGACACATATGATTGGAACCAGGTTACGGTGCGATCACCAATACCGGAGTTTAAGTTTTTGTAATAGGATGCCATGGTCTACGGTGTCAAAGGCCTTGGCGAAATCAAGGAAGATGGCTCCAGTTAGGTTTCCTTGTTCCATGCCCACTTGGATATCATTACAAACTTTTAAAAGGGCAGTTGTAGTTGAATGATTTGGACAAAAGCCTGATTGATCTAGGGTTAACTATTTCCGATACTGATAATAATCACGTAATTGAGTGTAGACACATTTTTCCAGAATTTTTGACATTACAGGGAGCAGTGATAGCGGACGAAGTAGTTGGATACCAAAGTATTGTCTCCACTTTTATGGATAGGTACCACTCTCGCAGTCTTACAGAGTTTGGGTATGTATTCAGTCGCCAGTGATTCATTGATTAGGGTTGCAACAAGTTTTGCAATTGCTGGCGCACGGATTTTCAGCAGCATTGCTGGGATTTGATCAGGTCCAGACTGGTATTTCATTTTTTGGTTACGGAGAAGTTTAGTGATGACACTGACAGGCACTGGTCTAAAACGGAATTTCTCTGCGTTACAGGGTCTTTGCGCAGTTGGTGGGGCCTGACCTGTGTGCGGCCTTTCTGATTGCGTGTCATTTCCTAGCTTAGCATAGATATCTTACATGTGCCTTGTTTTTCTCTTGTGTATTTAGTTTAGAAAATATTTTACTCTGTATGTGTCACTGGGCGCATCCATTGTGTGATATTTTGTGGTCAGTCAATGACTCTGGTCAGTGGCGTAACTAGAAACCTGAGGGCCCCGGTGCAAGAGTCCACGAAGGGCCCCCCCCAAAAAACAATCTATGTATTTTTACTTATTTTTCACTGCAAAATAAAACAAAGATAGTATTGCCTAGGGATGCACCGATACCACTTTTTTAAGACCGAGTACGAGTACCGATACTTTTTAAAAGTACTCACCGATACCGAGTACCGATACTTTTCTTTAATGTCATGTGACGCTTTCCAATAAGAACAGACCATATAAAAAATGCCCCCAGCTCACATGTATATCCCCCCCCCATATATATATATATTTTATACTGCCCCAGCTCATGGATATGCCCCAGCTCACACATGGATTTGCCCCAGCTCATGGATATGCCCCAGCTCACACATGGATTTGCCCCAGCTCATGGGTATGCCCCAGCTCACACATGGATATTGCCCCCCAGATTATAGATTTGCCCCCCAGCTCACACATGGTTATGCCCCCCCAGCTCACACATGGTTATGCCCCCCAGCTCATGGATATGCCCCCCCAGCTCATGGATATGCCCCCCCAGCTCTCTCATGGATATGCCCCCCCAACTCATGGATATGCCCCCCCAGCTCTCTCATGGATATGCCCCCCCAGCTCATGGATATGCCCCCAGCTCTCACATGGATTTGCCCCCCAGCTCACACATGGATATGCACCCCCAGCTCTCACATGGATTTGCCCCCCAGCTCACACATGGATATGCCCCCCCAGCTCTCTCATGGATTTGCCCCCAGCTCTCTCATGGATTTGCCCCCCCAGCTCTCACATGGATTTGCCCCCCAGCTCACACATGGATATGCCCCCCCTCTCTCATGGATTTGCCCCCCAGCTCTCTCATGGATTTGCCCCCCAGCTCTCACATGGATATGCCCCCCCAGCTCATGGATATAAGGGCCCCAGGCCCCAGCTCATCATGGGTATAAGGGCCCCCCAGCTCTTACTTACCTCTGCTGGCCCGGACAGGCTCCGCCGGCGATGGGGATGTCCTCCTTGGCGAGCGGCCGCTGGAAACATGCAGCTTGGCCGCTCGCCGGAAACCACCTAATCAGTGCGAGGTCTCGTGCGCTGGTCAGGTGGTTTCTCTCCCACGTGAGCGGCCAAGACGCATGTCAGTGGCCACTCGCAGGGAGAGGGACGGCCAGCGCGCGGCTCCCAGATTCCGGCACTGATTGCCGGAATCTGGCGGCGGCGCTGGGCCCCCCTCCAGTGGCGGAATGCCAGGGCCCGGTCGCAACTGCGACCGCTGCGACCCTGGTACTTCCGCCACTGACTCTGGTTTGAATTCCACTACTATTTAGTTACAGGAGGTATAGTGCTAAGCAAAACATACAGGGTTATTCAGAGAGTGGTGAAAGCCAGGAAAATGACTGGAGAAGTGAAAATTCTAGGTCAAAATGGCCAAACCAGAAAAATTCGCCCATTTATCTCACTTTCCAAATCGGCTATTTTGACCTAGAATTTTCTCCAGTCATTCTCCTGGTTTTCTCCTCTCTCTGAATAACCCTGTTAGTAACTATTGTTTGGGATCTCTCTAGATTCTCCAGAAATACATTACTGTTTCCTTGTGCGTGAACGTCAGGTGATCATGGCACAGGTAGTCTTTTAACCTTTCGGGTGCCAATGTTGGCCATATGAGCATTAGACAGTATTTCCCATCCCTGGTCCTCAGGTACCCCTAACATGCCAGGTTTGCAGGATATGTGAAGCACAGAACAGGTGATATGATTTGCTGCTCAGTGATTGCAGGATTCAGTCTGTATTCCCAAGGTAACCCTTAAAATCTGGCCTGTTAGGTGGACCTGAGGACCAGTGTTAGGAACCACTACACTAATCAAAAAGTCCTCAGTATATTCTTAAGTACATATTTTAACTCATCACCAAGTGGTTGCTCACTAACCACCACAGTTTAGTGTTGTTGCGATGATGATAAATGTCAGCATTTATCAAAAGGGGGATTAAAACAGAGGCTGGAGAGGCTTCATTGATGAATTTCTCTCTGCTGCTGTTTGATTTTCACTATCTGCATCGAATTTCACCGTCATTGCAAACACGGCAAGCCAAGGCGGTTACTGAATAACCCTGAAACATTCTTTTTCATACTCCTCCCCTTTCCTAAAAATGCACGACCACTTACCTGGAAGTTTCCTTGGTGTTTTGTGAAGAGGTCCTCAAAATTTTTTCCAGGATTTGGAATTCTGGGCACAAAGATCACCCAAATTCTAAATTGAAGAGAAAGTTGTAGATGATGGTTAAATTAAAGTCAACTTACACAGGAATAAGCTAAATCATTTATTACCACCTAATGAGCTACAATGATGACCAACTTTCTGCCATTGACATTACAATGATTTTGCTAGAACATTGGTGCAAAGAAAAATTGTATGATGAGACCTGAGGGCTTGGGTTTGGATTTCCAGGGACCAACATTCCTTCATTGCAAGTGCTATTGGGCTACTAGGCATATCAGTAGTGATAAGCGCTGTAGACTACGGATGGGCTGGCGGTTCAATGCGAACATGAGTTCGCATCGAACATTGGCCGTTCGACTGTTCGAAGAACAGCGAACATTTCCACGTGTTCGGTTCGTGTTCGCCCACAATGGACCACAATGCACTTTTCCACTGGCCTGAAGCTTGTAATTGGCTACAGTCTTGCACCTGACCACAGGTCAGGTGCAAGACAGGTGCAAGAGTATGCCAATCAGGGCTCAGAGTCCTGATTGGGCAAATTTTGCCCAATCATGGGCTCACAGAGCTAAGTCCCGCAGCACACTATATAGGTCTTCCCTGCAGCCCCAGCGTGTGTGTTGCAGGAGTGAATCAGAGAGGAGAGGAGATTGTTGCATATCAGGGTGTATCACTGAGTTATACCAGAGTTCTGGGAATTTGAATCTGTGTGCTGGCACTGCCAGCTATTATGGTGTATCACTGAGTTATACCAGAGTTACGGTGTGAAGGCACTAGCTGGCACCATAGGCCCAATATTTGGGTGCACTGACGCGTGTACCAGATTCATATCATTGTAATATTTGACGGCAGGGTCCACCCCTGCACTCTTCCACAATACCTCAGAGGGGCTATGGTGTGAAGGCACTAGCTGGCACCAAAGGTCCAATTTTAATGCACCTGTTGTTACTTTCATCCAAAGCCTGCATAAGTTTCACCATAATTTAGCCAAATAATCACTTAACTTGTTCTGCGTGTCCTAAAACGTCTCCTCTTTTCATACAGGCTGCTGCCCCAAGCAGTTGTTTATGAATAGATTAAAGGAAAACCATTTACCGTCATTTGAAATGTCATTTTTTTTTCTTTTTAAATGTTTCTATACATCCTACAAATCCGCCACTTCACGGGCAGGTTATGGGGACCTCCTAGGCACAATATTTGAAGGAATTTTTCGGTTTTATTTTTAATCTTGATGTCATGGAAAAATCACTGTTCCTTTAAAAACGTTTTCTTTAAAAAAACTTTTTTTCCTTGTTTCCTGTCCCCCAGGGCACTACCCGGACCCCCATACACCTTTTATGGCAAATATCTTGCATATGTGCCCTCTTGCTTGCTCATTGATTTGCACTGAGTTCGAATCGTGTTCACATTCGAATTCGAACTTTTTCAAATGTTCGTGTTCGAATGCGAACCGAACTCGGGGGTGTTCGGCCCATCACTACTGTATACCAAGACTTTTATGTTGAAAAAAATGTATTATAACATTTATTTGAAATATGGGATGCCTATTTAAAACTTTTCAGATTTTTTACATATTCATTTATCCGTTACAGGACTACTACTGGGATGAAAGATTCTAAACTCTATGGTGTCCCTTATCTTAAACAATGTTAATAATGTAGAGCTCATTTGCAAACAGGCAGTAATGTCCCGTGTGTCACATTACAGTAAATTTGATAAAGATTGATAATTTAAATGGTCTGATATAAAGTTCATGGGGATTGTAGGGAACATAATGAGACTATTAGTAATGCAGTTTTTTCCCCCATACATAGAAACGAAACATAGAAACATAGAAAATGTCGGCAGATAAGAACCTTTCGGCCCATCTAGTCTGCCCAATTACGTGGATACTTTACCTGGATTTATCTTTTGTTTAGGATAGCCTTATGCCTATCCCATGACTGCTTAAATTCAATTACTGTTTTGGCCTCTACCACTTCTACTGGAAGGCTGTTCCATGTATCCACCACCCTCTCAGTAAACTAATTCTTCCTGATGTTACTTTTAAACCTTTGCCCCTCTAATCTAAGACTATGTCCTCTTGTTTTGCTACTTTGTTTCCTTTTAAATATACTCCCTTCCTCTACCTTGTGGATTCCCTTTACGTATTTAAATGTTTCTATCATATCTCCTCTGTCTCGTCTTTTTTCCAAGCTGTACATGTTAAGATCATTAAGCCTTTCCTGGTAACTTTTCTCCTTCAAGCCGTACACACACCACACCAGGTTAGTGCAGTAGGAAGGAATACCGATTTAAGTTCAAAACACTGGACATTTATATATAGACACCTAAGAGTCAGGATCATAGGTGTCTCTACAGGGGGGCAAGGGGGGGCAATTGCCCCCCTAGGTTATTCCTTGCCCCCCCATGTGCCCCCCCACCAAAAATCAACATCCAGCTTAACACACTTTTTCGGACCGCAGTATCTCCGTTGCTATGCATCGTATATTCCAGGTGTCATTGGAAAGGGCAGATTCTGGCCTTTCCAATGATACCCAACATGACCATATTCAGTGTAAAGTAAAAGTCATAAAACATTAAATAAAAACGTGCACTTAAACGTAAACGTTTTCACAGGGTTGAAATGGCTCAGCAGTGAAGTGGTTAATGTTCAGACTATACATTACATTGTGTATTACGTTAGTTTTTGCCTTGGTTCTAGTTGTATATTAAGGGTTAATGGCAGGCTTCATCCCTCATAGTATACATTTTATTTTTTCATTGATTAATGGCATGTTAGGGGTTAATGGGTTGGCTACATGCCTCAAAGTGTATTCATTTCATGTTTTCCCTTGATCAATTGCATGTTAGGGGTTAAGGGGTAGGCTAAATGCCACATTGTTTATTAATTTTATTGTATTTGCCTGGGTTTATGGGATTTTAGGGGTTATTATGGAAGTTAGAATCTAAAGGGTCTATTCATTTTTAGATCCTCTGCTTTTCGTCACAGTTCGGGGAATTTATTTCGCCGAAAATAAGGTGAATTCCCTATTTAGCGAATGGTCACTGTATATTTCTAAAAGTGGAGTTGCTGAAGCAGCTATCAGACATTCAGCGAAAACTGCCGAATTGCAGCAAATAAAATATTGAATTTAAGTATCCGGTTAGTATCACAAAAAGGTATCATTGCATCACATTACTCATTGCATCACGTTACTCATTGCATCACATTACTCTGGGGTTTTGGAATCTTGTTTATATATACTTATTTAGGGCACTATTACCTGGTGTGAGCTAACCCTTGCGTCGGCAGGTTTTGCGTTAGCGCCAGGTTAATCGAGTCTAGCACCTGACCAACAGATCATTTGCCTCTTGCTACAAACAGGAAAAATCACTTAGTGCGTTGCTATTAGTGATTTGTAGCTCAAGCTTACTGTACTTTCCGCGTCCTTTTCTTAACATGGGGAGCGCTAGATATCTCTAGCGCTTTTGCAGCTAACAGATCACTTGGTGCCAGCGCAAATTTTTTGAGGGGCGCTAATTGCAACATTTTACCTACTGCTCAACCCTGGTGCTAGCTCCAAAAAAACAGGTCCTCGCCCAAAATTAACAGGCAATGTAAAGTAATGCAGCACAGGGGTTCTCTTGGCCCCATACGCCATAGTAATGGATCTGGTCAGCAATGTTGTTGCTGCTGCAGTCGGCGCTATTATAAATGTATCCTTTATCCATATATCCTAATTCTAATATATTGCCTAATTTTAAACCTTTTATGCTGGGGGTTATTCATAGTATGGAAGCGGTTGATTATTAGGGTGACCGTGTGGACCATGTTTAAAGGGACACATCAATAAGTCTTGCCCTGAAACATGTATTTTTTATATGCTGCAGCAGGGAAATTTGTGTCGCTCACCTGGCCTTCCTTTTGGATCTATTAAATGCAGTGTAATAATTCTACATGCTGTTGGGTGGCATTTATCATGCAATGCCCATCAGCCTTAATATATGTGTGCATCAAAACATAGATGATACGACCACCGTGGAGGATTTTAATAATGCAGGGGTGTGAAGTTATTCACTAGATATGTTCATATTCAATCTTGTGAGAACAGGGGATAGGTATGGCCCGGCACTCTGCACTGGATAAAAAACAGCTCTATCCTGTACACAACCGCATTAGTTTCCCTAGCGTGCGCTAAACGACCTTGTTCATGGACTACCGCGGACAAGGTGATCTGTTAGTAGGTCATCAGGCACTATGTTTTAGCGACTCGCACTAAAGTTTTCCTTTAGTGATGGTGTTTTAGCTCACACTAGGTGATAGGGCCCTTAGTTTTATTCAGTGGTATGATTTAGTGGTGAAAATTATTAGTGCCCCCCCAGTTTTGACTGTGGTATCCTATGTGCCCCCCCTAAATATTGTTCCTAGAGTCGCCACTGGTCAGGATAGAGAGTCAGAGCATACAGACGAAACCCAGATATGCAAGGAAACCCCTAATCGGACAGGCCAGTCTTTAGAAGGGATAGAGTATATTAACAACAAGGACAATACACACCGGGTTATTCAAAGAGAATCGAAAAGCCACCGCACGTTCAGTGACTTTTCGTTCTCTTCAATTTGGTGCGATTTGGTGATCCCATTTCAGCCACCCTGTGGTGTATTCAGCAAGCACCACAGGGCCGCCGTAATACAGGGAAAAGTCGCCGCAAACCCGCTGAAAACTCACCGCAAAACGAGGGCGAACGCACACACGAAACCCGCAAAAACATCTGGATTAACCCGCCGGAGAAACCCAAGCAGGAGCCGATCACAGCGCAGGGCAGCCGCTGGAAAAAGCTGACACCGCAGATGAATGGAGTGAGAAAAAAAACCAAAAAACAGTACGCTTGAATGTTTGAAAAGTGAAACGCTGTTTGCAAACAAACTAGTGAGCGAAAATGTCTGAAATTTACATATGAGGTCCAATGAATGATAATAAAAAGGGCTGTTACAGAAAAAAGAAAAAACAATAAAAAAAACGGAAAAAAAAGGTTTGCAAAAAAATCCCAAAAATGCCTAAAAGATCCTAAAAATAAAGAGACTCTTTACTGCAGAATATTATAATCAACGGTTTATTAGATATTGAATTAAAACGGGAATATTTTTAACATTGAAGAATATGGGATTCACCTGAATAAATCTGCCAAATTAAACCACCGAATGACAGGGCAATTCGGCAACTTTTCACTGCTCGGTTTTGCTCTCTGAATAGCCAAAGCATTGCTTCTCTATGGAGATTCACTGCCCTCGAACAAGCACCGAACAGGCACCGTATGTGCAGGCTATTCGCCAGGATTTGGCGAATTGCCTGCTCTCTGGATAGCCGAATGACCGAGAAGGGTAACCGAACGCTGAATTTCAGCGTTTGGTTACCTTTCGGCCCCAATTCGGAGCTCTTTGAATAACCCTGATAGAATTATTGAACCCACAGGGACAATAGAGATATTGCAGTACAAATACAAAGCCAGTACACGGAATCCATATAATATATAACAATACAGGGAATATAGAGCTAAACCTAAGTCCAGATCCCACAGCCAGGGTCAGTACACAGAACAAATACAAACCAAACAGGAACAAGAGAAGAAATCAGAACCGAGAATACTTACAGGGTTATCCAAAGAGATCCGAATTGCTTGAGAAAGGTAACCGAACGCTGAAAATCAGCGTTCGGTTACCTTTCTTGGCCATTCGGCTATCCAGAGAGCAGGCAATTCGCCAAATCCTGGCGAAATGCCTGCACATACGGTGCCTGTTCAAGGGCAGTGAAATCCCCATGAAAAAGCACTGCTTCAGCTATTCAGAGAACACAAACCAGCAGTGAAAGGTTCCCCTAATGCCCTGCCATTCGGTGGTTTCATTCGGCAGGTTTATTCAGGAGAATCCCATAGGCTTCAATGTTAAAAATATTCCCGTTCTAATTCAATATCTAATAAACCGTTCATTATAAAATTCTGCAGCATAAAGTCTCTTTATTTATAGATTTTTTAGGATACTTTAAGCATTTTTCATTTTTTTTTATTTTTATAAAAGTCAGATTTTTGTTTTTTAAGTTTACTTATTTTTTCTGTAACAGTCCTTTTTATTATCATTCCCTGGACCTCCTGTGTAAATTTCAGACATTTTCGCTAAGTAGTTTCTTTGCAAACAGCGTTTCATTTTCACAGATTCATACAAACGGTTTTGCTAATTTATTCAACTCCCTCGTCTGCGGTCACAGCTGCTTCGGCTGTGTGTGATCGGCTCCTGCTCGGGCTTTTTCCGTGGCTTTCGCAGGTTAATCCAGATGTTTTTGGGGGTTTTCGGCGTGCATTCGCTGGCTTTTGCGGTTAGTTTTCGTTGGGTTTGCGGCGACCTTTCCCTGCAATTCGGGGACCCTGTGGTGTTTGCTGAATACACAGCAGGGTCACCGAAATGGGATCGGCAAAAGGAACCGAATTGAAGAGAACGAAAAGTCACCGAACGTGCAGTGACTTTTCGAATCTCTTTGGATAACCCTGTTAGTCAGAAGTCAAACCAGAGGATCAAGAACACTGATAATCAGGAACACACCGAGGGGTCACTAGAAACCACGTCAGGGCACAGAACTCATTCAGTTGCTTCTATTTAAAACCCTACAAGGTCTCTGACCAGGTGCAGCACTTCCAGATGCTAGATTGCCAGAATGGAGCCCTCTCTTTCCAGGAAACCTCACTGCAGCACCACCAGCTGGCAGACGACAATGGTGACAAAGAGACAGGATAGACATTGAGAAGAGCAATAGAGAGGACCTTGGCTGGAACTGTGACATCTAGGGTTAGTTAAAATATGAATTAACTAGTTCTAGTTCTGGTAGATGCCAGCACAATGCTCTTCCTGTGCATATAATGTCTCTATGGTGTGTGGGACAAGGACTGTCATTTAACTGCTGAGGGTCTGGACTGCAGATACCAACAAGCTTTGTTCATGTTGGTCAGGGAAGCATGGGTGGAGATTAAAGGTTAAATTATTGCTATAAACAATAAAAAGCAATGGCTTCCCAGTGTTATGATGCTCGACATTTTAAATTCTAAGTTTTGTTGGACTTTCATAGTAGGTCATCAACAGGTAAGTAAAAAGAGGAGTAAAGTATTTCCAGTATAGGTTTTCAAACTACATGACCACAGACTTTGGACCTTTCACATGGACAAACCAAACAGGTTTCCCTTTATAATGTACAATATAACTCTATCAGGGTTATTCAGAGAGAGGTGAAAACCAGGAGAATGACTGGAGAAGTGAAAATTCTATTTGATAATAGCTGATTTAAAAAGTGAGATAAACAGAGAATTTTTCTGGTTTGGCTATTTTGACCTAGAATTTTCACTTCTCCAGTCATTCTCCTGGTTTTCACCTCTCTCTGAATAACCCTGTTTGTTTTCACTTACCTCTCTACTCGAAACAGAAGAATCAGAAAAAACAACAGAAGAGATGTCGACATTATGTAGATTAGAAGATTTGTTATAGCTGATGATGGAGGTTCGACAGCTGGAGAAAAAGGAGAGTGGAGATTAGTTGAAGAGCCTAGAATTATAAAAAGGAGATTTGTATGTACAGGTTGAGCAACCCTAATCTGAGATACTCGGGACCACAAACATTTTGGATTTGGGGATTTGGGGATTTTCTGGTTTATTTATGAAGTCCTGCCAGGATTCCAAATATCTGGGTGGGAAGACAGGTAATGAGGCAGGAGGGCTGCTTGTAAGTAGTGGTGTAGCACCAGGTAGGGACACCCTGGAATGTGCTGGGCAGTGCCCACGAGGGACATACTAAGCAGCACAGGCAAAGCCCATTGTTGGCTCCGCACTGCACAGTATGTCCCAACACATCCCTCATGGTGGTGAGGAACATTCTGCAGCACAAGGCGGAATGAAACAAGGAGATTCGACAGGAGCAGCAAAGAGGGGAGTAATAATTATGACCGAAAGGCTCTGAATACCGGATTACGGGTCCTGAACCAATATAAATAATAGAGCAATTAAAAGAAGAAACAAAAAGGTTTCTTACCATGTATGCTCTAGGAGTAATGTGTGATTATGCAATTTGGTTATATTACAGCATTAAATAAGAAGTTGAGATAAAAATAATTTTCAATAACAATATGAATAATACAAATAATTTTAAAATATTTGACAGGTAATTACATATAAAGCTTTTACTGTTAGTTTGGATGTAATAGGAGCTCAGTTACTATTCTAACCCAGAAATATTGAACTAGGTTGTCATGGAATGAACGTATCGCTCCCGGCTTCACTTACCAGATCAATGTACAGTGGCAAGAAAAAGTATGTGAACCCTTTGGGATTACGTGGAGTTTTGCATGAATTGGTCATAAAATGTGCTCTGATCTTCATCTAAGTCACAACAATTTGAAAAACACAGTCTGCTTAAAATAATACAACACAAACATTATATGTTTTCATGTTTTTATTGAACAGAACATGTAAACATTCACAGTGCAGGGTGGAAAAAGTATGTGAACCTTTGGACTGAATAACTGGTTGACCCTCCTTTGGCAGCAATAACCTCAACCAAACGTTTCCTGTAGTTGCAGATCAGACCTGCACAACGATCTGGAGTAATTTTGGACCACTCCTCTTCACAAAACGGTTTCAGTGCAGCAATATTCTTGGGATGTCTGGTGTGAATCGCTCTCTTAAGGTCATGCCACAGCATTTCAATCGGGTTGAGGTCAGGACTCTGACTGGGCCACTCCAGAAGGCGCATTTTGTTTTGTTCAAGCCATTCTTTTGTTGAATTACTTGTATGCTTTGGGTCATTGTCCTGTTGCATCACCCATACTCTGTGGAGCTTCAGTTGGCGGACAGATGGTCTTACGTTTTCCTAAAAAATGTCTTGATAAACTCTGGAATTCATTTTTCCATCAATGACAACAATCCGTCCAGGCCCTGAGGCAGCAAAGCAGCCCCAAACCATGATGCTCCCTCCGCCATGTTTTACAGTGGGGATGAGGTTTTGATGTTGGTGTGCTGTGCCTTTTTTCTCCACACATAGTGTTGTGTGTTTTTTCCAAACAAATCAATTTTGGTTTCATCTGTCCACAGAATATTTTTCCAGTAGTGCTGTGGAACATTCAGGTGCTCTTTTACAAACTTCAAACGTGCTACAATATTCTTTTTGGACAGCAATGGCTTCCTCCGTGGTGTCCTCACATGTACTCCATTCTTGTTTAATGTTTTCCTTATTGTAGATGTGTCAACAAAAATGATAGCATGTGCCAGAGATTTCTGTAAGTCTTTAGCTGACACTCTAGGATTCTTCTTTACCTCATTAAGCATTCTGCGCTGTACTCTTGCAGTCATCTTTACAGGATGAGCACGCCTAGGGAGAGTAGCAACAGTGCTGAACTTTCTCCATTTGTAGACAGTCTGTCTTACTGTGGACACATGAACATCAAGGCTTTTGTAACCCTTTCCAGCTTCATGCAAGTCAACAATTCTTGATCATAGGTCTTCTGAGAGCTCTTTTCTGCGAGGCATGATTCACATCAGGCAGTGCTTCTTGAAACCAGTAAACCCAAAACGTGTGTGTTTTTAAAGGGCAGGACAGCTTTCAGCAACACATCCAATAATATCACACTGATTGGACTCAAGGTTGGCTCACTCCTGGCTCCAATTAGCTCTTGGAGAAGTCATTAGGCTAGGGGTTCACATACTTTTTCCATCCTGCACTGTGAATGTTTACATGTTCTGTTCAATAAACACATGAAAACATATAATGTTTGTGTTGTATTATTTTAAGCAGAATATGTTTTTCAAATTTTTGTGACTTAGATGAAGATCAGAGCACATTTTGTGACCAATTCATGCAAAATCCACGTAATCCCAAAGGGTTCACATACTTTTTCTTGCCACTGTAACTACATGACCCACCATTGTGACATGTTAAAACAGCTAATGGCCGTCGCTGGAATCCAGACGCACCCTTCACCTTTCCAACCTGGTGTTTAAGCGCTTTTCTGGGAAGCTACCACCCTACCTGAATAGGCTGCTTCCCCTAGCAGTTCCCTCATCCTATAACCTCTGATCCAGGACCTGCACCTTACTTGCAATAACACAATACACAAAGAAAGTGGCTCGATCCTCATTTTCCTACAGAGCACTGCAATTATGGAATAACCTCCCAGACGCCATCAAATCTTCCCCCAGTCTAAAGTCACTTAAGAGATCTCTATTAACATACCTCGATACAGAATGCACCTGTAAACATGCAACATAGTGACTATATTTCTTACATATTTATTTTCTGTGTTAATCTGTATATTTGTGTTATTTTTAATATCTTGCATTACTTTGTATTTCTGTACCCTGTTGTAAAAATTCAATGTTCAGGACATACTTGAAAATGAGAGAAATCTCAATGTATCCTTCCTGGTAAAATACTTTATAAATAAATAAATACAATGAGTTTTAGATTCCAGAATATATGTGTTTTTCAGCATATTACAAATTGCTTCATACTCCAGGATGTGCCGATTTTGACATCAAATGTGCTGTCAAAATAATACAATCTAATTTAATCCTCTTGATGAACCCCTGATGAGAAGTAACTCAGTCAGCTCGCCCTCATTCGGCAAACATTTCATCCCTAGAAGCTTGACTCCTATCCAGATGAGCCTAAACTCTTCCAGGTATTTGAGAAGTTAGTTTTTTCAAAATTTCCCTCTCTCATCTTCAAAACCAACAAGCTATGATGAAGGCGGCAGCTGGGTTTTTACATTAAATTTAGCAGACATCTGGAAGGAAAAAGTTCTAATAATAATTTCTTTACTTATTTCTGTCGTTCTGCCCTAGACAAGAAGGCAATGGACCTGTCTCTTTTTGGGACAGTACTCCTCATCTGTCCCAATGCATTGTGAATGATTAACAGTACTACTCTCCTTTGGAAGCAAACTGAGCATGCTCAAAATGGCCTCAAATAGAGCAATTTTCATAAAAGACCCTGGGCTATATTCCATTGTGGACATGGAGACAGTAAGCAGGATAATGGGTGCCTGCAGATTTTCCCTTACCATCTCCATGTTAACATCGTATTCCAGGGAAGGTGCTAGCTCAGCATCTCGCCGCAGAACACAACGCTAAACTCCCTGATGCCCACAGTAGCGCTTCTGCGCCACTGCGAGTATCATCTCCTGGAGTTCTTAGGACACCATAGAGGCTTGCGCTTCCAGCGCAGTAGAGTGATCGCAGAGGGAGACTAGGAACTATTTGTTCCCCGTCTCACTCTGCTCTCGCGAAAAAGGAGCGGCAGATCGGGCCACCCTTTTCACCGCAGGATGAGAGGTGAGTATGGGAATTTTTAGGGAGGGTTTTTGGAGCAAAACATTTTCACCTCGTTTCAGAGTCCAGATTGGAATATCGATGCCAGACGTTAAACTTACTAATGATAACGCTGATGATTACATATCGAGATACTACATTAACACCAACTATGGAATAGTGCCCCCTAGATCTTGACATGTTATTTACTGACAAAATCTTCCTCAGGCTGCCGAATGTTAGTTTTGTTAAAGTTTTCAGCTGCTGCAACTGGTCTGCTGCCACAACCTTGCACTGGCTCTGGTGACCAAGGTTGTTCTCCAATATCTAGAATGGCTAGAATGTTGCAGCTCCTGTTTTAAGCTATTCAATTAAAAAGTTACATTTTCTATACGTGAACGGCAATACATTTCAGTTCAGTTGGAATCGGAAATTTCAGAATCCAATATTTCAATATGGAAATATATCAGATTTGCAAATTTCTCATTAAAAACCAATTTGAAAATATCGAAACGGCTTTGTGAATTTGGAGACATATTTTTACACCTATAGCCCCCCTTTATGCTACTCTCTATATCTCTACCCACCCCTAAATATCCCTTGCTTAATTCCTCTTTACACCTCTCTTTACTACCCCTCTATTCCCTCTTCCAGGAGTTAGTTTGGGTAACTTTTAGGATTAGAATTACTTTTAGGATTAGGGTTAAGGTTAGGTTTACTGCTAGGGTTACAGTTGCCATTTTCCCTTGTTTTACGATTCATAGTAGAGATTTTTCAGTGTACAGCGAGTGCAAGTCGATTGAATCCATATCAACCTAATAACAGTCAGATTGTTTTCAGGTCAATTCGGTAAATTTATTTCGGCTCAATTTGGTTTGGTGCTCAGTAATTTGGAGGTTTCCGAATGACTGAAATTGACGATATTTTGCCAAATTTGTATTCGAACCCAATCACACAAGTCTAGCATTTTCTGAGATGTAATTTCATCACAGGAAATCAATGTCTAACTCTAGATCCACTATATCTCAAATGTGGGCCTTTCCCAATGTATTCAATCAACTCATAACAGAGAAGTATTTTGTGAGCGTTCTGGTTAATTTTTTTACATAAACTGTGACTTAAGTGTCATGCTTTTGCCGGAGATACTCTTACCGCCTCTAGTAGCGTTCCTCCCCCAGGTGACGCCCATGCTCCAGTCACTCCATGTCATTGCGCTGGAACAATAACCATTGAGTTTACTCCTCACGTGGAATGTGTAGCTTTTTTCAGGGTCAAAACTAGGCAACGAGAACATCTCTGAAGAAGAGACATCTTTTAACTGTGGATGGAAAATGAGAGCATTTGGGTTATGTTGAGATGAAGGAAAGCCTGGAGAGAGTCGTTATCTTGTAGATTTTTCTATAGATGTTGACTGCAAAAATAACCTGAATATTTGAAGACTGGATGAAACCTGCAAGCCACTTCCAAGTGGTGTTCACAGCAATGAACAGTCGCCAGGAAGATGCTGGTCCCACATGCAGTAATAAATAAAAACAAGGCCCCTAAGCACTCATTTCCACCAGCCTTCCTGTCAATAATTCTTTGCTAATAGATAAATCTGGAGAAATTATATATGACCGTATCGATACATGTTTGGTTGAATTTTCTCATACATGTGTATGTTGTGCACTATGCATGTGTAGAGGGGTGTATTTAGATGTGATGTTTCCCTAGACACTCCAAAGTCTTCTGACTCTACTCTCCCTACAACTGATATATAAATATATGAACATGAATATACAAATGAATCTAAGAAAAAAATTCACAACCAAAAGTGATCCTAATAAGGGGAAAATAATCAAAGAATGGCATTTGTAGCTTCATTGATGATAGCTTCCCATGACATAGTTTGATTATCCCTATTGCCAATATTACATTTTATTATGGCTGATCATTTTTCACTGATCTTTGCAACTATGGTAAATAATGGCAGGAAGTGAATACAGCCCCATATTGTAATATTTAAGATTCTTTTATTTAAGGGTTTAGTTAACATCCAAGTGAAAAAAACTAGCCCTGACTCCTTCAAAGACATTTCTAATTCCTTTTCGTTTCAATTGTTTTGATTTTTTGAGCAAAAAAAAAAAACCCATTGGTGGGGCGCTGCTCCAGCTGTCCCTTTAGATCAGCCTCCACTGCACAATGGGGATGACCAGGATAAAGCAGAACAATATAGGTAATTGGGTATTGACAGGGATAGGCACTCAGAGATCATCCAACCAACCTAACCAAGGTTAGGCTGGTGACTCATTCCTCTTACTGATTAGCATACAATTGGAATCAATTGCGTGCTATTTGCAAAGGTTGTTAAACTTGTCCACACCTTGCTGGGGGAGGTGTTCTTAGGTGATTATATAAAGCTTGTGGAATATTAGCTTGGTCTAATTGAGCTTGTGAAGCCTTCTAAGTGAAGTCTTCAAAGTGAGCACTTAGAGATCTTCTGGTGAGTGATTTTGATTTTTGTTTCAAACAGATCTTTTCTATTCATCTTAAGGTTTTAAGTTAGGTCTGGTGAGTAAATTAGGTTAGGCTGGTGACTCATTCCTCTTACTGATTAGCACGCAATTGATTCCAATTGTATGCTAATTTGCAAAGGTTGCTAAACTTGTCCACACCTTGCTGGGGGAGGTGTTCTTAGGTGATTATATAAAGCTTGTGGAATATTAGCTTGGTCTAATTGAGCTTGTGAAGCCTTCTAAGTGAAGTCTTCAAAGTGAGCACTTAGAGATCTTCTGGTGAGTGATTTTGATTTTTGTTTCAAACAGATCTTTTCTATTCATCTTAAGGTTTTAAGTTAGGTCTGGTGAGTAAATTAGGTTAGGCTGGTGACTCATTCCTCTTAGTGATTAGCATACAATTGGAATCAATTGCGTGCTATTTGCAAAGGTTGTTAAACTTGTCCACACCTTGCTGGGGGAGGTGTTCTTAGGTGATTATATAAAGCTTGTGGAATATTAGCTTGGTCTAATTGAGCTAAGTGAAGTCTTCAAAGTGAGCACTTAGAGATCTTCTGGAGATACTCTGGAGGTAGTCTGAGGTTAGACAGGAGGTAGAAAACCTACAAAAAAGGTAAGATTTGTTGGTTTAAATCCATTCTTTTATAATGGCAGGCTTGGTCCAGTGTAAGAGCTGTCACGCATTTGTTTTTAGATCCAATTTTTGGAGGTTTGGAGTGTGTCTGATATGTAGGCAGCTCTCTTTATTGCAGCAGGAAATTGCCTTTTTGAAGTCTGAGATTTGTAAATTATCTGTTACACAAACTCCGGCTATGGCTATGACTGTTACAAAGCCACTGCCACAGAGGCCTCCTAGGAGTGGCAGATGGACTACTGTAGGATCTGGTAGACTTAGAGTTGTGGATATAAGGCATGTCCACAGTCTGTGGCTCTTCTTAATTCTTTTGAGGCACTTTCAGAGTGTAGTGGTGAGACGGAAGTAGGCTCAGACACCATAGTTGAGGAACCACCATCCCCTATGCTTAAGGTATGCAGGACTGCAACCAAGAACAATAAGGAAAAGGTGGGACATGATAGAAGGCAATTGTTGCTGGGTGATTCTATCATAAGAGGTGTGGAGCTGGAGAGTAGTGGTTTGGTGAGATGTCTTCCTGGAGCTACTGCTCGTAGAGACAAGAAACGTATTCTCAATATTGTCAAACAAGCAAAGCAGCAAGGGGAAGTGGATGTTCTAGTCCATCTAGGGACAAATGACTTGCTAGCAATGAGTTTTCTGAGATTAAGGAGGATTTTTGTGTTCTTGGAGGTGAAATACAGCAGATTGCGTCCACTGTGTCATTCTCTGAAGTTTTGCCTGTGCATAACATTCAGGATAGGCAGATGCGCAATAGGGAATTTAATTTGTGGCTTCGGGAATGGTGTCGAGAGCAAGGATTTGGCTTTTGTCCCATGATAGCTCTAATTGGAGCAGAAAGGAACTGTATAAAAAAGATGGTTTGCATCTTACTCATAGGGGAACATATGTTCTCAGTGAGAAGTTCAAAGGTTTCGCAAAGAAATATTTAAACTAGGAGGGGGGGACAAAAGGGTAAAAAACAATCTGCCTGATTGTCCCCAAAACTAAATCGGTGGGTGCAAGCAACATGCGGGGAAAAAAAGGACAAGCTCAGAGTTGTGTCTATAAATGCTCGCAGTTTAGTCAATAAAATCAATGAACTGGAGGCAATGATGGCAGCTGAAAAAGTAGATTTAGTTGCGGTTACTGAGACATGGTTCAGTGAGAAAAATAACTGGGACATAACAATACCGGGGTACTCTTTATATAGAAAAGACAGAGAAGGTAGGAAAGGAGGAGGAGTGGCCCTGTATGTGAAAAACAACATAAAAAACGAACCAAATAAAAGTGAGCGAGGTGAACATAGAGTCAGTTTGGGTTACGCTAACATTTGGCAATCATACAGTAGCTCGTGTAGGTGTGATCTATAGACCCCCTGGACAAGTAGAAGAGCTAGATAATCTGCTGCTTGAGGAAATAGCCAAAATGGCAATGAAGGGGGAAGTTATTATCATGGGGGACTTTAATCTTCCTGATGTGAACTGGAAAACCAAAACTTGGGTGCACCAGGAGTACAAATATTCTAAACTCCCTACTGGGATTATCTCTAACACAAGTAGTTGAGGAGCCGACCCGTAAAGAGGCCATATTGGATTTAATACTCACAAATGGAGGTTTGGTATCGGACGTTGTTGTAGGTGAAAATTTGGGATCTAGTGATCACCAGTCAGTATGGTTTAATATAAGAACAGAGATGGAGCCACACCACACAAAAACAAAAGTTTTAGACTTTAAAAAAACAGATTTTTCTAAAATGAGACTTTGTGTGAAGGAGTCATTATCAGACTGGAGGAGTTTAAAGGGTGTCCAGGAGAAATGGGATTATTTAAAAGAAGCATTATTGAAGGCCACAGGCAATTGCATTCGACTTGTTAGCAAAAACAAAAAAGGGAAGAAACCACTGTGGTACTCTGCAGAAGTGGCCAAAATAGTGAAGAACAAAAAGACAGCATTCAATAATTATAAAACAACTCAGAGTGAAGAAGATAGGCAAACCTATAAGATTAGGCAGAAAGAGGCAAAGCAATTTATAAGAGCTTCCAAAGCACACGCAGAAGAGAAAATAGCTCAGTCAGTAAAAAAGGGGGACAAAACATTTTTTAGATACATAAACGAGAAAAGAAAAGTAAAACAAGGATTAGTTAGATTAAAAACAAAGGAAGGAAGGTATGTAGAAGAGGATAAAAGTCTTGCTGACTGCCTCAATTAATATTTTTGTTCAGTCTTTGCAGAAGAAAAGGAAGGAAAGGGACCTCAGTTAGGAGGAAACACTAACGAGACAATTACATATCAGTTTACAGAGGAGGAGGTTCTACAGCAGCTGTCTAAAGTAAAGACAAATAAATCAATGGGGCCTGATGGGATCCACCCTAAATTATTAAAAGAGCTCAGTGATGTAATAGCAAAACCGTTAACAGATTTATTTAACCAATCCTTGCTAACGGGAGTCGTCCCAGAAGACTGGAAATTAGCAAATATTGTGCCCATTCACAAGAAGGGTAGTAGGGAGGAATCTGGGAACTATAGGCCAGTTAGTCTTACGTCAGTAGTGGGGAAATTAATGGAAACCATGTTAAAGGAAAGGATTGTTGAACATCTAAAAACACATAGATTACAGGATCAGAAACAACATGGGTTTACCTCAGGGAGATCATGCCAAACTAATCTTATTGATTTTTTTGATTGGGTAACAAAAATAATAGACACAGGTGGTGCAGTAGACATTGCTTATTTAGATTTCAGTAAGGCTTTTGATACTGTTCCGCATAGAAGGCTTATCAATAAATTGCAATCTTTGAGCTTGGATTCCAATATTGTTGAATGGATTAGGCAGTGGCTGAGTGACAGGCAACAGAGGGTTGTGGTAAATGGAGTTTATTCGGCGCATGGTCTTGTTACCAGTGGGGTACCTCAGGGGTCAGTACTTGGACCCATTCTATTTAATATTTTTGTTAGTGATATTGCAGAAGGTATTAATGGAAAAGTATGTCTTTTTGCTGATGACACAAAGATTTGCAAAGGGTTGACGTTCCTGGAGGGATCAGCCAAATGACAAATGATTTAGGTAAACTAAAAAAATGGTCGGAGCTGTGGCAATTGAGTTTTAATGTGGATAAGTGCAAGATAATGCACCTGGGACGTAAAAACCCAAGGGCTGAATATAGAATATTTGATACAGTCCTAACCTCAACATCTGAGGAAAAGGATTTAGGGGTTATTATTTCAGAGGATCTAAAGGTAAGTAGTCAATGTAATAGAGCAGCAGGAAATGCTGGCAGAATGCTTGGTTGTGTAGGGAGAGGTATTAGCAGTAGGAAAAGGGAAGTGCTCATGCCACTGTACAGAGCACTGGTGAGACCTCACTTGGAGTACTGTGTGCAGTACTGGAGACCGTATCTCCAGAAGGATATAGACATCTTAGAGAGAGTTCAGAGAAGGGCTACTAAAATGGTGTACGGCTTGAAGGAGAAAAGTTACCAGGAAAGGCTAAATGATCTTAACATGTACAGCTTGGAAAAAAGACGAGACAGAGGAGATATGATAGAAACATTTAAATACGTAAAGGGAATCCACAAGGTAGAGGAAGGGAGTATATTTAAAAGGAAACAAAGTAGCAAAACAAGAGGACATAGTCTTAGATTAGAGGGGCAAAGGTTTAAAAGTAACATCAGGAAGCATTATTTTACTGAGAGGGTGGTGGATACATGGAACAGTCTTCCAGTTGAAGTGGTAGAGGCCAAAACAGTAATTGAATTTAAGCAAGCATGGGATAGGCATAAGGCTATCCTAAACAAAAGATAAATCCAAGTAAAGTATCCATGTAATTGGGCAGACTAGATGGGCCGAAAGGTTCTTATCTGCCGACATCTTTCTATGTTTCTATGTTTCTAACCCTAAGCTTCAGTCTTGTTCCTCCCTTAGTCCTACTCTGTTTCTGGTTTTACCCTAGTGCTCCTGATTTTGTTGATATCTGATTTATATTATCTATTTTCCCTATCTTTGTGACAATAAATTAAATGGGACACACTAAGCACTCTGACCATTCAGTGATATTTTAGCGGTCACAGTGACCCCTCTTTCCCATCTGGCAGGATCTCTGGGGATTACTCACACAAAGAACCTGAGATCAAGCTCAGGATCCTGGATGTCGGGACCTTGGAGACTCAACTGTGTTAACCCCTCAATGACTCAATAGCATGTCACTTCCAGACCAGTGCCAAGGGAGACCTGTTGTGGTTTTAGGGTGAGTTAAGACTAGACTAGAGTGTTAAAATGGAGAGTGTGAAGGGGTCAGAAGGGGTTAACGTTATTAAGCCACAGCCCCATCCCCTGTTTTAACCCAAGAGCATACCATTAAAGGCTGTAATGCAAAGGAAATACATGCTACTTCTTTTGCATATCACAGCTAAACAATCCTTAAATTGGAGGTGATAATAGGAGTTGCAGAGGGACTCATAATAGATTGATTTGCATTATCAACTGTATTCGCATGGGTTGTTGGACGTTCACAGTAAAGTTAGAATTTAAATATGGGTTGAAAAATGTACTAGAGATTCAAAACCCCTTGTTCTAGACATTCTATAAAGCTAAACAACCGATAACCAATAAACCAATAAAGGTAAAAATGTTTACTCACAGATTTGAACATTTTGAACTATTATTTAATGTTTCAACATTAATTATGTAGGGGTAAGACACAAAGTCCAATAAAATAGGAACACAGGTTGAACACTAATGTATTACCGTCCATTTTTCATTCGTCGAGCTTCGATGTTGCACCTGGAATTCGTAACAATGCAGAGGATACAAACTATGAGATGTGTTCCATTTTAGAAGCAGCTCCCTACTACTAGTATTTTCCACATGCAAGTCAAAAGGAGGCTCCAGCTTCACTGAAAAGGAAATCATTACAACGTTATAGTCATAGAGTGGCCAGTATGGGAGAGGGAAAGGTGAGAAGAAGACAAAGAGGAAGAAGAAATGGAATTAATGCAGGGGCAGGAAAGAGGTAAAAGAGAGGGTAGAATAAGCAAATGAATGTAGCAGAAAAGGGACTTTAACTGGTTTGTAATACGACATCTAACACGAAGTGGGAGAAAAGAAAACTAACACCTGAGAAAGAACTTAAAGGATGAAAAAAAACATGGGAGAAGACATGAAAGCGAAGAAATGGAAGTGGAAGTGAAACAGGAAGAATCAGATAGAGAGATACATTAGATAACATGGTAGGGAGTTGATGTTTTGGATGGACATGCTGAATAATTAGTTGCTTGCTACAAAATCTACAGGGAATGGATACAATTACTACCCTAAGAGCCTAATTCAATCTGGCCATTAATAGCATCTTGCTAATGGATATATTTTATGCAAGTCATTATATATTAATGGCTCACAATTAACGGCTTTATTCCACCCTGGTCGCTGTATTAGCACCGTGACTCGCAGTAGTTTTGAATCCGTGATCGGTACCAGTAGCGGTGCTTCGCTGCTGGTATCATCTCCCAAAGTCCATTGTGTGAGCTATACACTACACAAGCTGATGTATGCGGGTTCCTGCTGGGACCAGCAACAGGCAATGGGAACTATTAGTTTCCCATCTGCTGCATAAGACAAGAGGAGGTGACGGATCGCGCAACCCTCTGAACTGATGGATCAAAGGTAAGTAACAGTTTTTTTTCCACTTTTTCAGTTCAAGTCGAGGAGAAGGAGTCATGATGGAATAGCTCGTACTTCTCAGGCTATTGGTGAATGAACAGCTCCTGTACAAAGTATAAGAGCTGTTAATTTACAATAAGAAGCCGCAACATTCAAGACAACAGCAAAACTTGCGGCTCAGTCAAAAAAGTGGTTTGAGCTATTAATCTAACAGCTTAGTGGTAATAGCACCCTATGTTGTACTCCAAGATGCCAATACTCAAGGTACTACAAGGAGTTACCAATTAGTTTCCCCAGATGTTGCTTCTTGTATCTATTGTACAGCACTGCGGAATATGCTGGCGCTTTATAAATAAAGAATAATAATAATAATAAATAATACCCATATTTTACTACAGCGAAGTTCATCTTGCTAATGAGGTCTAGGTGACTTTTAAGTTGGGCTAATGGTAGTGTCTGTACTGTTCTACTTGTAGTACTTGCCTTCAAACTGCTGTGGACTGTAATTATCCATGTTCCAAACAAGTCCCCTTGATTCAAAGGTATTTTTGTCTAATCAATCCTTACAACCAACATAGACCTTGATTTAGTTATATCAGGCTTTATTTAGAAGAAAAAAAATATTGGCTGCTTGTGGCCGATATTTTTTTTTCGAAACACCTGATGCAGATGAAAGAATTCTGCAGAAGCCAATATTCAAAAAATGCCACTGGTCCAAAAGAAGATCAGTAAGGCTGCGATCACACGGGCGTTTTTCAGAGCGGAAAGAACGTCGGTGAGAGTGGACGTTCCTTCCACTCTGACGTCCGTGTAGCCATCTCGCTGAGTGCAGTTAGTGCACTCAGCACTACAAAGCTCGATCCTCCTATGGAGGATTACGCTTTGTAGCCCCGTCAGCATCCATTGTAGCTTTTTGATGGGGAGGGCTTTTTGACGTCTGGTTGTAGCGCGTGCAATTTGTTTGCGTGCAACTCCGTGTGGCCCTCCCCGTCGATCCATCACAGAGCTCCGACAGACGCAGGGAAATGCGGTCACACGGATCCACTCAGTGCGTTCATGTGACCGCAGCCATAAACAGCCAAAAAGGCTTAATTTTGTCCAGCATCATACAGATTTGTGCCTTTAAAACATGGCTATTAGAAGAATCCTAAGTTTAAAAAAAATTTCAGTCTGATTTCCTCTTTGTTTTGCCCCTTGAAAATCCATTTATCAACACCTTTCAGCATTTGAAATCTTTTCAGGTATCGGCATACTGATAAATTGGAACTGAATAGCTAAAGCTGATATTTCTATTGAAAAGTATAGCTGCAAAAGCTGATATTCATTCCGAACTTTTATCAGGAATTGAAATGCCAGTAAACCAGCATTTGAATCTCCCGAACCAAAAACTGGCTGAAAATTGTCCGAAAAAGGTACCAATTAAAGCCATCGGGCTGAATTAAATCGAGCCTATAATCATAACAAATCTTTTATTGCGATTATTCATGTTATTAACTTTGGAGCCATACTTCATTCTTGTAAGAACTTTTTTAGGAATTGATCATTGTCATATCAAACATAAATAAGAAAATAGCTAAAGATACTGATATAATATTCTGTGACAGAAGCCCCCTCCACCTTTTAACAGAATTTGTCTTCAGGGATAATGTTTGCTTCAGTATCTAAATATGTTTATAATGGGATTAGAGTGTATCCTTTGTTCTTGTGTTGTCCTGGTGTTTGTTTGTGTTTACTCTTTTTCCGGGAGGAGTGTATAATTTACTGTCGGTTAATTGGATTACTCGTTTAGTTTTGTGTTTCAAATAACTGGGGAAAAGGAATGTAAGGGAATCTCTGGAATTAATAAACAGTCATCTATTCTTACTCCAAGAAACGTGTGTCTGACTGCTGATTGTAGGACTCTGTTCCTCTGGGTCACTGCTCTGTAAAGCCAGGGTTACCAGTCACATACATACAGGGTTATTTAGAGAAAGGTGGAACTCTGGAGAATTTATGGAGAAGTGAAAATTCAAAGTCAAAATAGCCAAACCAGGAAAATTCTCCCATTTATCTCACTTTCCAAATTGGCTATTTTGACCTAGAATTTTCACTTCTCCAAACGTTCTCCAGAGTTTCACATTTCTCTGAATAACCCTGATAGTCTGAGAGGTGAATGCTGGTCCCTGCGTGGTTCTGGATCCGAGAAAGGACAGACTAAAGTAGCTATTCAAAGAACATCGAATTGGTCACGGAGTTTCCCCATATGGTGCAGCTTCGTGGCAATTCAGTTATTTAAAAAGCAAATATTGGCGAATTGCAAGTGAAATACAGTGACCTTCGGCGGCAGCGAAATCCCCATAGAAAAGTAACGGTTAATCTATTCAGAGACACCGAACAGCAGAAGAAAGTTAGTGAAATACCCAGATTTGCGGTGGTTTTGTATTCGACAGGTTTAATTGGGCGAATCTAGGGCACTTCGGCAACTTTTCACTGCTGTTCAGTGTTTTTTGAATACAGTAGATTAACCATTGCTTCTCTATGGGGGATTTCACTGCCTTCGAACAGGCACCGTACTTGCTGGCAGTTCGCCAAAATTTGGCAAACTGCCTGCTCTCTGAATAGCCCTGAAATGTCAACGTACGGGGAAATTCCCGGTTCGGTGCCAGATCGTCTCTCTCTGAATAACCCCTTATAACTAGGATACATAGGAAAGGGATGAAAATACAACGTCTATTAACTTAACAAAAGTTAAGTATTGTCAAGCAGTCACATGTCTTCCATGAAAAGACTTTGTATCCAGGTGGTAACAGGACAAGTTACATCTCCACATTGGAATGTCCACATAGAAGGCTCTGACAGGCTAGAGTGAATTAGGGAAAAATAAACCCTTTATGCATTCAGAGTCCTTTCTTTTAAGGGAGATGGCTTTAGGTTTGAAGTGGAGTCAGGTGTTGTTCAATCATCAAACTTTATCTTCTTTCCCTGGTTTCCATCTCTGAATCCTCCTCCTCTACCTCCAAATCCTCCTCTATGTACATACATAAATGGATGAAATAAACGAATGTTTACCAATGTTTTGCGTTATTTCATAATGTATTTTAATTGGTTTCTCCAGGCTCGTGTGGTTGAGTTCTGCAGTGAATGGGGAGAATGGTTCAATTTCCTCCTTGATAAAGCAGCCAATATTTGTATTTCCGTTCAGAAGATATTGAGTACAATTCCTGGTAGTTTCTTCATTTTTTTTACCTAACCTGGAAAACAGAAAAATCGTGGATGAAATTTTATATTGTGCAGCAGTAAGAGCTTTCTCATGCCTCTCCAGGTCCTCCACATTATAGAAAAGTGCATTTTTCTCAATGAGAAGCTGCATTGGATAAAGTGCAAGTCCCAAACTATAGTGGAAATCACTACCAGAGTGGTAGAGCGTAACAAATATATAATACCAGAAAAAATTGTAACAGAAAATGGGGTAAGGGGTAATGAAAGACGAAAGGGATTGCCCCTATATGATTCGAAAATACAGTTACTCTGATAAGAATATCAGGGTACTAGTGTCTCCCAGAGACCAATGTAATAATTAACTTTTAATGAACTTAGATTAAAACGGCAAACAAACAGAGAAAATGGACAGTGCATACAAAACAAGAATAAGAACAATTCTGCTATGAAAATTAGTTAAGTGTGACGGCAGGAGTGATAATCAATAAGCAATAATCAATACAATGGGTGGCCTTCGAGGGTCACCTCTAGGTATTGTAACAATTGTAGACAATAAGTGGCCAGTATCAAGCCATGAAAAACTGCACGTTCAAAAAGCAGAAGGAACAGAAGCAAGACACTCTTTTAGGAAGGAAATGGCTGAAATAGCCTGGTATCAACGTATCTCAATAATTGCCCAAATTGCTGGTACTAAAAGGATACAATGAGAAAATATATATATATGTATGAGGTCTAGAGTTTCAGTTTCCCAGCATAATACCAGAGAGTTCTTGCCTGCGAGGCGCACCCAATTCTGCTATGAAAATTAGTTGAATGTGACGGCAGGAGTGATAATCAATAAGTAATAATCAATACAATGGGTGGCCTTCGAGGGTCACCTCTAGGTATTGTAACAATTGTAGACAATAAATGGCCAGTATCAAGCCATGAAAAACTGCACATTCAGAAAGCAGAAGGAACAGAAGCAAGACACTTTTTTAGGAAGGAATCGGCTAAAATAGCCTGGTATCAACGTATCTCAATAATTGCCCAAATTGCTGGTACTAAAAGGACACAATAAGAAAATATATATATATGTATGAGGTCTAGAGATTCAGTTTCCCAGAATAATACCAGAGAGTTCTTGCCTGCGAGACGCACCCGACGCGCGTTTCGCCACAAATGGCTCGTCAGGAGTGCTTACGGACTAAAGAATACGCAGAGGTATTGAAGTGGTGGATGT
Organism: Leptobrachium leishanense; assembly: GCA_009667805.1. Lineage (NCBI taxonomy): Eukaryota > Metazoa > Chordata > Amphibia > Anura > Megophryidae > Leptobrachium > Leptobrachium leishanense. The sequence goes on from CM019071.1 coordinate 123,008,970, forward strand.
TCCGCCCCAACCAATAAACTGACCAATGGGACAAGGGGATAACAAGCAGTCAAATCGCGTGACTGCCTTAAAGATCGACAACCAGGAGAACCAATGATGATTCTATTAATATACTTAAGTGACTGGTAAAGCGAGAGAATCTCGCTGCATAGTATTGACAAAGTAAACCTGATGGTTGGAAGCCGTAATAAATATGAATTTGATCATAAAGTGGATACAATAATATCCTTGATTAGATTAGGAATATCGCTAAGAGATATATTGATAATAATCGCTAAACTGAATGAATGAATAAAAAAGAAGAAATAAAATTGGATTATCTAGTGAAAAATTCACCGGAATTAACTAAAGACATCGTTATTGAGGAAATGTGATAATGAAAATGGATGATGCTGTATGGAAAATAAAAAACGAAAGATAAAAAAACAGAAGGATGTCTTCAGTAATTTAACTGCTCCATTATGAGTTTGCATCATTTGATTATATAGTGATACAAGGTATCAATAAGACATTTTTACCATGTTCATTAATGGGTGGTTAATGTAATATAGATGAAAAAGTAGAGAATCAAGTCAAATGAGATTACTATATAGATCTTTGTCAAAATCAGAGTGTATCAATTAGATGAAACATTGACTTGATTAATATTGATAAGAAAATAGCTTACAGAAATACTATATAATGAGGCCCAATAGGCTCGATTGTAACAATAGATTACTGTAATACGATAAAGAGATATATAGCATTGTTAGAGATTATTGACTTCTTTAATAGGTCAGGGATATATTAATTATGACGTATATTTTCTTATTGTAGATATATATAGATATATATATATTATTGACAGTGCCTCCAATACCAGTGGTATAAATTGGTATTTAACCCCTAAAATAGGGATTAATAACCAATCAATGAATATACGTCTTAACAAATATATGGCGCGTTATCCCGAGTTCTTTTGATGCTATCTAGATATTTTTAAACACAATAAAATCAATAAAGATGATATGAGACTGCGTAACGGTAAAACAATTCAAACCAAAATTTATTTACACGTCAAGTTTCATACAATCGTATGTTATCAACGGATTAGCAAGATACAATTTACAAGTGATTATAGATCGTGATTAGTAGTGATACTGCGACACGCAATAATCGAATGGACAGATATTTTAGGTTTATAGACCGCACCACAGATATACACGCCTCAGCTCTTAAACACCAAGCTCTATTCTATTCACTTAAACCTTTCCCCTTATAAACCAATCCTCCACCTGGCTAAGATAAACACTCAGTTACTGGGCATCACCTGCAGCACAATTTATTATTGTGGGGGGCCTATTCACTAAATGCAACTTCCTTCAGGGAGATACATAACACACTCGATAGGGAGACTATCTCTTCCACACATCAATCACAGCACTTCATTCGATATACGTTAACCCAACGCTTCTTAATGACTACAGTGCATGCATTCATTCGAAAGGGCTGCAAGATGAATATGGAAGGAGTTATGCTAGGTTACGAATGGGGCGGACAGTATTTGACATATAAAAGCTATTTCACGGTCCCAGCGTATCTCACTATAGGTATATAATTGATTTTTAGATGTCCACAACCAGTATTCTTGGAATATAAATAATTTCACTAAATTATGGCTCAAGTATTCAGCCAGTAACAGTTTTCTTTCTTGGCATTCCTCTGCAGTGGAATGTAAAGGCAGAATTACTAGTCTACTGATTATTAAGCTTCACAGCAAAGTAATTCATTTATATTCCTTTAATTTGTGATGGACATCTAAAGTAAGGACTATGCAATTAGAAAATAGATATCATATTATTCAGGCATACTTTACCATCTGGTTAGTGAAGATAGAGTGGTGGAAGATTATGGTGTGGTCGGTCTTAAAGGGGCGGCCGATGATAATTGCCTTTCTTCCCTCCAAGCGTCCCTCAGGTCTCTCCCCAAGCTTTTCTCAGTGTGTCTCCTCCTTCTGCTCTGGAGTGTCCTCTCTATATAGTGGTCTTCCGCCCAGTTTTAGATCTAGCCCATCACTATGTGGCCTCATTTGATTGGAGGATATATATATTCATCAACTCCAGGGGTCTGTCCAGGTGTTATATTACCTGGCCAGCAGATGGCGCTCTCAGATCATCCATCAACCTTCTGCAGGAATTAATTTATGTGTTTGGCCAATCTTTTACTGGTTTGGGGTCTTTTATTCCTATATCCCGGGACTCCATAGATTTTGTTAACAAATCAAAATTTATTTCTATTGTGGCATCGCCAGCATACTTCGCCACGGCGTGTGTGCATCTCATCCCCCTTTACTTATATCCACAGGGATGTGTATGTGAGGGGACATACATTCATTCATTCGTGGTATCGTTTTTAACATTCACACTATACCCGACTTAATCGGCTTCATGCGGGTTAGTACACCAGACATTTGTAATAATCAACTGAATGTGGTAGGGCCTCTGTTTTTATAAGATGCCAAGGTTATCTATTCTAACTGACCATATAAATGAAATATTCAAATACCATATAGTGTTAGATCATATCGATGACTAGCATAGCATTACAAGCTGGTTTACCCAAGCCATTTAACCTTCTTTGGGTTTTTTTCTTTATTGGGCAACCCATTGTTCCATGTTTACGTGGCTTTCAGAGTTTCGATCTGACGAAATAAACACAATACTGAGATTTCTATCTTAGTTGTCCTTGTGTTCCCTTACTTTTAAACCATTTGATCTAACATCTGTTTGTTTCTCACAACCAGAATTAATTAAGGACCATGGATGTTTGCTGATAGATAACGAGTCTTGCTTGTTACATTGTCTTTAGAACGCATATTCTTGTTATATATTAACGACGCAGACAAGTTGTTTGCGTGACGCAATTCCTGGCCCCAAATTTAAACATTCCTGCGTTATAGAAATTTCATATCTAAAAAGGTCTGACAGTATATAATAAGAGGAAGAGATAGTGCTAAACCAGCTGTATCTAGGTTGGTATGAATAAAGGAAAAACTAAAAAGATATGATAAATAATAAAATAAAGGAGGGATAATGATGATGAACTAAGATTGGTAAAAATGGGGATAACAGAATTTAATCTGAAAGGAAAACAATAAAAAGACCTGGGATAAAGTTAAGTAGGAGAGCAGATTTAAACAACATAGGTAAATTGAGATAAGGATTGTTGTTCTCTCTAAACGGGTGAAGGTCATATAACCAACGTTTATAAGAAGGCAAATACATAACCAATAATGTAACTTAACCCAGCTGACGATAGTGGGTAAAGTTCATAACAGTGAATAATGAGCATTATGAAAAAGGAATGGAAGAAGCCAACCATAACCAATAAAAATAAGAGTATACAAGGTAATGTAGTTTGCCTGTAAAAGAAAAGGAAAAGGAAAATAATAAATTATAAACCATCTAAAATTAGGCAATTAATGCCACTGTAATAAAGTGAAGCGATTAGTCAAGAACTAATGTAACAATCAATAAAATGATCAAATTAATAAAATATGTAAACGGCAGTCCCTATAATTGGAAAGTGTTAGAATGATATGGGGTATGGACATATAGAAACGTTTTGAAAGTAAAATATAAAGAAAGGAACAATTTGAATATTTGCTTAAACAAAAAATTGACGGAATATTGAAACATATAAAGAATATAAATATAATTGTAAATATCAATTATTGAATTCTGGTAAATTGGGTATAAAGAAAAAGACAAAGAACAAAAAAATGTCTGAAAAAAGAACCATATTAAGGAATAAGGTATAAATAATCATATAAATGGTGTGTAATTGAAATCCTCATTTAAACCATGTGGATATAGGGTTTTAAGTGTATATATCCAGAAAGATTCCCGCTGACAGAGATTCTTATCAAAATCTCCCCTTCTGGGTCCACAGACAAACTTTACAATGGCTTGGAAGGATAACACTGTAGGATTAGAGTCATGTAGGTTACGGACATGTCTAGAGACCGAAGTCTCAAGATCATTATATATGGAGTTGATATGTTGGAGAATGCGGCGTTTAAATTGTTGTATTGTTTTACCAACGTACTGTACTCCACATTCACATGTAATAAGGTAGACAAGTATTTTACTGGAACAGTTCATAAATTGTCTGATGTCATAATGGCGTCCAGTGATGTTGCTAGTAAATTGTTGTGACTTATTAACAAATTTACAGGCTTTACAGTGGGTACATTGATAAACACCTTTGGGTTGTTGTAACCAGGTATGTGTATTTTTTTCAGGTTGTAAAAGACTATGGACCAGTTTGTCACTCAAGTTTTTTGTCCTTCTTGCTGTAAATGAAGGAGTGGGGGTGAGAACTCTTTCTAGGGATTTTTCCATATGTAAGATGGGCCAATACTTTTCACAGATAGTTTTTACTTTAGGCCAGCCATTATCATAATCAGCAATGAATCTTATGAGGGTTTTATCCTCTCTTTTTTTAGGAATCAAGAGTTCATCCCTTGAGGTTGATAGCGCTCTTTGATACGCCCTCTTGAGACATTTCCTCGAATAACCCTTAGACAAAAACATGTCTTTTAGTAGGTTAGCTTCTAATTGAAAATCTTGGAGAGATGTACAATTGCGTCTGGCCCTCAAGTATTGGCCTGTTGGTATGCCTCTCTTGAGATTTGGTGGATGGTGGGAGGACCAATTTAGAAAATTATTAGTTGATGTTGTTTTACGATGAAGTGTGGTGATCAATTCTAGATTCGAATTAATAAAAATGTTGAGATCTAAGAATTCAATACTATTGCCTCCAACCACCAATGTTAAACCAAGTCCGATATCATTATTATTCAAGAGGGCCAACCATTCATTCAACATCTCAATAGGGCCCTGCCAGAGGAAAAGAATGTCGTCGATATAACGCATCCACTTGGTAACATGATTAGTAAATCTAATCATCTCAGTGGAGAAGACAAATAATTTTTCCCACCAAGCAAGATATAAGTTTGCATAGCTGGGGGCACAAGAAGTTCCCATGGCAGTGCCACGTGTTTGAAGGTAGAAATGATTTTGAAATAGAAAATAATTGTGATTGAGTACATACTCCAGAAGAAGCAGGATAAATTCTGTCTCCTGTATAGAGTATTTGCCACTCAAAAAATGTTTGGTGGCCTGTAATCCCACTGAATGGGGAATATTGTTATAAAGTGAAATGACATCAAGGCTAACTAGAATAGCGCCTGGAGAGACATGAATTTCAGATAATTTATGAAGAACATGTTGTGTGTCTCTAACGTAGGAGGGAGTATCAAGTACCAGTGGTCGTAAATAACAGTCTACAAATTCACTGACCCGTTCGGTCAGTGAGTTGTTGCCCGAAATTATCGGGCGACCAGGTGGAGAAATGAGAGATTTGTGTATCTTGGGAAGACAATATAGAGTTGGTATGGTGGGATATTTTGGGAGTAGGAATTTGTAGTTGTCATCTGATATTAGTTTGGACTGTACACCTTGTGTCAATAAACTTTCCAAATCTTTAGAGAACAACAAAGTTGGATCATTTTCCAATCTCCTATAGCCATCCCTGTCGTTAAGATGTAACATACACATTGCAATGTAATCATTGCGGTCCATTATTACCAGGTTACCTCCCTTGTCGGATTGTTTTATAACAATATTACGAACATCCTGTAATTTATTGAGGGCTAGTTGTTCAGTCTGCGACAAATTAGATTCCCATTTTAGATCTTTATTTTTAATCGATTCAATCTCCAATGTAACCAGATTAACAAAGACCTCTAAATTAGAAAAGTCAGAAAATGGTTGAGTAAACTTAGTTTTCTTTTTGAATTTTTGTGAGAAGTTTGATGAGTCTGGTGGACATTCATCTAAGAGAGTCAATAGGTTCTCAAGATGTACATAATCTTCACTGGATACTCCTGGATACTCAAATTGTTCCTTTCTTTATATTTTACTTTCAAAACGTTTCTACATGTCCATACCCCATATCATTCTAACACTTTCCAATTATAGGGACTGCCGTTTACATATTTTATTAATTTGATCATTTTATTGATTGTTACATTAGTTCTTGACTAATCGCTTCACTTTATTACAGTGGCATTAATTGCCTAATTTTAGATGGTTTATAATTTATTATTTTCCTTTTCCTTTTCTTTTACAGGCAAACTACATTACCTTGTATACTCTTATTTTTATTGGTTATGGTTGGCTTCTTCCATTCCTTTTTCATAATGCTCATTATTTACTGTTATGAACTTTACCCACTATCGTCATCTGGGTTAAGTTACATTATTGGTTATGTATTTGCCTTCTTATAAACGTTGGTTATATGACCTTCACCCGTTTAGAGAGAACAACAATCCTTATCTCAATTTACCTATGTTGTTTAAATCTGCTCTCCTACTTTACTTTATCCCAGGTCTTTTTATTGTTTTCCTTTCAGATTAAATTCTGTTATCATCCCCATTTTTACCAATTTTAGTTCATCATCATTATCCCTCCTTTATTTTATTATTTATCATATCTTTTTAGTTTTTCCTTTATTCATACCAACCTAGATACAGCTGGTTTAGCACTATCTCTTCCTCTTATTATATACTATATATCTCTTTATCGTATTACAGTAATCTATTTATTGTTACAATCGAGCCTATTGGGCCTACTTATATAGTATTTCTGTAAGCTATTTTCTTATCAATATTAATCAAGTCAATGTTTCATCTAATTGATACACTCTGATTTTGACAAAGATCTATATAGTAATCTCATTTGACTTGATTCTCTACTTTTTCATCTATATTACATTAACCACCCATTAATGAACATGGTAAAAATGTCTTATTGATACCTTGTATCACTATATAATCAAATGATGCAAACTCATAATTGAGCAGTTAAATTACTGAAGACATCCTTCTGTTTTTTTATCTTTCGTTTTTTATTTTCCATACAGCATCATCCATTTTCATTATCACATTTCCTCAATAACGATGTCTTTCGTTAATTCCGGTGAATTTTTCACTAGATAATCCAATTTTATTTCTTCTTTTTTATTCATTCATTCAGTTTAGCGATTATTATCAATATATCTCTTAGCGATATTCATAATCTAATCAAGGATATTATTTTATCCACTTTATGATCAAATTCATATCTATTACGGCTTCCAACCATCAGGTTTACTTTGTCAATACTATGCAGCGAGATTCTCTCGCTTTACCAGTCACTTAAGTATATTAATAGAATCATCATTGGTTCTCCTGGTTGTCGATCTTTAAGGCAGTCACGCGATTTGACTGCTTGTTATCCCCTTGTCCCATTGGTCAGTTTATTGGTTGGGGCGGAACATCCACCACTTCAATACCTCTGCGTATTCTTTAGTCCGTAAGCACTCCTGACGAGCCATTTGTGGCGAAACGCGCGTCGGGTGCGTCTCGCAGGCAAGAACTCTCTGGTATTATTCTGGGAAACTGAATCTCTAGACCTCATACATATATATATATATTCTTATTGTGTCCTTTTAGTACCAGCAATTTGGGCAATTATTGAGATACGTTGATACCAGGCTATTTTAGCCAATTCCTTCCTAAAAGAGTGTCTTGCTTCTGTTCCTTCTGCTTTCTGAATGTGCAGTTTTTCATGGCTTGATACTGGCCATTTATTGTCTACAATTGTTACAATACCTAGAGGTGACCCTCGAAGGCCACCCATTGTATTGATTATTACTTATAGATTATCAGTCCTGCCGTCACATTCAACTAATTTTCATAGCAGAATTGGGTGCGCCTCGCAGGCAAGAACTCTCTGGTATTATTCTGGGAAAATGAATCTCTAGACCTCATACATATATATATATTTTCTCATTGTATCCTTTTAGTACCAGCAATTTGGGCAATTATTGAGATACGTTGATACCAGGCTATTTCAGCCATTTCCTTCCTAAAAGAGTGTCTTGCTTCTGTTCCTTCTGCTTTTTGAACGTGCAGTTTTTCATGGCTTGATACTGGCCACTTATTGTCTACAATTGCTACAATACCTAGAGGTGACCCTCGAAGGCCACCCATTGTATTGATTATTGCTTATTGATTATCACTCCTGCCGTCACACTTAACTAATTTTCATAGCAGAATTGTTCTTATTCTTGTTTTGTATGCACTGTCCATTTTCTCTGTTTGCCGTTTTAATCTAAGTTCATTAAAAGTTAATTATTACATTGGTCTCTGGGAGACACTAGTACCCTGATATTCTTATCAGAGTAACTGTATTTCCCAAACTATAGTATTTAGGTTTCTTAAAGTGGAGCTTCACGTGTGAGATTGTAACTCCACCTACAAAGACGACATAGTGTAATAGTGAGTATATGACCAGACACGCAGATAGCAGTATGAGAACAAAACACACATGGCTGGGTAACAGGGTTAAAACAAGAGGGGCTACATTACAATCCCTGCGTTAAAACAGCTTCGCTAGGGAGAAAAAACGATGCCCGCAGTTTTCTCCCTACCGCCCCCGTTTTAATGGGGGATTACAATTAGGGATGAGCCGAACACTCCCCGAGTTCGGTTCGAGCCCGAACCCGAACTTCCCATTTGTTCGGGTCCGAACCCGAACTCGACCCCAATGCAAGTTATTGGGGCTGAAAATTCGGTTTTTAGAGTGCCCTCCAAGAGGGCATATATGCTACATATTTGCCATAAAAGGTGTATGGGGGTCCGGGTAGTGCCCTGGGGGCAGGAAAAAAGAACAAAAAGTAAAAAAAAAAAAACGTTTTTAAAGGGACAGTGAGTTTTCCATGAAATAAGGGTTAAAAATAAAAACCAAAAATTCCTTCAAATATCGTGCCTAGGAGGTCCCCATAACCTGCCCGTGAAGTGGCGGATTTCTAGGATATATAGAAACACTTAAAAACAAATAAATGACGTTTCATATGACGGTAAATGCTTTTCCTTTAATCTATCCATAAACAACTGCTTGGGGCGGCAGTCTGTATGAAAAGAGGAGACATTTTCGTACACGCAGAAAAAGATTACTGATTTTTTTGGCTAAATTATTGTGAAATATATGCAGGCTTTGGATGAAAGTAACAATAGGTGCTTTAAAATTGGTCCTTTAGCGTCCCCAACAGTGCCGTCACACCGTAACCCCTCTGAGGATATGAATCTGATACAGGCGTCAGTGGCAGTGCACCCAAATATTGTGCTTTTGGTGCAGGCCTGCAAGTACTATCATACAGTAACCCCTCTGTAGTATTGTGGAAGAATGCAGGGGTGGACCATGTGGTCCTATATTGAAAAGATATGATTCTGGTCAAGGCGTCAGTGCACCCAGATATTGTGCCTTTAATGCCAGGCCAGCAAGTATCATCATACAGTAACCCCTCTGTGGTATTGTGGAAGAATGCAGGGGTGGACTATGTGGTCCTATATTGAAAAGATATTATTCTGGTCAAGGCGTCAGTGCACCCAGATATTGTGCCTTTAATGCCAGGCCAGCAAGTATCATCATACAGTAACCCCTCTGTGGTATTGTGGAAGAATGCAGGGGTGGACCTTGCGGTCCTATATTAAAAAGTTTTTGATCTGGTAATGGGCGTCAGTGCACCCAGATATTGTGCCTTTAATGCCAGGCCAGCAAGTATCATCATCCGGTAACCCCTCTGTGGTATTGTGGAAGAGTGCAGGGTTGGACCCTGCTGTTCAAAAAATTAAAATGATATAGATCTGGCACAGGCGTCAGTGCAGCCAAATATTGTGCCTTTCATGGCAGCAAGTACATTCACACCGTAACCCTTTTGTGGTATTGTGGAAGAGTTCAGTGCTGGAGGTTTTGTGCATGCAGAAGGCATATCCGATCTATTCCGTTACTTCGGCATCAGGGGATTGATAGCTGCTGATCCAGGACTGATTCATTTTTATAAATGTCAGCCGGTCTACAGAGTCGGTGGACAGACGCACTCTTTTGTCTGTGACAAAACCTCCATCGGCACTGAACGTCCTTTCGGAAAGCACGCTAGATGAAGGGTAACCTAGTAGCTGCATAGCATATTGGCTAAGTTCTGGCCAGTGATCCAATCTCAACACCCAGTAAGCCAGTGGATCATCTGCTGGAAAGGTATCCAGGTCTGCCCTTGCCCCTAGGTAGTCCTGCACCATATGGTGAAGACGCTGGCAATGGGTGCCGACATTTGACGTCCCTGGGCGTCGAGGACTAAAAAAATTTAAAAAAGCATCAGTCAACCGGCCCTGGCCTTCACCACTATTCCTCTGATCACCCGCAGCCTCAGAAGCACGTGTGTCAGCACTTGGTAATCTAACAGTGCCTGGAAAGGTGTTACACAAGTTTCGCTTTAGAGCGTCCTCAAGTTTTGTCATCCTGTGCTCCCTCTGTGCGGGCAGGATGAGCTCTGCAACTTTTCCCTTGTATCGTGGATCAAGAAGGGTTGCCAACCAGTAATGATCCCTCTCCTTGATAGCACGAATCCTGGGGTCCTTTAGCAGGCTTTGCATCATTAGGGAGCCCATGCAGCGTAGGTTGGAGGTGGCATTAGCTTCCGAGTCTTCCTCCTCCCAGCCACGCACTAGCCCTTCTGTTTCTGGGCACACAAAACCCTCCCTTGAGGAATCCCCACCTTCAATGCCCCCACTACTTAAATATTCCTCCTCCTCCTCATCCTCCTCCTGTCTGATCTGAGTAGAACCCGCTGGAATGCTGTCTGCGGAAAGACTGGGGCCTTGAGAGCTAGGGAAGGCCTCCTCTTCCTCCCGCTGCTCTGCCTCTAGAGCCACATCTATAATTCCCCGCAGAGTGTGCTCCAGCAGGAACACTAAAGGAATTGTGTCACTGATGCATGCACTGTCCCTGCTCACCATCCTCGTTGCCTCCTCAAATGGTGACAGTACAGTGCATGCATCCTTGATCATCAGCCACTGCGGGGGGGGAAACCAAGTTGACCTGAACCTGTCCTTGTGCCATACTCACACAGGTACTCGTTGATGGCCCTCTGCTGCTTGTGCAGACGCTGCAGCATTGCTAATGTCGAGTTCCACCTGGTGGGCATGTCACAGATCAGACAGTTTGTGGGAAGGTGGAACGCTCTTTGAATTTCTGCCAGGCGAACGCTTGCTGGGAATGACCGTCTGAAGTGGCTGCAGAATTTTCTGGCCTGGATGAGAAGCATCCCTGGCAGCCCTGGGTACTTGGTTAGGAAACGCTGTACCACCATATTTAGGACGTATGCTAGGCATGGTACATGCGTCAATTTACCCTTGCGTAGGGCGGAGAGAAGGTTGCTGCCATTATCGCAGACGATCATTCCCAGCTCAAGCTGGCGTGGTGTTAACCATCTCTGCACCTGCCCCTGCAGAGCTGACAAAATTTCTGACCCGGTGTGGCTCCTGTCCCCTAAACAAACCAGCTCAAGCACAGTATGGCATCTTTTTGCTTGAGCCATTGCGTAGACCCTGTCAGGCGTCGGTTTAACTGCCACTTCGCCAGAAGGAGAAGGAGAAGGAGAAGGAGAAGAAGGAGGAGGAGGAGGAGGAGGAGGTGGTGGTGGAGCAGACAGACCTCATACAAGCAGCTTTCTGGAGGCATGGTGGATGAACAAGCTCCAGCACAGAGCCCCGTCTTGGATCCCTCCCAGCTGCAATCAGAGTTACCCAGTGTGCCGTGAAGGAAATGTAACGACCCTGTCCATGCTTGCTGGACCACGTGTCTAAAGTCACACGCACCTTGCTGCTGACTGCCTTTGCCAATGACTCGATAACATTATCTTCCACGTGCTGGTATAGTGCTGGAATGGCCTTGCGTGAAAAGTAATGGCGTTTTGGAACTTGCCACTGTGGTACAGCACATTCAGGAAATTCACGGAAGGGAGCAGAGTCCACCAGCTGGAAAGGCAGCAGCTGCAATGCGAGTAATTTTGCTAAGCTGGCATTTAGACGCTGTGCTTGGGGATGGTTGGGACTATATTTTTTCTTTCGCTGCAGCAGCTGCGGCAACGTAATCTGACTGCGTAAATCTTCAGCTACTGGGATGATGTCACATTGTGAGGAAGGACCTGGTACATCCATTACTGTAGCATCATCCCTGTTAGTGGAGGTTGTGGGCAATGACATGGCAGGACATACAGTGTGGGTAGAGACAGATGAGGAGGAGGAGGACCTACGCAAAGTTTTGCGCCAACGGGATGTGTGGCACTTGTTCATATGTCGCCTCAAGCACGTGGTACCCAAGTGTCCAGTATCTTTCCCACGCTTAAGCCTCATCTGACATAGATTACAAATAGCAACGCTGCGCTCTACTGCACATTTCTTAAAGAACTCCCAGACAACAGAGTTCCTGCATGTGTTCTTTGAGACAACAGCACTCTGCACCGGAGAAGCTCTGACATGTGATGCCTTGGACTTGCTAGTGCTACGGTTGGTCACAGAGGATGTTGTGCCTCGTGTTTGCTGTGCCTCCTCCTCCCCCTCTTCCTCACTTAATTCCTCTGTTCGATCTGGCACCCAGGTGGAGTCAGTGACCTCATCATCATTGTCATCATCACCCCCTATCTCCTCGTCACTGGAGCCAACTTGGCAGTATGCTGCAGCTGCTGGGGCAACATGAGTGCCAGTGATTTGTGTGTCATCACTGGCACCCCCTTCCTTTAGGTTGATTATACTCCCTTCCTCAACCTCAGAGATTGAATCAGAGCACTGTACTTGCTGCGCATCCTCAAGCAGCATGTCACTCTCATTGAAATTATAGATAGAACCTTTGTAGCGCATCAAAAATAGATTTAAAGGTAGACTTCAACAAAGAGGTATATCAAACATAAAGTGCTTCAGTCTTAAGGTGACAAATATTCAATCAATGTACACATATAAAAAGTGCAATGTGCCATAGAACACAGTAAAGTGCAACAATATATAAAATTCCAGCAGTGTGATGGGTATAAGAGAGTCTATAAAGTGCAACAGTGTCCGAATGTGCAAAATGTGCAAATTCAATGATATCCAATACAACAGTATGAATACCAGTGGGAAAAATTCCTTAAAATTTACTTCTCTTTATGTTCAAGCGATGCACAAATATAGTCCTCCTTTCTTGGTCTGTGTATCTCTTGCCGTCTCTCAATAGTGGAGAGGATAGCCAGAAAGGAGAAAAAAGTGAGAGGAAGAAAAAAAAAATAAAAAATTTTGGAGGGGAGAGAAAAAAATGAAGAAATAATCGTGCAGAAAATCCCAATTAAATATGGCAAATGAATTACTCGTAGGAATATGGAAACTCACATTTATAAGAGCCCAAAAAATCCCTGGCTCTAGGTTTAGGAGCTTCCAGCCATATAGAGGGTGGCGTATCCCTTCAACTCTGGTTGCGATGGCTACAATAAGATAATAGACAGCGCTCCCATAGTATATTACCGTATTATGATAAAAAAGAGGTGATGATGTATTGAACTCACCAGATATGGAGCCTCTTCCACACAGGCTCACTCAATACAGCGTCAGGTACACTATGGTGGATACCCAGAACCTCTTCTCAACCGTCTGAGGGCCAGATATCAGGAGCTTCCAAGCGGTGGCAAGTATATATCCAAGGAGAGTAGTCAATAGAATATAAACCATATAAAATTTATTAAAAAATTAATTGCATATTAAAAAATGGACAGATGCGTTACCGAGACGCGTTTCGGCATTAACAGCCTTCCTCAGTCGGTATATTTAGGTGCACTATTGTCCAAAAAATCTCCGGACAAAATCTGAGGAGATTTTTTGGACAATAGTGCACCTAAATATACCGACTGAGGAAGGCTGTTAATGCCGAAACGCGTCTCGGTAACGCATCTGTCCATTTTTTAATATGCAATTAATTTTTTAATAAATTTTATATGGTTTATATTCTATTGACTACTCTCCTTGGATATATACTTGCCACCGCTTGGAAGCTCCTGATATCTGGCCCTCAGACGGTTGAGAAGAGGTTCTGGGTATCCACCATAGTGTACCTGACGCTGTATTGAGTGAGCCTGTGTGGAAGAGGCTCCATACCTGGTGAGTTCAATACATTATCACCTCTTTTTTATCATAATACGGTAATATACTATGGGAGCGCTGTCTATTATCTTATTGTAGCCATCGCAACCAGAGTTGAAGATTTAAGAAGGGATACGCCACCCTCTATATGGCTGGAGGCTCCTAAACCTAGAGCCAGGGATCTTTTGGGCTCTTATAAATGTGAGTTTGCATATTCCTACGAGTGATTTATTTGCCATATTTAATTGGGATTTTCTGCACGATTATTTCTTCATTTTTTCTCTCCCCTCCAAAATTTTTTTTTTTCTTCCTCTCACTTTTTTCTCCTTTCTGGCTATCCTCTCCACTATTGAGAGACGGCAAGAGATACACAGACCAAGAAAGGAGGACTATATTTGTGCATCGCTTGAACATAAAGAGAAGTCAATTTTAAGGAATTTTTCCCACTGGTATTCATACTGTTGTATTGGATATCATTGAATTTGCACATTTTGCACATTCTTATACCCATCGCACTGCTGGAATTTTATATATTGTTGCACTTTACTGTGTTCTATGGCACATTTCACTTTTATATGTGTACATTGAATATTTGTCACCTTAAGATTGAAGCACTTTAAGACTGAAGCACTTTATGTTTGATATACCTCTTTGTTGAAGTCTACCTTTAAATCTATTTTTGATGCGCTACAAAGGTTCTATCTATAATTTCATTTTTGGTTAATGCAGATTTTGGGTGTTTTTTCTGTATATTGCGCTTACCCCTTTTGGGCAGCATCTCACTACTTATTAGTTATAATTTAACTACTTCATAACACTATAGTAATCTGGTTTATAAATAGGCGCCTACGCTGTATGAGATATATATATATATATATCTTTCTTCTTTTATGTCACTCTCATTGTAGTCAAACAATTCAGCTGACTCCTCCGTGTGTGATAGCGAGGCTACGGCAGGAGTAGCTGTGGACATGGAGGCTGCATTAGATGCTGTGGCAGCTGAGGTGGACTGTAAAGCACTAGAAGCCTGGCTGGCAGAGGACTCGGAGGATGAGGATGGCCTGGTTAGCCAATCCACCAAGTCCTCTGTATGTTGCTGCTGCTTAAGACGGCCAGCACCAGTTAGAAAGGACAAGCGTGCCTCTCCAGAGGATGCACCATGTCCACCACGACCAGAGGCACAGCCTCCCGACACAGGGGCTGCTTGCCCACTTATCTGTGTCTGGGAGCGTCTGCCTGTTCTTTTTGTTCTTTCAGACATGGTGAGTGATATATAGATTAATATATACAGAACTCTGATTCAACTCTGGTATAAAGATTTAAATAACTCTGGTATAACTCAGTGAGACACACTGATAGCTGGCAGCCAGTGACAAGAGATAGATCACCTCAATTCACAAATGTTTTAAAGAAATTAGTGAGCCCCAAAATACAGCCTGGTACTGGATGTGTGACGAGACACAGATCACCTTAATTCACAAATGTTTTGTAGAAATTAGTGAGCCCCAAAATAATGCGTGGTACTGGTTGTGTGACAAGAGACAGATCACCTCAATTCCCAAATGTTTTTTAGAAATTTGTGACCCCCAAAATACTGCGTGGTACTGGCTGTGTGACAAGACACAGATCACCTCAATTCACAAATGTTTTAAAAAAATTAGTGAGCCCCAAAAAGATTTGCTGGCACAGTGACAAGACCCAGAAGATCACCTCAATTCACAAATGTTTTAAAGAACTGTTGTAAACCCCAACAAAAACTTGCTGGCACAGTGACAAGACACACATCACCTAAATTCCCTGATATTTGGTAGAAATGAGACCCCCCCAGACCCCCCCAGTAGCGTGGCAGACCGGCAGTAACAAGACACAACTATCTTCTTTGAAATCTCCTCTGAAATGCGTGCAGAATCGGCGCGTGTAAACGTTATATAGTGTGCTGCGGGACTTAGCCCAATCAAGACACTGAGCGGTGATTGGCATAGTGTTGAACCAGTCTTGCACCAGACCTGTGGTCAGGTGCAAGGCTGTAGCCAATTACGAGCTTCAGGCCAGTGGGAAAATGCATTGTGGTCCATTGTGGTCGAACATGCGGCGAACACCCGGAAATGTTCGGTGTTCGCGATCTCATCGAACAGGCCAAGTTCGGGTCGAACCCCGAACCGTCCGAACCCGAACCGCTCATCCCTAATTACAATGCAGGTGCTTAAAAAGCTGCCTGCAATGGTAGCGGGTGCTACGCCCCAGGCTGCTCGCGGCAGCGCTAAGCGCCGCCGCGAGCATCCACTCGATGGAGTCCATAGGACTCCATTGAGCCAGGCGCCAGCAGTCTCTACGTGCTCCCGCCGGACGGAGGAGGCGGTTGGAGCTGAGGGACAGGAGGTGAGTATCTTTTTTTTTTTATGGATGGTGTTAACGGATTCTGCTTTAACACGAAGTCCTGGTTCTGGTTAGCTTTTCGCTAACCACAGCCAGACGTTAATCAGCGTTAGGACTTTGTAATCCTAACGCTGATTAACACTTTGCGCTCCCCATGTTAAGTATAGTCAGCGCAAAGTACAGTAACCTCACACTGAAAAGCGCAAGGTACCAAACGCAAACGGGTTACTTAACCCGTTTGCGTTTGGATTGTATATGCGGTAGACACCGCGGCTAACGTTAATGCTCACGCAGGTGAGCGTTAACGTTAGCACCAAGATTGTAATGTGGCCCGAGAAATCCGGGTAAACAAGCGGAGGTCTGGGACCAGAGAGTTAAATATAAGCGTGACAACAAGCAGAGGTCATTAAAACAATATCAGGTACTCAGACAAAGTGACATCAAGGAACGGAGAAGCAGTATGGTAGACAGGAAATGTTATGTTCCACACCGTTGCGCGGTGGCAAGAAGGCCAGAGTTGGTACTGCACCCTCATGATTGAACCGGACAACACCTTTCCTGTACTGACCCTAGTCCAGCTCAGGTCTTGGAAAGATCTGACCAAGTCCTCCTGATCCCCATTCAAAGTCGTCGTCTGTCTGGCTATACCTCAGGTGTACCCCATCCCACCGGATTAGATCACTTTAAAAGGAAGCCACGACCTGAGTTCCATGCTGCAGTATTCCGCTCAGCTCGCCACCAGTAACCTGCTCCCCTATTGCTTTGTGTATTTACTTGTGTACTAGACCCTTGGCTTTCCCTACTGACCTTCCTTGACTGTCTCCTGCCCACGTACTACGGCTTGTTCCTGGACCCTGCTACTGGATCACCCTCCTGGAAACCCACTGTATGAGACCTCTTTTTTTGTATGATCTTTAAATGAAATCTTCTGCTTCAACCTACACACAGCCTGCCTGGTGTTTGTTCTTTTACTACAACCAGTTCTCTGCTTGAACTTATATACAGCTTGCCTGGTGTTTTGTTCAAGGCTACAAGCAGCTGACTTTGTGTAAGGAAAATCGCTGACGGCGTAATAAGCATAGCGCTGCCTCATAGTAATAGGACTTGCAGCAGTATCACTAAGATTCACCTCCTAACATGCAGCGCTCAGGTGTTGTGTAATTCCACTGATCACCCTGCATAAAACCAGGCCACACCTGAATCCCAATGCTTTCTCATTGACTTGGAACCTCCAAGCTGCTAGGAGCTGAACTTGTGCATTCTCTACTTACCTGAATTCTGGATCCCATTTCTACCTGCTGGATCTCCTCTTTCTACTTACTGGACTTATTGTTTCTCCCTGGATTTCTCCTATAAACTCCCCTGGATTACAAGGATTTATTTCATTACCTACCTGGACACCTATGCAGAGTGCACTCTGAGGACTAAGTTACTAGTTTATTATTTAAAGACTTCTTCCTCTTTATTATCTCCTGTCTTGCATATATTTATTCAGAGTACTCCTGTTTTCCTTAAACTCTTATGATTATATGTGTCTTTCTCTATATAACCTATATATCTTTCTCCGCTTAAATACCATTACCTGTAATCTGTATGTGTTATATAGGTTTCCCCTCTTACTTCATAACTCTCATTTTTATATATATATTATATATATATATATATATTCCTTTCTGTTCTGGATCTGCATCGTTAATATATCACCCTTTTATCCTTGCCTCATCTGCATATCTTCAGTTTATCTATTGTTATTGTTTATTCATCATTTCCCTTTTTGCATAACCCCCTTTTATATTCTGTTATTTCTCCTGTGTCCTTATAATAAATCCTTCTAAATATATATCTGCTTTGCAAGCCCTCTGATTTATTGCATAGTGGCTCGAATCTACCGCCCCGGGAACCTGTATCCTGACACTTTGGAAGGCACTCTGCAGCCATTCGAAGTCCATCTGGAACGTTGAGCAACAAGATCAAAACAGCAAATCGGCCGCGCGAAGCATCGAATTGGAGAGTTCCCCATATGTCATTCCCCACTCCACGGCCCCGGCCACCATGTTAGGACACATAGTATACTCACCCGAGGTCCCTCGTGGCATGCCGCTCTACGCTCTCTGCCCGCAAGTTGGAGGAGAGAGCTCGAGGTCCGCCCCACGCCGCCGACAGGAGCCGAATGCCGAGAAACCAAGCGCGCACGCATATCTCCTTAAGAAATGACACTCCTGGTACTCTCTGCTGGTCGATTATGGGTACTGCATGACACCTGTTCTGGAGATCCTCGTATTCCTCCCATTAACCTATCAAGTACTCAGGTACCCCAACTCCACCTACGATTCCCAGGTGAGCGGCGTTTCTATGATCCTCTGAACCCTATTTAAACCTGCCGCCTTTCTAAGTTCATTAACCAGGTTATACTGTGGCCTCACCGCTCCAGTCTTCCAGTGTTCCCTCGTGTTCCAAGGTATTCCGTTCTCTGATCTTCTGCTTCTTCGACCTGGATTGCCTCAACGACCACGCTACCTTCTCCTGCCCATCAACCTGGATTGCCTCAATGACCACGGTATCTTCTCCTGCCCGTAGACCCAGGTTGCCTGCAACAACCACCTTTAGTTGCCACTTATTGTTCTGGACTTTGTGTTTCATTACTACCTAAGAAGACCACCTTTAGTTGCCGCTTATTATACTGGACTTTGTATTTGCTTCTATGACACTGGATGTCGACTGGTGGTTGAAGACTGCCTTTTTAATGTCTTCCATCAAGGCCCCTTGTGTGGCACAGAAGAAGTCACTAGGCAGGATGGGATCGTTGTACCAAGATGGCTCATTTCATACCAGCAGTCGGCCTACCTGCCGAAGCGGCCACCTTGTTCATCAAGGAAACTTTCCAACTTTCACTACTCTACAAGGTGTGGTCGGCTCCGCATGTACTCATCTAGCCATTCCTGTCACCTTACAGTGGGGAAGATAGATTCCGGAGCCAGTAATAACTTCTTTGACCTCTCCCGCTACCTCCTTGGCTGTTCCTACCCAACTGAAGAAGAACCCCACGCTTCTGCAAATGGTTGATGGAAGCACCTGACGCACCGGGCCCGTTACTCACGAAACCTGTCCCCTGTTGCTACTCGTCGGAACCAAGCACAAAGAGTACCTTCAATGGGACATTGTACCTTCTCCCTTGTTCCCTATCATTCTAGGACTTCCTTGGCGTCGCACCCACAATCCGTTTATTAACTGGTCTTCGAATTCCGTCTCCTTCGCCTACTGTTACTGTCGGGTCTCCTGCATGAACGACTCCAAGTCCGAAAAGATTGCATTCTCGACCTACCCTTCTTCTACACTGCCGGCTAAGTACTCTGACTTCCAAGATGTGTTTGAGAAAAAGGGGGTTGATACGCTACCCCCACATAGAGAGTATGACTGCCACATCGACCTCCTTCTGTTACATCCTCAGCCCCTGTTGTGCTCCCTGGGGGGGTCTGGGCATGGTGGTGTGCCGCTGGCTGGTCGGCTGCCAGTGCTTCCTGATGGCAAATTGGCATCTGAGGGGGTGGGGTCTGGTGTAGTCACAAGGAGCCGCCTGGTTTAAAACAGGGGAAGAGGGGTTGCCTCGTCGCCCTGACGTGGAGTTTGATTCCAGCAGCGCTAAATTTATTCCTACATTGATATCCTGTTACCGACCCATTTCTGTATGCGATTCCTTCTCCTGTTAATTGACCCGGCTTGTACTTTGACTACTCTATCTGCACGTTTGTATATCGCTGTCTGTGAGCGTTGGCAATTTAACCCTATGCTTGCTGCTGAGTTTATTGCTCGCTGTCTGGGTTCTGTCCCATCTCGTCTTGGGGTCTCGCTTGTGACCTTTCGAGGTACCGTTACCCAACGTACAGCTCATGTTAATGTTCATGTGAAAACCGCGATTAAGAAAGATTGTTTATTTCTGCCGTTTGTTATTTCTAATCGTATCTCTGAATATTGAAACAATACGTATCTGGTCTGCGCGAAATGGACGCTAGGGGACTCGGACTGATTTCTCACATGACGTCACCAATAATAGTACATGTAGAGATATAAGCACAAAACAGATGCAATTCTAAGTGCAATGGAGCAACAATCAGTGCAGAGTGTATGTCTTTATATAGTTGATCAACTCACAGAGAGCCCATACACTGGCTCTGAGTGGATCGTTGCTTTTGGGTTGATTGTCTTCAGATAACTTCTCAGGTAACCCACTCCTTAATGTTGATAACTCATTGCATCCATGACGTATGGGAGAGAAGAAGAAGATACAATCTTGTGTATATCTGACATATAATAGTATATTGTATCTTCTTCTTCTCTCCCATACCTCATGGATGCAATGAGTTATCAACATTAAGGAGTGGGTTACCTGAGAAGTTATCTGAAGACAATCAACCCAAAAGCAACGATCCACTCAGAGCCAGTGTATGGGCTCTCTGTTTGAGAGTTGATCAACTATATAAAGACTAGATTGTCTTTATATAAAGACTATATAAAGACTGATTGTTGCTCCACTGCACTTAGAATTGCATCTGTTTTGTGCTTATATCTCTACATGTACTATTATTGGTGACGTCATGTGAGAAATCAGTCAGAGTCCCCTAGTGTCCATTTCGCGCAGACCAGATACGTATTGTTTCAATTTTGCACTTTCTGGTTTGGGGGAAACCACTATCATCTGGTTTGCTGGGTATTCGGGATGTATAGTGTGGGCGCTTGCCATTTTTCATTTCCATGTATCTCTGAATATACTCGTGAGAACAACCTTGTCTACAAGTCAGTAGATACCTGGCTAATACCAGAAGGTACTATCTGCAATTTCAAACCAGTCCATACTGTTTCTGAATTTATTTTGACTGCCCTGCGCCTTGAATACTTCACGGACTGTCGTCCCACGTATCATGTTTCTGAGCGTATCCTAGGTAATCTGTTGGTCTCAACCTTCAGAGCCTAGAGGCAATTCATCGAAGGCAGTCTTCAAAAAGGATTCATACGCCATTCCACGTCCCCTGCCGGGGCTGGCAATTTCTTCGTTGGGAAAAGAGACGGCGGCCTCCGTCCTTGTGTTGATTACAGGGCACTAAATGCGATCACAATACGCAACCGATATCCACAACCATTAATCCCCAACTACTGGATAGAGTGAAAGATGCTTGTGTCTTCACCAAGATCGATCTCCGAAGAGCTTATAACTTAGTCCGTATGAGACCAGGAGACGAATGGAAGACCGCCTTCCGATCCCGATACGGCCACTTTGAATATCTTGTCGTGCCGTTTGGGTTGTGCAACGCTCTAGCCGCTTTTCAACACGTTCTCAACGACATCTTCCGTGACGTTTTGGAAACCTTCCTAGTGATCTACCTCCTAGTGTATTCTCGAACCATCCACGAACACGAACAACATGTCCGTCTCGTATTGTCCGGTCTCCGTCAACACAAGTTGTACGGGGGGGGGGGGGAAACGAGAAAGGTACCTTTGAGAAATCTTCCATAGAATTCCTGGGATATATTCTGTCACCAGGACACGTCGAGATGGATAAAACCAAGGTAAAGGCAATTCTGGACTGGCCGACACCCTGAGATAAGAAAATGTTTCAACAATTTATGGGGTTTGCTAACTTTTTTTTTTTTTTTAATTCTTTATTTTAGAAGTTTTGCATAGTCAGACAAAAAAACAGCGTCGAGAAAGTGGCCACGCAGGGCCGCATAAAGCCATCTAAGTAAATACAGGGCATCGGTATAAATAAAACAACATCTACCAATGGTCATAATGAGTCATCTGCAATAACACGCTGAAGGGCTAACCTGTCCTTGATAGAGGACAGACTCCTAGAAATAAAAGCATACTCAAAGTGCCCAATACGTCTCATAATAAGGGGGGGGAGCAGGAGAAGGACATCAAAAGAACTAGAATACGCATCGTATTAAAAGGGAGGAGGAGGGAGAAGGAGAAAATAAAATAAATAAAAAAAATAATAATAATATTATATAATACAGAGGAAAAAGAAAAAAAAAAATTATAATATGGCAAAGGCCAAAAAGTGACATTCCCGGCACAAACCTCATAGCCCAAGGACCGTGGGGAAGGCCAAGGAGTAATTAGTCACGAGGCCAGGGCGACCGAGGATACTCCTCTGTACAGCCCAAAAATGCCAAAATAGCAAAAAAGAGGGGGGGAAAGGGGGGAGCACTCTCTCGAGCAACGAAGAACTTGAAAAGAACTGGCTAAACCAAGCGTATGCGGGGTAACATTGCCTCAAAAAGTCCTAGTAGAAAAAGCAACAGGTAATGTCCTAGACAAAAAGAAAATTAGCCTGGTGAAGTAGTCGCCGGATCCTGAGACAAGCCAATACTGGCTAGCATCGGCCAAGCCTCGGCCGGGTCAGAGATGATGCATGGTATGTTCCCGTGGGTCACCACGAGCGAGCCAGCCAGCCCCCAACGGTAAGGAACCTCTTTAAGACGGAGAAACCCTGTCACCAGTCGGAAGCGACGTCGCGCCAGCAGGGTGACAAACGGTAGGTCTTGGTATAGTGACATCGTTGCCCCTTCAAACTTCACCGCCATCCTGGCCCCAGGAGCTGACATAATCCGAGTCTTAGTCGCTACATCCCGGGCAATCGCAATAATATCTCTCGTGGAATCTCTGGGGGCCGTCGCGGGCTTACGGATCCGTGAGGCTGAGACGAACAGTTCTGAAACATTGGGGGGCGATCCTATTATATGATGAGCGAGGCGATTTACATAGGAAAGCAAATCAGACGTTGGCACCGACTCCGGGGCACCTCGGACTCGTATGTTGCGTCTGCGGTGTCTAGATTCGAGGGCCTCCACCGAGCGAGTCAGTAAGTCAACTTGGGATCGTAATGTGTCAACTTGCGATGTAAGTATATTCTGCTCCGCAGCCACATCGAGGTCTGAGCCTGTATTGCCACCACTTGAGAGCGCACCGATGCAACCTCTGACCGCAGTCCAGACACCTCCGTCGACCACAGGGATTTTATTTCATCTATAAACCGGCGGTAGTCTCCCATCGTGGTGGGACGAGCGTCATCTATCTCCGTAGTAGGGGTAGCAACAGTGCAGGGTTTCAAGGAAGGTGGACAGGCCTCCAAAGAGGCCTCTGTCCCCACAGAGGCATTCGTTTCCCGGATCACATTCTCCCGTGGCAAAAGTACGCACCTCTGCGATACCTCCACGCCACTGGGTGAGGGTATTCTATCTCCATCAGAGGGACCCCGTATAGGGCCTGCAGCAGGTCCCACGGCCCCACATGAAGCCGCAGCCGCTGCTTTCCTCAGTTTCTGTGCTCTTTTTTTGCCGCTTTTCCCTTCACTACACTATCTCCCCGTGACAACGGAGCCAGCCAGTCTATTCCTGCTGCAGTATCTGTGGGCCAGGAACCATCATCCTCATCCGAGGAGCCATAGCCTGCAGGGAGCATCGGTGATGGGACTGTGCTACAGGAGAGTCTGCTGCTGTACAGGGAGTCTCTAATATCCCTCTGACGAGGGCCCTCCGAGACGTCCCGGCGGGGCTGCAATTTCTTACACATCCGCTGTGTATAGGGAAGTAATCAGGAGAAACGGCTGTGCTGACCTTTGGGAAACTCCCCGGCTCCAGAAAGAAGACTGTTCTGACTAGGCCGCACTAGGCCCAGATCCTGTCTGCCCAGAAATACGTTGTCTATCACCCGGCGAGTCGCAGTACCGGAGTCCAGGGGCAGCAGTGGATCTCAAGTTCACCAGGAAACCTGGTTTTAGCCCATAAATCAGAGGAATTTCAGCAATAGAAAACAGATTCTCAGAGGAGCTCTGAAGCATGCAACCACTCAGTTCCACAGCTAGCTCCACCTCCGGGTTTGCTAACTTTTATCGTCGTTTCATCCGATCCTTTTCTCATCTCAGCGCACCCATTACGTCCCTGACATAAAAAGATGTGCGATTCCGTTGGAACGAAGAAGCCCAATGGGCATGCGACAAACTGAAAGAAAGTTTCACCAAGGCCCCAATCCTGAAACAGCCAGATAGACGCCTCTGATATCGCCTTAGGCGCAATTCTCTCACAAAAACTGGAGCCAAAAACCTTATGCACCCAGTGGCCTTTTATTCTAGGCGTCTCAACGCAGCCGAAAAGAACTACAGCATAGGCGAGAAAGAGCTCCTGGCGATCAAGAGCGCTCGAGGAATGGAGACACCTCCTTGAAGGGGCAAAACATCCAGTAGTTGTATTCACGGACCACCGCAACCTGGAATATCTCCGCACGGCCAAAAGGTTACAACCTCGACAGGCCAGATGGGCATTATTCTTCGCCCGCTTCTTACTGCACATTACCTACCGACCCGTAGCAAGAAATGGAAAAGAGGATGCTCTTTCCCATCGGTATGAAACAAACACCTCTCCATCTACAACTCAAAACGACCCCATCCTGCCTAGCGACTTCTTCTGTGCCACACAAGGGGCCTTGATGGAAGACATTAAAAGGCACAGTCTTCAACCACCAGTCGACAGCCTCGTTTCCAACAATGGACTCCTATCATGAAAAACAGATATACGTTCCTCCTGAAGTCCGTCTGCAGGTATTACAACACTCACACGATACCCCAACTGCCGGACATGGCAGCAACAAGAAAACCATAGATGCTGTGCAGCGACATTTCTGGTGGCCATCCGCCAAGAAGGACTTTGCCGCTTTTGATCTTTCCTGCTCTGTCTGTGCATGCAACAAACAACCACGCACACGTCCTGCTGGTCTTCTCCAGCCCATGGCTCCTCCGTTACACCCATGGAGAGACATCGATGGATTTTATAGTGGACCTCCCTTCCTCGCATCAATACACCACTATCTTGGTAGTAGTGGATCGTTGTACCAAGATGGCCCATTTCATACCAGCAGTCGGCCTACCTACCGCTGCCGAAATGGCCACCTTGTTCATCAAGGAAATAGTCCGCCTCCACGGTACTCCTCGCTCTATTGTTTCAGACAGAGGGTCCCAATTTCCATCCCGCTTCTGGTCCCAAATGTGCCGTAGCCTGCGGATTACCAGATGTCTCTCTTCAGCCTTTCATCCACAGAGTAACGGCCAAACAGAGTGGACGAACCAGACACTGGAGCAGTATCTTCGCTGTTTCACCACGCATCTACAAGACGACTGGATAGAAGTCCTACCGACTGCCGAATTCACTTACAATAACCAGGTACACTCATCAACTCGTTTCACTCCTTTTTTTTTGCCATTTATGGGTATCATCCTAGCACTCTCCCCAAGATGCCGCTCAACACTCCAGTCCCAGAGGTGTCAACCCGGCTGAGAGCCCTACGCATTCAGTTACAAACATTACGTCACCAACTGCAACTAGCCCAACAGGACAAAAAGAAATATGCTGATCATGGTAGAAGAGAAGCTCCTGCGTATGCACCCTAGGACAAGGTGTTGCTGTCCACTGCTCATCTCAGACTGGACTGTCCGTCAAAGAAACTAGGTTCTCGCTACATAGGCCCGTTCCCAGATTGCCTCAACGACCACGCTACCTTCTCCTGCCCATCGACCCCCGATTGCCTCAATGACCACGGTACCTTCTCCTGCCCGTCGACCCAGGTTGTCTGCAACAACCACCTTTAGTTGCCGCTTATTGTTCTGGACTTTGTATTTGCTTCTATTACACTAAACCTGAGTTATTGCTACATTATCTCTTGATCTCCTTTCTTCGTCGGCTTGCCATTGGGTTTCATACACACAACACTAACAGGGACCCCAGCTCCTGCATCACAGCATATTACATTTCTGAAGCTAAACCTGAAAGAAATCACTTAGCGCAACGGTATTTGCGTGAGCTTACTGTACTTTGCGCATCCTATACTTAACATAGGGAGCGCAATCATTAATTAGCGTTTCAATAAATAAGGTATTACAAAGTGCTAGAGCTAATTACCTGTCACGCTCGTGCCACCACCAGGCACGTGCCAAGGTGAGGCCCTGGTTCCTGAGAAAAGCCCCTATGTGCAGAGATACACTGTAGACAGCAACACAGGGTTAACTAAAGACCTCTGTACGGCAATACCACAGATGTCCTGATCTGAAAGTCCGGTCTTTAAGATAGCCGGATCGAATCTAAAGGAAAGAGTTACCTTGAAGCCGTACAGAGTCTTATGACAAATGCTGATGACAGGGTTCAATATAAATGGTACAGACAAGGATGAAGAATAAGCATAGCAAAGAGAAAAGCCAGGAGTCAGAACCAGAGCGAGAACGTTATACAAATACAGGGGTCCAGAACCGGGAGGGAAGTCAGCCAAGCCAAAATCGGTAACCGGGGAAACCAGAATATAACATAACATAAACAGAAAAACCAAATACAGCAAGGGAAACACTAAGAACTGAATACACAGGAGAAACAGAAATAAACTACGAACAGTAAAACAGAGGCAACAGATAGACAGACTGGGAAACAGGACCAGAGAAATAAACTGAACAAGGTATACAAACTAGGATACAACAAAACAGCAGGGAGCTCTCAGAACACAGCAGATACTGGAAACGAGGAAAAGCAAAATGACACAGCAATGCACCATAGGCACATTGCTTTAATATAGGCAAGACATCAGGACAAGTATCAACAGGTGAGCCGGGAGAACAGTAAACCAATTAACCCCTGAGCTGCAACACAGGAATGGCAGCACAGAATAAGGGACAAAACAGGAATATACAAATACAGAGGGCAGGGAGACAGGGCTGGAAGCAGGGAATGTGACATTACCGTCAGAGCTCTCAAACCCAAATTTTAGCTACAATACTCCTAAAAGCTGGCGCTAAAAGATTCTGCATTTGCAAAATCATTTAGCACCTCCTAAATCTCCCAATAAGTTAGATTCTGACCTCTCATCCCGGGGAAAGAATGGTGGCCCGATCCACTGCTCCTTCTGTCTGCGAGCAGAGTGAGACTGAGAAGAGATAGTTCCCTGTCTCCCTCCGCGATCACTCTGCGGCGCTGTGCGAGATCCCCTGCTTATGGGGATTTGTAGTGATCATAACAATGAAGCTTTCAAACAATACCAATAGAATAATAATATCTGTATTTGGCATAATGACTGTGTATGGAAATCACAGTAACACCTTGCATCTGTACTGTACAGGGATTTTCAGCATTACATCCCCTGAATCTTATCCCTGTACAGTAATGATGTCACTGACATGGTATCAGTTTGATTATATTTGGAATAATCACCCAGATAATTGGCTCCATTCCCTAGTTAACGCTAATGTTAGCATCTGGATGTGTAAGTGTTACTGCCAGGTTAAGTGTGTTTAACGAATGCCCCCCATATTACATGCATGACGCTAGTAATCACTTAACGCATCAGTTTCTCGCTAATTCCCATAAGCTTACTGTACTTTGTGCATCCTATACTTAACATGGGAGCGCAGTCATTAATTAGCGTTTCGATAGGTAAGGTGTTAAAAGCAAAATTTTAGCACCTTCTAAAAGCTGGTTCTAAATGATTCTGCAAATACAAAATCATTTAGCACCCCCCTAAAAAAAAGGTGAAAAGGGTGGCCCAATCCACTGCCACTTCTGGTTGTGAGCAGAATGAAACTGGGAACGAAAAGTTCCCAGTCTCACTCTGTGATCACTCCGCAACCAGTGCACGCTCCCAGCAGCGCAACCCTCCATTGAGTCCTATAGACTTCAGGAGGTGGTACTTGCAGAATCACAACCACGAGTATCCCAGCGGTTAGTGTTGTGTTCCTGTGCTCAGCTAGCACCTGTCCCGGAATATCACGCTATAATGGAGATGCTACGAGGAAGCCTGCAGGTGCAGATTTTCCATGTTAGGCTAGGGTCAGACGAACGCATTTTCGCGTTGTCTGTGAAAAAGTGCGTTCGAACGAATGGACGCATTTTTTCACGGAGTACGCGATAGCGGTCATACGATGCGCATTTGCATCCGTGATTTTGTACGGATCATCAATAAAACACTTTGTGCATCTGGACGTTATGTTGGCCGGACATTAGCAGTGTCTGACATCTCCAATTCACGCACACACGCCGCTAGCGGACGCAGCGCACTCTGTACAACCGTACTAGAGGTTTTACGTTCTCGACAAAATGCGTTCGTTTGCCACTTGCGTTGCACAGCCGGACTTTTGTGCGACCGTACTTCGTATATTGGCCGTCATTGCCTGGCACTTGCTGCTACTACGGCCGTGATTAAGTGCGCCTGCACGCGCGTTCGCACTGCGCTCGTCTGACCCTAGCCTTAGTGTCCCCATTTTAACGCAAACTACGGAATAATGCATGGAATGCTGAGACTATTCAAAGTCATATTTCTATGCGGAAACACTGGAGTTGTACTAAATATGAGCTTTTTACAACCTGCTTCCCCAAGTAAGAGTACTTAAATTACTTTAGTGTTTATTTACCAATAGTGAATTGTTTCCCATTGAAAATTGAATTGGAAAATTTGTGAAAACTAGCAAAAGTTAGCACTATATATACACAACGGATTTGGAGAAATCTTGCAGTTGATTAGTTGGTCTTTTCATTTAATTCAATTTCCCCTTCATCCACATTGTATGGTATGTTTAATATAATTTAAGTTGGTTTTATTACATTTGGGTGGGGGGGGGGTTGTAACATACCAGTATTGGAAGGTATAGTTCACGCTTGGGACTCCATGTTGATTCCACAAACAAGTCATTTGTTTGTATTGATTCATGATACACTGAATTTCTGCAAAGACCGACACAGATATTTAATTGTACAATATGTGTATTCTTACATTTGTTTATATTATTACAGAATAAAATACATTCTATGTAAATATTCAAGGTGCAGAGCAGAAAAAAATAAATAGCTAAACGACACATTTCCATAGTGAAGAAAATTATATAAAGGGTTATTCAAAGAGCGCCAAACTTGCCACCGAACAGTGAATTTCCCAGTACGGTGCAATTTCGTGGATATTCGGCTATTCAGAAAGCAGACAGTTCACCAAATATTGGCGAATTGACAGCGAAATACGGTGCAGTTCGCCGCAATTCGATTATATTCAGCGGCAGTGAATTGTCCCCTAGATAAGTAATGCTTAATCTATTCAGAGAACGCTGAGCTGCACCATAGTCTAAGGGAAAGGCCCTGATTCTTCAGTGACTTAGTTCAGCAAGTTTAATCAGGCGAATCCCATAGGATTCAATGTAAAAAAATATTATCGTTTTCTTTATTATTCAACTGTTTATTCTATTCATTTTCAGCAAATTGTCTTTTATTGATTTTTTTAAATTTATTTTTATTTTTTTGGCGAAATTTGAGTCCTTTATTCTTTTTAATAGCGTTTTTTTTATTATTCTCTAACAAACCTTTTAATTATTTTTTATAGGACCTTTTTATTCTTTCCACACATTTTTATGCATTTTATTGTATTAAACTCCTTTTTAAAGAATAGCAGAGTTTCGTTTTTTTTTTCCCTGCAGTTCGGCGCTTTTTGGCAGCGTTCGGCGGTCAACACTTGAAAACGAGAGAAATCTCAATGTATCCTTCCTGGTAAAATACTTTATAAATAAATAAATAAATTCACCACAGGGCCGATGAGCTGGAATCTCCGAAGCGTGCAGAACGAGAAAAGCACCCAAAATTTCAGTGCTTTCTGAATAACCCTTATAGTTCTCCTTTTTTTTTTTTTAAGAGCCATCTTCAGAATTAACTTTGCAATTTTGTAATATTGAATTAATAAAAATATGCCACTAGCGTCTTTTGCACGTGTTTTAGAAATGAGTACTCGGATTTATTTTTCATATCAATATACTGGAAGCAATATTTCCAAAAACATGGCTACGTTTGTGGAGTGTAATCAATTCAAAAATCCTACATAGGATTTTAAATCAAAGCAATAGAAGTCTTTCAGTAGGTAACATATGATCACTTCTCCTTCATGTACCACAACCTTTTCAAGATACCGCGAAGGTGCTGGTTCACGCTCTTGTCATTTTGCGACTTGATTACTGCAACTCGCTCCTTATTGGCCTCCCAAACTCCCATATTGCCCCTTTGCAATCTGTAATGAATGCAGGGGCCAGCAATGGTGTATTTAGGTTTGTGCTGTCCTAGGCCTGACTAAACTCGTGCACCCCCTAATTAAAACTTGACACACCCGTTCCTGTCAAGGTCACACCTCTTACTGGTTAAATCACGCCCTTCCTCTTTAGGCTCCACCTTTTTCTCTTAGAGCTCCGCCTTTTCCTCTCTTTATATTAAAAGTAGATACCAAGTGCCTACTTTTATATTTTGTTTACCATTTCAAATGTTGTATCTATTGAGATAAAATTATGAAATATTTAAATTCAACCATTTTTACGAAGATCAGCCACGCATGTCAAGTATACTGGATCACAGCTGCTCTAATTGGTTGAAAAATAAAATCCACAGAAACGTGTACTGTGTATGAGCGTATCACAGAGCTGCACAGCAATATAACCCACAGAAATGTGCACGGTTTATGAGCGTGTCACAGAGCTGCACAGCAATAAAACCCACAGAAACGGGCACTGTGTATGAGCATATCAGAGCTGCACAGCAATGAAACCCACAGAAACGTGCACTGTGTATGAGCATATCAGAGCTGCACAGCAATGAAACCCACAGAAACGTGCACTGTGTATGAGCATATCAGAGCTGCACAGCAATGAAACCCACAGAAATGTGCACTGTGTATGAGCGTATCACAGAGCTGCACTCTGCAACATGTACAATTTATAAGCTGCAGGATAGAAATCAAGAAATCAAGGCAGGTCACCTGGGATTCTTTTTTGATTTACCTGCAGCATATGAATTTTTGATGCTGTGTGGTGGCATTTTTTCATGTACTGCCCCTCAGCATGAATAAATATATGTCTCCAGGAAAACATTGCCGATCTGGCAAACCTAATCCTGCATTGGTATGCAGATTGCGTAAAAAGCTGCAGGAACTTCCACATTTCGGAAGCCATGACCTAAAGAGGGCAAGCAGCGTGTGCTGAGGGAGTGAAGGTGATAGGTGAGTACTTACAGCTAAATATGAAAAAATAATTGATCAGATACTGTCATCGCATCTGCCCAATTATTTAAAGTGTTTTTTTAAAAGTGTTCCCTTAATAAATGTTCCGCAGGTGTACACCCTAATGTAACGGGCTGTGAGTCTGTAGACATATATCCTCCTGCTGCAATTTAATCGGCGACATGCAGCACACCTGTGCTCTGGCCCTTATACATATGTGGCAGGCAATGCATCATGGGAGATGCAGGTAAGGACCTGTAGGATGCTGCTGTCCTGATATTAGGCCTGTGTACCCGGCAGGGTGGTATTCCTGCAGAGCACCCCCGTTCTTACGTTGCTCAGAGCACACACGCCGTCCGGAAGCTGGCACAGTTTGTTGTCCTTTGGCAGCAGGGTGCTCAGGAGTGTCAGGCCGCTCACCGCCCCCAGCACACGCTGCAGCTTCTTCCCATTCAGGTTGAGGCTCCTGGCTTTGCCCCTTAGCGCTCGGAGGAGCAAGGCATCAGCCATAGGGGGACCGGGAATCACCAGCGCCCGAGAGACACCGAATAGACATTTACCATAGCGATGGTGGCGCAGCCTTAAAGAGACACGACTTTAAGGCTGCGCCGCCATTGCTATGGTAACAGTCTATTCGGCGCCTGGGCAAACTAAGCCAGTTCACATTCTGCCCTGTACCTGTGAAGGTTAATAAGGTTAAGGATGGGGGGGGTGTTGGAGATTTTAAAAATTCAAACCTTTACAAATCCTTTTGAACCTGGGGGCTGAGTCCTGCATGCCACCTCTATGTGCGGCACCTCCTCTCCTCCGGCAGCATCTGTATGAAGTGGAGCGCTGCGCTGGGCGGAAGAGTCGTTATATCCTAGCGCACAGTAGCAGGCGGCCTGCAGCAATGAGGTTTTCAGAGGCAGCGCTCGGCGATTCAGTGAATCACCGGTGGCCGCGGACAGCGTGTCCCACGGGGCAGCTGATCACAGTGACCGGTGGGTCCCACTGAGCAGTGGGGCGACCGCCCCCTTGAAACTGCCGCCCTAGGTCTAGGCCTTGTCGGCCTAGGCCAAAATACACCACTGGGTGCCAGGCTTATTTTTCTCAGATGCACCTCTCGTACTTCCCCACTCTGCCGGTCCCTCCATTGGCTTCCTGTACGTTTCAGGATACAGTTTAAAATACTGATGCTCACGTTCAAATCACTCAATAACTCAACCACTCCCTACATGCCTTTGTTGCTACGCAAACACCTTCCGTCTAAGCCAACTCGGTTGGCGGGCGATCTGCACCTGTCATCTGTCTACACACACACACAGCCAACTCTCGCCTCCAAGACTTCTCAAGGGCAGCTCCGGTCCTGTGGAATGACTTGCCTCGCCCTATCAAACTCTCCCCTGACCTTCAGGCCTTCAAGAAATCCCTCAAAACCATCTCTTCAGATTAGCACCACATCACTGATGCAACTCATCACTCTGCTCACCTACTCACACAGAATTGAAGCTGCTTCTATGGCCCCACCATTCCCAAACCACTGGCACTAATGATCCTCACATCCAGTAAAACTCCCCTTGTCTTCCTCAACCCCAATCCCTCTAGACTGTAAACTCCTTTGAGCAGGGCCCTCTACACCTCTTGTTTCCATCCTATGTCCGTTTATCTGTATCTTGTTCTCTTTGGTTATTGTAAAGCGCTGCGGAAACTGTTGGTGCTATATAAATGATGACAATAAATAAATAAAAATATATACGGCTACTCCTTCCACTTATAAACCATAACCTTAACCCTTTCGCTGCTGAGGCTTTTCCCGCCCCTATGCTGAGGTAATTTTTACCTGTTTTGCGCATCATGTTTAAACGTGTTTTGAAGGCTTATTTTAGAATATGACCCAGACATATTATATATCGTTCTTTTCGTCAGACTCAGTAGATTCATAATATGTCATTATTATATGTATACGTTATGTCATGTCTGTATATTATAACAAACAATGCAATAAAATATGTATTTTCAATAATTTACAATGTGTAAAGTGTTTTTTTCCACATTTTAACATGCGAGCAATTGCGGTTATATTTTGTATGGGGTGCGCTTGTTAAAAAAATTAGAGATGGGGTCTCGTTACATTTTTTTTGGGGAAAATGACACTATTTTTAACAAACGCACCGCATACAAAAATCGTTAGTGCAGCATCATTGTTCACATTATAATTGAAATGGGAACAATATTGCTGCATTAACAAACCAAAAAAAAAAAAAAAAAAGTGTTTATTTTTTTTTTTTTTAATTTTTTTTTTATTTTTCATTTTTTTTTTTCTTACAAAATTTTTCACTTTCATGTTTGGTATCGTTGGAACGGCCATGCTCTGGCCGATCCAACCATACCAAAATTTAACCCCTAGCTGCCACGGATCGGGAGATAGGGAGTTCATTGGAACTCCCTATCTCCACAGTTGGTGGCAGTTAGGGGTTAAGTCTAGGACTGGCGTCATCGTGCTACGCACGATGACGCCAGTCCTCTGGGGAGTTCCCGGAGGCTTGGCCGACATCCAAGATGTCGGCCAGCTCCGGGAAAGGATCGCGAACCGGCGCTTTTCAGCGCCGATTCGCGATCCAGCTCCCCAGGGGTTAATGCCAGGCATCATTTGGAAGGGCAGGCTGTGCCTTCCAAATGATGCCTGGGTTAACCCCCTGTGCGCCGCCGATCGGGAGGGAGAGAGGTCCGAAGGACCTCCCCCCCCTCCCTTTCAGGCGCCTCCTCCGCACATGCGGGGGGGGCGCCTGAATTAGGTGTCATCGCGCCCCCGCGATGACACCTAATTCTGGCGGCTGCTGGTCCAGATGCCGGGCTGACATCCAGGATGTCAGCCCGCACCGGAGGGGCCAGCGATCGGCCGGAACCCGGCCGAACGCTGACCCCGATGGGAGGACGCGCTCAGCGCGTCCTCCGCATACCAGCGGGACTGCTGAGGACGCGCTGAGCGCGTCCTCAGCAGCGAAGTGGTTAAACGCCCTCTACTGCCATATTTTGCATGATGTCACAACTTACTGCCTCATTTATTCCTTCTTATGCAATATACATATTATTTTCAGCTTCCACCCTTGATTTACCTCATGTTCATTAACGCTTGCTCTGCTCACTCATGCTAGCTTGCACACTTGCTCACTCAAACATGCTCGTACCTGCTCTCATTTGCTCTTTAGTAGGGATGTGCGTTTCGGGTTTCGGAATTTTCACGAAATTTCCCGATTCGTGTTTTCGGATGCGGCCGAATTTCCGAAAATTTTTAGATCCGAAAATGTCAGATCCGAAATGTTTTCCGAGCCGAAACGAAATATTTTCGGATTTTTCGAATGGACTTGAAATGTGTCAAACGAGGAGAGCAGACGTTCCGAAAAAACGAAAATTTTCCAAAAAACGAAAATTTTCTGAAAAACGAAAATGTTCCGAAAAACGAACATTTTCGTAAAAACGAAAATTTTCGGGAAAACAAAAATTTTCGGAAAAAACGAAAAGTCGATACATTAAACTAGTAAAGTGACACGAAAAATACGAAAAATGGTCGATATTCCGAAAAATGTACAATTCCGAAAAACGAAAATTTCCGAAAACACGAAAAGTCGATACAAAAACCAAGCACAGTGACACGAAAATACGAAAAATGGTCGATATTCCGAAAAAAAAATGTACCCGAAAAACGACCCGAACCGAATCGAATCGAAATCGGTCGAAACGAGCCGAATCGAAAAGTTGAAAAATCCGAAAAATCGAACCGAATCGAACCGAAAAAAAAATCGGTGCACAAGCCTACTCTTTAGACATTTTTATGTGCTCATGCTCACTTATGCTGGCTCGCTCATTCTTGCTCACACTCTATTTTGGTAGTTAAAAAGGGTTATTCAACAAGTGACGAACTTACCACTGAATTGCACAGAATGGTGAATTTCACCGCACGGTGCAATTTCATGGCAGTTCAGCTATTTAGAAAGCTGTCAATTCGCCAAATACTGGTGAATTGACAGCGAAATGCGGTGCAGTTCGCCTCAGATCGCCGCAATTCAGTTAACTTTGGCTAGGGTCAGACTGAGGCAGTGCGAACGCGCGTTCTGGCGCACATAATCACGGCCGCACTAGCAGCAGATGACGGGCAATGACAGCCAATATACGAAGTACGGTCGCACAAAAGTCCGGCCGCGCAACGCAAGTGGAAAATGAACGCATTTTTTCGAGAACGTTAAACCGCTGGTACTGACGTACAGAGTGCGCTGCGTCCGCATAGCAGCGTGTGTGCGTGATTAGGAGATGTCAGACGCTGCTAGTGTCCGGCCACATAACGTTCAACAGCCGGATTCCCTAGACTTCTTTTCACCCCATCGTCATGAAATACGTCCAGAATTGCGCATCGTCTGACCACTTAAGCGTATTCCGTGAAAAAATGCGTGCGCACGCATCGACGTACATTTTGACGGTGGCCGCAGAAAATGCGCTCATCTGTCCTAGCCTTTGGCAGCAGCGAGACTGACCCATACTGAAGTAATGGTTAATCTATTCAGAGAACGCCAAACAGCACCGAAGTGTCAGGGAAATGCCCTGATATTCGTTCATTCAGTTCGACAGGTTTAACCAGTCGATAGGATTCAATGTAAAAAAATATTATTGTTTTTACGTTTTTTTTATTCAACCATTTATTCTTTTCATTTTCAGTAAAATCGTCTTATTTATTTCTATTTTTGGAACATTTTGATGTATTTTTTGTATTTCTAGGGAAAAATTTTGATTCCCAATTTTTTTTTAAAGCCATCTTTTTTTATCCTGTAACAAACTGTTTCATATTTTTTTTTATAGGGCCTCTTTTATTTCCACGCATTTTCATGCATTTCTATTGGTTTAAACCCCCTTGTTTTTTACCCTGCAGTTTGGTGCTCTTTGGTGGTCTTCGACAGCATTCGAGGGCCTGATTGGTGGTCTTCGGCAGCTCCACGTTCGGCGCACTTCAGGGACCCTGCGTTGAATAGTGAATTTCCCGCAGGGTCGGCGAATTGTAACCGCCAAAATGTGCTGAATGATTCCTAATGTGTTAAAACATCAGCGTATTATTAACTGCGGTCACACGGGAATTCTGACACCGGAAGGAACGTCCACGAGAGCGGACGTTCCTTCCACTCTGACGCCCGTGTGGCCACCTCACTGAGCGCTGTTAGTGCGCCCAGCGCTACAAAGCTCGATCCTCCTACAGAGGATCGAGCTTCGTAGCGCCATCCTATGTCCGTCATAGCCTTTTGACATCTGGTGTACCATGTGGCCCTCCCGTCAACCCATCACAAAGCTGTGACGGACGTTGCGGTCACATGGACGCGCTCCGTGCGCTCGTGTGACTGCATCAGTAAGTGGGCAGTTAAGGCCTGTTTCTCAGTAATACTGTTGACTCTCATAGGACTTCAAATGAAAAATAATATAGCAACCTGTGGTATATGAGTAGTCAGCATGACGTACAGACACCTACAACAGCCTGTGGAAATGACAGCTTCAGCTAAGATGAATGTAGCATTTAGAAACCACCCACTATAATAAAAAAATACGTCGGGGTCACTTTATATTTTTTGTGGTTGTGGAACTTCCCTTCATTTCTGTCTTAGTCACATGTACAAGTGAAACTAACGCTGTGGGTTGGATTCTATGACCGAAAATTACAAAATTATACTTTTTGGCATGTCATATTCCGAAATATAAAATAACGTTCTAGAAATTTCTCTCCCAACTCGTTTGATATAGATTATGCTCAGAAGGGTCAGTTTTTATTGGAATGAGCAACGATTACTAAGGCTCGGGTCAGATGAGCGCATTTTGTACGGACTGTGCGTCCGTGCAGTACGGACGTACTTACTGACTGACAGCAAGGTAGTGGCCACACAGTCCGTTTTTTTCACCGACGTAATGTTTGACTGATGTAGCAGGGAAAATAAATTACAATGAAAAAACATTCTGTCCGTCAAAAATGCTGGGCGTATAAATGCAGTCCATCTGACCTTGTTGCATCACTCACATACAAAGCTACACGGACGTTGCGGACGTTGCGCAC
Source organism: Leptobrachium leishanense (assembly GCA_009667805.1). Taxonomy (NCBI): domain Eukaryota; kingdom Metazoa; phylum Chordata; class Amphibia; order Anura; family Megophryidae; genus Leptobrachium; species Leptobrachium leishanense. Next base: position 123,046,490 of record CM019071.1, read on the forward strand.
TCCGCACGTCCGTTCTAGCAGTATTACGTTATTGCCTAACCTGCGTCCGTTTGCAGCGTCCGTCAGCCCCCGCACTTCTGTGCGGACGTACTTCGTGAGCGGGGCTCCATTTAACACAATTGTATGCTATCACGGATGTACTTATGTGCGGTAACACGGACGTGAACACTGCGTTCGTCTGACCCCAGCCTAAGACGTACAAGCAGGTATAGATCAAAACAGGGGTAGTAGGGGGTAATGATCAGATGTGCTGCTTTAGAGGAAAAGTAATAGATGCTTGAAATCATCATCAGCTGATATAGATGTTTGTATCAGTGGTTAGTGCAACCAATACGTAGATACAAACCTATTTATGAACGCATCTGACAGTGCTATGCAAGAATGCAGTAAGAGAGTTGGCATGATAATCAATGTATTAAGAAGTGACAGGTGCCACTCGTTTTCTATCTTTGAGTCAGATGATCTACAATACAGAGCAGCATGGCAGTTACCTTAGGCTAGGGTCAGACGAGCGTGATTTCTACGGGCTGTACGTCCGTGCAGTACGGACATCGTCAGTACGGATGACGCAGTAGTGGTCACACAGTCCGTTTTTTCACTGAAGTTATTTTTTGACGGATGTAGGAGGGGAAAATAAATTACAATGAAAAAACATTCTGTCCGTCAAAAATGCTGGACGTATAAATGCAGTCCGTCTGACCATGCTCCATCACTCACACACAAAGCTATGCAGACGTTGTGGACGCAGCGCACTCCGCACGTCCGTTCTAGCAGTATTACGTTCTTGCCTAACCTGCGTCCGTTTGCCGCGGCCGTTGTGCGTCCGCAGTTCAGTGCGGACGTACTTCATGTGTCAGGCTCCAATGGACTTTCTTTCATGCTATCACGGACGTACTTTTAGGCGCAATCACGGACGTGAACACTACGCTCGTCTGACCCCAGCCTAAGACTTACTGATTAGCTTTTGTGTTCCATGACAGATTTAAAATGAATAAATAAAATAAATAGACAAATTTCAAGAGCAAAAATAAATAAAAACTGAAAAATTGCAAGAGTAAAATAAATAAATAAAAAAATTGATAAATAACAAGAGTAAAAAAAATAAATTAATTTAAAAAAGCGACAAATTACAAGAGTGAAAAAAAAAATGGTTCCGCCTATTTTGGATAGTTTTGGGATCCTGTTTTTTTTCACCATTACATTTTAAAAACACATAAAAGCTAAAAAAAAAGTTACATTACCATTTAATCACCCCCCAATAGTTAAGAACTAGGTGTATAGTTCTCAGAATGTTTTCCTTTTTTTTTTTTGCCTTTTAAAATTAAGGTTGGTCATGCAGTATATATTTATAAAACGCAAGTTTGTTTTATATTGTTTTGCCATCTCTTTCAGTGTACATTCCGATCTCCTATGCCAGGCTGCGATGTGATACTGTGATTCAATGTTGCATGAATGTAATACTTTACCTGGTGAATCTTTGCTGTGGACAGATGGATATAGAAGGAACACGATCAGGATAATTTGAGAGGGTCTCATCTTGGTGACAGGTTTGGGTTTTCCAGTCTTCTTGTTTTCCGTCTTATTTTATTAGATACTTTGTGTATATCCAAGAAGTGTTGTTACATGATCCTTGCTTGCTCGCCTCGCTCTTGCACTTTTGCGTCTTCCTGCCAATTCGTCTGTATTATATATTGGTTTCCTGTTTAAGTTTCGTGTGTGTGGGTGTATGCAAGGACCAGCAGTATCTTATCTCCTGTAGACTCAAAGTTAGAGAGCGAAAACTAACTGTTTCTGCTTCATATCTATACGAATTGAGAAGTAGACCCTGAAAGAGAAACCTTGTCAAAACCTCAACTACTAGAATAAAGATAAGCATACATGATGCAAATGCAATCCAAAATATTATGCATTCATTCGTTAGCACCAACTATGGAATAGGGCCCTTAGTTTAGTAAATAAGAACCAGTTATTACAGTTCTCTTAGGAAAATGTCTTGCTTACTGCCTCGTGTCATTGTAAGTGTAAATGACAGGCCCTTGGGGAACAGAGCCCTTTTCCCCAACCCAAGACGGAGTCATATCCAAATAGCACACACCATGGGCTGACTGGCAACTTTTGGCCCAGGGGGCGAGTACAACCCAGAGGCCCGTAGTGCAGCAACTCAGGCCCTTGTTCAAATAAAAACAAACACGGGAAGCAAATTTAGTAATAAATAGCATTGCGCCAATCCCATTATTTTCTTACAACCCCACAGCGGGCTGGCCCCTCAATTTATTGTCCCCATACAGCAGACAGGCTCCTCCATTTATTGTCCCCATACGGCAGACAGGCAGGCTCCTCCATTTATTGTCCCCATACGGCAGGCAGGCTCCTCCATTTATTGTCCCCATACGGCAGGCAGGCTCCTCAATTTATTGTCCCCATACGGCAGGCAGGCTCCTCAATTTATTGTCCCCATACAGCAGACAGGCTCCTCCATTTATTGTCCCCATACGGCAGGCAGGCTCCTCCATTTATTGTCCCCATACAGCAGGCAGGCTCCTCCATTTATTGTCCCCATACGGCAGGCAGGCTCCTCAATTTATTGTCCCCATACAGCAGACAGGCTCCTCCATTTATTGTCCCCATACAGCAGGCAGGCTCCTCCATTTATTGTCCCCATACAGCAGGCAGGCTCCTCAATTTATTGTCCCCATACGGCAGGCAGGCTGGCTCCTCAATTTATTGTCCCCATACAGCAGACAGGCTGGCTCCTCAATTTATTGTCCCCATACAGCAGGCAGGCTGGCTCCTCAATTTATTGTCCCCATACAGCAGACAGGCTCCTCAATTTATTTTATTTCTCCCCCTCTCATCCATCCTGAGTGCAGGTGCAGGGACAGACAATACAGAGGAGGAGGTAGTAGTTCATCAGACAGTGGGTGTTACGGTGGCCCCCCTCAGGAGCCAAAGGGTGGGTCCTCGCTGCTGAGTGTTTTAAGCCCTTTAGGCTGGTATGTGTTCTGCATATTGCAGAACCCTGGACACAGGATTAAACAGAACCAGACAAGACACACGAGGAAAGCCCTGCAGTGGGAAAAAGATCCTTTGGATGGCCTTCTAATTATACAGAGTACAGGGTGGGGGTGAACACAAGAAAACGTACACAAAGAAATAACAGGGTTAACCAGACTTGGCAAGGAAGGAATATCTAGCAGCAAATGGAACAAGAAAGAGATCCTCGAGGTGGTCTCTACAGTTGTGTTCAAAATTATTCAACCCCCACTGAAATTGAGTGTTTTGGCCAGTTTGACATTGATTTTGATCATTCAGTCATCTTGCTTACAATTAAATCAAAGAGGCACGTGTAGGTCAGACAAATATAACATAACATTTATAATGAAATAACCACAAATGTCTTTTCTGTGCTCACATCATTATCAGTTTTATTCAACCCCCAAGTGACATTCAATCTTAGTACTTAGTACAACATCCTTTTACAGTTATAACAGCTTTTAAACGTGAAGCATAGCTTGACACAAGTGTCGTGCAGCGATCTACGGGTATCTTCGCCCATTCGTCATGGGCAAAAGCCTCCAGTTCAGTCACATTCTTAGGCTTGCGCACTGCAACTGCTTTCTTTAAGTCCCACCAGAGGTTCTCAATCGGATTTAAGTCAGGTGACTGCGATGGCCACTCCAAAATGTTCCAGCCTTTAATCTGCAACCATGCTCTAGTGGACTTGGAGGTATGCTTGGGATCATTGTCCTGTTGAAAGGTCCAACGTCTCCCAAGCCTCAGGTTTGTGACGGACTGCATCACATTGTCATCCAATATCTCCTGGTACTGAAGAGAATTCATGGTACCTTGCACACGCTGAAGCTTCCCTGTACCTGCAGAAGAAAAACAGCCCCAAAGCATGATTGACCCCCCGCCATGCTTCACAATAGGCAAGGTGTTCTTTCCTTCATAGGCCTTGTTCTTCCTCCTCCAAACATAGCGTTGATCCATGGGCCCAAACAGTTCTAATTTTGTTTCATCAGTCCACAGTACACTATCCCAAAACTTCTGTGGTTTGTCCACATGACTTTTGGCATAATGCAGTCGACTCTTCTTATTCTTTGGAGACAGCAAGGGGGTGCGCCTGGGAGTTCTGGCATGGAAGCCTTCATTACGCAGTGTGCGCCGTATTGTCTGAGCTTAAACTTCAGTACCCACATCTGACAAATCTTTTCTCAGTTCCTCAGCAGTCACACGGGGACTTTTCTCCACTCTACGCTTCAGGTAGCGCACAGCAGTCGAAGTCAGCATCTTCTTTCTGCCACGGCCAGGTAGCGTTTCAACAGTGCCCTTTGCCTTGAATTTGCGAATGATGCTTCCTATGGTCTCTCTTGGTATGTTTAACATCTTTGCAATCTTCTTATAGCCATTGTCCTTCCTGTGAAGAGTAATCACCTCTTCTCTTGTCTTCCTGGACCATTCTCTTGACTTCACCATGTTTGTAACCACACCAGTAAATGTCTAGAAGGAGCTGAGTATCACAGTCATTTTAAAGCTGCCTAATTGGTGCTTATTATGCTTTATTGCTGCTCCGTGACATCCACAGGTGTTTTCAATACCTGATTGAAAACACTTGAATGAACCTCTGTTCTTCAGAGTGGTAGTCTTTAAGGGGTTGACTAATTGTGTCAATGAAGAATTCACAAAAGAAACATTTACTACTGTATTACAAAACCAATTGATGTCATTTTAGTTGCATATGGTTCTTTAAAAAGTCCTTGTAGGATTTCATTCTGAATACAATTACAAAGGTACACTAAATTCCCTAAAACCCTTTACAGCATTGGGGGTTGAATAATTTTGAACACAACTGTATAATCAGAACTATGAACTGCTGCACTAGATAAACACACATAAACCAGAAAAACAGACTGGACAGAAATGAATACAGCAGGAAGCAGGGCAGGACTTAAATAGAACTGGAGGTTATGCTGCAACCAGCTGTTGTGTGGTACAAACAAAAAACAGAATACCACACAGACAAAACACAAATGGGATCAAGCAAGAGAGTGGTCAGAATACGTAACCAGGAGTCTAGAACCAATATATCACATACACGGTACCAGGGGTAATCATAAGAATCGTCAGAATAAGAGCCAGGAATCATAAACCAAGATATCAGGATGCAATATACAGAAAACAGGAACTCAGCAATGGAGATCTATACTGGATCACTGAACCATTGCACTGACTGCTATTTTATAGGGCAGTTCAGGTCATGTGACCACAGGTCTGGTCAGACGCTGAGACTCCAGGGGCGGAAAACCAGCCAGATTAACCCTATAAACCAAGAAGGCTGAGAAGAGCACACAGCACCAGGGGACCTGGGTGGGGGAACGTAACAGTGGGCCACTCACCAATCACTGGGTTTCTGTGCCCCGGCCTCTGTCTAATGTGCACAGTGTTAACAGCTCCTCCACTGGCTGCTCCTTCACGCAGGCTGGCTGACTCCGTCTGCATCTGCAGGCCCTTCCTCTTCTGCATTCCCTATGGCCGGCTAAGCATCACATGGTGAAGCAGGGGGCGGCGCCAATACAGTGTGCCTTTCCCAGCTCGTGTTTTCAATCTGGGAGGCACGCTGTAGCACTTAGCTGTCTGCTGCTGCCCGAGATGGGAGCATTGCGGCGGCCCTGGGGACATTTGCCCCCCTGCCCAGTCCGCCCTGGCACACACCCTAGAAATACGTTCTCACCAGTGGGATCTATCCTTTACTCTTCACAGTCGCTAACCAAATCTCGCAACGTCCATCTAAAAACACATTGCACGCATCCGTCCCGGTCTTAAATCAGGACTCTGCTAAAATGTTCATCCAAGCTCTGATTATCTCTCATCTTGACTACTGTAACCTCCTTCTCTCTGGCCATAAAAGGTCCCAGATTCTTCTTCTGCAGTCTGTAATGAACACCTATGCCAGGCTCATACACCTCACCTCCCGCATCGTTCACGCCTCACCCCTTTGTCAATCTCTACACTGGCTTCCTGTTTCCTTTAGAATCCAATTCATTATATTGGTGCTCATATACAAAGCTCTCCATAACCGCGCCGCTGCCTACATCTCCCTTATTAGCAGGTACATCCTATCCCGCCCACTTTGCTCGGCCAATGATCTGATGCTATGAGTTCCTCGTACCCACACCCACAACTCTCACCTTCAGGACTTCTCTAGAGCTGCCCCTTTCTGTGGAACTCTCTCCCGCAACATTAGACTCTCCCCGTCTCTCCATTCCTTCAAGATGTCTCTGAAAACGCATTACTTCAGAGAAGTCTATCGGCTCACACCATGATCCCCCATTGTTCATTTCTTGCTCCATCCTCCCACACACCTAATGTGTCATCCCTCTCCTCTTAGATTGTAAGCTCGCGAGCCTACAATAGACGTTTTGGAAACTGAGATAAAGGGGAGAATTTTCCTGGTTTGGCTATTTTTACCTATAATTTTCACTTCTCCAATCATTCTCCTGAGTTTCACCTTTCTTTGAATAGACATGTAAGTTTTCATCATGTTTTCTTTGGTTTTGTTCATTTTAAGTATACAGTGTAATCCAGGTGTGGAGCCTTTGCTCGAGGAGCCTAGAGGGTTATCAGCTATACCCTCCTGACGAACACCGAAACGATCCGTTGGTAATTGCTGTATCTCTTGAGCAGCAGAGAATTCCTTGGCATTAAAGATCTGTCCACCCTTTGTGGGTGATAGCAGACTGGTTTGCATATAGTTTAGTCTTCCCTGTGACGTACCATCAAGCTAAAACCTTAGGACACCTGAAAGGGGACTCGTCGTAGGGCAGGTACTAGTGCAGATGTCTGTTCTATGGACCACCAAAAACCTTGTTTTTGCTCTTTTACATAGTTGGTGGCAGGGGAGAGGTGGAGAGTTAGAAGTTTTTATAAAGCGCTAACAAGTTTTGTAGTGTTGTACAATGGGTGAGACAGAATAACAAATTTGCATATAAGTTAGACATACAGAACACTGCAAAATCATGTTTGCGAGTTGTTTTAATATAAATGAAGACATTATTGAAGATAATTTCAGCAGAAAAAAAAACCAAACAAAAAATGTGCTGGGTTGTTTATGTGTGGTTAATATGATACACACTCGGGCCAGTAGGGTTGCACATAGGCTTTGAGTTAATTCCATAACTCCGTTACCAAAATAACTTGACTATTTCTCTATTCCGGTATTCTAGTTATTTTATTGGTTGAACTAGCACATTACTAGGCAAACACCGGGGTGCTTATTAGTATTATTGTACACATTGCATATTAAACAGTACAATTGCTGTGCTTTTGCTAGTTGCTACTTATTTTAACGGTAATTTGACAGAGCAGAGAATTATTGATAATATCTTAACAGAAATCATTTACGCTCTAATATAGAGACACAGCAAGCAATAAAAAGCCCTGCTTCCTGCCAGCTGTGACCACCGAGTGCCAGGGAGGATAAAACGGCAACAAAGAGTCTTTCTGCCTAAAGATATATTAGAAAGAGAAGCGTTGAATAGCACAAACAAACAGTAAATGGATTAAGAAATAAAGGTGCATGGGTTGCGGCACTTTACTACATACAGATACCACAATGAGATAGCAGATCAATATGTATGATGACTGTGCACCTGCATTTGCCATGTGTCCCACACAAAGGCACATACTCCTATTGTACCCCTTTATTACTCCTACACAAGAAGTGTGACAACAACCTGTATGACACACATTCCTAAAACACCTGTTTACCACACACAACTGCAACAACCCTGTATTCTTCCCAATCCATTATGACACAACTAACTGCTGCATACACTTTTACAGCAGCAATACCTGCCAGTAACTCCTATATGTTACGTACTCCTGCAACAATGGCTACACAAATTCCTACAGTACCCTTGTTTGCTACACATAGCTCTAGAACAGTGGTCCCCAACCCAGGCCCTCAGGGCCCACTAACAGGCCAGATTTTGCAGATCACCTTGGGGAAATGCAGACTGAATCCTGCAATCACTGAGCAGCAAATCATAACACCTGTGCTGTGCTTCAGATATCTGGCAAACCTGGCCTGTTAGTGGGCCCTGAGGGCCTGGGTTGGGGACCACTGCTCTAGAACATACATGTATGTTCAAACCTAAAACAATTCCATATTATATAAATCAGTGGCGTAGCGTGGTTGTCAGCACCCGGGGCCAGCCAAGAATTGTGTGCCCCCAACCTGTGGGCACGTTAGCATGCCCCGATTCTCTTCCACCATTAGGGCATTGAACCCCTTAACTGTGATACAATGTAATGTGCAGAGTGCATGAGCGTATCACAGAGCTCCACAGCAATAAAACCCACAGTAATGTGCAGCTCACACATGGATATATATTGCCCCCAGTAGCTCAAACATGAATATATTTGCTCCCAGTAGCTCAAACATGAATATATTTGCCCTAAGTAGCTCAAACATGACTATAGTTGCCCCAGGAGCTCAAACATGTATATATATTGCCCCCAGCAGCTCAAACATGAATATATATTGCCCCCAGTAGCTCAAACATGACTATAGTTGCCCCCAGTAGCTCAAACATGACTATAGTTGCCCCCAGTAGCTCAAACATGACTATAGTTGCCCCCAGTAGCTCAAACATGACTATATTTGCCCCAGGAGCTCAAACATGTATATATATTGCCCCCAGCAGCTCAAACATGAATATATATTGCCCCCAGCAGCTCAAACATGAATATATATTGCCCCCAGTAGCTCAAACATGAATATATATTGCCCCCAGTAGCTCAAACATGACTATAGTTGCCCCAGGAGCTCAAACATGTATATATATTGCCCCCAGCAGCTCAAACATGAATATATATTGCCCCCAGCAGCTCAAACATGAATATATATTGCCCCCAGTAGCTCAAACATGACTATATTTGCCCCCAGTAGCTCAAACATGACTATATTTGCCCCAGGAGCTCAAACATGTATATATATTGCCCCCAGCAGCTCAAACATGAATATATTTGCCCCAGTAGCTCAAACATGAATATATTTGCCCCAGTAGCTCAAACATGAATATATTTGCCCCAGTAGCTCAAACATGAATATATTTGCCCCCAGTAGCTCAAACATAAATATATTTGCCCCCAGCACCTCAAACATGGATATATATTGCCCCCCCCCCCCGTTGCTCACCAGCTCTGAGGGCCCGCAGGTCAGTAGGGGCCCGGTTTGGGGTGACACAGTGGGCCCCCGCCGGTTTCCCTCTGATGATCATCAGTGCACTTAACAGGCAGCCAGTGGCGCACTCTGTAAATGCCGCGGTGGTGCCTGTAGCATGCCTGCATCCCAGTCTAAAACTGGAGCAGGCACGTTGCACTGGCGCCACCCCTCACATGACACGTGCGACCGTTGGTGTTTACAGAGCAGCAATACCTGCCAGTAACTCCTATATGTTACGTACTCCTGCAACAATGGCTACACAAATTCCTACAGTACCCTTGTTTGCTACACATAGCTCTAGAACAGTGGTCCCCAACCCAGGCCCTCAGGGCCCACTAACAGGCCAGATTTTGCAGATCACCTTGGGGAAATGCAGACTGAATCCTGCAATCACTGAGCAGCAAATCATAACACCTGTGCTGTGCTTCAGATATCAGGCAAACCTGGCCTGTTAGTGGGCCCTGAGGGCCTGGGTTGGGGACCACTGCTCTAGAACATACATGTATGTTCAAACCTAAAACAATTCCATATTATATAAATCAGTGGCGTAGCGTGGTTGTCAGCACCCGGGGCCAGCCAAGAATTGTGTGCCCCCAACCTGTGGGCACGTTAGCATGCCCCGATTCTCTTCCACCATTAGGGCATTGAACCCCTTAACTGTGATACAATGTAATGTGCAGAGTGCATGAGCGTATCACAGAGCTCCACAGCAATAAAACCCACAGTAATGTGCAGCTCACACATGGATATATATTGCCCCCAGTAGCTCAAACATGAATATATTTGCTCCCAGTAGCTCAAACATGAATATATTTGCCCTAAGTAGCTCAAACATGACTATAGTTGCCCCAGGAGCTCAAACATGTATATATATTGCCCCCAGCAGCTCAAACATGAATATATATTGCCCCCAGTAGCTCAAACATGACTATAGTTGCCCCCAGTAGCTCAAACATGACTATAGTTGCCCCCAGTAGCTCAAACATGACTATAGTTGCCCCCAGTAGCTCAAACATGACTATAGTTGCCCCCAGTAGCTCAAACATGACTATATTTGCCCCAGGAGCTCAAACATGTATATATATTGCCCCCAGCAGCTCAAACATGAATATATATTGCCCCCAGCAGCTCAAACATGAATATATATTGCCCCCAGTAGCTCAAACATGAATATATATTGCCCCCAGTAGCTCAAACATGACTATAGTTGCCCCAGGAGCTCAAACATGTATATATATTGCCCCCAGCAGCTCAAACATGAATATATATTGCCCCCAGCAGCTCAAACATGAATATATATTGCCCCCAGTAGCTCAAACATGACTATATTTGCCCCCAGTAGCTCAAACATGACTATATTTGCCCCAGGAGCTCAAACATGTATATATATTGCCCCCAGCAGCTCAAACATGAATATATTTGCCCCAGTAGCTCAAACATGAATATATTTGCCCCAGTAGCTCAAACATGAATATATTTGCCCCAGTAGCTCAAACATGAATATATTTGCCCCCAGTAGCTCAAACATAAATATATTTGCCCCCAGCACCTCAAACATGGATATATATTGCCCCCCCCCCGTTGCTCACCAGCTCTGAGGGCCCGCAGGTCAGTAGGGGCCCGGTTTGGGGTGACACAGTGGGCCCCCGCCGGTTTCCCTCTGATGATCATCAGTGCACTTAACAGGCAGCCAGTGGCGCACTCTGTAAATGCCGCGGTGGTGCCTGTAGCATGCCTGCATCCCAGTCTAAAACTGGAGCAGGCACGTTGCACTGGCGCCACCCCTCACATGACACGTGCGACCGTGGTGTTTACAGAGTGTGCCGCTGGCTGCCTGTGTGCACTGATGACTGATCACAGGGAAACCGGCGGGGCCCCACTATGATGCCCCAAACCAGCGCCCCTAAAAAAACTGCATCCAGGGCCACCTCCCCCAGCCCCCCATGCTACGCCACTGATATAAATACAAGTAGACTAGCAGCTGTGTCTTGTATTGCCATTGGCCCGGGAAGGCAAAGACATGTGCTCTGGGACCAATAAGAAAATGCTGCTCCCACCCAAAATACACCTATCAGACCCCATATTGGTCCCTATACACCCTCAGACTCCACATCAGTCCATATACACCATCAGGCCTCAGATCAGTCCATATACCCCTCAAACCAGAGATCATTAAATATACACTCTTGTAATGCAGAGAATCGACCATGTACTTTCAGACCCTAGATCAGCCTCCAAACACCTTCAGAACACCGATAGACCTTCTCACACTCAAACCCCAGATCAGTCCCCAGTTTTGAAAATGGGCAGCAACAATTTACCTCACTCATCTGATCATGGTGCCGGTGAACTGATGGCCAGCTGTCACGTTTCATCGTTCCAGCCCTGTCCCCCTGCCCTCTGTATTCATGTATGCCTGTGCAGGCCTGGACCTATGCTGTTATTGCCTGGGTAGCAGCAAAGGGGTTAATTGCTTCTTGGCTGATCAGCTCACCTGTTGGCCCTTGTGTGCTGATCTCCTCCCTATTTTAAGCAATGAGCCCATTATCCATTGCTCTGTCATTTGGTTCACTTTGCCTGGTTTCCAGTGCTGCTGTGTTCTAGAGCTCCCTGCTGTATATTCCAGTCCAAATTTGTATTTTCTTGTTCAGTTGATTACTTTGGTTCTGTTTCCCCTGTCTGTCTGTCTGTCTGTCTGTATCTCCTACCGCTGTTTGCTGGTTTCTGTCTAGTTATTCCTATTGCTTTTCTCTCGCTGTGTTTTTGTTTTCTGTTCATGCTATATGTTATACTGATTCCCTGGTTCTGACCTCTTGGCTTGTATGACTTCCCTCCCAGATCTGGATCCCTGGCATATGTATTACATTCTCATTCTGGTTCTGATTCCCTGCTTTTCCTCTTGACTACGCTCTTGCTTTATCCTAGTCTGTATGGTTGTTATTGATATCATGCCTCTCCTGTATTTCCTAGACTCTGCACGGCGCTGAGGTAATATTTCTTCTATAGAGCAGATCCGGCTATCAGGTCAGGGCTGCTTTGGTATTCGCTGTGCAGAGGTCTTTTGCTTATACTGTGTTACTCAGTGTTGTTCTGTAATCTGTTGTCTGCATATTGGGGCATTCCCATGAACCAGGCACGTGCCAGATGCCCCCAGCGGGACACCAGCTTTAGGGTCAGGTTGCTCTTGCACAAACTACACACAGTGCATTGTGCGCCAGAGGTGATGCAGTATCAAAATGACATTCACCTGGACCTCCAGGCTGCCTAGGTGACGCCAGTGTCACACTGAATGACCGGTGGCCACATATTGCCCTGCACGGAGAAGGGGGACAAGCAGCCTGATCTTCATGACAGTCATAATTCCAGGGGCACTGTGAACAGCCAGGGGTGGCAATTCAGTGCTGCCCATTTGTATGATGTGCCACCCTCCAAAAAAGTGCTGCCTTGGTCCATTTGGCTCACCCAGACCCCTAATGGATCAGACGGTTATATATACAACTCTTTCAACATTCAACAAATTACTTCTCTGTTATTCCTTACAAATCCCAAAGCTGTGGCTTACCCTCAGAAAGAACCCACTCTCAATCCAACGTGTCCCAGGGTGCTTTGTGGCAGGGAAGCTTCTCTTTCCAAAACACAAAGAAAGTCAGAGGCTGACACCTGGTTTCATCCAGAAGTCGCCCTCTGGCTTTCTTTGTTACTATTATTATACACTCATGTCCAATATCCTCACAGCCTACACACTATTGAACTACACTTTAAAATGTAGACAGAGTTATCCCTAATCCAGTGGTGTAGCGTGGGGGGGCAGATGGGGCACTTGCCCCTGGTCGCCTGTGGGGGGCGCTGCAAGCAGTGTCCCACTGATGCCATGTGCATGTGCAGGGCCCCGGTATCGGCGCTCTGTGAGAAAATCCAATGTTTCCCTGGGCCCTGCAGGAGGAAGCACTGCCTAACTCCACCCCCTAGCATGTCACTTCCTTACCAGCGGCAGTGGCGTGCTGGGAGAGAGAGAAGGCAGAGCAGAGCTTATCAGACAGAGGTAGGCAATGTTAAGAGGCAAGAGATTGGCCCCAGCATGACCGAGAGGCTGCTGGATGGAAGGTCCTGCAGAGTTGCCCCCAGGGAGCAAGAAATGTGAGCCTGCAGGGATGAAGGTATGTTTAGTCACCCTCTCCATCCTGCTTTTTTATTCAGCTAGTGACAACAGAGCTAACTGTGTCTGTCAGAGGCTAGTGAGGGCCAGGAGCCACTACACACAGACATTAGGGGGTTTGCTGGAGCTGGGGTAGTGCAGTGTGTCTGTCAACATGTGAGTTGTCACACTGGCACCTCCAGCAAGTTACACATTGCTGTGTGCACTCAGGAGAAACTGTAAACTGCAAGGGGGCTGTCAGGCAGCATGTAACCACACATACTGTCTCTTCTCCTCATCCTGCAGCCAGGGGCACAGATGCTGATCTGCACCTAAGAAATCTGCAGGAAGAGAAGCACAGGCTGCAAGCATAAAGGTGATAGACACAGGGAAAGACGGAGAAGTCTGAAATAAATGACCATACCTATACTTCATACAGGTCTCTTTTTGTAATACTGGTGTACCTTGGTTTTATTGATCCTAGAGAAGCCCCTAAATAGACCCCCTGAATCAAATTTTATATATATATATATTGTCAGACCTTTTTAGATATAAAATTTCTATAACGCAGGAATGTTTAAATTTGGGGCCAGGAATTGCGCCACACGAACAACTTGTCTGCGTCGTTAATATATAACAAGAACAAGAGATAAGCTAAACTCGTTAGTGTTACGCATACAAGAAAGGACATTTAACATTGATCAAAGACAGTCTAATGGACTCTGTTTATTTTATTTATTTGTTACAACCAAACAGGGGTTAGATCAAATGGTTTAAAAGTAAGGGAACACAATGACAACTAAGATAGATATCTCAGTATGGTGTTTATTTCGTCAGATCGAAACTCTGAAAGCCACGTAAACATGGAACAATAGGTTGCCCAATAAAGGAAAAAAACCCAAAGAAGGTTAAATGGCTTGGGTAAACCAGCTTGTAATGCGATGCTATTCGGCAATATGTACTATATGGTATGAGAATATTTATTAGTTAGAACTGATAATTTTAGCATCTTATAAAAACAGAGGCCCTACCACATTTAGTTGATCATCACGAATGTCTGGTGTACTAACCCGCATGAAGCCGATTAAGTCGGGTAACGTGTGACTGTTAAAAAGTCAATACCACGAATGAATGATTGTATGTCCCCTCACATACACATCCCTGTGGATATAAGTAAAGGGGGATGAGATGCACACACGCCGTGGCGAAGTCACAATAGAAATAAATTTTAATTTGTTAATAAAATCTATGGAGTCCCGGGATATAGGAATAAAACGACCCCAAACCAGTAAAAGATTGGCCAAGCCCATAAATTAATTCCTGCAGAAGGTTGATGGTTGATCTGAGAGCGCCATCTGCTGGCCAGGTAACATAACACCTGGACAGACCCCTGGAGTTGATGAATATATATCCTCCAATCAAATGAGGCCACATAGTGATGGGCTAGATCTAAAACTGGGCGGAAGACCACTATATAGAGAGGACACTCCAGAGCAGAGGAGACACACTGAGAAAAGCTTGGGGAGAGACCTGAGGGACGCTTGGAGGGAAGAAAGGCAATCACCATTGGCCGCCCCTTTAAGACCGACCACACCCTAATCTTCCACCACTTTATCTTCACTAACCAGATGGTAAAGTATACCTGAATAATATGAATCTATTTTTCTAATTGCATAGTCCTGACTTTAGATGTCCATCACAACTAAAGGAATATAAATAAATTATTTTGCTGTTTGAGCCTAATAATCAGTAGAATAGAAATTCTGCCTTTACAGTTCACTGCAGAGGACTACTAAGGGAGAAACCTATTACCAGCTGCATACTTGATGTCACGGATCCCTCTGATTACCAAAATAGTGGTCCCTTTACGCAGACCGCTCTCTACCCTTCCGATCCTTGAATGGTCGGCAAAACTAGAAAGACAATTAACCAGACAATAGATAAACAAGGGGTAACACCAGACAGAGGTATGGAATAGAGTACTGTCACGAATCTTTCTGACTACCAAGATAGTGATCTCTTTATGTAGCTCACTCTCTACTCTTCCGATCCTTGAATGGTCGGCAAAGCTATATAGACGATTAAGCAGGTAACAGATAAAGAAAGGAAAACACCAGACAAAGGTACAGACCAGAGTACAAGTCCTCCCTAGGACTTTAGTATTAGCAGAGGTAATCTGATGTGTGCTTAGGGTGCCACATAGACTGACCTCGGTACCAACGTTAAGGGCAGAACCAAGAGCAGAGTAAATGCCAATACCAGGGGTTATACACAGAAGGGTTCGTTTGCAAATGCCAGGGGTCATACACAGGAGAGTTCGTTTGCCAATGCCAAGGGTCATACACAGGAGGGTTCATTTGCCAATGCCACGGGTTATACACAGGAGGGTTCGTTTGCCAATGCCAAGAGTCATACACAGGAGGATTCGTTTGCCAATGCCAAGGGTCATACACAGGAGGGTTCGTTTGCCAATGCCAAGAGTCATACAGGTAATAGCCAAATATTCACAAGAGCTCTGCGGGAAGTGAATACCACGTCAGGGCACCGGTATAGTGGTGAGACTGGGTTTTAAACCCGGCGGGTCCGCGTCATAACGCCAGGCCCCGCCCCTCGGCGTCCCACGTGAGCGCACCCGGAAGCGTTTACATTCGGCGCCTGGCCAGCGAGCAGCGAGGAAGCTGCTGCCAGGCGCCCCATCCCCTGACCCACCGTGACAGAACCCCCCCTCCAGGGGCGGCCACTGGACGACCCCCAGGGGCACGGGGTGCGCCAAATAGAAGGCCTTCACTAGCCTAGGAGCATGGACTTCCGCAGCCGGTATCAAGAACGATCCTCCGGACCGTAACCCACCCAATCGACCAAGTATTGCAAGGACCCCCTAGACATCCTGGCACCCAGAATGGCCTTAACTTCGAACTCCTCCTCGCCCTCCACAGAGACAGGAGGCGGTGGAGCATGGACCTTGGTGTACCGGTTACATAACAACGGCTTCAAAAGGTTTACATGGAACACATTGTGTATCTTAAAATGGGGGGTAACGCCAAAGCATAGGAGACAGGGTTGAGTCGCCGTAGAATCTTATAGGGGCCGATATACCTAGGAGCCAACTTCATGGAAGGCACTAAGAGCTTGATGTTACGTGAAGAAAGCCAAACCCTGTCCCCAACTTGATACACGGGTGCCTGCCTCCTGTGTCTGTCGGCCTTAGTTTTCTGGATGGCACTACTCTCCTCCAGTGCCCGTCTCACTCTCCCCCAAGTCTCTTTCAATGATGCCAGTTGCTCATCTAAAGCAGGAATCGTGGTATCAGGAAACGTAGCGGGAGCACGGGAGGATCAAAACCATAAACAGCGAAGAAAGGAGAATGTCCTGTGGATTCACTCACTGCGCTGTTCAAAGCATATTCTGCCCATGGTAGCAGGTCTGACCAGTTATCTTGTTGTTCTGAGATAAAGCACCTGAGATATTTCTCTATATTTTGGTTTGCTCGTTCTGCTGCTCCGTTGGTCTGGGGGTGATAAGCCGAAGAGAAAGAGAGGTCTATCCCCACGTTCTTACAAAACCCTCTCCAGAATCTGGAGATGAATTGGGTCCCCCTATCAGAGACAATCTCCAGAGGGACACCGTGTATGCGGACCACGTTGGCAATGAAAATGGGCACCAGTTCAGCTGCCGAAGGTAGTTTCCGAAGAGGAACATAGTGGCCCATCTTGGAAAATCGATCTATGATCGTAAGTATCACTGTATTCCCTCTTGACTCAGGTAACTCTACTATAAAATCCATGGCTACATGTGACCAGGGTCGTTCGGGGATCGGCAAAGGCTGGAGTAAGCCAATGGGTGCTGTTTTGGGACTTTTCTGCCTTGTGCATACCTCGCACACGGCAATGTAATCTTTGACATCTCGGCGCAACGTGGGCCACCAGAGGAGTTTACTGATACTAGACACAGTCTTAGTGATACCCATATGCCCAGAGTTTTATTATCATGATAGATGTTAAGTACTTCCTCTCTTTCGTTCTCAGGTACAAAGAGTCTCGCAGGAGGTTTTCCCCCAGGAGCTGCACCCTGGACGGTCTGCAACCTTTTTATTAGAGGAGACGAGACACTAATCGTGGTAGCGGCTATAATCCTTTCCTGGGGTACAATGGGATGCCGATCTTGGATATTATGTTCATAAGACTCATACTGTCTCGACAATGCGTCTGCTTTAATGTTTCTGGACCCAGGTCTATAGGTAAGCACAAAATTAAAACTTGAAAGAAACAATGACCATCTCGCTTGTCTGGAATTTAAACGTTTGGCATCTCCAATGTACGTGAGATTCTTATGATCGGTTATGATAACGATGGGGTCCTTAGACCCCTCTAATAAGTATCTCCATTCGGCCAAGGCCGAGATGACTGCTAACAACTCTCTATTTCCAATGTCATAGTTCTTCTCTGCCGGGGACAACTTCCGAGAATAGAAGCCGCATGGATGCAAGGGTTTGTCAGGAGCCTCCCTTTGGGACAAGACTGCACCAAGACCTAGTTCGGAGGCGTCAACTTCTACTTGGAAAGGCAGAGCCGGATCTGGATGTCGGAGAACAGGGGCAGTAGTGAATGCTTGCTTTAGTGCCTCAAAGGCTTGAGTGGCTTGAGGTGTCCATTTCTGATTTCCCACCCCTTTCTTTGTCATAGCCGTGAGGGGAGCCACCAAGGCCGAAAAATCTTTAATGAACCTTCGGTAATAGTTCGTAAACCCCAGAAACCTCTGAATGGCTTTAAGTCCTTGGGGTAGAGGCCAGTCAAGAATAGCTGAGAGCTTCTTAGGATCCATTTGAAAACCCTCAGGGGTTATTATATAACCAAGGAATTGCACAGTTACTATGTCGAATAGACATTTTTCTAGCTTACATACAATCCAGCCTTCAATAGTTTTTTCAATACTTGTTTCACGTGGACATGATGAGTGTCCACATCAGGAGAGTATATCAGGATATCATCCAGATATACTATGACGAATTCTTGCAGAAATTCCCTTAGAGTGTCGTTTATAAGGTCCTGAAAGACGGCTGGCGCATTACACAACCCAAAAGGCATCACCAGGTATTCATAATGCCCGCTACGTGTATTAAAAGCCGTTTTCCATTCGTCTCCCTTTTTAACCCTGACCAGGTTGTACGCTCCGCGTAAATCAAGCTTAGTATAGACACGGGCCCCTTTTAATCGGTCGAACAATTCTGTTATGAGAGGTATGGGATATGCATTTCTTATAGTGATCCTATTCAAACCTCTATAATCGATGCAAGGTCGCAGATCTCCCTCTTTTTGGAAACAAAAAAGAAACCTGCTCCTGCTGGAGAGGAGGACCGTCTAATGAATCCTCGTTCCAGGATTCTCCCTTATGTATTCCTCCATAATGTCGTTCTCTCTTTGTGATAAAGGGTATACGTGACCCCTAGGAGGCATCGTACCGGGGAGTAAATCAATAGCACAGTCATATGGACGATGTGGTGGTAGGACCTCAGTCCTGGCTTTAGAGAACACCTCCTTTAATGCCAGGTAACATTCAGGGACCTCTGTGGACAAAGGAGGGGCTGTGGCAATATTGAGGCTACCAATCACATTGACTCTGCCTAGGCACTTAGACTGACAACTCTGACCCCAACATTTTATGTCTCTCTGGACCCAATCGACAACTGGGTTGTGCTCTGTTAGCCATGGAAACCCAAGAACGACAGGACATGAGGGTGATTCAATAATTTGAAATCTTATTGTTTCCTGGTGCAAAACTCCTGTTTTCATACATACATCGACTGTGTCGTGAGTGATATGTGGACATGACAGGGGTTTACCATCTATGGCCTCCACCATTAGAGGTCTTTCCTTGAGAACCAGAGGTAGGAGGTTTTTGGCAGCAAAATTCTTATCCATAAAATTGCCTGAGGCCCCAGAGTCTAAGAACGCCTCAGTCTTGAGGTGAACCCCCTCCCAGGTTAGGGAGATCGGTAACAGAATCCTGGATTTTTTTTTTCTCATTATCCACAAAGGAGGCATACAGAGAACCGATAACCTGGGTATTCCTGTTCTGAGTCCTAATTTGCTATATTCAGCCCTGCTAACCCTGGGTCTCTGAGGACATTGAAGGCGGAAGTGATCTGCCCCTGCACAATAGAAGCAGAGCCCCTTTTCTCTTCTGTGCGCTCTTTCTGCTTCTGAAATACCCGTCTTCCCTATTTGCATGGGTTCAACGACTGGCAAATCTGTTTTCACATTCTCCGAATTACCTGACGTACTGGTGTTGTCTGGGTAATGAGGGTAAAGGAGGCAAGACCCTTCGGGGTCTATCTCTGGGGTGTCTCCTTTCCCTGATTTGATCGTCCATGGCTATACAGAAATCTATCAGGTGGTCTAGATTTTCTGGTAATTTTAAGGGAGCCAGCTCAAACATAAAAGCCTCGTTCAAGCCTTCGGTAAAGGCTAAGGTTAAAACGTCGTTCGGCCAAAGTACCTCAGAAGTCAAAGTCTTAAACTCTATGGCATAGTCGGCGACCCTCTTATTACCTTGTTTGATGTGAAACAAGGACCTACCCGCATTGGTAGCCCTTCTAGAGGGATCAAAGGTACGTTTTAACTCAGAGGTAAAACCCTCATAGTCATAAATGATGGGTTTCTTATTTTCCCCACAACGGCGTAGCCCACAATAAAGCTTTTTCTGTTAAATGATTAATCAGATATCCTACTTTGGCTTTATCAGACATACAAGAACCTGGATTGTTCTCAAACAAGATCTCGAGTTGAGTCAAAAAACCCCGGCATAGGCTTGGTGTACCATCATAGCGTAGGGGTGCCTTCATACTAAGCCTATGTCCTTCAGGGGGGACGGAACTGACCCTAGGTAATACTGGATCTGGAGGGTTTGTGGTACCTGTATTGGACCGATTTAACAGGGTTTGCAGAGCGAGAGAAATCTGGTCCATCCTATGGTCCTGTTCCTCTTGTCTGGCTGCGATACGTGCCAGCTGGTTAGAGAGGTCTGCGGGATCCATTGGCCCTGACGTAATGTCACGGATCCCTCTGATTACCAAAATAGTGGTCCCTTTACGCAGACCGCTCTCTACCCTTCCGATCCTTGAATGGTCGGCAAAACTAGAAAGACAATTAACCAGACAATAGATAAACAAGGGGTAACACCAGACAGAGGTATGGAATAGAGTACTGTCACGAATCTTTCTGACTACCAAGATAGTGATCTCTTTATGTAGCTCACTCTCTACTCTTCCGATCCTTGAATGGTCGGCAAAGCTATATAGACGATTAAGCAGGTAACAGATAAAGAAAGGAAAACACCAGACAAAGGTACAGACCAGAGTACAAGTCCTCCCTAGGACTTTAGTATTAGCAGAGGTAATCTGATGTGTGCTTAGGGTGCCACATAGACTGACCTCGGTACCAACGTTAAGGCAGAACCAAGAGCAGAGTAAATGCCAATACCAGGGTTTACACAGAAGGGTTCGTTTGCAAATGCCAGGGTCATACACAGGAGAGTTCGTTTGCCAATGCCAAGGGTCATACACAGGAGGGTTCGTTTGCCAATGCCAAGGGTCATACACAGGAGGGTTCGTTTGCCAATGCCACGGGTTATACACAGGAGGGTTCGTTTGCCAATGCCAAGAGTCATACACAGGAGGATTCGTTTGCCAATGCCAAGGGTCATACACAGGAGGTTCGTTGCCAATGCCAAGAGTCATACACAGGTAATAGCCAATATTCACAAGAGCTCTGCGGGAAGTGAATACCACGTCAGGGCACCGGTATAGTGGTGAGACTGGGTTTTAAACCCGGCGGGTCCGCGTCATAACGCCAGGCCCCGCCCCTCGGCGTCCCACGTGAGCGCACCCGGAAGCGTTTACATTCGGCGCCTGGCCAGCGAGCAGCGAGGAAGCTGCTGCTAGGCGCCCCATCCCCTGACCCACCGTGACACTTGAGCCATAATTTAGTGA
Source organism: Leptobrachium leishanense (assembly GCA_009667805.1). Classification (NCBI taxonomy): domain Eukaryota; kingdom Metazoa; phylum Chordata; class Amphibia; order Anura; family Megophryidae; genus Leptobrachium; species Leptobrachium leishanense. The sequence goes on from CM019071.1 coordinate 123,067,838, forward strand.
AATTATTTATATTCCAAGAATACTGTTTGTGGACATCTAAAGATCAATTATATACCTATAGTGAGATACGCTGGGACCGTGAAATAGCTTTTATATGTCAAGTACTGTCGCCCATCGTAACCTAGCATACTCCTTCCATATCCATCTGCAGCCCTTCGAATGAATGCATGCACTGTAAGTCATTAAGAAGCGTTAGGTAACGTATATCGAATGAAGTGCTGTGATTGATCTGTGGAAGAGATAGTCTCCTATCGAGTGTGTTATGTATCTCCCTGAAGGAAGTTGCATTAGTGAATAGGCCCCCACAATAATAAATTGTGCTGCAGGTGATGCCAGTAACTGAATGTTTATCTTAGCCAGGTGGAGGATTGGTTTATAATGGGAAAGGTTTAAGTGAATAGAATAGAGTTTGGTGTTTAAGAATTGAGGCGTGTATATCTGTGGTGCGGTCTATAAACCTAAAATATCTGTCCATTAGATTATTGCGTGTCGCAGTATCGCTACTAATCACGATCTATAATCACTTGTAAATTGTATTCTTGCTAATCCGTTGATAACATACGATTGTATGAAACTTGGTGTGAATAAATTTTGGTTTGAATTGTTTTACCGTTACGCAGTCTCATATCTTTATTGATTTTATTGGTTTTAAAAATATCTAGAGAGCATCAAAAGAACTCGGGATAACGCGCCATATATTTGTTAAGACGTATATTCATTGATTGGTTATTAATCCCTATGTTAGGGGTTAAATACCAATTTATACCACTGGTATTGGAGGCACTGTCAATAATATATATATATCTATGTATATCAACAATAAGAAAAATATGCGTCATAATTAATATATCCCTGACCTATTAAAGAAGTCAATAATCTCCAACATAATGGAGGCACTGCTGAGATGCTAAATGAATTTTTCACAATAAAATCAAGTTTATCTAAGATATTGGAGGTTGCACTGTTGTGATGCTAAAGTAATTTTTCACAATAAAATCAAGTTTGTCTATCAAGTAAGAGAGCAAGTTAGTGGTTGTGAGCGCCAGATCAAGTATTTGTGAAAGTAACATAAACTTGCTGGTCGTCAAGTAGCAGATTAAGCTATTGGATTAAAACAGTGGTAATCAAGTAACGTTTGTTGTTGGCTGTGGATACTTTGTTTTGAAGTATTGTTATCTGATTGCTGTAGCGCAGAAACATGTCTGATTCAGATACTGGTAGCCAGAAGGCAATCTCTCAATCGAGACTTAAAAAAGTAACAAGACGTTTTGAAATATGTGAAGTGGTAGAACATATCAGAGAGTCATTGCATATTAAATCCAGTCTGATGGTGCTTGTTGATACTATCAAAGACCGCGCCCAAAGTCTTGTACACGATATGTGGGACAAAGAAGGGGATGTGTGTAAATTCTTGGATGTGTTTACAAACACAAAAGACAAGGAAACAAGGAATTGCATTATAATGGAATCATGGCCCTCCATAATGTATTTGTGTTGTGCATTGGATAAACAAAACACAAAACAAAAGGTTGTCATGATGGAGACCATCGCTAACTTAAATGCAAAAGTAGAAAATGTTAATGATTTAACAGACAAACCTGAGAATGCCACGACAGAAATAATTACTTTAAATGAACAGAGCCAGAAACTGCAAGAACAACTCCAAAGCTTACAAGCTGTATATAAAGAGAGTTGTGTTGAATTAAACAGTTTTAAAGAGAAATATTCTAATTTAGAGCAGAAACTGTATGGCTATATGCAAGAAATAATGCTTTCAAGCGAGTCCGAGGTGTCAAGCAGTGATGAGAGTGTTGAAACTGACACAGATGAAATTCAATGCTCACTGAAAACCTTGAAGAAAGAGGTACTAAAAGCCCGGATAGACTCCATATCCCAGGTAAAGGGTAGACAAACAGAAACTGTTTCATCTGACCATAAGCCTGATGCTGGCCCTCATTTAAAAGAGCATGCCAAAGACAGCGGGGTAGATTCTGGAAGTAGCCCCGCCGATGATGTTAAACAGGGCGAAAGGGGGATCCCTTCAAGGCCTATAAAAGTGCAGGTCCAGCCATCTAATGAGACCAGTCATGGGAGTCATAGGTCAAATAAAAGGGCCCATACCACAAGCCAAGTTGCCCCTAAGCAATATCAGGATGCCTCCCAGGTATATGTTGCCAGGAGGAAATCATACGCTGAGGTGGTAAGAGGGAATAATCCAGATAGGAACCCCAGGGTCACGCCTGCCCCGCACCCACCAAGAAGTGGGGAGCAGAGGTCACCCAATGACTGCAGAAGGTATGAGCAATGGCCACGACCGCACAATAGTCACAGGGAATATGCCCAGGGGCCTAGGCCTGCCCAAAGAAATAGGTATCCCCAATCTAGTGATTCTCCTCAAAGTGATGATCCCCCTCAAATAGGTAGGTCACCCCCTCGCGTTAAGGTCCCTGAAAATAGAAGGGGAGGTCAGACAGGAGACCCCAGGCCAGATCACACCGTCAGAACAGAAGTAGTAATGCTGATTCTGACAATCAAATTATTCATTTATAGGCCCGCAGCGCTGCAATAGAGTATAGGCATCCTGCCGCAGATGAATTCCTAGGAATCACAACTTACAGAACTAAATGATCAAGCAATGAATCAGCGACACATCAAAAATTCTAGGCCGAGCGTAATAGGATCCGCAGAAATAGATACCTTAAACGAAATGATCAGAATGACCGAATAAACCAATTAGAATACCGGTTATATCAATTAGCTGAACAATTGGTGAAGATCACCGAGTATGTATGGGCACAGCGGCTGATAACTCTTTAGGGATAAATCCAGTGGCCACCCAAGGGCCACAGGATCAATAACACCTCAGATGTTATTGAATCAGAGGGAACAACTGAATGAAATAGCATAGGTGGCACAACCTGACACCATTGAATCCCCAGGTCTACATATTAATAAGGAATCTAAAAGTATGTAAAGGGGGATTTCTGCTGTTGGATGCTAACCACTCTCCTATTTTTCAGCCTACTTCTAGTCCCTCTGATATAAACAGGCCATTAACCGCAACCGACTCTCAGGAGATCGTCGTAGCCAGATGCCCCGATGGAGAGCCAGCTACCCGTTGCGCATTAGCCTACAAGAAACCTAAGGTTCTCTGTACGGTGGGTAAGGATGAGAATCTCCCTACCCCAGGTAAAGTGATTTTCAACACCAGTTCATGGAGTTGCCCTCGGAGGTTAGAAACAGGTATTAACAGGGTCTGTTATAATAAATCCCTACGATAACTGCATGATTGCAGGAGTAAACCTCGTGGGAAGGACGAATCCAATCACTGGTTTTAACTCGTTAATACGGTCAAAGAAATTAAATTTGTAGGAAATATATATATATATACACACGTATTTATATATATATATATATATCTCTACAGGGCGATATCCTATTCAGTCCCCTATTAGGAAAGCAAGCCCACAAAAGGGGGATGATATACTTAATGGCTCACAAGAATTGAAAGGGTTAATAATCTATGTGTCACTGTCTTGATGAAATGCATTAAAATTAAAATAAATGCCGCGCTGCATCTAAGGGAAAGCATGGAATAAATCAGAAATGGGGAAGATTACCCGTTTCCATTTACCATGATCCTAAAGTCACATAGATGAAGTGTTAACCTAAATATTTACATGTTGTGTATATCAATTCTTATGAAGTTCATCTCATTTTAGAAAGATAAGATGAGTAAAGTGACAATTGGTCACTCGCATGGAGACGTGTCCTAAAGACTCAGATGTCAGGAGCAGCCATGCTGGAAGTGACAGAAAGTCATGGGAGCACCCCGTCATAAAGGATACCCAAAGAAACGGAAGGATGACGACAAGTGCATTATTGGTTATTTGAAAATCAACCTCCATAGATGAAAAGATCAACAAGCCACAAGATGTTTCGCTTGAAAGGTCTTTACCCGGGGAAAACACTGCTTGATTCAAATCCATTTTCATCAACTGGAGTTCATTGATTCACCCTCAGATTACCCCGTTCGTAAAAGAAATGGGGGAACCACAAAAGGGGGATGGTCGTGAGAACCCATCATGCATTTACCAATTTTTTTTCCTTCTGCACCAATTATCGCATGGAGTCGATACCTAACAACTTGTTAAAGACTAAAGCTACCATACAGATGTAAAATTTCCTATCCAATTGGTCCATGTCAATTCCTACTCATGAATCTGGATGAGTAGATATTGAAAAGGGGGATTTGTCAGACCTTTTTAGATATAAAATTTCTATAACGCAGGAATGTTTAAATTTGGGGCCAGGAATTGCGTCACGCAAACAACTTGTCTGCGTCGTTAATATATAACAAGAACAAGAGATAAGCTAAACTCGTTAGTGTTACGCATACAAGAAAGGACATTTAACATTGATCAAAGACAGTCTCTGTTTATTTTATTTATTTGTTACAACCAAACAGGGTTTAGATCAAATGGTTTAAAAGTAAGGGAACACAATGACAACTAAGATAGAATCTCAGTATTGTGTTTATTTCGTCAGATCGAAACTCTGAAAGCCACGTAAACATGGAACAATAGGTTGCCCAATAAAGAAAAAAACCCAAAGAAGGTTAAATGGCTTGGGTAAACCAGCTTGTAATGCTATGCTATTCGGCAATATGTACTATATGGTATGAGAATATTTATTAGTTAGAACTGATAATTTTAGCATCTTATAAAAACAGAGGCCCTACCACATTTAGTTGATCATCACGAATGTCTGGTGTACTAACCCGCATGAAGCCGATTAAGTCGGGTAACGTGTGACTGTTAAAAACGATACCACGAATGAATGATTGTATGTCCCCTCACATACACATCCCTGTGGATATAAGTAAAGGGGGATGAGATGCACACACGCCGTGGCGAAGTCACAATAGAAATAAATTTTAATTTGTTAATAAAATCTATGGAGTCCCGGGATATAGGAATAAAACGACCCCAAACCAGTAAAAGATTGGCCAAGCCCATAAATTAATTCCTGCAGAAGGTTGATGGTTGATCTGAGAGCGCCATCTGCTGGCCAGGTAACATAACACCTGGACAGACCCCTGGAGTTGATGAATATATATCCTCCAATCAAATGAGGCCACATAGTGATGGGCTAGATCTAAAACTGGGCGGAAGACCACTATATAGAGGGACACTCCAGAGCAGAGGAGACACACTGAGAAAAGCTTGGGGAGAGACCTGAGGGACGCTTGGAGGGAAGAAAGGCAATCACCATCGGCCGCCCCTTTAAGACCGACCACACCCTAATCTTCCACCACTCTATCTTCACTAACCAGATGGTAAAGTATACCTGAATAATATGATATCTATTTTCTAATTGCATAGTCCTGACTTTAGATGTCCATCACAAACTAAAGGAATATAAATGAAAATTTTGCTGTTTGAGCCTAATAATCAGTAGAATAGAAATTCTGCCTTTACAGTCCACTGCAGAGGACTGCTAAGGAGAAACCTATTACCGGCTGCATACTTGAGCCATAATTTAGTGAAATTATTTATATTCCAAGAATACTGTTTGTGGACATCTAAAGATCAATTATATACCTATAGTGAGATACGCTGGGACCGTGAAATAGCTTTTATATGTCAAGTACTGTCCGCCCCATTCGTAACCTAGCATAACTCCTTCCATATCCATCTTGCAGCCCTTCCGAATGAATGCATGCACTGTAAGTCATTAAGAAGCGTTAGGTTAACGTATATCGAATGAAGTGCTGTGATTGATCTGTGGAAGAGATAGTCTCCCTATCGAGTGTGTTATGTATCTCCCTGAAGGAAGTTGCATTTAGTGAATAGGCCCCCACAATAATAAATTGTGCTGCAGGTGATGCCCAGTAACTGAGTGTTTATCTTAGCCAGGTGGAGGATTGGTTTATAATGGGAAAGGTTTAAGTGAATAGAATAGAGTTTGGTGTTTAAGAATTGAGGCGTGTATATCTGTGGTGCGGTCTATAAACCTAAAATATCTGTCCATTAGATTATTGCGTGTCGCAGTATCGCTACTAATCACGATCTATAATCACTTGTAAATTGTATCTTGCTAATCCGTTGATAACATACGATTGTATGAAACTTGACGTGTGAATAAATTTTGGTTTGAATTGTTTTACCGTTACGCAGTCTCATATCTTTATTGATTTTATTGTGTTTAAAAATATCTAGAGAGCATCAAAAGAACTCGGGATAACGCGCCATATATTTGTTAAGACGTATATTCATTGATTGGTTATTAATCCCTATGTTAGGGGTTAAATACCAATTTATACCACTGGTATTGGAGGCACTGTCAATAATATATATATATCTATGTATATCAACAATAAGAAAAATATGCGTCATAATTAATATATCCCTGACCTATTAAAGAAGTCAATAATCTCTAACAATATATACACACATACTAACTACCTCCCAGGTGGGATATATATATATATATATATATATTTATATATATATACACCAGACACACTTACTAACTACCTCCCACCTGGGAGGTAGTTAGTATGTCTGGTTATATATATATATACACACACACACAGTATATATATAATGTGTTTGATTTATCTTTATTGTCCTGACGAAAGCTCACGATGAACGGGCTGAAACGTTGACATTTTAAACAATAAAGTTTTGCTATTTTTGGAAAAGACCCCGAGTGCCGCCGGTATTTTGGACATATATATTATTATTAAAGATCAACTCCACATTCGGTTTATATACAATAAAACCACTCTGCATGCTGGAAACAGACACATGCATGCTATGTGAACCAAGTTAAAAATAACGCAGCTGTATTCTTAAAAAAAGGAACAAAAACCACTGGGTGTTAAACCAAAGAAAGAAAGGCACACTGGTGCGCACACACTGTGCAAATAAGCTCAGTGTCCTTTGCAATCACCCCACGCTTTCTGATAAGATCAGTTTTCCACCTCTCACAAAGCAGTAACAAAATCTAAGAACATTGAAGTTCCTGTGAAGTAGCACTAATAAACATCCGGCAACCTATATGAATAGTCACCCTCAACTGTGCAGTGCAAGCTGTATGTATGATTCATGTTGTATCCACTAATCAGGGGATTGAAAAGAAACAATGGATTTTTACATTTTGGAGAAGCTGGACTGGATTTACATCTCAGGAGCCTGTAAACACAGAAATCTGGAACCCCCTCCTCCCAAAAAGTGCCCAAACTGGGTGAAACACTTTTAAAAAAAATTATTTTCGTTTTTGAGTGAAACAAAAAAGAATTATACTCTTTAAAAACATGTAAAACCAGAATCTAACATTTCCAGTGACACCCTCAACCTCATTAGGTGTATGAATAAGAGATGCAGGGTTCCAAAGGCTTCCGGTCTCTCCACATTGTGCTACGGCGGTTTCGATTATTTTGATGAAAAAATGTAATAATTCATTGTGCCTTCACCTTCATACTTGCTTGCTGCATGTTAAATGAGAAGCTGACTGCAGCATCACTGCTCACTTTGTAATTGAAAAAAGTGAACAACAGTGTTGCCTTAGAAAAAATATATATTTATACTGTTATCTTATGACACAAAATCTGGTTTTGATTTCTATCATTGGACAGGTCATACTTTGCCCTTTCCAATGATACCTCATACGGCCCTCTACCATGTAGGGTTCCATAGGTACAGGGGTCCAAAGGACTAGAAATTGTTAAACAGAAATTACACAGCAGGGTGCTCTCCTGTGGTAGGCACCTGTAGGCACATGCCTAATTATAAATCCGGCCCTGAGGGCAAGGTAGTGGAGCTGGAGAAAAGCCTAAGCCTATTGCTTAGAAGAGTTAAGTAATTTTGAAAAAGCAAAATCACATAATGGCAGGTTCTGAAAGTCAGGAGGCCGGCTAATTGTTTATTTACAGTACCAGCTTCAGAGGAGAAGAACGAGCTGCATTATTTGGAATAACTTGGTTTTCCCCATATTCAAAGTATAGGAGCCATTAATTTACAATAACATTTGAGCTGAGAGCAGAACAGTGGTAATCTGTCCCGTGTCTTGTGTAACAGACAGTGACCCACAATACTAGTGAAGACTAAACCCGGCAAAGTTTTTTAATGGGGATTAATATAACCGGTTGGCTATCACCGTCTCTGTTCTGCATCCAGAAGCAAGTTCAGTGTCGCAGCAGCTGAGATGGCTAAATTAGCCATTGGCAACTGAACTCGTAGTGGAAGAGAGTGTAGTTGCACAGTACTTGGACCCATTCTCTTTAATATTTTTATTAGTGATATTGCAGAAGGTATTAATGGAAAAGTATGTATTTTTGCTGATGACACAAAGATTTGCAACAGTGTTGACGTTCCTGGAGGGATCAGCCAAATGACAAATGATTTAGGTAAACTAAAAAAATGGTGGGAGCTGTGGCAATTGAGTTTTAATGTGGATAAGTGCAAGATAATGCACCTGGGGCGTAAAAACCCAAGGGCTGAATATAGAATATTTGATACAGTCCTAACCTCAACATCTGAGGAAAGGGATTTAGGGGTCATTATTTCAGAGGATCTAAGGGTAAGTAGTCAATGTAATAGAGCAGCAGGAAATGCTGGCAGAATGCTTGGTTGTGTAGGGAGAGGTATTAGCAGTAGGAAAAGGGAAGTGCTCATGCCACTGTACAGAGCACTGGTGAGACCTCACTTGGAGTACTGTGTGCAGTACGGGAGACCGTATCTCCAGAAGGATATAGACATCTTAGAGAGAGTTCAGAGAAGGGCTACTAAAATGGTGTACGGCTTGAAGGAGAAAAGTTACCAGGAAAGGCTTAATGATCTTAACATGTACAGCTTGGAAAAAAGACGAGACAGAGGAGATATGATAGAAACATTTAAATACGTAAAGGGAATCCACAAGGTAGAGGAAGGGAGTATATTTAAAAGGAAACAAAGTAGCAAAACAAGAGGACATAGTCTTAGATTAGAGGGGCAAAGGTTTAAAAGTAACATCAGGAAGCATTATTTTACTGAGGGTGGTGGATACATGGAACAGTCTTCCAGTTGAAGTGGTAGAGGCCAAAACAGTAATTGAATTTAAGCAAGCATGGGATAGGCATAAGGCTATCCTAAACAAAAGATAAATCCAGGTAAAGTATCCATGTAATTGGGCAGACTAGATGGGCCGAAAGGTTCTTATCTGCCGACATTTTTCTATGTTTCTAGCTGAGACATGATACGGTGGCTGCTTAGATGGAGAAACTAAAAGGGGTTATTTAAACAACACCGAAATGGCCCCGGAATTGCACCGTAAAGTGGTTTTCCCTGTACGGTGCAATCTTGTGGTCATTCAGCTATTCAAAAAGCTGGCATCTCGCCAAGTATTGGCGAATTGCCAGCGAAATACGGTGACCTTCGGCGGCAGTGAACTCCCCATAGAGAACGCCGAACTGCACTGAAATGCCTTGATTTTCAGTGGGTTTCTTTTGACAGGTTTAACCCCTTCACTATCGATATTGAGATATCTTGGGCTTCGAAGGCACCATCTGGTGCCCCGATAGAGATATTTCAATATGCTGGTCTGCAGCCCAAAAGCAAATTACATTTGTTTGCTGCTAATACATTTTGTTTGCTTTTGGGCTGCAGAAAGTGCCCCCAAGGTTTTAGCCCTGTGGGCATAATGCCCAAAGAGCTACAAGTATACTGTAAAATCAGCTGCTCAAAGCTCTGAAATGTCAGGCTTTCAGCAGCCGATGCAGGGAGAAACAGAAGATAATAGATCTGCCAAATTGATTTAGAGGTTTGAGTGGCTGTAGATGGCGCCATTATTATTTACAGTAAGAAATATCATAGGTATAAGCTCTAATATTTCTTACTTTAAAATTATTTTAAAATGATTTTTCTGACAATGTTTTTTGGGGAAATCACTTGGTAGTGAAGAGTTTAAGCAGGCAAATCTCATAGGTTTCAATGTAAAAATAATTCCCAGTTTCTTAAAATTTTATTAAACCATTAGAGGCAATATTACAATCCTCGCGCTAAAACAGGGGTGGTAGGGAGGAAAAACTGCGCCCGCAGTTTTCCCCCTACCACCACCGTTTTAACGGGGGATTACAATGCAGGCACAAAAAATGCTGCCTGCATTGTTTGCGCCCGCTAAGCGCAGCCGCACACATCCTCTCAATGGAGTCCATAGGACTCCATTGAAACAGACACCGGCGGTCACATGACCAGCCGGATCTCGCCTCGCGAGATCTGGCCGGTCGGCGTAGGGATACACAGGGAGAGACTGGGGGGACTTTTCCCCCCAGTCTTTCCCTTCTCCCGCTGGCCGGGGGAGGCGGACAGAGGGTAAGTATGTGATTTATTTATTTTTTCCCTGCTGGTGTTTACGGATTCTGCAGAACCGGAATCCGTTAACCAGAGCCAGAACCTGGTGTTAACTTTTCACTAACCAGAGCCAGGCGTTAATCAGCACTGGGACTTTGTAATACCAGAGCTGATTAACACTTTGCGCTCCCTATACTTACCATGGGGAGCGCAAAGTACACTATCCTCGCGCTGCAAGGTACCAAACGCAAACGGGTTTTTTAATCCGTTTGCACTTGGATTGTAATATGCGTTACATACCGCAGCAAACGTTAACGCTCACGCATGTGAGCGTTAACGTTTGCGTTAGAGCCCTTAGTCTTTTCATTTGCAACAAAAAGTCTTTTTTTTTTTTCGGTAACAGACCTTTTTATTATTCATAGGACCTCATATTATTTCCATGCATTTTCATGCAGTAGTTTTTTTTTTTAAAGCAGTGTTTTTTTTTTTACCCCTGTTTGGTGGGTGGTTGGCTTTTTTCAGATCGATTCAGCGGATTGTTGGATGCAGTCAGCGATATTTTTTTTTTCCAGCGGGTTATCGGATCGATGCGGCGGTTTAAGGAGGTGTTCTGTGGTTTTGCCAATCGATTTTTTTTTTTTTTTTTTTTTTCTGATTGAATCAGTGGTTTTCTCCGTTTCAGCGGCGGTTTGAAAATGCATTCGGCAGGTCGATTCGTCACACTTCAGAGTTCCTGCGGTGAACACTGAATTCGCCGAATCTATCTTGACGAAGTGCGATGAATGGGACAGCACCAAAATGCCCGGTGACATGTCGGTGCTCTCGGAATAACCCCTTATGCATCCATTATGGAATTCTGCGATTCACCAGTATGCTTTAGATTTTCTAAGTGCATTAAAAAATAGGTTCATATTAACCAGTGTGTAACTAGGTTAAGTATTTATACACGACCTGCCCACAAAAACCTTAGCTGTCGGTGGTTTTGCTGATAGAAATCTCCTATTCTAGTGCTACTCACACCAGATAAAAACACATTTTAGCTTCCTGTTGGTCACAGCACAGCACTATTTTCAAGAAGAAGGTTTTCTACTGAAATATAAAAGTTGAGGGAAAAACTGCACATATAGTTAATATACGACTAGCCTGTCCTGCTTTTTTCCATGCCCTTCATATTGTTTGTCACACTAAGGAGGTCTGGGATCAGTGAAGTGGGCATTACCCATCGGTGGCCACCTGTCCTGCCCAGCAGCCAATCAGGACGTGTGAGTTGGCAGGTCAGCTTTCACTTCCTAAACTGTCTATGCACAATTTTGCATTACAGCACAAAGTATTAACGGATGAGGCTACAAGGAGCAGCCCCCATCCTCACTGTAATAAAAAGTTCAACAAAATGTACTGATGTATTACAACAGCCAGGGAGAGGGCAGAATACAGGCAGAGCTTTTGGATTACTCACTGCACAGGAATACGATTTAGGGGATTATAAACCATAATGGTATCAACCATAATTATTATAAACCATAATGGGAAAGTTGCCATCTTTTGGACCTGGAGGAAACAACACGACAGAAAAGTCACGTCTTGAAAACGTTTCCTAATATTAAAACAGTAGGTTAAAAAAGTAATTTTTCCCAGGAAAATACTGCGTGCTTGCATCTTTTTTTGGTGACATTACGCATCATAGTAGACTAATTTTACTGACGAGAGTATAATGCATGGTGTTAGTTTTAGGGTTAGTATTAGTCACAATTTGAGCTGTCTTAGGGTTAAGGTTAGTATTAGAGTTACCATTTTTGCTTGGTTTACCGTTAGTGATAGAGTAGAAATGTTATAGGGGGGGGGGGTTAGGATTAACCCTAACCAACAGATTCTAGTATGCTTTTGTTTCACTTTTAGGCAACATATTCTGCTACTTCTTTAGAACCGAGCAGAGCAAGTCATATTGTTTTGTTTGGTGTCCACAAGGTGGCATTATTATAATAGTTGTTCAGTACAGTGTGATTAGGGGCAGGGTGGTAGACCACAGGTTTATCAGCAGGCGAATGGAGAACTCCCATTTACCCCTATAGGGTTAACGCACAGTTGATGCCTGATTAGGATTGCCCTTATAGGAGATGTGGTTTCCGCTGAGAGGGCAGTCTTGGTGCAGGGTGCAGCAGAAAAGGAAGTGAAATCCTGGACCCAGAGGGAATGTATATTTGATTTTGTTTTCACTGATTGGTAAGCAGCTTAGCCGCCCAATACTTCAAATAGGAATTCTGAATGTTTATTTAGCCTTTGCATAAAGGAGTAGGCATTTGTTTTATATCTGTTTATTGTCCTGTTCATGATGTACCCTGCAAGTTACATGGCTGCACACTGAAGAAAAGCAGAAGCACTGATCCATGTGTCCAGTGGCTATATCATAACAGATACAAGGTGTTACTGTAATTTCACTAATTCACGTTATTTTTCACATTCAAATATTATTTTATATATATTCTGTCGGTATTTTTTGGAAGCTAAATTGCTAAAAATCTCATAACTATATATCCCCACAAGTAGTAGCAGGTCTGACCAATTTTTAATAGCCATACATTGAAAATGTGCCTTAAACTCATAAAGGCACATTTTCAAACAATTTGCAGTATTCGACATGTAGATATTGCCGTCTACTGGTCAAAAAATGCTACTACATCAACATAAAGAAGCTTGGGCTCTGTTTTTTTAATTGCAGAAAATAAAAAAAAAGATTCCAAAATGATTTGGTACCTGGGCTGTGCTAAAACCTCGGGGGCATGTTCTGAAACCCATTTTCAGTATATTAAATTCCTTTGCAATGCTCCACAATTAAACCAAATTGAGCATACTCTATATCGAGGCACAAGCAGTTAGTTTAACCCCTTCACTACCAAGTAATTTTCTGAAAATCCACTGGCAGGAATGAGTGTGTTTTTTTTGTTTGGGAAATCATTTTAATTAATTATTCAGTAAGAAATATTTGGGAATATTCCCAATGTATTCCTTACTGTAATAACCAATCTGCTGGCCAAATGGAGTTACGTCCGATAAGGCTAGGGTCAGACTGAGGCAGTGCGAACGCGCGTGCAGCCGCACATAATCACGGCCGTGCTAGCAGCAGATGCCGGGCAATGACGGCCAATATACGAAGTACGATCGCACAAAAGTGCGGCCGCGCAACGCAAGCGGCAAACAAACGCATTTTTCCGAGAACGTGAAACCACTAGTACTGACGTACAGAGTGCGCTGCGTCCGCTAGCGGCGTGTGTGCGTGATTAGGAGACGTCAGACGCTGCTAATGTCCGGCCAACATAACGTCCAGACCCAAAAAGTGTTTTATTGATGATCCGTACAAAATCACGGATGACACTGCGCATCGTATGACCGCTATTGCGTATTCCGTGAAAAAATACGTCCATTCGTTCGAACGCACTTTTTCACGGACAACGTGAAAAATGCGTTAGTCTGACCCTAGCCTTAAGGACATACCTAGTCAATTTCAAACAGTTATAGAACCTTGGGCATTATGCCCGAAAGGCTAAAACATTGGGGGCACCTTTTGGAGACAAAAAGCAAATATTTGCAATCCTACAGCATAGCCCCAGATCGTGTTAACACGATTTCAGGCTGCTGGGGCGGCTACCGCTTATTATGTATATGTTACGGTTAAAGTCCGAAGTGCGGTTATTTAGGATTACCCAGGTAATCCTGACATTACCCAGGCGTCATTAGCAAAAGTGAAATGAAATTTCGGACTTTATCCAGGTAATCTGCAAAGTATCCAAAGGCCTCTGGGTACTCCTGTTTTCTGTACGTTTTTACCCGGGTAAAACGCACATTACCCTAGTGTTGCTGGATAAAGTCTGATGTGAAATGAAACATCAGACTTTATCTGGGTAAACTGCAAAGAATCCAAACGCCTCTGGGTTCTCCGCTTTTCAGCAGGTCACAGTTGACTGAATTCCGAGGATTACCCGGGTAAAGCTGCAAACTGTTATCTACTGATAACAAAATTGTGTTTTGTGTTACTTTCAACCAAATTGTATCCACATTCACAAACCACACTAAAAAACTGTGCGCTAATTGTCTGAAAATGATTTTATGAAGATAAAGTTACTGTAGCATATGTGCTCATTTTGCATGATAGACGCAGAACCCGTCTCCGATGCCTCTGGCAGACGCAATTCAGTTGCGGTTGATAGGTGTGTTTCTTCACTTTGATTGGCTGAATGGGTGCAAAAAACTGCGCGCACAAATATTTTTGCACGAGACGGCACTGCGCCTGCATTTGTGCACGTACTGTTTGCGCGCACAATTGATCGGCGGATCGCGCTTTGTGTGAGGGGTTTTGCGCGAACATTGTAATATAGCCCCTAATTTTTTGGCATGGTTTTTCAGAGATTTAAAGAGAATCACTAATTAGTTTGATAGAATATGTTTAAGGTACAAATTAACACAACAAGAATATCTCCTTAGGCTGGGGTCAGACCAGCGCACTTTTAACGTGCGTTCTGGCGCACATAATTACGGCCGCACTAGCAGCAGATGACGGGCAATGACGGCCAATATACGATGTACGGCCGCACAAAAGTCCGGCCGTGCAACGCAAGTGGAATTTGAACGCATTTTTTTGAGAACGCTGAACCGCTAGTACTGACGTACTGAGTGCGCAGCTGCGGCATAGCGGCGTGTGTGCGTGATTAGGAGATGTCAGACGCTGCTAATGTCCAGTCTACATAACGTCCAGACGCAAAAAGAGTTTTATTGACGATCCGTACAAAATCACGCCCGAAAATGCGCGTCGTCTGACCGTTTTTGCGCATTCCGTGAAAAAATACGTCAATGCGTTCGGACGCACTTTTTCACGTTCGCGGGGAAAAATGTTTTCGTCTGACCCTAGCCTTATGGATTTGGGGTGGAAAATATGCAGTTAAATTTTATTTATTTATTTATAAAAGGATTTTACCAGGAAGGATACATTGAGATTTCTCGTTTTCAAGTATGTCCTGGGTTCAAGAACATTGGAGTTGTTACATAAATACAAAGCAAAATGCAAGATATTAACACAAAACAAATATACAGATTAACAGAAAATAAATAATGTAGGAAATATAGTCACTATGTTACATGTTTACAGGTGCGTTCTGTATTGAGGTATGTGAATATGACAGTCTGCATTATGATGGAGAAACAGAATAATCAAGGATTATTAGTGCATCTGCAAAATTAGCCCTGCTGAGCAGCAAACCTATGTAGGAGTGAATATGCAGATGCAGTACTAATCCTTTACTCTCTGCACAGATCAGGGCACCCAGGTGTTCTGATTCACATTTTTATATAAGTATCATTTTTAATCTCTGCAGTTACTGGTGTTTTTTATTTGTTTAAAACAAATGTCTTCATCCACACTTCGTGGCTTTCCTTCCTTTTATGATCAGAGCTTTGTTTTACAATTTTGTATTGTGTTTGCTTCTATTTAATAATAATAATAACATGATATAAGGATTTCTTTTGAAGCTATTTATTTATGTTATTTATTTCTAAAGCATTTTACCAGGAAGGATACATTGAGATTTCTCTCGTTTTCAAGTACGTCCTGGGTTCAAGAACATTGAGTGGTTACAGAAATACAAAATAGTAAAATGCAAGATATTAACACAAGACCAAATAT
The DNA here is from genome assembly GCA_009667805.1 of Leptobrachium leishanense. Lineage (NCBI taxonomy): Eukaryota > Metazoa > Chordata > Amphibia > Anura > Megophryidae > Leptobrachium > Leptobrachium leishanense. Next base: position 123,083,843 of record CM019071.1, read on the forward strand.
ACAGATTAACAGAAAAATAAATATGGAGGAAATAAAGTCATTATGTTACATGTTTACAGGTGCATTCTGTATTGAGATATGTTAATAGGGAACTCTTAATGGACTTTAGACTGGGGGAAGATTTGACGGTGTCTGGGAGGTTATTCCATGTTTGCGGTGCTCTGTAGGAAAATGAGGATCGAGCCATTTTCTTTTTGTATTGCGGTATTGCAAGTAAGGTGCTGGTCCTGGATCTGAGGTTATAGGATGAGGGAACTGCCGGGGGAAGCAGCATATTCAGGTAGGGTGGTAGCTTCCCAGAAAAGCTCTTAAACACCAGGTTGGAAAGGTGAAGGGTGCGCCTAGAGTCCAGTGATGGCCAGTTTAGTTCTTTTAACATGTCACAATGGTGTGTCATGTAGTTACATTGTAGCACAAAGCGACAGAATGAGTTATACAATGTAGTAAGTTTCTGGAGGTGTGTTTGTGGGGCGGCTGCATACACTACATCTCCGTATTCAATGGCTGGCATAAGCATTTGTTGTACAATCTGCTTTCTTACCGCGGGGCTCAGGCAGGATTTGTTTCTGTACAGGGCACCTAGTTTGGGGTAGAGTTCAGATGAGAGTTTTTCGATGTGGGGGCCAAAAGATAGATTTGGGTCTAACCACATACCTAGGTATTTGAGAGAAGTGACTGTGGTCAGCATGCCATTTGATTTTGTCCCAACACATAGATGGGGTGTTTGCAATTTGTGTAGTTTAGGTGCGGTTCCAAAGAGCATTGTAACAGTTTTGTCAGTATTTAGAAAAAGTTTGTTATTTGCGATCCACTTTTCTACCCCTGTGAATTGTTCTTGCAGCACGGCCTCCAGCTGTGGGATTACAGTGTCGTCTGCGTACATGTGTACAGTTGAAGCTTTGCAGACCTTGGGCAGATCGTTTATGAATATTGTGAATAGCAGGGGCTGAGTATCGAGCCTTGGGGTACACCGCAAGTGACTGGGAGGGGGAGGGAAGTGCTGTCAGAAATGGAGACAAATTGAGACCTATCAGACACATATGATTGGAACCAGGTTAACGTACTATCACCAATACCAGAGTTCTTAAGTTTTTGTAATAGGATGCCATGGTCTACTGTGTCAAAAGCCTTGGCAAAATCAAGGAAGATGGCTCCAGTTAGGTTTCCTTGTTCCATGCCCACTTGGATATCATTACAAACTTTTAAAAGGGCAGTTGTAGTTGAATGGTTTGGACGAAAGCCTGATTGATGTAGGGTTAAATAGTTCTGATACTGATAATAATCACGTAAATGAGTGTAGACACATTTTTCCAGAATTTTTGACATTACAGGGAGCAGTGATATTGGGCGGTAGTTGGATACCAAAGTATTGTCTCCACTTTTATGGATAGGTACCACCCTACTTATATACATATACACATACAGAAAAAGTGGCGTCGTGCCCATACTCACCGGAGCAGCTGCAACAACCAGCAGTAACAGCCCAGTTAATGTATAAAATATAACAAGGGAAAAAAGTGTCATCTGCGCTCGTTTCTATGTATTCCATGTGCAACAAAACACTGAGGTTTTTGTTTGTTTCAATGGCCATTGCAACGTAAGCTCACTCACCACTAGAGATGCACCGATACCACTTTTTTAAGACCGAGTACGAGTACCGATACTTTTGTTCAAGTACTCACCGATACCAAGTACCGATACTTTTATTTTATGTCACGTGACGCTTTCCAATAAGAACAGACCTCATATAAAGCCCCCAGGTCTCATAGATATGTCCCCCCAGCTCATGGATATTGCCCCCAGCTCATGGATAATGCCCCCCAGCTCATGGATAATGCCCCCCAGCTCGTGGATATGGCCCCAGCTCGTGGATATGGCCCCAGCTCGTGGATATGGCCCCAGCTCGTGGATAATGCCCCCCAGCTCGTGGATTTGCCCCCCTCCGCTCATACTTCCCTTCCTTTAGCGACGCCGGGAAAGTCTTCGCACGCGCGCGCGCGCGCTCCTTGGAAGGTCCCCAGCCGCGACCACGTGGGACCATGTGATCGCGGCTGGGGTCCTTCCAACGAGCGCACGCGAGGAAACTTTCCCGGCGTCGCTCAGGAAGGTAAGTATGAGCGGAGAGCAGCTGCAGGGCCTGTCCGAATGCTCTATCGGCATTCGGACAGGCCCTGCAGCTGCTCTCCTCACTTTGTTTATACTTACCTTCCTTAGCGACGCCGGGAAAGTTCCCGCGCGTGCTCGTTGGAAGGACCCCAGCCGCGATCACATGGTCCCACATGGTCACGGCTGGGGACCTTCCAAGGAGCGCGCGCGCGAAGACTTTCCCGGCGGCGCCCAGGAAGGTAAGTATTAAACAATGCGGAGAGCAGCTGCAGGGCCTGTCCGAATGCCGATAGAGCATTTGGACAGCCGCCGCAGCCCCTCGGATGCCGGCAAGCCGGCTCAATGCCGGCTTCCGGTATCGGAAAAAAATATCGGGGGTACTGCACGAGTACCAAGTACTCCTGCAGTACCCGGTATCCGCACCGATACTGATACTAGTATCGGTATCGGTGCAACCCTACTTGCCACTTCAAGGCACCACTTTACAGAGTGAGTACCTAACCAATGTAACCAAAAAGCTGCTCTACTGAGCAGCTCCAAGCCCCTCCTGCTGCTTTTCAGCTAAAGGAGAGGCAGAGAAATGATGGGTTTTATTTATACACGCACCAAACACTTCCCATTTGGGATCAAAAACATGGAAAGAGGAACAGCAGCAAAATGACGAATTGGAGTATATGGAGTATATAACTGGAGTATATGGAGTACATATACACATACATACTGTGACAGTGTGATTAGGGGCAGGGTGATAGACCAGTGTTGTTAGCAGAAAGTCCTTTTCCCCCCTATGGGTTAATTTTCAGCTGACGCCTGACTAAGACTGCTCTGCCTTTATAGGTGTAGTGGTTCCCTCTGAGAGCGCAGTCTTTCTGCTGGGTGAAGCAAAGGAGAAGACAAAACCCTGAAGTTACTTTATTTTGTTTTGCTTTATTGGCAAGCGGCTTAGCTTCCCGATGTTATAGTGAGGGGAGAAAAATGTTTAGTTAGACTCCGAATGAGGAGTAGGCTTTTGATTTTATCTTTATTTTCTTGTTTATTGGATACTCTGCCTGTACTGTGGCTGCTCACTAAAGAAAAGCCTGAAGCACTAATTCATGTGTCCAGTGGCTATATCACAATATATTAATAGTTGGTGTATATATAAGTGTGTATATGATCGTGACGTAAGTCATTTTGGACTTTGGATGAATGAGCATGGAGGCATATTTTGTAGAGTGCAGGACTCATAATCAATATTGGCCCATTGCCATTGTGCAGAATGTTGGTATAATTGTGAATATGCAAAAATGTCATTGTCTGTTACTATCTGCTGATCAGAATAGCCTTCCAGTAAACCTGCTTTCAGAACGGTGTAAATATCCTTTAACAGCTCTTCAAACTTACAGGGTTATTCAGGGAGAGCCGATCTGGCCCCGAAATGTAACCGGACACTGATATTCAGCATAAGGGAACATTTCGGGCCAGTCAGAGAGCAGGCAGTTCGCCAAGTTTTGGAGAATTGCCTGCACATACGGTGCCTGTTCGAGGGCAGTGAAATCCCCCATAGAGAAGCAATGGTTCATTTATCTAGAGAACACCGAACAGCAGTGAGAAGTTGCCGAAGTTCCCTGCTGTTCGGTGGTTTCATTCGACAGATTTATTCAGGCGAATCCCTTAGGCTTCAATGTTAAAAATATTCCCTTTTAATTAAATATATAATAAACCATTTATTTTATTCTGCAGTAAAAAGGCTTTTGGATCTTTTAGGCATTTTTGGCAAACTTTTTTCCTTTTTTTTTTTAAATCATTTTATCTTTTTTCTGTAACAGACCTTTTATCGTTCATAGGATCTTATATGTAAATTCCAGACATTTTCGTTCAGTAGTTTGTTTGCAAACAGCATTTCAATTTTGAAACTTTCAAGGGCACGTTTTTTTTTTTTTTTTTACCCCGTTCGTCTGCTTGTCGGCTTTTTCCGGTGGCTGCTCCACGGATTTTTCCAGCGTGTTCGTGTGGTTTCTGCGGGCTTTCGGTGAGTGTTCGGCGGGTTTGCAGTGAGTTTTCCCTGCACTACGGGGACCCTGTGGTGCATGCTGAATGCACCGCTGGGTCGGTGAACTAGAATAGCCGAAGTGTGGGGAACGAAAGGGCACTGAACGTGCGGCAACATTTTGAATCTCTCTGAAAAACCCCCTCAATCTTTGTTGTCAGACAAAAACCGCCTGTTTTAAACTGTAATCTATTTGTCAATCATGATCCCCCATTGTCTTGACTTGTTTAGAAATGTTAAGTAATGTTTAATGTAACTGTCTACCTAATCTACTTATGTTATGTTTCACCTTCCAAAAAGTAAAGGTTTGTGCAATTATCTGTTCAGTCTGATTAGGTCCCCCTAGAAGATGTTGTGACTTTGTGAATGTAAATGACCCCTGTTTGACAACATAAATATCTGTGCTTGTTCTCTGATTAAAACCAGTTACATTCTATCCTGAAAGACCCCAGATCTACAGCCTCGTCTTGTTTCTGGGGGATGCTAGCCGCTCTGTGTCCCGGTCCTTAAGCTTCGTCTAACGACTGGAGGAAGACACGGGAGTCTGGCTAGGTAGAACACGGGGGGTCCTACAAGGAAGCGGCATTGGCAGGTGTGACCCTGTCGGGGTACAGCGATCTGTTACAGTGATAGGAGATATATATAAATATATATATATTGTGAAGCTAGTATTGTAAATAAGAAGAGAGGAAAAGCATCAAATTCAAGGTAATTTAATGCTGACTGTACCTAAAGTTTCATTGGCCAGTTGGGGACATTTTCTGTGATGACAGCTGAAGGCCATGAGTCCCCAAAGAGTTGTTTAACAGGAAAGCAATAGTGCAGGTGGAAGAAACACTCATAATATACAGTATACTAGTTCCATCTCATATAAAACAGAGTCATTGCTTTGGCAATTAACAATTTAAACCACAATTTGAATCCATACAATAGCCTTGCTTATCCTGCTGTGACAGTATGCGTCCTGCTTATTCTTTCCTTAAATATGGAAACCGAAGATAGCATCCAATGAAACGCTTTTCATGAATTATGATGACACAACCGCTTTATTATCAGTTCCAAAGAATTCTTGTATCTCAAGCAAATGAGACAGTAAAAAGAATGCTAAGATGGATCTTCGCAAATTAAACTTGTACTAAGAAACGGTTACAGCATTCTCACAGCGGATAATTACCATCTCCATATGTAGAAGTCATGCATAACGCGTATTGATTTGCTGCGCGCTCTGTCTATTTGTTGTAGAATTCAATGCTCCGTGATCATCGGTGCAAAAGCCGGTCAATCTGACTTACTAGCCGCAAGGGGGCAGATTTAAAAGCCATACTAAACTGGTTCCTATTAATTGAATACTGGCTGCATGGATTTTAATCAGTTACAGGTGTATATAAAGCACCAACAAATTCCTTAGCGCTGTACAATGGGAGAGACAGAATAACAAATATACATACACGTTACACACACGGAACAGAAGGAGGGAGGGCCCTGCTCGAGAGCTTACAATCTAAGAGGAGAGGGGTGAGCCATTAGGTGAGGATGAATAGGGTAATCCTTTCACTACCAAGTGGTTTTCCATAAAACCACTGTCAGGAATGAGTGGTTTTATGAAAAAACACTTTACATTTCTTGCCAAAAGGAGATTGATATTTTTTATTTTAGAAAGGATTTTACCAGGAAGGATACATTGAGATTTCTTTCGTTTTCAAGTATGTCCTGGGTGGCGAGTATGTACCGTTAGGTGTCTTGCCCAAGGACACTTACTGAAGAGGTGCTCTTGCTGGAATCAAACTCATGTCGCCACAGGCTCTCTCCACGCAGAGCAGTGATGTTACCTCTACTCCACCCAGCCGGTACAAAGACAAATACATCAAACAGTTCCAGTACATGGATTGCTATTTCTGATGTGCTGCTTCTTTAGGGGCCGATTTACAAATGAATTTCGTTTGCAGTAAATGAAATAAATTTGCATTGCTCCAGAATAAGATCAGATTGAGTCAACTTGATCTTGGGCACTTGCAGAAGCTGTTGGTGAGCATGTTAACCCCTTATTTACTATGATCGAGTTACTGGTATACAGCTGTTATAAGAAGATGCCCCTGTCATGGCGATAGATTAAGACATCAGTAGGAAATTGCAAAGGTGCTGGTTCATGCTCTTGTTATGTCAAGACTTGATTACTGTAACTTGCTCCTTATAGGCCTCCCCAACGACCGTATTGCCTCATTTGCAGTCCCTAATGAATGCAGCTGCAAGGCTTATTTTCCTCACCTGACGCTCCTCATATACCTCTTCCCTCTGCCGGTCCCTCCATTATTGGCTTCCTATACATTTCAGGATACAGTTTAAAATTCTGACGCTCATGTTCAGATCACTCAATAACTCAACCTCCCTCCCTTACATGTCTTTACTCCGCAAGCATGTTCCATCTAGACCACTCCAGTAGGAGGATGACCTACGCATGTGCTCTGTCTACACCCCGTCACGTCTTCAGCGCCTGGGGGGCCCGGCGGCGTTGCTGGCTGGCCGGGTGCCAGATCTTCAGGCTGGCGGATCGGCGTGTCAAAGGGCGGTGCCTGGAGTGGTCACACGGAGCCGCCGGGTTTAAAAGCAGGGCGCGAGTATCTGCTCATCACCCTGACGTGGAGTTATTCCCGCATCAACCTGCTCAACGTGTATAATCTCAATCTGTTTAGTTGCCAAAATATCGGCTTGTACGAGGACCCTGATTGTGTATCGAACCTGGACGGTTATTGACTATTCGCTCGCTCTTGCCCTTTAGTGTTGTTTGTATACTCTGCTTATGCTAAGTGGGTATACTGATTATTGCTGTATGGTCTCTGTCACGTAACGCGCGCTGCAACAAAGGAAACGCAGGCTTAAGCAAACCACTATACGTCTACACCAGACCCAAAATAATGACTACGCAGCCCACAATCCCCCACACGCGCTTGCCTAACTATCCTGGCAAGGCCTTCACTCCAGAAGGGCAGGCCACGTGATGAAATGATCACAGGGTTGCAATGCAGTATCCGTCTACACTTGACCCGGAATACTGACTACATTGCCCACAATCCCTGTACCCACTATCCTTATTCTATTCAGACTGCCACCACAAACCGACCTTTTAACCCAAGATGCTTACGGTCTGACCCAGAGACGGTTTGAAACTCTGGTCATGCACCCCAAAATAGAAAAAATAAATAATAAATAGTCCAGCAACTGCACCCCACCACAACTCACGGTTTAGTAGATAGAGATTTGCCTTTGTTTAAACTCGAGTCTATGATAATCCAGTCCTTCAGTTAGCGTGGATCAAATATCAGGCAGAAGCAGAGCTTAAGAAGTTTTAGATTTTATTAAGATATAAAAAATTATATATATCACAGTGCATTTGAGTTACAGAAAAATAGATATGATAATCAATACTTTACACATACAAAAGCAGCAAAAATAAAGAGATTAAGACACAGAAACTACTCACACGTCAGCAAGCTAAAGGACATCTGTGACTCCTGGGGCTGGAGATTGGAAGCAGGGGCAAATCATCACTTACGTGAACCCCATTTGAAAAGCCCTGAGCCCTTGCGGGACTCAGAATATATAGGTTTTCCAGTTTGTTAAATTCTGGATTTCCATTATAATTACCATAAACCTTTTTCAAGTTTCTTCTTATATTTCAAAATCGAAGTAAGGCGCTGCGCGACTCTGATCAGAGGAGACGATAGACACAACCACACCGAGATATGGCAGATTATCATCTGATCAGTCCGTGGTCTGTCAGATTCGTTTATTGTTTCAACATCCAATAGAAATGTTCGTTATATAAAAACTTCCTGCAGTGTTCACTCCCAACATAGGAATGTGATACAACAACCAATCAGAGCAGATGCATTTCTACATCAGAGTTTAACCAACAGTTAGACAAAATTACAACATTTGAGATTCAGGGATGGCTTTTTTTCTAGCTTATGGTCTGTTCACACACCCTTTCCTGCACACAAAGGAAATGGCTAAATTCCACAGGCTAACATCCTATGCAAGTAAAGACTTGCAGGGTTTGACACTTATAATGGGGGGGGGGTGGATTTCACACTAATGCTAAATTAAAAAACTACCTATCATATTAAAATACCTTTCAATCGTCTCATTGATCACATATACAATCGTGATCACAAAAATGGATGAAACAAACTAGACAATTAAACTAATTATACAGAAGAGGGGGTTCCCGCTATATGGCGCTCCTCGCTGAAAAATGGGTGATTCTATCTGAAGAGATCCCCTTGTGATTTGGGCTCCTGTTTTCAACAGGTATCTCTAGGTACCTCTAGGTATCTATCTCTAGGTATCTCTGTTGAAAACAGGAGCCCAAATCACAAGGGGATCTCTTCAGATAGAATCACCCATTTTTCAGCGAGGAGCGCCATATAGCGGGAACCCCCTCTTCTGTTTCACTATACAGTAGCAGTTATAGGCTCTGCTACAACCCCCTATTGGCAGCATACACGCTACCCATATCCACGCAAACCCGGGAAGCGCCATAAGGGTATCCCCACCCACATCATCAATTAAACTAATTATACCTGGGGCCATAGTATCCTCGCCTAATACCTGTACGATATACGAAAAGGATTCCCCAAGGAGGGCCTTTATGAGCATAAAATATACTTATCTATCTAGATTCACTCTACCAGCGAACCACACTTAGAGTTTGGGCCAAAATACCTAATCTAGACATTGAATAACTATTTATTCCCATTTCCCAAAATGTACTTCACCGAACAAGAAAAATATAATAACTTGAATGGAAAAGGTTATTTATCTAATAATCAACATGAGTCAGATCTAGATCTGTGTGTTTTCCTATGTTCAGCTTCACTCCACAGACCGCATACACACCTGCATTCATACACACTCTCAAGAAATACATTCCTTTCTCACACTTATCTAGGGGATTAAATAAAAAAATAATATTCCATAATCTAATACCTTAGTCCACAGTGCGAGATCAAGGTCTGGTCTTTTTCAACATCGCAGCTTGCGACGCATAATCATTGAATGTCATCAGAGCTCCCACCATAGGGACTCCTGAACAAGCTGTCTCTTTGCGCTGGTTGCTTATTACCTGTGACCTTTGACCTTGACACAAAATGTCCATGATTCATTCCGTATGCAGTCATTGTGACTGTCAGGTTTCTTGATGATGTGATACGGTTTTAGCAACAATAAAGAAAATAAAAAAGAAAAGAAAATATGGTATACCCCGCTAATCATATACATCCATTCATTCATTGTCACTCTCAAGTGCATGAAAACAAAAAAATGTTAATTTACACAAGAAGAGACACAGATAATAAAGTTTAAAATTTCCCCTCAAAGAAAATTATACTACTTCTGACCCATTGTTAGAGAAAAATATATATACGCAACTTTGGCTCAAAAGGGAAATAGCCGAAGTGCATATTCCACCCATTTTAAATATCAAAAAAAATATTTAATTACTATCCTATTCAGTCTTGTTCGGTGTTTTGAAACAAACCTGGTGTTTATAAAACACACCGATCTTAAATAAAAATCAAAAAAATAAAAACAGCATTAATTTTACCGAATCAGAACTTTCCATTTACCACTATATATGTCATGAAACGTATTTATGCAAATGCATTAAATTATATGTTCCTAAATACATTAATTAACTCTAATTTTAATTGGATGTGATCTTCAATAATCCTAAATGTGTCAGGGAATTTTGAACAATAAAATAATAAAAGACACAAAATAATTATCACTTAGACGACAACACAAAGATAATCCATCAGCATATAAAAATACATTATCTTCTTTCTTTGTCTTCTGTCTTATTGGTTGAAAATAACAGTTTTGTAAAACTGACATGTCTTAAGTTTTATTTCCAAATCAATGATCTTCTTTAATCGCATGATTTATTGATGAGTTGTCGATAAACTAGAATGTTTTATTGCCTGGTGTCTGATAATTCTTTATAATCCGGTTGATGTAACATTGCAATGTGAAATGATAATGTGTTTGAGTAAATTTCCTTCAATTCCAACAGCTTTATCAATATTGGTAACACATAATCTTCCATCTAGCTTCATCAAAGTTGGCATGCATGGGTAATTTTCACCTAAAGTAAAAACTTTGGGGAAAAAAATGTATTATTAACCTGTCAAAAACTTTAAAATTCATATGGTTAAAATGGAGAGAAATAAAAATGCAACACATTTTTGAGAGAGTGAGAGTGAGAGTGAGAGCGAGAGAGAAAATGGAGGAGAGGAGGGGTCATGAGAGAGAGACAAAATGGAGGAGACTAGGAAAAGAATGTGAACTTCAATTCAAATAAAAAAAACACAACAAAAATATCATGAACTGGGAAAGAAAGTATAGAAGGGCACGTTTAAACCTTGACGCGTTAAGTTCTCAGAGGAAACTCAGAGAAAAAGATTCTTAATAAACATCAATAATCTTTATTAAGGATATTGGTTAAAAACAAACATTCAAACGTGAGGTGTTTGTGCAGCTATTTTACAACCTGTTTTATTCCCTCCAAGAAAAATTCAATGGGGGTACAGTCATACTAGACATCTGGCTACCACTGCAGAAAAAGAGAACAATCAAACAATACTCAGATACCAAACTACAACCTTCCATCTCCCTTAGTCAACTAAAATAAAAAAAAAAAAAAAACCAAACACCTTCACTCATTTGAAATCTGCCTAAATTCCTTTGTACAGCGCTACTAAACCTGTAGGCGCTTTCCTTTAAACTTTCACTCAAATCCTTCAGCTTTATATCACTTCATCCTCTTAGATTCCAAACAACTAAACATGAACCTACATATTTTCCATTATACAAGTTACAAAACTGTAAATGATCTCAGTCAGCCATTTTGGCAAAACATATAACCTATATTAAAAGGTGTGCTCAATCCCTTAGTGCTGGACTAAAACAAAGACCAGAGGAAAATAACCGACCACGCCTCTTTTGGGAAAATGTATAACTTATATCAAGGCAGATTGAGCCCATCACCTTGATACACTAATTTTTTTTATATATCATAAATCAATTTATAACATAACATTCACGTGTAACCTGCCTTGTCAGCGTATTGACTTTCTATGTTCATCTTTCAAACATAAGCTAAGAATAAAAAAAAAGCAGTAATTTTTGAAATTTACTGTAAAATTAAAGCCCTATTGTCTCCATTTCCTGTGTTTTTTTTTTTTTTTTTTTTTTTTACACACACGAGGCAAGGCAGTAATGACACAGAAACAAAGCAACCTGGTTTAAGAGAAGCAGTCCCTATACATAAATTACATATAAAAAACATAATATCAAAACTACGAAATATAAAACATCAAAGATAAACATACATTAATAGTTAGTAAAGACAAACATTTAAATAAACAGACGCAATCAATGGCAAGAAACAAAATAAAAAATAAAAACAAAAACAAACATGCAATCTGAAAGAAAAAAAAAACAGTTAGGAAATCCTTTAGAATCAGCGTGCAAACACATGCAGCAAAAAAATAAAGAAAAAAATGGCAGCAGCGCACAAGAAAATAAAAATAAAAGGAAAAAGAAAAAACTTTCAATGGGAGATAAAATCATTATATAAGAAGAAATCAAAATCTAAATCAATAAAAATAAAATGCTACGAGCCAGAACTCCAGAACACAAAAGGAGCTACACTATGGACATAAAGACAAACACATTTACTCAACGCTAGAAACATCTTTCAGTTTCCCGGGTGAGTGACATAACGAATACTCAGCACCAGAACTTCATCAGGGTACATCAACATAACGAGTGAGTCACCGCTCATTAACAGTTCTCTATCAGGCGAGTTAAGATAAACAAACAATAAACAAAGAAAAACAAACAGAGTGTCTTACAACAACACAGTGGCTCTCACAGGCAGCCTCCCCATGGAAGCAAAGATTCTTTTATCTATATAGGCAATTGTTTAACATGAAATAAATCATATCAGACAATTGAATTATTAAATCCCATTTCTAACACCAACTGTTAAATTCTGGATTTCCATTATAATTACCATAAACCTTTTTCAAGTTTCTTCTTATATATCAAAATCGAAGTAAGGCGCTGCGCGACACTGATCAGAGGAGACGATAGACACAACCACACCGAGATATGGCAGATTATCATCTGATCAGTCCGTGGTCTGTCAGATTCGTTTATTGTTTCAACATCCAATAGAAATGTTCGTTATATAAAAACTTCCTGCAGTGTTCACTCCCAACATAGGAATGTGATACAACAACCAATCAGAGCAGATACATTTCTACATCAGAGTTTAACCAACAGTTAGACAAAATTACTACATTTGATTCAGGGATGGCTTTTTTTCTAGCTTATGGTCTGTTCACACACCCTTTCCTGCACACAAAGGAAATGGCTAAATTCCACAGGCTAACATCCTATGCAAGTAAAGACTTGCAGGGTTTGACAATTATAATGGGGGGGGTGGATTTCACACTAATGCTAAATTAAAAAACTACCTATCATATTAAAATACCTTTCACAGTTCATTCAAAAGGAACACCCATAGATGGTACAGCCCACTCACTACATTTCCCAGAATTCTCCCTCTTGCTAACTTGTGGGCACTCTCAGTTCACTGTTTCTTTAATTTTAATGCACAGCTGTAATATCCATCATCGTCTCTGCGATCAAAGGATATGATCGCTTCTTTGATATGCACTAGTGGTGCCGCTCAGGCTGGCTGTCTCCCTGCCATGAGCAATGCACCTTCCCCCACCTGCTGAGCAGAACAAAGGGGCCATTTCCTCCATTCACACCTTCTATGGCTTCACAGGACTTTGTTGGAGACAGGGCAGAAAGGGCATTTTTAATTCACATACACACACGATTACCAGTCCTTTATGGCGATTATATACAGTATATAGATACATAGAGATATACAGATCTATATCTATAGGTCTATCTAATTTGCGACACCTCCCCTCAATAAGAGGCTCTAAGAGAGAAGGCCCCCAAGGCCTCTCTTTTGCGTCTTACAACGGGTTTGCGAACTGGGAATCGGGCAAACCACATGGGAGCTACGGGGACTGGATCCTCCCAGGCAGCAGGCATCTGGTTCTGTCGCAGCGACATCAGTACCTGAGCCGCTGGCTTGGTCTTTGGAAGGCTTCCGTTGGTGCCTGTGTCACCCACCAGCTCCAGCATGGAGTGGGCCTTTCTCTGGTTGTGGGTCTGCCCTGCAGATTGTAGAATCTATCAACTGTCTGGTAATAATCCTATGCATAAAGTATATCCCAAGATCTCTGATTGTGGGTCTGCCCTGCAGGTTGCTGAACCATTCAACCCCTCATGTCTACCGCCAGGTACTGAGCATACGTACAAAGTATATCGCAAGGTCTCTGTTCATGTGTCTGCCCTGCAGGTTGCTAAATCAATCAAACCCTCTTGGCAACTGTCTGATACTAAGCATATATACATTGCATTCTGTATAACCTCACATTGCAGGCCTGCCCTGCAACTTGCTGTATTAACAACGTATAAAGCACGTTCAGATAAGCATAAGAGAGTCCCCTCTGGTGCCAACGCAGAGCGTAACATTGACTACAATTTTTCTGAACCTAGTTCTGTTTCTGTCTTACTATACTGTCCTGCTCTGTGTATAGTTAACTGGTTTTCACTCCGCAGACATTTGATCTCGAAATCACTTGCTGCTGAGTGGTATCTAGATTTATACCTCACCTCCCTGGCTGGGAGTGTTGGGTGTGGCAGCGGTGAATGCTATCAAGTCAAGTACCAGGTGAATCTGTCCATAAGCATCTGAACAACGCTGTTCCCAGGTGAGCGCCATAGTGCCCGTAACACACCCATCCTGCAAACTCTCGCCTCCAAGACTTCAAGGGCAGCTCTGGTCATGTAGAATGACTTACCTCACCCTATCAAACTCTCCACTAATCTTCGGGCCTTCATGATATCCCTCAAAAACACATCTCTTCAGATCAGCGTACCACATCATTGATGCCTACAGACACTGTGAAGAACTCAGTAGTGTGACCCAGTGGAGTGAGACTATAGACTGAGGTGGTGTATATCGAGTTTACTAGTAGACATAGCTCACTGTGGGGTAAACGGGATCAGAGAATCAACCCTGTACACAGAATTGAAAACAACAGGGCTAACAGCTGATCTCTCCAGTCCCCACCAGGTGGTGATAAAACTTAAAATTTATTGAAGTTATATAAACGTATGATACTTTGTATCTAAAATACGTGGCCACAATAACCAAACACACACACACACACACACACACACACACATAAATAACACAAATATGATAAAACCAATGCTCAAAAACCACCTTGGGAAGAACATACCATGAAAATATACGTATCTAATATATCAAAGCCTAAGTAAGACGAAAATTATTGACTTTATTATAGAGCTTTATTTATTAAGACATGCTAAATAGCACACCTTATACTGCACTACTGCCTGGGTTGAGTTTAACCATTTCTTTTTACTGGAAAATATATACATTTAATTTTCCTCCTGCTTAGGCTTTGACGTATTAGATATATGTTCATGGTATGTTCTTCCCTAGGCGGTTTTTGAGCATTGGTTTTATCATATCTGTGATATTTGTCTGGTTATTGTGGCCACATTTTTTTTATTTTTTTAGATACAAAGTATCATACTTGTATACAACTTCAATAAAAGTTAAGTTTTATCGCCACCTGGTGGGGACTGGATCTATCAGCTTTTAGCTCTGCTGTTTCCACATCACTGATGCAACTCATCCCTCTGCTCACATACCCATACAGGATTTTAGCCGCTTCCATGGCGCCACCATTCCTGAATCACTGGCATTAGTGATCCTTATGACCAATAAAGCTCCTTTTATGTTCCTCCACCCCAATCCTTCTAGATTGTAAACTCCTAGAGGGTCCTCTACGCCTCTTGTCTCCATCTTTTACTTGTTTATTTGTGTCTTGTTCCCTTTGGTTATTGTAAAGCGCTGCGGAAACTGTTGGCTCTATGTAAATGATGATAATAAAAATAATAATAGGAATGCCAAAAAAATCTGTAGGAATAATTCTTTCATTGTAAAGCAGTGCAATGGCATTAAAATGTTTCAGGTTATCAAGCTCAGTTAATTAGTTAATTACCCTTATCCTTCATAACACAAACCAAGGGAATTAAGCAACTTTAGGGTTAAAAACAAAAAGGTATAGACCCCATCTTTACAAAAAATCCTCGATCCCAGGCATTGAGTTTGAAAAAGAAGAAAGGTATTGTGCTGTATGAACAATGGGGACAATGACATGCCCAGGAGTCCTGGGGGAGTCCAGGAGGTCAGGACCACTTAGGCTGTGAGAAGACCGAGGTGCTGTTTGGAAAAAGTGAATTTACGGCTGTAGCTGGGCTTTATAGCCTGGAATTGTGCTACGCTCAGATAAATTACGCTGCGGAGTTACAAATCCCGAACTGGAGTTTGTTAGAGATTATTATAATTTATATAGCGCCAACAGTTTCCGCAGCGCTTTACAATAACCAAAGGGAACGAGATACATATAAAACGGACATATACGGATATTAAAGTGATTAGAATTTAGGGGATTACCAAAATGAGGGTTGTTTGTAGGCTTGTGCACAGATTTTTTTTCGGTTCGATTAGATTTTTCGGATTTTTAAACTTTTCGATTCGGCTCGTTTCGACCGATTTCTGATTCGGTTCGGCTCGACTCGTTTTTCGTGTACATTTTTTTTTCGGAATTTCGACCATTTTTCGTATTTTCGTGTCACTTAGCTCGTTTTTTGTATCGACTTTTCGTATTTTCGGAAATTTTCGTTTTTTCGGAATTGTAAATGGTTTCGGAATGTCGACCATTTTTCGTATTTTCGTGTCACTTAGATCGTTTTTTGTATCGACTTTTTGGAAATTTTCGTTTTTTCGGAACGTCTGTTCTCCTCGTTTCAAAGCAATAAATTTCGATTTGACACATTTCAAGTCCATTCGAAAATTCCGAAAATATTTCGTTTCGGCTCGGAAAACTTTTCGGATCTGCCATTTTCGGATCTAAAAATTTTCGGAAAATCGGCCGCATCCGAAAACACGAATCGGGAAATTTCGTGAAAATTCCGAAATTCCGAAACGCACATCCCTAGTTGTTTGTGCTATTGGAGACAAAACTTCCATCCAGCCACTCTTCATATATTTTAAACTCAGATAAAGTGGGGGAATTTGATAGATTTCTCCACGCTCAAATGTACAGAGCTTAATTTCCTTGGTTCATGGTATAACAATTTATTACACTCCATTGCCTACGTCTCCATGTGTCACGGCTTGGCACCGAGTGGGTCCCTGCTCAGCAGGATTATGAAGCCAATATGCAGTGGTGGACATACACAGGGATGGGTGGAGGGTGGTGGATTGCAGGATGCCAGAGAACAAGAAGGCTGAGGACGAGGGACAGGACACGGAGAGGGCTAACCAGACAGTGGGAAATGTAGTCAGGAACTGATAGCACAGGAACGTGGACACATGATGACTTGGAGAGACTCTTGATATAGGGGAAAACGGCAAGACTTGATGCTGGGGTACACGGCAAGGCTTAATGAAAAGCAGCTAAAAACACACAGGTCTTTACTCTGTGAGGTAGAAGGTGACAATTTTGAAGCACTGGCTGAAAGGAGACATAGCCTTTTATTAAGCATAGCCAGTGTCAGGATCGCACCTGGCGCGGGCCATGGTGGGACCCAAAGTTCAGCGTGGTCTGAGCCCAGTATGCAGGGGAACCCACGCCTCAGTACCTTGATGGAATGGATACTGGGTGATGCCAGAGCGCAGTACAAATGGATAGACAGAGAGTAGTCAATAGGAGGTCAGAGGATTGGCACAAAGCAGTGGTCGGTGGGCAAAGCAGAGGGGTCGGGTACACGATGAATCAATGAACATACAGAATGGACGTCTGAACAGATCAGGGGATAAACCAATACTGATGTGCTGCACATAGGAGGGAGAGGTCCATTATGGACAAACAGGGGGTGTGGTTGTTTGTGTGTTTTTTTGTGCTTTGACTTATTAACCCCTATCAGTGCTGGTAGTAGTGCTGACCAGGGGGCACTACCTTTCATGGATCTGATGCATCAGCAGGCATGGATTCTGACAAGCAGACATGGTTCTTGACAGCCAGTGCTAATGGGTCACGTGGTACTGTGTGTTAGAAGCAGGGAATACCAGGGCTGGAGAACTGGATTCTGGGATGAAGGGCCGACCCAAGACACTGTACTGTCTTGATCCAAGGATGAAATGCTGCCCCTCCCTAGAAAAAAACATGCGCCATGCATGAGCATATCACAGAGTTACACAGCAATAAAACTCATACACGCGGCACATTACTGTGAGTTTTATTGCTGTGGAGCTCTTTGATGCGCACATACACACGGCACATGGGATGGGATGGGGTTCCAGGCTACACCTGGTGTGAAATAGAGGAAGGAGGTTGCCAGGGATCAGAGCATGATGCTGGACAATGTCATTAAATTTCATTTTACATTTCTTTTTATTCCAATATCCTTGTTTGAGTTGTTTGTATGTTATGCTTCTTTCACTTCCACTGTGTATATCCCAAATGTAATTTGTTTTATACTTTGGCATAGGATAAGCGTTTCCTAACACACAGGCAATAGCAGCAGCCAGTTGTAATGATTTTATTTAGGGGTCGACCGATTATCGGATCTACCGATATTTTGGGCCGATTTTGGGGTTTTTTGAATTTATCGGTATCGGTGTTCAAGTCCCCGATATTACCGATTTCTACTTGCCGCTCCCCAGCGCGCTCGGTCACTGCGAAGCGCATGCGATGTTCTTGTTCCGTTGCAGGAGAAGCCGACCAATGAGGAGCTACGCCGCCCACCACATGGTCCTCGCGTCAGCATATCCGGAATCCCTGCCCCTGCATGCAGATCTCGGAGAGAGCAGGGTAAGACCCGGTCACCGGCCTGAAAAAAAGGTTTACTGCATGTTTAACTGTAGATCGCTAGCTGGCTGTCTGCAGCAGGTAAAAAAAAAATGGCCCACAGCTGTGTGTGTTAGGCTTGTGCACCGATTTTTTTTTTTTTTTATTTTTTTTTCGATTCGTCTCGTTTCGACCGATTTCTGTTTCGATTCGGTTCGGCTCGACTCGTTTTTCATGTACATTTTTTTTTCGGAATTTCGACCATTTTTCGTATTTTCGCGTCACTTAGCTCGTTTTTTGTAGCGACTTTTCGTATTTTCGAAAATTTTCGTCTTTTCGGAACGTCTGTTCTCCTCGTTTCAAAGCAATAAATTTCAATTTGACACATTTCAAGTACATTCCAAAATATTTCGTTTCGGCTCGGAAAACTTTTCGGATCTAAAAATTTTCGGAAAATCGTCCGCATCCGAAAACACGAATCGGGAAATTTCGTGAAAATTCCAAAACTCCAAAACCCGAAACGCACATCCCTAGTGTGTGTGCACTTCAGTCTGCAGTGCACACACAAATCAAATCAAATCAAATCAAAATAAGCTTTATTGGCAGGACCAAATACATTTTAGCATTGCCAAAGCATATGGGGAGGAGGGGGGTAGTGGGACATATATATGGGGGGGAATGGGCAAGTCCATGGACATTATCAGGGGTAAGGGACACACACAGCTGTGGGCCATTATTTATTCACCTGCTGCAGGTTGAACTTCAGGCAGGGCTGTGTTTAAGGGGGCTTCAGGTCAGGCTGAGCTCTGGGTTGCAGTGCTGTGTCCCGGGTCGTAACTGCTCATTATGGATGGAGTCGGTGGACGGAGCAGCGGGGCTTTAAAGATGGAGCTGAGGATGGAGCTGCTGCAGCTAGTGGGGTTGGTTAGTGCGTGACTGCGTGGGGCTAGTGAAGGGAGCAGAGCACTCAGCAGCACACCCTGGTTGTAATTACTTAAAAAGGAACAGACAGCCGGCTAGCGATCTACAGTTAAACATGCAGTAAACTTTTTTTTTCAGGCCGGTGACCGGGTCTTACCCTGCTCTCAGATCTGCATGCAGGGTCGGTCGACCCCCTAATTTAATGTTTAAAATATGAATAAACATGTTCAGTTTATACCAGATTTGTGTGAAATTGTGTTCGTTTTCAAAAATTTAAGTGCACAGAATATCGGCCCCTGATATCGGTTATCGGCCAGAGAGACGGCCGATAATCGGTATCGGTATCGGCCTGGAAAAAACCATATCGGTCTATCCCTAATTTTATTTGCTTTTTGAATTTCTTCTAACATTTGAAAAGACAAAGGAATGTCAACAAACAATATAAAGAACATATGTGCACAGTGATTGTTGACATGGCATTCAAATATTAGATTATATTTTATTAAATGTTATTGAGCATTCTCTTTGATTTACCAGTTGATTATATGTATTAAATGAAAAGTCAGAACTTTTACAATAAAAGTACAGCTTCCTCTTTATATCCTACGATCTTAAAATTGCACAAAGTGCTTATAAAAGGCACATGGGGGACACCTAAGCAATCACGACAATGTATGTGAAGGCACTGGCACATCACGCTAGCAGGGACATTAAAATTGACACTCTAATTTGGATCTCTTCAAAATGTGATAATGCAAAAATACACATGCAGAGAATAAGATCGCATCGTGGACTGCTCCCTCTGTGCAACAACCATCCTTAACCAATACCTCCCACCTCTATCCATTCATCTTTTCTTCTATTCATAGCACATTCTCAAAACTACCTAGACTTCTTGAATTCATCAGCATAAAATACCTTCTGCTGACCCCTATATTACTATTCCCTCACATCGATGGTGTATCAACTCCTTCTTCATCCAATGAATACTCATTCATACAGGGTTACAAAGAGAGGTGAAAACCAGGAGAATGACTGGAGAAGTGAAAATTCTAGGTCAAAATAGCTGATTTGGAAAGTGAGATAAATGGGAGAATTTTTCTGGTTTGGCTATTTTGACCTAGAATTTTGACTTCTCCAATCATTCTCCTGCTTTTCACCTCTTTCTGAATAACCCTGCAGGTCTCTTACTGGAGTGGCGACATCCCACCCAAAACTCAGACAAATTACTGGTGTCCTCCCAAACCTACACAAATTACTTCCATCAGCATATTTTACAAATATGGTTGTAAAGATTTTACATAGAGCACATGTTACTCCTCAGCCCTACTCTAGCCAAGCTGTGAGTATTAACGAGTGAGCTGTTAAATGATATCCCTTCTAATTTATTTATTTATAAAGTGTTTTACCAGGAAGGATACATTGAGATTTCTCTCGTTCAAGCATGTCCTGGGTTCAAAAACATTGTATTTCTGTACAACTGTAAAAATTTCAAAGTAATAAATTCAAGATATTAGAAACAAAACACAATTCCAGACAAGCTGCAAGATCCGCGTTCATTTTGGCTGTTATGGCAGGTTACTGTACATTTCTGCTTTGTATGGGAAGTGCTAAGGTGGAGGGGGTTGGAGAATAATGAGCAATTCCAGTGTAGTTTGTTTTTCTTGCTTGGAGATGGTAGTGAAAAAAACATTGCCACCTGCAAAATGCTGGTTAATGCAAAACCACTTAACCCTTTCACTACCTAACACCTTGTTGAATATTTTTTTAATCATAACATTTATTTCAAACTTGGGATGCGAAGTTAACCCCTTATATAACCAGGCGTGCAAGTACGCCCCGCTTGACGGCTGCTGAGGCGGGCCACTCCCCCAGCCCACCTACGCAGCTGACGAGCGTCGTGCATCATTGGCTACAGTGGGACGGCCCCCATTGCAAGCTTCTAACTGATGGGCGGGCCTGTCGCCTGTGGGGCGTTCAGTCCCACCCACTGCGGGGACGGCTTAGTATCAGCCCAGGGTGCAGTGGTTTGCACACAGATAGGTATGGGTGGAGGAGGGTGAGAAGATTGACACTAACCAGAGCAGGATATTGTGGATGTTGGGAGATGAAGTCACTGGAGCAGGATATGGAGGATAAATCGGAATCTGGTGAAACACAGGAGCAGGTATTTGGATGAGCTTCAGAGCAGCGGTCTTCACTCTGTCAGGGATAGAGCTGCAATGATCAAGCGTTGGAGATCTGGGGGTGTAGCCCTTTATTCAAGTAAGTGAGTGTCATGTGGTAGTGGTTAACTGTTTGTGTTACGGTTACCAATGCTGGATCAGGAGAGAAGCAGTACAGGAAAAGTGCTGTCAGGGGTTCAGAGGATGATTGCAGACATGGAGCATGACACATATGATATACAGTCAAGCATCCACTGCAACTGGTCATCATGCCTAGCTCCTAGCTGATGAGGGTCCAATAAACCCGAAACAGCGCTGTCCTAGGAGTGGCTTTGACCAGTTGCATAACCTTATCTCTGCTAAAAAAAGCCATCTAGTATGGCATGGAATTGATTTAAGGGTTCTGTATAATAACATAAAAGCGAGACAGATGTCATTTGCATGTCTTACCCAGAGTTCCTTGCTGCATATGGGGAATGTAGCACAGGAGCACTGGGATGCAATTCTTTGAATTGTTGTGATGTGCAAATGGCTTCTGCAAAAATACACAATTATATATACAGTGGCAAGAAAAAGTATGTGAACCCTTTGGGATTACGTGGAGTTTTGCATGAATTGGTAATAAAATGTGCTCTGATCTTCACCTAAGTCACAGCAATTTGAAAAACACAGTCTGCTTAAAATAATACAACACAAACATTAGATGTTTTCATGTGTTTATTGAACAGAACATGTAAACATTCACAGTGCAGGGTGGAAAAAGTATGTGAACCTTTGGACTTAATAACTGGTTGACCCTCCTTTGGCAGCAATAACCTCAACCAAACGTTTCCTGTAGTTGCAGATCAGGCCTGCACAACGATCTGGAGTAATTTTGGACCACTCCTCTTCACAAAACTGTTTCAGTGTAGCAATATTCTTGGGATGTCTGGTGTGAATCGCTCTCTTAAGGTCATGCCACAGCATTTCAATCGGGTTGAGGACTTGGACTGGGCCACTCCAGAAGGCGTATTTTGTTTTGTTGAAGCCATTCTTTTTGTTGAATTACTTGTATGCTTTGGGTCATTGTCTTGTTGCATCACCATCCTCTGCGGAGCTTCAGTTGGCGGACAGATGGTCTTACGTTTTCCTGCAAAATGTCTTGATAAACTCTGGAATTCATTTTTCCATCAATGACAACAATCCGTCCAGGCCCTGAGGCAGCAAAGCAGCCCCAAACCATGATGCTCCCTCCGCCATGTTTTACAGTGGGGATGAGGTTTTGATGTTGGTGTGCTGTGCCTTTTTTTTCTCCACACATAGTGTTGTGTGTTTTTTCCAAACAACTCAATTTTGGTTTCATCTGTCCACAGAATATTTTGCCAGTAGTGCTGTGGAACATCCAGGTGCTCTTTTGCAAACTTCAAACGTGCTGCAATATTCTTTTTGGACAGCAAT
Organism: Leptobrachium leishanense; assembly: GCA_009667805.1. NCBI lineage: Eukaryota > Metazoa > Chordata > Amphibia > Anura > Megophryidae > Leptobrachium > Leptobrachium leishanense. The sequence goes on from CM019071.1 coordinate 123,106,480, forward strand.
GGCTTCCACCGTGGTGTCCTCTAGGGATGCACCGATACCGATACTAGTATCGGTATCGGGGCCGATATTGCCGTTTGCACGAGTACTTGTTACTCGTGCAAATGGCCCGATACATTCCTCCGATACCGGAAGCCGGCGCTGGGCCGGCTTGCCGGTATCTGCGGTGCTGGGGAAGCTGGCCGCGTGCATGAAAAGCACGCGGCCAGCGTTCCCCTCCGGCACGCCGCGATACTCACCCATCCTGAAGGTCCGGTCGCTGGGCAGTGATGCGTTCCCGCGGCCACTGGGCGCTCCTGTGACGAGGCCTCTCGGCTGAAGGCCGCGTCACAGATGCGCCCGGCGGCCACGTGATCGCATCACTGCCCAGCGACCGGACCTTCAGGATGCGTGAGTATCGCGGCGTGCCGGAGGGGAACGCTGGCCGCGTGCTTTACATGCACACGGCCAGCTTCCCCAGCGTTCGAGCTGGGGGCAAATCCATGAGACCTGGGGGCAAATCCATGAGACCTGGGGGCAAATCGATGAGAGCTGCGGGCAAATCCATGAGACCTGGGGGCCAATCCATGAGACCTGGGGGCAAATCCATGAGACCTGGGGGCAAATCCATGAGACCTGGGGCCAAATCCATGAGAGCTGCGGGCAAATCCATGAGAGCTGGGGCCAATCCATGAGACCTGGGGGCCAATCCATGAGACCTGGGGGCAAATCCATGAGACCTGGGGGTAAATCCATGAGACCTGGGGGTAAATCCATGAGACCTGGGGGCCAATCCATGAGACCTGGGGGTAAATCCATGAGACCTGGGGGCAAATCCATGAGACCTGGGGGCAAATCCATGAGACCTGGGGGCAAATCCATGAGACCTGGGGCAAATCCATGTGAGCTGCGGTCAATCTCATATAAATTTTTATATGACGTCTGTTCCTATTGGAAAGCGTCACATGACATTAAATAAAAGTATCGGTACTCGGTATCGGTGAGTACTTTTAAAAAGTATCGGTAGTCGTACTCGGTCTTAAAAAAGTGGTATCGGTGCATCCCTAGTGTCCTCCCATGTACTCCATTCTTGTTTAATGTTTTCCTTAATGTAGATGTGTCAACAAAAATGTTAGCATGTGCCAGAAATTTCTGTAAGTCTTTAGCTGACACTCTAGGATTCTACTTTACCTCATTAAGCATTCTGCGCTGTGCTCTTGCAGTCATCTTTACAGGACAACCACGCCTAGGGAGAGTAGCAACAGTGCTGAACTTTGTCCATTTGTAGACAGTCTGTCTTACCATGGACACATGAACATCAAGGCTTTTGGAGATACTTTTGTAACCCTTTCCAGCTTCATGCAATTCAACAATTCTTGATCGTAGATCATCTGAGAGCTCTTTTCTGAGAGGCATGGTTCACATCAGGCAGTGCTTCTTGAAACCAGTAACCCCAAAACTGGTGTGTGTTTTTAAAGGGCAGGACAGCTTTCAGCAACACATCCAATAATATCACAGGATAGTGGAACGCTCCCCAGAGATGCGGGTAGTTGGGAATATATTGATTAGGCAATCCCGGACAAACAGCGAGAGCTGAATATGGGTGTGGTGGAATATGCAAGGGGCGCTGTTAGATCCCATGAAATATACCACAAAGGCCGAAAACACTTTTGAGGCTGGGGTCAGACGAACGCAGTGTTAACGTCCGTGTTACCGCACATAAGAATGTCCGTGATAGCATACAATTGTGTTAAATGGAACCCCACACACGAAGTAAGTCCGTACAGAGGTGCAGACGCATGACGGATGTGGCAAACGGACGCAGGTTAGGCAAGAACGTAATACTGCTAGAACGGACGTGCGGAGTGCGCCACGTCCACAACGTCTGCATAGCTTTGTGTGTGAGTGATGGAACGTGGTCAGACGGACTGCATTTATACGTCCAGCATTTTTGAGACGGACAGAATGGTTTTGCATTTTAATTTATTTTCCCTGCTACAGTCAAAAAATACGTCAGTGAAAAAAACGGACCGTGTGGCCACTACCTTGTTGTCAGTCAGAAAGAACGTCCGTACTGCACAGACGCACAGTCCATACAAAATGCGCTCGTCTGACCCTAGCCTGACAAGGTGATCAACGCTGCATTAAAATAAATACCTGGCCCAAAATCTCGAGCGCTGGAATCCATGTTGGTGGTGGCTCAAAAATAATCTGTTTCGGATCGAAGGGCTAAATTACCAAACACTGCTCCTGTTCAGCTATATTATTTATTTATAAAAGTATTTTACCAGGAAGGATACATTGAGATTTCTCTCATTTTCAAGTATGTCCTGGGTTCAAGAACATTGAATTTTTACAGTAGGTACAGAAATACAAGTAATAAAATGCAAGATATTAAAAACAAAACACAAATGTACAGATTAATACAGAAAATAAATATGTAGGAAATATATCCACTATGTTACATGTTTACAGGTGCATTCTGCATCGAGGCATGTTAATAGGGAGCTCTTAGGCAGGGTCAGACGAACGTACTTCAGAGTGGAAGGAATGTCGGTGAGAGTGGACGTTTCTTCCACTCGACGCCGTCTGGCCACCTCGCTGTCTGGCCACCTATGGAGGATCGTGTTTTGCAGCCACATCGACGTGCGTCTAGTGTTTTGACGGGGAGGCTTTGTGGGCGGACGCTTGTTGCGCACACGTTTCGTGCGTGCGCACATGCGTGTGACTGGCCCCGTTGCAGCATCACAACGCTGCGACGGACGCCGGTAGGCACGTCAGTACGGGCGCATCTAGTGCACTCGTCTGGCACCAGCCTTAAGTGACTTTTTACTTTTTTGTATTGTGGTATTGCAAGTAAGGTGCAGGTCCTGGATCGGAGGTTATAGGATGAAGGAACTGCTGGGGAAGCAGCCTATTCAGGTAGGGTGGTAGCTTCCCAGAAAAGCTCTTAAACACCAGGTTGGAAAGGTGAAGGGTGCGTCTGGATTCCAGCGACAGCCAGTTTAGCTCTTTTAACATGTCACAATGGTGGGTCATGTAGTTACATTGTAGCACTAAACGGCAGAATGAGTTATACAATGTATTTATTTATTAAGTATTTTACCAGGAAGGATACATTGAGATTTCTCTCGTTTTCAAGTATGTAGTAAGTTTATGAAGGTGCTTTTGTGGGGCAGCTGCATACACCTATCTACGCTGGCAGCCGCATCACAAGATAGGCTTAGGCTAACCACCTTTTGTACGCGAAATACAAAACATTTCCTCTACCCCAAATGCAAGATAACTCCAGTCCTGGCTATGCCTCTACTGTATTTAATCTGTATTTCTGCATTTGTGCTGATATTATTCACATTGAAGCTAACAGACAGGATTCCACCCCCAACCCTTCTAGATTGAGTTCCCACGGGAATAGGGCCCTCGTTTCCTCCTGTACTGGTTTGTCAAATGTTGTTCAATGTATTGTAACCCTGTCTATACTGTGCTTATTGTACAGCGCTGCGAAATATGCTGGACGCTTTATAAATAAAGAATAATACACTTCTAAAAATGTATTTAATTCTAGGGAACCCGTTGCTTCAGACCTTGAGGACATCTTCCTAAAGCTTTCTGCTAGCCACTAATTTTCAAAATTGTATCAATTGAGTCGGTAGAAGCAGGTTAACAAGAATGTCTATTATTAAGTTTCTACTGCCCTCTTCTGCACAGCGTTTAAATGGCAGCACTGGATGTAAGTAACAGCAGCTGTCAATACAGTGGCATCCTCCACAGGCAGATATGACAGATTCTCAGTTTTATTTCTTTATAGTCACAAGCATATGTGTGCACATGGGGTGTGCCCAGGCCAGCTCTAGTGTTTGCGTTTGCGCAGCCAGGTGCAAGGTAAAATGCGGGGCCGCTTGTTTCAAAAGGAATGAAAGTGACTGAATGTGATGGATATGGGGGCTGAGCAGCAGGTGTGTCAGAGATTGATGAGGGTGAATGGCTTTTGATGCACGCGGCCAGCTTCCCCAGCGTTCGAGCTGGGGCAATATCCAAGAGTGCTGGGGGCACTATCCATGAGAGCTGGGGGCACTATCCATGTGTCAGGGATCAGCACCCGTGTGCGCAACAACCAGACCTGCATCAGTGCTATCCATGTAAAGTGCTGCCTCAGACCTGTCCAGCACTGATAGGGGTTAACCAGTAAAGTGAAACCACAAACACACACCACACCCTCCTGCCTGTCTGTCAATAAAAGAGAAACTCCCCCCTGTGCAACTTGGCTTTGCATTGACAAGTCAACCCCTGTGTTATTCAGGCCTGCCTTTAGGTTTATGCTGACCACCGTGTACCAGACCCGGCTTTACCCACTGACCTTGCCTCTTTGCTGCCAGCCACTGATCACGGACCGTCCTGACTATTCTCCCTGGTTTCCCTGTTGTACCGTGCCCTGGACAGCCAGCCTCTCCTCAGGTACAACCTGCATATCCCTGCCTAAAGGGCTCTAACCCCTCGAACTTGGGTCCCACCATGGCGTATGCCAGGTGCCACCCTGACACCATGAGAGCTGGGGGCACTATCCATGAGAGCTGGGGGCACTAGCCATGAGAGCTGGAGCATTATCCATGAGAGCTGGGGGCATAATCTATGAGGGCCGGGGCAATATCCATGTGAGCTGAGGGCATTCTGTATATATATATATATATATATATGTGAGTTGGGGGCATTTTTATATGAGGTCTGTTCTTATTGAAAAGCGTTCACATGACATAAAATAAAAGTATCGGTACTCGGTATCGGTGAGTACTTTTAAAGTATCGGTACTCGGTCTTAAAAAAGTGCTATCGGTGCATCCCTAGTTCACAGAACGCTGAATTGCACCAAAGTGTCAATGAAATGCCCTAATTTTTGGTGTTTCAGTTTGACAGGTTTAAACATGCGAATCGTATAGGATTCAATGTAAATATTTTTTATTCTTTTCAGCAAACTGTCTTAATAAATTTTTTTGTCACTTATTTTTGTATTTAGTAAAAAAAAAAATTATTTTTTTATATTCTGAAACAGACCTTTTTATTTAGACAATTTTTGTTTTTAAAACAATAATATATTTTTTTACTGTTATGAATAAGTAAGAATGTTTTACATCAGTGGAAAGGTCAGACTCAGGCCCTTTCAATGACACCTCAACCGACCTTTTACGAACTACGAGTCCAGGAGATACAGGGGTCTAAATGACCTCTGCATCTCCTGAAGGGATTCCCTTGACAAGCAGAGGGAATCCTGGTCTGTGATGTTAACGCACGTGCGCGTGATGACTCTCGCGGCTGAGGGGGCTGACATCCAGGATGTCACCCAGCTGTGGCTGTAGCCCTGCTCAGTGCCAAGCAGGAACAGAGCAAGGATGTGAGGAGAGCCTCGTCAGCGCTGTGGATATACATTCCCTACGATGTTCCTCTCACATCCAGAGACTGTCTGCAGTCCCGCGGGGGCCAACTTGAGCGCAAAGCCGGGTGCACGACACCATTCACACTTGCGAAAAGCCGGCCGTGGCCCTGGCACACCCTACTGCTGGATGAAGATGTCCTCTTTCATCTCCTACGTTGACATTTTAGATGTCCCTTATCTGGTTCATGATGAACAACATGAAATCTGACTATCTCCGAGAGGAGGAGGAGGAGGAAGGGGGATACATAAAATGCAGAAAAGTATGCACGCAGCAGGAGTGAAGCAGGGGAATGGCTTGAATGAAGTCATGGTCGAATCATGGATACCTTTTGAAGTCCTTAAGCGTGCAGAGTCTGTAGTAAAATGTATGTTGCACCATCGCCACCTATTGTGGAAAATGTAGATGTGATCGCTAGCACTATGGAGAACTGCACACCATCACGCAGTACAAATCTTAAAAATAAAGATACTGGAGAAAGAAACCAATAAGTGCAGCGCTCAATTGGCATAGATTACCTTTTCTATGCACTCAACAGTAGTCCTATATTCAGCCAATATTGATTGGATCACCTCTAAGAGACACAATATAATTTATTTTTAGTGCAACACTGTTTTATCAAAATTTCTATCTAGAGAAAGGTGCAAATAAACTCAGAGAGCCACCCTGGCTCTGTTATGAAAGTAAATGGACTCTTTATGGCCATCCTCAACCCTTTCCCGAACAGTATGTCCGTGATGATTTCTTTAAAAGACAAATATCGACATGGTGTAGGTCGAATAAAACACAAGAGCTATAAAATACATATGGTTTCACTCACATGGTTCTGAGCCTAAGGGAGGCTCTCCTAAGGCTAGGGTCAGACGAAAGCATTTTTCCCCGCGAAAGTGAAGAAGTGCGTCCGAACGCATTGACGTATTTTTTTACGGGAATGCGCTAAAACGGTCAGACGAGGCGCATTTTCGGGCGTGATTTCGTACGGATCGTCAATAAAACTCTTTTTGCGTCTGGACGTTATGTAGGCTGGACATTAGCAGCGTCTGACATCTCCTAATCACGCAAACACGCCGCTATGTCGCAGCTGCGCACTCAGTACGTCAGTACTAGCGGTTCAGCGTTCTCAGAAAAATGCGTTCAAATTCCACTTGCGTTGCACGGCCGGACTTTTGTGCGGCCGTACATCGTATATTGTCCGTCATTGCCCGTCATCTGCTGCTAGTGCGGCCGTAATTATGTGCGCCAGAACGCACGTTAAAAGTGCGCTGGTCTGACCCCAGCCTTATTCAGCATGCGGTCGTTTGTACGGTACAACCGAAACCCCTATAGAAAACTGGTATGCAGGCGTCTTCAGGAAAAAGATTTAAAATAACACAGAGACGCGTTTCGGTAACAAAGACCACCTTTTTCAATCGGTATAAATTCACTAAAATGTCCCTCCCTTTTTATTCAAGTCTCCAACCTGCCATAACCAATCATGATCCTCATTTAACCCACATGTTATAATGATGTGCTTTAAGTCCTTTATTCAGACTATTTTCTTCTTATATGTCCACAGGTTCCGCAATCATTGCGTTCCCTAGTGTTTCATTCATAGTTCGTCATATATGATATTCTGGGGTAGCTTTCTTATTTTTCTTCATTGTCAGTATGGTATTTCGTATGGGATTCAATAAAAACACAAAAAAAAAAAGCAATTAAAATACATGGATTAAAACCGCAATTTAAAATCTTATCAACAAAATTCTTTTTTCGAGGCAATTTGCACCTATATTGGTTTTAATTTGTGCATATATTCCATATGATCTTTTTATGTATAAATACTTATATGTCCAAATTATATAGTACATTCAGATGGTAATTTAATCTAATACAGAAAATATATACTGCTTAATTTTAATTATTTAATGGTCTATATTATTCATTATTATTTATATGAATGCTTGTGTGCTTAAGTTATATTTATTAATGTGGTATGAAAATGTATATCTTAGATCTAATGCAAAAATGCATTTTATATGTGCAATGTATTTATAAAGTGCATAGTTATACAATTTACATACCACATCAGCATGTGTTTATAAACAATACATATTCCAGTGCAAAAATCATTTATATAGGAGGTGCTTATGTGCTTAAAGAATTATATAATTTACATATTACGTCAATAAAGTGCATTTAATTCACGGGTGTATTTTATCTAATACAAAGATTCTTTATAGAAGGTGCATATTAACCGGAGTCTTTTTTTTAAATTAATTATATAAATAAAAAAAATTATTAATTATTTTCCAATCCAATCAATTACCCTTTTTTTTATACTTTGTTAATTCCATGGTAGTTGCTATGGTAATGGTGTAGATAGCAGAGAAAAGGAATCACCAAAGGTAAATATATGTTGTACCAGCGCTACCTATTGTGAAGAATATAGATGTGACTGCTAGTAGCAACATGGGGAACAGCACACCATCACGTAGTACAATTTCTTTTTTAAAAGTGACTTACATATATTAAAAAAAGATAATACATATATTTTTATAGTCCATTATATAGTTTTAAGGTGCTTAATATGTCAAAATTGTATTGCATCTCAGTAATTAATCCAAATTGCATTGATATAATTCTAATCTTAATTCATACTATATCCCTACAAAATGTGCAATCAAAACTATTGGGGCGCTATTACATTCCTTGCGCAATTTTTTTTGCGCCCAGTGTTAAACGTTATCACGCGTAAATTAACGCTGGTATTATGATCCAAGCTTTTTTTTTTCATCCGTCCGAAAATATCACGCGCGAAAACTCGCGCGCATTAACGCTGCGTGCAGAAATCGGTGTGCGGGCTGTTTTTTTCATGCGATTCAGCCAATCTGAATTAAGAACCACAATTGTCTCCCGTTCAGTTTTTGCTCCTGTCAAAATCAATCTGACTATATATGCTGCAGCAATAATAAAAAGATGCACAACTTCTCAATTTTATTGTTTGGGTATGTGTAAAATGTGTAACTATACTGTGCTGCATTTTTTTTTCGTGCTGGTGTATTTGGCTTCGGCCAGGACGTTCAGATTTGCAGTTACCACCAGCTTTTCAAAGACGTTAGAATTATGCGCGCAAACGTTGTTCGTTAAAATTTGTGCATCGTTTGTAATACCATCCGCATACTGGCGCACAAATGCATTTGCGCTCACAATATTAACCCTTTTGCTGCTGAGGCTTTTCACACCTCTGTGCTGAGGTCATTTTTACCGGTTTTGCTCATCATGTTTAAACGTGTTTTGAAGGCTTATTTTAGTATATGACCCAGACATATTATATATCGTTCTTTCCGTCAGACTCGGCAGATTCATAATATGTCATTATTATATGTATACGTCATGACCTGTCTGTATATTATAACAAAAAATGCAATAAAATATGTATTTTCAATAATTTACAATGTGTAAAGTGTTTTTTTTTCACATTTTAACATGCGAGCAATTGCGGTTATATTTTGTATGGGGTGCGCTTGTTAAAAAAATTAGAGATGGGGTCTCGTTACATTTTTTTTGGGGGAAATTACACGATTTTTAACAAACGCACCGCATACAAAAATCGTTAGTGCAGCATCATTGTTCACATTATAATTGAAATGGGAACAATATTGCTGCATTAACGAACCAAAAAAAAGAAAAAAAAAATGTTTATTTTTTTTTTTATAATTTTTTTTTAAAATATATTTTTATTTTTATTTTTAATTTTTTTTTTTTTTTAAAAAACTTTTTTCACTTTCGTGTTTGGTATCGTTGGAACGGCCATGCTCTGGCCGATCCAGCAATACCAAACTTTAACCCCTAGCTGCCACGAATCGGGAGATAGGGAGTTCATTGGAACTCCCTATCTCCACCGTTGGTGGCAGTTAGGGGTTAACTCTAGGACTGGCGTCATCGTGCTATGCACGATGACGCCAGTCCTCAGGGGGAGTTCCCGGAGGCTTGGCCGACATCCAAGATGTCGGCCAGCTCCGGGAAAGGATCGCGAACCGGCGCTTTTCAGCGCCGATTTGCGATCCAGCTCCCCAGGGGTTAATGCCAGGCACCATTTGGAAGGGCAGGCTGTGCCCTTCCAAATGGTGCCTGGGTTAACCCCAGCAACGCCGCCGATCGGGAGGGAGAGAGGTCCGAAGGACCTCGCCCCCCTCCCTTTCAGGCGCCTCCTCCGCACATGCGGGGGGCGCCTGAATTAGGTGTCATCGCGCCGCCGCGATGACACCTAAATTCATCGGCGGCTGTTCCGGATGCTGGGCTGACATCGAGGATGTCAGCCCGCACCGGAGGGGCCAGCGATCGGCCGGAACCCGGCCGAACGCTGACCCCAAAGGGAGGACGCGCTCAGCGCGTCCTCCGCACAGCAGGAGCCATGCGGAGGACACGCTGAGCGCGTCCTCCGCATGGAAGTGGTTAAGTATGGGATGCGCACACGAACTTTCGCTCAGGCAGGGTTCGCGCAGGGTCACTCGCGTTAGACGTTAACGCTCATTTTGTCCACGAACGTCGTAATACGACATTCAGCGCAAAGGGTTTTTCCCCTCGCGTTAATGCGTTTTTGCGCACGCGCAAAATTTCGCGCCGAGTGTAATAATGCCCTTAATGTATTAATTATTTAATATGTGCGTTATTTTTATAAGTTAAATATTAAAGTGCATATTTAGTGTCTAAAACTACACGTGATTGTATTTATCTAAGTTTATTATATTTATTAATTTTTTTAATCATATTACTGTTTACATATCTAAAATGATTCTCATTATTATTCTTATAGAATTCCTGACTCAAAGGATTTTATTGTGTGTTTTAAATCAATTTTAAGTCTATATCAGGAAGTGACAAATTTCAAAGTCACTATTAAGCCCCTTCGGTACTAAAGTGTCCAATTTATGAATCCATCTCATTTCAGTTTGATTAAAATTTTTTATATACAGTGGCAAGAAAAAGTATGTGAACCCTTTGGGATTATGTGGTGTTTTGCATGAATTGGTCATAAAATGTGCTCTGATCTTCATCTAAGTCACAACAATTTGCAAAACACAATCTGCTTAAAATAATACAACACAAACATTATATGTTTTCATGTGTTTATTGACAATAACATGTAAACATTCACAACGCAGGGTGGAAAAAGTATGTGAACCCCTAGCCTAATGACTTCTCCAAGAGCTAATTGGAGCCAGGAGTGAGCCAACCTTGAGTCCAATTAGTGTGATATTGTTGGATGTGTTGCTGAAAGCTGTCCTGCCCTTTAAAAACACACACCAGTTTTGGGTTTACTAGTTTCAAGAAGCACTGCCTGATGTGAACCATGCATCGCAGAAAAGAGCTCTCAGATGATCTACGATCAAGAATTGTTGACTTGCATGAAGCTGGAAAGGGTTACAAAAGTATCTCCAAAAGCCTTGATGTTCATGTGTCCACGATAAGACAGACTGTCTACAAATGGAGAAAGTTCAGCACTGTGGCTACTCTCCCTAGACGTGGTCATCCTGTAAAGATGACTGCAAAAGCGCAGAATGCTTAATGAGGTAAAGAAGAATTCTAGAGTGTCAGCTAAAGACTCCAGAAATCTCTGGCACATGCTAACATTTTTGTTGACACATCTACAATAAGGAAAACATTAAACAAGAATGGAGTACATGGGAGGACACCACGGAGGAAGCCATTGCTGTCCAAAAAGAATATTGCAGCACATTTGAAGTTTGCAAACAAGCACCTGGATGTTCCACAGCACTACTGGCAAATATTCTGTGGACAGATGAAACCAAAATTGAGTTGTTTGGAAAAAACACACAACACTATGTGTGGAGAAATAAAGGCACAGCACACCAACATCAAAACCTCATCCCAACTGTAAATTATGGCGGAGGGAGCATCATGGTTTGGGGCTGCTCTGTTGCCTCAGGGCTTGGACGGATTGTTGTCATTGATGGAAAAATGAATTCCAGAGTTTATCAAGATATTTTGCAGGAAAAGGTAAGACCATCTGTCCGCCAACTGAAGCTCCGCAGAGGATGGGTGATGCAACAGGACAATGACCCAAAGCATACAAGTAATTCAACAAAAGAATGGCTTCAACAAAACAAAATACGCCTTCTGGAGTGGCTCAGTCAGAGTCCTGACCTCAACCCGATTGAAATGCTGTGGCATGACCTTAAGAGAGCGATTCACACCAGACATCCCAAGAATATTGCTACACTGAAACAGTTTTGTGAAGAGGAGTGGTCCAAAATTACTCCAGATCGTTGTGCAGGTCTGATCTGCAACTACAGGAAACATTTGGTTGAGGTTATTGCTGCCAAAGGAGGGTCAACCAGTTATTAAGTCCAAAGGTTCACATACTTTTTCCACCCTGCACTGTGAATGTTTACATGTTCTGTTCAATAAAATCATGAAAACATATAATATTTGTGTTTTATTATTTTAAGCAGACTGTGTTTTCCAATTGTTGTGACTTAGATGAAGATCAGAGCACATTTTATGACCAATTCATGCAAAACTCCACGTAATCCCAAAGGATTCACATACTTTTTCTTGCCACTGTAGTCCCCTCCGCTCCAATCTTTTTCAACCCTTTGTATGCCTTCAAATTTGGTATTAATCAGGGTTATCCAAAGAGATTCGAAAAGTCACCGCACGTTCGGTAGTTTCAAAATATATGTATCAGTTTTCACCCCCTGGAGTCATAAACTGACTCTACTAATCAGACCAGAAGTCTTCCAATTCTGAGTTAAGGTGTTCATAGAAACATAGAAACATAGAAAAATGTCGGCAGATAAGAACCTTTCGGCCCATCTAGTCTGCCCAATTACATGGATACTTTACCTGGATTTATCTTTTGTTTAGGATAGCCTTATGCCTATCCCATGCTTGCTTAAATTCAATTACTGTTTTGGCCTCTACCACTATAGAAACATAGAAAAATGTCGGCAGATAAGGATTGCACACACAACTAGGGCAATTGTGATACAACAGGAGGACTGACCCACCAGTGGGAGGCCCAGCACGATCCTCTCCTGTGAAATGTTTCTATGGATGTGCATGGCTGAAAAATTTATTTTGTTTCGCTACGTTTTTAAATAATTTTGTTTTCGGAATTTCGTAACTAATTTCGTTTCGTATTTTGTTTCAATTCGGATCGATTTGAAATTTCGAATCGATTCAAATTTCATATATCGATTCGATAGTTGATATCAATTTGAATTTTGGATCACTAGATAAAACCCCAATTAATAAAATTTTGCTGTTAAAAGAAAAGCTAGGGTTAAATTTTAAGCTGTGTCACAGATTTAGTATTTGAGTCAAATTAAACAGTGATACAAAATTAATTTGTTTCATAAAGTCCTTTGCTTACTATAACTTGTATTTTAAGTTAAGATCAATTAGATAGTTGATATCAATTTGATAGTTCATTTCAAATTCGATAGTTGATATTAGTTATTAAAATTTTTCTTTTATGATGATGACACAGCGTAAGACGAAATAAATTAGTTATATACCGTTTCAAATTCGTATCGTATCGATTCGTTATACGGAAGTACTTCCGAATACGAATTATCTAATTTTGTTCCAAATTCCGAATTTTTCCGAAACGAATGCACATCTCTAAATGTTTCCTATATTATCTGCAAACACATCACACTGGGAATGAAGCTCCAGAATTGGTCTGTCCAAACTAGGGTTGCCATCTGTCTGGTTTTCATCCGGTCAGTTCAGGTTTATAATTATGTGTTTGGGTTGCAGCCCCGCCTCCCACCCAGACACATGATTCAGACCAGACCAGACCCGGACTGAATAACATGGAGCACCTGTGTGAGTGTATACCTGTGAGCACCTGTGCCTGTGTGTCTGAGTGTATACCTGTATGCACTTGAGAGTCTGAGTGTATCTGTGTTAGTTTCTCTGGGTGTGATTGAAAAACGTAGGAGTTTTTCTATAAAAAAGATAAACGAAATCGACATAGTTTAATACAATAGAGACAATAAAACCATAAAAGGCCCCCTTCAAATTACTCTCACTAGAAGTGAATACTCTTGGGCATTTAAAAGATATATAATCAGTGTTACCACTCCAGGACGGTATTCACTATTGCCAGATCAGTAGGCAATTGGGGGGAAATTCACTCCGAATCCAATGTGTTTCGTTGGTGTAATGGAACTTTATCAAGGATATTTTTACACTTGATAAAGCTGGATTTACACCAATGAAATGTGTCAGATTAGTATTTGTAATAAATCCCTTGTTTTTAAAATATATATATATATATATCTCATTAAGACTGGTGTTCTATGGAGTTTTATGCTCCCTACTTTGTTATAGTGGGTACTATTTAAAAAAGCCTGCTTGAAGCTGTTGGGCAAAGGAGCTCACACTCATTGCAATCATAGCTGCTGACCCAGCCGTGTGAGCGCCAGTGGTGTATTTAGGTTTTGTGCTGCCCTAGGCCTGACTAAACTCGTGCACCCCCTAATTTAAATTTGACGCACCCCTTCCTGTCAAGGACACACCTCTTCCTGGTTAATCCCCACCCACCCTTTAAGCTCCACCTTTTCCTCTTAGAACTCCGCCTTTTCCTCTCTTTATATTAAAAGTGGATACCAAGTGCCTACTTGTATATTTTGTATACCATTTCAAATGTATCTATTGAGATAAAGAAAATTATGAAATGTTTAAATTCAAGCATTTTTACAAAGAACAGCCACGCATGTCAAGTATACTGGATCACAGCTGCTCTAATTGGTTGAACAATAAAATCCACAGAAACGTGCACTGCATATGAGCGTATCACAGAGCTGCACAGCAATAAAACCCACAGAAATGGCACTGTGTATGAGCATATCAGAGCTGCACAGCAATAAAACCCACAGAAATGTGCAGTGTGTATGAGCATATCACAGAACTGCACAGCAATAAAACTCACAGTAATGTGCAGTGTGTATGAGCGTATCCCAGAGCTCCAGGGCAATAAAACTCACAGTAATATGCAGTGTGTATCACAGAATCCACAGCAATAAAACTCCCAGCAATGCAATGTTTGGTTTGTGTCAGCGTATCAGAATCCACAGCAATAAAACTCCCAGCAATGCAATGTGCGGTGTGTATGAGTGCATCAGAATTCACAGCAATAAAACTCACAGCAAACCGAGTGTATATGAGCACACAGCAATTATGCTGTGGAGCCATCTTGTCAGCAGTGGGGTGCCACTGTCAGAGAGTGCACTGTAGCTTTGATTCCCTTCCCGGTGGGTGTTCAGTCCAGAATAGAGTCTGTGTTAACGAAAGGGCGGGCAGCTGCGCGCGTGCTTTTCACGTGGTTCAGCCAGTCATGTGGTACTGAGACTCAGAGAAATGGCAGTGAAATGCCCTGATGTTCGGTGGTTTCAATCAGCAGGTTTATTCAGGCAAACCCCATAGGTTTCAATGTTAAAAATATTCCCGTTTTTATGCAATATCTAATAAATCATTTATTATTTTAATCTGCAGTAAAAAGTCTTTACTTATTGATTTTTTTTTTAGTACCTTTTAGTAATTTTTCAGATTTTTTTGGGCAAAATTCCCCTTTTTTTTAATAGCGGTTTTTCTTTTTTCTGTAACAGAACTTTTTATTATCAATCATAGGATCTTATATGTAAATTCCAGACATTTTCGTTCAGTAGTTCTTTTGAAAACAGCAGGCCACGGGTTTGCGGTGGCAGCATTCAGCGGCCGACTCCATGCACTTTGGGGACCCTGCGGTGAATGGTGAATTCACTGCAGGGTGGGGAAATTTTATTCTCCTAAGTGCAGGGAACTACAGAACACCAAAAAGTTGGTGTCATTTCGGTGCTCTGTGAGTAACCCATTTAGTGGTGAGGTTTTTTGCTGCCCCCTGGAAAGTGAAATTGAAAGTGTAAATTAGTGAAATCTCAATGTATCCTTCCTGGTAAAATACTTTGCAAAAGTAAAAAAAAAAAAAAAAAAAACTTTTTTTTTTAGGGGTGGGGCCACCCACTGCGGGCCGCCGCCCCCTGGAAAGTGCCGCCCTAGGCCTAGTCGGCCTAGGCCAAAATACACCAGTGGTGAGCGCCATCAGTCATCTTTCATACACATACTATGTATACTCTACATAAAATAATATGCCGTGCAACATTTGAGTGTTCGGGTTTGGCTTGAAGGTGGCAACCCTATGGAGCTTTGGCATCTGACAGTTAAAGGTCAATGTGCGGACTCCTGTTTAAGACATTGGAACCAGGGTCTACCTCACTATAAAACCATTAGACAAACAACTGAATTATTTCCTGTAAATTAAAATGTTCTCCCCACAAATTGGGCTCATTTGACAAGAAGTCGCTCCCTGTAGTATATATATTGTATGTTAGCATGCTTTGGTAACACCTATATAGGGGTAAAAGAGTTCCGTGTCAAACATTTGCTGTCAATCCCTTGTGTGCAGCATGCCATGGGAGGGGGGAATATAGCTCTGAGCAGACAGCTCTCTGCACACTTCTTACAGCCAACTGACTGTCATCACATTGACCCAGACATGACGACGGAGTGTCAATCATCTGGGGGGCACTCCAGATTTCTGTGTCTACAGGATCCTGAGCTGCAAATCCAGCCGTGCAATCATGCATCCGTGCGTCAACTGCCCCTGGGAGCTCTGCCGAAGGAGAAAGATGGTGCACTGGATTGAGGTAAGTACACACTGCAATATCTCAAGGGATGAGACATCGTATTAATCTTTATGACCAATGCAATATACATCCTCTGTTGGGATGTCATAACGAAAGTGCACTTAGTCACTACCAGTGCTCTTTAAGAACACAGATTCAGTAAGCAACCTGTTCTACAACACTGCTGGGGAGGTACAATTATGGTGACTTGGCCTTTTTTACTACCAATCGCTTTTTATGAAAACTTGCTGTGAAGTTGCTCTCATTTGATATTTTGTGAAGTTGTTCATCATAATGAGTCTTTGTTCACAAGCAAGAAGCGTAGATGGTTGGCTATAATATCATTCCTGCCTACTGTACTCTGGTAACTGTCTTTCTAAGGGTTATTCAAAAAGCACCAAAATTTTGTTGCTTTTCACTTCCGTGCACTTTGGTGATTTCATTTCGCTGAAACTACGGTGAGTTCACTATTCACCGTAGGGTGACCATACTGCTCCGAAGATGGAGTCATCGAAGCCTCATGAAAAATAGTGAGAGCGTCAACTGCCAAAAAAAGAAAGAAAAGAAATGGAACTCTCCTATTCTCCTAATAGGTGGTTAAACCAATAAAATGTATCTGGAGAATTGACACTTTGTGAAGTCCTGAAATTGCAGCATACAGTGAACTTCAGCATTCGCTGCACTTCTGTGGCAAGTTCGGGGTTAGCGATTAACCCCTTTTGTTTGCTGTTCACTTCGATCTTGCTACTATGGTGAAAGTAGGGATTAAAGCAAATACTCGCCTCCTGTCTTTATGAAAATTCCAATTATTCTGCCACCGAGGCTAGAATAATTTTTAGAGACCGTGATATTCTGTACCAGTGGCGCCACCCGGTGGTGATAACACAATACAACCTCAATATAATACAAGTAAAATGACTGTGAAAGTTGGATAGAATGTTAATAAATAACAGGCGTTGTATGCCAAGTCTTATCCTGTATATGCCAGGTTGATAAAAGTCTTTGTGGCATGTGCAGATTTTAAAAGTACAGAATAAAAGTCAGAAACTGTCTTGTTTTTTTGTGGAATCAGCCACCTCTCCAGACCACTCAGTGGTATAGCCCTTTCCCACCCTGTAGATCAATGTAGAGATAAATTTGCTGGAGTTGGCACCCCTATTGGTGCGCTCCAGGGCTCAAACGGGGCCGTAGCCCTGAAAACAAAATAACTCACAGACCAATATCGCATCCCTTATTTGCACTCCTTGCTATGCAATATTGCTCTATGTCAGTGTTTCCCAAACCTGTCCTCGGACCCTCAACCAGGCCAGATTTTGCAGATCACCTTGGGGAAATGCAGACTGAATCCTGCAATCACCGAGTAGCAAATCATATCACCTGTGCTGAGTTTCAGATATCCTGCAAACTTGGCGAGGCGGAGGGTCCTGAGGACAGGTTTGGGAACCACTGCTCTATGTCAATTATTTTGTTTTGAGGGCTACGGCCCCATTTGAGCACCAGGGCGCACCGTAAGGAGACACCAATAGCAAAAGAAGCGCCAACTCCAGCACATCTTACCTCTACATAGAGTAACTTTTAATTACTAGCATTAGGGCAGAAATGTAACAAAAAGATAATACAATTGGTCAGATCTCCTGCTTCACTGCCCTATTACGTCAGGTACCCTTAAACCCAAATTCAATAGTATAATCTGCATTCCCATTGCAGCTACAGGGTGGGGTACAATGCTGCACACTGCATTATCAAAGCAATGGTACAATATCATTTTGCTGTATTCAGTCTCACCCTTAGAGTTTGCAGGGTTGAGGTCAAAGAATAGTTGGAGGCTTGTCAAGCCCTGCAGCATGAGGACTTGCTTCCTACTCATCCAGCTCCTGCTAGTAGTGGAGAACACCTATACACCGCATGTGAAATGTGTGTGCATTGTGGAGCATTTTGCGATTTTCATAAGAGCCAACATACTGCAGCCCCAGGGAGAAAAATGTGGCTCACAAACATAATGATCTGTCACTCGGCAGGGCCTTCCGTTGAGTGGGACCAGCTAAACCTTTCCTTTATTTTCTGGTTTGTTTACATCAGGGATCTCAGACTCCAACCCCCCAGATGTTGATGGCCTACAATAACCAGAATTCTTTGAATATAATCAATGGCTAAAGGATCGTGGGAGTTGTAGTTCGGGAACATCTGGGGGGACTAGAGTTTGATATCCCTGGTTTACACTGCATAAAAGTCCACATATAAACAGAGTGAAGATTGACAGAAATAACGTGCTGAGCAGCCCTTTAGACGAAATTCTAAAATGTATCCAAAAATCGGAATTATTTTTAAGCGCAGACGTGACATCACGAATCGAAAATACCACCCCATACCTCATGTGATAGGGGACAAAATTAAATAGTTATATAAAATTACCTTCAGGTTATGTGTATATGAAATGGTAATGTAGTTCCTGTTTAGATTTGAGTCCCCCCCCCCCAAGATATCGCATTTATATGCAATATATATATATATATGCAAATATCCCAAAATATGAAAGAACTGTTCCCCAGCATTTCACCTTCATAAACTTACTACACTGTAAAACTCATTCTGCCGCTTTGTGCTACAATGTAACTACATGACCCACCATTGTGACATGTTAAAATAGCTTAACTGGCCGTCGCTGGAATCTAGACGCACCCTTCACCTTTCCAACCTGGTGTTTAAGAGCTTTTCTGGGAAGCTACCACCCTACCTGAATAGGCTGCTTCCCCCAGCAGCTCCCTCATCCTATAACCTCCGATCCAGGACCAGCACCTTACTTGAAGTGCCACAATACAAAAAGAAAGTGGCTCGATCCTCATTTTCTTACAGAGCACCGCAATTATGGAATTACCTCCCAGAAACCATCAAATCTTCCCCAGTCTAAAGTCATCTCCATTAATATACCTCAAAACAGAATGCTCCTGTAAACGTGTAACATAGTAACTATATTTCCTACATATTTATTATCACTGTAAATCTGTATATTTATGTTATTTTTAAAATATTGCATTTATTACTTTGTATTTCTGTAACGACTGTAAAAAATTCAATGTTCTTGAACCCAGGACATACTTGAAAACGAGAGAAATCGCAATGTATCCTTCCTGGTAAAATACTTTATAAATAATACAAGTAATAATAATTTTGGATATGGGATGCTCAACCTGTAGTAATATATGGTATGTTTTCTTTTCTCTTTTTCTACCCTTTAACGTGCTATCCATGAAATGCGATGGCTTATTGTGGAGTTAGAAAAAAATAACACATAATTCAATATAAAACGCAGGAGACCACAGTTTCCATTGGGTTTAATGCTGGTGCAGAATATCACAATATATCAATCAAAAAAAAAAGCAATACCAAAGGCGGCGACATCAGTATACGGTTTATCTCTATACATAAACTATCTTTGTCATATATCTTTATATCCCACGCTGGAAAAATAAAACGTTTTACCAGGCATGGTACCATATTAAATGTTAGAGGTAACAATCACTACTCTGCCAAATGTTATACATCAATAAATGTTTTTGTTTTGTTAATCTTTTTGGTGGTACTCAGACACTAATGAGTACCACAACACATTCCCCCTTTATAATAAAAAAAAGGGGGGGGTATGGGGATACTGGGCCCCCAAACACAGAATATGTTAACACTGGAGAAGAATTGAGTCTGTGTCCATTCCATTCTAAACATATACCTGTGGTGGACAGAAACACGATGAGTTTAGCCTAGGAATACATTTGTTGCGTTGACGAAGGTGATTCGGAGGGCTGAACAGTTTGCCGTTGTACAATACAAGGCACCACTGGTCATTTATATTATAAAACTGGTTTGGTTCACAATTTTAAATGATACATCTCCTGCTAAACCGGTTAACGAATGATGGCTTCCTATAGCATCGCCCCAATTGGGTCCATGAAGAACCTCAAAAGCTCGTATAGAAAAATTGGAATGAGTAGAAAAATCGTAAGTAAACTGTACATTTTAAGTCATCTTAGGGCAGTTGGATTGGCCTGGGTTCCTGCTATAGGGAACATACTGGAGTAAAGTCTTAAAAGCCGGAATGCAGATGTGTTCTATACCGGCCATTGACTTTGGGTTTCATGAAGTGAAAGGTTAGGAGGTGCCACAAAATACTCTATGCTCCTTGGCTTTTGCCCAGCCCCACATGTACCTTAATCAACAAATGTATTCAATATGAATGTGTATGTACTACATACATTGTACAGATATATTATATATACACACTCACACACATATATGCATGTATGTGTATATATACAGTATATATACATATAACATATAGAGTGTATTCAGAATTTGTCACATTTGCAGCCTTGTGCTAAAACGGTTGTTTTTTTCCCACATTAATCTATGCTCAAAACTCCATAGTGAACGCAAGAAACAGATTTCTATTCAAAATATTGCAAATGTATTAAAAAAAAGGGCTGAAATATCACATTGAGATTAGTATTCAAACCCTTTGCTGACACTTGACAGATGCACTCCATTTCTCTGGACCATCTTTGAGAGGTTTCTACATTTTGACTGGATCCACCAAGCAAATTCAGTTGCTTGGGCATGAATTGGAATGACAAATCAGATTAAAAAGCAAGCCGTGAGGTCAAAGGGACGATCGCAGTGCCAAGAGACAGGATTGTGCCGAGGCACAGATATGGAGGGCACTTTTGGGCTTGAAGGCTCGAAAGAGCACAGTGAATAATATCATTCTTGAACAGAAGAAGATTGGAACAACCAGAGCTCTTCCTCGAGCTGGCCAATCAACCAGCAATTTAGGAGAAACGTCCTGGTAAGGGAGGTATCTATGAACCCAACGGTCACGGTGTGTGATCTACAGAGATCTTGTGTGGAGGTGGGAGATGAAAAAGGACAGCCTTCACTGCAACACTACTTCAATCTGGCCTTCATGGCAGTCTGTCCAGACAGAGGCTTCTACTCAGTCCAAGACTGTGTTTGGGTTGACCTTTCACCTTCCAATAGGACAATTACTCCAAGCACATGGCCAACACAACGCAAGTGTGGCTTAGGGACAACACTGTTAAGGTGGTCCTAGAGTTGCCCAGCCACAGCCCGGACCTCATCACATATGAACACCTCTGGAGAGACATGAAAATGGCTTTCCACCAATGGTCCCCACCCAACCTGACAGCTTCAGAGGATCGGCAGAGATGAATGGCAGAAACTGCCCAAACCTAGGTGGGCAAAGCTCGTACCATCATACCCAAAAAGCCTTAATCGCTGTCAAAGATGCTTCAACTAAGTAAAGGGTCTGAATACTTATGCCAGGCCTCAAAATTTGCACTCGCCTGCTCGCATTTGGCGAGTGGAGATTACATGAGGGAGAGTGGAAAGGCGGAGGCAGGGCAGGATAGGGGTTAGGTGTGGCAACTAGTGGCGAGTAACTCTAAAGGCTTGGCTAGTAGCTTGGGACTTGAAATTTTGAGCCCTCCTTATGCCATTGTGATATTTCAGTTTTCCATAATAAATCTGCAGTTTTGTCATGCCTGACTTTTGCTTTGTCATTATATGGAGTACTGAGAGTAGATTGATGTGGGGAAAATCAATTTAAACAATTTTAGTGTAAGGTTGCAACACAGGAAAAGAAATATATGAAGGGGCCTGAATATTTTCTGAATGCACTGCATATATGATAGATGCATTGTTGTATTTCTATATAGCTATTTTATTGAAATGCTTATTAATATAATACATATCCTTCCATTAATCTGTACCTATATTTGTCAACTTTGCATAATTATCTTTTTTAACTGTAGATTTGTACAAAAATCTGTTTTCCTGTAAAACACACATCTATTTATGCAATATACAATATAAAACCCTCACACAATGCAGTTATTCATTTTTCCACTCAATGGATAATTATCAAACTAGTCCATGTCCCCAGATGTGACACGTAAAAAAAAAAAAAAAAAAAAAAAAAAAACAATGTCCAGACTTCAAGCTTACTATGAACCCCTAACAGATTAATGGACAAAAAGGATATAATAACACAAAAAATAAAAAACTTACTTAAGATCTACTCTTACAAAACTCAAGTTTTAAGCTTCACTACATCCTCTTGGAAAGTTTATGATCGTTACAAAATACTTGTTTATTCCGCTGTGTAAATCTTCAATACGCATTTTTCAAATGTCTTTTGATTTAAAATAAGAATAAAATAAAAATCTACGACAGTTATTGGTAGAAACTAAAAAAATAAAATGAAAACATTATTATTTAATTTTTTACAGGAAAAAATGTGTAAACCCCGAGTTGGTTTTATGTTTTTGTTTTTTTTATACGATACTTTTTAGGTGTTAAGTCATTCTATATTATTCCAGAACATAATATTAGAATATCTGGATGTAGGATTACCAGCTTTTCTTGTTTTGAATTAGAAAAAGGAGCAAAATTATAAAATTATCATCTCATGTCCACTGGATATTTGAAATTTCTACTTGCTCCGCCGCTGGAAGCGGTACGTAGTTATTACCGTTACACGCCAGGGGTTTATTATACGGATTCCAGTTTGTCCCCATGTATTTTGCACTGGAAAAATAGGTTAATACATTCGTCCTGCAAAACAAACGAGGACCACAAAGGAGTTTCTTGAATCCAGAGGCCGCTGGCTTCTATAATGTATGGATTATTATACACCAAAATTTGTATATACAAAAAAAAAAATTTTTTTTTAAATTGCCTGGCTCCTAAAACGATGTAGCTGGCTCCTGATTTTTTTTTTACTAATATCGGTCTAGAAAAAAAACACTGCGTCTCTAATCAGCCATCAATTAATCAGATTTATCGATGAATTTCAGCGTGGGTTAAGGTAGCATAAACTAATTCATAGTGATTCAATGCCTAATTATTTAAAGGGGTCAATAAAGTTATTTTGTTTTAAAAAAAAGTTAGACGCCAATATTAGATTCTTTGTATTTCTATATAAAAAAATTTGCACCAAAATTTTATGTTTTTTTTTTTCTTCTTCAATCAATGTGCTTTAAAAACTGCAAAACAGCCCGATTTTCTGGTTAAATGCTATACGGTTGGACTTTTGTTCCGAGGGTGGGTTCTGTCTTTGTCTCGAAACTCCGTAAACGCCTAAATAAAGCTTATGTAATAACATTGGTGTAGGTTGTAGCTTAAAAGCAATACATATGCCTTACTGTAATGCACACGATTGCTACAATAGGATAAAAAAAACAAATAAACATATTTGCAGCTTGTAAACAAGCCAATCGCTAAACACCACAAACACAGCTTGCACGATACTCTATTAGAGAGAGAAGAAATGATGTGTTATTCCAGAAATCACAGGGGGTATCGGTGTCAGTTAAACAGCTTTCTCCTCATATAAGCCCTGTAACCCATAGATGAAGTGTTTTCCGCTTCGGACAGATAAGGCATCCACGAATATAAAAAGGCAGATGAGAAGATAGCATGAGGTTTAAAACTAGTTATAAAATATCGAAACGCGTTGGGGAGGGGATATGGGTTAGGATTCTTGGGTTTGCAGTTGGTTTATAAATGTTAGTGATGGCAAGAAGTTACAAATAGCCCTCATTGTAGTTGTAGACCCTCCTAAGTCCAATGCTCGAACGTAGAGTCTATATGAGGCTTACGTCTGACACATATATATATATATATATATATATGTCTGTGTGTATGGGACAGGCCACTTAGGAGATCAAGTAGGATTCAGCTTTGTAGGAGAAAGAATAATAAAACAAAACAAACAGCAACCCTCTAACGAGAGCCGAGCACCTAATTAATCTCCACTTCATCTCTTTTTAGTGTTTTAGCAAACTACACAGTACCCTACACTGTCACCTACGAAAAGTTAGTATAAAAATCCTATGTTCCTGTAAAATTCTCTGAACAATTTTACGTCTTTATGTTGTTTTTTTTCTCCGGACGATGTTAGTTTGGGGTGCCTGCACCTCTCTGTACACAGCTCCTTACAGACCATGAGAAGTGTTAAAATACGGGATAAAAACAAAAGGTAAACGCCATAAACTTGTACAGGACACAGGTTTTTCTCTTTTTTCCTTCGGTTAGATGCTGGTGAGTGTGTAAAAGGTTTTGTGGCACAGGTTGTGTTGTCCCATAGGAGCGCTGCGATAGGGTATGACCGAGTTTTGATTTAATGTTGTTATTTTTTTATTCCTGGCAGATGAGCAAAGGCACCTTTATTTGAAAGTGCACCAATTTTGACACGTTGCCTTGTTTGTTTTGTATTCCGTGCTCTCCTTCCTGTTTGTAAATATGGCTCAAGGTGTAAGTCACTATGCAGTGATACTCATCCCCCAGCCACGTGCACGGTGTATAAATCTCCCGCACCGTCTCGTAGGATGTGGCGGGCAGGCTGGCTTTGTTGTGTTCTTTCTGTCGCAGCAATAGTGTGCACGTGTGGTATGCTGGAGCGGCAGATATAAAGATGGATCGTGGAGGTGTCAGTCTGCAGGCTGTGCAGAGGAGAATGGAGTACGCGAGTCGAAGATCCACCGTGACCTCGTGGTGGATTAGCCGTGAAATCTGCAAAATGCAAGCGAGAGAAAGCGTGATTATAGAAATTACAATTTGTATATTTCAGTGTGAAAGTTACATTTCCCCAGTATCTCCGCCTGCCCCTTTTATTCAATTATTCACAAAGCACAGAAACCGGACCCAATTCTATTTTGCCGAATCCACTATTTATCGAATGGTCACTATATTTTGCCAAATTGGAGCTGCCGAAGCAGTTATTGGACGTTGGCGAAAAGCACTGAACTGCACCGAAATTTGACAAATTCCACTGATAGAAGAAGAAAAAATAAAGCAAGAACTCTCCTAGGAGCTCAAACCAATAAAAATGTGGTAACAATGTGCTCAAATAATAAAATAGGGCCTTTACAAAAAATAAAAATGTTCAAAAATAATAAAATGGCTTTTAAAAATTACAAAAAAAGTATTTTAAAATAATTTTGCAAAAAATATAAATAAACGGTCTTAAAAAATTTTTTTGAAGCCTATTAGATTCACCTGTTTAAACCTGTAGAATTGAAAGACTGAAAACCAGGGCATCAAAGAAATTTTGGTGCAATTCGGTAGTCAGTTCAATGGCACTATTTCAGTGTCGCCGAAATGCACCGTATTTCACTGTCAATTTGACCGTATTTGGCAAATTGAAAGCTAAGTGAATAGACAAATTGCCCCCAAATTGCACCTACAGTGAAATTCACCCTTCGGTTCAATTCGATGTCAGTTTCGGAGGTTAGTGAAATCTTCAAAACCTGCTGTATTTGCCCTGAGATAGAGAATATTTGACAGAGCCTGATTCTGGAGCAATGCAAAGGAATTTTGTTTATTGCAACAAAAGTCATTTCCAAATGGGCACCAGCACCAATCCCAAAAAGGAGCACCCATAATAAAATTAGGGTTACACCAATTCCGGGACCTGCACGAGTACTTGGTGCTCGTGCAGAGGCCCCCCGATACCAGAAGCCAGCGCTGGGCTGGCTTGGCGGCCAGGTTCCGTGGGGCAGTGCCCGGCCGTCTCCCAGGCTCCTCTAGCATCTTCTTCCTTCGAGCAGCTGCCGGCAAAGAGTTGTAGCCCGGCCGCTCGTTGGGATCCACCAGCCGTGTTCTTGTGAGATCGCAGAGCTCCCGAGATCTCGTGAATTCCAGGATCTCGCGAGACAGCGGCTGTGCGTGGTTCCCAACGATCGGCCGGGCTCCAACCTCTGCCAGCGGCCGCTCGAAGGAAGAAGACGCCGGAGGAGCCTGGCAGCGCAGATGGGGGAGCTGGGGGGGGGGCAATATGTGAGCTGGGGGCAATGGCATCGGTGCATCCCTAAATAAAATGGTTAATAAAAAAATACTATTGCTAATAATAAATGTATAATATGTCCTTTTAAGTCAATGTCTGGATTTGTGGAACTGTGCTTGGTGTGTCAATAGATTCTGAAGGCCCCGAGACCAAATCACAATGCATGCATGTAGTACCTGTGATTTAGCTGGGTACCCAACTGTGGTTGTTCCCCTGGTTGGTACCAGGGTGTGAGGGATCAAAGTTGAAGTCCAGGATACCCTCATCCATCAAGTCATTGTTGATTATGTATTCCATATCACACTCCAGGTTTTCAAGAAACAGGTCCATTTCCAAGTCCTTTGGAAGCCGTTCAGATGGTAAACCAAAAGAGGATGGCTTTGGGGATGGCAAAGTTGACACTGATGGTAACCCCATCATTGCAAGAGTTGTAGGTGCTACTAAAGAGCTCAGGGGTACAGATACTTGGTCTGGGGTCCTTCCTTTGTTTTGACCACCCATCATAACAAGATTTTGTCCTCCACTTTGAGCCAGAACTGGGTCAACCTGTGTCATCATCACTGTGCTTGGTGGTGGAGAATCTGAAGTAAGAAGCGCTTCAAGAGTCTGAGGCCGCTGGTAGTGACCAGAAGGACCCCGAACTGAAGAGGACTCCAAAGGATTGAAGAGGGAGTTACCGAAAGACATAGTCTGGGGTGTATGCATAGTGAAGCTAGATGTTCCCTGAAGCAAGGATTGAGGAGGTGGGAGTGGTGTTCCTGAAGTGAGCAGTGTGAGGCCGTCTATCAGTTCCAGCTCTTCTGTGACAGTCGGAGGTAAGTTGTTTGAAAACGAGAGGGAGGAGTGGAGGTCTTCATCCGCCACATCGTCCTGCTCGGTTAAAATAGGGGACAGGCGGAGGCTGAGATTACTAGCGTTGGAACCGGTACGAGGGCGAAAGCTGGTCCAGACATCAGGATCATCAGAGTTCCGTGAGGAGGGGCTACCAGGCCATTTGGGGGTTTGAGAATTTGGGCTGCCGGCCGAACCATCGCTAGGAACAAGCGGTTTCTTTTTGGACACCTTGTTCCGCACCTTAACCAATTTGCTGCTGTTGTCCATGGATGCTGCTCTACGGCGGGGGGCTTTTCCAGTCTTACCTCCTTCTGGGTTTAGCATCCACCATGAACTCTTACCAGTTGCCTCGTTGTGAACTTTGATGAACTTGCTGTGAAGTGATAGGTTGTGGCGGATTGAATTCTATAATGGGAAAAATTGAAGGGAAAAAAAAAATGTTTTTAATGCAGAATAGAATAAAAAAAAAAAAAAATTGTTGCACGTAAAAAAATATATATAAAATAAATAAAAACCCACTTTCCTCCCTTTATCTCTGTCTTACATATATTGTTGTAGGGTTATTGACCTTTACTTCCCCCTTGTACGGAATTTTCCGTTTTAAAAATATAAATATATATTCAAATTCTTCACTTGGGATTTTGTACTTTGATATTTTCTTGTCTCTGCCTTCTAAATAAAAGACAAGCACCATACCATTCTGCGATCAGCATTGCCCCTTTATTTTGCGTAATAGGTTTTATAAACCCCTTCATAACCAGATTGTTTTCCATAAAACCACTGCCAGGACTCGGTGGATTTAAGAAAACCAAATTTGCATTATACATACATTGAAAATGTGCTTCAAAATCTCAAAAGCACATTTTCAAATGTATTCACTATTTGAAAGGGATCTGCTGGCCGCAACGTACTACATCTCCATAGACACAGATCTCGGACTTTGATGTTTTTAGGAAAGCTGTTTTGCCACCTTGGCTGTTGTCCCGGAATTGCTATTGGGGTACATTCTGGAAACGAAATTCCTTTGCCTTGCTCCACAATTAGACCAAATATAGTATATATGAGGTCTCCTGCAATCGCCCGACAGATAAGAGTATAGTTCATCTTGGTAATGGCTGTGGTTAACTGTAGTCGGGTATGATGTCACGCACGCAATTGATTTTATCATTTAATCAAAAGTACAGTATTCAAAGTATGTATTGAAATGAAAGAATATGAGAGTTTAAAGCTGCAGCTCTAGGGCTACTCCAGTGATCGGCTTTCAATCCAGACCATCAGAAGATCAAGGAAAAGAACGTGCTTTAGGTATATAGAAATATTATTCAGAAAAGAAGTAGATTTATCTGATCTTGCTTAGAACTTTACAAAGCGAAGTCAAATACGGACGAAAATATACTGATCGAAAGACGACAAAGTTTAAGATCTCAGAAAAGAAAAAAGTTTCTTGATGTCATTGACACCAAGGGGGTGGGGGGGGGGGGATTAAACCAAAAGATATGCTTGTCCTTAGCTTGACGAATGCTGCTGGTTCTGAAATTTCTGTATTATTCTGTATAGATCTCCATACAAAAGATGACCTGGCTCCTAAAATGTGTTGTTTGCTATGAATTTAGATTTATAAATGGTTAAAAATACCAGCGCTCGGAATTTCGTGTTAAGTGATTTTGCATGAGAGGTTTGCACCAAAAAAAACCAAAAGGGGTTATTCATAGCAGCGAAATTTTGGTGCTCGCTCATTCTACAACCCTATTCACTAATTCACCGCAGGATCCCCAGAGCCCGCCGAACGCCACCAGTCAGCAAACGGACTGTTGAACTGACCGCCGCACAAAAAAAAGGCGATCGGCTGCCGGTCTGGAAAAAAAAAAAAGAACTCCGCTATTTTAAAAAGGCATTTAAAACAATAAAAACGTGTGAACATAATTAAAAGAAAAAAAGCCCTATAATAAAAAAAAAAAAAAAAAATTTGCAGAAAAATACCCAAAAAATATAAAAAGGCTAGTTGCTGTAAATTAAGAGATTAATAAAAAAAAAATTTATAAAAAAAAACTAATATTTTTTACTATTGAATCCTATGGGAGTCGTCTGTTTAAGGCTAGGGTCAAACGAAAGCATTTTTACACGCGAACGTAAAAAAGTGCATCCGAACGCATTGATGTATTTTTTCAAGGAATACGCGAAAACGGTCATACGATGCGCATGTTCGTACGTGATTTTTTACGGACCCAAACCAGGAAACTTTGGGTGTCCGGACGTTATGTTGGCCGGACATGAGCAGGGTCTGACGTCTCCAAATCACGCACACACGCCGCTAGCGGGCGCAGCGCACTCTGTACGTCCGTACTAGCGGTTCTGCGTTCTCGAAAAAATGCGTTCATTTTCCACTTGCGTTGCGCGGCCGGACTTTCGTGCGACCGTACTTCGTATATTGGCTGTCATTGCCTGTCATCTGCTGCTAGAGCGGCCGTGATTAAGTGCGCCTAAACGCACGTTAAAAATGCGCTGGTCTGACCTCAGCCTTAATCTGTTGAACTGAACCACCAAAAATCTGGGCACTTCGCTAACAGTTCAGTGTTCTGTGAATAGATTAACCACTACTTCTCGAGGAGACAATTTTACTGATGCCGAAGATCGCGAATTGCAGCGATCTGCACCATATTTCGCCAGTATTTGGCGATTTGACAACTCTCTGAATAGCCGAACTACCACAAAATTTCACCGTACGATGGAATTCACCGTGCAATTCGGTGGCAAGTTCAGCTCCTATTGAATAACCCCTCAAATAAAAATTAAATCAAAACGACGCCCGTGTTCTCCATACATAACTTGAAGCTTGTGTGGATCCGGAAAGATCATTGGTGAAACATCCAGTTGGCCACGTGCCCCAGGTCAGTTGGGGAGATAACAGATCTGTGCAGCAGTCCCATGTAAGCAGGGATGCACCGATAAACTTGTACAAATGCTCCGATACTGGAAGCAAGCATTGGGCTGGCTTATCAGGTGGTATGTGAGGGCTGGGGTCGGCTCCAGGACATGTGGCCACGCTCTGGCGAGAGCATAGCCTCAACTCCCGGACTCACGTTTAATGGATCATCTCTCTGTAATAGGGTGTTACGATACAAAATGAGATCGTAACAGCGAGAGGGTTAGAGGCAAATTTATAATGAACACCTAATTAAGCGATAAAAACTGAAAACACGGGCAAAGCGCATATTGTACCATCGTCTCAAAATATTCAGCCATGGTGACAGAAGTTCAACTTCTTGCGTTGCGGTGTGCCAATTAAATAAGCTTACTTACTATGTTGACCTATACCCATGCATTCTTTGTCGCCGTGGGCTCCAGTGAGCGCTGGCTTGACGCACGAGCCGATAATCACATGGGCCACCGCTGGTGTGCTCATACACACGGCACTTTACTGTATCAGAGAACCACAGTAATAAAACTCAAAGTAATGTGCCGTGTGTAGGAGCAAATCACAGAACTCCAGTGATAATACTCATGCTCCTACACACCGCACATTACTGTTTATTTTATTGCTGTGGTGCTCTGTGATATGTTCATATGTCCCCGTCCCCCTCATAATAGTAACTTACTAAGCTGATCGGTGCTGCAGCGGTGCCTCCCACACTCCTAACAAAAGACTGGGAACGGCACGTTACATTGGCGCTGCCCCCTCCAGCAGCGTAAGTCTGCGACGCATCACATGAGTGGGTCGGGTGTCCCAGAAACATGAAATCGAGAGAGAGGGGACAGCTCCGGATTCAGTATCTCCAGATCCGTAACCGCTACAAGGACAGTTGAGGGGGTCATTGGAAAGGCCAGAATCTGGCCTTTTCAGCGATACCCAATACATCGATCTATTGCGCAAACACAAAAAGATAATAAAGTTAAATAAAAGTTTTGTTCTAAGAAAAGGTTTTTTTTTCCTCCCTTATAAAATTAACAATGCCGCTGTACTAACTCGCAAAAAAATTTCATATATTTATAATTAAATCTATATTAAAATATATATGAAAATTATTTTAAATATATTTTAATAAAATACTGCATTTTGATGAATATAATTGTTTTTTATTAAAGTTAACTTATTATTAAGCTTTATTGCTGTGGAGCTCTATAATGTGCAGTTTGTACAAGTGTACCACTAAGATGCACTATCTTATAAACCTGAAAAATAACGGCAGCTTCCCACGTGTGCCACATCGCAGCCCTTGGATGCAATGAGCATTGTTTTTATGAGGAATAATATGACTGTGTAAAACACACTGACCTTGCTCGCAGTGTGCGAAATGAGAAGGTGAGTAACGGCAGTGGTATTGCTCATTTTATACGTGTCAAATGGACAATGCCATTGCTTAGGAACAAAAAAAAAATTATTATTTTTTACAGCAAAAAGTCTTAAACGGTTCAATAATAATAATAAAAAAAAAAGAAAAAAACGGTTTGAAATTTTGCATGCGGCGCCCATGGTATATGAAAACTTGTCCAGTGGCCCTCAGATTGTGTTTGAGACCCCTGGTCTATGGGGTTAAGTTTACAACAGCTCGGGTTAAGTTAGCACCAACTTTGTAATATGGCCCATATTGTGGTATCTGGTGTGCGGGGAGAGATACTTAGGCTGGGGTCAGACCAGCGCACTTTTAACGTGCGTTCTGGCGCACTTAATCACGGCCGCACTAGCAGCAAATGACGGGCAATGACAGCCAATATACGAAGTACGGTCGCACGAAAGTCTGGCCGTGCAACGCAAGTGGAAAATGAACGCATTTTTTCGAGAACGCAGAACCGCTAGTACGGACGTACAGAGTGCGCTGCAGCGGCATAGCGGTGTGTGTGTGTGTGTGTGTGATTTGGAGACGTCAGACCCTGCTCGTGTCCGGCCAACATAACGTCCAGACACCCAAAGTTTCCTGGTTTGGATCTAAAAAAAATCACGCACAAAAATGCGCATCGTATGACAGTTTTCGCGTATTCCATGAAAAAATACGTCAATGCGTTCGGACGCACTTCTTTACGTTCGCCTGTAAAAATGCTTTCGTTTGACCCTAGCCTAAAGAGGTTATTCCAGGGGTGTGGGAATTGTATCGCCCGACGCCCGGGACATGAAGATCCGGGCGCGTAAGGTTTTTTTTTTAGATGCAGTTCGGCGGGCTGGAAGCCCGCCGGACTGCGGACTAATTCCAGGGACTCCCCCAATACCGGAAGCCGGCATTGAGCCGGCATCCGAGGGGCTTGGGCGGCTGTTCGAATGCTCTATCGGCATTCGGACAGCCGCCCCTGGAGCTCTCCGGCATACTTACCTTCCTGAGCGACGCCGGGAAAGTTTCTGCGCTTCCGCACGTTGAAGGACCCCAGCAGCGGTCACGTGGGGCAGTATATCCATGAGCTGGGGCAATATCCATATATCTCAGAGGGGATATATACATGTGAGCTGGGGCATTTTTAGGAGGTCTGTTCTTATTGGAAAGTGGTCACATGACATAGAATAAAAGTATCAGTACTCGGTATCTGTGAGTACTTGAAAAAAAGTATCGGTACTCGGTCTTAAAAAAGTGGTATCGGTGCATCCCTAAAATATATACATACACACAACAAAATAGTGTTTAAATAAAGGTCTTTATTCATCACATGTATCTGACGCTGCCTCTATAGGCTGTTATGAATAAAGACCTCTATTTAAACACTATTTTGTTGAAATTATCAGGACAAGTTGATCGGACTACTACTTAGTCCGTTGGACAAGTAGATTTTTTTTTAATTTCCACACCCCTGTATTAAGAAAACACCGAAATTTCAGAGCTTTGTGTTTTGGTGCACTTCAATTTAAAACCTACGGTGAATTCACCGCAAGGTCCCCAAAATGTGATGAACACAGAATCACAGAACGCCAAACTGTAGAAAAAAAAAATATATATATTCTTCGAATAGGTGTTGAAAGCAATAAAATGCAATGAAATGTGTCTAAAATGGTCTGTTACAGAATAAAAAAATAATAATTTGGGAATCCCAGCAAGAACACATCTCCAGTGTCCTTGGGCAAGACACCTAATGGTACATACCCGCCACCCAGGACATACTTGAAAACGAGAGAAAACAATGAATCCTTCCTTTCTCCAAAAAAATAAATAAAAAATGTCATCTAAAAAGTAGAAAATAAAATAAAAAAAAATACAAAAAATTGAACTGTTGAATAAAAAGGAAATGATATTTTTTACATTGAATCCTATGGGATTCGTCTGTTTAAACCTGTCAAACTGAACTACGAAAATCAGGGCATTTCACTGACATTTTGTTGGAGTTCAGCGCTCTCTGAATAGATTCACGATTACTTCTCTATGGGACAATTGGTGCGCCAAAGATCGCTGAATTGAAGCAATCTGCACCGTATTTCACTGTCACTTTGCCTGTATTGGGTGACCGGTATGCACTGGAAGGTATAATCAATATGACAGGACCTTTCCAACGCAGCGGTGCCTAGCATCCATGGTGTATACACTCAGGTAAACTATACAACTCACACAATAGTGAATGGAAAGTGTGTTGTATACCTGTCAGACACATCCCTGCCATTATAATGCGAGTCCTGCCCATTGTAGAACCAGCATAGGTCAAATATTACTTACCATGTGACCACTTATTGTGTGCGTGTTATGTGTGTGTGTCACTTCATCACTTGAATTTATTTGTATAGGTTTCCCTGCAATAGTCCTTTTTTTAACATTCCAATAATGATTTGGACTTTCACAGAGTTTGTGTAATTTCTGTGACCTTGGCGTTAAGCTGACCCGTTTCTATGGCAACTACAGTGTTTGTGGAGATAAGCCCTGGAACTTCAGGTCACTTTTTTTTTTTTTTTTTTTAAAGGGATAGCCATTCGGGGCCATATTCCGGCTGGGTGGAGTAAAGGTAACATCACTGCTCTGCGTGGAGAGAGCCTGTGGAGACATGGGTTCGATCCCAGCAAGAGCACCTCTCCAGTAAGCGTCCTTGGGCAAGACACCTAACGGTACGTACTCGCCACCCAGGCCATACTTGAAAACGAGAGAAATCTCAATGTAGCCTTCCTGGTAAAATACTTTCTCAAAAAAAAAAAAAAAATTAACCAGAGCCTTTGTAAACTTACCAGAGCCATTATAGTCTATGGAGTTGTTAAGTTTACAACAGCTCTGGTTAAGTTAGCAAGTGCAATATTCCAAAGTTGATGCTGTTTTTATCGCTCACTAATCATAGACCTTGCATTGGACCTCTGTGACGACGTGTACCCAAGTCAAAACGTGTACCCAAGGATAGAAATTTGGTAGAAATTGTAAGCACGTGTTTAGGGCACGAAAAAGTCACTTTAATGGCACGCACATTACATGGGACAGAGACCATTCTTTATTAATAAAAAAAAAAAAAAGAGTGGAGAGCAACATACAGAAACTATAGGAAAACATTAGACACACAATGATCAGCCACAACATTAAAACCACCTTTTTAATAATCGTGAAGATTACCCTCCCACTGCAAAAACAGCTGATAACGAGGCATGGACTTCACAAGACCTCTGAACGTGTCCTGTGTTCTCACATAAAGACATCAGCAGCAAACCTGACAATTTGCACAGTAGGGCCTCCATGGCTGGGATCTGTTGTTCCAGTGCATCACATAGCTGCTCAACCTGATTGAGATCTGGGGAATTTGGAGGCCAAGGCAACACCTTCCAAGGTTCCTCAACAATTTTTGGAGTGTGGCAGGGTACATTATCCTGCTGAAAGAGGACACTCATCAGGGAACACCTGGCCTTGAAGGGACATACGTGGCCAGAAGCAATCTCTAGATAGATTGTACATGTCAAGTGTGTTCTGACATCTTTGTAGCACGGTCAGCATTATGTTTTTCAGCAATTTGAACTACAGCAGCTCTTTGTGATCGGACCAGAGAGGCTAGCCTCCACTCTCCATGTGGATCAATGAGCATTGGGCACCTACAACCCAGGCGCCGGTTCACCAGTTGTCCTTCCTTATGCCACTTTTGGTAGATACTAATCACTACATACCGGGTGCTCCCCACAAGACTTGCCGTTTTCAAGATGCTCGGACCCAGTTATCTAATATCACAGATCTTTTCACTAGCCCAGATTTCTTGCTTCCAACACAAGCGCCATTGTAACCATATATCAAATGCTATTCACATCACCTGTCAGTAGTTTTAATGCTGGGGCTGATCAGTGACACACACACACATTTTGAATTTTCTTTCAGATTTTGGGATATTTGCATAAAAT
Organism: Leptobrachium leishanense; assembly: GCA_009667805.1. Classification (NCBI taxonomy): domain Eukaryota; kingdom Metazoa; phylum Chordata; class Amphibia; order Anura; family Megophryidae; genus Leptobrachium; species Leptobrachium leishanense. Next base: position 123,141,516 of record CM019071.1, read on the forward strand.
TAGATCTTGGGGAGGGGAGCCAAGACGAAATCCCAAATCCTTTAATGTTTCACACCTTGCCTGAAGCCAGGTCATTCTACACAACATTAAAGGGACGTTCTACACACCCTGTGAAGTATCCTCACCCCAGATCAACCGAACAGTTTAAAATGCGAGGTGAAGTGGAGAGATTACTCCATCCTCGCAGGCCCAGGCAGCCGAGAGGTTCCTGAACTTCCCAGGTGCCGGTCACTACTGTGGCCACTGGCATACAGCAAAGCCAGCTGCTGTCAAGGATAAAGATCGGATCTGCGCATACGCAGTCTCGATCCATTGTTATGCGCAAGCGCTACAGGATTTGTGAATGTCAAGTAGGGCTGCAACTAACGATTATTCTCAACAGATTAAATCAATTCATCGGATAACAAAAAAAACAAAAAAAAAAAAAATGTGGTTACTTTAACCACAACCCCTCCCCCTTTTTCATAAGCAATTTGCGCAGTGTACGTAACTTTCGTACGTACATACGCAAATTGCGTATCTTGCGTACTTTTCACACAAGGTATGCGAGTGCTTGGTCAGAGGGATGGGTTGATGCTGCGAGTGCTTGGTCAGAGGGATGGGTTGATGCTGCGAGTGCTTGGTCAGAGGGATGGGTTGATGCTGCGAGTGCTTGGTCAGAGGGATGGGTTGATGCTGCGAGTGCTTGGTCAGAGGGATGGGTTGATGCTGCGAGTGCTTGGTCAGAGGGATGGGTTGATGCTGCGAGTGCTTGGTCAGAGGGATGGGTTGATGCTGCGAGTGCTTGGTCAGAGGGATGGGTTGATGCTGCATGCGCAGCTTAAGCCCATGTTTGCTTTCTCAAATGAACGCAGCTACAAGCACTTGGTCATCGATGATGATATCAGCATGAAATAAGGGTTATTAAGCTAAAGTGGTCAGGGTGCGTAGAGTGTCCCTTTTTTAAATAATTTCGTGAACAAACTGAGTAGGAGGAGGGACTGGAGGTGGAAGGGAGTGACTTTGCTCAAGTGACTTGACCTGAGTGTGAGCGGTATGGACAAAAGACCAGATCAGAGTGTGGGAGTGCATTTGGGGAAAGGGACCAGACCAAAAAGGAGGGAATGGCAGTTCCCGACCAGAGAGGGTGGTGGCACTGGACTCCACCTTCAAGTAAGGCTAAAACTCAGGCAAACAGCTCCTTCGCCCAGTGGCAGAATCCTATGGTTTGTGTTATAGTTCTACTATTAACATCAGGAAGCATTATTTTACTGAGAGGGTGGTGGATACATGGAACAGCCTTCCAGTAGAAGTGGTAGAGGCCAAAACAGTAATTGAATTTAAGCAGGCATGGGATAGGCATAGGGCTATCCTAAACAAAAGATAACTCCAGGTAAAGTATCCATGTAATTGGGCAGACTAGAGGGGCCGATAGAAAAATGTCGGCAGATAAGAACCTATGTTTCTATTGTAAATGGAATAAAAACAAACTGGTTGTGTCTGATATAACCCTAGAACTAAATCATACCAAGGAAAGGAGCGGTGCGTCTTCTCCAATCCGCTCCAAAGTTGGAGGTTATTTACGTTTAACTCAGTCTGACTCTAAACAGTGTGTGCTGTACACAGGACGATTAAATCGACACCGATTAAAATCGATAATGGAAATAGTTGACAACTATTTTAATCATCGATTAGTTGCCGATCAATCGATTAGTTGTTTCAGCCGTAATGTAAAGTTTGCAAGTCCTGTTGCAGTACACAATTTCTGTTCTGTACATTACACAGGGAGCACAAATTGTGCAGAAAAAGACTCTAGGACTTAAGAGTTCGGGAGTCCGTGGCCCGGAGGAGCAGCGCACGACGAGGGACCAAAAAAAAAAAAAAAAAAAAAAAGGTAAGGACCAAAAAAGAGATAATTGGCTAGGGCTGGCTGTAGCCTCTGCCCACATTTAAGGGGAGAAATATATATATTTTTCAGTGTTCCTTCAACAAGTTTATCCTGCTGTCACAGGAGGTCAGACGTGTGATTTTTTCCCTGCTGGTGTCCTAGTGATGTTCAATGGTAGGCGTTTCAGTTATGGGACACCACCTATGTATACACATAGAAATTGTATCACATTGCAGATTATTGAACAGGCATCACTGCACCAGCCTGATGAAGTGTTGAAACGTTCGCACCACTTAGGAGAAATAAGTTTATAACACAGACTGAGATTTAGAAAGGTTTTCTCTTTTTAGCACGACACCTGTTGCGCTGCCTGGAATATGTATTTGTATGCATGAGCAGGTGTCACCTGTGCCGCGAGATTTCCCCAAAGTTAAAAACAAATAGTGTTCAGAAAACGTAAATACGCCAGCCGAGAAGCTGTTTATGCAAATCGTTGTTACTTTAAAAAAAGACTGAAAATCTATTCCACAATATTCTGAATAATTACAAACATGAGGAAAAGTTAATATGAAACATTAACGTCTCAACGGAACAACCCCGTTTCATTCTACGAACGTACGTGCGAGTGCAACGGCGTGGGGGTAAATGAGCAGAGATTTAAATGTTTATTGACCAATTTTCCAATTTCTTTAATAGCTGGCATCAGGGAAAATTAACCCCTTCACTGTCAAGGACACTCCTTAAATTGCAGACCTGTCCAGTACGTCGTCGCTTCCATATATTGATGTCAGCCCTTGTTATAGGCAGCGCCGGCATACTGTCATGTTTATGAAACAGTGACGTCAGACACCCTTGCAGCCACTCAGTGGAACGTGGTCAGCCACGGGGGCACGGTGGAATGCCGCTGGAGCATTCAGCCAGCTGTCCCAGCCCCTTGGATACCGGCGAGACAGCTAGTACCTCGTGCAGATCCACGTATCGGAAACGACACTAGTATCGGAACATATTCAGGACTGTATAAACCAGGACTGTCAAACTCACAGCGCCCCCAGTTAAGGCCTACAATTCGCAGAATTCTTCCACTGTAATAGATGACCAGGGAATCATGGGGGGTGCAGACTGACGGCCCTGATATAAACAGCTCCCCCCCCCCTCTGCATCCAAGAAATAAAACTGATCCAAAAGAGGTTATGGAGATGTAGTGGCACTTTTTGGCCAGCAGATGGTGCTGTCAGATGCATATATTTTCAGGTACATTGTCAATGCACTTCTGCTGCAAATTTGTTTTCCATAAATCCACTTGGTCCCGGTTGTAGTTTTATGGAGAACAGCTTTGTAGTGAAGTCAGTAAAGCAACGTTCCATGGTCTTTTTTTTTTTTTTTTTAACCTTAAAAAGGGACACTCTAGGCAACATGACCACCTAAGCTTTTTTAGGTGGTCATGATGCCCGGAGTATGCCGCCCTCTGTCCCCCCTCCCTCCGCTCAGCAGTTCAGCTGAGAGAGGTGGAGGAGTTTACTCCGCCCTCCCAGCTGTCAGTCAGCAGAGCGGGATTCAGATTTCCCGCTTCTGCCGACTATTGCCGAGTAGGAGACGTCATCGCGCTTTCAGCGCGATGACGTCTCCAACTCGCCGCAGTAGCTGGCGGCAGCGGCTGAGGGTTAGTGTGGCGCGCATCCTCTTGCGCGCAACACTAATCCTCAGAGGGAGCCGGGAGGAAGCCTGCCTTACGTGAGAGGTGCGCATCTCACGTAAACCAGAGGGCAAGACGCACGGGAGCGGAAGGGTGTGAGGGTGTGTGTTGTGTGTGTGTGTGTGGTGTGTGTGTGTGTGTGTGTGTGTGGTGTGTGTTGTGTGTGTGTGTGGTGTGTGTGTGTGTGTGTTGTGTGTGTGTGTGTGTTGTGTGTGTGTGTGGTGTGTGTGTGTGTGTGTGTGTGTGTGTTGTGTGTGTGTGTGTGTTGTGTGTGTGTGTGTGTGTGTGTAAGTAAAATAAAACACACCACACACCCCGCTGGAAACAAATTGGATTTTAGGGTAAGTATTACAGTTACAAAAAAACACCCAACGATTTATTAAGGGAATAGGGATATATTAAGTTAAAAAACCGGGGGGGGGGGGGGTGATTTGAGTAGAGTGTTCCTTTAAGCATTGTCAAGTAAAACAATAAAATCCTAATTTACACACATTATTTCCAACCTTAAAAAAGGAGCCATTCTTTTTTTAAAAGCATCTGTAGACATTTGCCACCAGACCTAAACAAATTCCCTTTTCTGATCAGTTGACTTGCAGAGGTTATTATTCACAAAGTGTCAGCTTGCAGCAGCGGCGGCTGCAAACTGAGAAAAATCGCCCTTAATTGCAGATACAACAAATGTCAGCCATGCAAAAGGAGAAACTCAAAAGATGCACAAGCTTCAATGAAGCTTCTCCTGCTGCTGTGTACATTTCCCTTTTGTGACACAGGTTTGTCACCGTTATTTCCCACCACGGCCAACACCAATGCTATAACTAGGGTGACCACATTGGCCATGTTTAAAGGGACATATGATTTATTCATGCTGATGGGCTGTGCATAAAGAATGCCACCCCGCAGCATGCTGCAGCTAAGCAAAAGATCCCAGGTGACCTGCCTTGATTTCCTTCCTGCAGCATATACTGCAATTATACATGTTGCAGGGCAGCACTTTTCCCTGTGCTCCCTTCAGCATGAAATAGCAATAGTATGTGCTTCTTGGCCGATAAGCAGACTCTGGAACAGGGTCTCCACTGGTCACAAAGTACAAATCAGGAGGGAAACATACACAGACCCTTTTCGAGAGTAATAATACTAATAAACGGTGGGAATTACTGGAGGTGACATGTTACAACATGTTGAAAATGATCCAGGAAGTAAGGTCACCACAATGTCCCTCTACATCACCTATGATCAGAAAGGGATCTCAGACCCCCCCCCCCCCCCCCGTTGATGACATTCAATTCCCAGGATTCTTTGAAGGCAGCAGCTCAGTGCTGTCAATCACCCCCAGATGCTTCTGAACTACAACTCCCTAGATTCTCTGACCATCTACTATTGCACTCAAAGAGCTATGGGAATTGTAGGCATCACCATCTGGATGGAAAGCGTCTGAGATCCCTACAATGGTCCAGAGAATCATGGGACCTGTAGTTCGGATATATCTGAGGGAGTCAGACCTTGACATCCCTGGATCACGTGCCATGTGCACTGCCTGGGCCAAACATGTGGCAGCAGGTGACGGTAGCTCTCAGGGTCCAATTTACCTTCCAGCCAGCAGAGCTGTTGCTGTCCCCCTTGTCTTTGAAGTAGGGGATAGACTTCACCATCCAGTCATAGATCTGGGACAGGGTCAGCCTTTTCTCGGGTGAGCTCTCTATGGCCTGGCTGATGAGCTCTGCGTAGGACTGGTTGCCCCACGCGTTTCTCCTGGATCCCCCCTTCCTCGGGGTCACCCCGCCGCCGCCCATCAAGCCATCTGGAAGGGCCCTGTCCTCTCCTTCCGGGGAGACCAGCGAAGGGGCCTCGGGGACCTCTGTCCGGTTCTCTTCCGGGGTGACTGCGGGCTGAACAACAGACAGCTCGGGTCTGGGCAGAGGCCACGTGCAGGACCTGGGTCTGGCCTGGGGCTCGAACTCGGGGTCGATGTCCACCGGAGCCGGTTCCACCGCTCCCTCCATAGCCGCCGTGTTCAGGGGTGAAGGCCTGGAGAGGAGGAGGGTTGGGGAGGGAGCACAGGTCACGGGTAGGCCCTAGGAGCAGGTAATAAACTTCAATCCAAGCCCAGCAGCTCCGGTAAGAGGATCAGCCCCTGCTCATCCGCTTCCCCCATCACTCGGGAGGGCCCGGAGCTACCCCTTCTTCCCCCCAGAACCTAACGGCCTCTCCCCGGGCTGAGGAAGAGCTTCACTCCGCCGGTCCCGTCTGCCAAGCGTCACTTTTCCTTTTGTTTTGGACACCACGAAAAACTTCTCGCTGACGTCTCTCTGTTTACCAAGGAGCAGCGGGGAGCGAGAGAGCGCAGGCGCGTCATTACGTTGGCGGGGAGACGCAGTGCGCCGCGCTGGGTGACATGGGACTCCGAGTTCCCCTGCTGGCCCTGGGCAGTGAGCGGAGGTGACCGGGAAGACTACAAGTCCCGGCAGGCATCAGGCGCTCCAGAAATGTCCGCGAGCTTCTACGCTGCTCGTTAAAAGCGACCGCTCGCTGGGATAGGAGGGGGGAGGAGGCGTGGCCTGAGCTCTGCTGGTTATGAAAGAGCGAGGAGTTGCTAGAGTGGGTGGAGCAGTAGGCGTGGTTTTGCTTCCTTGTGCTGTAGGTCAGGGGTGACTGACCTTTGGCACCAGTCAGGTGTGGACTGTGTTTCTCCTTGACACTCAGCGCCGCCCAATCCAAGCGATTTAACCCCTTCAAGGACTTTGCAAATCCTGCTTGTTATGCTTTGATAAATACCAGACATATGGTTGGCAGATCCTCCATGTTTTCTTGGACAGGTGTGATTTGTACATGCTGAAGGGCATGTAGGATTCATAGGATGCAGGTGAGGATTCAGTAGAACCCCAGAAGACCATATGGAAAATACGTGTTGCAGGCAGCACCTTACCTGTACTCTCCCTCTGCATGAAAAAGTAATATGTGCCTAGGAAAACTTGGCCAAGCTAAGGCCGGGGGCGCACTAGCACTCACCGGCGCCTGTTGCAGCCATGTGATGCTGCGACGGGGCCGGTCACACACTAGTGCGCGCGCAGCAAGCGTCCGCCTAGAAAGCCCCTCCGTCAATGCGCTAGGATTCTCGTCGACGGGCTGCAAAGTGCGATTCCCCATAGGAGGATCGTGCTTTGTAGCGCTGAGGGGGGCAGGTGGACGTCGAGTGGAAGGAACGTTAACTCTCACAGACGTTCCTTCCAATCTGAGTGCGCTCGTGTGCATCCAGCCTTAGTCGAGAGGTGCTGCGGGGTTAGCTGAGTGTGACGTGGGAAAGATGGCCGCCTCCACGGAGCAAATAATCCAATAAGGAAATGTTCAGTTTGAAGTTTTGGTCGACCATAACACCAAATATTTATTGGAACATGGTAAACATTAACACTAAAGTGGTAATAAAATGGACAACAGTGGATATTGCAGAAACAGCACCTTTCATTAAGCAATCCTCTGCCCTTTTGCTTCAATATTCACAGTCAAAGCGTTCAGTGATTAAAAAGTGTGTATACGGGTATACACTGTACAGTGTGGGCGCTTGTTAATTTTAGTTAATTAAAGTGCTATGTGAATAAATAATCAATTGCTGCCTAAGTATGGTGAGAAGCACATAAAAAACAACCAAAATACGTGCCAAGATTAAGATAAAAGGATAAACGAAACCATACGGCGCATAAAACAGTGAACAGATAATTATATGAACAACTGGTTAATAGGAATAAAAGTGAAGGTGTCCCTTAAGGTATAAAAAGTGTCCTTAAAAATGCAAAAAATGTCCTTTAAAATACCAAATAGAGGAGGTAAAAGAGTACAAGAAAATTTTAAAAGGATTAATAAGTCAATTTGTGCAAAATAAGTGTCCAAAAAAATCAGTGGTTTATACTCAAGGGGTGTTGTTGATTGAAGACAAATACATTAATCTTCACTGTGGTGTGGATATCAAATCTTCTCTTTAAAGATGTCCCTCAGAGAGAAATAAATAAAAGCAATAATAGTGCAGATGGTCTTACTGAGATGAGGTAATTTAATAAAATGAATGTTTCACTCACATTTATTAGAGCCTAAGGGAAATCCAGGCTCAAGGAAAATAGCTTGCGGCCAAGTATAGGGTGGCACGTCCCTCCTTTCATCTGTGGTGATTACTAGATAAAGCAGAGAGGATCGGGAGACAGCACTCCCATAGCGTAACTCTGTGCAATACAGGTGGAGGATTAAATTAAAATTGGTCACACTCAGTTATAGAGCCTCTCAATTCCAGGCTCAAGGAGTATCGCCTTGGGTCCTCTTAAGGTGGGGGCCCAGACCTCTTTGATGTAGCAGCAGTTGGTCCAGATGTCCAAAAAGGTTAGGGAGATAAGGAAAAAGTGGCGAATGCAAAAATATAGGTAATGAATTTATTGGAATAAATAAAATCCTGGACAAATTGTACCGGTACAAATTGTATCGGTACAATTTGTCCAGGATTTTATTTATTCCAATAAATTCATTACCTATATTTTTGCATTCGCCACTTTTTCCTTATCTCCCTAACCTTTTTTGGACATCTGGACCAACTGCTGCTACATCAAAGAGGTCTGGGCCCCCACCTTAAGAGGACCCAAGGCGATACTCCTTGAGCCTGGAATTGAGAGGCTCTATAACTGGTGAGTGTGACCAATTTTAATTTAATCCTCCACCTGTATTGCACAGAGTTACGCTATGGGAGTGCTGTCTCCCGATCCTCTCTGCTTTATCTAGTAATCACCACAGATGAAAGGAGGGACGTGCCACCCTATACTTGGCCGCAAGCTATTTTCCTTGAGCCTGGATTTCCCTTAGGCTCTAATAAATGTGAGTGAAACATTCATTTTATTAAATTACCTCATCTCAGTAAGACCATCTGCACTATTATTGCTTTTATTTATTTCTCTCTGAGGGACATCTTTAAAGAGAAGATTTGATATCCACACCACAGTGAAGATTAATGTATTTGTCTTCAATCAACAACACCCCTTGAGTATAAACCACTGATTTTTTGGACACTTATTTTGCACAAATTGACTTATTAATCCTTTTAAAATTTTCTTGTACTCTTTTACCTCCTCTATTTGGTATTTTAAAGGACATTTTTTGCATTTTTAAGGACACTTTTTATACCTTAAGGGACACCTTCACTTTTATTCCTATTAACCAAGCGTTCAGTGAGACTGCTGCAATGTAGCAATTCAGCAGCTGCTGAGGAACTGAACATACCTCATGAGTCACCAGCCTTGGCCCTCCAGATGTTATGGAACTACACTTCCCTACATGCTCTGCAATTTATTAGGTTGTCTGAGCATCATGGGAAATGTAGTTCCAAAACATCTGGATGGCTAAGCCTGCTGACCCCTATTCTTTGCCTTTTTCTTTCCGTCTGGTGGTGGTAGTGCTGGTGACAGGTCTATTCACTAAAGGGTGAGGTCAGGAGAATAGGCAAAAGTGAAACATCGTGGTCAAAATAGCCAAGCCAGAAAAATTCTCCCATTTATCTCACTTTCCAAATCAGCTATTCGGTCTAGGACGTTGTTCTCTTCTCCTGCCAATTCTCCTGAATTTCCCCTTTAGTGAATAGACCCTTAAGTCTCCCTGTTGTCCCCGTTAGTGTGGCCCCCCTCAACCTTTTCTTCAGATCGTTGCTTGCTCCAAGATGTAGAGAGTGTATTTATCAGGGCTCACCTCGCTTTGCAGAGGTGTGTGCAACAGGAAATTCATCCCCCTCTCCTAGACCAGAGAAAAACATGTGTTAGGTAGTTTGCAAAAGTATGGAAAGTAAAGGAACACTCTAAAAAAGTGTGACACCCCCCCCCTTTTTTTTTCTCTTGTCTTTAACCTCCCTGGCGGTCTAATTTTTTCAAAATTTTGTGTCTAAAAGCGTCTCATTTTTTTTTTAAAGGAAATGTGTTTTTGTACATAGTTAGCCTGTAATAATTAGGAATCACGCACTGAAATCAGTGAAATCAAGAGTTCTTACTGGTAAAATCCTTTATAAATAAATTAATAAATAAATAAAAAATAAATAGTAAATACACGGAGTCCGATAAAGTTTGAAACACGACATAATAATTTATTATCCCAAAAATAATTATCCAAAATAATGCAAATAAATGATATTCAATAAAATACAACAAAAAACACTGAAATCTGTCTGAGAACAAGGGTGAGACGAGGTATGGTCTATTTCTTATCCTGTACTGCCACCTAGTGGCCGTTCATAAACATTGCCATTTGTATTCAGTGAGTTTTATTAATGAAGTTTGCTGCGTCCAGCCCCTCTGCATCATGTGACTCGCAGGGAGCCATCCAAGAAGCAGCTCGCCGCAATCACACTGCAGGGACAGCGAGGGAGCCAGGAGGAGGTGAGTATCTATCCAGCCCGAGTGTGGCTCGGGGTTACCGTTCGCGGTAGTGAAATTTAACCCCGAGTCACACTCGGGAATACCGCCAGGGAGGTTAAATAATTGACCGATGCTGCTGACAGCATCTGTTGATTTTTCTGTTTCAGTGGTAAATTCCCAGCCCCGTCCGCTCAGGGATGCCAAAACACATAAGACCTTGCAGCTTTCCTGCGTAATTTGCATATCTACACAAATTGCGTTGTGTAGTCTACGCAAATTGTGTGTCGCTCGGAACTCAACAAAAGTTCCTTGGCGCCTGCGCACAACAATAGATTGGAGTTGAGCAAGCACATACAGAACCGATTCTTCGCTGCCTCTCTGAGAACGCAATGTCAAACAGCAGCCGCCAAGGCCAGCAAGGTATTGGCATACATTAAACGGGGAGTTCACTCTCGGGATGAAAACAAAATTTTGCCTCTGTATAAATCAATGGTAAGACACACCTTGGATATGCCGTGCAATTTTGGGCACCTGTCTTAAAGGATATTATAGCGCTAGAAAAAGTGCAGAGATGGGCGACTAAATTAATAAGGGGAATGGAAGATTTAAGTTATGAGGAAAGACTAACAAGTTTAAACCTGTTTAGTTTAGAGAAACGGCGCCTTAGAGGGGATCTGATAACCTTATATAAATATATACGGGGCCATTATCAACCATTGTCTGATAACCTATTCATTAACAGGTCTATACACAGGACAAGAGGTCATCCATTTAGACTGGACGAAAGGAAATTCAGCCTAAAGCATAGGAAGGGTTATTTTACTGTGAGAACAATAAAGCTGTGGAATTCTCTGCCTGTTGAGGTGGTTGGGTCAGAGACTGTACAGACTTTTAAAAAGCGACTGGATGCCTTCCTGCAGACACAGTATATTAAGGGTTATAATATTTAATATGTGGGTAAAAACTTCTTGATCCAAGGAGAAATCTGACGCCATCTGGGGTCAAGAAAGAATTTTTCCCCAGTTTGTTGCATATTGGCGAGCATTTCAGATTGGGTTTTTTGCCTTCTTTTGGATCAACAGCAGTAGGTTATGTGGGAGAGGCTGAACCCGATGGACGCATGTCTTTTTTCAGCCTATGTAACTATGTAACGCTACTGCAGGCGGTCTGAAGGGTGGTGACAGTCTGACCGCTATAAAATGCTAAATGTGTGTAGTGTCATCTGATCATACTACAAAAGCTTAAAAAGAACACAATAAAAGTAATTTATGAAGTGCCTGGAATTTGCTAAATCTAAATGGCATTAAAAGATGGTCCGATTAACTGTCAGGGCTATTCAGAGAGATTTGAAAACCTTGAATTGGCAGGAGAAGAGAACAATCAAGACCAAATAGCCAATTTGGAAAGTGAGATAAATGGGAGAATTTTCAATTCTCCAGTCATTCTCAATGTTTTCACCTCTCTCTGAATAGCTCTGTGTATATTGACAGGACAGGTTATTGTTGCTGCACCATCACTTTCATGCTAGGCTTCAATGGGATTTTCCAATGGCCAAGGATGTCCTCGATGGGGCAGAGGCCCTGCTCTGGGAATTATCAAACCCAATGTTTGGCTCCAGTGTCATTTCCAAGTGGCATTCTTAAGTGGACGTTCAGAGTTGATTCCTGGAGTTTTATCCAAGATCCCCTACGCCATCACGATCCCTAATTCCTGTGTCTCCTCTCTCCACAGGTAGGCATTATCACCCATCATCCACAGACACCCACATCTCAACTGATCCCCTGCATACTTTTGCTGGTAGGCATTATCATCCACAGACACCCACATCTCAACTGATCCCCTGCATACTTTTGCTGGTAGGCATTATCACCCATCATCCACAGACACCCACATCTCAACTGATCCCCTGCATACTTTTGCTGGTAGGCATTATCACCCATCATCCACAGACACCCACATCTCAACTGATCCCCTGCATACTTTTGCTGGTAGGCATTATCACCCATCATCCACAGACACCCACATCTCAACTGATCCCCTGCATACTTTTGCTGGTAGGCATTATCACCCATCATCCACAGACACCCACATCTCAACTGATCCCCTGCATACTTTTGCTGGTAGGCATTATCATCCACAGACACCCACATCTCAACTGATCCCCTGCATACTTTTGCTGGTAGGACCCCCATCACCCAGTATTCGCAGGCACCCACATTATAACGTTACCTTGGTCTTTTTTGCTGTTTTTATTTATTTTTTATTTATTTTTGTTTTTCTCCACCATTTGCTTTGCTAATTAGCATGTGAATCTCCTGCCCTATTGACACAGCCCATCCAGCTTCAGGTGTTGACTTTTTCAGGTGTTGACTTTTTAACTGCCTGAATGCAATCAGTCCGCCCTATATAACAACTATAACAGGCTCCATTGAGCCAGGCTCCAGTGTCATTTCCAAGTGGCATTCTTAAGTGGACGTTCAGAGTTGATTCCTGGAGTTGAGTGGCATTCTTAAGTGGACGTTCAGAGTTGATTCCTGGAGTTGAGTGGCATTCTTAAGTGGACGTTCTGAGTTGATTCCTGGAGTTGAGTGGCATTCTTAAGTGGACGTTCAGAGTTGATTCCTGGAGTTGAGTGGCATTCTTAAGTGGACGTTCTGAGTTGATTCCTGGAGTTGAGTGGCATTCTTAAGTGGACGTTCAGAGTTGATTCCTGGAGTTGAGTGGCATTCTTAAGTGGACGTTCAGAGTTGATTCCTGGAGTTGAGTGGCATTCTTAAGTGGACGTTCAGAGTTGATTCCTGGAGTTGAGTGGCATTCTTAAGTGGACGTTCAGAGTTGATTCCTGGAGTTGCGGGACTGGAGGAAGGAACTGCAAAACTGCAAGGCCCACTTTTTACTCTGGTAAACTCACGTCGATATCATGCTTTCTCTCACGCTTCTGCTCTTTACTTCTACCTTTCTCCTTAAATGGAACTCCTGCCCCTCTACCACCGACCCCTACACAATCTGCATCTCTCCCTCCCTCCTCTCGTCCCACATGATGGCCTCGCATGAGCTCCTTTGTTTCCTCAGAACATGGTCTCCCTCTAACTCTCGTGCTGCCAATCACTCCCACTCCCACAAATCCCATTCCCACCTTCTCTTTCTCACCCTCCTGCTGTTACTCTATTCAGGTGACATCCCCTAACCCTGGCCCCACAACACATCCAATAGTTCCCTCTCATCCTATCTTCATCGCACATAAATCACCTCCCTGCAAGCCCAGCAACCTCATTCCCATAATCCCTCAGCGCCTGTCCTCTTTCTCCTGCGCCCTCTGGAACGCTCGCTCTGTGTGCAACAAACTCACAGCCGTCCATGACCTCTTCCTTTCAAACTCCTTCAACCTCCTAGCTTTAACTGAAACCTGGCTAACTCCTTCTGACACGGCCTCCGTTGCTGCTCTCTCACATGGCGGTCTACACTTGAGCCATACCCCCAGACCGGGTGAAAGAAATGGTGGCGGGGTCAGACTCCTGCTCTCTCCCACCTGCACCTACCAGCATCTCCCTCCACCCCCATCCCTCTCCTTCTCCTCCTTCGAGACACACTGCATCCGCCTGTTCTCTCCTCTGGCTCTCAGGGTGGCAGTCATCTACCGCCCACCGGGACCAACCTTCCAGTTCTTTGACCACTTTGCTACCTGGCTTTCTCACTTCCTGTCTTCTAATCTTCCATGCCTAATTCTCGGGGACTTCAACATTCCCATTGACGATCCTTCCGCTCCTGCTGCCTCCAAACTTCTTTCACTCACGTCCTCCCTTGGACTCACACAATCCTCCCTCCTCCCTACCCACCGCGATGGTCACGTTATTGACCTGGTCTTTTCCAACCTCTGCTCCATTTCTGAGTTCAAATGTCGCCCTTTCCCCATCTCTGACCACCACCTTCTCTCTTTCAACCTATCTGGACTTCCTAAACACCCTGCTCCCCCACCCCGCACACACACTCGCAGAAATCTACATGCTGTGGACCCCCATCAATTCTCCAACCTACTTCACCACCTCCCTCATACCTCATCCTTCACCTGCCCTGATGCTGCCACTAATCACTACAACACTACGCTTATCTCTGCTCTAGACACTCTTGCTCCTCTTCGACTCTGTAAGGCCCCACGCCGCCAGCTTCAGCCCTGGCACACCCTCCAGACTCGCTACCTGCAAAGATGCTCCCGCACCGCAGAGCGTGCCTGGAGGAAATCCCGCTCTGAAGCTGATTTTGTTCACTTCAAGTTTATTCTCCGGTCATACACCTCTGCCCTCCAGTTGGCCAAACAATCCTTCTTCTCATCTCTTATATCTACGCTGTCCTCCAACCCTAAACGGCTCTGGTCCACCTTCAACACCCTCCTCTACCCACCTGCACCTCCCCCCTCAGCTGCCTTCAGCGCTCAAGACCTGGCAGACTACTTCCTCAGTAAAACTCTAACTATCAGAAGCAACATCCCAACACAAGATAGTTATCTGCCACCTCCACTCCCACAGGTCCCCTCTGCCACCCTCTGCCGCTTCCTCCCAGCCACTGAGGAGGAAGTCAATTCCTTATTGTCCTCCTCACATCTCACCACATGCCCGCTTGACCCCATTCCCTCACATCTAATTCCTCCCCTCTCCTCCTCCCTCACCCCTGCTCTCACACACATCTTCAACCTATCTCTCTCCACTGGCTCCTTTCCATCCGCCTTCAAACACGCGCTAGTTACCCCTTTACTAAAGAAACCATCCCTAGACCCCAACTCTCCATCCAACTACCGTCCTGTATCCCTGCTTCCCTTCACATCAAAGCTCTTAGAAAAACTAGTCTGCAACCGCCTCTCCCTCTTCCTGTCCTCCAATTCCCTACTTGACCCCCTGCAATTTGGCTTCCGTCCCCTACACTCAACTGAAACTGCCCTCACCAAAGTCACCAACGACCTCCTAACTGCTAAAAAACACGGCCACTATTCTATTCTCATCCTGCTTGACCTCTCGGCTGCTTTTGACACTGTTGACCACCCCCTCCTTCTACAGACCCTCAACTCTCTGGGTCTCGGTGACACTGCACTTGCTTGGGTTGACTCCTATTTATCCAACAGGTCCTTCTGTGTGTCCTTTGCTGGTAACTCCTCCTCTTCATTGCCTCTATCTGTTGGTGTACCTCAAGGCTCTGTCCTTGGTCCTCTGCTCTTTTCCATCTACACCTCCTCCCTGGGCAAAATCATCAACAGCTTTGGCTTTAATTACCACCTCTACGCTGATGACACTCTGTAACGGGGAGCCCCCTATAGGGTGAGGGGGAACCCCCAATCTGCAGAGATGAAGCCTTAAGGACAGGTATACAGCTTCCAGGGAACAAACCAAGATAGAAAGATCCCTAAGCCCTGACTGAGATCCTTGAAAGATGGTCTCGAAATACTAGCTAGGCTAGGTTTGCAAGACAAACAAAACATAAACCAGACAGACAATAAATGCAAGCATACAAATTCCAAAGCACGGTACAGTACAGGGGACAGACAGAAGAGAGATCCAGATACAAGAGCCAAAAGGTCATACACGGAATATCATTCTAGAGGGGTCAGGCAAGAGAGGGATCCTAAATACATGAGCCAGAGGTCGTACACAGCAAATATAAGTAAACCAGCAATACAGGGACTAGGTATGAAAGACTATCCTGGTCCAAGGATCAAGGGGAGTCCTGGTCGTACTTATAGGGCAGAACAGGTCATGTGACCGCAGGCCAATCAGCCCAACATATGGCCTGCAGGCTGAAAACAAAAATAAACAGGAATCCCTGCTACCACCAGCAGGGGGCAAGGCCAAGACGTGACATAACCCCCTCCCTTACGGGTGACCTCCTGGGCACCAAGAAAGAAAACATGGATGGCATGAAAATGGACAAGACCAGTCACCAGTACCCATTGGAATCCCACTCAGACTCAGAGTAGTCGGTTTGTGCCTGAGCAAGCAAAGCTCTTTCATAAACCCCCAGGTCCTTTCTGCGGATCACTGCACCATTAGAGGCCCGTACACAATCTTCGCCAACCGGGCTAGGGTCTCGTACCTGAGGGTCCGACGGCATGAGTACCTTGGACCTTGAACGGAGTGAATCATCAGTCCCATGTTGTTTATGTTTAGTCCTCTTGCGTCTCCTGGACCGTGATCTAGGAGTTCCGTCCACACCATGGTACATAGAGGTATTAGAGGTGCTGCCAGATCCAGTGACGGTAGTCGTGCCCCGGGATTGTATATTACAACCCAGAGTGGAACCACTAGACACAGTGGACTTACTGTCTACCCCAGAGACAATGACCTTGCCATTAAACGTGGCCCCGACCGATACAGTACAGGGTGTGTGCATGACTGGTACACTCTCGGGATATGGGACATCACCAGGACATGGTACAGTTGGCGCCACAATAGCCTTACACCTCTCCCCAGGAGGAGTATATTGTGAATCATCTGAATCAGAGTCTTCCACCAGCCCTTTCAGAATGTCAGGGTGTCTCTGGAGCACTACCCAGTGCCTCTCACGCATCCAAAAGCCAGAAGGCGTCCGTATATATTCCGTGGGAACACAATGTGATTTAGGGATCTCAATACCCTTTAAACCACCAGCTTGCTGAATTTCCCTGATTACTGTGCGGAGTAAGGCAACCTCGGACTTAGAGGGTGTAGTATCAATGGAACCAGAACAAAGTGTGGCAGTGTCAGAACCAGATTGGCTAGGGTTGATCACCTTTTCTTGTCTTCTCTTAGAGCAAGACATAGACTTTGTGACCACCTCACAAGGCTTGACAATGGTGGGGACAACACTGGACTCACTGTGGGGCAAGGGCACAGTGGTCTCATGTGCCAATCCAGGCACATCGGCCTCATAACAAAACGTGGTCACAGCTGTCTCGTCTAACCTGGATACAGCTGTCATTGCTGACGTACAGCTTGTCCCGGACACCACTGGCAAGGTACCAGCCTCAGGCATCACGAATGACATGTTGTCAGTACCCGACATGGCTGGCTTCTCATTACCAGTACCCGACATGGCTGGCTTCGTGCCAGGGGAAGCAGACATGGCTGGCTTCGTGCCAGTGGATACAGACATGGCTGGCTTCGTGCCAGTGGATACAGACATGGCTGGCTTCGTGCCAGTGGATACAGACATGGCTGGCTTCGTGCCAGGGGAAGCAGACATGGCTGGCTTCATGCCAGGGGAAGCGGACATGGCTGGCTTTTCATTGCCAGTGGAACAGACATGGCTGGCTTCGTGCCAGGGGAAACAGACATGGCTGGCTTCGTGCCAGTGGATACAGACATGGCTGGCTTCGTGCCAGTGGATACAGACATGGCTGGCTTCGTGCCAGTGGATACAGACATGGCTGGCTTCGTGCCAGTGGATACAGACATGGCTGGCTTCGTGCCAGTGGATACAGACATGGCTGGCTTCATGCCAGTAGATACAGACATGGCTGGCACTTCATTGCCAGTGGGAACAGGCATGGCTGGCTTCATGCCAGTAGATACAGACATGGCTGGCACTTCATTGCCAGTGAGAACAGGCATGGCTGGCAACGTGCCAGTAGATACAGACATGGCTGGCTTCATGCCAGTAGATACAGACATGGCTGACTTTTCATTGCCAGTGGGAACAGATATGACTGGCTTTTCATTGCCAGTGGGAACAGACATGGCTGGCTTCATGTCAGTAGATACAGACATGACTGGCATTTCATTGCCAGTGGGAACAGGCAAGGCTGGCTTTTCATTACCAGTGAGAACAGGCATGGCTGGCAGCATGCCAGTGGAGACAGACATGGCTGGCATTTCATTACCAGTGAGAACAGGCATGGCTGGCTTTTCATTGCCAGTGGGAACAGGCATGGCTGGCTTTTCACTACCAGTGAGAACAGGCATGGCTGGCAGCGTGCCAGTGGAGACAGACATGGCTGGCATTTCATTACCAGTGAGAACAGGCATGGCTGGCTTTTCATTGCCAGTGGGAACAGGCATGGCTGGCTTTTCATTACCAGTGAGAACAGGCATGGCTGGCAGCGTGCCAGTAGATACAGACATGGCTGGCATTTCATTACCAGTGAGAACAGGCATGGCTGGCTTTTCATTACCAGTGAGAACAGGCATGGCTGGCAGCGTGCCAGTAGATACAGACATGGCTGGCTTCATGCCAGTTGAAACAGATATGGCTGGCATTTCATTACCAGTGAGAACAGGCATGGCTGGCAGCGTGCCAGTGGAGACAGACATGGCTGGCATTTCATTACCAGTGAGAACAGGCATGGCTGGCAGCGTGCCAGTAGATACAGACATGGCTGGCATTTCATTACCAGTGAGAACAGGCATGGCTGGCTTTTCATTACCAGTGAGAACAGGCATGGCTGGCAGCGTGCCAGTAGATACAGACATGGCTGGCTTCATGCCAGTTGAAACAGATATGGCTGGCATTTCATTACCAGTGAGAACAGGCATGGCTGGCTGGCAGCGTGCCAGTGGAGACAGACATGGCTGGCATTTCATTACCAGTGAGAACAGGCATGGCTGGCTTTTCATTGCCAGTGGGAACAGGCATGGCTGGCTTTTCACTACCAGTGAGAACAGGCATGGCTGGCAGCGTGCCAGTGGAGACAGACATGGCTGGCATTTCATTACCAGTGAGAACAGGCATGGCTGGCTTTTCATTGCCAGTGGGAACAGGCATGGCTGGCTTTTCATTACCAGTGAGAACAGGCATGGCTGGCAGCGTGCCAGTGGATACAGACATGACTGGCTTCGTGCCAGTAGAAACAGACATGGCTGGCATTTCATTGCCAGTGGGAACAGGCATGGCTGGCTTTTCATTACCAGTGAGAATAGGCGTGGCTGGCAGTGTGCCAGTGGATACAGACATGGCTGGCATCATGCCAGTAGATACAGACATGGCTGGCATCGTGCCGGTGGATACAGACATGACTGGCTTCGTGCCAGGAGATACAGACATGGCTGGCATCGTGCCAGGAGATACAGACATGACTGGCTTCGTGCCAGGAGATACAGACATGGCTGGCATCGTGCCAATAGATACAGACATGGCTGGCATCTCATTGCCAGTGGGAACAGGCATGGCTGGCTTTTCATTACCAGTGAGAACAGGCATGGCTGGCAGCGTGCCAGTGGATACAGACATGGCTGGCATTTCATTGCCAGTGGAACAGGCATGGCTGGCAGCGTGCCAGTGGATACAGACATGGCTGGCAGCGTGCCAGTGGATACAGACATGGCTGGCATCGTGCCGGTGGATACAGACATGGCTGGCATCATGCCAGTAGATACAGACATGGCTGGCATCATGCCAGTAGATACAGACATGGCTGGCATCGTGCCAATAGATACAGATATGGCTGGCAGCGTGCCAGTGGATACAGACATGGCTGGCAGCGTGCCAGTGGATACAGACATGGCTGGCAGCGTGCCAGTGGATACTGACATGGCTGGCAGCGTGCCAGTGGATACTGACATGGCTGGCAGCGTGCCAGTGGATACTGACATGGCTGGCAGCGTGCCAGTGGATACTGACATGGCTGGCAGCGTGCCAGTGGATACTGACATGGCTGGCAGCGTGCCAGTGGATACAGACATGGTTGGCAGCGTGCCAGTGGATACAGACATGGCTGGCATTTCATTGCCAGTGGGAACAGGCATGGCTGGCAGCGTGCCAGTGGATACAGACATGGCTGGCAGCGTGCCAGTGGATACAGACATGGCTGGCATCGTGCCGGTGGATACAGACATGGCTGGCATCATGCCAGTAGATACAGACATGGCTGGCATCATGCCAGTAGATACAGACATGGCTGGCATCGTGCCATAGATACAGATATGGCTGGCAGCGTGCCAGTGGATACAGACATGGCTGGCAGTGTGCCAGTGGATACAGACATGGCTGGCAGCGTGCCAGTGGATACTGACATGGCTGGCAGCGTGCCAGTGGATACTGACATGGCTGGCAGCGTGCCAGTGGATACTGACATGGCTGGCAGCGTGCCAGTGGATACTGACATGGCTGGCAGCGTGCCAGTGGATACTGACATGGCTGGCAGCGTGCCAGTGGATACTGACATGGCTGCAGCGTGCCAGTGGATACTGACATGGCTGGCAGCGTGCCAGTGGATACTGACATGGCTGGCAGCGTGCCAGTGGATACAGACATGGTTGGCAGCGTGCCAGTGGATACTGACATGGCTGGCAGCGTGCCAGTGGATACTGACATGGCTGGCAGCGTGCCAGTGGATACTGACATGGCTGGCAGCGTGCCAGTGGATACTGACATGGCTGGCAGCGTGCCAGTGGATACTGACATGGTTGGCAGCGTGCCAGTGGATACTGACATGGCTGGCAGCGTGCCAGTGGATACAGACATGGCTGGCAGCACGCCAGTGGATACAGACATGGCTGGCATAGCATTCCCAACGGAGACAATGCAACCACACTGGGAGACGAGGGCATAGTGATCCCATGATTCAACAGATTTGAGGTGGCTATTCTGCCAGTCTGGATGCCTATGGAGGACACACCAGTACCTCCATAGCGATACCTGGATACATGGTTCCCCTGCCATTGCTTAACAGGTTTTAATACACAATGTTCAATAGTGTGATTTGGATCTGCGCAATAAAAACAGAGACCATACAACCTGCGTCTTTCCTTCTCCGGTATGGGTTTGCAAGTAGTGCAGGGTGGTGCTGCATCGTTAGCTGCAGCAGGTGATAGGCTCAGAGCCTCTATTAACCTCTGCAGCTCTTTCAGCATAGCAAGCACCAAGTTCAATACAGCTTCATACATATGAGACATACCTGCCAGCTTCTATTTGGGACCAGGATAATGTAACGGGGAGCCCCCTATAGGGTGAGGGGGAACCCCCAATCTGCAGAGATGAAGCCTTAAGGACAGGTATACAGCTTCCAGGGAACAAACCAAGATATAAACAGAACTTAGAAAGATCCCTAAGCCCTGACTGAGATCCTTGAAAGATGGTCTCGAAATTCTAACTAGGCTAGGTTTGCAAGATGAATAAAATATAAACCAGACAGACAATAAATGCAGGTATACAGATTCCAGGGAACAAAGCAAGATAAACAGAAACTAGAAAGATCCCTAAGCCCTGACTGAGATCCTTGAAAGGTGGTCTCGAAATACTAGCTAGGCTAGGTTTGCAAGACAAACAAAACATAAACCAGACAGACAATAAATGCAAGCATACAAATTCCAAAGCACGGTACAGTACAGGGGACAGACAGAAGAGAGATCCAGATACAAGAGCCAAAAGGTCATACACGGAATATCATTCTAGAGGGGTCAGGCAAGAGAGGGATCCTAAATACATGAGCCAGAGGTCGTACACAGCAAATATAAGTAAACCAGCAATACAGGGACTAGGTATGAAAGCCTATCCTGGTCCAAGGATCAAGGGGAGTCCTGGTCGTACTTATAGGGCAGAACAGGTCATGTGACCGCAGGCCAATCAGCCCAACATATGGCCTGCAGGCTGAAAACAAAAATAAACAGGAATCCCTGCTACCACCAGCAGGGGGCAAGGCCAAGACGTGACACACTCAGATCTACCTCTCTACCCCTGATCTCTCTCCCCCTGTCCTTTCAAAAGTCAGTGACTGTTTATCTGGCATCTCCTCCTGGATGGCCTCCCACCACCTAAAGATCAACATGTCAAAGACTAAGCTCCTACTTATTCCTCCCTCCAATGCCTCCCCACCTCCTGACTTCTCTATCACGGTGGAGGGTATCACCATCTCCCCATCAAACCAAGTTCGCTGTCTTGGAGTTACACTTGACTCTGCTCTTTCCTTCATCCCCCACATCCAGTCTCTTTCCTCCTCCTGCCGATACCAACTGCGTAATATTTCCAGAATTCGGCCATTTCTTACCGCTGTCACCACAAAACAACTCATACACGCCCTGGTAATCTCCCGACTCGACTATTGCAATAATCTCTTATCTGGCCTCCCTCTGTCCCGCCTCTCCCCCCTACAATCCATCCTGAACGCCTCCGCCAGGCTAATTCACCTCACCCGTCGCTCTGTCTCTGCCGCTCCCCTCTGCGAGTCCCTTCACTGGCTCCCCATCCACTGCAGAATTAAGTTCAAAATCCTTATCCTTACCTACAAAACCCTCACTAACTCAGCGCCCCACTACCTGTCCTCACTAATCACCAAATACACCCCAGCCCGCTCCCTAAGGTCAAACAGTGACCTGCGCCTAGCTTCTCCCCGCATCACCTCTTCCCATGATAGACTGCAGGATTTCTCACGCGCAGCCCCCACTCTCTGGAACGCTCTCCCTCTTACTGTCAGACTTTCCCCTAACTTCTCTTCCTTCAAACGCTCCCTTAAAACATTCCTATTTAGGGAAGCCTACCACCCAACTCACTGACACAACCATCAATCACTCTCACCTTACAGTCCTCTCCTCCTGTTTTCAACCCCAACCCTCCTAGATTGTGAGTTCCTACGGGAATAGGGCCCTCATCTCCTCCTGTACTGTTTGTCAAATGTTGTTCAATGTATTGTAACCCTGTCTATACTGTGTTTATTGTACAGCGCTGCGGAATATGCTGGCGCTTTATAAATAAAGAATAATAATAATAATAATGTTCTTGTACACCCTTATTTGCTTTCTCCTCTGGTGTCCCCTTACTGGCAACACCAGTTTAGACACTTTACAGGGGGAGGGGAGAAGCTGGCAAAGCTTTGCTTCTCAACCCAACTTTTTCACTGGTGATCTGGGAGGGGGGATTCTATTTGCTGTAGCACGCACCTTCAGAGACGAGTGCCATAGCAAATTCTCTCCCTCCATCTTGGAGCACGGATCCGGGTAAAGGTTTGGCTTGAGGGGTATGCTTTGCCTGGGACCCGCCAAGGCTTCAGGTGGTCCTGAGACAGGAATGGCTCAGAAGTTAGCTGCCATCTTATATATTGGCATCCATTTTGTATAGAGCCAGGGTCCTAGTCATTGTACATAGAGAATATTAACTGCTTTTAGAAGAGTTTGCATAGGTGCTTGCATTCCAGATAGTTTTTATGTAGCAATTAGAAGAGGAATTTAGCCAGAATAAACAGAGGTGCCAAAAGATACCAATTTAGTTCCACCAGAGGCCAAAGAAGTCCCAGGCTGGGGTAGGACGAGAACAAAGGACTCCCTGAGTCCAGCTGGATTCTTATCAGTCCTAGCAGGAACAGGCCCTCTGGGGGATGATCTAGCTAGCTTCTAAATCATTTAACTGTCCTAATTGTATAAGAAAATGGCTAATTGTGGATAGGGCTGTGCAATTAATCACAATTGCAAAAAAATCGCGATTTAAGCACATGCAATTTCTAAATCGCATAAGGCTGCAATTTTATCTATTCATTTTATCGTCTCCCTGTAAGCTTCCGGCAGCATGGAGCTTTGGGCGCTCGCAGGGGGAACCACGTGTACAGCCGTGTTCTCGCTGCTCGTCACGTGGTTCCCCCAGGCGAGCACCCAAGCTCCATGCCTCCGGAAGCTGCACAG
Organism: Leptobrachium leishanense; assembly: GCA_009667805.1. Classification (NCBI taxonomy): domain Eukaryota; kingdom Metazoa; phylum Chordata; class Amphibia; order Anura; family Megophryidae; genus Leptobrachium; species Leptobrachium leishanense. The sequence goes on from CM019071.1 coordinate 123,165,015, forward strand.
GGAGCCGAACACGCGGCGCAAAGAGATGAGCTGGGGCAGTATCCATGTGCTGGGGCAGTATCTATGTGCTGGGGCAGTATCCATGAGCTGGGGGCAATATCCATGTGCTGGGGCAGTATCCATGTGCTGGGGCATATCCATGAGCTGGGGCATATCCATGAGCTGGGGCAGTATCCATGTGCTGGGGCAGTATATCCATGTGCTGGGGCAGTATATCCATGTGCTGGGGCAGTATACCATGAGCTGGGGCATATCCATGAGCTGGGGCAGTACCCATGTGTGAGCTGGGGCAGTATCCATGAGCTGGGGCAGTATCCATGAGCTGGGGCAGTATATCCATGTGCTGGGGCAGTATCCATGTGTGAGCTGGGACAGTATCCACGAGCTGGGGCAGTATCCATGAGCTGGCAGGGCCGGATTAAAATAGGGGCTGATGGAGCAGCAGCTCCAGGCCCATGCCCCAGAATAGGCCCAGAGAAAGGATAACTATGTCTGCATTTGGACCCCGGTTACTCCAACTTCATAGCAGCTACAGGGTCATGTTTGGTATCATTGGAAAGGCCAGGGCATGGCCTTTCCAATGATACCAAACATGACCAGGTTTTATGTAACAATAAAAATAAAATTATAAATATTTTTTCTAACACAGCAATATTTTTCAATTTACAGTTATAAACTGAACAATGATGCTGCACTAACTCACCATCTCAATTCTCATGTCACCAAGTGTGGAGGCGATGGCACAATCCATTATTACAAATTGTTACATCAAAAACCTAAATTCCGCACAGCAGCAAAGAGCTCTGGGGGAGGGGGTGGACTTCGGAACCCTGTGTCACTGATCTTTACACCTCACAAGGTCAAGTGAGGCATCATTGGACAGGTCAGAGTCTAAACGTGACCATGTAAAATCTAAAAGAAAAGAACCTTAAAAAAAAATATTTATATATTTTTAGTTCCAAAGCGATGGCATTGTCCATTTGTCACATATAAAATGAGCAATACCACTGCCATTACTCACCTTCTCATTTCCCACGCTGGGAGCAAGTTCAGTATTTTATATACAGTCATATTATTCATAAAACACCATCCTCCAAAACACAAGGGAAATTGTATATTTTCTCTGTAGAATATGTAATAATTTATATTCTTACAAATACAGTATATAACCACAAAGGTTTGGATGATAAAATTTGAAAAAAAAAAAATTTCATACATTGAAATCTGAATGCAAATTTCCTCACAGTATCTATCTGCTTAGATCTACCCGTATCTGCACTATTAAATAAGCTAAAATATGTTTTCATTTCACTAAATTCCAAAAAAGTCCACCAAAATCTTCAGCTCCAGGCCCATAGAGATCTTAATCCGGCCCTGTGAGCTGGGGGCAATATCCATGAGCTGGGGCAGTATATCCATGTGCTGGGGCAGTATATCCATGTGCTGGGGCAGTATATCCATGTGCTGGGGCAGTATATCCATGAGCTGGGGCAGTATATCCATGTGCTGGGGCAGTATATCCATGTGCTGGGGCAGTATATCCATGTGCTGGGGCAGTATATCCATGTGCTGGGGCAGTATATCCATGAGCTGGGGCAGTATATCCATGTGCTGGGGCAGTATCCATGTGTGAGCTGGGGCAGTATCCATGAGCTGGGGCAGTATCCATAAACTGGGGCAATATCCATAAGCTGGGGCAGTATCCATGTGTGAGCTGGGGCAGTATCCATGTGCTGGGGCAGTATCCATTTGCTAATCGCAAATAAAATCGCAATATTCATTCAAAAAATCGCAATATGATTATTTTGTCCATATTGCACAGCCCTAATTGTGGAATGTCTTTGTGTCCAAACATGGGGAAGGCACATTTGCCCAGGGGAGGGCAAGTTTGCCCAGGGGAGGGCACCTGGGATGTACCTTTTTACAAATCAATGTATGAGAATTGTATCTCTGTCTTGAAGACCTCACTCAAGCTTTGCGATACATTCCAGCTTGAGTCTGACGTCATAATAAAGAATGCTTTTCCTGCCATTGACTTGTGTCCGGCCTGTCATTGACCGCACCGTGCCGACCTTTCTCCCGACAGAACAAAAGTGGTTTCCGGTAAGAGTCCTACCCTTGGTGCTGCCAGAAGCTGGACACCAAAGGGAAACAAAGGGGGTGGGGATGCAGGGACACGATTATTAAAATTTCCAGGGTAGGGAATGTTTGTGTACAGTGAGTATGAGGGAGTTTGGGGTGAAAGGGGCGTATTTGTGGATGAAAGGAGCTGATTTGGGGGTGAATGAGGTATATTTATTGTTTGGGATGAAAGGGATTGAAGTGGGATGTGCAGGGTGAAAGGGAAAGACATGTATATGTGTATGAGTGTCTGTGACCGAGCATATACACGTGAGCAGAAAAAATATTTTCCTAGGCTCTGCGTGCACTGGCGACTGAATACCCTGGCCATGTGGCCTCTTCTCTGGCCCTGGGGGTTCCCTGCTAGGTCTCCCCAGATGGGCTAGAAATGCCTTATCTTTATGGACTCTGTCTCCAGTTCCCCCCCTCCACTTTTTCCTCCCATATCCCCGCCCGCATCCAACCCTTCCATTCAGCAGTGATGCAGATTTTTATTATTATCTTGGGGGTACGCTTGATGTTTGTGGGGATGTCTTTACCGACTTTATAGCCCTCTCTGTTGTCTTTATTAAATTTTCATGCTTATTGTTCGGCATTTATACGCATATTCTTTTCTAAAATAAAGAATTAAAAAATATATATATATTTTGCCATGCAGTGCTAGAGTGTTCAGGTATGGCTTGATGAAGAAAGGGCGGCAACCCTCTATAATGTCCTGTAATGGCTCTGGTAAATTTACAACAGCTCTTGTTAAATTAACACCAGCCTTGGAATAGGTCCCATGTTGTTAAGTTTAAAACTTGGCTGCTAAGGACGCGCTCAGTGCTTCCAGCCAAGTGGTTACTCCTGATGGATGTCAGCCAGGCATCCGGGACCCCGCAATGACATTACAGGCATCCCCCCCGCGAGTCCAGGGAAGGTGCCTGAAGGGGAGGGGGAGATCCTTTTGGACCTCTCTCCCTCCCGATCGGCTGGGGGCAGTGCAAAAAGGAAGGCACCGCTTGGAAGGGCACATCCTGCCCTTCCAAGTGGTGGCTGTCTTTAACCCCTTGGGGGCTGGATCGCGATTCGGCACCAACAGGTGCCAGATCGCAGTCCCCTCCGGAGCTGGCCGTCATCTTGGATGTTGGCCAAGACTCTGGGATCTCCCCCTGACAACTGGCGCGATGACGTCAGTGCTGGAGATAACCCCTAGCTACCACCTATGGCAAAACATGACCATGTAAACATCAAACATGACCATGTAAAATGTAAAAGAGATTTAAAAAAAAAACAGTTTGTTTTTTTTGTTTTATTATTGCAGCAATATTGTTCCCATTTCAATTATAATGTGAACAATGATGCTGCACTAACGATTTTTTCTATGAGGGCGTTTGCTAAAAATCATGTAATTTCCTCCCTCAAAAAATTTAACGAGTCCCCGTTTGTAATATTTTTAACAAGCGCACCCCATAGGAAAAACACAACCGCAAAGGCTCGCATGATAAAATATGAAAAAAACAAACACTTTACACACTGTAGATGATTGAAAATTCGAATTTTATTGCATTTTTGTTATAATATACAGACAGGACATGACGTATACATATAATAATGATATATTATGAATCTGCCGAGTCTGCCGGAAAGAATGATATATAATATGTCTGGGTCGTATAATAAAACGTGGCTTCAAATCACGTTTAAACATGATAGAGCAAAAGTGGTAAAAATGAGCTCAGCACAGAGGCTTGAAATGGCTCAGCAGCGAAGGGGTTAAAACAGTTCTAGTTACGTTAACACCAACCTTGGAATAGGGCCCTAATTTTCCAAACCTTTGTAAACTAGGGTGAACTCCATTAGAGAGATAAGTGCAAAACTGCAAACATGTCACATCCCCCCATTCTCACACGTCTATATTATTGTGCTTGCTGTAAACAACGGTAATTACAAATGAACATTTACACAGTTGTAAACTGATTTGACTGTAAAAAATGGAAAATGATTAACAATAATTTATTTTTTAATTAACAATAAAAAAATTATTAAAAATGGAATTGTTTTTTTTCTGTATGGGATAAGAAGACGAAAGAAGGTAAACCCTTTATATTAAATAACTATATGCAAAACAACACCCTTCCATCATCCAGTGATTGCTCCTTGCTCTGATAAACGTGTGCTGCTATTAATATGAATTATCCATATTTATTTGTGCACTTTCCTGTTACATTATTGATGCCCTGCCTGCCCGGTAACAGACATCTACTTCTCGAGGCAATTGTAATGCTGGATGCTTTATTTATAAGGCTGGTTGCTAGGGCCAACTGACCAAACTCGATTATCTCTGTGTTATGACATCACAATCTAGACCGAGATAAACCATGGAGGCTATCTTTTAGTTGTAATGTTGAAGCCTCTCTCACCAATCCATGATTGATTTGTGTGGTTCATGAGTACTAGCTTGCTTGACATACGTGTATTAGTACTGCCGTTGTATTAGTATCTTGTTCTCTTGCACGCTCACCTCAGAAATGATACATCCAGGAAAACATGGCAGATTTGGCAATACCAATTTTCTTAACTCATAAAGTGCAGTTTTGGCACCTGGAATGCAGAGATAGAAGACAGCAAATACAAAAGGGGTTATTCAATAAGAGCCGAACGTGCCACTGAAATGCACTGAATGGTGAATTTAACCATACGGTGCAATTTCATGGCAGTTCCTCTATTCAGTATGCTGTCAATTCGTCAAATACTGGCAAATTTCCAGTGAAATACGGTGCAGTTTGCCTCATATTCCCGGTAGGTTGTAATGGCCTGGGTGTTCGTGGGGGCCAGCCCATGCACTGGGACCCATTGGTCCTCTGGGACGCCAAGTATGCCGCAGTGGGCACCTCTCCTTCATAGCGCCCAGGGGGAATAATCCAACATGGCGTCCAAGGCAGGGACTCTCCTGTTACGCGTCGGGGGCATGGTGAAGGTCCTGAGTGACAACTGAAGGGAAGGCTTCATTCACCAGATGGGAGCCAATGGGAAGGTGACGTGTTTCCATTCAGGGAGGACGTGACCACCTCACCTGTCCTTAAATACCAAGTCCTGATCATTTGGTCAGTGCTACAGCGTCACTTCACTTGCTCTAATGTGCCGTGCCTGCAGCCTCTCTCCAATTGTCTTCACGTGCACCAGTCCCGGATTGTCACTCATTGCTTGTCTGCTGCTTCTCCCGACCCGTTTTCTTTCTCAGCTACTCTCCTTGGATCATCCTTGTCTGTACTTCGTACCAGCGGTGTGTCTGCATATTAGTTCCTTTTCCCCCTTCCCAACCCTGACACCACCATTCTTTCTAATAAAGAATGGCCGTCAGTAAATATATTCCTATGTCACTGTGTCTTGGCAGGCATTGAAGCAAATAAACACAACTCCTTTTCACAAGCATCCCAGATGAGGTCACATTAAGACTAGAAGAGATTTAGTATTGGTTAATAAACAGATAAATCAGTGAGATCAAACACCTACTGAACCTGCTAGACAAAATCTAGTAAAGTAGTTGTGATAATGCCCATAAAGCCATATAGGCATCAACCCAGGAAGCTAGCTAAGGTAATGCTCATGGGGAGAAAATGGCAAAACCCCAGAAATATATCCAAGGTGGGCCTGTACAGATGAAAAGGCAGCAACCAGAAAACTAGCTATGGAAAGTGTAATGTGTGTCATTTGAACTTGGGGTGCATGGACATGGAGGTGTGTTTGGATTTAGGGTGCAGGCCTCTTTCGTGCAGAATGTTTGAGTAATCTGTGATTTGCATGAATGCTATTGTTTATCTCTCTATTGTCTGGTTCATGTGTATCTGCTACCTGTTGAGGATTAACCTGCCAACCTACTTTCTGTCTCATGTGTTTATCCGTTTATATTTGAATAGTTTGTAAATCTGCTGTCTGTAATCTGTTATCATCCCAATTCCCATTGTCTTGACTCTTTTAGAAATGTTATGTACTATTTAATTTAATTGTCTGTCCCTACTGTAATTAGGTTTCACATTCCAAGCATAAATGTCTGTCCAATTATCTGTTTCAGTCTAATTAGGTCCCCCAACATTTTCTGGGGGGGGTTTTGTGTATGTAAGTGACCCATGTGTGACCGTATAAATGTATGCGTGTCCCCCTGATTAAAAGAGTTCCATTCTAACCCTGAAAGACCTCAGATCTACAGCCTCGTCTTATTTCTGGGGGATGCTAGTGGGCTCTCTATATGTGTCCCGGTCCTTAGTAGGGATGAGCTGTTCGGTTCGGAGTTCGCATCGAACATCGCCTGTTCGCATGTTCGCGAACTACGAACATTGCCGCGTGTTCGCCCACAATGCACCACAATGGACCACAATGCACTTTTCCACTGGCCTGAAGCTTGTAATTGGCTACAGCCTTGCACCTGACCACAGGTCAGGTGCAAGACAGGTTCAAGACTATGCCAATCACGGCTCAGAGTCCTGATTGGGCAAATTTTGCCCAATCATGGGCTCAAAGAGCTAAGTCCCGCAGCACACTATATAAGGTTTCACACAGTGCTTCAGCGCGCGTTTGAGAGGAGATTGTTGTTGTGTTAGTGTGTGTTCTCACTGCCAGTCTGCCACCAGCTACTGGGGGGGGGGGGTCTCATTTCTACAAAATATCTCTGAATTGTTCTAATTTGTGTGTTCTCACTGACACCCAGTATTTTGGGGGTCAGTAATTGCTACAAAATATTTGGGAATTGAGGTAATGTGTGTCTTGTCACTGCCAGTGCCACGCAATATTTTGGGGGTCAGTAATTTCTACAAAATATCTGGGAATTGAGGTAATTTGTGTCTTGTCACTGCCATGCAGTATTTAGGGGGTCAGTAATTGCTATAAAATATATGGGAATTGAGGTAATGTGTGTCTTGTCACTGCCAGTGCCACGCAGTATTTTGGGGGTCAGTAATTTCTACAAAATATTTTGGAATTGAGGTAATCTGTGTCTTGTCACTGCCAGTGCCACGCAATATTTTGGGGGTCAGTAATTTCTACAAAATATTTGGCAATTGAGGTAATCTTTGTCTTGTCACTGCCACCAGCAACTCTTTTGGGGGATCAGTAATTTCTACAAAATATTTGGGAATTGAGGTAATCTTTGTCTTGTCACTGCCACCAGCAACTATTTTGGGGGTCAGTAATTTCTCCAAAATATCTGGGAATTGAGGTAATCTGTGTCTTGTCACTGTCAGTGCCACGCAGTATTTTGGGGGTCAGTAATTTCTACAAAATATTTGGGAATTCAGGTGATCTGTGTCTTGTCACTGCCACCCAGTATTTTGGGGGTCAGTAATTTCTACAAAATATTTTGGAATTGAGGTAATCTGTGTCTTGTCACTGCCAGTGCCACGCAATATTTTGGGGGTCAGTCATTTCTACAAAATATTTGGGAATTGAGGTAATCTTTGTCTTGTCACTGCCTCCAGAAACTATTTTGGGGGTCAGTAATTTCTCCAAAATATCTGGGAATTGAGGTAATCTTTGTCTTGTCACTGCCACACAGTATTTTGGGGGTCAGTCATTTCTACAAAATATTTGGGAATTGAGGTAATCTGTGTGTTCTCACTGGCTGCCACCAAGTATTTTGGGGGATCAGTAATTTTTCCAAAATATCTGGGAATTGAGGTAATCTGTGTCTTGTCACTGCCACCCAGAATTTTGGGGGTTCAGTAATTTCTCCAAAATTTCTGGGAATTTTTCTAATCTGTGTCTTGTCACTGCCACCCATCAGGGGGTCTCACTGATTTATAGTAGGTTTCTGAGACTTGTAATCTGTGTCTTCTCACTGCCAGCTATCAGGGGGTCCCACATACTTCTAGCAGATTTCTGGGAATTGTAATCTGTGTCTTGTCACTGTTGGGAGCTATCAGGGGGTCCTATCAGGGGGTCTCACTGACTTGTAGCAGATTTCTGGGAATTGTAATTTGTGTCTTGTCACTGGCACCCATCAGGGGGTCTCGCTGATTTATAGGAGATTTCTGGGAATTGTAATCTGTGTCTTGTCACTGGCTGCCAGCTATCAGGGTGTCTCACTGAGTTATACCAGTGTTCTGGAAATCTTTAATCTTTATACAAGAGTTGAATCAGTGTTCTGTATATATTTAATCTATATATCACTCACCATGTCAGAAAGACCAAAAAGGACAGGCAGACGTTCCCAGACACAGATAAGAGGGCAAGCAGCCTCTTTGTCGGGAGGCTGTGCCTCTGGTCGTGGTGGACGTGGTGCATCCTCTGCAGGGGCACGCTTGTCCGTCCTAACTGGTGCTGGCCGTCTTAAGCAGCAGCAACATACAGAGGATTTGGTGGATTGGCTAACCAGGCCATCCTCATCCTCCGAGTCCTCTGCCAGCCAGGCTTGTAGTGCTTTACAGTCCACCTCAGCTGCCAAAGCATCTAATGCAGCCTTCATGTCCACAGCTACTCCTGCCATAGCCTCGCTATCACACACGGAGGAGTCAGCTATATTGTTTGACTACAATGACAGTGACATGCTGCTTGAGGATGCGCAGCAAGTACAGTGCTCTGATTCAATCTCTGAGGTTGAGGAAGGGAGTATAATCAACCTAGAGGAAGGGGGTGCCAGTGATGACACACAAATAACTGGCACTTATGTTGCCCCAGCAGCTGCAGCATACTGCCATGTTGGCTCCAGTGACAAGGAGATAGGGGGTGATGACAATGATGATGAGGTCACTGACTCCACCTGGGTGCCTGATCGAACAGAGGAGTCAAGTGAGGAGGAGGAGCCACAACAAACACGAGGCACAACATCCTCTATGACCAACCGTAGCAGTAGCCAGTCCAAGGCATCAGATGTCAGAGCTGCTCAGGTGCAGAGCGCTGTTGTCTGAAAGCACACATCCAGGAACTCTGCTGTCTGGGAGTTCTTTAAGAATGTGCTGCAGACCCCACCATTGCTATTTGTAATCTATGTCAGATGAGGCTCAAGCCTGGGAAAGACACCGGACGCTTGGGTACCACGTGCTTGAGGCGATATATGACCACCTGCCACGCATCACGTTGGCGCAAAACTTTGCGTAGGTCCTCCTCCTCATCTGTCTCTACCCCCACTGTATGTCCTGCCATGTCATTGCCTGCTACAACCTCCACTGACAGGGATGATGCTACAGTAATGGATGTACCAGGTCCTTCCTCACAATGTGACAGCATCCCATCAGCTGAAGATTTACGCAGTCAGATTACGTTGCCCCAGTTGCTGCAGCGTAAGAAAAAGTATAGTCCCAACCATCCCCAAGCACAGCGTCTAAATGCCAGCTTAGCAAAATTACTCGCATTGCAGCTGCTGCCTTTCCAGCTGGTGGGCTCTGCTCAGTTCCGTGAATTTGCTGAATGTGCTGTACCACAGTGGCATGTTCCAAAATGCCATTACTTTTCACGGAAGGCCATTCCAGCACTATACAGTTGTGTTCAAAATTATTCAACCCTCACTGAAATTGAGTGTTTTGGCCAGTTTGACATTGATTTTGATCATTCAGTCATCTTGCTTACAATTAAATCAAAGAGGCACGTGTAGGTCAGACAAATATAACATAACATTTATAATGAAATAACCACAAATGTCTTTTCTGTGCTCACATCATTATCAGTTTTATTCAACCCCCAAGTGACATTCAATCTTAGTACTTAGTACAACATCCTTTTACAGTTATAACAGCTTTTAAACGTGAAGCATAGCTTGACACAAGTGTCTTGCAGCGATCTACGGGTATCTTCGCCCATTCGTCATGGGCAAAAGCCTCCAGTTCAGTCACATTCTTAGGCTTGCGCACTGCAACTGCTTTCTTTAAATCCCACCAGAGGTTCTCAATCGGATTTAAGTCAGGTGACTGCGATGGCCACTCCAAAATGTTCCAGCCTTTAATCTGCAACCATGCTCTAGTGGACTTGGAGGTATGCTTGGGATCATTGTCCTGTTGAAAGGTCCAACGTCTCCCAAGCCTCAGGTTTGTGATGGACTGCATCACATTGTCATCCAATATCTCCTGGTACTGAAGAGAATTCATGGTACCTTGCACACGCTGAAGCTTCCCTGTACCTGCAGAAGCAAAACAGCCCCAAAGCATGATTGACCCCCCACCATGCTTCACAGTAGGCAAGGTGTTCTTTTCTTCATAGGCCTTGTTCTTCCTCCTCCAAACATGGCGTTGATCCATGGGCCCAAACAGTTCTAATTTTGTTTCATCAGTCCACAGAACACTATCCCAAAACCTCTGTGGTTTGTCCACATGACTCTTGGCATACTGCAGTCAACTCTTCTGATTCTTTGGAGACAGCAAGGGGGTGCGCCTGGGAGTTCTGGCATGGAGGCCTTCATTATGCAGTGTGCGCCGTATTGTCTGAGCTGAAACTTCAGTACCCACATCTGACAAATCTTTTCTCAGTTCCTCAGCAGTCAAACGGGGACTTTTCTCCACTCTACGCTTCAGGTAGCGCACAGCAGTCGAAGTCAGCATCTTCTTTCTGCCACGACCAGGTAGCGTTTCAACAGTGCCCTTTCCCTTGTATTTGCGAATGATGCTTCCTATGGTCTCTCTTGGTATGTTTAACATCTTTGCAATCTTCTTATAGCCATTGCCCTTCCTGTGAAGAGTAATCACCTCTTCTCTTGTCTTCCTGGACCATTCTCTTGACTTCACCACGTTTGTAACCACACCAGTAAATGTCTAGAAGGAGCTGAGTATCACAGTCATTTTAAAGCTGCCTAATTGGTGCTTATTATGCTTTATTGCTGCTCCATGACATCCACAGGTGTTTTCAATACCTGATTGAAAACACTTGAATGAACCTCTGTTCTTCAGAGTGGTAGTCTTTAAGGGGTTGAATAATTGTGTCAATGAAGAATTCACAAAAGAAACATTTACTACTGTATTACAAAACCAATTGATGTCATTTTAGTTGCATATGGTTCTTTAAAAAGTCCTTGTAGGATTTCATTCTGAATACAATTACAAATGTACACTAAATTCCCTAAAACCCTTTACAGCATTGGGGGTTGAATAATTTTGAACACAACTGTACCAGTACCTGGAAGACAATGTTATCGAGTCATTGGGAAAGGCAGTCAGCAGCAAGGTGCATGTGACTTTAGACACGTGGTCCAGCAAACATGGACTGGGTCGTTACATTTCCTTCACAGCACACTGGGTAACTCTGATTGCAGCTGGGAGGGATTCAAGACGGGGCTCTGTGCTGGAGCTTGTTCATCCACCACGCCTCCAGAAAGCTGCTTGTATGAGGTATGTCTGCTCCACCACCACCTCTCCCTCTTCCTCCTCCTCCTGTGTCTCTGGCGAAGTGGCAGTTAAACCGATGCTGGACAGGGGCTACACAATGGCTCAAGCAAAAAGATGCCATACTGTGCTTGAGCTGGTTTGTTTAGGGGACAGGAGCCACACCGGGCCAGAAATTCTGTCAGTTCTGCAGGGGCAGGTGCAGAGATGGTTAACACCACGCCAGCTTCAGCTGGGAATGGTCGTCTGTGATAATGGCAGCAACCTTCTCTCCGCCCTACGCCTTGGTAAGTTGATGCATGTACCATGCCTAGCACACGTCCTAAATCTGGTGGTACAGCGTTTCGTAACCAGGTACCCAGGGCTGTCAGAGCTTCTCAGCCAGGCCAGAAAAGTCTGCAGCCACTTCAGATGGTCATTCCCAGCAAGTGTTCGCCTGGCAGAAATTCAAAGAGAATTCCACCTTCCCACAAACCGTCTGATCTGTGACATGCCCACCAGGTGGAACTCGACATTAGCCATGCTGCAGCGTCTGCACAAGCAGCAGAGGGCCATCAACGAGTACCTGTGTGAGTATGGCACAAGGACAGGTTCAGGTCAACTTGGTTCCCCCCCCGCAGTGGCTGATGATCAAGGATGCATGCACTGTACTGTCACCATTTGAGGAGGCAACAAGGATGGTGAGCAGGGACAGTGCATGCATCAGTGACACAATTCCTTTAGTGTTCATGCTGGAGCACACTCTGCGGGGAATTATAGATGTGGCTCTAGAGGCAGAGCAGCGGGAGGAAGAGGAGGCCTTCCCTAGCTCTGAAGGCCCCAGTCTTTCCGCAGACAGCATTCCAGCAGGTCCTCCTCAGATCAGACAGGAGGAGAATGAGGAGGAGGAATATTTAAGTAGTGGGGGCATTAAAGGTGGGGATTCCTCAAGGGAGGGTTTTGTGTACCCAGAAACACAAAACACAAGGACTAGTACGTGGCTGGGAGGAGGAAGTGCACGATGGGGTCATCCTCCTCATTGACCAGGAAGACTCGGAAGCTAATGCCACCTCCAACCTACGCTGCATGGGCTCCCTTATCCTGCAAAGCCTGCTAAAAGACCCCAGGATTCGTGCTATCAAGGAGAGGGTTCATTACTGGTTGGCAAGCCTTCTTGATCCACGATACAAGGGTAAAGTTGCAGAGCTCATCCTGCCCACACAGAGGGAGCATAGGATGAAAAAACACGAGGACGCTCTAAAGCGACACTTGTGTAACACCTTTCCAGGCACTGGTAGGTTACCGAGTGATGACACACGTGCTTCTGAGGCTGCGGATGATCAGAGGAATAGTGGTGAAGGCTGGGGCCGCTTGACTGATGCCTTTTTAAAAAATTTTAGTCCACGACTGTCAGGATCACCACGCTCTGGCCCCTGTCACTCACGCTACCCTGCACCATGAACAATGCACGTTCCTGAAACCTTCTGTATGTTCCCGGCATCCTAGCCCTAGTTCCTCACCTGACCACACCTTCCCCTGATTTCCTGTATATCAGTAAGCTACGCCCTCCAGACTTGACTTCCACATTGAAGTTAGTGACTGCATTCCTGTTTCAACTGAGCTCCCTGATACCTCTCGCCATTCGATTGATTTCGCTGCCAAAGATTCCAAGGACCTTCTGTTATTTATCTGGACTTTCATTGCCTTCACAAACCGGTACCCTCCATCCTGCTCCCCCTCTGCCCCCATCTAAGACTCCCCGTGTACCAGACCCCTTGCTGAACCCTGACGATTCTTTTGCCTATACCTCGCCTGTTTCCATGCTACAGTGTTTGTTTCCAATAAACACTCTTGGTTATTCAGAATCTGCCTCCATCACTGCATCCTGGGCTCACAACCTCAACCTGCTACACCACCCGCAGTCTACACGTGACAGAATGTGGAAGTCAAGACCCTGTGAGCCCGCAGTGATCCATTCTTTGGTGGAGAGCTTGGCAGGTGCCTTTCTAAAGACCCAGCAGTATCTGGACTCTCTGCTTGATTACACGCAGCAAAACCCAAGGGGCACCTCATCTAAGGTGCACATTCCTGCTACAGAGGGAGCCAGAGGACCGCTGACCCCAGAAGAAAAGGCAAGGAGGAGGGCGCTAGACCTCTGCTTCTACTGCGGGGCCCCTTGCATCGAATATCGGCCTGCCCATTGCGCCCACCTAAGCCAGGTACAAAATGTTTCCATGCTCCTGTAAAGCCTATTTGTACCAAGCCTGCACCTGTCAAAACCACAAGGTTGATGGTTAAACCAGTGCCCACCCAGCCAAAAATAACTGCACCCACTAACAAGCCCATAAAGCCTTCGTTGGGGAAGTCGGTGCCTGCCCTGCAGAAAAAGACTTCATCCGCTATCAAGCAAAAAAGGCAAGCACCCAAAGAAAAACCCCTATCTCCGCCTACTCCCAGAAGAAGCCTGGTAATCAAGCCTCCTGCACCTAAGCGTGCCCCTGCTTCCAGGAAACCTGAGCCAAGAGCTATCAGATTCTCTGCACGCAGAGACCAGGTTACCCAGGAGGCTTCTTCTGAGGGGTCAGACCAGGAAACCCCTATGGAGTGCACTGAACCGGAGTCGGACCCTGAAATGCCCATGGAGCAGGAATCCATAGACGCCGAGCCAGCCATACCAATGGATATCGAGCCTAGCCAACACCTCATGGTTGGTGTTGCCAGAACCCCAGAACCCAGCCCGCTACCTCCATGCTGTACATATGCCTCAAATGGGACTGTCGTTCGTAAAGAGGACCTGGAGGTCTTCGAACTGGCCCTGAGACTTCGGGAAGCCGCTCCTCTTGGGCACACAGTGCCACCTTCACCACGTCCTTCTGATGAATCGGAGTCAGAAGAGGAAGACGCCGATGCTGGTTTGGACCTGCCCAGACAGACTGCACGCCGCACCCAGGGACCCCCAGGTCAGCATAAGGGGTATGTTGGTGTCGCAGGATCTGTCTGTCGCCCGGCTGGAATGCTTCACCGTACCACTGTACCCCGCTATTTACTGGAGACAGACTACAATCCCTTCAGTGGCTCCTCTGGTGAATCAGACCTTGAAGGGGAATCAAGCGAGAATTGCCCCTCCATAAGCCCGGCTACCTATCTGTGCCATGCAGTGGCCAACTTCAGAACTCCAGCTACTAAGACCATCTCGAGTGCACCATGCCAGAGATCTGCCTTCATTGGTGCCCTCTTCTCCATGACACCCACCGTTCGGTTGTCTGTGAAACCAAAACCCCAAGAGCTGGAGACGCACCCATGCCTCCTGGAATTGGAGGTTGAACAAAAGTCAAAAGTTACTGCCCTGCATCCCGCAGGATCTACAGAACTCGCTGACCTGCAACCCGCAGAGGTCCAAGAGCCGTGCTGTACCGAGGTCCAGGTCCAAGAGCCGTGCTGTACCGAGGTCCAGGTCCAAGAGCCGTGCTGTACCGAGGTCCAGGTCCAAGAGCCGTGCTGTACCGAGGTCCAGGCTCAGACTGCTGCCCTGCACATCGCAGATTCTCCAGCCGCTGCTGCCCTGCACATCGCAGATTCTCCAGCCGCTGCTGCCCTGCACATCGCAGATTCTCCAGCCGCTGCTGCCCTGCACATCGCAGATTCTCCAGCCGCTGCTGCCCTGCACATCGCAGATTCTCCAGCCGCTGCTGCCCTGCACATCGCAGATTCTCCAGCCGCTGCTGCCCTGCACATCGCAGATTCTCCAGCCGCTGCTGCCCTGCACATCGCAGATTCTCCAGCCGCTGCTGCCCTGCACATCGCAGATTCTCCAGCCGCTGCTGCCCTGCACATCGCAGATTCTCCAGCCGCTGCTGCCCTGCACATCGCAGATTCTCCAGCCGTTGCTGCCCAGCATCCAGCAGGATCTCCTGAGGTCGCTGCCCAGCATCCAGCAGGATCTCCTGAGGTCGCTGCCCAGCATCCAGCAGGATCTCCTGAGGTCGCTGCCAAGCATCCAGCAGGATCTCCTGAGGTCGCTGCCAAGCATCCAGCAGGATCTCCTGAGGTCGCTGCCAAGCATCCAGCAGGATCTCCTGAGGTCGCTGCCAAGCATCCAGCAGGATCTCCTGAGGTCGCTGCCAAGCATCCAGCAGGATCTCCTGAGGTCGCTGCCAAACATCCAACAGGATCTCGAGAGGTCGCTGCCCTGCAACCTGCAGGATCTCGAGAGGTCGCTGTCCCGCATCCAACAGGATCTCGAGAGGTCGCTGCCCAGCATCCAGCAGGATCTCCTGAGGTCGCTGCCCAGCATCCAGCAGGATCTCCTGAGGTGTCGTCGCCACGGGGCCGTCGACGTCGCCGTAAGGCCAAGTCACTCATCGCTGCCGCAGAACCTTGCAGTGCCAAGGAGGTCGCCGCCGCAGAGCCTTGCCGTGCCAAGGAGGTCGCCGCCGCAGAGCCTTGCCGTGCCAAGGAGGTCACCGCCGCAGAGCCTTGCCGTGCCAAGGAGGTCGCCGCCGCAGAGCCTTGCCGTGCCAAGGAGGTCGCCGCCGCAGAGCCTTGCAGTGCCAAGGAGGTCGCCGCTGCAGAGCCGTGCAGTGCCAAGGAGGTCGCCAAGGGCGCTGCCCCTCCGCACTTCGCCAAGGGCGCTGCCCCACCGCTCCTCGCCAAGGGCGCTGCCCCTCCGCACCTCGCCAAGGGCGCTGCCCCACCGTGCCCAGTCTATGTTCAGACGGCATTTTCTGTTATGGCGATTGACCCTGCTGAACACCGGACGCCAAGAAGAACCCCACTTTTTTCCTTGACCACAGATGGGAAGATTGTGAAAACCGTGGATCTTCCAGCCCACGAGCGGGCTTTAGCCGTCCGGGGGTCGGCTCTTAAGGGGGGTGTAATGTCAGGATCACCACGCTCTGGCCCCTGTCACTCACGCTACCCTGCACCATGAACAATGCACGTTCCTGAAACCTTCTGTATGTTCCCGGCATCCTAGCCCTAGTTCCTCACCTGACCACACCTTCCCCTGATTTTCCCTGTATATCAGTAAGCTACGCCCTCCAGACTTGACTTCCACATTGAAGTTAGTGACTGCATTCCTGTTTCAACTGAGCTCCCTGATACCTCTCGCCATTCGATTGATTTCGCTGCCAAAGACTCCAAGGACCTTCTGTTATTTATCTGGACTTTCATTGCCTTCACAAACCGGTACCCTCCATCCTGCTCCCCCTCTGCCCCCCATCTAAGACTCCCCGTGTACCAGACCCCTTGCTGAACCCTGACGATTCTTTTGCCTATACCTCGCCTGTTTCCATGCTACAGTGTTTGTTTCCAATAAACACTCTTGGTTATTCAGAATCTGCCTCCATCACTGCATCCTGGGCTCACAACCTCAACCTGCTACACCACCCGCAGTCTACACGTGACAACGACGCCCAGGGACGTCAAATGTAGGCACCCATTGCCAGCGTCTTCACCATATGGTGCAGGACTACCTAGGGGCAAGGGCAGACCTGGATACCTTTCCAGCAGATAATCCACTGGTTTACTGGGTGTTGAGATTGGATCACTGGCCAGAATTAGCCAATATGCTATGCAGCTACTAGGTTGCCCTTCATCTAGCGTGCTTTCTGAAAGGACGTTCAGTGCCGCTGGAGATTTTGTCACAGACAAAAGAGTGCGTCTGTCCACCGACTCTGTAGACTGGCTGACATTTATAAAAATGAATCAGTCCTGGATCAGCAGCTATCAATCCCCTGATGCTGACGTAACGGAATAGATCGGGGATGTCTTCTGCATTCACAAAACCTCCAGCACTGAACTCTTCCACAATACCACAAAAGGGTTACGGTGTGAAGGCACTTGCTGCCATGAAAGGCACAATATTTGGCTGCACTGACGCCTGTGCCACATTTATATCATTTTAATTTTTTGAACCGCAGGGTCCAACCCTGCACTCTTCCACAATACCACAAAAGGGTTACGGTGTGAAGGCACTTGCTGCCATGAAAGGCACAATATTTGGCTGCACTGATGCCTTTACCAGATTCATATCTTTTTAATATAGGACCGCATGGTCCACCCCTGCACTCTTCCACAATACCACAGAGGGGTTACGGTGTGACGGCAATGTTGCCGACGCTAAAGGCCCAATTTTAAAACACCTATTGTTACTTTCATCCAAAGCCTGCATAAATTTCACCATAATTTAGGCAAAAAATCACTAAACATTTTCTGCGCGTCCTAAAATGTCTTTTCATACAGGCTGCCGCCCCAAAGCAGTTGTTTATGAATAGATTAAAGGAAAAGCATTTACCGTCATTTGTTTTTAAATGTTTCTATACATCCTAGAAATCTGCCACTTCACGGGCAGGTTATGGGGACCTCCTAGGCATGATATTTGAAGGAATTTTTTCGTTTTTATTTTTAACCCTTATTTCATGGAAAACTCCCTGTCCCTTTAACCCTTTCGCTGCGGAGGACGCGCTCAGCGCGTCCACCCGCAGGTAACGTTCCTTGCGGTGGACGCGCTGAGCACGTCCTCCCTTTGGGGCCAGCGTTCGGCTGGGTTCCGGGCGATCGCTGGCCCCCCCGGTGCGGGCTGACATCCTCGATGTCAGCCCAGCACCCGGAACCGCCGCTGGCCTAATTAGGTGTCATCATGGCGGTGTGATGACACCTAATTCAGGCGCCCCCCCCCCGCATGTGCGAAGGAGGTGCCTGAAAGGGAGGGGGGGAGGTCCTTCGGACCTCTCTCCCTCCCGATCGCCGGCATTGCGGGGGTTAATCCAGGCACCGTTTGGAAGGGAACAGCCTGCCCTTCCTAACGGTACCTGGAATTAACCCCATGGGGGCTGGATCACGAATCGGCGCCGAAAAGCGCCGGTTTGTGATCCTTTCCCGGAGCTGGCCGACATCTTGGATGTCGGCCAAGCTTCCGGGAATGCCCCCTGAGGACTGGCGTCATCGTGCATAGCACGATGACGCCAGTTCTGGAGTTAACCCCTAACTGCCACCAATGGTGGAGATAGGGAGTTCCAATGAACCCCTATCTCCCGATCCGTGGCAGTTAGGGGTTAATGTTTGATATTGTTGGATCGGCCAGAGCATGGCCGTTCCAACGATACCAAACATGAGTATGAAAAAAGTTTTAAAAAAAATAAATAAATAAAGATAAAAATAAAAAATATTTTAAAAAAAATTCTAAAAAAAAATAAACAAGTTTTTTTTTCTTTTTTTTGGTTCGTTAATGCAGCAATATTGTTCCCATTTCAATTATAATGTGAACAATGATGCTGCACTAACGATTTTTGTATGCGGTGCGTTTGTTAAAAATCGCGTAATTTCCCCCAAAAAAAAATGTAACGAGACCCCATCTCTAATTTTTTTAACAAGTGCACCCCATACAAAATATAACTGCAATTGCTCGCATGTTAAAATGTGAAAAAAAAACACTTTACACATTGTAAATTATTGATAATTCATATTTTATTGAATTTTTTGTTATAATATACAGACAGGTCATGACGTATACATATAATAATGACATATTATGAATCTGCTGAGTCTGACGGAAAGAACTATATATAATATGTCTGGGTCATATACTAAAATAAGCCTTCAAAACACGTTTAAACATGATGAGCAAAATCGGTAAAAATGACCTCAACACAGAGGCGGGAAAAGCCTCAGCAGCGAAAGGGTTAAAAATGTTTTGTTTTTTTACTTTTTGTCCTTGTTTCCTGTCCCCCAGGGCACTACCCAGACCGCCATACACCTGTTATGGCAAATATCTAGCATATATGCCCTCTTGGAGGGCACTCTAAAAATCGAACTTTGAGTCCCATTGACTTGTATTGAGTTCGTGTTCGAATTCGAACTTTTGAAAAGTTCGAGTTCGAATGCGAACCGAACTCGGGGGGGGGGTGGGGTTGGCGCATCCCTAGTCCTTAGCTTCGTCGGAGGACTGGAGGAAGGCACCGGAGTCTGCCTGGGTAGAACACGGGGGTCCTGCAAGTAAGCAGCATTGGCAGATGTGACCCTGTCTGGGTACAGAGTTCTATATATAGAGAGATATAGAAAAAATGTAACAGAAGAACCAAAACAGTTATCTCATGCATTGCAAGCTGTAGTCAAAACCACACGAACCAAGCACAGACAGAACACTCTTCTGATAAGAATGGCTGCAAATCGACGACTGAACATGGTCTCGGTGGTTTATATCAGCCTACATTGTGATGTCATAACAGAGAGCTAATCGAGTTTGGTCCTAGCAACCAGTGACATAAAAATGCCTAGCAGAAAACCAGTTCCAGACAATATTTATGTGTTGTTTAGCATTACAAGCTCAGAACTGTATTTCTTTGAATTTTTAAACATGCCCTAGCTCGGTGATGGCGAACCTTGGCACTCCAGAGGTTTCTGAACTACGTGTCCTTTGATGCTCTGCCAGGCCTATGTGTGACTAAGCATAAGGGAAGATGTAGAAACAGTAGTTCCGAAACATCTGGGGTACCAAGGTTCGTCATCACTGCCCAAGCTGCATGGTAAATTTCATTTTTCAAGATCTTTTTCATCAGAAATTATACTTATCTGACTGCACCCCATGTAGGTAATTACTGATACTATGGGTCTGACTCCAACTGAGCCGTTAGTAGCAGCTTGCAAATGAATAACTTGTGCGCAAGCCTGTTATCCATGTGTACCTCTATTCCTACCGACCCGCTGTATTAGCGTTTTGAGCAGGAATATTTTGATGCTGCTCTTACGTACTGGCAGCTGGAGCCAAAGCCCAATTGCACAGATCTGTGGTTAAAAAACATTTCGCAAGTTGTTAGCTGTTCTTAATGTATTTTTGATTGGCGAAAATAAAAAAAAAACACAATAAAATGTCATATCACTCACATTGTTTTTCAATGTTTTTTTTACCACGTGCTGATTTCTGTTAGGTAATGTTTCGCACAATTTTGTTTTGTTATTTTGAGTTGATGTCTGATATTTACATCAGCTGTTTGAAGTAGATGAACAGCGTTGTGGAATATGCTGGCGCTTTATAAAGAATACTAATAAATATAATAATAATACAGGTGAAACTCGAAAAATTAGAATATCGTGTAAAAGTTAATTTATTTCAGTAATGCAACTTAAGAGGTGAAACTAATATATAAGATAGGGTAAAAATAGGGTATCTAGTGGCGCAGTAATTCAGCTAGTTTCTTATGCGGTATCTCAAGGGCTAATTGTATGTGTTATACAATTCAACAGTATATGATACAAAGTGCAATTGTGAATCACAGTGATCTGTGTATTAAACACAATTATAACAGTTGAGGCAAAGTGCAAATGCAACAGTAAAATAAAGTGCAAGTGCAACACTGATGGCAGTACAATGAGGATCTGGCTATAGTGCCCAGTCTAGTTCTTATAAAGGTTTTCAGTCAATATTCGAGAGAGTCTATGATGTTGATATTCCGGTTCCTAAGTGGATGGGTGATGCATCAAAAGTGCTCAGGATTAATGTCAATATTACCCCTTCCACAAACGTAGCAGACTTGCTCTGTTCTTCTAGTGGTCTTGATGGAGCTCCACCGCAGAAGATGTGAATAGGGGAATAAAGAAGGGGGAAATAATAGTGCAGAGATCTTCTATACGTGTGTGTTTCGATTAAGTAAAAAATGCACACTTACAGATTCCAGAGCCTAATTGGATCCAGGCTCTGGAGTGAAACGCCTTGTGCCTAAATATAGGGTGGTCACTGCCCTTCTTTACAGCCCTTCTTTACAAAATCTTCTTACTCCACCTCAGCCGGGGGACACAGGAATAAAAAAGAGACAACGCTCTCATAGCACAATACCAGTCTTGTAATGTTGTGTTAGAGGAGGGAAAGATTACACTCACCAATGCAGGAGCCTTAAGGGTCCAGGCTCAACTGTCGCGCATGCGGAGTTCCTTATCGGTGAACTCACGAACCTCTTTGGCTGCTCACTCTGCACCGGATTGTAGTTTCGTTCGGTGTTTTCAAGTTTGCTTGGCCAGGTCCAAGGGCTGGTGTGTTGTGTTCAAAAACAGATGGAGAGGGACACGGAGAGGAGGAAGTGCTGCTTGACAAGAGGAATACGACATTTGAAGCCCATGTCCAGGATGTGTCTGTGTGGTGGCTCTTGATGCAATGACTCCAGCCTCAGTCCACTCCTTGTGAAAGTCCCCCAACACTTTTGAATGGCCTTTTCCTGACAATCCTCTCCAGGCTGCGGTCATCCCTGCTGCTTGTGCACCTTTTTCTTCCACACTTTTCCCTTCCACATAACTTTCTATTAATGTGCTTTGATACAGCACTTTGGGAACATCCAACTTCTTTTGCAATGACCTTTTGAAGTTTTCCCTCGTAATGAAGGGTGTCAATGATGGTTTTCTGCACAACTGTCAGGTCAGCAGTCTTTCCCATGATTGTGATTCCTACTGAACCAGACTGAGAGACCTTTTAAAGGCTCAGGAACCCTTTGCAGGTGTTATGGCTTAATTAGCTGACTAGAGAGGGACACTTTAGCCTAGAATATTGCACCTTTTCACAATATTTGAATTTTCTGGAGATTGTGGATTTGGGGTTTTCATGAGCTGTAAACCATAATCATCACAATTATGACAAATCACAGCTTGAACTATCTTGCTCTGCATGTAATGAGTCGATCTCATATATTAGTTTCACCTTTTAAGTTGCATTACTGAAATAAATGAACTTTTGCACAATATTCTAATTTTTCGAATTTCACCTGTAGATGACATTCACCTCTTTATCTTTTTAAGATTGTGAAAGGCGAGGCTCTTGCTGTGTCTTGCGTACTCTAAACAGTTGTTAAAGGGACACTACCTCTTACATAAACTGTAACTAGATTACTTGTACATTACAAATAAAACCACATTATAAAACACATGCTGCTATTTTTTTCTTTATTGGAAGTAATTGCATGTAAAAAGGAAAAAATAAAGTAAGGTTTTGATGTGTCATTTCCATTTTGTGTATTTTTCCCATGATGTAACATTCACCAAAAGCTTTGCTTTTGGCTCTTGTTTATTTAATCTTCTTTATTTATTCTTCATTATTTAACCGTTAACGAGGTGGAGAAGGGAATGTTTAGCTAAGGCAGCAGGAGGGTATTGTTCTCAAGACTAATTGAGATAAGAGATGGCAGGTGAAAGAGTTATGACAGGGAGCTTAACTCCTTACTGCTGGGCAGATAAGTATGCGCCACTTCCCTGCTGCCCTGGAGAGCCCCTCCTCTGGCCCACCTACGCAGGTGAAATGCAGGCACGTGTCATTGGCTGCAGGGGGACGGCGCTGCGCGCCAACTGGTGGGTATGCCTGTCGCAACCTATAGACACCAGCGGGGCATGCTATGTGGTGAGGGGCAGTTTACAACACAAAATATCACACAATGGATGCATCTAGTGATACATACAGTTGTGTTCAAAATTATTCAACCCCCACAGAAATTTAGTGTTTTGGCCAGTTTGACATTGATTTTGATCATTCAGTCATCTTGCTTACAATTAAATCAAAGAGGCACGTGTAGGTCAGACAAATATAACATAACATTTATAATGAAATAACCACAAATGTCTTTTCTGTGCTCACATCATTATCAGTTTTATTCAACCCCCAAGTGACATTCAATCTTAGTACTTAGTACAACATCCTTTTACAGTTATAACAGCTTTTAAATGTGAAGCATAGCTTGACACAAGTGTCTTGCAGCGATCTACGGGTATCTTCGCCCATTCGTCATGGGCAAAAGCCTCCAGTTCAGTCACATTCTTAGGCTTGCGCACTGCAACTGCTTTCTCTAAGTCCCACCAGAGGTTCTCAATCGGATTTAAGTCAGGTGACTGCGATGGCCACTCCAAAATGTTCCAGCCTTTAATCTGCAACCATGCTCTAGTGGACTTGGAGGTATGCTTGGGATCATTGTCCTGTTGAAAGGTCCAACGTCTCCCAAGCCTCAGGTTTGTGACGGACTGCATCACATTGTCATCCAATATCTCCTGGTACTGAAGAGAATTCATGGTACCTTGCACACGCTGAAGCTTCCCTGTACCTGCAGAAGCAAAACAGCCCCAAAGCATGATTGACCCCCCGCCATGCTTCACAGTAGGCAAGGTGTTCTTTTCTTCATAGGCCTTGTTCTTCCTCCTCCAAACATAGCGTTGATCCATGGGCCCAAACAGTTCTAATTTTGTTTCATCAGTCCACAGAACACTATCCCAAAACTTCTGTGGTTTGTCCACATGACTTTTGGCATACTGCAGTCGACTCTTCTTATTCTTTGGAGACAGCAAGGGGGTGCGCTTGGGAGTTCTGGCATGGAGGCCTTCATTACGCAGTGTGCGCCGTATTGTCTGAGCTTAAACTTCAGTACCCACATCTGACAAATCTTTTCTTAGTTCCTCAGCAGTCACACGGGGACTTTTCTCCACTCTACGCTTCAGGTAGCGCACAGCAGTCGAAGTCAGCATCTTCTTTCTGCCACGACCAAGTAGCGTTTCAACATTGCCCTTTGCTTTGAATTTGCGAATGATGCTTCCTATGGTCTCTCTTGGTATGTTTAACATCTTTGCAATCTTCTTATAGCCATTGTCCTTCCTGTGAAGAGTAATCACCTCTTCTCTTGTCTTCCTGGACCATTCTCTTGACTTTACCATGTTTGTAACCACACCAGTAAATGTCTAGAAGGAGCTGAGTATCACAGTCATTTTAAAGCTGCCTAATTGGTGCTTATTATGCTTTATTGCTGCTCCATGACATCCACAGGTGTTTTCAATACCTGAATGAAAACACTTGAATGAACCTCTGTTCTTCAGAGTGGTAGTCTTTAAGGGGTTGAATATTTGTGTCAATGAAGAATTCACAAAAGAAACATTTACTACTGTATTACAAAACCAATTGATGTCATTTTAGTTGCATATGGTTCTTTAAAAAGTCCTTGTAGGATTTAATTCTTAATACAATTACAAATGTACACTAAATTCCCTAAAACCCTTTACAGCATTGGGGGTTGAATAATTTTGAACACAACTGTATAAAGTAAAATATTTTCTTAACTAAACATACAAGAGAAAAACAAAGCACATTTAAGATATCAGCAACACCAAATAAACACAATAAGGACATTTCATTTTTTGGTGGTAGTGGTCCTTTAACCTCCCTGGTGGTATTCCCGAGTGTGACTCGGGGGTTAAATTTCACTACCGCTAACGGTAACCCCGAGCCACACTCGGCCGGAATACTTATGTCCTCCTACGCTCCCTCGCTGTCCCCCGCAGTGTGATCGCGGCAACTTGCTTCCTGGGCTTCCTGGTAAGGCTCCATGCGAGTCACACGATGCAGGGGGGCGGGACCAGGCAGCAAACAAAAAAAAAAAGAATATTCCAATGTAAATTTCCAGTAGCATGACCTGCTCATGAATGGCCACTAGGTGGCATTAAAGGATCAGAAACAGACCATACAAACATCGTCAAATATTGCACCCTTGTTTTCTGAATGATTTCAGTGTTTTTGGTTTGATTATATGATTGAATATAATTTCAATGTTCTTGAACCCAGGACAAATTTGAAAACGAGAGAAATCTCAATGCATCCTTCCTGGTAAAATACTTTGCAAATAAATAAATAAATATTAGCATTATTTTGGATAATTATTTTTGGGATAGTAAATTATTATGTCGTGTTTCAAAGTTTATCGGACTCAGTGGGCCATATTAAATACTTGGTGTTAACTTAACCAGAGCTGTTGTAAACTTAAAACCTCCACAGGCTATAATGGCTCTGGGAAGTTTACAACAGCTCTGGTTAAGTTAGCACCAAGTATGTAATATGGCCCCGTGTGTTTACTAGACTCTTGCTTGCATGGATTTCAGTGCGTTATTCCTAATTATTACTGGCGTACTATATGAAAAAAACACGTTTCCTTTAAAAATAAATTGAGGCGCTTTTAGACACAAAATTTTGAAAAAATTACACCGCTAGGGAGGTTAATCATGGTTCGCTGTGGATGTGTCAACAAACAGTTCTGTTCATATAACCAAGTTGTATGTTTCTTGCATATAAGCATATTCAGACCTGGCCACAGAATAGGTTCCATGTGGTAACTTTGCACTATTTTCATTCAGTCTCATAAACCAGCATAAAACAGTCAATGCCATTTGTGCAAACCTGCATGTGATGTCATTTTTGCATTCTGCACTCCAAATTCATATAGAACCACCATCAGCTTTTTAAAAAAGTTTTCAGAACCTGTGATGATTTGCAGACCTTTGTTATGTGCTACCCCTGTTTTGTTGCATGCGAACAGAGGAAGCAGCCAGTCACGTCGCCCTCTGCACCACGGACCCTGAAGTAATTTTAGTATTTTTCAATGTGGTCAACCTGTTCGCTAGTACGCTACCTCGAACATACAGTCAAGTTTAAATCCAGCGTCCAATACGTCATGTCCGCAGTGCAGCGTTTGGCTGAAATGCGACTGATCGTCATGTTCTTCCACAGCAGGCTGACATCTTATTTTTATTATTATTATTTATTAAAGCGCCAACACATTCCGCAGCGCTATACAAGGTGTAATGGGTAAAGACAGGTCAATTCTACAATACATACAGGAGACAGGCAGTGGTGTAGTTAGGTTTTGTGCTGCCCTAGGCCTGACTAAACTCGTGCACCCCCTAATTTAAGTTTGAGGCACCCCTTCCTGTCAAGGGCACACCTCTTCCTGGTTAAACCCCATCCTTCCTCTTTAAGCTCCACCTTTTCCTCTTAGAGCTCCGCCTTTTCCTCTCTTTATATTAAAAGTGGATACCAAGTGCCTACTTGTATATTTTGTATACTATTTCAAATGTATCTATTGAGATAAATAAAATTATGAAATGTTTAAATTCCAGCATTTTTACAAAGAACAGCCACACATGTCAAGTATACTGGATCACAGCCGCTCTAATTGGTTGAACAATAAAATCCACAGAAACGTGCACTGCGTATGAGCGTATCACAGAGCTGCACAGCAATAAAACCCACAGAAACGGGCACTGTGTATGAGCATATCAGAGCTGCACAGCAATAAAACTCACAGTAATGTGCAGTGTGTATGAGCGTATCCCAGAGCTCCAGAGCAATAAAACTCCCAGTAATATGCAGTGTGTATCACAGAATCCACAGCAATAAAACTCCCAGCAATGCAATGTTTGGTGTGCGTCAGCGTATCAGAATCCACAGCAATAAAACTCCCAGCAATGCAATGTGCATTGTGTGTGTCAGCGTATCAGAATCCACAGCAATAAAATTCCTAGCAATGCAATATGCGGTGTGTATGAGTGCATCAGAATCCACTGCAATAAAACTCCCAGCAATGCAATGTGTGCTGTGTGTCAGCGTATCAGAATTCACAGCAATATAACTCCCAGCAATGCAATGTGAGGTGTGTGTCAGCGTATCAGAATCCACTGCAATAAAACTCCCAGCAAACCGAGTGAATATGAGCACACAGCAATTATTTATTCTATATTTACCGGCCTCCGTCCGCGGTAGGGCTGTGTGCAGAGTCAGCAGGGACTCTGTACGGACTCAGCAGGAGGTCCCTATAGGCCACGTTAAGATCGCGGCTGTGCCTGTGCGTGGAGCCATCTTGTCAGCAGAGGGGTGCCACTGCCAGAGGGTGCACCGTGGCTTTGATTCCCTTCCCGGGCTGGTGGGTGTTCGGTCCAGAATAGAGTGAGAGTCCGTGTTAACGAAAGGGCGGGCAGCTGCGTGCGTGTCACGTAGTTCAGCCAGTCAGGTGGTACTGAGACTCAGTACCACCTGACTGGCCGGACCGCGTGACCTGCACGCACGCAGCCTCTGGCCCTTTCTCTAACACAGACTCTCACTCTATTTTGGACTGGACACTCACTGCTGCCTTGAACTGCTGGACCGCCTGCAATCTAGCATGGAATCCGGGCCCCCCCTCAACCCGGCTGGGTGGAGTAGAGGTAACATCACTGCCAGGGGCGTACCTAGAACATTTGGCACCCGGGGCGGATCCTATATTTACACCCCCCCAAAACTTTAAAATGTAAAAAAAAAAAAAAAAAAATCACACACACTTTTTTAATGTTTTCAAAAATATTTTTAGTTATAGCATTCTAGCAGGACATGATGTATACATATGTTAATGATCTATTATGAATCTGCTGATGGTGGATCATGTGTCCTCTGTGCTGTGCAATAAGAGGCGAGTGTAGATTTTTGAAGAATTGTTATTTTTAAGTGATTTTGCAAACTCACAACATATCAATCCTCATGCTATGAACCAAAGTACACATGTGGCTTGTTTTGTTGATGGGAGTTGTGTGTGTTGGGGTGGCTTGTTTTGTGTGATAGGAGTTGTGTGTTGGTGGCTGGGTTGTGGGATGTGGTTGTGGGTTGGTTGGTTGGTTTTGTGTGATGGAGTTGTATGGGTCGCTGGTTTTGTGTGATGGGAGTTGTGTGGGTGGCTGGTTTTGTGTGGTGGGAGTTGTGTGTATGTGCTGGGTGGCTGGTTTTGTGGATTGGAGTTGTGTGTGTGTGTGCTGGGTGGCTGGTTTTGTGGATTGGAGTTGCTGAGCAGAGAATGGGTGTGTGTTTTGCAGGTATAAGATGCTGCTATGGTATTTTTTCTTTACTTTTCCAGTTTTTTAAGACTCCCTCTTCCCTGTCCTTCTTTACCCTGGGCTGCTTATTCACTGGTGATGCAGTGAATACAGCCTGGCCCCCTCTATGCAGGACCTCACCAAGAGCCAGGCAGCTCAATGACAAATTTTTGATCACTGCAGTGCTGGTTAAGGAAAGGTCCACTTTAAACAGCAGTAAGCAGATAGGGCTTCATATTCTGCTGATACCCCCCTTTACCTGCCGTTTACTGTCATCTTCTCTCTCTGCACACAAATCACATCCCCCTCCTCTTTCCTAGAGCTGCTGCGGGGCTGGGGCGGAGCTATGGAGGGAGGAGAGGGGGATTTTTATTCTATTCGATTTTATTCCTTATGCAAATGCCCTGCTCCGCTGCTCGTTGTTTGAGAACACAGCCCAAAGCTGACACACAGTGACAGTGGCACCTCCTAGTACCCCCTAATGACACCCCAATAATCACTGGTACCTGGGACGGCCCGCCCCCGCCACTCCCCTAAGTACACCACTGCTCTGTGATATGCTCACACACAAGTTTGGCGAACTGCCAGAAAGTACGGTGCTGTTTGAAGGCAGTGCAAATCCCCATAGAGAAGTAATGGTTAATCTATTCAGAGAACACCAAACAGCAGAGAAATGGCAGTGAAATGCCCTGATGTTTGGTGGTTTCGATCAGCAGGTTTATTCAGGCAAACCCCATAGGTTTCAATGTTAAAAATATTCCCGTTTTTATCCATTATCTAATAAACCATTTATTATTTTAATCTGCAGTAAAAAGTCTATTTATTGAAATTTTTTTAGTACCTTTTAGTCATTTTTCAGATTTGTTTGGCAAAATTCCCCCCCCCCTTTTTTTTAATAGCGGTTTTTCTTTTTTCTGTAACAGAACTTTTTATTATCAACCATAGGATCTTATATGTAAGTTCCAGACATTTTCGTTCAGTAGTTTTTTTGAAAACAGCAGGCCACGGGTTTGCAGTGGCGGCATTCAGCGGCTGACTCCCTGCACTTTGGGGACCCTGCGGTGAATGGTGAATTCACTGCAGGGTGCGGAAATTTTATTCCCTGAATTGCAGGGAACTACAGAACACCAAAATGTTGGCGTCATTTCGGTGCTCTGTGAGTAACCCATTTAGTGGTGATGTTTTTTGCTGCCCCCTGGAAAGTGAAAGCCTAGGCCTTGCCTACCCAGGACATACTTGAAAATTTGTGAAATCTCAATGTATCCTTCCTGGTAAAATACTTTGGGGGTGGTGCCACCCGGTGCGGGCCTCCGCCCCCTGGAAAGTGCCGCCCTAGGCCTTGTCAGCCTAGGCCAAAATACGCCACTGGAGACAGGTCAGTATTCCTGCCAGCAGATACAGGAGGATATGAGGACCCTATTCCCGTGGGAATTTACAATCTAGATGGGTGAGGGGATTAGAAACAGGAGGGGGGACTGCAGTGATGAGTTAATGCAGGGAGAGATGAGGACTGTTTTTGGGTCGGTCGGATGTCTTGTTACGGAGTCGGGTGGTAGGCTTCCCTAAATAGAAGGGTCTTTAGGGAGCGTTTAAAAGAAGCCAGATTTGGGGACAGTCTAATATTGCGAGGAAGCGCGTTCCATAGGGTCGGCACTGCACGAAAAAAGTCCTGCAATCTGGCATGTGAAGAGGTAATGATGGAGGATGCCAGGCGCAGGTCATTGTTGGATCGTAGGGGACAGGCTGGGGTGTATTTGGTGATTAGTGAGGACAGGTAGTACTAGTGAGGGGTGGCGTTCATGAGGATTTTGTAGGTCAGGGTGAGTCGTTTGAATTTGATTCTGCTTTGGATGGGGAGCCAGTGCAGGGATTCACAGAAAGAGCGGCAGAGACAGAGCGATGGGTGGGATGGATAAGCCGGGCTGATGTGTTTAGGATGGACTGCAGGGGGGAGAGGCGGGAGATAGGAAGGCCAATCAAGAGGTTGTTGCAGTAGTCCAGGCGGGAGATAACAAGAGAGTGGATAAGTTGTTTGGTGGTGTTAGCAGTCAGAAATGGACGAATTTTGGCAATGTTACAGAGGTGATTGCGGCAAGATAATGAGAGTGATTGGATGTAGGGGCTGAAGGAAAGACTGGAGTCAAGAGTCACTCCGAGACAATGGACTTGTGCGGAAGGAAGGATAGTGATACTGTCACGGAATGGCTCAACACCCTCAGCCAGGGGCGGTGCACAATGACATTGATATGGCCATGAACACTTAGGTGCGGTGGCACGCACAGAGTTTTGAAGTACTTTTATTTAGATGTGGTTATGTGTGGTGTAATAAAGTGTCCCCGTTGGTTATTGTGAAATGTGTTCCCTTTGTCTGCCTTGCCCGCCGCCATTTTCCGATCGCCTCGTGGTTGCGATCAGATTATTCGAATCGGAAAATGGCCGATTCGGACCATCCGGTCGAATCGCAAAATGGTCGATTCGGACCATCCGGTCCGAATCGGCGACTCCCCGATCCGTAACGGCCAATGGGTCTTGTGAGGGCGGGCAGGGATTCCCATTGTATTCCTAATTGTGTGAAGTTGATAAATGTAGGAGATGTGAATAATAAACTCAGATCTACCAGTGCATCCAGCCTCGTCTGATGACTTTATTTCTCCGCCGCATACATTGTCTGAGTATCCCCCGCGGTCTCAGGGTGCGGTGTCCAGCAACGATCCGAACCGAATCGAGCGCCCTGTGCCTGCATCGAGCATCAGGACAGAGGCGCAGCGTGAGGTCATCGAGTCTGAGTATATTCAACCGGGATCCGATCCGAAAGGCGCGGCCGCGTACCGCGCTTCGGTATATCCAGAGATCGAGATAAGATCCGAACAGTCAGCCGCTTCCGTGAGTTCCGTAACGTTCCCCGCAATCCGATCCGAAGATTCATCCGCCACCAGATCCGAAACGTTTCCCGCTAAGATCCGAATATTCCTCCGCGGCAGATCCGATCTCCATATTCGGACGGCCGCTCCGCAGACGTCTCCCGCATCCACAAGGTCAGTGAACCAGCCGCTCGAGACGCTGAGCCCCGTGTGGCTCAGTGGTCGGGCTGGTTCTACGCAGGGGTCCCCTCCACCGCCCGCTAACCCTTCCCCAGGGTCACGCCAGGCCGCACGAGACGCCGAGTGCCGCATCACTCGGTAGTCGGGCCAGCGGTAAGCGCCGGGGGCACGCAGATAGAGCACACCCGCAGGCGGACAACATCCCATTCCGTCATACTGGTGGCAGCGGTGGGATAAGCTCTCTGCAGACCCCTAGGAGACCCTCACCATGACCGGGTACGGTGCCTACAAGCGGGACGTCCTGCGTGGCATGCTGGAGAACCGGGGAGGCGCCCCGGGCTCCAAGAGCCGGGAGGCCATGATGGAGGAACTAAGGAGGATGGATCAAGAGGCGGCATTCGCAGCGTTACCTGCTGACATCGCGCCGGCACCCGTCCCCACCGAGCCCGACGACAGCGATTTTCACCGGAAGGTGCGGCAGCGGGTCGTTATGATGGGACCGGCCCCATCGGAGGCTGCTATGCAGAATCTGATTCGGGAAATCAGTCAGGAAGAGGAGCGAGAGAAAGATCGGGCGCACGAGCTGCGGCTGGCGGAAGTGCGAAGCCGACGGAGCAGCCGTTCCCCTTCGGACCGTTCCACCGGGCGCAAAGTGCCTTTTCAGGCGTTCAAGGAGTTCCGGGAAGCAGAGGAGGAGATAGAGAGCTACCTCCAGGACTTTGAGCGCCTGTGCCAAGTGCACGAAGTGCACCGTGCCGACTGGGTGAGGATTTTGGCGTGTAAGCTGACCGGTCGGGCCGCAGAGGCCTACCGCACGGTGCCAGACGAAGAGGCCACCAGTTACCTGCACGTAAAGCAGGCGCTGCTGAGCAGGTTCGCCGTGACCCCGGAAGCCAGCCGGGTGAAGTTCCGGAACTCTCGCCGGCCCAGTGGCGCTACTCACGTTGAGTGGGCCCATCGTTTGCAGCGGGACTTACGCACCTGGTTCTCGGGTAGCAAAGCGGAGTCCGTGACTGAAATTACCCAGCTGCTGCTGCTCGAGCAGTTTTTCGAGCACACCCCCTCCGCTATCCGGGAGTGGGTGCGTGACAAGAAGCCCCAGACAGTGCAGCAAGCGGCTACCTGGGCCGACGAATATACGGACACTCGGAAGATGTCCGGGGGGGAGCGATCCCTGCCCGTCCGACCAGCCCTACCTGCTCCACCACCCCCACCACCGGCTGTCCGGACGCCGGCAGCACGGCCCACCAGCCGGCCCAACAACTTGGCTAATGTCCGGTGCTACGGGTGCAATCAAGATGGGCATTACAAGCAGTATTGCCCCAACCGATCGGAGTCGACTCGACCGCCCGCCAGACCGTCGTCGACCGTCCATTGCTGCGACGCCGAAACCCCGTGGCCGGAGGCCCCGGAGGAATGGGAGCAGTTACATGAGGCCGACCCCGTGCAAGCCGCCGCGGACGACAACCGTCGTCATCACCGTCAGGCGGTGTGGATAAACGGGCGGCCCGCTGAGGGGCTGCGGGACTCCGGGGCTACTATTACCCTGGTCCGGCCTCACTTGGTTCGGTCGAACGACCGTCTGCAAAGCACCATTGCAGTACGGGTGGCCGGGGGGAAGGTGCTTCGGCTCGAGACGGCTCGGGTTCACCTGGACTGGGGGAACGGGGAGAGAGTGGTGAGGGTGGGGTTGTTGAAGCAACTGCCGGCCGAGGTGCTCCTTGGCAACGACCTGGGGCGGCTAGTCTCTTCTTACTCCACAGATGCAGCTACCCCAGTAACCACTAGGCAACAGAGCCAACGCCACGGCAGGGGCACTCCGAACGGGACCCAGGTGAGATCCCAACCACAACCTTCCCGACCTCCCAAACCTCCCCGACCGCCCAGACCTCCCCAACCCCCCAGACCGCCACAACCTCCCATACCCCGACGGTACTCCTCCCTTCCCACCTGACCTCCCTTCCCCGTGGAGTTCCCCGGAGACGCTTCGCCACCAGACCCAGACCGACCCCACGCTACAGTGCTACCGGGATCGGGCCGGTCAGGGCCTGGACGACCAAAGGAAGGACAGGATAGAGTGGGAGGATGGGCTGCTTTACCGGTACACCGCGAGGGAGGGGTCCAAGAAGAAGCAGGTTCCGCAGAAGCAGATGGTGGTGCCCCAGGGCCCTAGGCAGGAGCTTCTGCGCTTGGCGCATGACATTCCCCTTGCAGGTCACTTAGGGCAGACGAAAACCCGGCACAGGTTGGCACGCGCGTTTTTCTGGCCCCGCCTTAGCGAAGACACCCGCGACTATTGCCGCACCTGCCCAGTTTGCCAGAAAACTGGGAAGGCCGGGGATCACCCGAAAGCGCCCCTGCGCCCCATGCCCATCATTCAGGAGCCCTTTAGCCGGGTGGCGGTCGACATCATTGGGCCGTTGCCGCGGCCCAGTGCCACCGGTAAGAGGTATATACTTACCGTAGTGGATTATGCCACCCGGTACCCCGAGGCTGTGGCCTTGGCCAACATCCAGGCGGACACCGTAGCGGACGCGCTCCTCCGGGTGTTCACGAGGGTAGGGTTTCCCCGAGAAATCCTGTCCGATCAGGGTACCCAGTTCACCGCTGAGCTCACCCAACAGCTCTGGCGTCTCTGTGGTGTGAGGGCGCTGCACAGCGCCCCGTATCACCCCCAGACAAATGGGCTGTGCGAGCGGTTTAATGGGACCCTGAAGCAGCTCATACGGGCCTTTGTGCACGAAAGCAGGGATTGGGAGAAGTATCTTCCCCACCTGTTGTTCGCCTACCGGGAGGTTCCTCAGGAATCCACCGGATACTCCCCCTTTGAGCTGCTGTATGGGCGCCAAGTGAGAGGACCCCTGGATCTGGTTAGGGCTCAGTGGGAGGGGGAACAGGAGGAAGATGGGGTTCCTGTGTTGGATTACGTTTTGAAGCTCCGGGAGCGCTTGGCAGAACTCGCGGGGTTCGTACAGGAGAACATGGAGACGGCCCAGGCTCAGCAGAAGGCGTGGTACGACCGCGCTGCTTGCAGTCGCTCGTTCCTCGTGGGGCAGAAGGTTCTGGTGCTGAAGCCACAGCGGCAGAACAAGCTGCAGGCGGCCTGGCAAGGTCCCTACAAGGTGGTAACCCAGCTGGGGGATACCACCTATGTGGTTGTTAGCTGCGCAGACACCAGAATCCAGCGGACGTTCCACGTCAATATGCTGAAGGCCTACCATGAGCGACCGGAGACGGTGGACGCCATATGCGCGCCGGCTGCCGAGGAGACGGAACCATTCCCGTTGGTAGAACTCCCGGGGGTAGCCAAGCAGCCTTCCGGGGTGGAACAAGTGCAGCTGGGGGAGGAGTTAGGGCCTGAAAAGCAGGCACAGGCGCGGCAGCTGCTTCGTGACTACCCGGGGGTTTTCTCGGCCCTTCCGGGATACACTGACCAGGCCATCCATCAAGTGGACACGCCCGGTCAGAGACCCCTTCGGCAACCCGCATACCGGCCCCCGAAGCGGTCCGCGAGTCCATGCGGGCCGAGATCCGGGAGATGCTGGAGCTGGGGGTCATTGAACCGTCAGCCAGCCCATGGGCGTCGCCCGTGGTCCTGGTGCCCAAGAAAGACGGTACCACCAGGTTCTGCGTCGACTATCGGCGGATAAACGACTGTACCATTACAGACGCTTATCCCATGCCCCGAGTCGACGAGCTGCTAGACCAGATCTCCCGGGGTCATTTCCTGACCACGGTCGATCTGTGCAAGGGGTATTGGCAGATTCCCCTTGCCGAGGAGGCGACCCCGAAGTCGGCCTTCATCACCCCATTCGGCTTGTACCAGTTTCGAGTCATGCCGTTCGGGATGAAGAACGCCCCTGCTACCTTCCAGCGGTTAATCGATCGCCTCCTCGATGGCCTCCAGGGATTCGCTTGCGCATACCTGGATGACATAGCCATCTATAGCCAGACCTGGGAGGAACACCTGGACCATGTAGGGACTGTCCTGGGCCGGATTAGGGACGCCAACCTGACCCTTAAGCCGGAGAAATGCAAAGTGGGGATGGCCGAAGTGCAGTATCTGGGCCACCGGGTGGGGTGCGGGATACAACGGCCCGAGCCCGCCAAGATAGAAGCTATCTTAGATTGGCCCACCCCTGTGACCAAGACCCAGGTCCTCGCCTTCCTGGGCACCGCGGGGTACTACAGGAAATTTGTGCCCCATTACAGTGACCTGGCCAAACCCCTGACTGACTTGACAAAGAAGTCCCTGCCCCGCCAAGTCCTGTGGTCCCCGGAGTGCGAACAGGCCTTTCGGCAACTGAAGGCCGCCCTGACCCAAGCCCCCCTGCTAGCAGCTCCCAACTATAACAAACGTTTTGTTGTTCACACAGACGCGTCCATGTTCGGACTGGGAGCTGTCCTAAGTCAAGTGGGGGACGACGGGGGGGATCATCCGGTGGCGTTCATCAGCCGGAAGCTGTTGCCACGGGAGGTGGGGTATGCCGCGGTGGAGAAGGAGTGCCTGGCCTTGGTCTGGGCCCTACGGAAGCTCCAACCCTATGTCTACGGTCGGTCCTTCACCGTGATGACCGACCATAACCCCTTGGTGTGGCTCAACCGGGTGGCCGGGGAAAATGGCCGCCTGTTGCGGTGGAGCCTGACTCTCCAACCTTTCAATTTTACCATCCAATATCGGCCCGGGTCGCAAAACGGTAACGCAGACGGGTTATCGCGGCAGTCGGCCCGGGAACCAGGGGATTGGGGAGCCCCGACTACCCCAGTACGACCCGTTGGGGTCCAACCGGGTGCGTCGGACTTGGGGAGGGGGAGGAGTGTCACGGAATGGCTCAACACCCTCAGCCAGGGGCGGTGCACAATGACATTGATATGGCCATGAACACTTAGGTGCGGTGGCACGCACAGAGTTTTGAAGTACTTTTATTTAGATGTGGTTATGTGTGGTGTAATAAAGTGTCCCCGTTGGTTATTGTGAAATGTGTTCCCTTTGTCTGCCTTGCCCGCCGCCATTTTCCGATCGCCTCGTGGTTGCGATCAGATTATTCGAATCGGAAAATGGCCGATTCGGACCATCCGGTCGAATCGGCGACTCCCCGATCCGTAACGGCCAATGGGTCTTGTGAGGGCGGGCAGGGATTCCCATTGTATTCCTAATTGTGTGAAGTTGATAAATGTAGGAGATGTGAATAATAAACTCAGATCTACCAGTGCATCCAGCCTCGTCTGATGACTTTATTTCTCCGCCGCATACATTGTCTGAGTATCCCCCGCGGTCTCAGGGTGCGGTGTCCAGCAACGATCCGAACCGAATCGAGCGCCCTGTGCCTGCATCGAGCATCAGGACAGAGGCGCAGCGTGAGGTCATCGAGTCTGAGTATATTCAACCGGGATCCGATCCGAAAGGCGCGGCCGCGTACCGCGCTTCGGTATATCCAGAGATCGAGATAAGATCCGAACAGTCAGCCGCTTCCGTGAGTTCCGTAACGTTCCCGCAATCCGATCCGAAGATTCATCCGCACCAGATCCGAAACGTTTCCCGCTAAGATCCAAATATTCCTCCGCGGCAGATCCGATCTCCATATTCGGACGGCCGCTCCGCAGACATCTCCCGCATCCACAAGGTCAGTGAACCAGCCGCTCGAGACGCTGAGCCCCGTGTGGCTCAGTGGTCGGGCTGGTTCTACGCAGGGGTCCCCTCCACCGCCCGCTAACCCTTCCCCAGGGTCACGCCAGGCCGCACGAGACGCCGAGTGCCGCATCACTCGGTAGTCGGGCCAGCGGTAAGCGCCGGGGGCACGCAGATAGAGCACACCCGCAGGCGGACAACATCCCATTCCGTCATAGATACCGTCAGCAATTATGGAGAAGTCAGAGATTGGATCTTGGATGTCAACCTTTCCCGTGGAACTGCCCCACCCACTGTTGGCATTGTCCTTCGTACAAGGTATTAATGACGTTAGAAACTGGACTTTCCCCTGCCCAGCAGGGAAATCCCGTTGCAGGAGATGCAGAGGTCCTTTGGACCACCGTATCTCCGACACTATACATCCCACATGGTCATATGAGGTGTCATCGGAGAGGCAAGAAAAAATCAGAGGGACCCACTGTCAGGGTGATTCAAAGAGAATTGTGGCCGAAAGGTAACCGAACAGTGAAATTCAGTGTACGGGTACCTTTCCTGGCCAATCGGCCATTCAGAGAGCAGGCAGTTCGCAAATCCTGGCGAATTGCCTGCACATACGGTGACTGTTCGGTGCCTGTTCGAGGGCAGTGAAATCCCCATAGTGAAGCAATGCTTCATCTATTCAGAGAACAAAAACCAACAGTGAAAAGTTGCCGAATTGCCCTGCTGTTCGGTGGTTTCATGCAGCAGATTTATTCAGGCGAATCCCATAGGCTTCAATGTTAAAAATATTCCCATTTTAATCCAATATCTAATAAACCGTTGATTATAATATTCTGCGTAAAAGTCTCTTTTTATAGACTTTTTTAGGATCTTTTAGACATTTCTAGTGATTTTTTGTGAAAAATTATTTTACGTTTTTTTATCCCTGTAACAGCCCTTTTTATTATCATTCATTGGATCTTATATGTGAATTTCAGACATTTTCGCTCAGTAGTTTCTTTGCAAACAGCGTTCTACTTTTCAAACATTCAAGCATACAGGGTTTTTCCGGCGGCTGCTCCGCGCTGTGATCGGCAGCTGCTCGGGTTTCTCCAGCGTGTTCGGCGGGGTTAATCCAGATGTTTTTGCGAGTTTCGATGTGCGTTTGCCGGGTTTTGCGTTGAGTGTTCGGTGGGTTTGCGGCAGCTTTTCCCTGCACTACAATGGCCCTGTGGTGCTTGCTGAATACACCACAGGGTTGCCGAAATGGGATTGCCAAATCGTACTGAATTGAGGAGAACGAAAAGTCACCGACCGCGCAGTGACATTTTCGATCCTCTTTGAATAACCCTGATAGTGTTTTTTATCAGTTGAAAAATTTTTCTCCTAAACCCACCCCCCCCCCCCTCCCAGTTTTCACTACAGGCATCTAGAAACGAATGTCCCTGAAGTGGTCTAAGTGTGGACGAGTCACGACACATATATGGGTCACTTGCCGCGTGTGTCTTACTCTAAGCTGGTCAGATCACTGCTAGGCGAGCACCTCGTCTGGGGGTAGCACCATCAATTAAAAGAGGTTGCGGCTACACACTCTACGAAAGTGCTCTCTACTGGGAGCACCTGCATAGACGCACTAATGATAACACGCCAAAGCATGGTGATGTCAGCAGTTTCCAAAAGGCCCGACAGCTAAGGGAATCAACCTCGTCACTGATCGACAGTAGTGTGGGTGGAGGAAATCCCTTTGCTTACACAGGCAATTGGGACAGTGGGGTGGTGGGACAGAAAGAGGGAGGACATACACCTCTCATCCTGACCACCTATATAAGCAAAAATAATCAGGGTGTGTAAGTAAATATTGAATAAAAAATATATAACTGAGCACATACCCTGACCAATGTGTCTGAATATTAATCCAGACTTGATTTTTTCTCCTATAAATATACTTGAATGTGTGCATATATTTCCCACCATTCCCTGATCCCTCTGCTTTCAGCTCACTCATAACCTCCATGAGAGCATATGATTGGTGATAGGCGCAGTGGCCAAGCTGACCTTTATTATTGAAAAAAAGGGATAGATTTGCATTCAAAGATTCCATTCTCCCCACGTGAGGGAAAACCAAGTGTGAAGGACTGCTCTAAGCTGTCCTAAACGACAACCCCTCCACTTAGTCAGTGAGCTGTCAGTCACGATCTGAGTGACAGCCAGAGAAGCACAGTGACAAAGCGAGGGGCTGTCCTTTAAGGCTGCGGGCACATGAGCGGTTTTCCGAGTGGAAGGAAGGTCGGTGAGAGTGGATGTTCCCACCACTCTGACGCCTGTGTGGCCACCTCGCTGAGCACAGTTAGTGTGCTCAGCTTTACAAAACAAGATCTTCTGTGTAGCACGGTGCTACAATCGAAAACAGACTGCATTGTGCAAATGAAAGCATTAAGGCTGCTTTCTGCCGATGCAGGGGTTGATGGCTGGGGGGTGGGGGTTCAAGGGGGACAGGAAAACCGGCCTGAAATCCCCTCCCAAAGTCAGCCTCTGCCGGGACAATTTGCAAAGCAGGGACTGAGAGCTGTGGGAGGGAGTGCAGAGAGACTCTCGGCAGCAGCCAGTGAGCGGGTGGGTGATTTTTGCGCCCCTCAGCATCATAATTCACCACCCTGTTACCTGTCCTGAAGTCCTGGGCTGCAGAGGGAAGTTGGCTGTGCCTGTATGTCCGCACCCGAAAATATCAGACGGCGTCGGGGGAGCTGCAGCTCGTTCTTCTTCCATCTGATATTTTCAGACATTTTCTATAGGTAGGATTTTACTATCGGCCGAATGCCGAAAGAGGCATTTTCAGCCGATAGCTTTCAGCCCCCGGTATATCGGTGCACCCCCAGAACAAGCCCTTATTTCATAGAAATATTACATTAGCCTCTTAAGGGCAGTCCGTCATGCACAGTTCCCCAGAGGTTTCCCCACAGGGTTTTTTTTCTCTACTGACAGCTGAAGGATGACTCTCCATGAGTCCAGAGGTCATCCATGCTATGGCTATTTTAAGGCCAAATCTATACTTATATTTATGCCTTGTTATGACACTTAAGACCCTTATCAATCTGTTACATCTACAAATTGACTTTTATTCTGTTAAATTTACTTAATAACAGGGATCTTAGTACCAGGAGAGATAGTCAGACGTATACAACTGACTTGATACACAGAGCAGGATCATCAGTACTTGCGAAGTCGGTACACAGAGCGGATTCGTTAGAGATTGCCCGGTTCAGAACACAGAGTGGGTTTGTCAGGGATTGCCAGGTCGGTACACAAAACGGTTTCGTTAGAGATTACCAGGTCAGTACACAGAGCGGGTTCATCAGTTTGCCAGGTTCATACACAATAGGATAGCCAAGATCAAATACAAAAGCGCTGAGGGATGCGAAAACCACGTCAGGGCACAGGAGTAAGTGAGACGCTGGGTTTTAAACCCACGCGTTGAATGAAGACTCCAAAACCCACAGTATTAAATCAAGTGGATTTATTCCAGAACCAGAAAAAAAAACATCAGGTGCCCCGTCATCAAGCTGCGCCCCACCCTTGGCATTTCAGGTGACCATATTGCGTTTGCTCTTCACTCAGCGCCCGGCCAGCGAGCAGCACGTTGCTGGGCACTGTGGGACATGACAGTTGGGCAGAAGGAAGACCTCGTGGAGGAGCACTTCAGGATGGGCAGCAGCGGGCACTCCACACGCATGCGCTCTGCCTCTTATGCTGGTGTTCTAGGATTTGGCTGGAGACCATAACAAAAATGGCCAACGGTATTGAGACCACGTTTCTGGTCCAGTGATATGTCCTCGCTGTTCATGTTCGGTGATGGCAGTCGCGGTCACGGCCATTTTTGCTATGGGCAGGGTGGCGAAAGTATGCGGTAATGAAAAAATGGGGAGGGGAGTGAAACTATCATCAAAACAGTTTCAATTGATATGAATAATGTGTTAAATAAAAATATACATTGCTTATTTTAAGTTTGTATACGTATATTAATTAAATATATTAATAATATATTTTAATATGTGTAAATATATATATGCTGATTAATTGATTAATACTTGTTTGCTGAAATTGTTATTGAACATATTTTATTTAAAAAAAACGCCCTACAAACGCCAGAGAAACACAGTGTGTGAAAACCCGCTGTATCCTGTGCAGAAACATTATACAGAGCCTATAAAGCACATAGCGGATTGCTGCATAACGCCATGATTTAACCCTCTGGGCTCCTGTAGACCTGGGCGCATGCGCAGCGTGCAAAGCGATGTTCCGTAACCTGGATAACCCGCAGCTTGCCAGAGAGCGCATGCGCAGTGCGGGCTCCGGGCCGGGTGTGTCGGTCCCGCCGTCTCGCGGTCCTGGTTTCCGGTCAGGATGTCGGACGCCACAGTGGCGGATACCCGCCGGCTGAACTCCAAGCCGCAGGACCTCACCGACGCCTACGGGCCGCCTAGCAACTTCCTGGAGATCGACATCTTCAACCCGCAAACCGTGGGAGTGGGACGGAACCGGTACACGGTGTACGAGGTCCGGATGCGGGTGAGTCGTGGTGGCTGGGGGACCTGGGTGTTATACGTGTGCCGGAACCGGTGAACGGGATGTAGGTGCGATGCTGGCCCTTTAAATCCAGGTTGCTGCGAGAATGCATCCTGCAGGGCGACAGCGGCTTCATTGATTCCCCGGCCTCTGCATTGTTCAAACCTTCTTTGGGTATAACCTGATTTTGAGCTGCAGTGTTGGCTGGAGCCCGGGCTCCATATGTTATGTACCAAGCCCTCCGTTATGTTGGGAGGGCATGATGGGAAATGATGTCCATGACGGCAGGACCACCAAAGGTTGATCATCAGTAGAGCTAGGGGATTGGTGGCCATGGCCAGGTGACTTTTAACGTTCCTAGGACCTGCCATGCTGGGCCTGATACTCACATAGTGGCCATCTGCAAGCGTTGGAAAACCTCAGCTCTCCAGATGTTTTGGAAACTACATGTCCCGTGATGCTCCAACAGGCTTGAGGCTAGCTAGGCATCATGGGACATGCAGTTCTGAAACCACCTGGGGTGCTAAAGTCTGGCATCACGGGCAATATCCAAATCTATAGGGGGGGGTCCCATCCTCTCCCTCTTTACCGCCGCACTGAAATATTCAAATAAAAGCATGTTCTTCTAGGATTATATATAGAAATAGCATTTTATTACCCCTCATTCTCCCGCTGTGCATTAGAATGCTGTCATTATATTACACACTTTGGCTTTTCAGAGCACCGCTTGCCGGTGAGGCAGTGGTGTCCTTAAAGGGACATTCTATACACTATGGTTTCCAAAACCTGTCCTCCGGACCCTCTAACAGGCCATCTTGGGGAAATGCAGACACTGAGCAGCAAATTATATCACACGTGCTGTGCTTCACATATCTGCAAACCTGGCCTGTCAGCGGGTCCTGAGGATAGGTTTGGGAAACACTGCTATACACTATGACCACTTCAGCCCTTTAAAATGGACAGGCTGTGTGGCGTGCCCTCCCCTCAACCGGTGCGGTTTAGTAGAAAAGCTGTGTGAGGTGGAAGAGTTTCCTCGGCCCACACCGGTGTCACCAGGAAACCGGGATTTTGACTTTCCTGGCAGCTGTTCCACCGATGGTATCAGCATGCGCAGGTTATTGACATCGTCTTCTCTCAGAATGCTTGCAATGGCGAGTTTCATGAGTGAAGGCAGCCAATGGATTGGTTGTGCATGTGCACTATGTTGTCAGATCGGCCATGTTTTCCTAGACACGCATCACTCTTTCATGGAGAGGGGGTCACGGGGTAAAGTGCTGCCCTGCAACATGTATAATTCGTATTCTGCAGGAAGAAAATCAAGGCAAGTCTCGTGGGATTCCGCTTTGATTTCTCACCTTTTCAGCAAATGGATTCCACCTACTAGGTGGTATTTTTCCTGTACTGCCCATTGGCATGAATAAATTGTCTTCAGGAAAACATGGCTGATCTGGCAACCCTAACGTTCAGGTCCAATACCTTATGCTGTGTATGTGCTACAGAACGTGCATACAAAAGTACTCGAGTCCCGAGCAATGCGCTGCGTACAATGTGCGAATTGCGTGTGCTTTGTCAAAAAGCTGCAGGGACTTCTGCATTTTGAAAGCCCTGAGCTGAAGAGTATAAGCAGCGCGTGCTGAGGGAGAAACGGTGAGTATTTACATCTAAGGCTAGGGTCAGATGCACGGATTGTGCGTCCGGGCACAACTGACATACTTTCTGACGGACGACAAGGTAGTGGCCACACGGTCTGTTATTTTTGACTGACGTAGAGAAAAAGAGGGATCTATGGGAAATAATATTGATATGAAAAATGATACAAATTGATACATGATATCAAAAACCATTTTGTCCGTCAAGGTGCTGGAAGTCAAAAATGTGGACCATCTGTGCGTCCGTCCTAGCGGACTGACGTTCTTGCCTAACTTGCGTCCGTTTACCGCGTCCGTTGTGCGTCCGCAGTTCGGTGCAGGCGCACTTTGTGTGTTCTCTGTTGCTCATAATTCTATGCTACCACGGACGTTAATATGTGCACAAAAACGGACGTGATCACTGCGCTCGTCTGACCCGAGCCTGAAATAATGAAATCAAAAAATAGTTGGGCAGGTGCTGTCAGCAGCCCCTGCCCAGTTATTGAAGTGCACAAAAAGGGTGGATAAATTTTAACTAGCGTGCCCCTTTTTAAAAAGACTCATGACGTCTATCGTACACCATTTAAAAATGGGTGTAGCAGTCTGATTTGCATTTGGAGCATTCATCCCTGTAATGGTGTACGGCTTGAAGGAGAAAAGTTACCAGGAAAGGCTTAATGATTTTAACATGTACAGCTTGGAAAAAAGACGAGACAGAGGAGATATGATAGAAACATTTAAATACGTAAAGGGAATCCACAAGGTAGAGGAAGGGAGTATATTTAAAAGGAAACAAAGTAGCAAAACAAGAGGACATAGTCTTAGATTAGAGGGGCAAAGGTTTAAAAGTAACATCAGGAAGCATTATTTTACTGAGAGGGTGGTGGATACATGGAACAGTCTTCCAGTTGAAGTGGTAGAGGCCAAAACAGTAATTGAATTTAAGCAAGCATGGGATAGGCATAAGGCTATCCTAAACAAAAGATAAATCCAGGTAAAGTATCCATGTAATTGGGCAGACTAGATGGGCCGAAAGGTTCTTATCTGCCAACATGTTTCTATGTTTCTATGTTTCTATGTAAAGCACAATCGAGCTAAAACCTTGTGAGACCTGAGCGGGCCCCACCGTAGAGCAGGCCATTAGTGCTGTTGCTCGTCCTCAGGATCCTCACCCCCCCCTTTCTCTCACTAGAAGTATACAGGGTCATCCAGACGTGGACCCCCTTGCTCGATGTGCCTAGAGAGGTGTCAGCTGTACCCTCCTGACGAGGCCTAACCAGGCCGACACGATCGTCGGGGGTTGAGCACCTCTCATGCAGGGATGATGTCCTTGGCAGTCAGTACTGGCCACCCTTTCTGGGTGAGAGCAGACTGATTTGCATATGGAGCATTCATCCTGTAATGGCACATACAAGCTAAAACCTTGTGAGACCTGAGCGGGCCGCACCGTAGAGCAGGCCACTAGTGCTGTTGCTCGTCCTCAGGATCCTCACAAACCCCCCCCCCCCTTCTCTCCATTTAAAAATGGCCTCCTTTCAACACAATACTGTTAAGGTTGGGTTGTTTGGAATTAGTTAGATTTTAAAGTAGAGTGATGCTGGTCTTAATGGGACAACCCTTTCTAGGCTAAAAATGAAGAAAAGCAGAGGGGTTAATCAGTAACCACTCACGCCCCCACCACCATTTTATTATAGCATAGTGGGTTTAGAGCT
Organism: Leptobrachium leishanense; assembly: GCA_009667805.1. Lineage (NCBI taxonomy): Eukaryota > Metazoa > Chordata > Amphibia > Anura > Megophryidae > Leptobrachium > Leptobrachium leishanense. The sequence continues at coordinate 123,209,574 of CM019071.1, forward strand.
CTCCTCCCATGCTGCGCTCTGTCACCGCGCTCTACTGTTTAGACAGCAGCAGGTTCCACCTGCCTGAAAATTGGTGCATGTGTGACCAGCACCCAGCCAATCAAATGCCTCTCAATGCAGAACAGTGCATGGGTTGAGTTAACCCAAACTGATCCGACACCCCTGAAGGCTCTCCAATGGGGCTAGGTGCCAGTTTTCAGAGCTGAGGAGAAACCTCAGGTTTCTCATACTGTTCTGTGTGTAACGTGTATGTAATATTTATTCTGTCTCTCCCATTGTACAGCGCTACAAAACATGTTGGCGCTTTATAAATACTTGTAACTAATTTTTACTGGGAAGTAATACATTGAGGTTTCTTGTGTATTCACGCATGTCCTGGACCTTAACCCCTTGATGGCATATTTCCTGCAGGCTGTGATCGCTCTCTGATTTACCGGCTTGAGGTGATGCGAATCAGATCTCTGCGACTCATGTGAGGTTTATAACTCTGGCGTTACATCACTGTCTGCGCAGGCAGTACTCCTGTATACAGGCCCTCTGTGGGATGAGATCATCCTTTTACTGATACTATTAATGCCATTAAAAGATTCAGCTCCTCCAATCACAGGGGAAAAGAATCCCATTATAAAATAATTGTTACTAAAGAGCGCTTATTGTTGTCTGCCTGACATCACCTTTTATTTTATTTTTCCCACCAGTAAAAAAAAAAAATCCTATATGGTATTTTATTTGGGTATATTTTAGTGCCCTCTTGCCTGAGGAGTTGCTTGTTTTTATCCCAGCACAGGGGTTAAACGTATGCAGGGAACCAATCAATGCCCAGGTACAGGATATGATCCACCCGTGCACTAACCAGCAGAGCCATAATGTGCATTTTTAAAGGGTATTTTTTTATGGGCTGCAACTAACTATTACTCTCATAATCGATTAGTTGGCGGATTTTTTTTTTTTTTTCCATCGGATAAATTTTTTTGTTTACTTCAAAGGAATTTTATGTTAAAAAAAAAAAAAAAAAAACACAAAACCCCTCCCTCCTTTTTTCATAGGAAAGTTATGTACGCTATATAAAGTGCTTAAGTACATACGCAAATTGCGTATCTTGCGTTCCCTTTCACACGGTATGCGACTGCTTGGTCAGAGGGATGGGTTGATGCTGCGTGCGCAGCTTAAGGCCATGTTTGCTTTCTCAAATGAACACGGCTACAAGCACTTGGTCATAGATGATGATGTCAACATGAAGTTGGGGTTAATAAGCTAAAGTGGTCAGGGTGCTTAGTGTCCCTTTTTAAATAATTTCTTGAACAAATTGAGTGGGGGGAGTGACTTTGCTCAAGTGACTTGACCGGAGTGGGTATGGACAAAAGACCGGATCGGAGTGTGGGAGTGAGTTTGGGGAAAGGGACCAGACCAAAGGGAGGGAATGGCAGTTCCCAACCAAAGAGGGTGTGTCAGGGAGGGTGGGGTGGTGGCACAGGACTCCAGCTTCAAGTAAGGATAAAACACAGGCATACAGCTCCTTCACCCAGTGGCAGTATCCTATTGTTTGTGTTCTAGTTCTACTACTGTTGTAAACGGAATAAAAACAAACTGGTTGTGTGTGACATAACCCGGCTAGAACTCAATCATACAATCAGCTCCTAAGCTGAAGTTATTTACGTTTAACTCAGTCTGACTCTAAAGAGTGTGTGCTTTACACAGGACGATTAATTGACACCGCTTAATCGATGATTAAAATAGTTGTCAACTATTTTAATCGATTTTAGTTGTTTCAGCCCTAGTATTTTTGTGGTGTCGCTTTCTCTACGGTATGCTCTAAATATGTTCTACCCAAACAGTAGCATGATTGTATTTACACCTTAGAATAAGGACTTGCTATATAAATGGTAAACGAATGGACAAATCATTAACCTTGGCCCCTCCAGATGTTTTGGCTCTACATTTACGAGGCTCGGCCAACCTGGCAAAAGTATTCAAATGATGGCTGAGCATTGTGGGAGATGTAGTTCCTTAGTATTTTAGAGCTAGGATTTCTGACGCTTAAATCTCTGTAATCTAATATAATATCGATCCTCTTCCTCCTGCACTGAATAGAGAATCCCTCATCTCTCTGTACACCAGAGGAGCAGAATCCTGATCGCGGCTGAATGAGTAGGCAGCAAATAAGGGAATATGGGGTTTCATTTGCTAAAATGCTTCTTTTACCAGGCTGGATATATTAGGGCTTACTTTATAAACCACTGTTGTATGAGCAATGTCACAATTCATCTTAAAACGACATGCTGCTTTCATTTAAAGTATGTCCTTCATTCAGTAGAATGACTCCATAGAGCAGGGCTTGATTAATCCAGGGGGCAGTTTTCCCAAGAGCTGCAAGAATTGTTCCAGCAAACAAACCTTTAAGGCTGGCCGTCCACTGTGTCTGTAGTCGGAAGACAAACATGGTCGTTTGACTACGGACAACTTTATTTGTACAATCTGGGTCGTCCACTGGAAGCGACTATGGACAACCCAGATGACCGAAAGCAGATCGCCGAGCTGCAGAAGAGAAAAAAAGCCCCGCCGCACTGCAGAAAACAAATAAAACTGAACTCTATTCTTTTAATGGGTGTTTAAACAAAATAAATGCATTTTAAATGTTTCTAAATAATAAAAAAGGGCCTTTAAAAAAAAAATGCAAAGGTTTCATTACAGAATAAAAAACGCTTTTTTTAAAAAAAACTTTGGAATAAAAATGTCATAAATACAAAAAAGATGTTCAGAAAAGACTTTTTGCTGAAAATGAAAATAATAAATGGTTTAATAAAAAGAACTAAAAACGGAAATATTATATTAGAGTCCTAATGGGATTTGCCTGTTTTTACCTGTCGAACGGAACCACTGAAAATCGGCATTTTTTTTTATTTCAATGTTTGCTTCACCTGGTCGTTTGTCTTCGTCTGACCAAATCCCATTCAAATGGGAAAGATCGTTAGTCTGATGTAGTCGCACAAAGTTGTCCAATCGGAATTGGAGGCAATGGAAGAAGGTTGAATCTCCTGTGTTGTGGGATTAGTCGGGTGACTTGTTAGTCGCACAAATACAGACCCAGCGGACAGCCAGCCTAAAGCAGGGAGGTCAGCAACCTTGCCTGTCCAAATGTATTGGAACTACACTTCCCATGAGCCTCTACCAACCTAATTAGTTGCTGAGCATCAGGAGAATGTAGTTTCAAAACCTCTGAAAGGCCAAGGTTGCAGACCCCTCCTTTTTTAACCCTTTCACTGCTCAGGACGTGTCTTTATTGACTCCTAAGGAAAGATAGGGGTGGAGATCGGGGTTAGTTTGAACCCCCGATATCTCCTGTTTTCAGCTAGCAGGGTTATCTTTGGTATCATTAGAAAGGCCAGAGCATGGCCTTTCCAATGATACCAAACATGACCATGTTTAAAGTAAAGACAAAAATAACAATAATAATAAATAAAAAAAAAAAAAAAAAAAGTTTTTTTAAAAAAAAAAACGTGAAATGGCTCAGCAGTGAAGGGGTTAAAGCATTCCGCAAATGATAATGCTAGAGCAGGCTTTTTATTGGAAATAAGAGGGATTCTTCCTCTGCCCTCTCTCGCTCTTTAAGTAAAGAAATAGGCGAATGCATCAGTGCCACCCGTAGCTTCAATTCCTCCGAGTACAGGACAGGTGTGTCCAGCTGTGTTAGAGAATGGCTATTCTCGAGGGTCAGATTTCCTTCCCTTACTTTCCAGACAGTGTTATATGAACCATTGGCTGTGTGTAATTATGTGATGTCTGGGAGCCCCCACAGTCGGCCAAGCAGATCTGTTACAGCAATTATTAGGAATGGGGGGGGGGGGGAAGCAACCAAATTCAGTTTTTTTCGGTTTGATAGGCCCATCGTCGCTCAGGAGCAGAACCAGAGTTGAGGGCTTTGTGGCAGGAGCCATGCCAGGGGCGAACTGACAACTAATGCAGCCACCGGGCAATTGGAGATCATGGGGCCCCCTTGTGCCGCACCCATACAACGCAACATCCACATGTACACTATTGTACTAAAGAATTTATTTAACTCATTAAAGGAACGCTCTACTCAAAAATCACCCCCCCCTTTTTTTTATCCTAATCTATCCCTATTCCCTTAATAAATCTTTAGGGTTGTGTTTTTTTTTTTTTTTTTTTTTTTTTTTTTTTGCAACTGTAATACCCTAAAATCCACTTGTTTCCAGCGGCGTCCTTTTTTTTTTTTTTTTTATACTCCCCTCCCTCTTCCGCTCCCGTCCTTCTTCCATTGTACTTGCCTTCTGGTTTACGTGAGAAGCGCGCATGCGCGCCTCTCACGTAAGCCAGCCAATCGGCAGGCTTCCTCCCGGCTCCCTCTGAGGTTTAGTGTTGCGCGCAACCCGCTGCCGCCAGCTACTGCGGCGAGGTTGGAGACGTCATCGCGATGACGTCTCCTACTCGGTAAAAGTCGGCAGAAGCGGGAATTCTGAATCCCGCTCTGCTGACTGACAGCTGGGAGGGCGGAGTAAAGTCCTCCGCCTCTCTCAGCTGTTTTCAGCTTTTTCAGCCGATCGGCTGAGCGGAGGGAGGGGGGACAGAGGGCAGCATACTCCGGGCATCATGACCACCTAAAAAAGCTTAGGTGGTCATGTTGCCTAGAGTATCCCTTTAAAATAATCTTTTAGAAAATTGTTTAAGAAGGAAAAAAAAATCCATTTGGACCCAGCAGTGAATTGGGGAATCCATTGCGCCCCCTCCAGACTTACAGATGGCTGCTGCAGCAGAGCGCTGGCCATCACCCAGTCATTGCAGCTAAGCCTGCGCCACGGCACAGAAAGTCCCTGTGGCAAAGGAGGGAAACTGCCGATCACTTTAAAAGATACTGTACATCAGGGCTCAAAATTTCAACTCCCAAGCTACTAGCCAGGCCTTAAGAGTTACTCGCCACCAGTTGCCCCACCTACCTGCCCTTAACTCCGCCCCTAAACACACCCTCTTAAATTATCTACGAAATGACACGGTTAAATGTTTTATTCAGAATAAAGTTACAAAAATAAATGACATTAACATTTATAATAACAAAGCAATGTAAACATAGGAAAATAAGTGCTTTACATCAAATGACAAAGTTGCACAGGAGAGCCAGCAGGCACCGCATAGATTTGCAATGTGGCACAGGAGGGGCTCCAGGCAATGCATAGATTGTCACTGCAGTCTATGCTGCAACCTGGTGCCCTCCTGGACACAGTCCAATCTGCACCTGGTTGGTGCCCCTTGGTCCTGCTGTGTCAATATACCCACATATTTCAGAAAGCCTGCCACTGATTCCCTGCTACCGACCACTCACTCTGTGGCTGTGGTCCACCATCCAACTCCAGGTCTCCAGCAGCAGGGTCCTCGTCCTCTAATGCATTTCACCCCCCTTTAGTTCCCTCTCCCCTTTTATTCATTTCACACCCCTTAAATTAATTTCATAACCCGTCCCTAGGGCCAGACCAAGTGATTCACTCTCCCGTGGCCCTTATCCATTACTTGGAGTGTGCAACTAGTAGAATGAGGGAGCAGGGATTATCTGCTTCCCTCACTAGCTGAAGCGCCCCGGCATATATTATTTTACACCCCAGGCCCAGCATATTATTATTTTTACACCCAGGCCCAGCATATATTAATTTACACCCCAGGCCCATCATATATTATTTTACACCCCGGCCCCAGCAATATATTATTTTACAACCCCCAGGCCCCAGCATATTTTATTTTACACCCAGGCCCCAGCATATTTTATTTTACACCCCCAGGCCCCAGCATATTTTATTTTACACCCCCAGGCCCCAGCATATTTTATTTTACACCCACCCAGGCCCCAGCATATATTATTTTACACCCCAGGCCCCAGCATATATTATTTTTACACCCCCAGGCCCCAGCATATATTTTTTACACCCCCAGGCCCCAGCATATATTATTTTACACCCCCAGGCCCCACATATATTATTTTACACCCCAGGCCCCAGCATATTTTATTTTACACCCCCACCCCAGCATATATTATTTTACACCCAGGCCCAGCATATATTATTTTACACCCCCAGGCCCCAGCATATATTATTTTACAACCCCCAGGCCCCCAGCATATATTATTTTACACCCAGGCCCCAGCATATATTATTTTAAAACCCCAGGCCCCAGCATATATTATTTTACACCCCCAGCCCAGGCCACCAGCATATTATTTTACACCCCCAGGCCCCAGCATATATTATTTTACACCCCCAGGCCCCAGCATATATTATTTTACACCCCCAGGCCCAGCATATATTATTTTACACCCCAGGCCCCAGCATATATTATTTTACAACCCCCAGGCCCCAGCATATATTATTTTACACCCCCAGGCCCCAGCATATATTATTTTACACACCCCAGCCCCAGCATATATTATTTTACACCCCCAGGCCCAGCATATATTATTTTACACCCCCAGGCCCCAGCATATATTATTTTACACCCCCAGGCCCAGCATATATTATTTTACACCCCCAGGCCCCAGCATATATTATTTTACACCCCCAGGCCCCAGCATATATTATTTTACACCCCCAGGCCCAGCATATATTATTTTACACCCCCAGGCCCAGCATATATTATTTTACACCCAGGCCCCAGCATATATTATTTTAACACCCAGGCCCCAGCATATATTATTTTACACCCCAGGCCCCAGCATATATTATTTTACACCCCCAGGCCCCAGCATATATTATTTTACACCCCAGGCCCACCAGCATATATTATTTTACACCCCCAGGCCCCAGCATATATTATTTTACACCCCCAGCCCCAGCATATATTATTTTACACCCCAGGCCCCAGCATATATTATTTTACACCCCCAGGCCCCAGCATATATTATTTTACACCCAGGCCCCAGCATATATTATTTTCCACCCCAGGCCCAGCTATATTATTTTACACCCAGGCCCAGCATATATTATTTTACACCCCCAGCGCCCCAGCATATATTATTTTACACCCCCAGGCCCCAGCATATATTATTTTACACCCCCAGGCCCCAGCATATATTATTTTACACCCTCCCCTTCCCCAGCATATATTATTTTACACCCACAGCCCAGCATATATTATTTTACACCCCCCAGGCCCCAGCATATATTATTTTACACCCCCCCAGGCCCAGCATATATTATTTTACACCCCCCCCCCAGGCCCCAGCATATATTATTTTACACCCCCCCCCCAGGCCCCAGCAATATATTATTTTAAACCCCCCCCCAGGCCCCAGCATATATTATTTTACACCCCCCCAGGCCCCAGCATATATTATTTTACACCCCCCCCCAGGCCCCAGCATATATTATTTTACACCCCCCCCCAGGCCCCAGCATATATTATTTTACAACCCCCAGGCCCATTTACACCCCCCCCAGGCCCCAGCATATATTATTTTTATACCCCCCTTCCCCAGCATATATTATTTTACACCCCCCCCTTCCCCAGCATATATTATTTTACACCCCTTAGCACATCAACTGCCATGATTCAACCCCCTCCATTTTCCCCTCCCCAGGAGCATCTAGAGCAGTGCCCCAGATTAACCCTTTCACCCCCCCCCCCAGTGGTTCCCCCTTCCTCTTCTCATAATCAGCAGCATCCAGGGGCAGGTCACACCTTAAAAAAAAATAAAAAAATTCCACAGACCTGTACCTCCCATGAAGATTCCCTTTCATGTACCAGGTTTTAGGCTGGAGATTGTCCCTCAGCCTCCTCCGCTCCCCATCAGCCTTCAAGCATGCACTGAGTGCTGCCACGGCACAGGATGATGATGGGGAGGGGGAGGAGCCATACTCGGAAGTTCTCCCAGCACCTTGTGGAAAGGGGGGACGCAGTGAGCAGACACGAGGAGAGTGCGGCAGGACAGTCAGCTCAGCAGGAATCCAACGCGATATGGATTTTTTGTACCCCGCACCCCAGCACCAGTGTGCCTGTGAGTGACCCATCGCACGAGGCGGTCTACACTACTGCCGCCTGTGCTGCCTTACTTTAGCGCCGGCCCTGCAGCACAGGTCCCCTAAATTTGGCACTTACCAGTGCAACTCCCAGGCGGCAGATCGGGCCTCCGCTGCTCTACCTCCGTTTTTGGCTGTCTCCCGCTGGCTGGAACGCGTGGAGAATGCTGCCCTGCCTGTGACGCATCCCGTTGTGGATCAGGTGACCTGCCGCACGTGGCTATCGCAAATCACGCTGGAGGGGGCGGAGCCTAAGCCTAACACTGTCGCGCCGCCGTTATGACTGCTGCAGCGGTTAAAAAATTAAAAAGCATGAGTCACCTGCCAGCTCGGTCCTCTCCCTACTCGCACACATTGAATTTCCACTCGCCAAATGCGAGTGGAAATTTCGAGGGCTGCTGTACATTACTGACACACTGCACACTACAGAGCTCCACAGCAATAACATTCACAGTAGTGTGTGTGTGTTCGTGTCGTAGAGGTTCACAGTAATGTGCTGTGTGTATGAGAGTATCAGAGCTCCACAGCCTTTTTGACACCCCCGACCAATCCCATTCATCATTACCCCCCCCCCCATGGCCCCCTCCATTCTTTTTACGCAGGTCCCATTTTATTTTATTTTTTTTACTAGGTGGAAAGCCTGCCCAGAGGGCAGTTTATTGTTAAGTGAGGTGTGCATGAATGTTCGCCGAAATGAAAGCACAGCAACGTCAAGGAAAGACAATTTTTTTTTCCCTAATAGCGGGTTGTCTGTGCTTGCATATGCTCACATGGATCTATATTGCTCAGCTCACATGGATCTATATTGCCCAGCTCACATGGATCTATATTGCCCCCAGCTCATATGGGCATATATTGCCCCCAGCTCACATGGGTATATTTGCCCCAGCTCACATGGGTATATTTGCCCCCAGCTCACATGGGTATATTTGCCCCCAGCTCACATGGGTATATTTGCCCCCAGCTCACATGGGTATATTTGCCCCCAGCTCACATGGGTATATTTGCCCCCAGCTCACATGGGTATATTTGCCCCAGCTCACATGGATATATATATATATTTGCCCACAGCTCACATGGGTATATTTGCCCCAGCTCACATGGGTAGATTGCCCCCAGCTCACTTGGGTAGAATTGCCCCCAGCTCACTTGGGTAGAATTGCCCCCAGCTCACTTGGGTAGAATTGCCCCCAGCTCACTTGGGTAGAATTGCCCCCAGCTCAAGGAAGAGCAGTCCTGTCCGCCAGCGGCCCCCTCTGACTTGCGGGCCCTTTCTGACATCAGAGGAAGTCTGCCGGCGGCCATCTTGAAGTCCCTGCTCGCCGGCCCATCGGCGAGCAGGGACTTCAAGATGGCCACCGGCGGACTTCCTCTGACATCATCAGAGGGGGCCGCCAGCGGCCATCTTGAAGTCCTTGTTCGCCGGAGGCTGAGCCCACCGGCAAGCAGGGACTTAAAGATGGCCGCCGAGGCGCCGACGGACTTCCCCTGACATCATCAGAGGGGGCCCGTCGGCGGCTAACTTCAAGTCCCTGCTCGCCGGTGGGCATACATGGGTCCAGCCTCGGGCGAGCAGGGCTGAGGTCCGCCAGAAAAAAGAAAGCGGAGCCGTTGGAGAGGCGCGCGCAAAGCGCCTCTCACCTCCTCAGTGACTGAGCTGTGAGGAGGTGAGACAGGGGGAGGCGCTTTGCACACGCCTCTCCAACGGCTCCACTTTTTTTTTTCTAACAGTTTTTAAATGTCCGTCACGCATGCGCACTCAGCGCTTGACGGCGACGGACTTTAAAACTCTTTTATTATATAGGATAGGCAGGTCCCCATTTTTTTTTTTTTTATTCTTTTTATAGTCAGGTCTAGAGATGTAAAATTTCTGGAAATTTTGAAGTCCTGGGGGGAAAAAACGTGTTTTTCTGGAAAAATTGGAAATTTTTGGAAAAATTTAAAATAGGCACCAGGGAGTAGGTTTACAAATTAAGATTAATTTTGTTTCATTTGAAATAAAAGTACAGTTTATTTAGTTACTTGAATTTGCTTTTTATAATTTTCTTTAGTTTCAAATGGAATAACAAGGACTGTATATGAAAGTATAAGAAGTAACTACTATGAGAACATGTAACCACCCCTCTGATTCCTGAAGAGCAACAATAAAAGCAAGAAACCATCAACATATATGTATATTTTTTTATATCAAATTTGCCCCGGAGCAGCATCAATTGCAAAAGGAGATAACTGCATTATTTGTGTCTGTAGGATATGGATACATCAATATTTAAGCTCCATGTTGAGGTTTAACTTTCGAGCGGTGCTTTAAAAAGAATAGAGAAAAGGAAACAAAAGACACATCATATACAATACATGCAATTTAATCTCATTTTCTGATCTATCACTTTCTGTATCTTCTTCCTCCATATTTGTCATTTTTCTCATTGACTTCTAAAAACTTAAGGTTTGCACAAATTGAAACAAGCGTTTCTCCCCTTTCACGGGTCAGTTTGTTTCTTGATTTGGTTTGAATATTAGTAAACATACAGGGTTATCCAAAGAGATTCGAATTGCTTGAGAAAGGTAACCGAACGCTGAAAATCAGCGTTCGGTTCCCTTTCCTGGCCATTCGGCTATCCAGAGAGCAGGCAATTCGCCAAATCCTGGCGAATTGCCTGCACATACGGTGCCTGTTCGGTGCCTGTTCGAGGGCAGTGAAATCCCCATAGAGAAGCACTGCTTCGGCTATTCAGAGAACACAAACCAGCAGTGAAAGGTTCCTCTAATGCCCTGCCATTCGGTGGTTTAATTCGGCAGGTTTATTCAGGAGAATCCCATAGGCTTCAATGTTAAAAATATTCCCGTTTTAATTCATATCTAATAAACCGTTCATTATAAAATTCTGCAGCAAAAAGTCTCTTTATTTATAGATTTTTTAGGATACTTTAAGCATTTTTCTGAATTTTTTTAAAAAAATTTAAAAGTCCGATTTTTTTTTTTTTTTTTTTTTTTCAGTTTGCTTATTTTTTTTGTAACAGCCCCTTTATTATCATTCCCTGGACCTCCTGTGAAAATTTCAGACATTTTCGCTCAGTAGTTTCTTTGCAAACAGCGTTTCTTTTTCCCAGATTCATACAAACTGTTTTTCTAATTTATTCACTGCCTCCTCTACGTCACAGCTGCTTCGGCTCTGTGTGATTCGGCTCCTGTTCGGCTTTTTCGAAGCCTAATCCAGATGTTTTTGCTTGTTTTCAGCGTGCATTCGGTTAGTTTTCGTCAGGTTTTCGGCAGCTTTTCCCTGCAATTCGGGGACCCTGTGCTGTTTGCTGAATACACCGCAGGGTCACCGAAATGCAATCGGCAAAAGGAACCGAATTGAAGAGAACGAAAAGTCACCGAACGTGCGGTGACTTTTCGAATCTCTTTGGATAACCCTGATAGAGCAGATTCTTTCAAAGCAGCAGCAGAAGATGCAGAATCTGCAGGAAGCGAAATGCAAGATGTGTCAGAGGTCATGTTGTGCAGAGACCTTGCCACCATGTTGCAGGAGGGATATGTTTTGCAGAATCCCAGACACTACTGGAGAGAACATTAACATGGATCAAATAGGGACAAATTTAACCTCTTTATTGTCAATTGAAGCCTGAGAAGACAGAAACTATCAACTGTATCCCAACAAGCACTGTAGGAGGTACAAGATAGAACTCCCAATCAAGCTAAACTGAAGCCTTTTCCCTGCAGCTCCCCCTAGAGGCTGAAATGTATATTTGTGTTGTCCTAGTATTGCACTGAGACGTGTTACTTGAATTGTATTCCAGGATTTGTTCGTCTTCAGCTCAGAGAACTTGTAATGATTTTAACACTTTAACTAAAGCCTCAGACGTCTTTCATAAAGGTCCTAATGCTATGATATGGTATTAAATCTATATTCGACATATGTTTTTACAATGATCTATAATATCACACTCCTTTTGTTTTTTTTCCATTTTTGTTAGGGTAAAAACAAAAAATGGCTTTTGGGAGAAAAAAATCCCCCCAATTTTTCCGGTTTTCTTCCAGGCCTTCCCGTCACTAGGGGCAGGTCTCCCTTTTTGTTTTTTATAGGCAGGTCTCCAATTTTTTTTTTCCCCAGGCAGGCACTCACCCCCCTCCCCCAATCGCCACTCAACCGATGGGCCTCTGCTCTGCTGCTCCTCCGGGCTTTGCCTCCTCTTCTGGACCCCGGATGATGTGATGTCACGTTGGTGGGTCACATGACCCGCCCAACGTGAATCTCGACAGTCACGGGCGGGGGTGGTGTGGTGGTGGTGGCGGTGCACAGAAAACCCACTGAACCATCCAATGGATGTCACCAGGGGCGGACTGACCACTTGTTACTGCATGTGTAGAGGTGGGGGGCCCCGCCGTTCTCGAGCCCTCGGACGGAAGGAGATTGTTCTAAGACAGTTAAAAAAAAAAAAATGTGTAAATTTGCTCATTTTAAATTTTTCATGCATCCGTTGATCCATTAGAGCTATTGCTGGAATTAAAGGTTCTGAACTCTAGATGGCTTCCTTTTACCGTTACATCATTTCACACGGGATCTAAATTTTCAGAATATAGGCAAAAATGGCCTTTGTGTCAAACACAGTAAATGTGATAAAGATAATAAAATAATAATAAAAATGGTCACATCGGCTTATGGGGATTTGTAGTGATCATAATTATTAGTAATGCGGCTTCCAAAAAATACTGTGTGTGTGTGTATATAGGAATTAGAGTAACACCTTGGATCTGTACTGTACAGGGATTTTCACTCATAACACCCTGATTCTTATCCCTGTACAGCAGTGAGTGACCCCAGAGCTCTTTGTATTCTCCCCCTCTCTCTGGCTTCTGTAATGCAGCAGCAAAGGATTTGAACTTTTTGTTGGAGGGAAGATTGGGGCTGCTATTTGCAGCTTGTTTTATCTCTAGGTTGCATGAAGAGAGAGATGACTATGGATTCAATTTCTCCACGGGGCACACAGTAATTTTTAGAACAGGTGTGAAAATAGTGTTTTGATATGCTGAGTGATTTTCAATGTATTACAATGGAAAATCGAGAACTTCTCGGTAGTGAAAGGGTTATTTCATTGTGTGTGGAACCTTTTCTATTACAGACAGCAAACGCCCTCCTCCTCCCACAAATAAACTGGTAGCTAGGGATGTAACTAGACCTCATTGGGCCCTGGCGCCCTCCCAGCCCGCAACCCCACAAACTCAACATATACTTGTGCATTTACCTACACACATGCTTTTACTACTGAACCTCTCCAATACCGGTCTCCTTCCACCCATAAAGACCCCCTTTAATGTTAGACTCCCTCCAACGTCCGTTACCTATTAATCCCCCTCCATATTCAGTGCCATAATACCCATCTTTCCCAAACGCCCTCTTGAAGAATACTTTGCGTTGCTCTGGTCTTTACGCTGGATGAATTCTTCGGCAATGATGTCTATTTCTTTTGCCATGTTTGTTTTTCTTTCCCCTAAGCCATGTTGGTTTGCGTTCACAGACTTGTGCCGTGTGAGCAGGAAGCTCTCGCTATAGAATCCACTGCCCTTGCGCTCATCTGAGGGATCGCGGGAACCACAGGCCAAGAATAATTGGTGATTCTCAAACTTCAAATGCATCTCTGGCGACTCCTGCGCTCTAGTCCTAGCGCTCTGCAGACTAACAATGATGAGTTGTAAACCATTAGTCTCAATATTTGCATTTCTGAATACAAGCTGACAAAAAAGGATATCTAATAGCATAAAACCAAAAGAAAGGGCAAATATCGCTTTATTTTTCTTTTTTTATTCTTGCTAACTGCATGACATAGACCGAGAATCCTAGATGGAATCGAACACCTTTTTATTCATATTGAAGTTTCTCTGACATTGACATCCCCGGGAATAGAGAGGAGTTTTATAGTGCATTGTGACCTCTACAGAACCAGAAATACACAACTTGCGTGATATGTATATAAAATGCTGAGGTCAGATTATTAAGACACAGATCACTCGCCCCATGACACACATCCTCTGTATTATTCACTTGCCTGTAAAGCTGTCAATACGCTGCCGTCAGTTTAACAGGTTTGAAAGGAAGCAGGTTCACTTTGGTTGTGAGAGATTAAAGTTTCACCAGTTACAGACATTTATACAGCGCTAGCATATTTTGTAGCGCTTTATAAAGGTTAAAGGGGAAGCACAAACAGGAGCGTACATGATTATGAGGAAAAGACAACCCTGCTCGTAGGATAACTGTCCAGGTAATGTAGCACATTAACCAAGTGCTCAGCCAGACATCCCGTGAGTTTACAATCTAAGGGACGGAGGTAAGTGAAACAAATGGCAACAGTGGGAAGGTGAAGCTGGTGGCCAGAAAGAATATTGCAGGGCTTTCATCGGAAGGACCAAAAGCTTGTTCTTGGTAAAGTTATTAGAGAGAAGTGGAGAGGGCTGGAAAGGAGAGCTGGAATTGTGGACAGGGCCCGGGTGGGGGCGCGCACCAGAGGGAAGACGTGTGTGTGTGTTTAACCATTTACGACACGTGGAGGAGGGAGAAGCAGAGTGGGATGTTTTTTTTTACGTGAGAGGGAGATTTAAAAGACAACTGGTAAAGTACATTACAATCCATGGCAGAATTCAAATACCTGTTTTTACATTAGATCAATCCTAGGAACAATAGAGAAGTTCCTTGTCTAATGTCCATATTGTGGCTTAAACATTTTTATCCCTTTTTAATGAAAACTATATCCTTTTAAAAAAAACAAAAAAACAATGCGATTTGACAATTTTTAGCTCCTTGTCTGTGTGCCATGACATTGGTCACTTAACCCCTTAATGACGGGGCGTGGTCCTGGCGGGTGGGAATAAACTCCGCAGGAGGCCTAGCACACCATCTGCTTTCTGGCACTCCTCCCTTCCCATCCTGCCAATCGTTGTCGTTAACGGTAGGGGGACTGGTTGGTTTTTTTTTTTCTTTCCTTTCATGGACATATGGGAATCAAATTTTATATATATATTTTTTTGCCCTTCTATAACTTCGCTTAATTTTAAAAACAAAAGGTTTGAGGTTTCGCCCCTCTGGTCACTCCAAATTAGTGATTTCCTGTTGTGAAGCACTCTCAGACCTCGATTAGCTGCTGGATTCACAGGCTTCCTGTCACGAAGGGTTTGGAATATGTGCAGCAGATATGGGATCATAAATCAGACCTCCCTATTGACTGTTAAGAGATCCACCTAAATTAGGGTGTTCTTGCAGCAGATCAGAGTATCTGCCGCTCACTCATTCATAGCACTTTAGTACGTGTGCTCCTGTAGGCCATTATGCAGCACATTAATGCAACTTTTCATAAAACCCTTGGCCTGAGAGCCTCTAAGATGAGCTTTTACCATTGAGATAGATTATTTTATGGTGTGTACGTGGGACGGTCTATGGGACCTGATTTCAAGTGTAACCTCGATTTTTGATTTAATGCTCTTATTTTTTGAGATTTGCTTTGACTCTAGTAATTTCTTCCTTACAGGGGTCAGTACTACTTAAAGCGGAGGTCAGCAACCATGGCCCTGCAGATGTTTTGGAACAACATCTCGCACGAGTCTCAGCTACTCAATAGGCTGCTAAAGCCTCATGGGAAATGGCCCTCCAGAGGTTTTGGAACTCCAAGGTTTCTGACCCTTGATTTAGAAGGACACTCTAGTATCAGGATCCCATATTCACAGGGTCCTCTGGCCTGGTGAGCCTCATGGTTGTGGCATTCCTGAGGATGTCTGGTCCGTACATTAAGAGGGCAATCAAAGAAATCTACAACCTCTACTGACCCACAGGGATGCAGATGCATGCTCCTCTTATGTTTGTGTACATTGTATTGTGGGTATTGTAGGCCACACATCTTGATGACGCATCTTATTTAACTTGCTCAAGTTACATGCGCTCTTCCACACACTCTTGTGTAGAGTTCTATGCTTTTGTTTGCTGGTTTAAGAATGCTCTGACCATTGGTTTGCGTTTGTCCACCATTGATCAGTTATGCCTGCCCACAACCATTTGTCTTATTTCTACATTTTTGGAATCTTCAGGTAGATTCCAAAATGCAGAACTTATGTTACTCTTGGAAGACTCCTGACCTCTAGTCACCGTGACCACTTCAACTTAACTGGTTGTAGTGTAGAGATTGCAACCATACAGTCGTCCCTGGGGACTGTGATGGCCTTCAGCATCACTTTGAAGTGCTGCCTTGAGTGAGTGCACTGACAATCAAGAATTTTCAGAGCCTACTAGATTTTAGTATTTCTGGATTGGGGACGCGCCAGGCGGTTCCTGAGGCTCAGGAACTCGGCACCCAAGTGCTGCAGCAGAATGCGTCAAGAGCCTAAACTGTGACATGCTGCTCGGAGTCACTCACTTCGTGCATCATGTCTGCAGAGTGACCCTGCACAGCATTACTAACAAGTACACACACTGGTGGTGCTTCAGCAGGAAGAGGATCGTGGCGCTTACATAGGCTGAAAAAAAGACTTGCGTCCATCGGGTTCAGCCTTTCACACATCTCCTACTGCTGTTGATACAAAAGAAGGCAAAAAACCCCAGTTTGAAGCACTTGCCAAATATGCAACATAAGGAGAAAAAAATCCTTCTTGACCCCTGAGTGGCATCAGATTTCTCCTTGGATCGAGCAGCTTTTACCGAGCTATTGAATGTTATAACCCCTAATATAAAATTTTTGCAATAAAACATCCAGTCATTTAAAAATCTCTGCAGTCTCTGCCCCAACCATCTCAACAGGCAGAGAATTCCACAGCTTTATTATTCTCACCGTAAAATAACCCTTCCTATGCTTTAGGGAGTAAGTTTGGGCAAAGGACTTAACCCGAGTGAGAGAGTGGGTTTTTAGCAGAAGACCGGACTTAAGTGTGGAAGGGAGTTTATGCGAAGGGACCGGACAAAAGAGGTGTGGCAGGCAGGTTGGGGTGGTGGCACAGGACTCCAGTAAGGATTAAACACCAGAAGTACAGAGCCCATACCAAACGGCAGTATCCCAGGGTTTGTGTTATAGCGCTGCTAGAGTTGTAAACTGCATAAAAACAGACTGGTTATGTCTGACATAACCCTACAACGAACTCTTAACGAGTAAGGCTAATGTCAGACTAACAGAGTCTGAGCGCGCTCTATGTGCGTGCATAACGGACGTACGCACTGACGGAAGATACTATAGACACAACACGGTCCCTTTTTTTTTTTTTTTTTTTTTTTTTTGACGGATGTAGAAAAAGGGAAATATGGCAATCAAAATTAACATTAAGACCGGTACAGTCAGCCAGACCAAAAAAAACATCTGACTGCAAGCTCCTATGAGCAGGGCCCTCTACACCTCGTTTCCATCCTATGTTTGTTTATCTGTATCTCGTTCCCTTTGGTTATTGTAAAGCGCTGTGGAAACTGTTGGCGCTATATAAATGACAATAATAAAATGTTCCACAGCTTTATTGACTCGGATGTGTCGTGCTGTGTGTCATTTTGGAGAACATGGTTCATTCTTTGCGTCATTTTGAAGCCTATTGCCCCATTGTATGCATTTTCTTTTTCCTTTGATATACACCCAATATATTGAATAACAGCTGCAATGCAATACAAGTAGTAATGGGTCTGAGTAGGAACGAATATTAAAGAAATGGTTATGTGGTCTCAGGCATAGCTTGGTTTGGTGTTCAGAGAGTACCTTCATATAAAGTTAATGTTTGTAGAATATGGCAAATATATCTTTCCTTATCCTGCTTCAACTTTAGTTGAAGATTCATACTTTTTATTCAATAATTAAACTGATCATGTGACCCAATGAGCGTCTGCTCCTCTGTGTCGCCTCACAGAACAAGACGCTGACTTTTAATAGCTTACCGGTCACAGATAATATGCAGATAGCTACAGCTAGAGTAAGTAGTAGGTCATGGGTCCACTACACCCTCAAGTGGGGGTTTGATTTTTCTTTCTGTCAAATATTTTTTACCTACAAAAGCGAAATGCGTCTTCTTTTTTTTTTTTTTTTATTTCAGTTGAAATTTCACATACAATATTTTCAGTAATGATAGAGGAAATGTTGTTTTTTGGGGGGTGGGGGCTTGCTTGTCAAATACAAACCATGTCACCAAACCTTGACTGTTTCTTATAAAGTATGGAAGTGGATTTTAATATTTACTGTGCAGGTATATACACAATGTCCTGGTTATTCAAAGAGATCCGAAGTGTGCTGGCGAAAGGTAACCGAACAGTGAAATTCAGCGTACGGTTACCTTTCATGGACATTCGGTTATTCAGAGAGCAGGCAGTTCGCCAAATGTTGGCGAATTGCCTGCACATACGGTGCTTGTTCGAGGGCAGTGAAATCCCCATAGAGAAGCAATGCTTTCTCTATTCGGAGAACAAAAACCAGCAGTGAAAAGTTGCCGACTTGTTTATTCAGGCGAATCCCATAGGCTTTTATAAGGTTAAAAATATTCCCGTTTTAATTCAATATCTAATAAACCGTTGATTATAATATTCTGCTGCAAAAAGTCTATTTATAGATTATTTTTTTTTAAGGATCATTTAGGCATTTTTCGGGAATTTTTTTTCCCATTTAATGTTTTTAATCCTTTTTTTTTTCTCCTAGAACAGCCCTTTTTATTATCATTCATTGGATCTTATATGTAAATTCCATACATTTTCGTTCTGTAGTTTCTTTGTAAACAGCGTTTCACTTTTCAAACATTTCAAGCGTACTGTTTTTTTTTTTTTTGTTTTTTTTTTTACTCAATTCATCTGCGGTGTCAGGTTTTTCCGGCAGCTGCTCTGCGCTGTGATTGGCGGCTGCTCGGGTTTCTCCGGCGTGTTCGGTGGGGTTAATGCAGATGTTTTTGCGGGTTTCGGTGTGCCTTCGCCAGGTGTTGCGGTGAGTGTTCGTCGGGTTTGCTTTCAGGGCTTTTCCCTGCACTACGACGGCCCTGTGGTGCTTGCTGAATACAGGGTCGCCGAAATAGGGTCTCCAAATCGCTCCGAATTGAAGAGAATGAAAAGTCGCTGAACGTGCGATAACTTTTCGATTCTCTTTGAATAACCCTGTGTGGTGTGGTGTACAAGCCTCAAAATTTCCACTCGCCAGCTCGCATTTGGCGAGTGGAAATTACATGAGGGCGAGTGGGAATGCAGAGGCAGGACAGGATAGGGGTTAGGTGGGGCAACTAGTGGCGAGTAACTCTTAAGGCCTGGCTAGTAGCTTGGGACTTGAAATTTTGAGCCCTGCTATAGTATATTGAAGTCCATTTTATAGGGCACATGAGATCTTTTAGAGGTTCCTCAGCCGACAGCGTAGGAACCTCATAATACACCTGTATTGGCCTCCTCACTGTAAGTCATTGCAAAGGCTTAACGTAACGAACACAATGAGTAAATCTGGGGGAATTTAGAAACTAGCAGGGCTATTCAGAAAGAGAGCCTTGAATGACTGGAGAATTGAAAATTCTAGGTCAAAATAGTCAAACCAGAAAAATTCTCCCATTATCTCGCTTTCCAAATTGTCTGTTTGTTCTAGATTGTTCATTCTCCTGGCAATTCTCAAGGTTTTCACCTCTCTATGAATAGCCCTGTAGGGGTTTCTCTTAACCCCTTAGTGACCGGGTGGTTTTACACAAATCCGTCCTTTAGTGACCGCTGCTGTTTTTACGTTTCTGCGCTGTTAGTGTTTACGTCAAATTTTCCTCTTACTCGTTTATGTAACCCACACATATTTTACACTGTTTTTCTCGTCATTAAATGGACTTTATAAAGATACCATTTTTTTCATAATTTCATATAATTTACTATAAAAAATATTGTGAAATATGACAAAAAAATTGATAAAACACCACTTTTTCGAACTTTGACCCCCAAAATTTCTTATGTATCAACAACCGTCAAAAAAAAATAATTCCTTAGTAGTTTCTAAATTTAGTACTGAGTTTAGCAATACCCAATGTTTACATATTCCTCGCTTTTTTCCTTATTTTATGCAACAATAAGTGCAAGTAGCACTTTGCCATTTCCAAAGAGTTTATTTTCAAAACTAGTGATAGTGACATTGTAACACTGATATCTGTCACTAATTCCTGAATAACCCTCCACATATACATATTTTTTTAAAGTACACAGATCAAGGTATTAAACTTGGGGTATTTTGACTCTTTCCATGCAAACCATTTTACCACAAATCTATGCCAAAGTTTGAGAAAAAAAAAATTTTGGTGATTTTTTTTTTTTTTTGAACGCAATTTAAGAATACATGTACTGTGAACTTTAAGGTTTACTGCCAAAGAGCACCCCAAAATATGTTCAGCAACATCTTCTGAGTAAATTGATACCACCCATGTATAGGTATGTCGGGTCATTTGGGGGCTAATAGGCCTTATTTGGGGGGTGCGCATTTCAGTTTTCCAACTTGGAATTTTCACATTTCGTCATCATGCACCCATGTCCTATTTGGGACATTTTTGAAGCCGGCCAAAGTAATTTACCCCCATCAAACCATATATTTTTAGAAAGGGCACACCCTAGGGTGCTTCAAAGAGTTGTATTTTAACACTTTCCATGCACTAGCTCTATGTCAAACTTTCAGGTAGTCATTTTTTGGGTTATTTTTTCACACACATTGTACTTTAGGCGTGAATTGTCAAATCCAGTTATGGGT
This sequence comes from Leptobrachium leishanense, assembly GCA_009667805.1. Lineage (NCBI taxonomy): Eukaryota > Metazoa > Chordata > Amphibia > Anura > Megophryidae > Leptobrachium > Leptobrachium leishanense. Next base: position 123,230,278 of record CM019071.1, read on the forward strand.
TACTGCCAAAAAACACCCCAAAATATGTTCAGCAACATCTTCTGAGTAAAGTGATACCACCCATATATAGATTTGTTCTGTTGTTTTTGGGGTGCTACGCCAATCTTTGACATGTGCTTGTCAATTTTCTAATTTGACATACAGTATCTTCTTTGCTTATCTTCTTTTTAGGGGCCTTTTTACATACCCCAGTTTTATGAACGTGCATATATTTGGTAAGCTAACACCCCAAAGTATTGTAAATGGAGTGTTTTTATGCTATGGATGCAACCGTTTGCTCCAAACAAATTGGATACTGTTTGGTGGTCATTTTTCATTTTCACACCCACATTAGATTTGGACTGTGATTTAGGAGACACGGTTGTTTGTTACTGCATGAAAACTCTCCAGGTTGTTTTCTGCAAGGTCTCCTGAGTACACCCATGCCCCCCATGCATAGGTTTGCCAGGATTTTGGGAAGGTTCAAATACAATTTTTATGACTTTGTCATTGGAGTTGAAATTGAGATGATTTCTTCAGCTAGGCCTAGCTTTGGTTTTGGGTCTACCGCATACCCCAGTTTGAATTATTGCCAGAAAATTGTTTATATTTGTTATGTTGACACCCCAAGGTATTGCATATGGAGTGCTTTGATGCCATGGATGCAACGGTTTTAGCCCAAAACATTTGAGAAGGTGTGTGTGGTGTAATTTTTCAATTTTCAGATTTTTACGCCCACATTAGATTTGGACTGTGATTTAGGAGACACTGTTGTTTGTTACTGCATGAAAACTCTCCAGGTTGTTTTCTGCAAGGTCTCCTGAGTACACCCATGCCCCCCATGCATAGGTGTGCAAAGATTTTGGCAAAATACAGCACCAATTGTAGAACATAAAAATGTACGAATAAAATGTAAAAGTCTGGTGCAGTAAAAGAAAAAAAAAAACTAAACTGAACTAACTGGAGTGTGAGAAAAAATAGAAAGGAAGAAAAAAATCACAGATCACGCACAGTGTGATATATCTTGAAACAGTCCCCAAGACACAGACCGGGTTGTCTAGGGCATTCTGGGCAGTAAAAGATTGTGTCTCTCCTCTGCCCCCTCTTGAAACACACCCTGCACCTTTTTTGGGGTTTCTGTTTGCCCTCAGTAGGGGGGATTTTATAAATAAAATGCGTAGCCCCAACTCTGTCCCCCATCACCGCCTGGGGAGCAGGTGCATCCTGGTACAAAACCCCCGAAATGACCTGGAGCTGAAACTGTAAAAAGGACAGCGTCACTCCGGGGTTTGCCTTTTTGCAGAGCAAAAAGGCATTGTGGGTTGCAATTTGCATCAGGTAAATTGCAACCTTTTTGTACCAGGCCCTTGACTTCCGCATAATCTGGTAGGGCTGGAGCAGCTGATCTGCCAGATCAACCCCACCCATATGCCGGTTATAGGCTTTGATGCACACTGGCTTCCTGATGCGCTCAGCTCTGCCACGTACAGAGACCTCCACAGACCTCTGTGTGGATGGTGGATAGAAGGTATACATCCTTCTTGTCTCTGTACTTGACCGCCAACAGCTCCGCTTGGCGCAGAGCTGAGGTCTCCCCCCTTTTTAACCGGGTGCGGACAAGCTGTGCTGGGAAACCTACGCGGTTCTTGCGAACAGTACCGCATGCTGCTGTATCAAAACAATACAGCAGCTTGAACAAAGGGACACTTGTATAAAAATTATCAACATACAAGTGGTACCCTTTGTTCATGAGGGGAAAAAGTAGGTCCCACACAATCTTGCCACTGGTTCCCATGTGTTCTGGGCAACCTGGAGGGTCAAGGCTACTATCCTTTCCCTCGTACACCCGGAAGGCCTGAGTATACCCACTCTCGCTGTCACAGAGCTTATACACCTTCACTCCATACCTGGAGCGTTTGGAAGGAATATACTGCTTGAATCCCAGCCTTCCCTTGTATTTCATTAGGGATTCATCCACGCAGATATTCCTTCCAGGTGTATAAGCCTCTGCAAACCTGGCGGCGAAGTGGGTAATCAGGGGGCGGATTTTATACAGCCTGTCAAACTGGGGATGCTCTCTAGGAGGGCACAGGCTGTTGTCACTGAAGTGCATGAAACGCAAAATGTTTTCATACCTTCTATGTGACATTGATTGGGGGTAAATGGGGGTAGAGCAGATGGGGCTACTGCTCCAGTAGGAGCGAATTGAGGGCTTCTTTATGATGCCCATCAGCATAGTAAGTGCCCAGAATTTCAGAAATTCTGGCACATCTAGCGGGGTCCATTGCTGCCTTGCCAAGTAGGAGTCTGGCTTCGCAGCACAATGCTGATGGGCATACAGATTTGATTGGGCCATGATGTGGCCCAACAAATCATCCCCCATAAACACCTGCAAAAACTGTGTGGCGGTAAATCCTGCAACATCAATATTGATGCCAGGATTTGCCGTGAAAGGAGGGATATCTGGCCTCTGGCGATGAGGCACTACCCACTCCTCAGCTGGAGCTGTGCGTCTCCTGCTGGCAGGTGGTGACCCAGGATCTGCATCAGAAACATCACTAGATACATCAGCCAGCGTAGATGATGTATCTAGCGACGTCTCTGAGCAGTTGGCGGGGTCGAAATCAGGGTCGGAGTCTGACGCAGATGCCTCAGATTCTGACGCCAGGATGGCATATGCCTCCTCGGCGCTGTACACCCTCTCAGACATTATATATAATAGATTATAAAATTTTATAATTATTATATATAATAAGCGGATAGTTGGTTCTTAGAAGAACCGTTGGGTTTCACAAGAAAATACAAATAAACACCTAAATCTCTCTAAATCACTCTAAACCTGCCTCAATTTTTCTAATCTCACTAAAATCTCTAACCTGTCAAATCTGATCTCTCTCTCGCTCATCAAAACACAAGTGAGGAGAGGGAGGGAGAATCACAGAGGTCAGAGCCAATATTTACAAAATATTGACCTGACCTGACAAATTAGAAATTTTATTTTGATTTTTTTTTACTTCTGATTGGATGTTGCTAGCCTGCCTCTCTGATGAGGCAGGCTAGGAACATCCCACTCAGCCCCAAGATGACCCTGCCCTTAGAAGGCAGCGCCATCTTGGCTGTCAGTTTATTTTATTTTATTCATTTTTATTGATTTTTATTTTATTTTTTTTACTTTTTTTACACTTTTTTTTACTCTGCTGGGTGCCTTGATCCCTCGAGGCACCCAGCAGAGCACCTGATCACTCATGTGATCGTTTTGTACTGAGTGCCACGATACCTCGTGGCACTCAGTACTTCCTGCCGCTACCGGAAGTGATTGCTCGGGGGGAGCGATCACTTAGCGGACCGGCGGCAGGTAAGCATATTGCAAGGATGCCTCGATGTCGAGGCATCCCTGCAATATACACAGAGCAGCTGGAAGCGATACCGATCGCTTCCAGCGCTCTCTAGAAGTGCCGGGCACCTCTCCGGTGAAACCGGATGTTGATCGCTCCCGGGGAGCGATCACAAGGTGCCCCGGCACTTCTCACCGCCATTGCACGGATGCCTGGACTCCCAGGCATCCTGCAATGGCGTTTGAGCTGCTGGAAGCGATCCGATCGCTTCCAGCGCTCAAAAAACCGCAGGACGTACCATGTACGTCAGCGGGTCTAAAAGAGACCCGCTGCAATGACGTACATGGTACGTCCTGGGTCTTTAAGGGGCTAATTTACCATTTTAATATACACTCGCTGCCCATTTGTAGTAGGATAGGTAGAAGATTGTTTTTTTTTACCAAGGATTGATGTAAAAGGGAGCTTTTTTTTGGACCTCATCACACGGCTTTTCCCAAGTCTCTCAACAAAAGCTGCGGTGACAACTGAAACGTTGTGTGAAGTTGTCAGACTAAAAGCTTCCTTTTACACCAATGCTTGGTTGCCCGGTCCTCCTTCTACATATTTATATGGAATTTGGCCCCCTGGGTCCTTGAGGTGTCCGGCAGGGTGTTTACGGTGGAGGAGATCATGCACTTCAAACATGCCTAAAAGGATTACGGGGGCACAGTTCACCAGGCCCTATGCCCATGTCTTCAGATCGACCTGTCGTTATCAGTGCCATGCAAGGTAGTCCAGTGTCTGAAAACCAGACGGATTTGTGTCAATGTATTTACACAGATATCACACTTTAAAATTAGGACTTGAGGCATCCAGGGGACAGGATACCACATGCTCATGGGAGGAGATGGTGTTGACCCCACCTCGCCGTACGATGTTGATGGCCTACAAGTCCCATAAATCTTTGAACATGGTAGATGGCCAGAGACTCATGGGGACCAGAGTTTGAGATGCCTGTGTAGGATTATCCTTGTACGTCTGAATGTCCTCCTTTGTTCTCCACAGATCGATTACAGTATAAACCACTTGAATGATCTCCTCATATCACATGGCTGGATCCTAAGTTTGATGCCCGTCTCTCCAGGCCTGATGTGACACCTCTATAATAAATGTAGAAGTTCTCTCCATTTTCCCATGCTGTCTCCGTATCTCGATTTGAAAAAAAGCATTTGGCTCAAATGGAGGGGTCTGAGTGAACACAAAGGAAATCCCTAATGTTCTAGTCGGCACAGAACAAAATCCTTAGGGAGCGTTTGCTGAACCTCGCTGAATACATTATTAAAGCAAACTCGGTCTTACCGGAAGCTCCCGTGTAGAATGCAGATTGTGAGCAAGAAAACCTAGTCCTTTTCAATGCATTTCAAAACAGGACTGACTCACGGCCTGGAGTACGTTTTGCTTTATTGTAACATCTTTAAAATCCTAGTGACCTGAGTTTCGTCTCCAACTAGGCCTTTGTCGAGGCTTTATATCGCCGAGATGAAATGTCAGTCACTAGGTTTTTAAAGGGACGACAATCAAAAAATGAAATGTGTATTTTATGTTGCTGATAACTTGCATGTGCTTTAATTAAGAAAATATTTTACTCTAAATGTGTCACTTCGTACAGGGCTTGACAAATCCATGGGCCTGGTAGCCATTGGCTCCTAGAATTTTACTCCTGGCTCCTAAACCTTCAGTTTATTTTACACCAAGCTAAAAGCAGTCTTTGCCTGGCATCTAAAAACCTCTAGTTGGCTTCAATGTTTTCTTCCTGTCTCCTACATTTAATGTAAATATATCCAGCCCAGAGGCCCATTCAGTTCCTCAGCAGCTGCTGAATTGCTACATTGCAGCAGTCTCACTGAACGCTTTGGCTGTGAAATATTGAGGCGAAAAGGGCAGAGGATTGCTTAATGAAAGGTGCTGTTTCTGCAAAATCTGTTGTCCATTGTATTACCACTTTAGTGTTAATGTTTACCATGTTCCAATAAATATTTGGTGTTTTGGTCCACCAAACTGAACATTTCCTTATGGATTATTTGCTCCGTGGAGGCGGCCATCTTTCCCACGTCACACTCAGCTAACCCCGCAGCACCTCTCGGCTTGGCTGCAAGTGCTAAGTTAGCAGTGCTGAGCGTTGAACTGCAGCACAGTGTTCAGTGCCAAGTTGCTAATTTAGCACTTGCTGAAGAACTGAACGCACCTCTGGTGTATTCTATTTATATGCGAGGTGTGTGCAGTGGGTAAATAGTGTGTCTGGCCATACATTTCAATACTATCATAAATTGGACAGGCTTTCAGCAAAAACTTTAATTATTGGAAAGCGTCACATGACATTAAATGTGTAGGTGAGTATCTGGCAAAAAGAATATTGGTACTCGGTCTTAAAAATAAAAAAAAGGGATTTTGTTTCTTTAGTTGTTGAAAGTAAAGCTTAGTTAGGAGCCAGTTTTTGCTTCAGACTAACTTTTGTAGCTGGCTCCTAGATTCAGAGCAAATTTGTCAAGCCCTAACTTAGCACATCTGTTTTGTGATCTTTTTTTGTTGTAAACTGCCCCCTCCCCACAGTATCTTTACACCACTTGCTCCTCAATGTGTGGCATTTGGCATAGACTGGAGTGAATAAGTCAGAAGTCCTGAAAACCATGCCTAAATATTGCATTATGTGCTCTCCTCTGTATAGAAAGGCCATCACCAGGGGTTAAATTAAGTCTTTTAAGTCCACTATCGGATCTCATAAATTGCCTACAATTCTGTAGCGCTGTATTCAGCTGCATCTCTTACCTGTGGTTGCATAGACTGCACAATAGACCCTCTGCATCTTTTGTTTAAACACTCCCTCTCTGCACCATTACCTCTTCACTGATTTAATCTTGTACCACAGTTGTAAAAGGAGACTTTTTTTCTTAATATTTTGGTAAATGTTTCATCATGGGAGAAATGTACAAAATGATATAAAAACCTAACTGCGTGTAGAACGGGAAATAAAAAGTTAAGTCAAACAAATGAAAAAACATAGCATGTGTTTTTTTTTGTTGTGGTCATGTGCGTGTAATCTAGTTACAGTTTATATTAATGGTAGTGTTCCTCTTAAAGGTGTTACTATAAATTCGATACTTCCCTCTAGCCCTTGAGTGCGTCCAGTTTCCCTAGATACAGATCTTTTTTGGAATATAGCACCAGGACCATCTCCTACTTGATTTTTGTACAAGTCGAGTGCTGGATTTTATATATCCCCCAGTAACTTGTAATGTCGTGACGGTCTACAGAGAATTCCTCTGTACAGTACCGGTGATACATGAGCAATATACACAAAACGAAGAAAAGTGACACTACCACAATGAAATCATAACTCACTGGTTCACATTTCTGGTGTTCATTCATACAAAAGATGTGACATTGTAGCGAGCTCAGCCCCCTCTTCCATGACCTGTCAGAAACTGAATGGAGAGCAAGTCTGTTATAAAGGTGCGCTCTCCATCCAGATTGACAGGTTACTGCTTCCCCAGACACGTCTTGTATGGTATGAATCCTATGCGATGTGTCCAACTATAAAGCACATGGTGTGTTTTCATTGAACCAATCCAACCAATGGAAACACACAGGGTAGATAGCTGTCAAACTGACAGTGCTGAGCTACATCGGAGTACGTGTTGGACGCTCCACCTCATGCCGGAGCTCCAAGAACGAAGACTAAGTGCCAGTGTCAAGGTGGAGGAACCGTTGACGTTCAGGTAAGTATGAATCTTTTGATCTGAGGTCTGTCAAGTGGGAAATAAACCTCTCATCCTGCAACCAGTTCCTTCTCACCATAATCTCTTCTGCATCCCCGGTACATATAAAGATTAAATGGAAATTCACTGACTTCTAAAATATGTAGTATTTGAGATAAATGCTAAGATGGGAAATTTGCTGGACGTGGTCAAGAAACCAGGATGAGTTGGAAAAAGCCTTCACGTTCTTTTCCATCTTAAACCGTAACGTTCTACCACACTTCCTGTTTATCAAGATGTATATAGCTCCCTCCGAATGCGTATCTTAAACGTGTAATGAATTCTTTTTTGCATTGTGACCGTTTATTCAGAATTTGCGATGGCTTTTAATCATTCTTATATATTTTTTAATGTTCTTTTGTAGACAAACCTGCCAATCTTCAAAATGAAAGACTCGTGTGTTAGAAGGAGGTACAGTGACTTTGAATGGTTGAAAAACGAGTTGGAGAGAGACAGTAAGGTAAGTCTGTGTGCGGAGAGGGTTTTTAAAGTCCTCTGTGTAAGATGGCCTGGTATAGAGGTTACTTGAGGGGACGTCTATAAGTATCATGTGTAAGTATAGGACAATGGCCCATAACTTGGCATTTCAGACATAGCGTCGGGTCAAGTCCTGGGGGAAAAAAAAGTGAGGGAACTCACCCACGAATTCCACAACCCCTATTACCTGAAGAAAAAATATATATATCACGAGTATAGCAGTACGTGGTGATACCATTTTTATTGGGTTAACATTACATTTAAAAGACAAGCTTTCAAGAGTGTAACCTCTCCTCTTCAGGTCTGGAAATTATACTGATCAGTGAAAGGTATCACTACGTACAGGTATACTCGTGATTTTGGCAACTGGACTAACATAGGGATAGATCTATCTCCCTCCCCAGAAGAATATACCCAGCACTGGATATATTTCCCCCCACCTCACACATGTATATAGTGCCCCAGCTCTCACATGTACAGTCAGGGCCAGAAATATTGGGACATCGACACATTTCTAACATCTTTGGCTCTATACACCACCACAATGGAGTTGGAATGAAACAAACACAATGTGCTTTAACTGCAGACTGTCAGCTTTAATTTGAGGGTATGTACATCCAACTCAGGTGAACGGTGTAGGACTTACAGCAGTTTGCAGATGTGCCTCCCACTTGTTAAGGGACCAAAGGTAATGGGACAGAATAATAATCATCAAACTTTCCCTTCTTAATACTTGGTTGCAAATCCTTTGCAGTCAATCACAGCCTGAAGTCTGGAACGCAAAGACATCACCAGACGCTGGGTTTCATCCCTGGTGATGCTCTGCCAGGCCTCTACTGCAACTGTCTTCAGTTCCTGCTTGTTCTTGGGGCATTTTCCCTTCAGTTTTGTCTTCAGCAAGTAAAATGCATGCTCAATGGGATTCAGGTCAGGTGATTGACTTGGCCATTGCATAACATTCCACTTCTGTCCCTTCAAAAACTCTTTGGTTGCTTTTGCAGTATGCTTTGGGTCATTGTCCATCTGCACTGTGAAGCGCCGTCCAATGAGTTCTGCAGCATTTGGCTGAATGTGAGCAGATAATATTGCCCGAATCACTTCAGAATTCATCCTGCTGCTTTTGTCTGCAGTCACATCATCAATAAATACAAGAGAACCAGTTCCATTGGCAGCCATACATGCCCACGCCATGACACTACCACCACCATGCTTCACTGATGAGGTGGTATGCTTAGGATCATGAGCAGTTCCTTTCCTTCTCCATACTCTTCTCTTCCCATCACTCTGGTACAAGTTAATCTTGGTAAAATGGTGTACGGCTTGAAGGAGAAAAGTTACCAGGAAAGGCTTAATGATCTTAACATGTACAGCTTGGAAAAAAGACGAGACAGAGGAGATATGATGGAAACATTTAAATACGTAAAGGGAATCCACAAGGTAGAGGAAGGGAGTATATTTAAACGGAAACAAAGTAGCAAAACAAGAGGACATAGTCTTAGATTAGAGGGGCAAAGGTTTAAAAGTAACATCAGGAAGCATTATTTTACTGAGAGGGTGGTGGATACATGGAACAGCCTTCCAGTTGAAGTGGTAGAGGCCAAAACAGTAATTGAATTTAAGCAAGCATGGGATAGGCATAAAGATATCCTAAACAAAAGATAAATCCAGGTAAAGTATCCATGTAATTGGGCAGACTAGATGGGCCGACAGGTTCTTATCTGCCGACATTTTCTATGTTTCATCTGTCCATAGGATCTTGTTCCAGAACTGTGAAGGCTTTGTTAGGTGTTGTTTGGCAAACTCTAATCTGGCCTTCCTGTTTTTGAGGCTCATCAATTGTTTACATCTTGTGGTGAACCCTCTGTATTCACTCTGAAGTCTTCTCTTGATTGTTGACTTTAACACACATACACCTACCTCCTGGAGAGTGTTCTTGATCTGGCCAACTGTTGTGAAGGGTGTTTTCTTCACCAGGGAAAGAATTCTTTGATCATCCACCACAGTTGTTTTCCGTGGTCTGCCGGGTCTTTTGGTGTTGCAGAGCTCACCGGTGCATTCCTTCTTTTTGAGAATGTTCCAAACAGTTGTTTTGGCCACGCCTAATGTTCTTGCTATCTCTCTGATGGGTTTGTTTTGTTTCTTCAGCCTAATGATGGCTTGCTTCACTGATGGTGACAGCTCTTTGGATCTCATCTTGAGAGTTGACAGCAACAGATTCCAAATGCAAATAGCACACTTGAAATTAACTCTGGGCCTTTTATCTGCACATTGTAATTGGGGTAATGAGGGAATATCACACACCTGGCCATGGAACAGCTGAGAAGCCAATTGTCCCATTACTTTTGGTCCCTTAACAAGTGGGTGGCACATCTGCAAACTGCTGTATGTACATACCCTCAAATTTAAAGCTGATGGAATGAAACAAGCACAATGTGCTTTAACTGCAGACTAACTCCATTGTGGTGGTGTATACAGCCAAAGATGTTAGAATTGTGTCGATGTCCCAATATTTCTGGACCTGACTGTATATAGTGCCCCAGCTCTCACATGGGTATATTGCCCCGGCCCCCAGCTCCCCTCTGCCAGGCCCGAAACAAGCTGGCTGCACATTGCCGCGGCCGCGTGTTTTCCTCCAACTAGCGCTCGCTGGCAGGAAGCGCGCCACTCACCTGGGATCCAACAGCCAATCGCGGCTGGCTGTTGGATCCCAGGCGAGCGGCGCACTTCCTGCCAGTGGCCGCTAGTCGTAGGAGGAAACCACGCGGCACCGGCAATGTGCGGTCAGCTTGTTTTGGGCTCTTGCCACAGCGGGAAGCTGCGTTCCCGCGCTTTTCTGCAGGACTCGAGCCCTGGTGGTGGTGCCAAAGGACCTGTTAGTAGCCATCCAAAGAATTTTATCAAAAGTCCCAGGCAACATGATCCCTTATTATGCCTTTTAAATCTGGGATCTGAAATTCCATTCCTCCAGATGTTGATGGTCTGCAGTCCTCAGAATGCTTTGAATGCAGTTGATGGGCAGATAATTACTGGAGTTGTTGTGGTTCAGCAATATCCAGGTTTCCATAGTTTGCAAGCCCTGCTTTAAGCCGTCTCTTTCATGGAAGTCCAAAATGTCTTGTAATGTTAGTAGCCCTCACTAGCCTCAAATTCCTTAATTCAGTAAAGAAAAGAAAAAAATTGCAATTTTTTTTTGTGAAAATCCAATGATTTCTTGATCTTCACAGTTCGTTGAATTCACGATTTACCGCAACTGAACTCTGCTATTCTTGGAATATGTTTTTAAACCAATTAAAATGTGTCTAAATAATAAAAAGGTCTGTTACAGAATAAAAAAAGCCTTTTAAAAAAAAAAATTGGGAATCAAGTTTCACCAAAAAATACTAAAACTGCAAAAATACGTTCCAAAAAAAATAAATGAAAAGAATAAATAATGAAAAATGAATAAACTAAAATATAATTTTACATTGAATCCTATGGGAAATGCCAGTTTAAACCTGTCAAACTGAATCACTGAAAATCAGCGGATTTCACTGACATTTCAGTGCTGTTTGGTGTTCTCTGAATAGATTAACCATTACTTCTCTGTGGCACAATTTTGCTGCTACCGATCTGCGGCGAATTGCAACGTATTTTGCTGTAAATTCACCAGTATTTGGTTAATTGACTGTTTAGTGACTAGGTGAACTGCTGTTAAAATTCACCGTTCGCTGCAATTCGGTGGCAGGCTTGGGGCTTATTGAATAACCCCTTGTGCCTTGTAGCAGTGTTTCCCAAACCTGTCCTCAGGACCTGCTGACACGCCAGGTTTGCAGATATCTGAAGCACCGCAGATGTGATAGTATTTGCTGCTCAGTGATTGCAGGATTCGGTCTGCGATTTCCTCCAGGTAATCTGTAAAATCTGACCTGGTTGAGGGACAGGTTTGGGAAACACTGCTTTGTAGCATCCTTGTATGTATTACAGATCTACATGGAATTTTTGTCTCTTTATGGTTACTAATGATTGTTTGACTATCATGGGATTTGATGTCTTGTGTCAAAGAGCCCTGTTTACGCTCCATAAAATAAGCTGTATAATATTTACCTTGAAAGAAAAAATTGCTTCTTTTATGCTAGAACATAGCTGGTCAGTCCATTTATTGACAAACGTGAAGAATGTTTTCTTAGAGATAAGAGGTATCTGTTCACTGTGTGTGGGGAGGGGGGGGTCTGTTGAGGGAATCCTTTAATCTTGCAGCCTCTTAAGACCCTACTCCATGTCTGATCAGTATATAGGGTTGGCATGGTCATGTATGCCTAGTGACATTCTGAAGCCTGATCAGAGGGTACGAACCTTGTAATTTGGAAAGGTAGTGCCTTCTCCCTAGTTATGTGTGGAAAGAGTACAAAGTCTGAAGGTTAATTTGCCAATAAACAAAGTCCAACAAGGAGTATAGATGTTTACATCAGATATAGGACAGCCAAAAACCTTCATCTCCAACCTCAAAAGCTGTCTTTGAAAGATCTCCGACACACTGAACACGAGAGTGGACATTTTATGGAGACCTTTTCGTTTCTGGACCTAAATTCATGGGATATTCCATATTTTTTGCACATCGTGCACACTAGAATAAATATAAGAATGGGAGAAATCTACAAGGATACAACGTAAAGACACTTCATAGCATAATATGTCAAACCTACATATATGATTAAATGCCTCTTATGAGTCGCACTCACAAGATGTGAGGGGCGTTATATGATATATTACGTTATGGTATGAAGTGTCTTTATGTTGTATCCTTGTAGATTTCTCCCATTCTTGTATTAGAAACATAGAAACATGTCGGCAGATAAAGAACCTTTCGGATAAGAACATCTAGTCTGCCCAATTACATGGATACATTACCTGGATTTATCTTTTGTTTAGGATAGCCTTATGCCTATCCCATGCTTGCTTAAATTCAATTACTGTTTTGGCCTCTACCACTTCTACTGGAAGGCTGTTCCATGTATTTATTCATGTGTTATCAAGACGTCTAAGGGAAGAGTCATCTTGGTGACACAAGGTCATCTTAATCATTCTTCCTTGATTGTCACATCACGATTTGTCTTGTGTAACATTATACACAATAGGCGTGAGCTAGTTTTAACATGGTATCGTACACCTTAGATAACTTTCATCTACCGGTCACATACAATATGACAGCCTGTGGATGAGATTAATATGGGATAGCAGGGTATACTGTGACATCCAAGTGATGATGATAAACACATTTCACAGCGCTGTACAGAGGTGCAATGGTTAAAGCCAGGACAACTCTACAATACATGGAGGCAGGTCAGTATTCCGCTAACCGATACAGTAGGACATGAGGGCCCTATTCCCATGGGAACTTGCAATCTAGGTGGGTGAGAAACAGGAGGGGTGGGCTGCAGTGATGAGAGGTTAATGCAGGAAACGGTGAGGTGCGTTAATGGGTTGGTCGGATGTCTTGTTAGGTGGTAGGCTTTTCTAAACAGAAGGGTCTTTAACCCCTTCACTGCTGAGCCATTTCACATCTTAAAAAAACATTTTTCCTTTTTTTTATTCTTATTATTTTTTTTTCTTTACTTTAAACCTCTTCATGTTTGGTATCATTGGAAAGGCCATGCTCTGGCCTTTCTAATGATACGAAATATGACCCTGCTAGCAGACAACAGTCGGGAGATATTGGGGTTCAAAGTAACCCCTATCTTTCCTTAGGTGTCAATAAGGACATTCCCCACACGTCCTCAGCAGTGAAAGGGTTAAAGGCTTAACAAAGGTCCTAGGACTAGGACTGCTGACATATTGCTGCTCCTCTAACACGACCACATATGCCTTGTGTGACTGGTCCTTCTATTCCTGCGTTTGACTGCCAGCACCTCTGCATTAGAACAATGACTGTATGTTTTGTTCTGTTATGTGCCTGGGTTTATGATGTTGACCACAGCACAGTAAGACCATGAAGTAAGCAAAAACCAAATCTGCAGGAAAGCGAAAACTGGAGGATCGACAAGAGGGCATATGAGCCATTAGAAAGTCAGGAGATGGGGTTGCATGCTGGGTAATGTGTAAGGAATATAAAGTGCAAATAGAATTCTGGGAATGGTTGCAAGATAAAAGTTGAGTTGTCCTTGACATCCAGCATGGATAGGATACGAACCTAGAAATGGTAGAAGACAAGGATCGGCCCTCCGGCTTGACCCCGGGCTTGAGGTACCGGGAGCAGTGCTGGTCAATGTCGTGATACATATAGCTCTGCATGAGGGGGTACTCATACACCTGGCAATGAAGCTCCCACCCAGTTGCACAAAAGCAGAACAAAACAAAGGTGGTCTCAGGCCTCATAATGGAGTAAATCAATATTGTTAAATCTGGACTCCAAAGTCAAGAGCAGAACTCCAGATCCACTCACGTGTGACCAAAATGTGGATAGACGTCAGATGCTCTGAGTTTGCAGCGTTTTCAGGCCAGGACTTGAAATGATCAGCATTGATAGAAGATAAGGTTTGCAGAATGCCAATTATGATCGGTTTTAACGTGGCTATTTCTTTCTGTCAGATTGTAGTACCTGCACTACCAGGGAAAGCGCTGAAGAGACAGCTTCCGTTCCGCGGAGACGAGGGAATTTTTGAAGAATCTTTCATAGAGGAAAGACGGCAAGGCTTGGAACAGTTTGTTAACAAGTAACAATACTTTCTCACCGTTCACCTGAATGCTTTAAACGAGCAATATTACATACAATGTGGTTTAAAATGGAAACTGATTCCTTTTGAAAGTCTATATCAATGTAAAGACGCTGGAGTAAACATTGGTGTTTAATTTGTAAAAGCAGTAACTTTTTTTTAAAATCTTTTAGACACTCTTCTTATATGATCTCAATACACATCTCCTGGTGTCATGGGTACAGCTCTTGATGGGTCATGTGTGTTTCATGGACAAATTCTGCCCTGGGAATGTGATCAAATACATTATACTAATTTAGTAACACTAGTTCACTTTCCCTGAACCACTAAATGCTTCAGTAACGTTCCCCTGGCAGAGATTATTATTTTTATATAGCGGCAGCCTATTCCGCAGCGCTGTACAATGGGCACAATATAGACAGGGTTACAATTACATTGAACAGCATTTTGATAAACCAGTACAGGAGGAAACGAGGGCCCTATTCCCGTGGGAATTTACAATCTAGAACGGTTGGGGGGTGGAAACCGCAGAGGACTGCCAGGTGAGAGTGGAGGACTGCCAGGTGAGAGTGGAGGACTGCCAGGGGCAGTGAGGGGCATTAGTGAATCGGGTGGTAGGCTTGCCTTAAAAGGAATGATTTTATGGGAGTGTTTGAAGGAAGGGAAACTATGGGAAAGTCTCTCCGTACGAGCGAGAGCGCCCCATGCTGTGTGTGCGAAGTCCTGCAGTCTATCATGGGAAGAGGTGATGTAGGGAGAAGCTAGGCGCAGGTCACTGTTTGATCTCAGGGAGTGAACTGGGGTGTATTTGGTGACTTGTGAGGTCAGGTAGTGGAGCTGAGTTAGTGCGAGCTTTGTAGGTCATGGTAAGGATTTTTACTTTTAACAATTTTTTATTTTTTAAAACCTGTATAAACATACATATAGACATAAAATAAGAAACAAAAGAGTGAGCAGATTACCGCAATACAGAGTATCAAGAAAAGCATGACGTCAAGACATACAGGGGTCTTAAATTGTCCGCACAAATTGTTCCGCACAGCGCAAATTTTTTTGCGCGCAGCGTTAAACGTTAACGCGCGTAAATTAACGCTGGTATTACGATCCGAGCGCATTTTTCATCCGTCCAAAAATATCGCGCGTAAAAAAGACACGCAAATTAACGCTGCTCGCAGAAATCGGTGGGCAATCAGAAATTAAGAACCACAATTGTCTCCCGTTCAGTTTTTGCGCCTGCCAAAATCAATCTATATGCTATATATATACAGTTGTGTTCAAAATTATTCAACCCCCAATGCTGTAAAGGGTTTTAGGGAATTTAGTGTACATTTGTAATTGTATTCAGAATGAAATCCTACAAGGACTTTTTAAAGAACCATATGCAACTAAAATGACATCAATTGGTTTTGTAATACAGTAGTAAATGTTTCTTTTGTGAATTCTTCATTGACACAATTATTCAACCCCTTAAAGACTACCACTCTGAAGAACAGAGGTTCATTCAAGTGTTTTCAATCAGGTATTGAAAACACCTGTGGATGTCACGGAGCAGCAATAAAGCATAATAAGCACCAATTAGGCAGCTTTAAAATGACTGTGATACTCAGCTCCTTCTAGACATTTACTGGTGTGGTTACAAACATGGTGAAGTCAAGAGAAGAGGTGATTACTCTTCACAGGAAGGGCAATGGCTATAAGAAGATTGCAAAGATGTTAAACATACCAAGAGAGACCATAGGAAGCATCATTCGCAAATTCAAGGCAAAGGGCACTGTTGAAACGCTACCTGGTCGTGGCAGAAAGAAGATGCTGACTTCGACTGCTGTGCGCTACCTGAAGCGTAGAGTGGAGAAAAGTCCCTGTGTGACTGCTGAGGAACTGAGAAAAGATTTGTCAGATGTGGGTACTGAAGTTTCAGCTCAGACAATATGGCGCACACTGCGTAATGAAGGCCTCCATGCCAGAACTCCCAGGCGCACCCCCTTGCTGTCTCCAAAGAATAAGAAGAGTCGTCTGCAGTATGCCAAAAGTCATGTGGACAAACCACAGAAGTTTTGGGATAGTGTTCTGTGGACTGATGAAACAAACTTAGAACTGTTTGGGCCCATGGATCAACGCTATGTTTGGAGGAGGAAGAACCAGGCCTATGAAGAAAAGAACACCTTGCCTACTGTGAAGCATGGGGGGGGGTCAATCATGCTTTGGTGCTATTTTGCTTCTGCAGGTACAGGGAAGGTTCAGCGTGTGCAAGGTACCATGAATTCTCTTCAGTACCAGGAGATATTGGATGACAATGTGATGCAGTCCGTCACAAACCTGAGGCTTGGGAGACGTTGGACCTTTCAACAGGACAATGATCCCAAGCATACCTCCAAGTCCACTAGAGCATGGTTGCAGATTAAAGGCTGGAACATTTTGGAGTGGCCATCGCAGTCACCTTATTTAAATCCGATTGAGAACCTCTGGTGGGACTTAAAGAAAGCAGTTGCAGTGCGCAAGCCTAAGAATGTGACTGAAATGGAGGCTTTTGCCCATGACGAATGGGCGAAGATACCCGTAGATCGCTGCAAGACACTTGTGTCAAGCTATGCTTCACGTTTAAAAGCTGTTATAACTGTAAAAGGATGTTGTACTAAGTACTAAGATTGAATGTCACTTGGGGGTTGAATAAAACTGATAATGATGTGAGCACAGAAAAGACATTTGTGGTTATTTCATTATAAATGTTATGTTATATTTGTCTGACCTACACTTGCCTCTTTGATTTAATTGTAAGCAAGATGACTGAATGATCAAAATCAATGTCAAACTGGCCAAAACGCTCAATTTCAGTGGGGGTTGAATAATTTTGAACACAACTGTATATGAGTATATATGCTGCAGCAATAAAAAAAAAAACCACGCACAACCACTCAGTTTTATTGTTTGGATATGTGTAGAATGTGTAACTATACTGTGCTGTATTTTTTTTTTTTTTTTCGTGCTGGTGTTTTTCGTTTCGGCTAGAACGTTCAGATTTGCTGTTACCACCAGCTTTTCAAAGACGTTAAAATTATGCGTGCAAACGTCGTTCGTAAAAAGTTGCGAAATCGATTGTAATACCATCTGCGTACCAGCGCACGAACGCATTTGAGCTCACAATGTTAAGTATGGGATGCGCGCACAAACTTTCGCTCGCGCAGGGTAACTCACGCTAGACGTTAACGCGCATCGTTTGCGCGAACGTCGTAATTTGACAGCGCAAAGGGTTTTTCCCCACGCGTTAATGCGTTTTTGCGCGCGCGCACATTTTTGCTCGAATGTAATAGAGCCCACAGTGATTAATAAACGAGACCCACAAAAATATTCGAGATCCAGACTTGCCACTCATTATAGAATCTCCAGGGGTTTATGTGTCCAACTTTCAATGTACTATAATGAGGCTAGGGTCAGACGAAAGCAGTTTTAACGTGCGTTTAGTCGCACGAAATCACGGCTGTGCTAGCAGCAAATGACGTCCAATGCCGGAACACACGAAGTACAGCCGCGCGAAAGTTCGTCCGCGCAACGCAAGTGGCAAACGAACGCATTTTTTCTAGAACGTCAAACCACTAGTACTGACGTACAGAGTGCGCTGCGTCCGCATAGCGGTGTGTGTGTGTGCGTGATTAGGAGATGTCAGATGCTGCTAATGTCCGGCCAACATAACGTCCAGACACAAAAAGTGTTTTATTGATGATCCGTACAAAATCACGGACGAAAAGGCGCATCGTATGACCGCTATCGCGTGTTCCGTGAAAAAATACGTCCATTCGTTCGAACGTACTTTTTCACTGACAATACGAAAAATGCGTTCGTCTGACCCTAGCCTGAGTCGACAAACATCCGACCAATGTCAAACCTCAAGCTGTGGTACCACAGATCAGAGCGAAGGAGAAAGTTATTTCAGAACAACCACCACGAAAAACACAAATGGAGAGGAGACAAAGAATGTAAATAGAGAGATATGGGGTTCAGAGTGAGCGAAAATGAGACGCAAACGAAGTTCAGAATGAATGAGTGAGGGAGGGGGGGGGTGAGGTAGAAGTACACGTAGAGGAAGATGTTCACTGAAAGGGTAAGGGTTTTTAATTTAATTCTACAGTAGATGGAGAGCCAGTGAAGGGACTCGCAGAGACCGAGCGGCGGGTGAGGTGGAGGAGACTGGCAGAGATAACCTAACTGTGATTGGTGGATAGTTGAGAAAAGGCTGGATTTGTTTTAAACTCCATTCCTCCCATTCCACTATTTTTCTCAATCTGAGACGATACAGGTGATAAATTAGGCTAGGGTCAGACGAAAGCATTTTTCCCCGCGAACGTGAAAAAGTGCGTCCGAACGCATTGACGTATTTTTTCACGGAATGCGCAAAAACGGTCAGACGACGTGCATTTTCGGGCGTGATTTTGTACGGATCGTCAATAAAACTCTTTTTGCGTCTGGACGTTATGTAGGCTGGACATTAGCAGTGTCTGACGTCTCCTAATCACGCAAACACGCCGCTATGCCGCAGCTGCGCACTCAGTACGTCAGTACTAGCGGTTCAGCGTTCTCAGAAAAATGGGTTCAAATTCCACTTGCGTTGCATGGCCGGACTTTTGTGCGGCCGTACATCGTATATTGGCCGTCATTGCCTGGCATCTGCTGCTAGTGCGGCCGTAATTATGTGCGCCAGAACGCACGTTAAAAGTGTGCTGGTCTGACCCCAGCCTAAGATATGTAAAGAACCGTGTATATCAGGGATGTCAAACTCTGGCAAAGATTTGTGGGAAATGTAGGTAATCAACATTGCGGGGGGGGGGGGGGGGGTTTGAGGCCTCGGACTACACACCCAGCACAATGACTGTCCCTTCTTTGTTCCATTCGTACATTTATCCTGTAGTTGGCGTATGTGGAAACCACTAGCCTGTTCTTGGAATATAAATTGTGCTAGTATTAAATTGCTTCAAAATCACTACCCGTTAACCTGATTGCAAAAACCACGTGCATTTTCACCGTCCTTCCTGCTCTCACCTTTCCATCAGAGCAGGCCTAATGAATATACTGCACAATGTACATTTGTCAAACTATTGCTGTTTATGAGCTGAGCATTCCCATGGCTATATCCGGAAACATTGTGGTTTGATGCATTAAAAATTGACACTGCTCACAAAACTACTGTTGCAATAAAAATGATAAAATAGGATAAATCATATACACCCATAAACCAGGGTTTGACATGTTCAGAATTTGTTCTGAACAATTCAATAGTTTGATTTGTTGGGAAATAATCCAAAAACCTTTAGGTAAAAGTTGCAGCCTTCGTTTAACCCCTAGACTATCAGGGAATTTCCCAGAAAACCACATTCAGTAACAAGTGTTTTTTTGGAAATCCTTTTTAATTAAACAGAAATATTTGGGAATATTCACAATGTATTCCTTATGGTAATGACCTATTTGGCAGGCAGATATCACCATCTGCTGGCCAAATGGAGTTACTGCAGTTCTGTGCTTCGTGCAGGATCAGATTGGGAGATGTCTTTTTTTAGGATCTTTCCCAGCTGGTTTTAAAAAATGTTAGCACCTCGGGTATCATGCCCACGGTGCTAAAACATTAGGAACATGTTTCGGAGCCCAAATGCAAATTAAATTCTGTTTGCAATAAATGAAAATAGTTTGCAGTGCTCCTGTGGAAAACTATATCAACTGTACTTTATGTTCACACCAGATGTTTTCTTGTAGATTATAGATTATCTTGGCAGTGGAAGGGGTTAAGTCTTTCCTTTTCTCTATTCTCCAACACCAGGCTAATTTAGGACACCCTGTAACTCCAGGAAGGCTGTCACTGCAAACTCTTTTGTTAGTCCAATAAAAATGTTAAACTGCAGTATTCTTTTTAGGGCTGTAACTAAAGATTAGGAGAATACATTAGTTGGCAGGTTATTAGATCAATTAATCAAAGAAAAAATATTTTTGTTTACATAAAAGGGCCATTATGTAAATATCAACCCTGACCCCATCCCTTTTTTTTAAAGCTATTTGCTTAGTGTACGCAACTCTCATAGGTACATACGCAAATTTTGTAACCTGCCTGCGTGCTGTTCTCACCTGGTCATTAATGAATTGATGCTGCGTGCGGAGCTCAAGCCCGTGTCTGCTTTCTCAAAGAACAATGCTACTAACGCTCTGATAGACATGATGATGTAAGCATGAGAGGGGGGGCACTCCACACAACCTGACCACTTTAATAAGCTAAAGTGGTCAGGGTGCCTAGAGTGTCCTTCTAAAATAATTACATGGTTTTGTGGTGGGAGGGAGTAAGTTTGGGCAATCGACCCGAGTGGGTTTGGGTAAGAGTCAGGACTTGTTCGTGGGAGGGAGATTTGGGGAAGAGACCGGACCAAAGGGAGGGATGGCAGCTCTGAACCAGAGAGGGGGGAGGTGGCACAGGACTCAATCACCAAGTAAGGATAAAACATCAGTGGTACAGCTCCTCCACTCTCACCCCTGGGTGTGTGCTATAGTTCTGCTGATGTACTAAATAAAAACAAACTGGTTTATATTTGACATAACGATACAACTAAATCATACAGAGTAAAGCAGCAGCACGTCTTCTCCGATCAGCTCTGAAGTAGAGTCTGAGGTCATTAACCTTTAACTCGGTCTGACTCTAAACACGTGTAGACTGTACACGGACCGATTAATTGACCGACCGATTACGCTATATAATGAGAATAGTTGACAACTATTGTCATCGATTAGTTGTTTCAGCCCTATTTATTTTGCCTCTGTCACTGGTCTAACATGGCAACTCAAATACAAACGCAAATCGGAGACATTTAAATACGGTTTCCATTTGTTAGACATTTAAAATGCCATATTGGACTACAGCACGGAGATTCTTTGTTAATCTTCGTCTAACATGTCCACAATAATGCTTTAGTGTAGCTCTTGGTATGGATTGCTGCTAAGCGGTTCCTGAATTTCTCTCTTAAGTGATTGCGTGGTCCTGTTACATTTGCAGTGCTTTAGCTTCATTTGTTCGTCGCACGTCATTTCTTTTCCTAATTCTCTCAATCTTCTTGCTTTGCAGGATCGCTGGACACCCCCTCGCACAGAATGAGCGCTGTCTGCATATGTTTTTGCAGGACGAAATAATCGATAGGAATTACGTGCCGGGCAAAGTGCGCCAATGAGACATCTAGGCACTTCCTCATCCCTCCTTGCCCCTCACAACCCCCCATTGCCTGCTAAATTACATTTATTTTTACACTAAGTCTCCAATTTTACCCCGATTTCTTAAAAGGTCCCCTTGGAGTCCTTCAAAAGGCCACTCTGTTCATTGTCCGTCTGTGCGGCCCTCCCCTTCAAAAAGCTGCCTTTTAAAGCGTGGAGATGGAAGCAGTAAGCGATGCCAGTTGCCGCCAGTACCCATCCCTGCTGTCAGTTTGGGGAAAGTGAATCCCGAATAGTGTTTTTTTATTTCTCACCGCATTTGATCAATCTGACAGCTCCTACGTACTTCTATTTAGACTGTGGGAGATTATGATGTCTTCACCGGAACTTCCCTTCCTCCCTAGTCATGACTTCTGTCCCTTTTACATGTGAATGAAGTCCATTCTTTTCTCTGAACTCTTGGGTCAGCGTTGCTTAAAATAAGCTGTTTAATAGCATATTGATCATGACCTGGGTTAGTTCTGTATAGGAAGGAGGTCCATTTTCTCTGGTAAGGCTAGGAAGCTGCAATTTATAAATCTGCGCAGAGGGTTTGGAGGAGGGATTGCGGCTGTCACTGGACAGGGTGCTGTCTGACGTGCACAGATTGAGTTTTATCACTTTTTTTGGGTCCCGGGGTTCTGAATGTCTTTGCTGCCTGTGTCCTTGTGCTGGAGACCATGTCTGTGTATATAAATATCTATCTATAACTGACGTATAGACTCGGACTCTTCATTTGGCATTGTTTTAAAATCGATGGCCCTGCTTGGTAACACCACGTCACATTAAAACCAACATTTACACATACCTAGTCAGTGTGATAATCTAGCAGGATGTAGTTGGTACAGGGAAAGTACCTAAACGTCTGCTTTTTGTAATGGGTGTCATTTTTGTTTAAAATCTGTGGGGTTGACCTGAGCCTATAAATAAAGATCAAAATTTAAAACCAAAAACGTTAAACGTTCCGTAACTGCCAGTGCTGCAGCACAGACAAGCGTAGGCAGTCCAGAGCAGGACAGGAGAAACTTCAATGTGCAGGTTCTCCAGGTGCTCTTTAGATTTTACTTTTGTGAAACACGGGTGTTTCTCAGTGCTTCAACTCCGGCACTCACTGAATGCCTGTACAATCTGAGCATTAACCAAAACCACGGTGCCTTTCTGTACCTAGTTTTTGCATTTCATTTTGGAGCTTTTGCAGAACAATAAGATCTTATTAGAAGTTACCAGGAAAGGCTTAATGATCTTAAGTACAGCTTGGAAAAAAGACGAAACGGAGGAGATATTTAAATACGTAAAGGGAATCCACAAGGTAGAGGAAGGGAGTATATTTAAACGGAAACAAAGTAGCAAAACAAGAGGACATAGTCTTAGATTAGAGGGGCAAAGGTTTAAAAGTAACATCAGGAAGCATTATTTTACTGAGAGGGTGGTGGATACATGGAACAGCCTTCCAGTTGAAGTGGTAGAGGCCAAAACAGTAATTGAATTTAAGCAAGCATGGGATAGGCATAAGGCTATCCTAAACAAAAGATAAATCCAGGTAAAGTATCCATGTAATTGGGCAGACTAGATGGGCCAAGAGGTTCTTATCTGCCGACATTTTTCTAGGTTTCAATCTTATGTTGTTAATCTGAGGTTAATGTATCATTGTTCATGATATAGCAAGAAAAGCAATGTCATATGTGCTTGTTATCTATACAATTCCATGTGCAACAAAACACATTTAGAGGTTTTAGTTTGCTTGAGTGGCCATTGAAGCGTAAGCTCACTCTCCCCATCACGGCACCTCTTGGTAGAGTGTGTAACCTAACCAATGTAACCAAAAGCCGCTCCTCTGAGCAGCTGCATGCTCTCTTGCTGCTTTTCAGCTAAGAGGCAAAAATGGTGGGTTTTATTTATAGAAGCACTAACCTTTCGGGGTTGAAGACAAAAACCTGGAAAAAGGAACAGCGGCAAAAATGACTTAATGGGTGTTACAACAAAATATACATAAAAGGTGTCGCACCGATACTCACCAGAGCGGCTGCTGCAACAGCCAGGACTAGCAACCCAGTTCATGTATAACCATCTACCAAGAGGTGCAGTGATTGGGCGAGTGAGCTTACGCTTCAATGGCCATTCAAGCAAACTAAATACTCAACGACACCTCTTGGTAGATGGTTATACGAGTATTTAGTTTGCTTGAATGGCCATTGAAGCGTAAGCTCACTCACCCAATCACTGCACCTCTTGGTAGATGGTTATACGAGTATTTAGTTTGCTTGAATGGCCATTGAAGCGTAAGCTCACTCACCCAATCACTGCACCTCTTGGTAGATGGTTATACGAGTATTTAGTTTGCTTGAATGGCCATTGAAGCGTAAGCTCACTCACCCAATCACTGCACCTCTTGGTAGATGGTTATACGAGTATTTAGTTTGCTTGAATGGCCATTGAAGCGTAAGCTCACTCACCCAATCACTGCACCTCTTGGTAGATGGTTATACGAGTATTTAGTTTGCTTGAATGGCCATTGAAGCGTAAGCTCACTCAAT
Source organism: Leptobrachium leishanense (assembly GCA_009667805.1). NCBI lineage: Eukaryota > Metazoa > Chordata > Amphibia > Anura > Megophryidae > Leptobrachium > Leptobrachium leishanense. The sequence continues at coordinate 123,254,298 of CM019071.1, forward strand.
CACTGCACCTCTTGGTAGATGGTTATACATGAACTGGGTTGTTACAGCCGCTCTGAGTATGGACGTGACATCCTTTTTTCTTGTATGTAACACACACACACACACACACACACACACACACACACACCACACACACACACACACACACACACACACACACACACACACACACACACACACACACACACACACACACACACACACACACACACACACACACACACACACACACATGAAAAAAAGGCTTTGCAAAGGAAATATGTACATGTCAAAGATGGTCCTAATGACCTTGCATAAAAGGTACGTCAGTATGCACAAAGTGTTTGAGCACATGAATAACAGCTTGCTCTTCCTTTTGGTGCCTCTTCAGGTCTCCGTTTTAGCACGCATGTGTCCTTAAAGATAAAAATCCTTTATCGTGCCCAAATCAGATTTTCACACACAGTACAGTCTAGAACTAAAATGCCAGGTCTCCTGATGAGATACAGCACCTCTGATTTGGTCTTAACTGAATATTTTTAGAGATGTGTACTTTGACCATGAGCAAGGGTGCATGCATGTCTGGATTTCAGTGGTGAAGATAAATGAAGGGGTGTGACCATTTCTTAGGCTCCACCCACATTGTGGTTTAACCCCCTCCTTGACATCTACAGTAGGCCTGGAAAAAGGAAACCACGCTGCAAAAAGTTACATTAAGGCCAGTGTCTGAGTGCACTTGGTGTGGCTTCCGGCGTCCGTCGCAGTGTTGTGACGCTGCGATGGGGCCGGCCAGACACTGTTGCGCTTGCACAATGGCGGCTGTGCTGCGTCCATGCAGCAGGCCTCTCCGTCAAAGCGCTAGGACGCGTGTTGACGGAGCTGCAAAGCGCGATCCTCCATACGAGTGCATGCTGATTTTTGCTAATTACATTATACCTCCCAATAAATTCCTGAATATTATCCCTTGGTAACCCCTCAAATACTTTGCCATCCACAGATGTTAAACTCACAGGTCTATAATTCCCATGCATAAAATTTTAAACCTTTCTTAAATATAGGGACTACGTCAGTTTTTCTCCAATCCTCTGGTACAATTCCTGAAAGAAAATAATCTTGAAAGATTAAGAACAGAGGTTTACATATTTCAACACCTAGATCCCTCAGTACTCGCTGGTGAATTCCATCCGGCCCTGGGGCTTTATTCACATTCGCATTGTTTAATTGCTGCAAAACTTTGTAATGAGTCAACCAGTCACTTTTTATTATCAATGAATTGCATGTCTCCTGCTATAGGTTTCTCTTTATTTTTCTTCAGTATTTATAATTCAAAATTTCTGCCTTCTCGATCTTCAGTTAACAATACCCCTGACTCCGATTTTAGTGATCATACATTTTCAATCTTGTGGTTTTTTTTTTTTTTTTTTTAGAATTTCTGTACCTAAAGAATCTTTTAGGGTTGGTCTTGCTCTCTCGGGCTAAACTAGAAAATGAAATAGCCAATCTAATCTGTTTTTTTTTTTTTTATTACCTTATTGGCTGCCTTGTTTGCTTTATAGGATGCCTCGGATTTCAGATTTAAAAGCTTCAAATGCCTTTTTATTTTTTCATGGTTACCTTCCTACTAAGCCACATTGGTTTCAGTCGGTTTCTTTTATATTTATTACCCAGTGGAATATATTGTGACAGGTACTTTTCTAGTGTTTAAAGATATTCCACTTATCCTCAGTGTTTTTCCCATGAGTTTCTGCCAGTTAATGACATTGACAGCTTCCTTTTATTTTAATGAAGTTGGTCTTTTTTAAATTTTGTTTTAGCATGCCCCCTATAAATGCATTTTTTTGAGTTTATTTCAAAAGACACTATATTATGGTCAGTTTCCCAACTCCTCCCTTACATGAATATTTGAGAAAAGATCTGCATTATTTGTTATAACCAGATCCAGATCGTTATCCTCTCTCGTTGGTGTTTCTACCAGTTGTGTCATGAAGGTATCATTTAACAGGTTCAGAAACCGTATTCTCCTATCTGAATTACTAGTCCCACTATCCCAAAGTGCTACCCCGATGTGCAGCCTTCCTCATTTGCTCCAAGCGTTGTTCTTCCTCGTTATTTTAGGTGATTTATAGCATATGCCAACCAATGGTTGACTTTCCTGTTTATTCCCCAAAGAAATGTTTACCCATACGGATTCCACATTTCCCTCGTCGCTTACCAGGTGTGTAGTATTTGGCTTTAATTTTTGATTTACATACAACCATACTCAACCCCTTTTCTTATGTTTCCTATCCCTCCTAAACAATGCATAACCATGTAAATTTACAGCACAGTCATGCATTTCATACCACCATGTTTGTTATACCTATTATGTCATTTTGCTTTGTATATGCTATTGCCTCTAGTTCCCCCATCTTGTTGAGCCTCCTTGCATTAGCAAGCATACATTTAATATGGTCTTTACCCACAGATGCTGAATGTGACTTTACATTTCATGCTTCCACTGTTCTGACATGCTCCACGGCCCCCCCCCCGGGTCTGAGCTGAAACCCATCCGCTGTCTTCATTTTGTAAGCTTCTGCATCCCTCCCCCCGTCCACTAGTTTAAAGTATCCTCCAACCTTTTAACCATCCTGTGTTGATCTATATTCTCTTGAAAGTTAAATTCTTGTGCAATAAATCTACAGGCTTTGCCGTTTTTGTGGACCAAGAAGGCTCAGGCTGTACTGTGTGTTTTTGTGACATTGATCGCAGTGAGGCGGAAGACCCTCATATGACATAAGAGCCACTTGAGTGTGTGCTCATAGGAGCTAAAGCATGCCTGGGCTCCCAGCACATGCGCATCAAAGAAATTACATGCTTTCCACATAAGTTTCAGAGGGCATAGGTTTATTGGAAAGTCATCAATGTTTCGGCCATAAACTGGCCCTTCACAAGCCCCTCTCATCTCAGGCATCGAATGCTTTACACCTTGAACCTGTCCATGGCGAGGGACTTTGAAGTCATGTTCAGATACCAGCTTGATCTCATCTAAAGCTGACCGAAAAACTACAATTTTGAGATTCATTTGACCATAATTTGTGTTCCTGTAGAATGCATCTCTCGTCCTCACCACAGAACGTGCAGTGACTTTAAGTGTCTTCCCAGGTTAGATGGTTGTAGCTCTGAACATACCAGGCAAGCTGTGTCTCATTCAAACAGATTAATTTATTCAGCACAAAAACACTATGGTACAGCATTCTAACTTCCCGGCCACCCCAACAGTTCCCATTGGCTGGTTTCAAGTCCAGCCTGGCTCCAATTAGGTCCTCTTTAGGCTTCACTTAGGTCCACTGGGCTTATGCAGATGAGATCTTGAAACTGCTGGCAGCTTCTCTCAGCAACTGATAACTAGTTGAAGTACACATTTGCAGTCAGTGATCACACAAAGTAATTAATTTACAAAATCCATTGTACCAGGAATCTGATAACTGGACAGTATTTGCCTGACAAGGCAGATTTACAACTCCTTACCATGCAGCAGATAAACAGACAATATGTGTCATGTAGACTTGCGGGACATGGGCATGGAGGCCTATCTGTAAGGTGCAGGACTCCTAATAAATATTAGCCCATTGCCCTCTTGTGCGCAGAATGTTGGTATAATTGTAATTCTGCAAGAATGATATTGCATGTTACTATCTGCTGATCAGATTAGTCTTCCAGGAAGCCTGCTCACAGGAAGGGGTAAATATCTAACAGCTCCTCGAACATGATCTTCGTTGCGTGACAAACACTGTCTGTTTTAAACTGTAATCTCGCTTAACTCTTTTAGAAAGCTTAAGACAATAGCGATTAATGTTCTCCGTCCCTAAATTTAATTAGGTTACACCAACCCCCCCCCCCCCCCCCCGAACATGTTGTGATTTTGTGAATGTAAATGACCCATATGTGACCATATAAATCTATGTGTGTCCCTGGTTAAAGGAGTTCCATTCTAACCCTGAAAGACCTCGGATCTACAACCTCGTCTAATTTCTGGGGGGATTCTCGCAGGATCTGTGTCCAGGTCCTTAAGCTACGTCTGAGGACTGGAGGAAGGCACAGGAGTGTGGCTGGGTAGAACACGGTCCTGCGAGGAAGCGGCATTGCCAGATGTGACCCTGTCGGGGTACAGAGATATGTCCCACAATAGCATTCTTGCATAATCACAGATCCCACAATAAAACATTGTACAAAGGAAGGGATAAAGTGCCATTTATGGGGAATGGGTTTAAAAATAGGGGAACACAAAGGAAATAAAGTCTGTGGCTTTAAGCAGGGAAGCACCATAAGTCATTGGAAAAGCGAATCCGATAGTGTTTGCCTGAGACACGGGGAAGACTGTCAGTTTAAGCTTCAGCAAGATAACAGATACCTGGACCAGACAATAGCGTTCTTGCATAATCACAGATTCAACATAAATGTAACCAACACAGCAAGTTCACAGTAAAGCATTATATAAAGAAAGGGAATACGGGGAATAAGTTCTAAAGTGGAACACAAAGAAAAGGTCTGTGTGGCATTAAGCCAGGGAGCACCATGCCAGGTCCGTGGCAGCTGCGTTCTGGTGTGGGTTGGCAACTAGCATGTGCTCGTGTCTGGCGTGGGCTGGCGTCCTGGATGGTCTGGTGCGGGATGGGGTGGCGTTGAGCTTGGATGGGCTAAGGGCTGGTCTGGTATGGGCTGGGTTCTGATGTTGGCTGGGGTTGTCATGGAACTGACCTTGCGCTCCCCGCTTCAATTCCCAAGTCTTTTATTCCCAATGGCGAAAAACACCAAAAGAAACAGACATTTGCTTTGGGAAAGACTTTATGTTGTGTGGTGTGATTTTTATTTTTAACGTGTGTGTGTGTATGTATGTATATATATATATATATTATATTAGTCCTGCTGAGACCCATTTTTCTATTTAGCCCCATTCACCCCAGCCTCAGGATTCCATTTGCAGAAGCCAGCCATGAGTCCCAAGGACAAAGGAGCGCATGGCTCAAAATGGAGATGCAGATTTGGTATAGAATGTTTATGTTGAATCTGTGATTATTGCACACTATTATGCACACTATTGTCTCTGTCTAATCTGTTTACATGTCAGAGAGGTTGTGAGTCACCATTGTCTCAGGCAAACCCTGATTTCCTTTAGAATGGGATATGTAAATTACTGTGTGAGGTCAAGTCTTCATCTGCATAAATCCAGTGGAGTTTAAGGGAAGCCTGAAGAGGACCTACGTGAAGCCAGGCTGGACTTTAAACCAACCAATCAGAACTGTTGGGGTGGGCTGGAAGTTTGAATGTGCATTGCTGTATTTTGTATAAATACTCCTGTGAAACCTTCCATAAAGGAGACCTTCCCTGTTTGTACATTCAGCTTCTCTGGTGTGTCATTCAGCTACACTACCCACCTCAAATTTTTGCCTATGCAACACTAGGCATTCTCTCTCTGCTCCTGATGAGGCTGGGCAACCAGCAAAACGCGTCGAGCTAAATGAGACTTTTTATTAATTTATGACTGCTCTAACCAAATGATACCCAATCAGCACCATTTAAGCAGCAAACTTTCAGACATTGCGAATGTCTTTTTCGTAACGTCTTGAGTTGAGATAAGGCAGGCTGATTCACCTCACTTTGTATGGCTGTCTTTTGTGGAATTTCTCATTTTTGGAGATTATTTCGTCAATATTTGAAGCCTAGCCTTACCTATTTGTGGATGTGATCCAATTATTTATCCATTGTCTGCAGTTGTGCTTTTCCAGCTGTGCTGGTTTTGGGTATGCTTCTAGCGACAAATTATAACTTCCTTTCTTTCCTATACATACAGACCCACGAAGGTCTGCTCTCAGCTTAATATAATTGTCTATTTCTCTTTGTGCATACCCCTGTTATATCGCACTGGGGTCTGGTTAGGCAGCCATTGTGGTGGTGTCTTCCACCTATCACATGATCTTTTGTCTGTTGTATGGTCCATACTATGTCCTCACGATTATGTTTATATATTTTCACAGATTCTTGTTGATCCTTCCTTCCTTCCTTTTAGTAGTTGTGTTCAGAAGCTTGCCTCATTGAGCCTGTTAACATACACACTTTTTGAGGTTTTTACTTCCCTTTCAATTAAAAAAGTTTTATTTCTGTCTGGCACATTGTCCATTTCTCAATATAATCAATTAGGGTTACCCCAAGTATTCTATTGTGGCAAATGCCTCCATGCCCTACAAGATATCAGGTTACTGTGTATCGATTTCCTTTTTTGTTTCCCCCGGTACGCTACCCACCTACAATCACCCTCAGAAGGCACTGAGCGGCCATCTGGAAATTCAAAGAGGGAGAGGATCAGTGTGATGGAAACCCACCCTTTTCCGCCTGTCCTGGCTCTCCAGACACCCCCTCGTTGCGGTCAGCCCGGCTACTGGGAACACGGTCCTCAGCGCGTTGAGCAGTTTGACTCACTTGCTTCTGCCTGCTGGGAGACCTGGGCTGGCTGGCAGGGATCTGTGGTAGTGCTGGGCCGAAGACACAGCAGCTTCTAGGGATCTGCAGGCTTTCGATCTCCTGATCTGTAGCCCCGATGTTAGGTCAGTCTTTCAGGTGGCCGCTCGGTGCCTTCTGATGGTGAGTGGAGTGGAACAATGCAGAGGAATAACACACAAGCTGAATGTATCAACCAAGCACTATATCTGCTTTACTAAGAAAACAATTATGTGGTCCATCAGGGATCATTTACATACCAAACCACGAACATTGACTTACTGGATCTCTAATTACATCAGGTCCGTTAGATTTAGACATTAGCAGTAAACATTCCTTAGCATTCAGCTATCCCACACCATTTGTATAATCTATTGTTCCAATAGATCAGATTGCCTTGTCAGTTAAACACTGCCCCAGACTCATGGCTTCTCAAACAGATAACAGACAAAGAGAAAAGCCTTCTTGCATAATCACACATTACTCAAACATTCCAGAAAAAGAGGGCATTGAAAATAACCTCGGCTGCAACTTAAAAACATCTCCAAGTTCACATTGACGTACAATAATAAAGTATATTTAACTAAAATCAAGCATTTTAGAGTGCATTAAACGCTACACCATATAAATGCGCATAAAGTCTTTCCCAAGGCAATTGTCTGTTTCTTTTGGGGTTTTCGCCATGGAAATAAAAGTCTTGGGGTTGAAGCGGGGAGTGCTATGTCAGTTCCATGACAGACCAAGTAGGTCTGGAGCTACAGATCCAGCTCCTCGAAGGACTGAGTTCCGAGCAACTCAGTGGCTGGACTGCTCTTGGTAAGGGGGTGTCTGGAGAGCAGGACAGGAGCGGACAAGAGCGTTTCCGTCACAGGGTCTAGCGTGTGATGGGCTGGGGTCTGACCCCAACCCATCTCTCTGCCCACACCAGACTCCAACTCCTCTCAGCCCATCTCATACCTCAGACCACGCCAGAGCCCATCCCACAGTAGACACCAGACCCTATCCCAGCCTACGCCAGGCATAGACCAACCCAGCCAACACTAAACCCTCCCAGCCCATGCCAGACACCAACCCAGCCCACTCCAGGCACAAAACAGCCCATCCCACATGAGCCCCAAAACCGCCAATACCACGTGAGGCCCCAGCCGAGCCCCGCCCACCCAATGTGAGGCCCAGCCCATCCCACGAGAGACCCCAGACCAGCCCATCCCAAGTGAGACCCTAGCCCACATGAGACCCCATCACACCCGAGACCCCAGCCCAGTCGACGCAAGTTCCCAGCAGAGACCCCATCCCACACGAGACCCCAGCCCATCCCAAGCCCACGCAAGACCCCAGCTCACATGGGACCCCAGCCTAGCCCCCAGTCCACGCGACGCCAAAGCCAGCCCACACGTGACCCCAGCCCAGCCCAGTCCACGCGATAACCCAGCCCAGCCCATGCAAGACTCCAGCTAAGTCCAGATGACCGGAGACCCCAGCCCATCCCACGTGAGACCCCAGTTTCATGGAACTGACATGACGCTCCCCGCTTCAACCACCATGACTGTTAATTTCCATGGCTGAATCCCCAAAAGAAACAGACTTTATGTTCATTTTATATTGTGTGGTGTTTAATGTACTGTAAAATGTTTGGTTTTAGTGTTAGTCTATTGGTTTACTCTGTTTGAGGAGTCCTGAGTCTGGGACAGTGTTTGACAAGGCAATCTGAGTTATTGGGACAATGGATTATGTAAATTGTGTGTGATAACCGACTGCTAACTGACCTAATGTAATTAGAATTCACCTACCAAGAAGTCAATGTTTGCTCATTTATGTTTCAGTGTAATTAGGTCCCACTGGAAGAGGTTGTGAGTTTGCATATGCAAATGACCCCTGTTGGACCACATAAATACTGTTATGGTTTTCTCAATAAAGCAAATCATTGCTGGTTTATACATTCAGCTTGTCTGGTGTGTTATTCCTCTGCACTATTCCACTACACTCACCATCAGAGGGCACTGAGCGGCCAACTGAAAGACTGATATAATATCGAATCTACAAGTCGGGAGATCGAATCACCAGAATTATCGGAAAGCCTGCAGATTCCCAGAAGCTGCTGTAACTTTGGCCCAGCCCAGGTCTCCCAGCAGGTAGAAGCAAGCGGGTCAAGCTGCTCGAGGCGCTGAGGACCGTGTTCCCAACAAGGGGGTGTCTGGAGAGAAGGATAGGCGAAAAAGAGCGTTTCCGTGACACTAGCGTATTGCGTGGGATGGATTGGGCTGGGGTCTGGCGTGTGATGGGCTGGGGTCTCACCTGGCCGGGCCGGGGCCCAGGTCTAGCGTGGGATGTGGCTGGGGGTCTCGTGTGGGATGGGCTGGGCTCTCGTGTGTGCTGAGCTGGGGTCTCGCAAGGGCTGTGCAGAGGGCTTGTGTGGGCTGGGGGTCACGTGTGGGCTGGGGGTCTCCGGTGGGCTGGGCTGGAGTCTCACGTGAGCTGGGATCTGGCGTGGGCTAAATTGGGTTGGATTGGGCTGTGGTCTGGTGTGAGATGAGCTGAGCTAGGGTTACATGTGGGATGGGCTGGAGTCTTGTCTGGGGGTCTCACGTGGGCTGGGAGGAGGCCAAGGTCTCGCGTGGGATGGGCTTGGGTGGGGGTCTTGCATGGGCTGGGCTAGGATGGAGTCTCGCGTGGGCTGTGCTGGGGTCTCGCGTGGGCTGTGCTGGGGTCTCGCGTGGGCTGGACTCTTGGGTGTGCTGAGCTCGAGTCTCGTGTGAGCTAGACTGGGCTGGGGTCTCGATTGGACTGGAGTCTCGCGTGGACTAAGCTGGGCTGGGGTTTTGTGTGGGGTGGGATGGGCTGGACTTGGGTCTGGTGTGAGATGGGCTGGGGTCTCGTGTGGGATGGGCTGGGCTGCAGTCTCACGTGTGATAGGCTGGGGTCTCATGTGGGCTGGATGGGGCCAAGATCTTGCATGGGCTGGGCTTGGGTCTCGCGTGGGATGGCCTATGGTCATGCATAGGCTGGGCTACAGTCTCGCGTTGGATGGGCTGGAGAGAGGTCTCACGTGGGATGGGATAGGGTCTCACATGGGCTGGGCTGAGCAGGGGTCTCGCGTGGGCTGTGCTGGGGTCTTGGCTGGACTGGGGTCTCGCCTGGGCTGGGCTGGGCTGGTTTCTCATGTGGGCTGGACTGGGCTGGGGTCTCGAGTGTGATGGATGGGACGGGGCTGGGGTCTGGTGTGGGATGAGCTGGGGTCTGTTGTGGGATAAGATGGGCTGGGGTCTCGCATGGGATGGTCTGGTCTGAGGGCTGGGCTGGGGTCTCGAGTGTGATGGATGGGGCTGGGCTGGGGTCTGGTGTGGGATAAGCTGGGCTGGGGTCTCACATGGGATGGGCTGAGGTCTCGCATGGGCTAGGGTCGTGGCTGGACTGGAGTCTCGCGTGTGATGGACTGGACGGAATGGGACTGGGGTCTGGTGTGGGATAAGCTGGGCTGGGGGTCTCACGTTGGATGGGCTGAGGTCTTGCGCGGATTGGGCTGTGCTGAGGACCCCAGCCAAGCCCAGCCCATGCAAGACCCCAGCCCATCCTACACGAGACCAGAGTTCAGCCAACGCAAGACTCCAGCCGAGCCAACCCGATGCGAGACCGTAGCCCAGCCCATGCGACACCCAAGTACAGTCCAGCCCATACCAGACCCGACCCCAGCCCAGCTCAATCAAGACCCCAGCCCAGCCCACAGGAGACCGCAGTCCAGCCCATGAGATACCCCAAACCAGCCCATGTGAGACCCCAGCCAAGTTCATGCAAGACCCCAGCTGTCACGGAACGGACATGAGAGCTCTTTTCAGCGAGCCACAGGACTAAAGACTGAACCCTTTTTAAAGACCATTTTTCCTGTTTTTGTTTTGGTTTTGCGTGTGAGCCTATGGACCTCTTATTTTATTGCTAGATGTGGTTTTATTGGTGTAATGTAATGAAAATGTACCCTGTATGATGTGACTGTAAAAGTATGAAAGAAACCGTTTGTATGTGTTTTTCCCCGTCGCCATTTTGCTCATCCCAGCATGGTTTCACAGAACAAAGGATCTCATGCCCCAAGATGGAGGATGCAGAGGGCCAGAGGATTGGAGGCTTTTCCAAGACCTCATCTGCCTAATCCCCTGGACAATGGGGGAGCCTGAAAGGACAAGATAGAGGATACAGCAAGCCAGTTGATTGGAGGCTTTTCCAAGACCTCATCTGCCTAATCCCTGGACAATGGGAAGGCTGATAGGGAACAGGAGGCTGGGAAAGGAGCCAATCAGTGCTGGTTGTGTGGGTGGGGGAGTTGGTAATCTGTTTGTGTGAAGTTGTATAAATGACCCTGTTGAAACCCATAAAATTCAGTTCACTGTTTTAAAGCATACAGCCGCGTCTGGTGTCTTCATTTCAGAGCTACAATCACTATTGCAGGAGACAATCAGCGGTCTCCTGCATCACCACTCAACCCAGGAACGGGATCCCCAAGGCAACACCGCACCATCTCTCCAGACGCCGGACCAACGCCATTTCATCCTCCAGGCCGCTCGAGACGCCGAGTGCCGTGCCACTCGGTAGTCGGGCCGGAAGCCACCAAAGGGGGGGGGTCCAGATAGAGCAGGACCGCAGGCGGACTTCCATCCCGCCACACCAGCCAAGAACATGCAAGACCCCAGCAAAACCCAAACTCATTTCCAGACCAGTGCTATCTCTCCTCATCCTCAATGTCTGTTAATCTCTCTCCCCCAGCATAAATAAAATATTCCTGAACCTCCACATATTTTTCCTGTACAGTGATCCTTATTTCACACACTGTCACGGAACTGGCTTTGCACCCTTTGCTGAGAAACTTTGACTCGGTGCGTTCCGTGCATTTAAATGCCCAAATACAGACTTTATTTACTTGCGTTCCCCTATTTTACTACTAATTCCGCTTAAACAGCATTATTCCTTTTCTTTATACAATGTCTTTCTGTGAGCATGATGTGTTGTTTACATTTGTGTTGAATTGTGATTATGCAAGAAATTCATTGTCTGTCACCATCTGCTGATCAGATTAGACTTCCAGTAAACCTGCTCTTTGGAAGGTGTAAATATCTGATTAACAGCTCTTTAAACATATTCTTCCTTGTTAGACAAACACTGCCTGTTTGAAACTGTAATCTGTTAATTGCCATTGTTTTAACTAATTTAGAAATCTTAAATAATGTTCTCACTGTCTATACCTGAATCTTACTATGTTTCACCTTCCAAAAAGCAAACGTTGTCCAATTATCTGTTTAGTTCTGGTTGGGCCCTCTCAGCAGTTTCTAGGGTGTGTATGTAAATTACCCATGTGTGACTGTATAAATACCTGGGTGATTTCCCCATGAAGGCAGTTAATCCTGTTTGAACACACAGCCTGTCTGGTGTCTCATTCAGGGTACTCACAATCACCCTCAGAAAGCACGGAGCGGCCATCTGGAAATTCAAAGAGACAACAGGTCCAATCCAGCGGGTCATGGGCAGGAGATCAGGCTGCTCGGGGCACTGAGTTCCAAGCAACTCAGCAGCCAGGACAATCTGCGTAAAGGAGGATGCCTCGAGAGCAGGACAGACGGACAAGAGCTTTCCGTCACACACATACAGGGTTATTCAGAGAGTGGTGAAAAGCAGGAGAATGTCTGGAGAATGGAAAATTCTAGGTCAAAATAGCCGATTTGGAAAGTGAGATGAATGTGAGAATTTTTCTGATTGGGTATTTTGACCAAGAATTTTCCATTCTCCAGTTTTTCACCTCTCTTTGAATAACCCTGATTATATTTCTCTTGACTCCATCAACTATAGATAAAGTCAATAAACATAAAATGTTGTTAACGGACAGGTACATATTGTTTTTTTAGGTCAAAATCACAGAGCTGTACAGTCTCTAAGCCAACTAAACATTGGAGATGGATGGAGATCCTATGTTCATCATGTGTCTGAGATGATTTCAATCATTAGAGTTCGTTATCACTTTCCTGGTGTTCTTTGTATGATGTATTGAGATGGTAGTTGCCCAGTGATGCCAACTTCTTAAAGTGCACCTGTTACGGGCAAAACAGGTTTTGCCAGTATGTCAGACCAACTTTTCCTTTATATACAGTTGTGTTCAAAATTATTCAACCCCCACTGAAATTGAGTGTTTTGGCCAGTTTGACATTGATTTTGATCATTCAGTCATCTTGCTTACAATTAAATCAAAGAGGCACGTGTAGGTCAGACAAATATAACATAACATTTATAATAAAACAACCACAAATGTCTTTTCTGTGCTCACATCATTATCAGTTTTATTCAACCCCCAAGTGACATTCAATCTTAGTACTTAGTACAAAATCCTTTTACAGTTATAACAGCTTTTAAACGTGAAGCATAGCTTGACACAAGTGTCTTGCAGCGATCTACGGGTATCTTCGCCCATTCGTCATGGGCAAAAGCCTCCAGTTCAGTCACATTCTTAGGCTTGCGCACTGCAACTGCTTTCTTTAAGTCCCACCAGAGGTTCTCAATCGGATTTAAGTCAGATGACTGCGATGGCCACTCCAAAATGTTCCAGCCTTTAATCTGCAACCATGCTCTAGTGGACTTGGAGGTATGCTTGGGATCATTGTCCTGTTGAAAGGTCCAACGTCTCCCAAGCCTCAGGTTTGTGACGGACTGCATCACATTGTCATCCAATATCTCCTGGTACTGAAGAGAATTCATGGTACCTTGCACACGCTGAAGCTTCCCTGTACCTGCAGAAGCAAAACAGCCCCAAAGCATGATTGACCCCCCCGCCATGCTTCACAGTAGGCAAGGTGTTCTTTTCTTCATAGGCCTTGTTCTTCCTCCTCCAAACATAGCGTTGATCCATGGGCCCAAACAGTTCTAATTTTGTTTCATCAGTCCACAGAACACTATCCCAAAACGTCTGTGGTTTGTCCACATGACTTTTGGCATACTGCAGTCGACTCTTCTTATTCTTTGGAGACAGCAAGGGGGTGCGCCTGGGAGTTCTGGCATGGAGGCCTTCATTACGCAGTGTGCGCTGCATTGTCTGAGCTTAAACTTCAGTACCCACATCTGACAAATCTTTTCTCAGTTCCTCAGCAGTCACACGGGGACTTTTCTCCACTCTACGCTTCAGGTAGAGCACAGCAGTCGAAGTCAGCATCTTCTTTCTGCCACGACCAGGTAGCGTTTCAACAGTGCCCTTTGCCTTGAATTTGCAAATTATGCTTCCTATGGTCTCTCTTGGTAGGTTTAACATCTTTGCAATCTTCTTATAGCCATTGCCCTTCCTGTGAAGAGTAATCACCTCTTCTCTTGTCTTCCTGAACCATTCTCTTGACTTCACCATGTTTGTAACCACACCAGTAAATGTCTAGAAGGAGCTGAGTATCACAGTCATTTTAAAGCTGCCTAATTGGTGCTTATTATGCTTTATTGCTGCTCCGTGACATCCACAGGTGTTTTCAATACCTGATTGAAAACACTTGAATGAACCTCTGTTCTTCAGAGTGGTAGTCTTTAAGGGGTTGAATAATTGTGTCAATGAAGAATTCACAAAAGAAACATTTACTACTGTATTACAAAACCAATTGATGTCATTTTAGTTGCATATGGTTCTTTAAAAAGTCCTTGTAGGATTTCATTCTGAATACAATTACAAATGTACACTAAATTCCCTAAAACCCTTTACAGCATTGGGGGTTGAATAATTTTGAACATAACTGTAGATCAAAATTCGCTTACTGACCTATATAACTGAGAAAACGGAGATATTTGCATTTTAAAGATTGTCCTCCCTTGGGCCAGGGTCACTGCAAGCAGGGAGCCGATTTAGAGGACAGCCCCCAAACAAGGTGCGCGCACAGCATTGATCTGCCCAACGTAAAATAAGTGGCATGCACAAGGCCAGTAATCCGTACATGTGCGGTTCAGTTAAACCACTTCAGGGGCTTCTGCTTTCTAGATGCCTGTAGTGGAAGCTAGGGTGGAGGGTAAAGAAAAACATTTTGGGAGAGTTTATTCAATTAATCAAAAAAATGTATTAAAACATGTAGGGCACCATTACAAAATTCACGCTAACATGGGGATGTTAGCAAGTGTCCCCATGTTAAAGTGGTATTCCAGGCCAGGTGGTAGCTGAGCACCTCACTGTGAAACGCAGCGCTAACTGCAGTGTTAGGCTGGGGTCAGACGAACGCAGTGCGAACGTGCGTTGAGCCGCATTTTATTACGGCTGTAGTAGCAGCAAATGACGTCCAATATACGAAGGACGGCCGCACGAAAGTTCGGCCGCGCAACACAAGCGGCAAACAAACGCATTTTTTTGAGAACATGAAACCGCTAGTACTGACGCACAGAGCGCGCTGCGTCAGCATAGCGGCGTGTGTGCGTGATTAGGAGACGTCAGACGCTGCACATGTCTGGCCTACATCACGTCCATTTGTTTTTTATAGCTCCGTCAAAAAATACGGCCAACATTGCGCATCGTATGACCGCTATCGCGTCTTCCGTGAAAAAATGTGTTCGGACGCATCAACGCACTTTTTGACGGTAGACATGAAAAATGCGTTCGTCTGACCCTAGCCTTACCCACGGTGCCGCTGCGAGTATCACCTCCTGGAGTCCATAGTACTTAGTGGAGGGTTGTGCTTCTAGGCTACGAGCCCTGCACCATCTCGCTCTATTTGATCTCAGTCTCGCTCTGCTGGCGGCCAGAAGAATGATCGGGTCGCCCTTCTCGCTGTGGAATGAGGTGAGTATGGGATTTAATGGGGTGGGTTTAGTGGATACTAAAGGATTTTGCATTTGCAGAATCATTTAACACAAGCTTTCGGAACTCGCTAAAATTTTGGCTTGCGCGTCCTGAAAGTAATTTGTGCCAGCACTTTATAATACTTATGGAAACACTAAAAAAATGTTTTCGCTCCACGTTAGGCATAGGAAACGTTTAAGTACAGTAAGCACGCACAAGCTGCATAGCACAAAACAATTTTACCCGAGTGTAGCGTCAGGATTGGAATATTGATGCCTTGCGTTAAACTTCCTAATCCTAACGATAACCCTTACATATCGAGACGCTACATTAGCACCAACTATGGAATACAAACCCGTAGTGTGTATAGTGCAGATTTCTGCATTACTGTAGTGGAAATAGACTGGAAGATGGCCGCCATTATAAGCCAGGCGACCATCTTGTTCAGAATATTGGTTCACTTAAATATAACTAGGCAGGTTTTAGCTGAAACCAGAATGAGGCATACGTAGAAATTTAGGAATGTGCTGAGATTAGTAGAAAAACAATTAAAGCGCTGAGAGAGAGATCTCTGCTGTTCCAGGCACAGAGAAAGATACATCAAGGTCGTTGGGGCCCGCAGAAATACAAAGGAGTATAGAGATCAGACCAGGTGCCATTTGTAACAAATGGCAGAAGGCGCTAGGGAACCAGGCGCAGCCCGGAACAGTAGGAGTAACTAATCATGATTTATTGCTACTAACATAAAGTTAGCCAATTTACGGCCAATTAATGAAATGTCTTTTGTATTAGACTAAGGGAGGTATTAACCCACGTGGGGTGGGATAGTGTCACAGGGAGGTGGACTAATTGGGATGTACCTAATTATGTATTTGAGGTATAAAACCTCAGGACACTGTATATTTGACGCTCAGTCTTTGCGATTCAATCCTGTCTGAGCATTCTGTGACGTCACAATAAAAGTTTGCCTTTCCTGAAGAGACTCGTGTTCAGACAATCCTTACTCGTGTCCGGTCCGGCCTCGTCCCGAGGGAACCAAGTGGATTCCGGTTACATTTCTGGGGGCTCGTCCGGGATACGGGCCCTTACCGGCATGTTAACGATTGCTGGACACTGTAGCGGTTGACTGCAGGTGCGAGTGATCCCGCTGGTTGGGCGTCCGTTGAAGGTGAGCTGACATCTGCAGGTGCCAAGCAGGATTTCCTGTACAGTAGACCTCGTCTCGTCCCAAACAGACCCCCAGCCCGGGAAGCTGGGACACCCCTGAGTCCGAGGAAACAGCAAACAGCGCGGCGATAGGTAAAGTGTCTTCTATGTTTGTATGTCTAATGGAAATGGAAATACCGGTATAAAGGGAAACGTCCGACCGAAGTTGGATAAGGAGACCCGTGGCCACGGTTTCGTTAGCATACCGAACCCGCCGCCGAAAGCACGGTCAAGCAAAGGAGCCAGAGTGGCTAGCGCGTGTCTGGACCCGGGGGATCGGCTGTTGACCAAAGGGTAGAGTCTGTATGTGAGGGAGAAGGGAACCGCGTGGAGTTGCATAGTCATAGTCAGTGTTTGTAAATAGAGCTTCACCACGTGGACAAAAGGAAAGGCGGAGAGATTTCTGTGACCGGGCTTAGAGCCCAGTGTCAGTGCTAGTGTGTACATTGTGTAGTGAGGAGGGCTCATTGGGGCCAGCGGTAGCTGCAGAGATAGTGGTGCCGGGTGGGTAGAATTACTCATAGGCAAATTGGACTTGCAGAACGGGAGTGTAGTTATAGAACGAGGTGCACATAGTCACAAGCAGTCAAGAGTTAGAGCTCAATTAACGGGGTATAAGGAGCCAATAGGAGGGACGGTGTGCCCTCGGCTAGTAGAAAGAGTTGAATTGTTTATGTATTGTTTTGTGTTGAAAGTATCTGGTATGGTATGGGTTGTGATTGATTGCTGAGACTGCTGTGAGTGAACGAGCGCCTACTCGCATTGCGAGAAAGCAAACTTGAGTGTGGACTCCCAAGGTACGTTTCCGGCTCAGGCGACTGCAGTCCGGCTACTAACGGAGGAAGCGGGTCAGACACACATGAATTGTTGACTGAAGTACCAGATCGTAAATTCTAAGTGTTCTTGCTAAAAAGTAATATTTGTATTGTAAAAAGGTTGTTGCTTTTAAAAGTAACAATGGGTAGCGGATCATCCAAGCCAAGAAAGGTAAAGAAGGGTGAGACGCCCTTAAGTATATGGTGCGGAATTTTGAAGCACTATATACAACACATGATTATGGTGTATAATTAACTAAAGAAAAGTTAACAGGAATGTGTACAATGGCGTGGCCACTGCTGGTTCCAGAGTGGCCAGAGCAGGGGTCAATGGACCCGGAGCTAATACAGAAAGTGCATTCCCAGGTCACCGGGAAATGCGGACAGCCTGAGCAGTACCCATATATAGATATATGGAAGTATTGTGTGAGGGATAAAAGTCATTTTATAATGATGGCGGGACGAAACAAGAAGCAGGTGCCCCCTAATAAAGAAAATAATAAAAAGAAAAGCCCGGTGTTGGTAGAACAGCCGGAAGAAATTGATCCCCTGTCCCCGCCCTATTCATCACATTATGGGGCAGCTAGAGAAGCTTTGCGTGCCGCGGCTGCGCAGGCGCAGAGGGGGAGGCGGGTGGCGGCTACTGCTTCGCCGGCTCCCTCCACTCCGGCAGGCAGAGTTGCGGTAGAGGAAGAGGGGGCAGTGGGTGGAGGAGATAGAGAGGTCCCACCAGCAAAGATCGAAATGCCCGATGGGAGTATGTATAAATTGGTAGACCGAGAGGACAGTGATGATGGTGATGAGAGTGAAGGTATAAAGCAAGGTGCTACCACTCGCGCAGCGAATAATGTATATAAACCCCGAGATTTATATCAACATAACCCCGGTAAGAGTAAAATGCAGATGCCTCTACGGGAGGTGCCAGGTCCTTTATTGGAAAACGGAGCACCTGGGCCAGTGCAATACACATATGTTCCATTTACAACAACAGATTTGTTCAATTGAAAACACATACGCCACTGTATTCCACTAATCCTGCAGCAGTGGCCAGTATAATAGAGTCAATTATGCTTACACATAACCCCACATGGGCAGATTGTCAGCAATTAATGTTGACAATGTTCACTACTGAGGAAAGAGCCCGAATAAATAGTAGCGCGCGAAAAATTCTACTTGCCCAAGCCGTAGAAGATGTCAGAGCCCAGCCAGAAGCGTGGGCAGAGGAGCACTACCCCAAAACAGATCCCAAGTGGCCGTACAATACCGCTGCAGGCATTGCTCACCTGCAGACGTACCGCACAGCGGTAATAATGGGTGTTAAAGCGGGAGGGAAGAAGCCCACAAATATGGGAAAAATAGCGGATATTGTGCAAGATTCTAAAGAATCCCCGAGTGCATTTCTGGAAAGGTTACTAGATGCATACAGGACGTATAGTCCTATTGACCCTGAAGCAGCGAAGAATCACAGGTTAATTAATTCTTCCTTTGTAGGTCAGTCACAGAGAGACATACGGAATAAAATACAGAGACAAGATGGGTTTTTGGGTAAAGGTATTAGCGAATTGGTAGAAATTGCTAATAAAGTGTATCATAACCGGGATATGGAAGAAAAACGGGAGGAGATGAGGAAGCAAAGAGGACATACAGGGGTGGTCGGATATATGGGAAATGGAGGGAGAGGTGCCCCAGACAGAGGGAGAGCAAGGACGTGGGGTAGAGGTAGGGGAGCCCCTAGGGCACCCCTGGGGCCCAATCAGTGCGCCTGGTGCCGGGGCGAAGGTCACTGGAAAAATGATTGCCCGGCATTTTTGGCTAAATTTGGTGTGCCGGGGGAAGCTGGGGAATCGGGAGGTCAGGCCCCTAATGGTCAAGTAACAAACGGCAGATATGAGAGAAATGATGGTGCCGGTGCAGGATTTGTTGGGTTGGCGGGGACGTCATTTGAAGGGCAAGGTACATATTGACACGGACCTGGGCCCATCCCGCTCGGTAATCACGAGCCCACGGTCACTATGAGAGTGGGAAATAAAGATGAAATTTTTATGGTTGACACCGGTGCCGAATATTCTGTTGTAACACAGCAAATTGCTCCCCCGGTGGGAACTGAGGTTGATATCGTGGGAGCAATGGGGGTATCCGCAAAGTACCC
This sequence comes from Leptobrachium leishanense, assembly GCA_009667805.1. Taxonomy (NCBI): domain Eukaryota; kingdom Metazoa; phylum Chordata; class Amphibia; order Anura; family Megophryidae; genus Leptobrachium; species Leptobrachium leishanense. The sequence goes on from CM019071.1 coordinate 123,273,691, forward strand.
CTTTCTTGCTTCACGGAAATGTAGTGTGGGTGGGCATAATGTTGAACATGAATTTTTGTATATGCCCGAATGTCCCATCCAGCTCCTGGGGCGGGATATCCTTTGCAAATTGCAAGCCCAAATTACATTTCTTCCCGGGGGTCACGCTAGATTAGACCTGCCTGAGAGTGGCAGCTCTGCACGGCAGCACAGCCCAGCCATCCAGTGCATCCAGCCCGCAAAAATTGCAGTAATTATGCCCAGAGAAGAAGAATGGCATACAGCACCAACGCCGCTGGCCGACCCGGACCCGTACACACTACTCCTTGGAATTCCTGAGGTGTGGGCCGAGGAAAACCAGCCCGGGCTAGCTGTAAATATCCCTCCGGTATATGTTGATTTAAAACCGGGGGCAGTGCCTGTGGCTTTAAGACAATATCACATCCCACAGAAAGCCAAGCAGAATATCCAAACGCATTTACAGAGACTTAAAGATCACGGCATATTGAAATTCTGCGAGTCACCGTGGAACACACTTCTGTTGCCAGTACTGAAAGAGGGCACACAAGAGTACCGCTCGGTCCAAGATTTACGAGCGGTTAATGAGGCCACAGTAACTCTACACCCGGTCGTCCCTAATCCATATAATCTGCTGGCATTAATTCCTGGAGATACAAAATATTACACGGTGCTTGATTTAAAAGACGCTTTCTTTTGCATCCGCCTGGCTCCAGCAAGCCAGCCCCTTTTTGCGTTTCAATGGGAGGACTCCACCACGGGAGCGCGTCATCAAATGACCTGGACACGCCTCCCCCAAGGTTTCAAGAACTCGCCCACGATTTTTGGGTGCGCGCTCAGCCAGGACCTCCTGTCCTTCAACGCTCAGCCAGACAAAGTTGTTTTGTTGCAATATGTCGATGATTTATTACTGGCCTCTCCCACAGAAAAAGACTGTCTCTCTGCCACTAAAGCCCTGTTACATCTGCTATGCCTTGCAGGTTACAGAGTGTCCAAAAGAAAAGCACAAAAATGTAAACAGACTGTGAAGTACCTCGGTTTTCAATTAACAGGTACCAAGTGTGCACTGGGGCTGAGAGAAAGGAAGCAGTATGCCGAATACCCCAACCAAAGACAAGGAGACAAGTTCGTGAATTCCTGGGAGCTACGGGCTTCTGCCGCCTGTGGATCCCCAACTTCGCAGACATTGCTAAATCCCTCTATCAAGCCACCAAGGGGGGAGAGCATGACCCCTTCCTCTGGGAAGAAGAACAAACAGCAGCCTTTCTGAAATTAAAGACTCTGTTAATGGAAGCCCCTGCATTAGGATTGCCAGATCACAGCAAGCCCTTCCAGCTGTACGTGCATGAACACAATCAAACAGCTACAGGAGTGCTGATTCAAAGTTTCGGCTCTTGGCTAAGGCCTGTGGCCTACCTCTCCAAACAACTTGATCCTGTGGCCTGCGGCCTACCCCCATGCCTGAAAGCTGTGGCAGCCACAGCAATGCTGATAGCAGAAGCAGACAAGCTGACCCTTGGACAAGTTCTTCATGTCAAGGTGCCCCATGCTGTCAAGGCCCTGCTCGATGTGAAAGGAAGCTACTGGTTCAGCAACAGCCGGATGACGAAGTACCAAGCTATGATGTGTGAGAATCCACGGGTTCATTTGGACCTCATCGCTACCTTGAACCCTGCTACTTTACTGCCTGACTGTGAAGAGGATCCAAATCATGAATGCCTCCAAGTCATGGAAGAAGTGTTCAGTAGCAGGCCAGATTTGAAAGACGTACCCCTAGACAAATACGATCTACAGCTATTCACTGATGGTAGCAGCTACATGAATGATGGGAAGAAAGTCTCCGGCTATGCAGTAGTTTCAGCAGAAGAGATTATCGAAGCAAATCCACTACCAGGCCACACATCCGCACAACTGGCTGAAATAACTGCCCTAACCAGAGCTCTAGAAATCTCCGAAGGCAAAAGAGTGAATATCTACACTGATTCAAAGTACGCTTTCATGACAGTCCATGCACATGGTGCACTCTACAAAGAAAGAGGCCTACTCACTTCTTCAGGACAACAAATCAAGTATGCGGCTGAAATCGCAGCCCTTCTAGAGGCTGTATGGAAACCAAGTGCTGTCAGTATTATGCATTGTCGTGGCCACCAGAAAGGTCATGATGAAATCCCAAGAGGCAACAGGCGTGCTGACCAGGCCGCAAAGGCTGCTGCAAAACAATTGTCGACAATTGATCAAGCCAAAGTCCTGCTCTGCAAGCAAGAGCCTCAACCTCTCATGCCAAATTATGAATTTTATATGAATTGGAGAAAATTTGAACCCAAAGGCGAGTTCATTGAAAGTATACTGCACAAATGGCAAGATGAGTATGAACTGTTAGAACTAAATCATGACTACATCCAATGGCTTTTCCCAACCCAGTTTCAAGGTCGAAATTTTTACTCTACTCCTCTGCATCCTCAAGAGACACGCCTAATGATTAACACCTCAGAAGTTCAGCAAAGACTGCGCAGAGCATACAAAATGATGCTGAAATTCTTCGGCGTAAAATTAATGAGGGAGTATGGAGAAGAAGATACAGAAGTAACTGAAGTTGAACGAGCAGAAAATTTCACCTCCCGTTTTGAAAATCTAACAACCAGCCCTCACAATAATCTAAGAATCACACGAATACTGCTAAGTCTGGGAGAATTGGGAGCAGAAGAATACCAAGCCCCGTTGGTAAGGTTCTTCCTCAAGGAGATCCTTATCAGAAATAAACTGCCAAGAATGAAGAAAAGTGCAATGAACTTTTTCATACCAGCAGTGCGAGATTCACAAGACAGACAAGATCTGCTGTTCTTCGCATGGCGATACTATTTCCCAAAAGAAGAATTTGTCTGGGGAAACCGTGGAGAATTGGCACGATACAAAGTAAAACCAGTGGTGGCTGCACTCTTACCGGCGCCACTGAGTGAATGGACACCTGTATATTCAGAGAAATGGCTGTCAGAAGAACAAGGCGGATATGGAGAAGACGGATGGTTCCAGTTAGAGAATGGACAGATAGTTCTTCCAGCAACACTGGCGCTTGAGATTGTAAGAACGCTCCACGCAAGTACCCATGGATGAAGAGAAATGATGGAACAGCAATTGGAGCCACATTTCTATGTACCAGGACTGTCAGTAATCTGCAAAGCAATAGCCCAGCAGTGCGTGACATGCGCCAAGAATAATCCAAGAACGGGCCCGTCTCAACCTCCAGGGAAACAGCCAATCGGGCTGTCTCCAATGGCGTCATTACAGATAGATTTCACAGTGTTGCCACCCTGCAAAGGATACAAATATCTACTAGTAATGGTGTGCACCCTAACAGGATGGGTGGAAGCTTTCCCAACAAGAACAGAAAAGACAGCAGAGGTGGTGAAAAGTCTGATGAAAGAGATAATACCGCGCTACGGACTGCCTCTTGAAATAGGGTCGGACAATGGCCCTGCATTTATACAGAACTGTTTACAGCAACTTGCCCGTCTATTGGGTATTACCTGGAAGCTACACACTGCCTACAGGCCCCAAAGTTCAGGAAAAGTTGAGAGAATGAACCGCACCCTAAAGACTCTGATGTCCAAATTGTGCCAAGAAACGTCACTAGGCTGGTTGGATGTGCTCCCGATAGTCTTATTACACATTAGGTGCAGGCCCACCCCCCAATTGAAGCTAAGTCCGTACGAACTCATGTTCTGGTGGCCTACCCCTCTGATTAATGGACTAAGGGGGGACCTTCGGGCATTAGGGGAAGTTAAATTGAATGATCAGGTCGTACTGTTGGGTAAAGCAATGCAGAAATTGAATACTTGGGTGGGAGATAATGTACCTCACGTTTTGTACCCTCCACTGCATAAATATTGTCCAGGTGATTCAGTATGGGTAAAAGAGTTGAAAAATTATCCATTAGGCCCAAAATGGAGAGGTCCTTACTTTGTCCTGTTATCAACCCCTACAGCAGTAAAGGTTGCCGAGGTGGTCCCGTGGATACATCACTCCAGATTGAAGGTAGCTGCAGCCAATCTTGAACCAGTATGGAAGGTCGTCCCCAACGAGACCAATCCACTGAGGCTAAAGCTATCAAAAGACCACAGTCATGAGCCCCTGAGAGATTCGATTGAAAGCATCCAAGATACTCAACCCTTGGGTGTTCTGATGGATACAGCGAGATCTAATTGTCCACTGACGGAAAATGCTGAGAGGGTTATTTTTAGGGGCCCGGCCCCGACCCGTGATCAACCGGAAATGTCTTTTGTTTTTGAAATTCCGGCGGGGAGGGATTGGGTTTATGTGACTGCGAAGAGAATTGCCCAAGGGTTTTTAACAGTGGGGGCAATTCTGGTATTGATTTTGTTTCTTGCACATCTGATTTATGGACTATCACGTGAAGCGTGTCCCAAGTGTCCAAGCACCACTAAAAATCAGAATGGCACATACCCGGTGATGGAGAACCATACCATGTGGAGACAAAAGCGAGAAGCGTCATCTGGAACCAAGCTAAAAGGACACCTACTTGTGCAATTTAAATATGATTATGCTAAAAAGTCTGGACAGACCACATGTTGGGTGTGTAGTAGACTGCACCCAGAGACAATTCATATACCTTGGCTCTTGTGACATTCCCAAGTGGCACCCTAAGTGGACGTTCAGAGTTGATTCCTGGAGTTTTATCCAAGATCCCCTATGCCATCCACCATCACGATCTCTAATTCCTGTGTCTCCTCTCTCCACAGGTAAGACATTATCACCCATTATTCACAGACACCCACATCTCAACTGATCCCCTGCATACTTTTGCTGGTAAGACATTATCACCCATTATTCACAGACACCCACATCTCAACTGATCCCCTGCATACTTTTGCTGGTAAGACATTATCACCCATTATTCACAGACACCCACATCTCAACTGATCCCCTGCATACTTTTGCTGGTAAGACATTATCACCCATTATTCACAGACACCCACATCTCAACTGATCCCCTGCATACTTTTGCTGGTAGGACCCCCATCACCCAGTATTCGCAGGCACCCACATTGTAACGTTACCCTGGTCTTTTTCTGTTTTTTTATTTATTTGTGGTTTTCTCCACCATTTGCTTTGCTAATTAGCATGTGAATCTCCTGCCCTATTGACACAGCCCATCCAGCTTCAGGTGTTTGCATTCAGGCAGTTAAAAAGTAATCAGTCCGCCCTATATAACATTTAAGACGGGCTCCACTGAGCCTTGGCTCTTGTGACATTCCCAAGTGGCACACTAAGTGGACGTTCAGAGTTGATTTCTGGAGTGGAGGGACTGGAGGAAGGAACTGCAAGGCCCACTTTTTACTCCGGGTAAACACACGTCTATATCATGCTTTCTCTCACGCTTCTACTCTTTACTTCTACCTTTCTCCTTAAATGGAACTCCTGCCCCTCTACCACCGACCCCTACACTATCTGCATCTCTCCCTCCCTCCTCTCGTCCCACATGATGGCCTCACATGAGCTCCTTTGTTTCCTCAGAACATGGTCTCCCTCTATCTCTCGTGCTGCCAATCACTCCCACTCCCACAAATCCCATTCCCACCTTCTCTTTCTCACCCTGCTGCTGTTACTCTATTCAGGTGACATATCCCCTAACCCTGGCCCCACAACACATCCAATACTTCCCTCTCATCCTATCTCCATCGCACATAAATCACCTCCCTGCAAGCCCAGCAACCTCATTCCCATAATCCCTCAGCGCCTGTCCTCTTTCTCCTGCGCCCTCTGGAACGCTCGCTCTGTGTGCAACAAACTCACAGCCGTCCATGACCTCTTCCTTTCAAACTCCTTCAACCTCCTAGCTTTAACTGAAACCTGGCTAACTCCCTCTGACACGGCCTCTGTTGCTGCTCTCTCACATGGCGGTCTACACTTGAGCCATACCCCCAGACCGGGTGAGAGAAATGGTGGCAGGGTCGGAATCCTGCCCTCTCCCACCTGCACCTACCAGCATCTCCCTCCACCCCCATCCCTCTCCTTCTCCTCCTTCGAGACACACTGCATCCGCCTGTTCTCTCCTCTGGCTCTCAGGGTGGCAGTCATCTACCGCCCACCGGGACAACCTCCCAGTTCTTTGACCACTTTGCTACCTGGCTTTCTCACTTCCTGTCTTCTAATCTTCCATGCCTAATTCTCAGGGACTTCAACATTCCCATTGACGATCCTTCCGCCCCTGCTGCCTCCAAACTTCTTTCACTCACGTCCTCCCTTGGACTCACACAATCCTCCCTCCTCCCTACCCACCGCGATGGTCACGCTATTGACCTTGTCTTTTCCAACCTCTGCTCCATTTCTGAGTTCAATTGTCGCCCTTTCCCCATCTCTGACCACCACCTTCTCTCTTTCAACCTATCTGGACTTCCTAAACACCCTGCTCCCCCACCCCGCACACACACTCACAGAAATCTACATGCTGTGGACCCCCATCAATTCTCCAACCTACTTCACCACCTCCCTCATACCTCATCCTTCACCTGCCCTGATGCTGCCACTAATCACTACAACACTACTCTTATCTCTGCTCTAGACACTCTTGCTCCTCTTCGACTCTGTAAGGCCCCACGCCGCCAGCTTCAGCCCTGGCACACCCTCCAGACACGCTACCTGCAAAGATGCTCCCGCAATGCAGAGCGTGCCTGGAGGAAATCCCGCTCTGAAGCTGATTTTGTTCACTTCAAGTTTATTCTCCGGTCATACACCTCTGCCCTCCACTTGGCCAAACAATCCTTCTTCTCATCTCTTATATCTACGCTGTCCTCCAACCCTAAACGGCTCTGGTCCACCTTCAACACCCTCCTCTACCCACCTGCACCTCCCCCCACAGCTGCCTTCAGCGCTCAAGACCTGGCAGACTACTTCCTCAGTAAAACTCTAACTATCAGAAGCAACATCCCAACACAAGATAGTTATCTGCCACCTCCACTCCCAGAGGTCCCCTCTGCCACCCTCTGCCGCTTCCTCCCAGCCACTGAGGAGGAAGTCAATTCCTTATTGTCCTCCTCACATCTCACCACGTGCCCGCTCGACCCCATTCCCTCACATCTAATTCCTCCCCTCTCCTCCTCCCTCACCCCTGCTCTCACACACATCTTCAACCTATCTCTCTCCACTGGCTCCTTTCCATCCACCTTCAAACACGCGCTAGTTACCCCTTTACTAAAGAAACCATCCCTAGATCCCAACTCTCCATCCAACTACCGCCCTGTATCCCTGCTTCCCTTCACATCAAAGCTCTTAGAAAAACTAGTCTTCAACCGCCTCTCCCTCTTCCTGTCCTCCAATTCCCTACTTGACCCCCTGCAATCTGCTTCCGTCCTCTACACTCAACTGAAACTGCCCTCACCAAAGTCACCAACGACCTCCTAACTGCAAAAAAACACGGCCACTATTCTATTCTCATCCTGCTTGACCTCTCGGCTGTCAGGTACTGTACCGGGGTGGTACAGAAAATGCAGGATTCTGAACCCGGGATGCGGTGATGCCAAAACAAGGGTCTGCTGAGGGGCGAGGTTGCTGCTGCAGCAAAAACAAATAAACTTGATGTGGGAAATCAGGAAACAGACTGGGACAGCAGGGTCTTGCATACACAGGATACCGGAGGGTCTGGAAACACACACGGAAGGGTGGTAGCACGGCAGGGTTTGGTTTTCAGGAAACCACAGGAAAGCCACAACATAGGTTCTCTCTTGCTGAGAGCAGATACAACTAATGTTTAAGCAGGGAACAGAAGGGGTGTGGCACTTTATTAACAGAGAGTCAGATGACCGGAGTGTGTGAGTGTGTGTTTTGGTGCATTAACTATTTAGCTGCTGGAACACAGCGCTGGAAACAGGAATGACACGAAGTGCAGGATTTGGAAGGGTGCTGCCCTGCATGGATCAGGATCCTTACATCGGCTGCTTTTGACACTGTTGACCACCCCCTCCTTCTACAGACCCTCAACTCTCTGGGTCTCGGTGACACTGCACTCGCTTGGGTCGACTCCTATTTATCCAACAGGTCCTTCTGTGTGTCCTTTGCTGGTAACTCCTCCTCCTCATTGCCTCTATCTGTTGGTGTACCTCAAGGCTCTGTCCTTGGTCCTCTGCTCTTTTCCATCTACACCTCCTCCCTGGGCAAAATCATCAACAGCTTTGGCTTTAATTACCACCTCTACGCTGATGACACTCAGATCTACCTCTCTACCCCTGATCTCTCTCCCCCTGTCCTTTCAAAAGTCAGTGACTGTTTATCTGGCATCTCCTCCTGGATGGCCTCCCACCACCTAAAGATCAACATGTCAAAGACTGAACTCCTACTTATTCCTCCCTCCAATGCCTCCCCACCTCCTGACTTCTCTATCACGGTGGAAGGTATCCATCTCCCCATCAAACCAAGTTCGCTGTCTTGGAGTTACACTTGACTCTGCTCTTTCCTTCATCCCCCACATCAAGTCTCTTTCCTCCTCCTGCCGATACCAACTGCGTAATATTTCCAGAATTCGGCCATTTATTACCACTGTCACCACAAAACAACTCATACACGCCCTGGTAATCTCCCGATTTGACTATTGCAATAATCTCTTATCTGGCCTCCCTCTGTCCCGCCTCTCCCCCCTACAATCCATCCTGAACGCCTCCGCCAGGCTAATTCACCTCACCCGCCGCTCTGTCTCTGCCGCTCCCCTCTGCGAGTCCCTTCATTGGCTCCCCATCCACTGCAGAATTAAGTTCAAAATCCTAATCCTTACCTACAAAACCCTCACTAACTCAGCTCCCCACTACCTGTCCTCACTAATCACCAAATACACCCCGGCCCGCTCCCTAAGGTCAAACAGTGACCTGCGCCTAGCTTCTCCCCGCATCACCTCTTCCCATGATAGACTGCAGGATTTCTCACGCGCAGCCCCCACTCTCTGGAACGCTCTCCCTCGTACTGTCAGACTTTCCCCTAACTTCTCTTCCTTCAAACGCTCCCTTAAAACGTTCCTATTTAGGGAAGCCTACCACGGAACTCACTGACGCAACCATCAATCACTCTCACCTTACAGTCCTCTCCTCCTGTTTCCAACCCCAACCCTCCTAGATTGTGAGTTCCTACGGGAATAGGGCCCTCATCTCCTCCTGTACTGTTTGTCAAATATTGTTCAATGTATTGTAACCCTGTCTATACTGTGCTTATTGTACAGCGCTGCGGAATATGCTGGCGCTTTATAAATAAAGAATAATAATAATACTATTCGCATCTGTTCCAATGAATTTGAGTATGTTTGCATCAGAAAATGTTACAGTACAGACAATTGATATGTCAAGAGAGAAACCAGAACCATTCAGTCCTGGGCATCCTATAATAGGACCAGTGTACCAACCAGAGTGGTGTTTTCAACTAGGCCCAGATAGAGAGATAAGTAACGAGGGTGGGGCGTGCAACTCAAGTCAGTTCAATTGGACATCGTACATTTACATATTCAGGACAGGACTGAAGGCACATTATATATACATACGATGCAGGCAGTTCACTAGAGAACAAGAGGAAGAGATTGCGAACGCAACCAGTGGAAGGCAGGATATAGGGGATATGATGAGACGGTTGAGACAGTTTGCAATAGCAATAACAAAGGGATCACTATATTCATCACCATTTATAGTGAAAGGAGGATATCAGGTGTGTTGTAAAGGAGTGTGCTACACATGGGTACCACATACAGTGACGGGAATGTGTTATTTGGCTAAACTGATCCCGATACTGAAGGTAAGGGGGGAGGACACTAATCCAGATACAATACTTCACCCTAGGTACCCACTGGTGTTTGAGAGACAGAAGAGAGAGTTGTTTAAGAAAGCGGATCGAGTATGGGCTTGGCTTCCGGCCTGGACTAGATGGGGAAGAGAGTTGATGGCAAGAATGAACAGTTATGCCAGTTTGATGGATGAGATTTTGAACAAAACTAGTTGGGATATTCAGTTGCTGAATCTGGAAGTACGAGAGATACGAAAGGTGTAAATGATACACAACATGGCACTGGAACAGATTAGTGCAGCTCTGAATGGATTGTGTGAGATGACGATGCACTATGAATGTTGCACATTCATCAAGAATGCTACACATGATGTCCCTGATTATTATCAGGTAATTCAAGATCACCAAGAAAAGGTAGCACAGTTGCAGGACACAGCAAGGAGGATCGCTGCTGAAGGCTGGAATCCACTTCGTGGGTTCGGAGCAATCGGAGATTGGTTTGGATCCATTCTGAGATTTATTTCACAGATTGGATCTATGATCCTGATGGTAGTGGTGATCTTGGTTGTAGGGGCACTACTGTATCGTATAGGGCTTTGCCTCTGGCCGCTATGCAAGAAGGCACTGACACCCACACAGACACAAGATATACCACTGATTATCCCACAAGGTATGTTCCCGACAAAAACAGGACCCCCCAGATATGAGGAATTTGAGAATAGAAGCAGTGAGGTGTAATGGCTACAAGTCTCAGGAGAAGAGCCTGAGGCTTGAGCCAAGGGGGAATGTAGTGGAAATAGACTGTAAGATGGCCGCCATTATAAGCCAGGCGACCATCTTGTTCAGAATATTGGTTCACTTAAATATAACTAGGCAGGTTTTAGCTGAAACTAGAATGAGGCATACGTAGAAATTTAGGAATGTGCTGAGAAAGCGCTGAGAGATCTCTGCTGTTCCAGGCACAGAGAAAGATACATCAAGGTCGTTGGGGCCCGCAGAAATACAAAGGAGTATAGAGATCAGACCAGGTGCCATTTGTAACAAATGGCAGAAGGCGCTAGGGAACCAGGCGCAGCCCGGAACAGTAGGAGTAACTAATCATGATTTATTGCTACTAACATAAAGTTAGCCAATTTACGGCCAATTAATGAAATGTCTTTTGTATTAGACTAAGGGAGGTATTAACCCACGTGAGATGGGATAGTGTCACAGGGAGGTGGACTAATTGGGATGTACCTAATTATGTATTTGAGGTATAAAACCTCAGGACACTGTATATTTGACGCTCCGTCTTTGCGATTCAATCCTGTCTGAGCATTCTGTGACGTCACAATAAAAGTTTGCCTTTCCTGAAGAGACTCGTGTTCAGACAATCCTTACTCGTGTCCGGTCCGGCCTCGTCCCGAGTGAACCAAGTGGATTCCGGTTACATTACAAGTTGTAAATGGCATCTGTATATAGTGTACGTAGGTGTATATTGTTACCATATGTTGTAGAAGGTGTAGGGATAGACCGGTGCCAATACCGATCAGAAGCCTTTCTAGCCACCGATATACTGTAAATTTAAAATTTTGTAAACCACAAATCTGATATTATGCCATTAACTGCACGTGTTTAATAACATTGTAAACCGCGTACCTCGTCCAAGTAATTTATTCAGTTTATTTAAAAATAGTTGTATTTAAGCTTTTAGTTTTACAAACATGGTCGTGTCTAGACTCCGACCTTTGCAATGATACCCCACATGACCCTGTACATATGGGGTCAGCAACCTTGACCCGCCAGATGTCTTGTAACTACATCTCCCCTGCTATTTGGCTACTCATTAGGTTCTTAGTGCCGTATGGGAAATGTAGTTCCAAAACATCTGGAGAGCCAAGGTTGCTGGCCCCTGCTGTAGGATATAGGTACCAGAAATACAGGGAACCAACCCCTGCATCTCCTTTATATAGGGAATCCCCTTTTCTGTTTGTATTGTGGATTAGCGTGATGACATCAGTGAGCAGGGGAAGCCATACAGCAACCGTTGTCAGCCAAGTGGTTAGCCTGATGTGGGAGAAGCCCAAAATTGGTGGCGGATCGGCTGTGATCTCCGGGACTTGGTGTGTTGGGCTGCAGTGAGCCAATATCTGCGAATAAAAGGTGGCCATGTAAGTCTTATTTGCTACATCTTACACGTTTGTCCACAAATGAGGTGCTATTTTTTTTTCCATTCTCTATGGGCATTCCGCTCCGTCCCATTAGTCTCTATGGGCATTCCGCTCCGTCCCATTAGTCTCTATGGGCATTCCGCTCCGTCCCATTAGTCTCTATGGGCATTCCGCTCCGTCCCATTAGTCTCTATGGGCATTCCGCTCCGTCCCATTACTCTCTAGGGGCATTCCGCTCCGTCCCATTACTCTCTAGGGGCATTCCGCTACGTCCCATTACTCTGTATAGGCATTCCGCTCCGTCCCATTATTCTCTATGGGCATTCCGCTCCGTCACATTATTCTCTATCAGCCACTTCTTTCAGCTATCAGCCAGTTACAAACCAATGGTAATGCACAAAATAAAATCTCCCATTGGACCAATACTTTGACATTGCAGGTGCGCCGTACACCCCCACCACTATGATATCGAACGATATGGTAAGTTTTTACTGTGGAAATTTAAAGATACAGAACCCAAAATATCAACCCATTGCTTATATTGTCACTTTTTCCAAAATATTCAAAATGGGATGAAAAAAAAAATCTCCCATTGGACCAATACTTTGACATTGCCGGTGCGTCGTACACCCCCACCACTATGATATCGAACGATATGGTAAGTTTTTACTGTGGAAATTTAAAGATACAGAACCCCAAATATCAACCCATTGCTTATATTGTGTCTTTTCCCAATACTTCAAAATGGGATGAAAAAAAAATCTCCCATTGGACCAATACTAGTATTGGGAAAAAGTGACAATATAAGCAATGGGTTGATATTTGGGGTTCTGTATCTTTAAATTTCCACAGTAAAAACTTACCATATCGTTCGATATCATAGTGGTGGGGGTGTACGACTTATCTGCAATGTCCAAGTATTGGTCCAATGGGAGATTTTATTTTGTGCATTACCACTGATTTGTAACTGGCTGATAGCTGATAGAAGTGGCTGATAGCTTTACCACTGATTTGTAACTGGCTGATAGCTGAAAGAAGTGGCTGATAGCTTTACCGCTGATTTGTAACTGGCTGATAGCTGAAAGAAGTGGCTGATAGCTTTACCGCTGATTTGTAACTGGCTGATAGCTGAAAGAAGTGGCTGATAGCTTTACCGCTGATTTGTAACTGGCTGATAGCTGAAAGAAGTGGCTGATAGCTTTACCGCTGATTTGTAACTGGCTGATAGCTGAAAGAAGTGGCTGATAGCTTTACCACTGATTTGTAACTGGCTGATAGCTGATAGAAGTGGCTGATAGCTTTACCACTGATTTGTAACTGGCTGATAGCTGAAAGAAGTGGCTGATAGCTTTACCACTGATTTGTAACTGGCTGATAGCTGAAAGAAGTGGCTGATAGCTTTACCACTGATTTGTAACTGGCTGATAGCTGAAAGAAGTGGCTGATAGCTTTACCACTGATTTGTAACTGGCTGATAGCTGTACTCCAGTGCATACCACTACCCTATTAAAGTGTATGGTCATTCCATTTTGTCATTTCTTTTAGTGGGTCCCATAAACAGATCCTGCAAACAAAAACAATGATCTCACGTGACACAGAAATACCAGCGCCCTGTGACAGGATCTGAAATATTGTTAAAACGCCCGGTTATGATGTGCCACTCCATTTAAGCCAAGGACATCCCTTGCCGGGTTACAAAGACGGTGCGGGAAAATCCCATGCACGTCGCCTGCACCTGACAGCTACAGCGACCGCACTAGTGAGAAAAATGACGCACTTCCGAATGCGCCTGGAATTTCGTCCCCGCTGGACAACACCGCTTTTTCAACATCCGTTCCGCATTCTAGAGCGAGGGAGCACCCATGCCCCTACGTGAGGCGGAATGATACTGATTGGACGCGAGGTGTGTCACATGACGCCAGCTCTCCAATAGAAATTGAGCAGCGTATTTTAAAGTAGCACCACTAAAACGTTGTGCAGACTGAGGTGCAGTCTGTCTGGCGGCGGGTTGTGCAGCGGAATTTGGGCCCCCTGGGAAACCGCCCCACCCCCCTCCTCAGGAAGACAGCCCTGGGTTCACTCTGCCAGTACGTACCTTCAGTTTGTTTGTATATGTGTTTGTTTGTATATGTTGGGGTAGGGCCATGTTTTTCTGGACACCCATTTACTATTCTATGGAGAGGGGAGCACAGGGAACAGTGCTGCCCTGTAACATGTATAATTCAAGTGCTGCAGAAAGGAAATCAAGGCACTTCACCTGGGATATAGATTCTCCATGTTGCAGGGTTATGGTTTTCATTCACTGCCCATCAACGTGAATAAATTATGTGTCCAGGAACACTTGCTTGATTTGACAACCCTAGGATGGGGTACCTGGAGATAACTTTGCCAGGCATGGGTGAGCTGTGTGTATTTCTGTGCCAGGTGATGGGCACACCGCTGGTTGGTGTCAGCGCTATCACCCTGTGCACACTTGTTAACACCATTGTCCTGTAAATGTTGAGTACCAGTTTACATCCATACATGTTTGTCATGGATAGGGTTACCAGATTGTCCATGTTTTCCTGGAACCCTATTACTAATTCATGCAAAAGGGAAGCACGGGATTGGTTCTTCCCTGCAACATGTATAATTTATATGGGGCTGCAGGGAATTCCTTTACCTAGTCTAATCCAGACCGATCGCCTCGGATTCCTTGATTACAGCGTGAGGTCTAAATACTGCGCTGCGCATCAGCATGAATAAATTATGTGTCCAGGAAAACCTGGCCGATCTGACAACCCTAGTCATAGATTACAGACACCAAGTCAAACATATCCATATCTGTACTTGTTGTTTGTGGTGTACAGGAGGAACACTTTTTTTTTAAAGGGAAACTAGCTACTAGAATCAAAATAACCGGCTAATACGTCAAGGTAGACTGTCACAGGATACCTTAATGAAGAACCCTCTCCTGCCCGGAAGGCTGTCAATTAGCTCACACCTGGACAGCCTTCTGAGGGTTTCAATCTGTGCCGCTTTTAGGGCCCTATTCCCTCGTGTGTGTGCTAAAATGGGGGGGGGACACTAAAAGGGAAATTCTGCACCTGGTAGAGTTCCCTCTAGCATCCCCATATTATTACGATATTCTGGAAAGGCGCAGCACCAACCACTGGGATACTTGCGGTGAGTATCACCTCCTGGAGACCACCTAAGATTGCGTTTGGAGACTGGGAATTATTTGCCCCCAGTCTCTCTGCTCCCGGCAACAAGAAGTGCCAGATTGTGCCACCGGTCTCGCCGCGGGATGAGGGGAGTATCGATACATGATTTTGCAGATACAGAATCATATAGTGCCAGCTTTTAGAAGGTGCTAAAGTACAGTAAACTCGCGGAAGCTAGTGCAACGTTTGTGCTAGCCTCCACTAGTGTAGCGTGAGGAATGTAATATGGGTGGCATGCGTTAAACACCCTTATCCTAGCAATAACGCTGTCACATGCTAGCGCCCACTAGGGAATAGAGCCCCTGATGGGCTGAGTAGACTGAACAATGCATCTCAAAGCAGTTTATGATACACACTGCATGACAAAATACAACCCTGCAGTGTGTAGAATTCATGTGCCGCAGGTAAGGAATCAAACTGATCCCCTGCAGTGTTAGCTTTCTATAATAAGCTCCTATGAGCAGGGCCCTCTACACCTCTTTTTATCCATCCTATGTCTATCTGTATCTCGTTCCCTTTTGGTTATTGTAAAGCACTGTGGAAACTGTAGGTACTATATAAATGATGACGATAATAATATGAGTTGTAGGGCAGAACCTTCTCTGTGCTCACTCTTTGCATGGAATAGTAATAGGTGTCCGGGAAACAGTTGATCTGCCAACCCTGGTATCAGACTGAATGATACTCCTTCTTATGCACCCCCACCTACCAGAAGGCTGTCAACTGCTAATTTGCAGCCTCCAGGGGGTGGTCAGAAGAATATATATATTACTCGAGGAGGCATGAGGATGACGGCTCTGTAAAGCTATGGTCTTGCCACGGCCTTGACGACTGTCAATCAGTAGTGGCTGTGCTGTCTGACTACACTTCAGCACATAAACAATGTTGGTGTGCAGTTGCATGCTGTAGTAGTTTAGGGAGGAGTTGTACATTTTCACACATGGATCAGTGCTGAAGAGGTGTGTGTCCCAAACCTGTTGTCAGGATCTTCAACCAGGCCAGATGTTGCAGATCACCTCGGAGAAATGCAGACTGAATCCTGCAGTCACTGAGCAGCAAATCATATCACCTGTGCCGTGCTTCACATATCTGGAAAACCTGACCTGTCAGTGGGTTCTGAGGACAGGATTGGGAAACACTGATTTAAAGAGTTCCTTTTGTCAAAAAAAATTGCATGATTTATTTCAATACATTGCCATTTTGACTTAAATAAGGTACAAAAGCAGAGAGGTGAGATTGACCAGAGGCTAAGAGTTCACTGAATGCTCTTGTTATACCTTTTTGCGCATAAGACTTTTGGTTTTATTTATTTTTTGTCTGGTTAAGGTACACCTTACCCGATCTGTTGTTTCTCTGTATTGTTGTGCAGTGTCCACATATGGCGAACGATTTCAGGGAAAACTAGTTTTAATCTTTGTTTTCCATTTCAGATTGAGAAGGCAGAGTAAATCTAATCCTGGAGAATCCTGGTCAGACAAACCCCAAGGTGCCTTCTGGCACCAACCATCTTCCTTTGGCTCATCGGCAGCATGTAGCGCTTAAAGATTCCACAAATGTACCAAAACTCCATCTTGCTTCCACAGGAAAGCGTGCGCTTAAAAGGAGGATGAGTGACCCAACTTACTGCTCGTCATCTGTGGGGAAAAAACTATGGAAAATTGGTAATCTGAAAGGTAGACTGTCTAACCACATAGGTTGCGATTTCAGTGGGGAAACTGCGATGGATCTGTACTCCAAAGAGGAAGACCGGAGTCCTTGTGATGTGGAAAATAACAAGGAAATATGTTATGAAGATCAACGACTGTCACCTCCTATAGAAGAGGCAACCTTCTCGACTGGTTTAATGGCCCAAGAGAGCAACACCATCTCCAAACTTGCCGAAATTTCCAAATTGGCACAACCCTACTTCACAGATCTCCCTGCTCAAAATTCAGTTGACGAGCCCTCGGAGCACATATCGAGCAAGGACATTAGATATTTTAGTACGCCAATGGCATCCAAAGCCCAACGGAAGAAGAGGTTGACTCCAGTCATGGAAGTAGATGTAGAATCCAGTGGACACTTTACTCTTGATGAAATCTGTAGGCAAGATTCTCTTCAAAATGATATCACAAACTCCGACCCTGCAGCAAGTACCAGTCTTATACCGCCTCCATTGTACAGGAGTTTCTTTGCTACAGAGTGCCAGGAAATAGTCAGTGACCTCGACCGTGTGGAAACAGGACAGAAAACTTTAGGTAAAAGAAAGTTAGATGAGCTTGATGTGTCCACAATCGATACAGAGCCTCCACCTTGTGACTTAACATTGATGAAGTCAATGCTGACTAGTGATATGGCCCATGTGATCTCCTCTCTAGAAAACAGCCCAAACAAAGGTGGAGAGTCTATGTTTGCGGAGAGTTTCTTGGATTTGGAAAATGTGGACCTGCAGCTTCATCATTTTAGCTTGACTGAGAATGCTAAGTATATGCACAAGAGCAACGTCTGGAAAGACTCTTCTATTGATGGAATCTCTCATCTTGGTGATGATCTAGATGAAGAGTTTTGCAGTAAAAAGCGGCAGAAACTTGAACAGCTGTGTGAGGGTGAGTATGTATCACTGAAGAGTCCCAAAAGAAATACAGAAGTACTAGACGAGACAAATGAGTCTCCAGTGCCCAAGAGAGTCTTGGAGCCAATGTCGCATAATTTCACACTAGAAAAAGGCCTGTTGGAGACCATGAGTTTGACTTTGGAATTGGAAAGGTCAAACACATTTCCGGAGAACATTTGCAGCTCGCCTGATGCCGCACAACGTGACCAATCGTCTAATGAGACTGAGTTCTTGAGTGACGCCAACGTAAAATCCTCTGTGAACACCACCAAGGACATGACGTCCATTCATGAAGAGCTGACTGCGACTCTTGAAAAAGCTACCGTTGATCCCAAACCATCTGAGAACATCTTGCAGAGCACTATAATTTTAGATCATGACAATGATGCAACCAACGTCACGCAAGTAATTGAACATACATCCAGCCTGCCTGGCACAGTGCAGGACCAGCTGGTTATTGCTGCAATGGAATCCGCAAATCTGACGCATGATATTACAGATGTACAGAGTGTAGCCAACACCACTTTGGAGCTGGACCTTGCCAATGCAACTCAGGATGTAGTTTTGGTTCATGGTGATGTTGCTTTAGCAGAACCCTCCACAGTAATGACTGCTACTTTTGGATTGTCTCCCAACATAACTCACGAAATTGTGTTGGTCCATGATGAGGTAACAGCGGCCAACAGTACACAAGTGATTGAAGCTATGACGGGAAGTTCAAATGCTACTCAAGACCTCATACCGGCACCTTTTGAGCTCTTGGCAGTCGATACCACTCAGGTAATTGAAGTGGTGCCTTTGCCATCTGCAAACCTTACTCTGGAGTTTCCAGTGACACCTGCTGAAAACTCTGTTGCTAGTGCCACCCAGGACATTATGCCAGTGGATGACGAAGTGATCACAGAAAACACCTGTCCAGATAATATTGTACCAAAAATTGATGCCGAGTCCTCAAGGGTAATCGTGGCAGGATGTTCTGTGCATACGCCAGCCAACACCACTCTGGTGATTGAAGATACTGGAAAATTGTCTCAACGTGGCATGGATGATGTTGCATTGGTGCACATGGATGACTCTGCCAGTCCCACTCAGGATATTGTGTTGGTGCATGATGGAAATTCTGCTACCGGTAACACCAAAGGTAAGGAGTTGGCACCTGGTGGAAACTCTCCTGCCAGTACCACTCAGAACACTGCATCAGTGCACGATGGAAAGGTTGATGCCATCCCTGCCACCGATGTTCTTCCCCCTGTAGTTTTACAAGAATCCACTTTAAAGGAAGTGCGACAAATGCCCCAAAATGAGACTTTATTCGTAGATAAAGTCCTTGTTTATCCCATGGAGGTTGTCATAGGACTGGTACCTGCTGTTCCTGCCACAGACTGCACAAATACTATTCATCCAGCTGGTTCAGTTGACCACACCATAGAGGCACCACCAGAGCGAGCAGCCACTTGTAGTCCTACAGGTTTGACTGCTGAAGACCTCTTACAATCCAATAGACTAATGCAAAGCAAGCAAGAAGACCGTCGGTCAGTTGGTCAATGGGGTCTATTGGCTGTAGAAGATGAGAAACTGATACAGTTGGAGGTGTCTTGCAGTAAGCAGTATGATCTGGGTGCTTCCCCCAGGAATGTGCACGATTCTAGTACACAGGAATCCATGAGTGAATCTGGACCATGTGACAATATGCAGGAAGCAGAGAATATCCAGGATGTAAGCGTTTTCTCTGTCAGTTCACTTTCTTTTGTGACTTCCACTCCTGTTCCAGGTTTAATGAATTTCCACTTCAAGAATCCCTGCAAAGACTCTGTGCAGCAGGACTCAAACCTATCCCTGTGCTCTGTCATAGAGAAACCAAAAGAAAAGCCATCCACGCGGCAAAGCTCCCTGGGAACACAGCCTACCATAGGCAACCCGCAAGTAAAAAAAGAAATCCCAAAAGGTTCGCTGATTTACCGTGGAACCCAAAGAAGCCTCCTTCTGCAAAAGAAAGAAGCCTCAAAGCTGCAACCCCCGTCATCTGGTATCGCTTCTGCACATCGTTCTCTAATACTGAACTCCGGTCCCCCCACTCAAAAAGCAGCGAAGGAGCTGCCTTTCCTCCCTCAAAATCCCCCAAAAGCTACAGGAATCCCCGCAAGAGGGGTTATGCGACCCCCGCTTAACCAAAATAGCATGTTGAAAACCAGTTTTGTGAATACCAAGCAAGGGATAGGGGGCACCCCGGGCAATATCCTGCAGAGCAAGCTTTCAGGAAGCCGGCTAAAGCCTCCAAAAGCAACCCCAAAGGTGCGTAATTTCCCAATTCTGAAAGTCTACTGTAAACCGCTGGACAGTGCAACTCCTGTGACTCCTATGAATGTTTGCCAGCTCATGATCTTCTGACCAGTTTTTTTTTTTTTTTTTTTCTGTAAAATTCATTTACTTTTATTCTAAACTACGGCTCCATTTCATTCCATAAGCAGATATTTGGGTGAAAAAGAGATGATCCTTTTTTCAAAAGGGGGGGAGCTAAAGTGGTCAGGATGAATAGTGTGTCCCTTTTTTAATGGTTCTGACTGGGGTCAGACAAGTGCAGTAATTGTGCACAGTAACAGATACAATGTAACCACAATCTCATCATTATAAAGTGCATCTGTTTTGACTGTTGAGAAAAAGCGGTATGCAGCGGTTCCTCTACGTCCATCTAGCCTTTTCACGTTGATGCCATTTTTGGTTCCCGTTGCAACACGCGTTGCCCGCGCGTGAAAAAGTGCACACGTGCTCCATGTGTTGTTCTCTATTGACTCCTTTGAAAAGCTACGACGGACAGCAAACAGGGCGGACAGACTGATGCAGAAAGTGCGCTCGTCTGACAGCTAATGTCAGACGAACACAGTCTGAGTGCACTCTGCGTGTGTGCCCAAGGACAGACGTACTGACGGAAGATACTGTAGACACCACTCGGCCCGTTTTTTCTTGACGGACATAGGAAAAAAGAACTAAAATGAAAAGGCATTTTGTGCATCAAGGTGCTGGACGTTGCAAATGCGCTGCGTCTGACATCTCACACAATGTGCATCCGTGGTAGCGGGTTTTTATGTTCTTGCATCCGTTTGCCACGTGCGTTGTGCGCGGTTCGGTGCGGACGCACTTCGTGTGTGGGTCTCCTATTGCTCACGATTCTATGCTATGACGGACGATAAACTGTGCGGCAGCACGGACGTGATCACTGCGTTCGTCTGACACGGGCCTAAAAGGACATGCTTGGGCGATCTGGTGTAAAAATACATTACGTTGTCCAGGCTTTCCAGGAGTCGAGTCCTAAAAAAAAAAAAAAAAAAGCCCATACGATAGTGCTCACATAAATGAGCGTTAGCGCTAGGTTCATTGGAGTTGATAGCGACAGGCGAGATCCTGCAGGTCATGTGACCTGGCAGTCAAAGCCTCAATGGAGTCCTATGGTGGACTACATGGGGCGGATGCTCACGACTGTGCGTTAGTGCTGCCCCGTACATCCTGGAGCCTAGAAGCCGCTACGGAGCAGGCTACTGGATTCAGGGCCTTCCTGTTAATGGGGACGCTAAAGTGAGATTTGTGAGCACACAATTTTCCCCTTTTAGCTTCCCTGTTTTTTAACTCCGGGCAGGGGGATAGGGCTGCATGTGAGAACTCCCAAAGATTTCTCCCACCAGTTAATTAAGTCATCCCTACCTTAACACAACACCCACACGCTAATTGTGTTTTTAAATGCAGCGTCTTATGGAGCGCGTACACTAAATAATGACTTAACAAGGGCGCCTATGGTTATATACCCGAAAAAAATACTGTATGGTGTGTGTGTGTGTGGCACCAATGGGAACTCTCTTCCCACTGATAAAATAGTGAATTGCGTTCACATGCGTTCCTGCTTGACTTGACCCCCTAATGCTGTCACTTCGGATCAACTCAGAAATTTTGTGTGTGCTTAAAGCAGGGGTGTATTTAAGGTTGGTGCCAACCTAGGCAAGCAATGTTCTGCCCACAGCCCCCACCCCCAAATATTTGTGACCCGTCAGCCATTTAAATAATTCTGTATGGATCTTTTTGGATTTTAGTTACTGACTCCTCTGCTCCTTTTTTTCCTTTCTCCTTCCCATTTGCTCTACAGGCAAAATGCTCTACATCCAGTTCCTCATCCCTGGTCAGACCTCCTTCCAGGCTGAGTCTTGTGAGCAGTTGGCCGCTTCCTGCTGGGGGACAGAGCAGCAATACTGCAGTTCAGCAAACCGCACATGGCCCCCAGGTTTCTACTAAGCAGCTGCCTGCCCCGTCTGGTAAGAGATGTAAAAACATGAAATAAAGCCATGTACTGCTGGGGAGTTTGGGCTAAAATACTAATTGGTGCTGGAAAAGGGAAAAAGGGATTGCGGTTTTAAAATTAAATACGTTTTTATTAAATGTTGTATGCGGAGCGTTAGATGATTGTTACTCATCTTTGGGTACAGGGTTGGGCAGTAGCATGTCTAAAGCAACACCATGAAGGGACGACATCTCATGTCCAAATACTAACAGTGATTATGATCCTTGGCACCTTTTTTAGATGTTCCAGAACTACATGTTCCATGATTCCTGGCCAGTCTTATGTCTGTTGGCGCATCATGGGACATGTAGTTTCAAACCTCTTGTTTGCCGAAGTTCTTCATCATTGCGCTACTAGAAGCAAACGAAGACTATCAGGATTATTCAGAAAGCTGTGAAAACCAGGAGAATGACTGGAGAATTGAAAATTCTAGGTCAAAATGGCCAAACCAGAAATTCTCCCATTCATCTCCCTTTCCAAATCGGCTATTTGGTCTAGTTTGTTCTTTTCTCCTGGTTTTCACCCCTCTAAGTAACCCTGTTAATGTCTAATTTATTTATGCATGGTCTTGCACCCTATTAAATTATCTTTACTTGGTGAATATAAAAGTCATCTGCAATGAAGTTTGTTAACCTTTTTTTCTAGGGATGCACCGATACCACTTTTTTAAGTACGAGTACCGATGCGTTTTAAAAAGTACTCACCAGTACCGACACTTATTTTATGTCATGTGAATGCTTTTCAAGAACAGACCTCATATAAAAATGCCCCCAGCTCACGTGGATATGGAGATTGACGACCCCCCCCCCCCCCCCCCCCCGCTCACCTGGATTGCTGGGCTCCACAGATGCCATTTGCAGATCTGTAACGCGGCTGCTGGGCGTGGAAGCCTTGACTCTGCCTCCAGCTGAGATCTCGGCTGGTGGCAGTGTCACAGCCCTGCGACCGCCGGACCCACCACTAGGTGACTATCCTATCGGAGGGGAATGCTGGCCGAGTGCCTTTTCATGCATGCGGCCAGCTTTCCCAGCCCCGCGGATACCAGCAAGCCTGCCCAGCGCTGGCTTCCGGTATTGGGGGGGGGGGGGGGTGTTGTATCGGGCCATTTGCACGAGTACTAAGTACTCATGCAAATGGCAGTATCTATACCGATACTAATATCGGTGCATCCCTACCTTTTTCACTACTTTGATAGTCTACACAATCAGCAGTAGCACATACAGCAGCCGGAGTTCTTGTTAACACTACAGGGTATCTTGGACTATGCTATATCAGTACAAATTAAATTTAATTTGTTTGAACTTTGGCTCCAGAAGGTGCCCCTAAAGGTTTTGGCACCCTGGGCATAATGGCCGAGGTGCTAACGGTTCACCTTTCAAAACCAGCTGGGGAAGGGCTCTTAATGGACTGTTCCTCAGCTAATCTGGCACGGATATTGGAACTTCAGTAACTCCTTTTGGCCAGCAGATGGCAATAGTCACCTACCAAATAGATTATTATAGTAAGGAATATATTTAAATTTAACAAAAAAAAACAGCACTGGTTCCTGAGAGGTTTGTGTGGTGTTGTTTATTTTTTGTTTTAACCAATGGGTATTGAAAGAGTTAAAGGGCAATGATTACATATACAGGGTTATTCAGAGAAAGGTGAAAAACTGGCAGAAGAGACCAATCTAGACCAAATAGCCGATTCGGAAAGTGAGATAAATGGGAGAATTTTTCTGATTTGGCTATTTTGACCTAGAATTTTCACTTCAGTCATTCTCCTGGTTTTCACCTCTCTCTGAATAACCCTGTTTATCTGCTCTACTCAACCATCTTTTCTTTCCATGCAGCGACACGGGCATCTGGTCTCGTAAAACCTGGGCTTCCATCTCTTCGCCCGTCCGTCCCTGTTCAGCTTCAGAAATCGCCCACTAAAATGAAGTGTAACCTCCCAGGTGAGCAGCAACAAAGGAAAAAACGCACTTACTAAAATTGTTTTTGTACGTACATTGGGAGATTGCAAGTAGAGCGCACACTATGCCTTGGAAATATTCAGGTAAACAAGTGCCTCAATGGAAACTCGGAAAAGAGCATCATGGTGTAGATGGTATAAGTAGATATCTTTTTAATATAAAGCACCCAAAAGGTCCCACTCACATTGCCCTGAGCCAACCAGCTCTGCTCTGGGGAATTTTCTTCTGGCTTACTTGTGGTCACCCAACAGCCTACTGGATCCATATGGTGGTATTAGATCTTAAAACATAAAAGCATAGTGCGGACTATAAACACAAGTTATTCCAGATTAAAGGGAGATTGGAAACACTCACGTGATCCTGGACCTAATCCAAGTCCCGGAATATTCACCCAGGTGGTTGTTTTTCAGGGTACAACCTCGGGGAAAAAAAACGTTTCCACGTGGATGCAACAGTCAGCAATGGATAGTAGTTTTTGTACATATTGTATAGCGGACAACTGATTAAATACAAAATAGCTAAGTACTTGTTAAAGGGACACTACCATTTGCGTAAGCTGTAACTACTTTATTTGTGCATTATAAATCCACATTATAAAACACACGCTGCAGTTTTGTTTGAAGTAATTGCATGTAACAAAAATTTAGTTTCCTGTTTCAATTTTTTTTTTTTTTTTTTCTGGACTTTTCCCATAATGCAACATTTACCAAAACCTTTGCAGTTTTGTGTCACGCTCTGCACTTTCATAGATTTGTGTATTATTTAAGGTGGAAATAAAAGCATAATCTGGTTTGTGCACTGCCGTCCTTTAGGTTTACCTGTACGGAGGACACGAGAGCTGCCAAAGGCTGCCCCAGCCAGTACTCAAAGTGAAGCTGGTACTATGAAAGCTGAGATCTGTTCTACTGCAAGGACTGCTCCAAAAAACAACCCCTCGGCATCCCCAAAATCTAATAACCCCGTCGCATCGGAGTCAGCAGGTGCACAAACTAATGTCGTGCAGGCAGGTAAGTCTATTGAGTCCACTGGCAAAATACAATCCTGTCATGTCTCGCATGGAAAAAACACAAAGTTGCCCACTGCTGCTTCTGCGGATAAACCCCCTGCTGCAGGTATGGGATGCCGGCTTATTTGTAGAATTCAATTGTAGCATACTGCTGTCCTAATGTGTGTTTTTGTTGTTTTTTGCCTCCTTCGCACAGGAGATACATCTTTACCAGTAACGGAAAACTGTTACCATCTCAAGGTATGGTTATGGCATCATATTCTTTGTAAATGTATAGTGCTTTATTCCATTGTGAGGTTCGGTAATTATTGCAGAACCTCCCACATCGTTGCCACACTCCTTGCTATTTCTACGTCGAGCAGCAAGTTGTGTTCCCTCTCGGCTTTTTCGTCTGGATACCACTGGTTTGCTTGTCCTATACTTTGTACATGACGCGCAAACTATTACTAGTGCCGGAATGATGCTTGTTCATTTGAGGCTCTTGCATTCTTATTTTCCTAGTAGGCTTGTGTGATTTTAAAAAGGTGTTTACATTTCAGATTCAAATCGTAAAATATCCTGTTTCTGTCTTGTTCCCCAGGAATGTCCTTACTGCAACAAACAGTACCAGCAACTACTGCAGGAGTTGAACACGCTAAAGAGCTCCCTAGGTGAGACCCTAATTCACAAAGCTCAAAGCAACTTGCCATCTACCCAGAAAAGGTCCCTTGCTTTATTATTCGTTATTTATATAGCGCCAGCATATACCGCAGCGCTGAACAATGGGCACAATGTATACAGTGTTACAATACATTGAACAGCATTCAGGTTGGCAGGGATGGCAAACAGTGTCGCTGAACTGACTCCCATTAGTCTCTGGGCCATCTATTGCATTCAAAGAATTCTGGGTAGTGTAGGCCTTCAGCATCTGGTGGACCAGAGTTTGACACTCTGGTTTATGTAATGATGACTCCTGCCTTCAAGACTTCTCCCGAGCTGCCCCCTTTCTATGGAACTCCCTCCCCCACAACATTAGACTCTCCCCATCTCTCCAGTCCTTCAAAAAGTCTCTGAAAACACATCTGCTCAGTCCATTATCCCCATTGTTCATTTCTAAAACAATTTCACACAGCCAGCCCACCTGCACCCCCGCTACTTCAGGTCCTCTATTTACTATCACCTAGTGCAGGGATGGCGAATCTTTTTGAGCCCGAGTGCCCAAACTGGATCGCTGAATCAACTTATGTGTCTCAAAGTGCCAACCCTACAATTGGACCTGAATACGGATTTATTTTAGAAAAACCACTTCATACGACTGAACTATGTGCTTAAGTCTTAAAAGAAAAATACAGTATAAAGATGAATATATTGCCCCATGCTAACACATGGATATATTTGCCCCAGCCTCACACATGGATGGATATTGCCCTGGCCTCACAAGGGGATGGATATTGCCCTGGCCTCACACGGGGATGGATATTGCCCTGGCCTCACACGGGGATGGATATTGCCCTGGCCTCACACGGGGATGGATATTGCCCTGGCCTCACACGGGGATGGACATTGCCCTGGCCTCACACGGGGATGGATATTGCCCTGGCCTCACACGGGGATGGATTTGCCCTGGCCTCACACGGGGATGGATATTGCCCTGGCCTCACACGGGGATGGATATTGCCCTGGCCTCACACGGGGATGGATATTGCCCTGGCCTCACACGGGGATGGATATTGCCCTGGCCTCACACGGGGATGGATATTGCCCTGGCCTCACACGGGGATGGATATTGCCCTGGCCTCACACGGGGATGGATATTGGCCACCAGCTCACTTGGTCCTCTCGGTACCTCACAGCATGCTTCTTCCTCCCCAGCGCGCACTGGCAAATGATGTTCCCCAGCCGCTTGTTGAAGTCCACCAGCCGTGAGATCGCGGCTGGACTTCAACAAGCGGCCGGGGAACATCATTTGCCGGCGTGCGCTGGAAGGACGCGGCAGTGAGGCAAGCCTATGGCTCACGTGCTGGCACAGTTAGCCCCATGTGTGGCACGCGTGCCATAGGTTCGCCATCACTGACCTAGTGTATCAACCCTCTCCTCTTGGATTGTAAACTCTCGAGCAGGGTTTTCTCTCCTACTGTTCTGTGTGTTTTAACTTTATATATTTTGTTCTGTCACACCCATTGTACAGCGCTACGGAACGTGTTAGTGCTTTATAAATACTTGTAACTGAACAGTGGACCAGATTTAAAAAAATAAATCTGAAATGTATGTAAAATTCAGATTACTGATTGCTTCTTGTTTCCACATGTAAGCTTGGGCAAACCTCAATTTTGGCCCGTTGTTAAAGATTTTAAAACCCAAAGCAAATTAAGGATTTATCGTTTGACCATTAGGTGGCAGTGCAGAGCTTTCCAGATGGGAATTTTCTAATAACGATGGATGGGTTTGGGGTGGCAAGAATATCACCAATTATCTGACAGCCACTGAGCAGTCTGGATAAATGGTTAACTTGCTTAGTGAGGATGCCCCCCCCCCCCAACGAACAGGGACACTAATAACCAGTGGCAAAATTCTAAAAACAAGCCACATATTACAATATTTTATTGGTCTGTCGCTTCCCCGAGTGACCCTGCTGGCGGCAGCACTCACAGATGCCGTGCAATCAGCTGGCTCAACCAACGTTATGATTATGGCTGAAACAACTAATTTTCATGATCAATTAATCCGTTTCTGTGTACAACGAGCACGGTTTAGAGTCAGACCGCATTAAACATTAATAGCCTTGACGCTACGTCTAAGGCTAGGGTCAGACGAACGCATTTTTCGCGTCGACCGTGGAAAAGTGCGGTCGAACGAACGGACATATTTTTTCACGGAATACGCGGTAGCGGTCATACGATGCGCCTTTTCGTCCGTGATTTTGTACGGATCATCAATAAAACACTTTTTGTGTCTGGACGTTATGTTGGCCGGACATTAGCAGCGTCTGATGTCTCCCAATCACACACACACGCCGCTATGCGGCCGCAGCGCACTCTGTACGTCAGTAGTAGCGGTTTGACGTTCTCGAAAAAATGCGTTCGTTTGCCACTTGCGTTGCGCGGACGAACTTTCGTGCGGCCGTACTTCGTGTGTTCCCCGGCATTGGACGTCATTTGCTGCTAGCACGGCCGTGATTTTGTGCGGCTAAACGCACGTTAAAGCTGCGTTCGTCTGACCCTAGCCTAAGGCTAATGTCAGACGAGTGCACTCTGCGTGCATAACGGACAGACGTACTGACAGAAGATACTGTAGTCACCTCCATGGTCTGTTTTTCTTGATGGACGTAGAAAAAAAGGGAAATATGGGAAATAAAATGAATAGGAAAAATGATAATTTGAAAAGCCCTTTTGTGCGTCAAGGTGCTGTACGTCGCAAATGCTCTGCTTCTGACATCTAATCACTCGCAGAGTGCGCCATGTCCGCATAGCGTTCTGTGTGTACGTCTAGTGGTTTTACGTTCTTGCCTAACTTGCGTCCATTTGCCACGTGCGTTGTGCATGCGCAGTTCGGTGCGCACGTACTTCGTGTGTGGGTCTCTATTGTTCATGATTCTATGCTACGACAGACGTTAAACTGTGCAGCAACACAGACATGATCACTGCGTTCGTCTGACACCGGCCGTAGCTGAAGACGCGCCGGCTGTTTATGTCCGCTTACTAAAGTGGTCAGGCTACGTCTAGTGCGCCCCCGCCCCCCTTCCCTTCTTACTCCAGAGTGCTCACAGAAGCACTTATTTGATGAGCAAGCAGACATTGACTTAATCTGCGCACGCAGCCCCAATCCTCTCACGGACCAGTTTGCAGGTTTACATGCATATGTATGTTATGCATATTGCGTATGAAAGGAGGGTGTTTTTTTTATTTTTTTTTAAGTTAACAAATTGTATTAATTTTTTTATGAAAATAATCGTTGGTATCTTGGTATCATTGGTATAGTCTTCTTATAAAGAAGATTCAAATGACATAACATTGTTTTTTTTTTTCTTTTTCAGAAAAAGTGCAACACCCTGAAGTTACTGTTCCAATAAGGTCATCATTAGAAGCATCTGAAGAAAGCCCGCATTTATAGTATAGCGTTTGCAATAACTTATTTCACAATTATTACTATTATTGTGCCACGTTGCCTTAAATTTGTACTGCATTTATAGTTAAAGCTGTAGATGGCCCCGTCACTATCAACCTATTGAGGGCTACCGCAAATATATTCAATTAGCTGTGTCTGTTACATAAATAACTAAAAGGATGGCCTTGGATATACTGGGAAAGCATGAAATTTGCACTTTGGAGCTGTACACCTTCCTAGGTATATAAAATATATATGCATGTATATCACAGATTGCGGTTTAAAAGCGGTAATCGCATTCACGCACTCAGTGTTTTCTGGAGGTTTTGAAGGATTCCTTCATGTTAATAAACTTTATATTTTAATTTTTTTTTGCCTAACCTCTTCCTTAACCCCTTTTACTGCTGAGCGAATTAACCCCTTGTGCGGAGTTCATTGTGACCCTTTTTGCGCTCATAATGTATAAACGTCATTTTATTATTAGGATCCATGCACAACATACAGTATGTCTGAAAAAATGTCAATCATATACAGCATGTAAAATTATTTTCCCACGCTTTCTGATCAAAGCTTTGTGGCGTTATATTCTATGGGTTATTCTTTAAAAAATATCAGATACAGTAAACAGTACTTAATTTCTAAGACAATACGCAATTTTACCAAAACCATAAACCCTTTTGGTTTTTTCCTTGTTTTGCGTATTGCTTTGAGCAATGACTGTATAAAACCGTGAACTTGCTCCTGGTGTTGCAATCGGGTGATTAATGGCAGCAGCATTGCTAGTTTTTATATGTGGACGATGCCACAGTCTGGGGAGGGGATAAAACAGTATTTTATTTAAATTTTTTTTTTTTTTTTTTGGGGGGTTTTCTCTTTTTTACATGATCATGTTTGGTATTGTTGGAAAAGCCAGACTCTCTGGCCTTTCCAGTGACGCCTTACTTGACTGTGGGTTATAAAGAATGGAGGTACAGGGGTCCAAAATACCGCCACCTCTCAGTTTTTAGTGAAATGGATTGCGCCATCAGCTCTGTACTTGCTACTGCCGTGGGAAATGAGAAGCTGAGTTATTGCAGCCACTTTTGTTCACTTTTATAATTGCAAGTTCTAGTGCTGCTTTAGGAAACTACTATATGGTCATGCTTAGGTACTGGCCTTCCCAATGGCTAGTGCTCCAATCCATCAGACTGCAAGTGCTCACCGTAGCGATCACTTGCAAGACTAGGTGAATGCTCAAAGGGATCGAAGCTGCATGTGCAGAACTGATCCTGTAACTTGTGTGAAAAAGTTGTGTAATTTATGTAAGTAGCTCCAGGGACTTCCATATCATCCCTTCACTGACTCCCATCCACTGGAGAATTAAATTTGAACTTTTCACCCTGACCTATAAAGCTCTCACTAACTCCGCTCCCCATTACTTGTCCTCACCAATCACCAAATACGCCCCAGCCCGCTCCCTAGGTCAAACATCCTTGCTTCTTTCTGTATCACCTCTTCAAATGCTAGGCTGCAGGACTTCCCACGTGAAGCTACCATTGCAGTGTGTTCACGCTGCAGTCTATGGCTGCAAACGCGCTGAATACGCCCCAAAGAAGCTCCTGTACTTTAGGCGTAGCACGTTTTACAGCGCGTTCCTAGGTGCTGTAAAACACCCAGGTGTGAACGGGCCCCATAGGAAATCATGGGATTTCTGTGTTTTTAGGCTTTTTACAGTGCACAGGGACGCGCTGTAAAAAGCACAGGTGTGAACGGGGCCTAAAAAACACTTCTGTTCGGGAAAGTCGACCACTCGACTCACTAATGCATTACCCTTACCTTCCAGTCCTCTCCTGTTTTTCACCCCTCCAACCCTTCTAGATTGTAAGTTCCCACAGCAATAGGGCCTTCATTTCTTCCTGTGTTGGTTTGTCAAATATTGTTCCGTCTCAATGTATTGTTATACTCGGTGCTTTTTTTTTTTTTTTTTTTTCTGGAAAAATAGGTGGTACTCTCACGCCCAGGGAGAAACTGATTTTTCGTGTCCTAATGAATACTCCTTTGCTCACACATGGATCTATATTGCCCCAGTCCAGCTCACACATGGATCTATATTGCCCCAGTCCAGCTCACACATGGATCTATATTGCCCCAGTCCAGCTCACACATGGATCTATATTGCCCCAGTCCAGCTCACACATGGATCTATATTGCCCCAGTCCAGCTCACACATGGATCTATATTGCCCCAGTCCAGCTCACACATGGATCTATATTGCCCCAGTCCAGCTCACCTATGGATCTATATTACCCCAGTCCAGCTCACCTAAGCCAGGCCCCTCTAAGGGGTGGATCCAGCAGCCACCACGTTCGTTCCTTCAATGAGCGGCCGCCTGCGAAGAGTATCTGCCGCTCGTCTGGGATCCAGCCTGCTGCGATCTCGTGAGATCGCACTCCGCAATGGCTGGAGGATGGATCTCAGGCGAGCGGCAGATACTCACGCGGCTGCTCGTTGAAGGAACGAATGCGGCAGCCGCTGGATCTGCCGCTGCGCTGACGAGACGGCTCCGGATTCGGACTCCGAGTCCAATACCGGAGCTGTAAAAAATTTAAAGGCGGCTGGCAATGAGGTGCCAGTACTGCTTACCGGCGCATACCGCCTCAAAAAAAACCCCTGGTTATACTGTCTCCATTGTAACTTTTACTCCGTACTATGGAATCTGTTGGCGCTAATTGTTCATGTTATGGAGAGGAAGGAACTGCCTAGCAACATCGGATAAAAAGATAAATCGTTGTTTTTAGTTATGTTAAAACACTTAAGAAAATAATTGTGCTGGTGCTGTCATCAAATATATGCACAATTATTAATTGGGGGGAGGGTTAGGGTAGAGCCCTCCTTTCCTAAAGCTAGCCGTCTTTCCAACAAATACTACTTTGTACTAAAGGGACTGTCAAATGTAATATTTCTCTTTCATCATGATTTAACATATATTGACTTAAAATCTAAAGCCCATTAATACTTTGCTGTGTTTTTCTTCTATTTGGCATCTGATGGATACAGTGAGATCTCCACTGTATTAATAACCATTTATATCCACATGACAAAGTATTGATTTTCTTTGGCCAGAGACCTCACTCCCAATTTCCTCTGCAAAGGATAGAGTGTGAAAATATATAGGTCAGTGCAATATATCATCGGCCGGCACAATATATCTTCTTTAACGACCATAATAGGGAAAATCACAGGTGAGTGATAAATTTCATACCGGTAAATGTAATCTCTCCAGCACCTTTACCAGCTTCTGAAGAAAATAAATCTGTATACATGGTCCTGCAGATTTTGTGGGTCAAAAAAACTCTACCAAAATTTCAGGTGAGAAAATATTATATATATATGCCGTGTTAGTCCAGATGCCAAAATCACGAGTATAGCAGTCGGTAGTGATACCTTTTTTTTTATTGGACTAACTTTACATTTAAAGTACAAGCTTTCGAGAGTGATCCTCCCTTCGTCAGGTATAGAAGCTTACTGATCAGAATGGTAGAATTAAACATTGGGCCATTCATAGGGCGCACAGTTGGGTGTTGGATGCACGTCGGCAAATGTGGTATATATGAACCAGTGCATGGCGTGTGATGAAGGCTGCTATATTGGTGAAACCAGCCTTAAACTAAATCTCAGGATGAACCAGCACAGACACTCCATCAGGAACCACCAGTACAATACATATTGTACCCCGGTGGGACATCACTTCGATCTAGCAGGCCACTCCATCCAAAACCTCAGAATTAAAATCCTCAAAAGGCCATTTTAAAGACCACCTGGAACGCAAAACATATGAAATGAGAATGATCACATATTTCAACAGTATAAAACGAGGACTTAATGTAGATTCAGGCGCTTTTTTTTTTTATTTTTTTAATAGAAAAGTTTATTGTTTTATGCAAGGAAAGGTACATTACAAAACAAAGCAAAATGTGATGTTTAACAATGAGGCTTATCCAGTAGATACAAGACATTAAGCAAGAGTTGTAATATTTGCACTCCTATCGTAAGGAAAAACACATTTAACTCATAAATTACAGAAAGTCATTTTTGGTAGTTGTCCAACCGATTAATGATGTAATAAGATTTTTCAAGCCTCTGGTGTCGTAGGGGTGTGTAATAACCAGGAGAATAGGGGAGAAAAAAGAAAAGCGAGAGGAAGGAAAAATAAATAAAAAGGGGGGGGACGAAGAATTAGCGGGGGACAAGTTTGAGAGGAGGGGGTCCAGAAGGGTCAGAGTAAGTATAGTGCAGGAAGGGAGAAATAGTGTCATAAAAATTGTGTTGTTAAAGGCACACATAGGGACCTCTGGCCGGGGCCTACATCTGTTAGGTAGAACATCTGTTTCCTATATATAAAGTAGCATTAGAGTCTAATGGTCCGTTGTGGTAGGGTCCCCCCGGCCTCCGTTGCCCTCCTCCAGCGCCTTCCTGAACTGTGCTGAGGAGCAGTAAGTTGACCAATGGTACCATGTCTCTGTATAGAGTTGTGCTGCCTTTGTGGGAGATGGGGGCTAGATCCTCGTTTGACCTCAGGGTTTCCATTCTGTCAATCAGTGTTTTTTGGGGGGGGGGGGTCGAGGTTGTTTTCCAGTATAAAGGAATCAAGCCTCTAGGTACCAGGAGAATACGCATTAGTACTGATTTCTTCATTGATTTCAACGAAAATGGGAGTTGTGAGAGTAAGAATATTTGCGGTGTAAAGTCTAGGTCCACCTCTGTAGAATCGCGCACGAGATCTTGAATTCTCCTCCAGTATATTTGTATCAGAGCACATTCCCACCAAATGTGTAGATATGTTCCCATTTCAGTCGTGCATCTCCAGCAGGTTTGGGATCTAGTAATATTAAATGTGGCCATAAGGGCAAGAGTACGGTACCAAAAGGTCAGGAGTTTAATGGGGAGGTCCGTCGGCAAAGAGTCTCAAAGGAAGAAAGCGATCTAGTTAGAGAGTTGTTATTTGGTAAACTCCGTAAGAATGATTTAATCTGATGAAAATTAAAAAGTTCTGCAAATGTAGGGGCCGGCCGGTCAGGTGCATCTAAAGTTACAAAGGTTCCATTCTGTATTATGTGGTGGACCCCTATGTTTGGGGAATCTGCGAGGCGAGTCGCCAATGATTGTAATATCTCAACAGGGAAATCTGGATTGTATTGCAAAGGTAGGAGGGGAGAAGGATATGTAGATAGGGTATATTTTGTTCTAGCCTTGTGCCAGACGGTCAGCGTGTTGCCCACTGGGGAGAGTTCTTTAACAGTGTTTTTAACAGCAGACCAGGGAAGCCACGGAAGAGTCCACATAGGGCAGCCGGCTTGCGCTTCCTCCAAGTCGAGCCACTTCTGCTCAGGAGAACCAGTCACCCACTCTAGTTAGGTGCGTTGCGTAGTAATACAGGCTCGTGTCTGGGAGTGCGAGCCCCCCATTCTGTTTTGATTTGCAGAGTACGTCATGCTTGAATCTAGGGTGAGTGTTAGGCCAAATGAAGGAAGAAAATAGCGTGTGTATCTCTTTATGAAATGATTGAGGAATGCAAATAGGGATCGTGTGGAATAAGTATAACAGGCGGGGCAGGAGATTCATTTTAATGACGCTGATGCGTCCCATCCAGGATAAATATTTCGGAGACCATCTTCCAATATCCATTTTGAAGACCTCAAGAAGTGGTGTAAAATTTAATGTAAATAGCTTTGCGATATCTGGTGAAAGACGGATGCCTAGATATACGAGTGACGAGGAGCACCAGCGAAATGCATATTGCGTGCTCAGTACGCGTCGCCAATGCTTTTGTGGTGAGATTGCCAGGATTTCTGATTTCGAGTCATTTATTTTAAAGCCTGATAGCAAGCCGTATTCATGAAGCTCTTTCTCCACTTCTGGC
The DNA here is from genome assembly GCA_009667805.1 of Leptobrachium leishanense. Lineage (NCBI taxonomy): Eukaryota > Metazoa > Chordata > Amphibia > Anura > Megophryidae > Leptobrachium > Leptobrachium leishanense. Next base: position 123,308,674 of record CM019071.1, read on the forward strand.
ATAGACCCTACTGGGTCGGGTAGGATGAACATTATGCTCGGCGTGAGAACCTTGTATCCCCGTGATGCCCACGTTTTGTCGTATTGAGGACAACAGTGGTTCCAGACTAAGTGCGAATAAAAGTGGTGAGAGCGGGCAGCCCTGACGCGTGCCGTTATGTATATGAAATGTGGTCGTGAGTGCTCCGTTTACTCTGACTCTAGCCGTCGGTGTCGAGTACAGCGCCGTAATCCAGCACAAAAAAGTTTCACCAACACCATATCGTTTCAGTGTTTGAAACAAATAAGGCCATAGTACCCGGTCGAGAGCAGTAGTAACGGACAAGCCATGCGTTTCGAGTGGGCAATGGCATTTATGACTCTAATTGTCGCGTCTCTGGCTTCGCGTCCCGAAATGAACCCTACTTGGTCAGGGTTAATTAGCTGAGGCATGAATCTTTCCAATCGATTGGCTAAGACTCGTGCTAAAAGTTTCATATCGTTATTAAGGAGGGATATGGGTCTGTAATTTCCGCAGGCTGTGTGATCTTTCTCCGGTTTTGGAATTCGAGATATCGTCGCCATCAACGAGTGAGGGTGAGGTCTTATCCCTTCTCGGAAGGCACTAAATAGCTGCACAAGTGGAGGCAGGAGGTCTCTAGTATTTTTCTTATAGTACTCTATGGGCAAGCCATCTGGACCCGGGCACTTCCCATTTTTGGACGTCTTCAGTGCTTTCAGTATTTCTTCCGCAGTTATTTCCGTGCACATTGCTTCACGGTCCGTAGAGTCTAAAGCTTAAGAACCGTACGTGCCAAGAAGGCGTCAATACGTTCCAAATTCCTATCTGCCGGTGTTTGAATGTCCAACTTATATAGACCCGAGAAAAACCTCAGAAATTCCCCCGAGATTGCACTTGGGTTCATTACAAGAGTACCCCCTGGTGAACGTATTTTTGGTATATAAGATTTAATACGTCTGTCTCGTAGTATCCGAGCTAGCAGTCTGCCTGGCTTGTTTTCTTGTAGTGCAAAAAACGAGCGAGATCTAATTGCCTGAAACCGAAGGGACGATCTCGTCAGTTTGTCAAGAGCCTGTCGCGCCTGAACAAGGCGTTGATACACCGTGGCGTCATTTGATGTGATATGTTCAAGTTCTAGCACCCGGATCGTTTCTAGAAGTGTGTTGCGTTCTAGAGTGTGCAATTTTTTCCTAGCCGTACCCTTGCTAATAAAGAAGCCACATATGACCGCCTTATGTGACTCCCAAAGTGCCGAGATAGGTGTGTCAGATGTAGTGTTTTCCATAAAAAAGTGTTCCAGTGTCGCGTGAAGTTCCTCACCAATGAGAGGGTCATCTAGCATTGAGACGTTTAATCTCCATTGACGTTCTCGGGGGGAAATTAGCTGTGATTGTAGTGCCAATTTAATGGGTGCGTGGTCCGACCATATTGTAGCCAAAATTTCTGTTGAGGTTACTATGATGCATAAAGAAGTAGTCTATTCTCGAATATGAGCAGTGTACTTGTGAGTAGTATGTGTAATCACGATCCATAGGGTGAAGTGCCCGCCAGACATCCACCAGCCTATTTTCATGTAGTGTGCGTCGGATTGTGCGCAAGACATGAGAGGGTGTGGCTGAGGTACCCGCAGAGGAGTCAACCAGTGGATCAAGCGTCACATTAAAGTCCCCAGCGAGGATTGTAATCTCCTGCTGGAAAGTTTCCAGCGAGCGCAGTATTCGTGATAGACAGGTATGTTGTTTTTTATTAGGCAGGTATATAGATACGAAGGTATAAACCGTGTCAAGGATGGATCCCCTGACAAATATGTATCTACCACCTTCATCTATCATCGTGGTGTCCAGTACGAAAGGGATATCTTTAGAAATTAAAATTGCAACTCCCCTAGACTTACTTTGGGAGTAGTTACTGAAAAATCCTACGGGATAGAATGCGTCCCGCAAAGTCGGGGCTGACCCTGATCGAAAATGTGTCTCCTGGAGGAAGGCAACGGACGCACGTGAGGCCCTTAAGTCACGTAATAGACGAGATCGTTTTTCGGGAATGTTGAGGCCTCGAACATTATGGGTTTGTAGATGTAAGTCGCAAGGGGCATATGGCGTTTTCATATGGGGCATGGTAGTAGCGGAGCGCAAGAAGTACTTTTAAAGAAACTGGGTTCAATGAGTGAGTGTATCAGTATCAATTCCAATGTAAAAAAAAATAAAATCATTACTGAGGTAGTGGTAGAGAAGGAAGCGTAGGGGGTTATAAGGGAGGGAGGATGGAGAGGAGAGGATAGGGGAAAGGGAGAAGAGAAAAAAAAAGGAGTCAGAAGAATAAGGAGGTGTTAAGTGCACCAATCTGGGTGTCACCCGCCACCACAGTGCCGTAGGCCAGGTGGGAGGACTCTCAATTGGGGTTAATTGCACTATACCTCGCGTGGTACTAGTAAAATTAAGGTACTAGTAAAGTTAGAGTGGAGCTCTCAGGTAAACGGCCCGAATTCCGCCATCACTGACTGTATATGCTGTAGGGTAAAAACCGTGGTAGGCAGGTGTAAGTAATAACAGGAGTAGGAGGGGCATATAGCAGGAACGAGACTGTGCATCCCTTTAGAGGGACCAATATCCATTTATATTATGCATATGTAAGCAATTATAGAGGCGTGGGTAAATATGTTGTTGTAACCTTAACCACACCAAGGAACGTTATGTGATAACGAAACAGCGATAGAAGCAAATAACTCTTAATACGTTACGTAGCTTACCATCCTAGAGAAGGTAAGGCCCCTTAGAGGGGTAACGCATTTATAGACCAGCTTTGGTAACAATCTTAGAACAGTTATAATAACCCTTATTAAAAACTTAAAGGTAGAATCATATAAAGCGCCAACCGTGCGTAAACATCAAACAGTTGAGAAACCATTGCCTTCCCCCCACCCAAGCGACCGTCCCACCCTCCCCTTCTAACCCGCTATACCTCCCCTGTCACTTATCAATGAGGTCGTTGTTCTAGAGCTCTAGTCTGGAGCCAGCTGCGCACTCCCCATCTTCTTGGAGAAGCTACTGCGTTGATATATAAGGCGCATGAGAGTATCTCGAGCCTCGGTGCGAGACAATGGCAGTTAGGTAGTCATAGTACAGGGTAACAAGCTCAGGCAGCATCCGACCCTCTTTGACCACTAGTAACGAACAATTGAAGCATGTGGCAAGACACTTCCAGCAGAAAGGGGGATAGTACTGACTTCCACGTGGCATCAGCAGTTGGTAATCAGTGGGCAGATGGGGATTTATTTATTTATTTATAAAGGATTTTACCAGGAAGGATACATTGAGATTTCTCTCGTTTTCAAGTATGTCCTGGGTTCAAGAACATTGAAGTGTTACAGTTACAGAAATACAAAGTAATACAATGCAAGATATTAAAAAAACAACACAAATATACAGATTAACAGAAAAATATGTAGGAAATATAGTCACTAGGTTACATGTTTACAGGTGCATTCTGTATTGAGGTATGTTAGTAAGGAGCTTTTGAGTGACTTAAGACTGGGGGAAGATTTGATGGTGTCTGGGAGGTTATTCCATAATTGTGGTGCTCTGTAGGAAAATGAGGACCGAGCCACTGTCTTTTTGTATTGTGATATAGCAAGTAAGGTGCTGGTCCTGGATCGGAGGTTATAGGATGAGGGAGCTGCTGGGGGAAGCAGTCTATTCAGGTAGGGTGGCAGCTTCCCAGAGATGCTCTTAAACACCAGGCTGGAAAGGTGAAGGGTGCGTCTGGATTCCAGCGATGGCCAGTTTAGCTCTTTTAACATGTCACAATGGTGGGTCATGTAGTTACATTGTAATGCAAAGCGGCACAATGAGTTATACAATGTAGTAAGTTTATGAAGGTGTGTTTGCGGGGCGGCTGCATACACTACATCTCCGTAATCAAAAGCCGGCATAAGCATTTGCTGTACAATCTGCTTTCTTACCGCGGGACTCAGGCAGGATTTGTTTCTGTACAGGGCACCTAGTTTGGGGTAAAGTTTAGATGAGAGTTTTTCGATGTGGGGGCCAAAGGATAGATTAGGGTCCAACCACATACCTAGATATTTGAGAGAAGTGACTGTGGTCAGCGTGCCATTTGATTTTGTCCCAACACATAGATGGGGATTTTGCAATTTGTGTAGTTTAGGCGCGGTTCCAAAGAGCATCGTTACAGTTTTGTCAGTATTTAAAAAAAGTTTGTTGTTTTTGATCCACTTTTCTACCTCTGTGAATTGTTCTTGCAGCACGGCCTCCAGCTGCGGGAGATTTGGTTTGCTGGTATAGATCACAGTGTCGTCTGCGTACATATGTACAGTTGAGGCTTTGCAGACGTTGGGCAGATCATTTATGAATATTGTGAACAGCAGGGGGCCTAGTATTGAGCCTTGGGGTACACCGCAAGTGACTGGGAGCGGGAGGGAGGAGCTGCCAGAAATTGACACATATTGTGATCGGTCGGATACATATGATTGAAACCAGGTTAGCGTGCGATCACCAATGCCAGAGTTTTTAAGTTTTTCTAACAAGATGCCATGGTCTACCGTGTCAAAGGCCTTGGCAAAATCAAGGAAGATGGCTCCAGTTAGGTTTCCTTGTTCCATTCCAGCCTGGATATCATTGCAGACTTTTAGAAGGGCGGTTGTAGTTGGATGATTTGGACGAAAGCCTGATTGATCCGGGGTTAAGTAGTTCCAATATTGATAATAATCACGTAATTGTGTGTAGACACATTTTTCCAAGACTTTTGACATTACAGGGAGCAACGATATCGGACGGTAGTTGGATACCAAAGTACTGTCACCACTTTTATGGATAGGTACCACTCTCGCAGTCTTCCAGAGCTTGGGTATGTATCCAGTCACCAGTGACTCATTTATTAGGGTTGCAACAGGATTTGCAATTGCAGGCGCACTGATTTTCAGCAGCATTGCTGGTATTTGATCAGGTCCAGACTGGTATTTCATTTTTTGCTTACGGAGAAGTTTAGTAACGACACTGACAGGCACTGGTCTAAAACTGAATTCCTGTCTGATACAGGGACTTTGCACAGTTGGGGGGGCCTGACCTGCATGAGGCCTCTCTGATTGCATGTTATTTCCTAGCTTGGCAATCAAAGTGGTGGCACATCCAACAAAATAATCATTAAAGGCATTTGCTACATCTAGGGGGTGTTCCAGTGTTTGGTTGTTTACTTTGACAGCAGCTGGCTGGGAGTGGAATGGGGGTGCTTGTATGTTACTTATGGTTCTCCAAAAGTTTCTAGGGTTTGATATGTTATTGTTTAGATTTTCATTGAAGTAATGGGCTTTGGCCATTTTTGTTTGTTTTGTGCATTCATTCCGGCATTTTCGGTATTCGTAGTGATCGTTCATGGAACCAGTACTCTTGAAATTTGACCACCGTGAATCTCTAAGCTGGTACATTAGTGTAAGATCAGCTGTAACCCAGGAGAGATTAGTCCCTTTTACTCGCACTTTACGCAGCGGGGCATGGGAATTCCAGACTTGCAGGAGCTCAGACTGAAAGTATTCAACTGCACAGTCTAGGTCTGGGATTAGGTTTAGCCTGTACCAGGGGAGCTGTTTGAGATCACTTAGGAAGGATTCAAGAATAAATTTCTTGAAAGACCTGGTGGTTATTACCTTTGGGGGAGATTTCAAGGCCTTAATTTTGCGCACGCAGTACACTAGACAATGGTCACTAAAGCTATTAGCAAGAACGCCTGCCTCCTGTATTCTATCAGGAGATGAGGAGAGAATCCAGTCCAACAAGGTATGGTTAGGGCTTTTCATATTAATGCGAGTGGGGGAGGAGATTAATTGAGTTAGCTGCAAAGTTTTAAACAGCGAGCAGTGTTTATTGTTTTTAGGATTTAGCCAATCTGTATTAAAATCGCCGAGGACCAGCAGTTCACTTTTTTGGTTTTGGGCAAGTAGCTTATTAAGGATTTGAGATATGTCAGAGAGGGAGTGCACTGGATAGCTCGGTGGACGATAGAACCCAGCAACAATGATTGATTTACTGAATGGGATCTCAATTATACCAGAGAGGAAATCAAAGGTGACAGGAGAGGTAGAAGTCTGTAAGGGGGTGAACTTTATGGACTCCTCAACATAAATAACAATTCCCCCTCCTCTCTTTGCTCTGTCTTTTCTTTTTTTTTTTATATTTAAAGTTTTTTATTTTGTAATTAAGTCGTCATATAAACAGAGAGTAAGGGCCTCGCAGGGCCACATGTGACGCTATCAACAGAAACACTTCTTAAGAAAATAACATGGGGGGGTCGAATGAAAAATCTGCAGAATTTCGGAGAAGGGGGGAGGAGGGAGTAACAGAAAGCCATCAAAAAACATCCAAAACACTTCAGAAAAAGAAAATCAAAAGTCTCAAATTTAGTCCCCTCTGGGGAGTGTCAGCAGTGAAAAATCAATAAAATAAAGACCCAAAGCGTCTCAGAGCAGCATAAAACAAGGGGGGGGGGAAGGAAACGTTAAGACATAGTGGTCTTCAAAACACAGCTAGAAGACTGCGAAGGGGGATTATAAAAGGAAAAATAAAAAAAAATAAAAAAACAGCTTTTACTCAGCAAGAATCAGGGTAAAGAAAGAAAGAAAAAAAAAAAAGATAAACAAAGTCATCAGAAAAGATTCGCAGGGGGGGGGAAATACACAGCAGGCACAAGGGTGCCAGGGTCGAAAACAGTGCTAACAGATCGGCAGGGCAGATCCCTTCAGCCCGTATCCAGCAGAAACGTTGGGCAGAAAGCAGCTTCAAGCCTTCTTTCACCTCCTTCAGCGCATGAGACATCCGGCAACCAGGTCCCTCCATCTGCCATGCCGGGGACATCCCGGGTCCAAGGCAAGCACTGCCCCTCAACAGTGCCCACGCTCAGGGTACAGAGCTGCGCCGTCAGCACAGGCCTCACCGAGGGAGCCGCTACCACCGGTTCCTTGGTCGCCTTCCCATCTAGGCCCCAACTCACAGGCCTCCCAGCAACCTCGCGCACCTCCAGCGTCGTCATCGGGAGCAGGGCTCTGCGCTCTGGACCAGGTATGCTTTCGGTCTCTCCTCCAGGTGTAGGTGCAAGCGTCAGCTTCCAAGTTGGGACGCCGATTGTGTCGCCGCTCCCCGTTCCAACCACTGAGTAGGTCCCAGCCATGCACCCATCCGGCGCATCCTCCTCTAAATTTGAGCCTCCTTTCTCCCGGCAGCTCCGCATCACCGACATCATCCTCCGCCAGACTCCTCTAGTGAGCGGCGCATCTTCCTCCTCCCCGTCCAGCAACTGCAGACAGGCCTCCAGGCCTGCAAAGAAGGCCTCAGCATTTCTCGTGGGTGGAGGTGATCCGCACCGCTCGTCCTCTCTCATCTGACCTCCCCTCTGGGTGATCGGGAAACGCGGGCCCACCGTTTCCCCAATCCCCAACTCAGAGGTAGGTCTGCTGGAGGCGGCAGAACAGTCAGGGACAGAGGCCCGAAGGGCCGGGACGAAGGCCGCAAAATGGCCGCCGGCTCCTCGCTCCGGCCACACACTGGCAGCTACAGAGGGAGACCCAGGTCCGGAGGGGGGGACAGAACGGCCTCCGGACATCTCCAGTCCGGTGGCCAGCTATCTGGAGCCTGAAATCCAGAGATGCACAGCGAAAAGAGTCTTTTATCAGTCTCCAAGGGTGGCAGACGTGCGGAGCTCCTTGAATACACGTCTGCTCCCCTCTGTCTTTTCTATAACATGAATACCCCTGTATTGATATGGCAGAGTCTGGTACTTTTGGGGTTAACCATGACTCTGTGAGCACAATGATTTTGGGTTTTTAATAGCAACACCAAGCCTGAAGCTCATCCAATTTAGGCTAGGGTCAGACGAACGCATTTTTATGTTGTCTGTGAAAAAGTGCGTTCGAACGAATGGACGCATTTTTTCACAGAATACGTGATAGTGGTCATACTATGCGCATTTTCGTCCGTGATTTTGTACGGATCATCAATAAAACACTTTTTGTGTCTGGACGTTATGTTGGCCGGACATTAGCAGCGTCTGACGTCTCCTAATCACGCACAGACGCTGCTAGCGGACGCAGCGCACTCTGTACGTCAGTACCTGCGGTTTCACGTTCTCGAAAAAATGCGTTCATTTTCCACTTGCGTTGCGCAGCCGGACTTTTGTGCGACCGTACTTCGTATATTGGCCGTCATTGCCCGGCATCTGCTGCTAGTGCGGCCGTGATTAAGTGCGGCTGCACGCGCGTTCGCATTGCCTCAGTCTGACCCTAGCCTTAGGGAGTAAACTTCGGATGTTACAGTGCACAAATGAGAGGCCTTTATTAGTGGGGAGACTAAAGGTTGTGTCACCTATAGGACCAGGGTTAGTTTCCACATCGTTTGCCAGGGAAAGCAGCAGAATAAATAGGAATTTGGACAGTTTTCTTTTGATAATAATGTGGTTGCAGAGTTTTAAGTCTTTGTGTGGGGGTAGGAGGGCTGGATTTTAACACTCTCCACCAGCACTCAGCTGATAGGTTAAAAGAACTGAGCAGGCTGTGGTGTATTGGCACTGGTTTTCCATCCTGGGGCAATTGGAAAGGTGTATAGAAGGAGAGAGTAGCTTTAGAGAGAAGGGATGATAAAGAAAAGAGAAGCAATAGTGGGATAAACATTATAGTGAAAGGTGTTGGAGGTGAGTAAACAGGAAATAGAGAGGTACCAGAGTAAATGGTGTAGGTTGCTGCGATATCACATGATGAAGTCTCCAGATGGTCGATGTCTATCACCCATTCATGGGTGGTCTAGAGGTCCCGTATGCGACCCTTAGGTGCGAGTCCGAGTAGACTAAAGACAGTCTAACAGCATCATACCAAACCAAAGGCTTTGTAATTAGAAACGACTCGAAAAAGCGTATGGATAAAAACAAAAGTAAATGGTAAAGCCATAAAGTTCAGGTGGGTAGAATGCGAACCATACTGTTACAAGAAGCCTTTTAAGAGATTCCCCTTGGGGGGGTTGAAGAGAATATACAACAGATGCTCCCCCCTCCTCTTGAGAACTACCCCACCCTCCACATCTCTCTCCCTATTGATATACAAGCAAGTAAGGAAAAGTGAAATCTATAGTTGTCTCCAGATGCGTAACCAATATGACGACACCATGTAGTTGTGTGGGGTGGGAAGTGGGTGATGAGCCACGAGCTGAAAAGTGCTATCATTCCTCATCTTACTGCCAGCTTTTGATCCATAAGTCAAGTCATTGTAGTTACAAAATCTTATATAGTCTAAGCATCTGGCGCCGTATTAGGGGGAGCTAGAATCCCTCCGGGGTGGTTGTCCGCCATTGTCTATACATGCGTAAATGCAGTCGCTGTAGTATATGCACCAGCCATCCATACAAAAAAGCTGATCCCTGAAGTGCTGGTCAGCTTACTGACTATGCCAGCCATTCTCATGTGGGAACGGGGTCTGAGTTCGCAGAGTGTGGTGCTGTATCACGTCGGCCGTCACGAGGTGATCTTTGTGGACGGGGTGAACCTGTCTGGCGTGTTGGTGGTGAGGTCGTAATGGGCGAATGTTCCCCGTCCACGATCTCAGTCTGTGGGAGATGCAATTCTGACAGGAACAAGTCCACGTCCTTAGGTGTTCGAATCGTGTGAAGCTGGTTATTCCGACGTACTTGCAATGAGAACGGGAACCCCATCTGTAGGGGATGTCTGCCTCCCTCAGTAGTTGCGTGACCGGTCGTAGAGAGCTACGTGCGAACAGGGTATGCGGGGAGAGATCTTGGAACAGCTCGAAGTTCTCATTGGCAAAGCGCCACTTTCGACGTGCCCTTAACATTATCTCCTCCTTTATCGTGAAATCCGGAAGATGGCAAATTATATCACGAGGGGGGCCAGAGTCAGCTGCAGCTCTGGGACGCAGCACCCTGTGCGCCCTATCTATCACGGTGTGATGCAGAGGGGGGCATCCCAAGATCTGAGTAAACGCTCCCATAAGGAAGTCCTTTAGCTCCGTGACGCCTTCATGGACTCCCCGCACTCTTATAGTATGTCGCCGTGATCTATTTTCTAAATCATCTATGCGGCGAGTCATGTCCGAGAGTCTTTGGTCCGCTAGCGTGTTTTGGTCATGTGGGCAGATCTGCTGTGCCACGGCCGTTTCCTCTAAGCGTGCCACCCTCTCATCGATGGCCGAGATATCAGCCCTAACTGCCGTTATTTCTTGTCCAAAAGTTATTTGTATTTGGTCAAGCATGTCCTTAAGGTCCGTTCTCGTGGGGAGCTCAGCACGCGTGGGCAAGTCAGCTATAAGCATCTCCAGTCTTTGCATCGCTAACTGACCTCCTTGTGAAGACGGCTCCAGCTGCGCGGGAACGGCCGCCATCTTGGCCGGGGATTGAGCTGCAGGCCGCGATCGTGGGGAGCCAAAATAAGCCGTGATAGGGCTTGCTGGTGTCCCTCCTGGGGTATTGATGGGTCTCCCGGGTGTCCTGCGTGTAGAGGAGCGTACCATATCCACTAGCTGATGTGTAAAGGCGAAAGATTCAGCGGCGGTATCGGGAGCTCTCACACTACACGTCCATCTCTGTAGCTGGTCAGGCCACGCCCCCCAGATTCCGGCTTTTTAACCCACTATAATAATGTCCCATAATATTCATAATTCTGGTTGGGGCTTGGTTTTCTGTTTTTTTTCTTATTTTTCTGTGTCTTCCCCATACTCACTGTTTTGTGGGGGGTTTTTGTTGGTTTTGTCGTGGACATGATTTCACTGTTGTCTTATGTGCCTGAGACAATTAAATGCTCTTTTTGCTGTTTCCCCCCCCCCTCTGACCATGCCATTTGGCGATGTACAACATCTAACACCCCCAACTGTGCACCCTGTGAATGTCCCAATGTTTAATTCTACTATTCTGATCAGTTTGCTTCTATACCTGACGAAGGGAGAATCACTCTCGAAAGCTTGTTCTTTAAATGTAACGTTAGTCCAATAAAAAAGGTATCACTACAGACTGCTATACTTGTGATTTTTATATATATATATATAAAATATATATATATTATATTATATTTTGCTGAATGAAAAAATGACCTCATATTTGCTCAGTCACTGAAATGTTTATTTGCTCACGCTCTCCTGGGTTTGGCGTTTTTTATGTTGGGTTATGAGACTGAAAGGGTTATTCGCAATCCGGCAATATTGCCACCGAACGGTGTATTTAACTGTACGGTGCAATTTTGTGGCAGTTTGTCTAGTCAGAGGATTACGGTGCAGAGCGCCGCAATTCAGATATTGTCCCATAGAGAAGTAATGGTTCATCTATTCAGAGAACGCTGAACGGATTTCAGTGATTCAGTTCGACAGGTTTAAAGAAATATTGTTTCTATTTATTCTGTACATTTTCAGCAAACCGTCTTAATTTTTTTAAGAACACCTTTTATGTGTTTTTTTAGAATAATTTGTAGACAAAATTTTTGATTCAATATTTTTAAAAGTTTTTTTTTAATAGGACCTTTTATTATTTTAGACACATTTTAATGCATTTTCATTGGTTTAAACACCTATTATGACTTGAATAGCAGAGTTCTGTTTGTTTTTTTCCACCTTCACTTTTCTCTGCAGTTTGGAAGTCTTCGGCGACTCCATGTTCGGGAACTCCATCTTCTGCGCACTTCAGGGACTCTTTAGGTGAGTAGTGAATTCACAGCAAGGTCGGTGAATTGGAATAGCCAAATAACGCCTTGAATGAAATTGGGTTCCATGTATCACAACGCACTATAGCATCCAGAATACGAGAGCCTTTCGGGATCCTGAACTGAGAAAGGGGTTAATGTCTATTGGACAGCCAAAATACTTTAATTCACTGACATGAAACGCCGATATCGGCTCAAAATAACTGTATATGTAAACTGTGGAAAAAAAAATAAAAAGGGAACAAATCCGTAAACATCAAGACTGAAAAAACCCCTGTGACATTTTTATTGTGATTTTTCAAATTCACCTGAAAATTCATTAAAAACCTCTAGAAGTTTACAGAAAGCTTTCCCATCGCAAACCTGTGTTCTGTATGTGTGAGCACTATTTATTCTATTTAATAAATATGAAAGCGGGTCAAAAAAATGTACAAAATTATATTTTCCAGTCTGAAAATATTTGAGTTGACCGAGTGAAGGCAAAATAGACTTGTATTGTAAGTTGTATTGACCATGGTTGTATGGACCTCTGAGATGATGTAGAGGTCCAGTTGGTACGGCCACAATGCATTGAAGTTGTCGAAATGAACGTCTATTTCACCTTATTAGATTGTTAATCTATTATGCTTTGTAAACCCAATTATTAAATGGATATTGCAGCATTCAATTATTTGTAAACACATACTAAACTGAATATATTTAACCCCTTCATTCCCGATTTTATATAGGGGGTTATTCAAAGAGATCCGAATTGTGGCCGAAAAGGTAACCAAACAGTGAAATTCAGCGTACAGTTACCTTTCCTGGCCATTTGGCTATTCAGAGAGCAGGCAGTTCGCCAAGTGTTGCCGAATTGCCTGCACATACTGTGCCTGTTCGAGGGCAGTGAAATCCCCATAGAGAAGTAATGCTTCATCTATTCAGAGAACAAAAACCAGCAGTGAAAAGTTGCCAAAATGCCCTGCTGTTCGCCTTGAATGAAATTGGGTTCCATGTGGTAACTGTATAACTACAAGGGTCGCACTTGCGACCTGGGCCCTGGCATTCCACCACTGGAGGGGGGGGGCCCAGACTGTGGTGGAACCACTGGTAACCCTTTAAGGACCAAGGGTCTTTAAAGTCAATGCATTTATGACTGAACAGTTCTGTCATTGGTCCTTAAGAGGTTAATTAGGCACCAGAGGCCTTGTTATTATTATTCTTTATTTATAAAGCGCATTATTTTTCCTCTGGCTATCCATCATGAGTCTGACACGTCCTGGTGTCTCATTGCAGGTCTGGTGGTCGCTTGTTTGTGATTGCTCAAGTGTGATGTGTCCATATCTGTCTCTTGAAACAAAGCAGTTCTTCTGCACACTGTTTTTATAAAATAATCACAAAAGGGGTGCTCATCTGCAAGAAGGACTCCCCAAGGTCCTATAAATGTGTAACTAAACCACAATAAATCAAGAGGGCACAACCATGAAATAATCTATACCAAAAGTATAATAAAAAATATCTTTAAATACAAAAATATGTCAGTAACAAGAGTAAAGTATCACAAATGTTACATATAGTTACAGTACACAATATGCAGCATATAGTAAGGCGGCCCCACAGGCTCAGCAAAAATAAACGCAAGAAAAAACAAATAGCTGAACCATATGAAATATGCAATATTAGGGAAAGCACAATGCGAAAAGCAGCCAAAACATAAAGTGGGTCAGTACAAACTCCTGAAAGCCAAAACAAGGCACCCCAACGTTTCGACAATCTATCGCCTAGTATCCCTATATGCATTAGCTATGGAATTTAATGCTATGGTAATAATATAATAGGGATACTAGACGATAGGTTATAGTATTATTAGGTTTGGAAACCAGCAATTTCTTGGATAGTGCAGGAGACATGTAGACAGGTATTTTTGAAAAATGTTTTTAGTAAAAATGCAAAACTCTCTCGATGGGGGGGCTGAGGTTTCTAGTTACGCCTCATTGATATATATATCAATCTCTATACAGACCTGACGAAGGGAGGATCACTCTCGAAAGCTTGTATTTTAAATGTAACGTTAGTCCAATAAAAAAGGTATCACTACAGACTGCTATACTCGTGATTTTGGCATCTGGACTAACGCGGCCTACCTAATCTATATATATATTTTTTTTTCCTTGGCAAAGCAAGATTCTGCTGTATTCCAATCTGCAAATATGATAACCCAGAATTATGGTCCTAACTCTATTCATGTCTCCTACAAAAAGTGAGTCAATGTAGGGGAAACAAAGTTTCAAAAGTCTAAACCAACCTACAGGTGTCAATAGATGCAGAGTGGGACCTGCTATCGTTGGACATTTGGTGACAGATTTGTACTGGGATTTTGTACTCGGTTTTTATGGTTGCTAGAAACCAAACCTACAAAAATGTGTGTGTATATAAATATATATATATATATCTCCTGGTCCTACCTTTTATTTTTGGGAAGCAATCAAGATTTTGGGGCTTTATAATGCTGATCCGCTTCAGAGTCCTTACCCTGTTAGTGTTGGTGGTCTATGTCCTCACAACTCACCGGTGACTAGATCAGTCTTGCCAAATTAGCCTAGTCACACATTCCTAGTTCGTGCAGACGGAAGACACAGGAGGGGGTGATGCCCTGCAACACGTATAATTAATATGTTGAATGAGCTCAATCAAGGCAGGTAGCCTGGCACTCCTCTTTCATTTCTTAGTAGCATATGGGTTCTACATACTGCTGGGTTGCATTACTAATACACTGCTCATCAATATGAATTTTTTTTATCTGTTTGTCCAGGAAAACATGGCCGATGTGGCAACCCTACACATTATCAGCACTGAACCATACCTGCTGCCAGAATAGGAGGTGAGGACCCCGCGAGGCAAAGAGGAATGAATGGAATAGACCACAGGAGTGCAGGTGTAGTCCTCTTGTGATGGTGCCATGGATCCTGACGGATGTGGCTTCAGGTGCAGTATCGCATCAGGACATGATATCAGCCGATCCTGAAATGGATCAGGGCCACAAAAACTAGATCAGAGCGTCCCTTACATATTGCTTTACGTTAGCTGTTCTTTGCATTGTCCAGTGAGTAATCCACACACTGAGCCATTAGATTGTGACGGCATTTCATTACAACCAAAAATCTCAGCTTCACTTTAAATGTCAAGTCAATTTTTCATTTTCATGCTAAATGTGAAAATTCCCCTTTCTTGCTAAATAGTGTAGAAGTGTAGACCTTTAGCATACGTATTATGCCGTTCATACACAGTCAACCTCCTGGAATGATTTCAACTAAGCCAGCGTTCCAATCTGGAATCAGAACCAAATTATACCCAAGATATTTTAATCAAAGAGGAAATCCACAAATGAAAACAAAAAAAATACATTACATTGGTTTCATAATGATTGATTTCCCTAAATAAATGCTCTGTACAGCTACCTTAGGAGGACACATTTTTAAACGCTGAGAGGTAGGAACTGTTTTTTTTTTGTAAAGAGCTTTACTTGGTCTCTCCCAAACCAAAGTCACTGTGTAGCAGACTAAAAAAGACCAACCCTACTCAGAACTGGACATCCTAAAAATATCCACATCAAATGATATGGTTTGTTTGTCTTCCTTGAAGACATGTCTCTAGGAAACTCAGGAAGCCAGAGCAGCTTGGGAGGACATCTCTGGAGCTCTACAAAAAAAGCAGCAGACAAGTAGGAGAGCCGTACGTTGGAGGGTAAAGAGATGCAGAGATTTAGATGCGAGTCAGACGAACACAATGATCACGTCCGTGTTGCCGCATAGTTTAGCGTCCATCATAGCATAGAATCATGAGCAAGAGACCCACACACAAAGTACGTGCGCACTGAACTGCGCACACCCACAACGCACGTGGCAAACGGACGCCAGTTAGGCAAGAACGTAAAACTGTTAGATGGACGCACAGAGTGCGCCACGTCCCCGTAGCGTTCTGTGTGAGTGATGAGATGTCAGACGTCCAGCACCTTGACGCACAGAATGGCTTTTCATATCTTTTTATAATTTTTCATATTAATTTTGTTTCCCATAATTCCCTTTTTTTTTACGGCCGTCAACAAAAACAGACCGTGTGGTGTCTACAGTATGTTCCGGCAGTACGTCTGTCTGTTATGCACGCACGCAGAGTGCGCTCAGACTGCGTTCATCTGACATTAGCCTTACTGGGATAAAGAAATTAAAAGAGATGTGGGGTAATGAGTTGGAGATGAACACGTAGGGTGAATGCAGTAGCGTCACTAGGGTTGGTGTCACCCGGTGCGGAAACCTATGGTGTCACCCCCCCCCCGAGTTTTACGGATTTTTTTTAACTACTCTTACCCATAAATCAGTACTCCCATATAACACTGAATGCTCATGCACAGCGCACATTACTGTGAGGTTTATTGCTGTGGAGCTCTTTCATATGCTCACACCCAAATTTTGGCGAACTGCCAGCAAGTACAGTGCCTGTTCGAAGGCAGTGAAAGTGAAGGCACACATGGATATATATTGCCCCCAGCTCACAATTATATATTGCCCCCAGCCGCTCACCCATGGATATATATTGCCCCCAGCAGATCACCCATGGATATATATTGCCCCCAGCAGCTCACCCATGATAAATATATTGCCCCCAGCAGCTCAAACATGGATATAAATTGCTCCAGCAGCTCAAACATAGATATATATTGCCCCAGATCACACATGGATATATAGTGCCCCAGCTCACACATGGATGTATAGTGCCCCAGCTCACACATGGATGTATAGTGCCCCAGCTCACACATGGATGTATAGTGCCCCAGCTCACACATGGATTTATATTGCCCAGCTCACACATGAATATATTGCAATTTGCCCCAGCAGCTCACCCAATTCAGGACTCGAGTCGGGAGGCAGGTGCGGCTGAAAGAAAAGGCGCCAGTGAGCTGTAGGGCGGGCTGCCGCTGATGACTCGCTCGGCAGAGACGTCAGCGTCAGCCTGTCGGACAGCCGGCGCGCCGCTCCCTCTGGCATGTGGCATCAGAGGAGGTAGGATCAGCCGGCATGTGATGCCCTTAGGGTGACACTGTCGACTTTGTTTTTGAACCGGCTGCAGGTTACTAACTTTGGTCCAAAGTTAGTAACCTGCAGTGCGGCCTCGGCGGCCGGTTCAAAAACAAAGTCAACGGTGTCACCCTAGGGGCAGGTGTCACCTGGTGTGGACCCCGCCCCACCTAGCGAAGCTAGTGGGTGAATGACAGATGCATTATGTGGATATTGTACGATTAGACACACATTGCAGGGTTATGGGATGGAAACGAACATATGGGGTATAGGATTGATGCATACATTATGGGGTAATGGGTTGGAGAGGCATACATAGGTAATATGACGGAGAAGAACACATACAGGTCTATTCACTAGAAGGTGAAACTCAGAAGAATTGGCAGGAGAAGAGAACAATCTAGACCAAAAAGCCAATTCGCAAAGTGGTTTTGCTATTTGGACCTAGAATTTTCACATCTCCTGCCAGTTCTCCTGAGTTTCACCTTTAATGAATAGACCTGATAGAGAAAACACATTCACGATGAAATCCACAAAGGCCAATGAAAACAGGAATTACATTATAATGGTTTCATAATTATTGATTTCCCTAAATCAATACTTTGTTGCAGTTACCTTAGGAAGACACAGTTTCCAATTGTTGAGGTATGAATGGGGTGTGATTGTAAAGAGCTTTACTTGCGATGTCCAAATCCAAAGTCACTGTGGAGCAGACTCATAAAGAGGTTAACCCTAATAGTCCAGAAACATCCTCATCTAATGGCATGGTTTCTCTGCTCATTGAAGGAGCCTCTAGGGAGCCCAGTGCAGCTTGGGAGGAAAACTCTAGAACTCTACAAAGAAGCTGGAGACAAATGGTGGAGAGATGTACATTGGGGAGTATTGTGATGGAGACGAGGCTAGGGTCAGATGAGTGCATTTTCTACGGACTGTATGTCCGTGCAGTAAGGACGCAAGTTCTGACGGAAGACACAGTAGTGGACACACGATCCGTTTTTGTGACTGACGTTATTTTTGACGGATGTAGATGGGAAATGAAAAAACATTTTGTCCGTCAAAAATGCTGGACGCATAAATGCAGTCCGTCTGACTTCGTTCCATCACTCGCACACAAAGCTATGCGGACGTTGGGGACGCAGCGCACTCTGTGCGTCCGTTCTAGCGGATTTACATTCTTGACTAACCTGCGTCCGTTTGCCGCGTCCGTTATGTGTCCGCAGTTCCGTGCGGATGTACTTTGTGTGTGGGGCTCCATTGGTCATAATTATATGCTATAACAGACGTACAAATGTGCGGCAACACGGACGTGATCAGTGAGCTCAGGACCGGCTCAGGGGGACACATTTTTCGCAAGGGTGAAAGGTATGAATAGGGTTTGATAGTAAGGAGGTTTACTTGCCTTGTCCTTATCCAAAGTCACTGTGGAGCAGACTTAAAGAAGTGAACCCTATTCAGGACTGGACATTCAAAAACCATCCACATCTAATGACATGGTTTCTCTGTTCTCAAATGAGACATGTCTCTAGGGACCTGGCACCTTGAGATGATAGTAGAGAAAACCAAACATAGGCTGGTGTGGGAAAAATTGGAATTTTTGGGTAGTATATGAATGACATTACTTCAGGAACCTCCTGTAGAAACTGTCAGGGTTAAACAAAGAGAATCGAATAGTCGCTGCACATTCGGTGACTTTTGTTCCCTGCAATTCGGTGCGATTCGGCGATCCTATTTCGCCGACCCTGCTGGATTAACCCCGCCAAATACGCAGGAGAAACCCGACTAGCCGCTGATCACAGCGCAGAGCAGCCGCTGGAAAAACCCGACACGCAGACGAATGAGGTGAAAAAAAAATAAATCAAACCGTACGCTTGAAAGTTTGAAATTTGAAACACTGTTTACAAATAACTACTGAACGAAAATGCTTGAAATTTACATCTAAGATCCAATGAATGATAATAAAAAGGGCAGTTACAATAAAAAGAAAAGCCGATTTTAAAAAAAAAGGGGAAACAAAATTTTGCCAAAAAATGCCTAACGGATCCTAAAAAAAATCTATTAATAGAGACTTTTTACTGCAGAATATTAAACGGTTTATTAGATATTGAATTAAAACGGGAATATTTTAACATTGACGCCTATGGGATTCGTCTGAATAATAATGCCGAATGAAACCACCGAACAGTGGGGCAATTCGGCAACTTTTCACTGCTGGTTTTTGTTCTCTGAATAGACGAAGCATTGCTTCTCTATAGGGATTTCACTGCCCTCGAACAGGCACCGAACAGGTACCGTATGTGAAGGCAATTCGCCAAGATTTGGTGAACTGCCTGCTCTCTGAATAGCCGAATGGCCAGGAAAGGTAACCGTTCGCTGAATTTCAGTGTTCGGTTACCTTTCGGAGCCAGATCGGCGCTCTTTGAATAACCCTGTGTGACTACAAAATGTGGACACGTGGATACTCTAGACCTGTGGTTCCCAACCCTGGTCGTCAAGTCCCCCTAACAGGCCAGATTTTAAGGATTACCTCGGGGAAATGCAGACTGAATCCTGAAATCACTGAGCAGAAATCCTATCAGTTATTAGGTGCTTCAGATATCTGGCAAACCTGGCCTGTTAGGGGGACCTGATGACCAGGGTTTGAACCATGTTCTACAGTTACACAGTTACCTGAAAGAAACTGTTGTCTGATTAATCACGACCTTGTTATTGAACCTTGTTAAACTCCTTTCAAGAATAAACCCAAAGGAAAAACGTAACATTACGGAGATGTGTTGAAGGCATCATTGCAGATAAGCACTAAAAAAAGCAAACCTCGGGGAGAATTTTATTCCTTCAATCAATAAGAAATATGATTATAAAACATTTTGACTGTAAATTGATGTATCCGTGTTACTGTTCCATCGAGATCTAATTTGTCCTTTGAAATGAATATAGCTGGAGGCCAAATTACAAACGATTCTGTCGGTGCGTGCTCTTGTAAAAGCATTATACAGTGAAACAAATCATACTTGTCAGATTTTACACGTGTTATATAAGATGGAATCAACACTTTGCTAGCTCCAATATCTGCTATGTAACTTGAGTGCTGCCCAGCAAGTTGGAGAATAAATCACTCTCTCTGAGTTTCACCATATACGTCAGAGATTTCAATAAATAAAAATCAGCAGTTAAGGGACAGGAGCAACTGAAATTTATTGTAGAACAAGGAGACCCAGGGCTCGTATCAGGTGATAAAAGATAGAACCGGTCTAGAGCCGTACTCCCTAATGATCAGAACCTCAGCCAAGAAGCTAGAGAAATAGGCTAAATTATGCTGCATCCGTTCCTTGCCTGCATATCTGCACCGAGTTTATGGAGCTCTACATAGAGGCAGAAGACAAATAGGAGAGACAAAGTGGAGGGAAAAGAGATGGGAAGAGACACACATTGTTAGATACTTGATGGAGAGTGACATATTGTGCGGCAACAAGATGTAGAGTGACACATTGTGCGGCAATGAGATGGAGAGTGACATATTGTACGGCAATGAGATGGAGAGTGACAGTGTGTGGCAAGGAGATGGAGAGTAACATTGTGTGGCAAGGAGATGGAGAGTGACATTTTGTGGCAATGAGATGGAGAGTGACATATTGTGTGGCTATGAGATGGAGAGTAACAATGTACGGCAATGAGATGGAGAGTAACAATGTGAGGCAATGAGATGGAGAGTAACATATTGTGTGGCAATTAGATGGAGAGTAACATATTGTGTGGCAATGAGATGGAGAGTAACAATGTGAGGCAATGAGATGGAGAGTGACACTGTGGCAATGAGATGGAGAGTAACATATTGTGTGGCAATTAGATGGAGAGTAACATATTGTGTGGAAATGAGATGGAGAGTGACTTATTGTGCAGCAATGAGATGGAGAGTGTCACAGTGTGTGGCAATGAGATGGAGAGTGTCACAGTGTGTGGCAATGAGATGGAGAGTGACACAGTGTGTGGCCATGAGATGGAGAGTGACACACATTGGGCTAGATTACATATTGAATGCTGACGTAAACATTTAGATATGTAAGAGATACCATCAAGGATAAGTGACTTTTACGTATGCCCCCCAGATTACCTTCCTAACGCTAAACCCTCTAAAAATTTGTTAGCGCATCAGTGATTGTGCTCCCTTTGCGCGATCTTACTGCATTTTGCGCTCCCTATACTTAATATGTGTTGCACAAACAGTAATTAGGGTTAGGATAAGTAAGGTATCAAAGTCCTAGCACTGATTACGGCACTGATGGGCTGTACAAATTGTTAGAGTCCTAAAAGCTGGTGCTAAATGATTCTGCTTTTGCAGATTCATTTAGCACCAGCTAAACCTCCCCAATAAATCATATACTCACCTCTCATCCCGTGGTGAGAACGGTGGCCGTTCTGCAGTTTTTTTGCGCTGGGAGCAGAGTGAGCAGGGCCGGCTCGACCATGGAGCCGTTTGGAGCACTTGCTCCAAGCGGCAAATTTTTAGAGCGCCAAATTTTGGTGCAGACCGGCCACTGCACTATTTGTTTTAGTCGGCGCTGTGACCGCAGACCGTGCCCCCACACATTCGGCTGGCCAGGTGTGAAAGCGAGAGTGGCGGCATGAGCAAAATTACGGCACGTGTGGGCGGGCCGGATCTCATTCTGCAGCAGAGCTGCTCTGCTGCAGAATGAGATACGGCCTGCCCACACGCGCCGTAACCTTGCTCTTGCCGCCATTCCCCCACTCCTGGCCAGTAGCCGCATGTGTGGGGGCGCGCTCTTCATAACAAAATGGGCACAGGCTGCATTCACTTCTCCTGGACTGCCATCCTCCAGACCGAGCCGCCTCTCTATATCCCCGGGCTGCAGGATAAGCTGCGGACCGCGGCCTGTCCTCCTCCAGACAGAGATACCTCTCTATCTCCCTGGGGGGCGGGATGAGCTGCGGGCCGCGGCCTGTCCTCAGTGGCCAGCCAAAAGGAGGAGCCACCTCTAGACACAGGCTGGGATCAGGAAAGCAGCTTCCCCAACCTCTGACCGGACCCAGGGAATCATCCACCATGGCCGTGGTCACCCTGCAGCGATTCCCAAACCCTAGTATCGCCTTCTCCACCAGCACCAGTGAGGTAAGCCAGCTCCAGGCGCAAGAGAGCCCGGGGATGCTCTGGGAGAGCAGACCAGGGCTAGGCCTGCACAGGCCGAGAGCAGCTCCATCCATACACTGCACATTGTGTAATTTAGATACTTCTTCTAAGAGACATTTCTTTTTTAAGACTGCATGATATTACTGTGAGTTTTACTGCTGTGGTGCTCAGATATGCTCATACACACCGCACATTACTGTGAGTGTTATTGCTGTGGAGCTCTGTGATACAGTAATGCCATGCAGTGTGTACGAGTGTGAGTTTTATTGTTTTGGGGCTTTGTGATATGCTCACACAGGCCACACATTACTGTGAGTGTTATTGCTCTGGATTCTGTGATACACTCATACATGTCATGTTTTTTTGGGGGGGGCAGCATTTTATCCATCGCTCCAGGCAGCACCGTGGCTTGGGCCGGCACTGAGAGTGAGACTGGGGACAAATAGTCTCCAGTCTCCCTTCGCAACGCTGTGAGATCGCGCGTGGCTCATGGTCTTATGAACTCCAGGAGGTGATACTCTCGGCAGCGCGGAAGCGCTGCCATGAGTATCACGGAGGGTAGCACATGGCTCCGGAGAATGAAGAGAAACACACATTGTGCAGTATTGAGATGTAGAGTGACACAGATTGTGTGGGTAATGAGATGGCGAGTGACACAGATTGTGTGGGTAATGAGATGGCGAGGGACACACGTTGTTTGGGTAATGAGATGGAGAGACATACATTGTGGGGTAATGAAATGGAGAGACACACAAATTGTGGGGTAATGAAATGGAGAGACACACACATTGTGGGTTAATCAGATGGCGAGACACACACATTGTGGGTTAATCAGATAGACACATTATGGCATTGTGGGGGTAATAAGATGGCGAGACACACGTGGGGTAATGAGATGGCGAGACACACGTGGGGTAATGAGATGGCGAGACACACGTTGTGGGGGTAATGAGATGTGAGTGACACGCATTGTGGGGTAATGAGATGGAGAGTGTCACACATTGTGGAGGTATTGAGATGGAGAGAGACACATTGTGGGGTAATGAGATGGAGAGAGACACACATTGTGGGGTAATGCGATGGAGACACATTGTGGCATTGTGGGGGTAATGAAATGAGAGAGACACGCATTGTGGGGGTAATGAGATGGAGAGAGACACACATTGCAGGGTAATGAGATGGAGAGACACACGTGGGGTAATAAGATGGCGAGACACACATTGTGGGGGTACTGAGATAGTGAGAGACACACATTGCAGGTTAATGAGATGGAGAGACACACATTGCAGGTTAATTTATTTATTTATAAAGGATTTTACCAGGAAGGATACATTGAGATTTCTCTCGTTTTCAAGAATGTCCTGGGTTCAAGAACATTGAAGTGTTACAGTTACAGAAATACAAAGTAATACAATGCAAGATATTAAAAAAACAACACAAATATACAGATTAACAGAAAATAAATATGTAGGAAATATAGTCACTAAGTTACATGCTTACAGCTCCATTCTGTATTGAGGTATGTTAATAGGGCGCTCGAGTAGGGATGAGCTGTTCGGGTTCGGACGGTTCTGAGTTCGGCCCGAACTTTGGCAGTTCGAAAGTTCGCGAACTTCGAACTTTTTGGGTGTGTTCGGTTCGAGTTCGAAAAAAAGAGAGAAATTTTGAAAAAAGTATAGAAAATGCTTAAAAAAATAATAAAAATCTAGAAATAAAGAGACGCTTTACTGCAGAATATTATAATCAACGGTTTATTAGATATTGAATTAAAAACTAATGTGTACGTGGAAAGATTATCAACTCTAAATGACCCCTGTTCACAAATGGGCATAACACCAGGTGTTTTTAGTCTGGTAATCAATTTGATACATTGTACACTATACTGAGGGGGTGGGGTGGTGTCTGCTTCTGATTGAGATTTGAGAATTAATTTCCCTCCTAAAACATCCTAATATGCTGCATTTAACTGGTGTTTGAAAAAAATTCAAAATAACACCGAAAGCAATGTTATTTTTCACCTCGGGATTAAACATTCACAGGGTTATTCAGAGAGCGGTGAAAAGCAGGAGAATAACTGGAGAAGTGAAAATTCTAGGTGAAAATAGCCAAACCAGAAAAATTCTCCCATTTATCTCACTTTCCAAATTGGCTATTTGGTCTAGATTGTTCTCTTCTCCTGCCAGTTCTCCTGGCTTTCACATCTCTCTCAGGGTTGTTCAGAGAAAGGTGAAAACCAGGAGAATGGCAGGAAAAGAGAACAATCTGGACCAAATAGCCGATTTGGAAAGTGAGATAAGGCTAGGGTCAGACTAACGCATTTTTCACAGCGACCGAAAGTGCGTCCGAACACATTGCCGTATTTTTTCACGGAATGCGCGAAAACGGTCATACGATGCGCATTTTTGTGCGTGATTTTTTACAGATCCAAACCAGGAAACTTTGGGTGTCTGGACGTTATGTTGGCCGGACATGAGCAGGGTCTGACGTCTCCAAATCACGCACACACGCCGCTAGTGGATGCAGCGCACTCTGTACGTCCGTACTAGCGGTTCTGCGTTCTCGAAAAAATGCGTTCATTTTCCACGTGCGTTGCGCAGCCGGACTTTCGTGTGACCGTACTTCGTATATTGGCCGTCATTGCCCGTCATTTGCTGCTAGTGCGGCCGTGATTAAGTGCGCCTAAACGCACGTTAAAAATTCGCTAGTCTGACCCTAACCTAAATGGGAGAATTTTTCTGGTTTGGCTATTTTGACCTAGAATTTTCCATTCTCCAGTCATTCTCCTGCTCTTCACCGCTCTCTGAATAACCCTGACAGGGTTATTCAGAGAAAGGTGAAACTCAGAAGAATGACTGAAGAGAAAATTCTAGGTCAAAATAGCCAAACCAGAAAAATTCTCCCATTTATCTCACTTTCCAAATCGGCTATTTGGTCTAGAATTTTCCATTCTCTTGTCATTCTCCTGCTTTTCATCGCCAAAAAAATCAGTAAACTTTTTCTGCGTGTCCGAAAATGTCTCCTCTTTTCATACAGACTGCCGTCCCAAGCAGTTGTTTATGGATAGATTAAAGGAAAAGCATTTACCGTCATTTGAAATGTCATTTTTTGGGTTTTACATATTTCTATACATCCTAGAAATCCGCCACTTCACGGGCAGGTTATGGGGACCTCCTAGGCACGATATTTGAAGGAATTTTTCGTTTTTATTTTTAACCCTTATTTCATGGAAAACTCACTGTCCTTTTTAAAAACGTTTTTTTTTTTAACTTTTTGTCCTTGTTTCCTGTCCCCCAGGGCACTACCCGGACCCCCATACACCTTTTATGGCAAATATCTAGCATATATGCCCTCTTGGAGGGCACTCTAAAAACCGAATTTTCAGCCCCATTGACTTGTATGGAGTTCGGGTTCGGGTCTTTTTGTATTGTGGTATTGCAAGCAAGGTGCTGGTCCTGGATCGGAGGTTATAGGATGAGGGAGCAGCTTCCCAGAAATGCTCTTAAACACCAGGCTGGAAAGGTGAAGGGTGCGTTTAGACTCCAGCGATGGCCAGTTTAGCTCTTTTAACATGTCACAATGGTGGGTCATGTAGTTACATTGTAATGCAAAGCGGCAGAAGGAGTTATACAATGTAGTAAGTTTCTGAAGGTGTGTTTGGGGGCGGCTGCATACATGAGATGGAGAGACACATTGTGGGGTAATGAGATGGAGTCACACATTGTGGGGTAATGAGATGGAGACACACATTGTGGGGTAATGAGATGGAGACACACATTGTGGGGTAATGAGATGGAGACACACATTGTAGGGTAATGAGATGGCGAGACACAAACATTGTGGGTTAATGCGATAGAGACACATTATGGCATTGTGGGGGTAATGAGATGGTGAGTGACACGCATTGTGGGGTAATGAGATGCGAGACACACGTGGGGTAATGAGATGGCGAGACACGCATTGTGGGGTAATGAGATGCGAGACACACGTGGGGTAATGAGATGGCGAGACACACGTTGTGGGGGTAATGAGATGGTGAGCGACACGCATTGTGGGGTAATGAGATGGAGAGCGACACGCATTGTGGGGTAATGAGATGGAGAGACACATTGTGGGGTAATGAGATGAGACACACATTGTGGGGTAATGAGATGAGACACGCATTATGGGGTAATGAGATGGAGACACATTATGGGGTAATGAGATGGAGACACACATTATGGGGTAATGAGATGGAGACACACATTGTGGGGTAATGAGATGGAGACACACATTGTAGGGTAATGAGATGGCGAGACACAGATATTGTGGGTTAATGAGATAGAGACACATTATGGCATTGTGGGGGTAATGAGATGGTGAGTGACACGCATTGTGGGGTAATGAGATGCGAGACACACGTGGGGTAATGAGATGGCGAGACACGCATTGTGGGGTAATGAGATGCGAGACACACGTGGGGTAATGAGATGGCGAGACACACGTTGTGGGGGTAATGAGATGGTGAGCGACACGCATTGTGGGGTAATGAGATGGAGAGCGACACGCATTGTGGGGTAATGAGATGGAGAGACACATTGTGGGGTAATGAGATGAGACACACATTGTGGGGTAATGAGATGAGACACGCATTATGGGGTAATGAGATGGAGACACACATTATGGGGTAATGAGATGGAGACACACATTGTGGGGTAATGAGATGGAGACACACATTGTAGGGTAATGAGATGGCGAGACACAGACATTGTGGGTTAATGAGATAGAGACACATTATGGCATTGTGGGGGTAATGAGATGGTGAGTGACACGCATTGTGGGGTAATGAGATGCGAGACACACGTGGGGTAATGAGATGGCGAGACACGCATTGTGGGGTAATGAGATGCGAGACACACGTGGGGTAATGAGATGGCGAGACACACGTTGTGGGGGTAATGAGATGGTGAGTGACACGCATTGTGGGGTAATGAGATGGAGAGCGACACGCATTGTGGGGTAATGAGATGGAGAGACACATTGTGGGGTAATGAGATGAGACACACATTGTGGGGTAATGAGATGAGACACGCATTATGGGGTAATGAGATGGAGACACACATTGTGGGGTAATGAGATGGAGACACACATTGTGGGGTAATGAGATGGAGAGACACTTGTGGGGTAATGAGTCTAAAGAAGTCACAGAATGTCTTACTTTGCAACTTCCTTCTTGGACCAACTCGGCTTTAACTCGACACCCGAGATCCCTTTCTTCTTTCCTACACCCTGAAAGCACGAGCCCTCCGCACACTCACCGCCCTCTGCGAGCATCTGGTTGGTCCGAGCGGGTAGGAACCACCGCCACACGTCTCTAGCAATGGTGAGTGTATGACAGCTGAAGTCCGATTGATTGATCCGGTGGTCAACCATTCAATAGGAAGTGATAAAGGGCGTGTCGCGGAGCAGCTGCCTGCGTTTTGAATGCAGGAAAGGTGTTTAGAGGCCAGCAGGGCGGAGGATCAGGCGCCTGGAGTGTGAGTGAGTGAGTGCATAGACATTCCATGCTGTGATACAAAGTCGCCATTTAATTGTGATCAAAACACAGATCATTACAAACCTACGTCTGTTCTCTACACGTTGAGTATATCAGGTGCTGATATAGGATCATCAGTGAGAAGATGTTGGGCATAAAGTGTGTGTGTGTTTTTTGTAGCATTTTGAGTCGCTGGTTGAAATCCCTGCTTGATCACGCATTACTTCAGCAAATCTGCTTCCTCTGTAGAAATCTGTATTTTTTTATTTTTTTTTTACTTCTGAAATCCCCCCCCCCCGCTTCTGATTGAAGGTTTTGCTGGGTGTTGCAGAGCTGTCCTATACAAGGTGTAAACCTGCCTCTGCTGATGAGCAGTTAATGGTGCAGGGCATGGTTCTGTTTAAGTGGTTGAGATGACAGATGTCAGTCATGGATTATTCCCACATCCCAGCGGTGATCACACACTGCTGTATGGTTGGTTTGTGCCTCCCTGGAAAAATCTTAAAAATGTAACAACTGGGGTTAAAGTGTCACAGGCGAACTTCTAAATCCAGAATATTTGTCATTTCTGCATAGAATTTTATGCTTTGTAAACGGATTCCTGTTAATGTGACATCATGGCGTTTTGGTGGAGGTTGCACTCCTGATTCTCGCATGCGTCCTGCATATACATGGAGTTTAGGCCAGTGTCAGATGAGCGCCCTAGGTGCGCCCGTACTGACGTGGCTTCTGGTATATAGTTGTGACGCTGCAACGGGGCCAGACAGACGCTGCTGCGCACGCACGGATTGCGCACGCAACAGTGGCCATGCTGCATCTGTGCAGCAGGCCTCTCCGTCAAAGCTGCAAAGCGCGATCCTCCATAGGAGGATCGAGCCTTGCAGCCCTGAGTGCACTAACTGCGTTCAGCGAGGTGGCCAGACGGGTGTCTAGTGGAAGGAACTTCTACTCTCACGGTTGTTCCTTCTGCTCTTAAACGCTCGTCTGACCCCCAGCCTTAAAGGTATACTCTAGGCAACATGACCACCTAAGCTTTTTTAGGTGGTCATGATGCCCGGAGTATCCTGCCCTCTGTCTCCCCTCCCTTCGCTCAGCAGTTCCGCTGAAAAAGCTGAAAACAGCTGAGAGGCGGAGGAGTTTACTCCGCCCTCCCAGCTGTCAGTCAGCAGAGCGGGATTCAGATTTCCCGCTTCTGCCGACTATTGCCGAGTAGGAGACGTCATCACACTTTCAGTGCGATGACGTCTCCAACTCGCCACAGTAGCTGACGGCTGAGGGTTAGTGTTGCGCGCATCCTCTTGCGCGCAACACTAATCCTCAGAGGGAGCCGGGAGGAAGCTTGCCGATTGGCTGGTTTACGTGAGAGGCGCGCATGCGCGCTTCTCACGTAAACCAGAAGGCAAGTAGAAGCAAGAAGGACGGGAGCGGAAGAGGGAGGTGAGTGTATATATATATATATATAAAAAAAAAAGACGCCGCTGGAAACAAGTGGATTTTAGGGTATTACAGTTCCAAAAAAAAATAAAAATCCCTGACGATTTATTAAGGGAATAGGGATAGATTAAGATAAAAAAAAAACGGAGGGGGGGATTTTTGAGTGGACTGCTCCTTTAAACTTGGAAAATACTAAGTGATCACTGACATAGAGCCGGTATTCTCTAGTGTTGCATATACCATGGAAAATCGCTGTTGTTGCTAGATCGGCCATGTTTTCCTGGACATATTACTATTTCATGCGGGGGGGGAGCACAAGGAAAAGTGCTGTCCTGCAGAAAGTATAAGTCCACATGGCCAGCCTGTCCATGGATCCCAATTGGGCCAACGCACCAGGCGGCACTTTGTCAGGGACAGCAAATGCTGCACCATGGTTTACTCTTCTGGTCCTCAGGTAGGCTGATTGGCTGCCAAGGCATCAAGACCTGTTCACCGGGTCCCCGGTGCCTCACAATCCAGGCCAACCGGACTGGGATGAGGTAGGACGCCCTGTGGGGATGTGTGACTAGGTTATATGGAAGTGACTGCGTGGGCTTTGACACACTCCTACACACTGCACATTAATGCTGTGGAGCTGTGATACAGTAAGGTGGTGTATCAGAGTTCTACAGCAATAAACCAACAATTTGCAGTTTTTGCACTTTTAATGCACTGCCAATCACTATTGTGCCCAGGAAAACCTGGCCAATCAATGCGATGCCACCAATGGTCAAGTCCTAAAAATGTACAATATACTCCAATAACAAAATTCCAGTAGACTAATTGTTCATTCAAGTGGATTTATTCCATCACCAGCAAAAATGACGCCGTTTCGACCAACCGGTCTTTGTCAAGTCTAAATCACACATGTGCAAACCCCAGTTAAATAGCATCATCAATTGAACAATCAATCCTCAATTAACAAGCAGAAAGGTAACCTACATGTTTTAACCCCGTGATTAAAAACAATTAGGGCAGGTCTGTAAATTATTAATGGGAAAAATCTTTAGTATTAAACATCTTACATTCCTATATTAAAAGGCACAGACGCGCACTAGCCTATGAATTCCAAAATTTGTGCCCAAGTTTATGCAGAATGAACTTTGGTTTTGCGCTGTATAATTACCCACAGAAGTTCTGATCTGTGAAGACACGGTAAAAAATATATTTATACATGAAATTGCCATAAAATGTAATTGTACAAAACAAACTGATGTATCAAATAAAAAGGAAACTCTATAGGAAAGGTGAATAGTCTGCTTCCCTATTTAAACCGTGGGGAGACATGGTGTTTAAATGATACCCACTGATGAAGCTCTGAGTAGCGAAACGCGTTTGAGGTGTATTTTAAAGATTGTTTTAATAAACCGTTTGTGGATTTTATCATCTCGACTGATTTCCTTGTGATTTTATCCTTCCTACATTCTGAAAAGACATCTTGGAGGTTTGGATCTTCTGCTCCTGGATCGCTGAGAGAGGAATCGGTGCCCCTGAGTTTAATCCACCGATCTGCATACTGGTTGGTGCCTGTTAATCAAATTGGCACCTTAAAGTGTGAGTATATCTCTCTTCCACCTAATATACTCATTGAGTTATCATAGGCTGCGCAATATTTCTCCTTTTTGTATTTTTCCCTTCACCATCTCACCCTCGGAGGACGAGACACTAGGCTGGATAGCCCCTACTGGATCTGGAGATACCAAGTGCCAGCGCCTGACACCAGCTCTAATATCTGGACTCTCTACTCTAACGGATTTGGGGATTTACCGTTTCCTCTGGTTTGCCCGGCTGCTGCACACCGTCTCTGGCAAGTATTCATCAACTTTCAATATATATGTTTTTTATTTTTTGGGATTGAGGACTGTGTTTCTGTACCCTATTCTTGATTTTTGCACTCTATAGACTCACTGGTTATTTTTTACTCTGACTCTGTTTTTTTTTCCTGGATGTATCTTTACATTCTGCTGGTGACTCTCGGATTTATTCCCTATACATCCTAGATTATTTCTATCCTATTTTACACCGTTCATATATTTTTTCTATATATTTTTTTCTGCTTACTGGTTTTTGATTTTACAGAGTTGTTTCTCTATTTAATTATTATTTATGTCACTTTGAAGTGTTTCTTCATTTATTCAGTGTTATTCACATGTATTTATACTTTTTGCATTATAATTTTGGTTGCTGATTATCAGTGGACAGCTGGTTTTCATATCCTTTCTATTTAAGGTGTTTTTACTTTATTACAACTGTCCAACTGCGTTTTTTACTTCTTTGCAAGTGTTTATTCGTAGAATTGAGTTACAGGTGTATTAATCCTATCTACCACTGTACTTAAATTCTAGTCACCACATCTTGTTCTTCACTCATCATTCTAATCATTCCGTTCGATTAGTAATATAGCATATACACTTTGTTTTCTTTTATTTCCCTGCTTTGATAATAGAGCCATCTAGTGGCGCCACACAGACACTGCACTCTTTCCATCAAATTTAATACAGCTTTGAAAATGTAAAAGGTTCAGAATAAACAATGAGTATTTGGGTATAAAATATCACACACTGCATACCCCCGGCCCTGCCACAACATTTGTGTACCCCAACAGACATCCTTGCTAGTGTAAAGGAACACATGCTGACATTTTGGGCCTTATAGAACCTACTCCCTCACCCCCCCCTTTCCAGAATGCTGCCTTGTGGCCACTGATTAACAGCCTTTAGGGTAGGGGTGCCAGCTCTGCTTGGAAGGTCTGGCTCAAAGGCCAAGGGCATCTGGGAGGAGAGGAGGTATACAGATTCCTTCTACTATGACCACTTACTGGCTTAAAGGGTCACAGTGGCTAGTGTCCTTTCCTTCTCATCAATGATATTCTGCTGTTTTCAGTCTGGCAAATAAGCGACTCTTATTTCTTTTTGCAGACAGGAAAAGAACTGTTGCTTGTCCTGACCTGTGGCTAAACAGAGGTCCTACAGCATCTTTTATGGTAGAACACCCTGGAAATACAGTCCTCTAAGCAACAGAATGCATGTGGAACCTGTCGCGGCATCTCAAAGCTGACGAATTCCAAATTATGGATTGTGATGTTGTGAAGTGCAGTGTACATGAAGGAAAGACTCCTTTGTCTAAGCAGTGCAATGCTGAGAGCAGCATGGGGGATTCTACAGCAGGGGCCGGTAAGTACAGCTCTGTCCATCTGACCAACAGCTCCACGTTGTCCTACATTGCATTTGCTTGGTGGTAATCCAAGGCTTCGAACCTGCTAAAACCACTGTTTTTTCTTCTGCCTTAGGGCGTGGAGAGAATACAAAGGGTGGTGCCATCAACAGAATGTTGTCCACTGGTATACCCAGGTCTTCCTGCAATCCATGGACCACTGGTACACCCAGGTCCTCCTGCAGTCAACGACCATGTACCACTTCAGATGGGAAGAAAAGTCAAAGCTGGCAACGTGGCAATAAGTCTGTGCTGTGGCAAAGCCCAGTAGAATTTAGAAGCTTCTTCGTAGATGATTGTGAGGACATTGTGAACTTACTGCGGTCAAAAGCCGTGGAAGGGAAGAGTGGAAGCAAAAGGAAACTGGATTTGTCTCTGAGGATGAGCCTCCTCCTTTTTTTCAGCACCCCTCTGGCCGTGCAGGATGAAGTATGCAGCAAGAGAAAGAGAATGAATGTGTGTGGTGAGGAAGAAGTCCTGGCTCTGGGCAAGTGTCACGTTCAGCCACTATGGCGGTACCCGGCATGTGCCAAGTAGGGCCCAGGTATGAGGAAAAGCCGCTATATGCAGAGATGCGTGACACAACAATCAGGATAAGGAAATAAACCACAGGAGACACTGGGGACCTCTGCACGGCTATACCGAAGGAGCCCTATACTGATAGATCGGTCCTTAGAGTGGCCGAATCTGCACTAATAGAAAAAGGTTACCTTGTAGCCGTGCAGAGTCCTGGGGAAAACACAGACACCTGAAGGAGTGTACTCAACAACTTGCAGGGAAGGACTTCAATATACAAAAGCCGTGGTCTACAGGGATACACAACATATAATACAATATGCACAGAACAGCTATGGATGTCCAGAAGAGTCGTTAATAAATAAGTAAGCCAGGGGTCAACACCAAAACGTATACCTTGAGCCAAAGCGGGGATATAGCACCAGAGAAAATCCGTCAGCCAGGCCAGAGGGTCAATACCAGGAAGTCAATCAGAAACCTAGAACTCAGACAAGGGGGAAACACTGAGAAAGAACTAGGATAGAATAACAGGGAGCTCTCAGGAACAAATCTGTAGCTGAAGTGAACCAGGATGCAAGAGCATGGTGATATGGGCCCATGGCTTTATATAGGGGAGTAATCAGCCCATATCACCTGCAGAAGCTCAACGAGCAATGAACTTAACCCCTGAGCTGCATGTCAGGGAAAGCAGCACAGGGAACCACATGGAAACACAGACATAAGGAATACAGAGGGCAGGGAGACAGGGTTGTAACGTGGGAACGTGACAGCAAGATCCAAAGGGCTCTATACCAACCCTGGTGTAGACTTACCCAGAGCAGCTGTGAAGTAGAACCGCCCATGTGTATGGAGTTAGTAGTTTTATACCCATCTGGTTAGGTTTACACCTGACTTGAAATACAGCTCATCTTGCATAACGCAATTTTTTTCTCTTAATATTTAAAGCTATTAATGGAAACGGTTTGCGCCATAACTTCCAGGAAGGGCCCAAAACATTGTGCTGCCTGGGTCCAAGGAGGAAATGCTGTCCCTACCAACACCACCCCCACACATATAACGGGGATCCACAGCATTAAAAGAAAAAATATATAGGTTAAAATTATTTGAAAATTAAATCTAAATTATATATTAAAGTAATTATAGTATTTTTATTGATCATACATTAAAATATTTTAAAATGTATATGAAATATTGGTAAGATGTATTGAATATTAAATATATTCATACATTGTACAATAATTTAAAATGCTGCCCCTATCAAAGTGCTGCCTGGAGCCATGGACTCCATTGGAACCCATGGATGGGCGAGCCCTGACCACTTCAGCATATTGAAATGTTAATGTTACTGAAAAATCACTGCAGGCAAATCTTGTGTTGCCAGCATACTAGCATACCAAAAGGGTCCGCTTAGGTCATGATACAGGGACCTGCTGGCAGACCAAGGTGATCTCACGATCTCATGTGGGTGATCTTTTTAATAATTTTTGTTTTGTATATGACGAATGTGTAGATTTGCTTTATGCATGAGATTAGGGTTGCCAGATCTTGTTTTTCTGGCACAGGATGATAGAAGCATGTGGATAGGTAGTGCGTCCCTGTAGTATGCAGATACTGCAGGTAGAAATCATTAACCTTCGTTATGAGTCTTGATATCCAAACCGTTTTCAAATACAGATAAACTGGGATTTTTGAGGTCTGAGTCACCATTTTCCATCGATGTCTCGTCTGCGTCACTACTTTAGGGGTTATTCAGTAATGGGCAAACTTGCCACAGATTTGCACCGAACGGTGCAATTTAACCGTACAGTGCAATTTCGTGACTGTCTATTCACCAAGCTGTCAATTCTCCAAATACTGACGAACTGATGGCAAAATGCAGTGCAGATCGGTGGTCTTTGGCAGTGAAATTGTCTCATAGAGAAATAATGGTTACGGTAATCTACTCACAGAATGCTGAAGTGACAGTGAAATGCCCTGATTTTCAGTGATTTGGTTCGACAGGTTTAAACCGACAAATCCCATAGGTTTCTATGTAAAAAAAAAAAAAAAAAAAAATTTTGAAGTTTATTTTTATTTTCCGCAAAACCTCTTTTGGAGTTTTTTGTAACAGACCGCCTTTTTTTTATTTATTTTTTAAAGGACCTTTTCTATTAGACACAATTTATCAGTTTAACCTTCCGGGCGGTCTAATTTTTTCAAAATTTTGTGTCTAAAAGCGTCTCAATCTTTTTTTAAAGGAAACATGTTTTTGTACATAGCCTGTAATAATTAGGAATCACGCACTGAAATCCGTGAAATCAAGAGTCCTTACTGGTAAAATCCCTTATAAATAAATTAATAAATAAATAAATAGTAAATACACTGAGTCTGATTAAAGTTTGAAACACGACATAATAATTTATTATCCCAAAAATAATTATCCAAAATAATGCAAATAAATGATATTCAATAAAATACAACAAAAAACACTGAAATCTGTCTATTTCTTATCCGGTACTGCCACCTAGTGGCCGTTCATAAACATTGCCATTTGTATTCAGTGAGTTTTATGAATGAAGTTGGCTGCGTCCAGACCCTCTGCATCATGTGACTCGCAGGGAGCCATCCAGGAAGCAGCTCGCCGCAATCACACTGCAGGGACAGCGAGGGAGCCAGGAGGAGGTGAGTAAACATCCAGCCCGAGTGTGGCTCGGGGTTACTGTTCGCAGTAGCGGAATTTAACCCCGAGTCACACTCGGGAATACCGCCAGGGAGGTTAAATGCCTCCTAGGAGAATAGGAGAGTTCCGTTTTTTGGTGTTTTTGTTTCCTGCAGTTCGGAGTTTTTTGGCGAATCCATCTTCGGAGTACTATGGTGACCCCGCAGTGAATAGTAAATTCACCAAAGGCTCGGTGAAATGGAATCGCCGAACTGCGCTGAAATTTTCGTGTTTTGCGAGGAACCCCTTTTTTGATTCAATGGAAATGGTCTTTAAAATATTAAGTGGGCGTACAAATTATACTTCAACGAAACACGCTTTGTAGGATAACGCAATTGATATGCTCGTTCAGTGAGACGGTGTAAGACTTAAGTAAACAGGACTATCGGGATATTCTTGAAGTCTTCAGTTCACTTAAATATTCTATCTACTACCCACTGCATCATTCAATTTTTTTAATCTTTAAATTTTTGGAAATGCGTTCAAAAAAATGAAATTCATTGTCCTCTAAAGCTGAAATGAAGAAACGATCTTTTGCATCTTACTGCTGAGCTGCTTGTCTCCCTTTCTCTTCACCCTGTAATCGGATATCAATCTCCTTACACTGCAAAGAACAGCAGACGCTAAGGACTTTGTGAAAAATACATTCACTTGCTAAATAATCTCTTTACAAAATGGAATTTAAGGCTCAATTGCTTATACACTCCATTAGAATAACCTTTCATGGCAATGACTGTTGGGTGGATGTATTGCCTAATCAATCAGTAATTTATTATTTAATCAACAGGACACGAGACTGGTGAAAGTAAAGGGGAAAACTTTTATTAAACAGATATATATATCTATCATTATCAAATCCATCAAAACCCCAAGGATATTCTTGAAACCAGATTATCACAGAAACCAACACACGTATAAATCCATCAATTCATTAATCAACGCATCAACCTGAAACATCACAGTATTCACACATGTGACAATCAAGAATGTTACACATATTAAGGAACATCACCGTAGTTCCCTAATCACAATTAAACCATTAAGCTTCAAATGTAAATTCTGAGTCTGGCTGAGAGTAATGAGACACACATGGATGACATTAAATCATTGTCTGAAAATAACCTTGATACAAATAGTTCATTAGTTGTGATAGTCAACCCTTTTAGCTGCAAATGTAAATGTTGCCTCTGGCTGAGAGTGATGAGACAAACATGAACGACATTAAATCATGAGAAATGACGACAAAAGAATCCTGCTACAAATTGGTTAGTAGATCACACACAAGTCACTAGTATTAGGATAAGCAATAAACACTTGTAACTAACAGCAATTTAGTAAATTAATTATTAGTACTGGATAATCTAGAAAAACTAGATGATTAGAGAGATTACTTAGACCTTAATACAAAAAGCTACATCATTTATACGTTACCAAGGAGAGCTTTATCATTCTGCATATAAGGCTGGTTTGAGATTGCAATGTCAAGAAAGCTCGGTCAAGCTCGGTCAAGCTCTGAAGTTTCCTTCTGTCCCCTTTTCCTGCTACTTCACTAAACATCCCTGGACGTTTTATACAATCCAAATACACAGTAGAATTCATACTTCACCGGCTGAGACCGGGAGGCCAATCCTGTTCTCTGCCTGTCAATCAAGATTAATCAAACAGAATTCTCTTACAGATTTGTTTTTGTATCTGTCCTTCTAGATATATTACCCATTATTAGATATTACCCGTTCATAGAATTGGGAAACTGGGAATAGTCTTGGACTCAGGCACAACCAGTCTGGCTTCCTCCCATTGTTCATTTGTTGGTTATACATAGTGCTATGGCATTCCGGAATCACTTCCTTCTTCAGACACCATATTTTAAAAGCTAGGTCACTGCTTAGAACATGAGAATCAACGGTCAATAATATCTGATCAATTTATTTCTATATATTGGGCTTATAAAATGCATTGCAACACAGTGGAAGATCAGTTTATTGTTTTGAGTTTAAGACGGACCTGTTCTGCCCAATGGAAGTTGGGCTCATTTGATAGGGAATCACTCCCTATGTTTTTTTTGTAAAACCCTTGGAGTTATTCCCTGTCAAAAGAATTGCTGTTTGTTCACATCCAGTGGTATGCTGCAGGGATGAGTGACAGCTGTGAGTGCAGAGTCCTCAAACGGGACAATCCTCCGATCATTTGTCCACTATATTGACATTTTGGCATTTTGACTTGTCTCCTTGGCAACATCACTGAGGACCTAATGTGCTGTTAGTCTCTCAGTAAGCTCCTCCCACAGAGTAGGAGGATAGCAGCACCTGGTACTTGAGTAGGGCAAGTGCCAGCTGCGATATGCCAACAATGGATGAGATACCTCATTGAATTTTAATACCCATATTCTATTCCCTGGGAAAAGTCCATCTGACTGGTACGGTGCAGATTAATTTCTCTTGTATTGAGAATGAGTCTTTATCTTTTAGAAAAGAGTTAATGGACTAGGGTTACAATAGCGGCTTCCTTTAGACACTTGATACTTATTTCATTCTTACATCGTTCTCGTCTGTAAATATCCAAAGACTCTCACCTGGTTTCCCATGGTGCTTTTCTGCTCAGACAGGTCTGCATCTTCCTGAAGCAGGTGCTGTCAGCGAGCTGTAGGATCATTTGAGTGACCAGCGAATCGGATGCCTCTTATCAAAAACTCCTTGAGAGCCATTGGCTGAACTGCATTAGCTTTGCATTGCTTTTGGGAATCCCAGAAAGTTGTTCAGTGTAAGCTGACACTCAGCCTTCCCTCTGGAGAGAACATCTGCTTAATGAAGCTCTCTATACTATTGTATCCTAGAAGTCATCACAAACCAAGGAAATAGAGGAATATTTAGTGAATGATAGTAAGGTGCGGAGAAAAGTCCTGCCAGTTGTAGAAGCCTGACACGTAGCCAAGAATTGCAGCAATCCGTTCTGGTATTTTAACACATCCAGAAAAACGTAGCTGATAACATCTGATGCTATTTGATAAAAAAATTCTTGTCTGACGCATGTTCCCTACAGAAATCTTACAAAATCTGTAATGTTGTATAAAAAAGGTTAAAGTAGGATTCAGAAAAATGGCTCTAAATCTTGGGTCAGCCAAGTTCAAGATTGACTCCTTTTTAGAGATGCACCGAAATGAAAATTTCTGGCCGATACGAAACCAAAAATTTTGAAGGCCGGCCAAGCAAGCGGCTGGGCCTCAAGGCTCAGGTGAGCCGGCAGCTCGGCCGGGCCTCTAGGCTCAGGTGAGCCCCCGGCTCGCCCAGGTTTGGTTAACTGGTTTCGGGGGGTTATCGTGTTGCCTACACATGCTCCCCTGCATCCACATACTTCAGCCCAGGGCTCCACCAGAGGTCTCCATGCACGTCTTCCTGCATTGGATGCACAGGCCCACTGCTTCCAGGTCCTGCTGTCCATGCGTGCACCGTCAGATGTTGGTTGCAGGGGTGACTTCACCGAGGCCGAAGCCTTTGACTCTGCAGGCTGCCAGACCGGTGATAGTTTTGCTGCTGGCTAACGACTAATAACTAGCCTGGTGGAAGCCCCCAAACAGCAGCAAAGCTGTCACCAATCTGGCCCTCTGCAGAGTCAAAAGCTTTCACCTCTGTCGTCAATCCTGTGACTGGCGTGATGGTGCACACGCGGAAAGCCGGAACTGGAACCAGTGGGCCTGTACAGCCAATGCAGAAGGACGTGCATGGAGACTGCATGTGGATGTGAGTACGTGTAGGCA
Organism: Leptobrachium leishanense; assembly: GCA_009667805.1. Classification (NCBI taxonomy): domain Eukaryota; kingdom Metazoa; phylum Chordata; class Amphibia; order Anura; family Megophryidae; genus Leptobrachium; species Leptobrachium leishanense. The sequence goes on from CM019071.1 coordinate 123,347,728, forward strand.
ATGCGATCTCACCCCCCCAGCCCAAACAAAATGTCATCCGAACCTGGGCCTGGAGGCCTGGCCGAGCCAGGGGCTTGCCTGAGAATCAAACAAGTTCTTTGGATTAGCTGGGTCTCCTTCTGCTAGGGGCACATTAAAGTCTCCCTTATGAAGTATATCCGTCCTCAATCTGCACGAGAAGTACAATAAAGTGTCCTCTTTTACAACCGTTTTTGCGCAGACCTCTCTATAAATATGGCTGACTAAATTTTTAGTCCCATTCCTTGTCCTCAAGTCCCCCTATCGGGCCAGATTTTAAGGATCACCTTGGGGAAATGAAGACTGAATCCTGCAATCACTGAGCAGCAAATCATATCACCTGTGCTGTGCTTCAGCTATCTGCAAACCTGGCCTGTTAGGGGGACATGAAGAGCAGGGTTGGGATCCACTAGTCTTAATCGTTCTGTAATGTGGAAATTTAAGAATGGATCCGGGTCTCCTAAGGCAGTGTGATAATGTATATTTTTAGAGGATCAAGAGCATTCCACAATCTTCATGATGTATTTTAAGCAATGGGCTTTGCGGATGATCTGTTCAAAGCAGTAAATCTATGGAACCATAATTCACACTGGCCAAATAAAGCCCACACTGTACTCAATTTCTATTTATAAAACTGTCCCATGAATAGAACGAAAATGCATCGCGTTGACTTCTTTTACAAGGGACCGTGTGGAAGAGATTCAATTTCTTTTTCATAAATTAGAACGGTTCGATTTGTATGTTAATAGAATTAATGTCAACTGTTCAGCTACTTCTTATTTGTACAAGAAGTCCTAAAGGTTCATATTCTAAACCTCTTCTGTAGAAACATTTCTTAAAATAACATTTTCTGTTCCAGAATAAATAGAAAACGTAAGTGTTTAATTTCAGATTTTAATTTGCGATAATATATTTGTCTCCGCTGCCCTTCTATTTTATATTGATTTCTGTTCTGTTGGCAGTATTGGGATTTTAACCTGTTTTTCATACAACGAAAGCAGAGATTTCCAGTTTCTAATCTGTTTTTGGATACTGTAGATTAGGGAAAATAATGCAACTTCAGACGACAGGATTGAGGCTACAAAGTACAAAGAGGACATAGTCTTAGATTAGAGGGGCAAAGGTTTAAAAGTAACATCAGGAAGCATTATTTTACTGAGAGGGTGGTGGATACATGGAACAGCCTTCCAGTAGAAGTGGTAGAGGCCAAAACAGTAATTGAATTTACGCAGGCATGGGATAGGCATAAGGCTATCCTAAACAAAAGATAAATCCAGGTAAAGTATCCATGTAATTGGGCAGACTAGATGGGCCGAAAGGTTCTTATCTGCAGACATTTTTCTATATTTCTACATATGCAGAAATTGGATCGGATCCATATTTGTATCTGAATCAGTGTTGCGTCTGGTTATTTGGGGGAATGTCGTTTGTGTTCTAAGCAGTGTCTTAAATATGGTCTTGCTTAATCTTCTACATCCTCTCAAATTGAGCAAATTGGATTATCAATATTTGATTATAAACGCAGTCCTGATGTCTGCGAATCTTGCCATCCTTAATCAGTCCTTTTTAAATCTTCTATAGCGTCACTGCTCTGTACATGTTAGACTAATCTTAGTGCAGCGAAAATATCAATAGTTTGGCTCAATCGGAATCTGGTCTTCTTCCTATACATGGTCTGAAGACTTTGATTTCCTCAAATCCCCTCCTTGCAAATGGTTTTACTTGAAATAATTTTAAAGTAATGCCATGATGTGTGAATTCAACACAAATCTTCCTGATGTGAACTGGAAAACCAAAACAGCTGGGTGCACCAGGAGTACAAATATTCTAAACTCCCTACTGGGATTATCTCTAACACAAGTAGTTGAGGAGCTGACCCGTAAAGAGGCCATATTGGATTTAATACTCACAAATGGAGGTTTGGTATCGGACGTTGTTGTAGGTGAAAATTTGGGATCTAGTGATCACCAGTCAGTATGGTTTAATATAACAACAGGGATGGAGCCGCACCACACAAGAACAAAAGTTTTAGACTTTAAAAAACAGATTTTACTAAAATTAGATTTTGTGTGAAGGAGTCATTATCAGACTGGAGGAGTTTAAAGGGAGTCCAGGAGAAGTGGGATTATTTAAAGGAAGCATTATTGAAGGCCACAGGAAATTGCATTCTGCTTGTTAGCAAAAACAAAAAAGGGAAGAAACCACTGTGGTACTCTGCAGAAGTGGCCAAAATAGTGAAGAACAAAAAGATAGCATTCAATAATTATAAAAAAACTCAGAGTGAAGAAGATAGGCAAACCTATAAAATTAGGCAGAAAGAGGCAAAGCAATTTATAAGAGCTTCCAAAGCACACGCAGAAGAGAAAATAGCTCAGTCAGTAAAAAAGGGGGACAAAACATTTTTTAGATACATAAACGAGAAAAGAAAAGTAAAACAAGGATTAGTTAGATTAAAAACAAAGGAAGGAAGGTATGTAGAATAGGATAAAAGTCTCGCTAACTGCCTCAATGAATATTTTTGTTCAGTCTTTGCAGAAGAAAAGGAAGGAAAGGGACCTCAGTTAGGAGAGAACACTAAAGAGATTTACATATCAGTTTACAGAGGAGGAGGTTCTACAGCAGCTGTCTAAAGTAAAGACAAATAAGTCAATGGGGCCTGATGGGATCCACCCTAAATTATTAAAAGAGCTCAGTGATGTAATAGCAAAACCGTTAACAGATTTATTTAACCAATCCTTGTTAACGGGAGTCGTCCCAGAAGACTGGAAATTAGCAAATGTTGTGCCCATTTACAAGAAGGGTAGTAGGGAGGAATCAGGGAACTATAGGCCAGTTAGTCTTACGTCAGTAGTGGGGAAATTAATGGAAACCATGTTAAAGGAAAGGATTGTTGAACATCTAAAAACACATAGATTACAGGATCAGAAACAACATGGATTTACCTCAGGGAGATCATGCCAAACTAATCTTATTGATTTTTTTGATTGGGTAACAAAATAATAGACACAGGTGGTGCAGTAGACATTGCTTATTTAGATTTCAGTAAGGCTTTTGATACTGTTCCGCATAGAAGGCTTATCAATAAATTGCAATCTTTGACCTTGGATTCCAATATTGTTGACTGGATTAGGCAGTGGCTGAGTGACAGACAACAGAGGGTTGTGGTAAATGGAGTTTATTCGGCGCAAGGTCTTGTTACCAGTGGGGTACCTCAGGGGTCAGTACTTGGACCCATTCTCTTTAATATTTTTATTAGTGATATTGCAGAAGGTATTAATGGAAAAGTATGTCTTTTTGCTGATGACACAAAGATTTGCAACAGGGTTGACGTTCCTGGAGGGATCAGCCAAATGACAAATGATTTAGGTAAACTAAAAAAATGGTCGGAGTTGTGGCAATTGAGTTTTAATGTGGATAAGTGCAAGATAATGCACCTGGGACGTAAAAACCCAAGGGCTGAATATAGAATATTTGATACAGTCCTAACCTCAACATCTGAGGAAAGGGATTTAGGGGTCATTATTTCAGAGATCTAAGGGTAAGTAGTCAATGTAATATAGCAGCAGGAAATGCTAGCAGAATGCTTGGTTGTGTAGGGAGAGGTATTAGCAGTAGGAAAAGGGAAGTGCTCATGCCACTGTACAGAGCACTGGTGAGACCTCACTTGGAGTACTGTGTGCAGTACTGGAGACCGTATCTCCAGAAGGATATAGACATCTTAGAGAGAGTTCAGAGAAGGGCTACTAAAATGGTGTACGGCTTGAAGGAGAAAAGTTACCAGGAAAGGCTTAATGATCTTAACATGTACAGCTTGGAAAAAAGACGAGACAGAGGAGATATGATAGAAACATTTAAATACGTAAAGGGAATCCACAAGGTAGAGGAAGGGAGTATATTTAAAAGGAAACAAAATAGCAAAACAAGAGGACATAGTCTTAGATTAGAGGGGCAAAAGTTTAAAAGTAACATCAGGAAGCATTATTTTACTGAGAGGGTGGTGGATACATGGAACAGTCTTCCAGTAGAAGTGGTAGAGGCCAAAACAGTAATTGAATTTAAGCAAGCATGGGATAGGCATAAGGCTATCCTAAACAAAAGATAAATCCAGGTAAAGTATCCATGTAATTGGGCAGACTAGATGGGCCGAAAGGTTCTTATCTGCCGACATTTTTCTATGTTTCTATGTTTCTAAATCCAAGTAACGCACATTTATGTACAAAACTGAACAACCAGAGTGGCAGGTTTGAGCAAAATAAGCCCCCAATTATCCTAATTTTTAATGCCCAACCCAGACCAATAATCGTCGTATTAACATACGCAGTCTATAGTAAGTAATATTTTGCATTATTTGAGATCCTGAACTTTGACGAGCCTTTCCACAAAGACAAAAGTTCTTGGCATTTCATGATTTGTAGCAACAATTCAAATTTTTTGGAACACATTGAAATCGGAAGACACCCAACAATCATCCTAGTATATTACAGGTTGTGTTTGACCTTTTTCAAGGTTGTATTTTGTAATTCTGTTACTGATTATGGTTTTGGCTTTCTCCAGGCGGCAAGAGAAATCTCTACTCATATTTTCAGTTCACTGAAACAACACCATACAGAGGCTTTATCCTGAAAAGGCTGGAGAACTCCAGGAAGAACGTGTCCTTTCAACAAACAAATGATGAGAATTTGTCAAAGGGACCTAATCGCTCTGTGTCCTCCTCTGTTGACATCAGCCAATCTTGGTTCACACTGTCCTCTAGATCCTGTAAGGGCAACATTGCAGCAAGCTTCTGTGAGACATCGAGGAAAAAACGTACACCTGTAAAAGAGGTGTCGCTTGAAGCTAAAGCCTCATATGAATGGAGGAATCGAGAAGAGCTCAACTTGACAGACGTACTACCTCTATTTAATGACCATCTCAATGAGCAGCTTACAAAGTCGGATTCCATGTTCAATAGCATGTTGACTGCCAAGTGCGAAGACCTTATAAAGAAAGTAAAGAAGGCAGGATTGAAATTTGACCCTAAAATCAGTCTTCTGATGGAAAAATCTAGTATGCTGGAAGGAAGCCTGCTGGACCTGGAGAAGATGAACTTGGATCTCCTAGACTTCCATTTACTGGATGAAAGCAACCATAGTAAAGTAATGAGTTTTCCTGTAAACAGTGACTTGTTTCCAAGCAACTTGAGGATCAATATGGTGAGAAATGGCAAGTGTGAGGGAATAGACAGAGTAGATCTGGACAGGAATTCCTCGAGCAATGGTGCATCTCAACTGGTGATGGACAAATTCAATACAGAACGGATTTCTACACTGTCGATCGTACCACTACAAAATTTGACAGAGGATTTTGAGATGGAGGTCACATCCGATCGCCAGGATAATGTTACTATCTGTACCCCACAGAAAGCATTAAATTCCAATGACACTACAGGAGATGTAAAGGCAACAAGCCAAAGATTATCTGATGGTCGTTCAATGGAAAACAATTTATGTGAGGACGTATCAAAATCCATTGATCTAGTGGTGGCCATTTTAACTCCGGACACCGTATCATTCCCCCTTGAGATGGATATAGCAAATGTCACGCATGATATTGCGTTATCCTCTCGTGAGCTGCCCACAGCCAATGTCACACAAGGTATCCTGCCAGACTCAAAGATAGCCAAAGCCAATGTCACACAAATTGTTTCAAACTATAAGACAACTGTAGATGTCACCCAAGAAGAAGCTGCTGCCAATATTAACCAAGAAGTGATTTCAAACACAAGTGAAAATGCTGTCTGTGTTATCAAAGAGGAGGTAAACCCAAGTAAGACAGCTGTAGTGCATTTTGCCCAAAATGTGTCAAACCAAAGTGAGAAAACTATAGCCAATGTCATCAAAGATCTTGTGTCATGCCCCGGAGAGATATCTGTAGTTAATGTCACCCGAGATGCTGTGTCAAACTATAGTGAGATGGACATCTTCATTGTTACCCAAGACGTAGCAAAGCAAAGTGGGACGACCGTTGTGAATGTTCACGATTGAGTGACCAAGCTCAGTAGACCATCTAAAACCTCTATCATAGACTATCTAGGGCAAAAAACGAATGGGAGGACTGTGATCCATATTACCCATGACATTGTGTCAAAAAATAGTGTAACAGTAGCTGATGTTACACAGGATATAGTTTTAGAACAAAGTGTGGTGGATGTAGCCAGTGCAACCCAGGAGATTGTGACAACAAATAAGGTGACTGCATTAAATGGTACGAATGATGATTTGCCAATATGTGATAAGAGTGGTGTTTCTGGGATGAATATAAATTGCACTGGGGAAACCCTCAGTACAACTCCTGATGTGCTGACTGATTGTCAAGTGGCTTCAAACAAAATAATCAATGACGTAACATTCTCCATGAATAGACCTGAAAGTGTATCTTTGTCCAATGCAAATCCTCCATACACTAGAAATCAAGACTTTCTGTCCAGCTGTAGAGTATCTGCCAATCAAATTACTAACCATACATCTGACCATCTAGAGGCAACTACAGAGAATGAAGTCAACAAGAAGAGATTAAAACCATGTGATGCTCACCCCAAAAGGTTGGAGTCATGTACAAAGCCCTGGGATACAGTGCTGGAGGACTCTGTACTCTCTAATGGTTCTTTATCCTTTGTCACATCCACACCGTTACAGGTTTCAGCAATTACCGTTTTATATTACAATCTGGACGACCGATTCCGCATGATCCTAACTTTTCCTTTAGCTTTGTAGAGGCACGAACAAAAAAGGACTCTGCCCTGAAAAGACCTTCGACATCAAAACTGTTGAAAAGAGAGAGTTGGGTGAATAAAGATGTTTCAAGGGACTCAATGCTACCCCGCATTACGAAGAGTAATGTTCCAATGGCAAAAGGAAATACACTAATGGCACCACCAAATGTTCCATCATTGGGCTGTGGCTTTTTATCCACCCCACAGGTGGATCAGAAATTATCGAAAGAGACCGCATTTGCCCAGATTGGTCCAGGAGGGAATAATGATAGAGGCATCGTTTGCTCATAACTTAATAAAATTGGTTTGCCAAGCACCACTGTAGCCAGTGTTCAGAAAAACACAGGGGAACCCACAAGAAGACTTGTTCATCCCAAGCCATTTGGAACCCGTTTGCATACTCTTGTAGCTGGAGAAGCAAAGGTTGGAATCCTTTATGTATTTCTAAATACTTTGTAGTTTTTTTATTTCTCTAAACCCATTGTATTGATGTATGCTAATGTACGCTTATTTTTCCTATGTCAAACTCCCAGGTGCCCAATGGAACATTGAATAAACCTACACAACCGTTCCCTGGGAACTGTGGACAGTCTTCCCTTGGCGGCCATAAGACAACAGTTAACCAGGAACCTCCAACAAATATTGCTCCCTCGACTGCATGTCCAAAGACGGCTCTCGGTGAGAATATACATTAATGGTTTCGAGAATAAAATGCCTTTAGCCCAGGCTGTCAAACTCCCAGATGTTCCTGAACTACTACTCCCATGATTTCCTGGCCATCTATTGCATTGAATGAATACTGGGAATTGTAGGCATCAACATCTGGGGGGCTATGATGTTGACCGCTCTGGCTTAAGCGGTTTTTCACAAAGCCAGTTTTTGTTGTAGTTGCAAACAGCGAATGACGGTGTTGTTGCAACCACAATAAACCAGTGTTTCAATAAAGAGAAATTCACACGACGGCAGGAGAAGCTTCATCTGAATCTTTCTGCTGTTTGAATTTCCCTCTTGTGAACTGCCGAGGTTCGTCATGGTTAAAAGAACGGCAAATCCTGCCATTTTTGATCAACCTCCTTCATCTCCATAAAGATTTCACCTGTATTTCTCTTGGCAGGGAGGAGAAATGACAAGCAAGACTGCTCTTCTATCTGTCCATTACGTCTTCCTGGTTCTCAGGTGTTCAACTACAAAGGAGCTCTGCGCTGTGGTAAGTAGAGCACAAACTACTCTGTATCAATATAATTAAGAGCGGCCACTAGTATTAGTTGCAGAGTATACCATACAGAGATCTATGCAAAGCAATCCAGACTTGGTGTAGTCACTGTCCTGTTTCATAGTCTCACCCCTGCATCTCTAGCCATACCTCTATTGACCTATACCTTGGTCATGTGGTCGGTGGGTGTCTGCTGTCCTGGAGATTAGTAGAAATGGGCAGATACCTTTTTTGTAGGTTTGCTTCTACCATGCCTGCATTCGGCGTGAGCATGTGAAGGGCAAGAGCAAGATGTCCTACTGTATCCTCCTGTAATGCTGCTACAGAGCCGTGCATCATATGACCGTGGTTATCGGCACATGACTAACAAGAATTGTCATTAAATCTGATTTTAGAGGGATGGTAGTGCAAAGGTAGACCTTGGTTAAAAGGGTTGTTCACAAATGACCTTTCTTTCACTGAACGTCAGTACAATTACCCTTCAGTGAAATCACTGGCCAACTGCCACGGTTTGCTGCACATCTTGTGCTTTCCACCACAGTTTCTTGTTGTATCGAAGCTGTCTCGCGTGGTTCTCGGCACAGATTTAAACAGGGTTTTCCACCATAGCAGTTTAGATTTTGCCATAATTTCTATCCGTTTCAGTTGAAGTTGTCTAGCGGTGTAGTTTAACACTATTTTCACCATAGTTTGTGTAGCGCTGTTTAAAAACTCTCTTGTATTGCTCGGGATTGGCCACCAGAGGGAGACGAGCACAATGTAAAGTATACTGGACACAACGGGACTACGTTTTCCATCATGCTTTGCGGCGGGGACAGGAAGTGGGTGGGAGAGAGCGAAGGACATCCGCAGCCTCGTGCGAAGGAGAGCCAGTGTGAGCCGAGCGACGAAAGGTGGAAGACGCACGTGAGACTGCCAGAGATTGAGACCAGGCCGGAGAGCAGGAGCTGCCTTGCGGGTGCTGAGAATCAGACAGTGCTGGCGGAGACCTATCCACACATCGTTGAGAGGTTTTGCGCAGACACAACGTTCCGGTTTGGACTCAGAGTAAGGAGACTGCGATGATCCACTGGGAGTGCAGGTGGTAGGCCGTAATTCTCGTTACCGAAATCGGACAAGCAGGAGAAGCGGATCCGGTGGCACAGAGTTCCAGTATAATCAAGCGGAGAGAGATCCTTGATCGGACAGCGGAACAGATTGTCCAGCGGATGGGTGAGAGGCCTTCCAGACCACAGTCCAAGTTTAAACAAAGCACGCTGCAGTATTGTTTAAATCTACAGGGCCCCAACGTGAATAGTCGAAGAATTGCTCAATCCATTCACTGGCCAGTTGAATATAGTACCCGGGTACCTGAATCGCGCACACACACCTTTTTGGGACATTACTTTTGCGGGACTTACACTCCAGAAACGAAGGGGTTAAACTTTCCTTTTGCCGCCGCGTGTTTTTTTTCTCGCATTACGAAATCCTGTCGTTCATATACCGTATTCACATTATATATGCCGCTTTATTGGGATCAGTAAAGTATATAATCTATAAAATCCACAACAGTGCTGGTGTATATTTATTCCCTAGTGCGGTGAGACTAACCCAAGGTTAAATTCAGCGGCTCCTCCGGGGGTGAGAGCTACATTTGTATGGGAGGTGTATGGAAATAACAACTCTCTATGTTCACCTGTGTTGCAAATAATTGTGACATAACCGTAGCTGGAGAACAGACACATTATTCCCGCTATGGAAAAATAAACATGGTACAGTCCTTCAGCGGTGTTCAGTTATTTAGATTCTCGTCAGTGGAGCGCAAAGACTTGTTTTAATCCCAATTGTGGATTAATAAAAATCTCCCATGCAGTGAATCACCTCCAACATGTGCAGAATCAACAAACCTACAAATACTTATCTATACATGGGTCTTGGCGTATTAGAGGTCCAATATGGCACGACCTCGAACGTCATGCACTGCATGTGATTTTTTTTTTATTAATCCACAATAGGGATTAGTCTTTTCGCTCCACTGACATGATGATCTAGTTGTTTGTAGGATGAGGTAAACCATGTTTCATGTGAGCTGCATAGTTTCTCTATCCTTTTAGATTGTGTAGCGCCACGGCACATAGCTTAAAGTTTATGTATGTTCAGTTATTTGCAGCCAGTGGCGTAGCAGGGTTGTCCGCGTCCGGGGCAATGCAAGAATTGTGTGCGCCCCCCAACCTGTGGACACGGTAACGCATCCGGATTCCCTTCCACCAGTAGAGTATTGACCCCTTACCCCACAAGCACGTGTATTGTATATTGACAAAATACTGATATAATAAAAAAACGAAACACACATGCCCCCCCACGCTACACCACTGCTACGTCACCCTGTCCCAGTATACCCTAGCACAGTTCCACTCTCACACTATACCCAGTCTCTCTCCCAGTAACCCCCAGTCACTCTCTCCCAGTATCCCTACTTTCTCCCAGTACCACCAGTCATTCTCAGTACCCCTCTTTCTCCAGTACCCCCAGTCACTCTCAAAGTACGCCAATCACTCTCTCCCAGTACCCCGTCACTCTCACTTTCTTTTTCCCAGTACCCCCAGTCACACTCTCAGTATCCAGTCATTCTCTCCCCGAACCTCCAGTCACCCTCTCACTGTACCCCCAGTACCCCCTCACTGGTGGTCACGATGTTCTGGTGTCATAGTGTCGCCTACCTGTGTGGAGTTGCTGGTGGCTGGGGGGGAGCTGTCCAGGGGGTTTAGTGGCGACCGGATTATAAATGTGCTGCAGGGCAGGCGCCTCCTTCCCTCCTTCCTGTTCAGCAGCTGCAGGGCTGCTAGCAGCGACGGCCTGGAACAGGGCTTCAAGGGGGGCTGACAAGCTGGATACAGGGTGTTCTGTTAAATAATGCTGCGCTGCTTCACGTGACTCATTTCAGTGTTAAGGAGGAGTCAGGACAGCACCAGAATTTGCTGTTTTTTGTACTCCCTTCTGGACGCTGAGTGCGAAGTCACCGCCGATGCCGCAAAACTGGCGGCTGCCCGTGCAAGGGCCTCTAACGGACACCAGTGTCCATGAGCGGACACCTTTCTAATCCCTGCTGGAAAATATTAATGATTCAAATTTCTTTGGAAATTTTGCACCCCTAAGAAAATTGCCCCAGAGGGGGCCCCCCCACGCTATGCCACTGTTTGCAGCACCTTCGTCTGACGTTGTTGAATTTTGCTGCCGATGTTCATTGCAGTTACAACTAGTATATAAATTTACTATGGGGTCACCGCATTCTGTAAACCTGAGCGTGTGGTCTCCAGGCTTCCCCCAACGCCACAGTGTCAAAGAAACGTGTATATATAGACATGCAACAAGATGGTGAGAGGAGAAATTATTCCAAAATATTGGGCCTGGGCAACGTTTCAATACAACCAGTGGATCTTTGTAAAGCCTTGACTTGAAAAAGCTTGACAAAGGTCCATTGGTTCGTCTTTGAGTGTCCGTTCAAGCGTTGGCAGACGCAACAGGTTCCACAGGCGCCGGCTGAATCCGTCGGCTCCACTTTTTCGATGCTCAGATGAACGCTCAGTCTGTTGAGAAATCCAGAGTCCTCAATTTTATTATTTTTTTTTGCAAGAGTATAAAGGAAAAGCGTGTATATGTGAAGGCAGCGCTTCCGTGCAAAATCAATAGATATTAATTAGGGTAGGTGCTGCCGTAGAGGAATGTGCAGTGTCCACACACCTCCAAGGACACAAACAATATAAAAGGAACAAAACATAAATTCCTGGCTCACCTTGTATATTAGAACATTAAAATACAATATGTATGATACAATTGTAAGTGAACAGTAGGTAAAAAATATTGAGGTTTTTTTTCTCCTAACACTGAAAACACTCAAATTCAAACAAATTCAAAAAAATAGAGAAATCAGAATACTTATATTAGTAAGATTGATCTTCCTCCTTTCCTCCTTGGCAAATCCTCTGGAGTTAGCTTTTTTTTGCCCCAATGGTGACTCGTTTATTCATTAGCTCATTCGATGGTATATGGAGGTGCTATATAAATTCCAGGGAGGGGAGGGAGCAAACCTTCTATAGACAGGTGCTAAAGTAATAAATATGCAGCAGGACGATATGCTACTATATTCAAAAATTTATTCATATAAATTCATATAAAAATAGACCATATGGTATGCATAATTAAAAAAAAGTTATTTGAAAAGTAATCGTAAAAGGGATCCCTTTTACGATTACTTTTCAAATAACTTTTTCTTAATTATGCATACCATATGGTCTATTTTTATATGAATACATTTTTGAATATAGTAGCATATCGTCCTGCTGCATATTTATTACTTTAGCACCTGTCTATAGAAGGTTTGCTCCCTCCCCTCCCTGGAATTTATATAGCACCTCCATATACCATCGAATGAGCTAATGAATAAACGAGTCACCATTGGGGCAAAAAAAAAGCTAACTCCAGAGGATTTGCCAAGGAGGAAAGGAGGAAGATAAAGATACCATCATTACTAATATAAGTATTCTGATTTCTCTATTTTTTTTTTAATTTTTTGAGTGTTTTCAGTGTTAGGAGAAAAAAAACCAAAAAAAAAACCACATACTCAATATTTTTTACCTACTGTTCACTTACAATTGTATCATACATATTGTATTTTAAAACAATGTTCTAATATACAAGGTGCGCCAGGAATTTATGTTTTGTTCCTTTTATATCGGATATCACCCAGCCCTAGTTGCAGTAATATGAATATTGACACTTTGGAGTTCCCCCTTACATGAGCAGCCCCTACTTCTAAAATGGGTCAACCCAACAAAGTTTTAATTATAAACTGAGCTATAGCCCTGAACAATTTTCTTAAAGGTGAGATTAAGCATCCTTTATTTACTTCAATGTATAAACCAACAGTGATGGACAACAGGACCTTCCAAAATATACTTTTAAATACAGAATGGAAAATGCAAAGCTTTTATGGACTTCAGAATGATTTGGTGAGAATCTGCTCTTGGAAAAAAGACGAGACAGAGGAGATATGATAGAAACATTTAAATACGTAAAGGGAATCCACAAGGTAGAGGAAGGGAGTATATTTAAACGGAAACAAAGTAGCAAAACAAGAGGACATAGTCTTAGATTAGAGGGGCAAAGGTTTAAAAGTAACATCAGGAAGTATTATTTTACTGAGAGGGTGGTGGATACATGGAACGGTCTTCCAGTAGAAGTGGTAGAGGCCAAAACAGTAATTGAATTTAAGCAGGCATGGGATAGGCATAAGGCTATCCTAAACAAAAGATAAATCCAGGTAAAGTATCCATGTAATTGGGCAGACTAGATGGGCCAAAAGGTTCTTATCTGCTGACATTTTTCTATGTTTCTATGAGACACACAGGTACAGACAGCGGAAAAGTGTTGGGAGATTGTGCAAGGAGGCAATTTATCCCCTGCGCACTTGTCACTTGGGTGTAATTTGTAGTGACGTCTAATCCTGTGCCAGTATGAGCGCACATGGGTGAGATTCCTCTGTTGCACCCCTTCCTGGCATCCTGATACACATTAAAAAGGTTATTCAAAGCGAGCCGAACTGGCCACTGACTTGCTCCGAACGGGGAGTTTCCCTGTACGGTGCAATTTTGTGGCAATTCAGCGATACGAAAAGCTGGCTATTCGCTAAATATTAGTGAAATACGGTGCAATTCGGCAGCAGTGAAATCCCCACAGAGAAGTAATGGTTAATCTAGTCAGAGAACGCTGAACAGCAGAGAAAAGTTGGCGAAATGCACAGATTTTCAGTGCTTTCTTTTGACAGGTTTAAACAGGAAAATCCCATAGGTTTCAATGTAAAAAAAAAAAAATTCCACGTGTAGCGCTCACTCCTGGAGGAGCCGCTGAATTTGAACCTCGGGTCTAGGAAATAAATATACTCCAGCACCGTTGTGGATTTTATAAATTATATAGTTTACTGGATAAACTGGCATATAATGAGTAACACGGTATATGTATATATATATTTACAGTACTTTGTAATGCGGGAAACACGCAGCGGAAAAGAGAAAACTATATCTTTAACCCCCTTGGTGGTTGGAGAGTGAGTCCTGTACAGGTTATGTCCCAAGGAATGTATGTGTATGTGTGTATTGGTACCCGGGTACAATATTCTACTGGCCAGTGAATTATTTATGAGGTATCTTCGACTAGTCACGTTGGGGCCCTGTGGGTTTTGAAACAAACTGCAGCGTGCTTTAGATTTTCACAACGGCCTGGAAGGCATCTCACCCATCCGCCAGATACTCTGTGCTCCCCTCGACCCAGGACGTCTCTCCGCTCGATTTTGACTGGGGTTCTCTGTGTCGCCGGACCCGCTGTCTTACTGGTCTGGATCTGCCACAAGATGTCGAGCTCACCGCCTGCACTCCCTGTTAGATCGATCTGCGGTTCTCCTAACTCGGGGTCCTCCAGCTCACTCTGTATCAGCTCGGGTTACTGTGGTGGATCACTGGGTCTTCGTATAATAAAGCGGAAAAAACCCGGTCTCCAGCTCTGTCAGGCCGCACCTGCGCTCCGGCCTGGTCGCTATCACGTTCAGCTACACTGCGTCTTGCTCCTCTCACTCCTAGGCATGCTCTGCCAGCTCTTTCCACGAGGCTCAGGATGTCAGCGTCTCTCTCCCACCCACTTCCTGTCCCCGCCCGCAAAGCATGCTGGAAAATGTAGTCCCAATGTTCAGTGTATCACATCGCGCTTGTCTCCCTCCGGTGGCCAAAAACAAGTACTACAACGACAGGGAATTTAAAACCAGCGCTACACACATTTTTATAAAAATTATTTAACCATTCTTTTCATTTGCAGCAAAAAGTCTTTCAGAATTTTTTTAGCAGTTTTTCAGCGAAATATTTTCCTTTTTTTTTTCTCCTCTAACAGACCTTTTTGTTATTCATAGAACCTTATACATTTCCATGCATTCTTTTTTAACACCTTTTTAAAGGCGCGTTTTTTTTTTCTAGCCTTTGCAGTTTGTCGGCCGCCTTTGGCGATTTGTCTGACATGTTTGGCGAATTGAACTTGTTTTTATTATGAAGGAACAAGGAAACCATATCTGAGAATTGATTGTTCTTGAATATGCAAAGGTTATCTGTAAGAGGAAGTCGAACATGTAAAATCTTCAGTGGGAGACAGAAATAGAGCCCCAATGACATACTACAGAATCTATATATATATATATATTACATTTATGTGGTTCTTCCTGGTGGCTGAATAAAGGTATTATAAGGATAGGTATTTAAATGGAAGGGAAATACCTTAATCTGCCTTAGGGGTTCGTTGAAGGAAGTGTTTTGTTTTGTGGGTTTTTTAGTAGAACATTAAACCCTTTAATCTTCCAAAGACTGTATCGATTTGTGTGATTCATCACAATTGATAAAATTCCCCTTGCATATTGGAAAACCCAAATCCTCCATTAATAAATCTATAGTTCCGTCCTCATCGAGCGTCCTAACCTCTATGTAATTCAGACAAAATGAACAAAAGAGATGCTGCAGTGTGATTCGAAGGATTCTTGATTCAGTTCCTCCTTTTATTTATTTATTTATTTATAAAGGATTTTACCAGGAAGGATACATTGAGATTTCTCTCGTTTTCAAGTATGTCCTGTTAGACCCTTTGGGAAGTGACAAGTTCTGATGTCCTCAAATATCCTAGCTCGGCAGCCAGGCCTGTAACATTGCTTACCAGAAGACATGCAGTATTTCTCCACAATATTCCTTCAGCAAAGACCTCAGATCCAGATATAAATTATGTAACAAGCCAGGGGATAGGTTTCAGAATATCTAATTAAAAAGGAAATAAAAGTGTGTTGTGGCAAGTCTGTACATCTACTGTTGTGTACAATATACACCTATTAATCATAAGAGCAGTCATTAGGTTCGTTAGAATAAGAGCTGCTGTGATGGGGTTCATTAACGTTGTAACAGGGTGACTGATCACATTTGGTAACCAAAATCCCATTGCAAACCCCTAAATTGGGTATTTTTGAAGTCTTTAAAACAATATTAACTATATTAAAGTGAATGCTCTGAATTCATGTGTTGCTTTAAATGAACGTAAGAAACATCCTTTGTGAAAATGCATGTTCATGGTAAGTGCAGCCTTTTGGCATAAAGTAGGGATGCACCGATACCACTTTTTTAAGTACGAGTACCGATACTTTTTCTCAAGTACTCACCGATGCCGAGTACCGATACCTTTTTTTATGTCATGTGACCGCTTTCCAATAAGAACAAACCTCATATAAAAATGCCCCCAGCTCACATGTATATACCCCCAGCTCATGGATATGCCCCCATCTTTCATGGATTATGCCCCAGCTTTCATGGATTATGCCCCAGCTTTCATGGATATTGCCCCCAGCTCTCATAGATATTGCCCCCCAGCTCGTGGATTTGCCCCCCAGCTCACCTGGAGCTCTCTGCATTCATACTTACCTTCCTGAGCGACGCCGGGAAAGTCTTTGCGCGTGCGCTCGTTGGAAGGCCCCAGCCGCAATCACGTGGGACCACATGATCGCGGCTGGGGGCCTTCCAACGAGCGCACGCGCGGAAACTTTCCCGGCGTCGCTCAGGAAGGTAAGTATGAACAGAGAGCTCCAGGTGCCTGTCCGAATGCTCTATCGGCATTCGGACAGGCCCTGCAGCTGCTCACCGCGTTCATACTTACCTTCCTGACCGACGCCAGGAAAGTTTCTGCTCGTGCGCTCGTTGGAAGGCCCCAGCCGCAATCACATGGTCCCACGTGATCGCGGCTGGGGGCCTTCAAACGAGCGCACGCGCAAAGACTTTCCCGGCGTCACTCAAGAAGGTAAGTATGAACGTGGTGAGCAGCTGCAGGGCTTGTCCGAATGCCGATAGAGCATTCGGACAGCCACCCCAGCCCCTCGGATGCCGGCAAGCCGGCTCAATGCTGGCTCCCGGTATCGGGGAAAATATCGGGGGTACTGCACGAGTACCAAGTACTCCTGCAGTACCCGGTATCGGCACCGATACCGATACTAGTATCGGTATCGGTGCAACCCTGCATAAAAGGATATATAATATACACTGCACTCCACTTAAATGTACTACTGATGGAGATCAGGGGTCAAGTCGCGGGGGAATGCAGTTCTCCACAATTTTTGCAGAGAGAACGCAGTTCCCATCAGTCCCACACAAACTGGGTAATTCAAAGATTCGAAAAGTCAACACACATTCGTGACTTTTCGTTCTCTTCAATTCGGTTCGTTATGCCGATCCCATTTCGGTGACCCTGCGGTGTATTCAGCAAGCACCACAGGGTCCCCGAATTGCAGGGAAAGGCTGCCGCAAACCCGACGAAAACTAACCGCAAAACCCAGCGAATGCACACCGAAAACACGCAAAACCATCTGGATTAACCCGCGAAAAACGGCAGAAAAACCCAAGCAGGAGCCGATCACACGCATTGCAGCCGCCGGAAAAAGCCGACACCGCAGACGAGTGAAGTGAATAAATTTAGGAAAACAGTTTGCTTGAATGTTTGAAAAGTGAAACGCTGTTTGCAAAGAAACTGAGCGAAAATGTCTGAAATTTACATAGGAGGTCCAAGGAATGATAATAAAAAGGGCTGTTACAGAAAAAAGAAGTAAACTTTAAAAAAACAAAACGAAAAATGCTTAAAATATCCTACAAAATCTATAAATAGACTTTTTTTACTGCAGAATTTTAGAAT
The DNA here is from genome assembly GCA_009667805.1 of Leptobrachium leishanense. NCBI lineage: Eukaryota > Metazoa > Chordata > Amphibia > Anura > Megophryidae > Leptobrachium > Leptobrachium leishanense. The sequence continues at coordinate 123,365,442 of CM019071.1, forward strand.
GAACAGTTTATTAGATATTGAATTAAAACGGGAATATTTTTAACATTGAAGCCTATGGGATTCGCCTGAATAAATCTGCCACATGAAACCACAATGGCAGGGCATTTCTGGAACCTTTCACTGCTGGTTTGTGCTCTCTGAATAGCCGAAGCAGTGCTTTTTTATGGGGATTTCACTGCCCTTGAACAGGCACCGTATGTGCAGGCAATTCACCAGGATTTGGCGAATTGCCTGCTCTCTGGATAGCCGAATGGCCAAGAAAGGTAACCGAACGCTGATTTTCAGCGTTTGGTTACCTTTCTCAAGCAATTCGGATCTCTTTGAATAACCCTGAAAGACTTTTATTAAAGTGTTCGTTCAGCGGTTTTATTTCTAGCAATAAATATGACATACAGTTGTGTTCAAAATTATTAAACCCCCACTGAAATTGAGTGTTTTGGCCAGTTTGACATTGATTTTGATCATTCAGTCATCTTGCTTACAATTAAATCAAAGAGGCACGTGTAGGTCAGACAAATATAACATAACATTTATAATGAAATAACCACAAATGTCTTTTCTGTGCTCACATCATTATCAGTTTTATTCAACCCCCAAGTGACATTCAATCTTAGTACTTAGTACAACATCCTTTTACAGTTATAACAGCTTTTAAACGTGAAGCCTAGCTTGACACAAGTGTCTTGCAGCGATCTACGGGTATCTTCGCCCATTCGTCATGGGCAAAAGCCTCCAGTTCAGTCACATTCTTAGGCTTGCGCACTGCAACTGCTTTCTTTAAGTCCCACCAGAGGTTCTCAATCGGATTTAAGTCAGGTGACTGCGATGGCCACTCCAAAATGTTCCAGCCTTTAATCTGCAACCATGCTCTAGTGGACTTGGAGGTATGCTTGGGATCATTGTCCTGTTGAAAGGTCCAGCGTCTCCCAAGCCTCAGGTTTGTGACGACTGCATCACATTGTCATCCAATATCTCCTGGTACTGAAGAGAATTCATGGTACCTTGCACACGCTGAAGCTTCCCTGTACCTGCAGAAGCAAAACAGCCCCAAAGCATGATTGACCCCCTGCCATGCTTCACAGTAGGCAAGGTGTTCTTTTCTTCATAGGCCTTGTTCTTCCTCCTCCAAACATAGCGTTGATCCATGGGCCCAAACAGTTCTAATTTTGTTTCATCAGTCCACAGAACACTATCCCAAAACTTCTGTGGTTTGTCCACATGACTTTTGGCATACTGCAGTCTACTCTTCTTATTCTTTGGAGACAGCAAGGGGGTGCGCCTGGGAGTTCTGGCATGGAGGCCTTCATTACGCAGTGTGCGCCGTATTGTCTGAGCTGAAACTTCAGTACCCACATCTGACAAATCTTTTCTCAGTTCCTCAGCAGTCACACAGGGACTTTTCTCCACTCTACGCTTCAGGTAGCGCACAGCAGTCGAAGTCAGCATCTTCTTTCTGCCACGACCAGGTAGCGTTTCAACAGTGCCCTTTGCCTTGAATTTGCGAATGATGCTTCCTATGGTCTCTCTTGGTATGTTTAACATCTTTGCAATCTTCTTATAGCCATTGCCCTTTCTGTGAAGAGTAATCACCTCTTCTCTTGTCTTCCTGGACCATTCTCTTGACTTCACCATGTTTGTAACCACACCAGTAAATGTCTAGAAGGAGCTGAGTATCACAGTCATTTTAAAGCTGCCTAATTGGTGCTTATTATGCTTTATTGCTGCTCCGTGACATCCACAGGTGTTTTCAATACCTGATTGAAAACACTTGAATGAACCGCTGTTCTTCAGAGTGGTAGTCTTTAAGGGGTTGAATAATTGTGTCAATGAAGAATTCACAAAAGAAACATTTACTACTGTATTACAAAACCAATTGATGTCATTTTAGTTGCATATGGTTCTTTAAAAAGTCCTTGTAGGATTCCATTCTGAATACAATTACAAATGTACACTAAATTCCCTAAAACCCTTTACAGCATTGGGGGTTGAATAATTTTGAACACAACTGTATGTGATGTGCATCATTTGGACTTGGGGTGCAGGCCTGATGTGTGCAGAAGGTTTATGTATCTGTTATTTGTTGTCCTGTCAAGAATGTGCTTCTGTTTCTGAGTAGGTGGTTAATCTGTTGACATCTGTTATCCTGATTTACATTGTCCTGCCTTCTTAGAAATGTTAAGTAATGACTTGTATGTCCCTAATCTAATTATGTTTCACTTTCCAAAAGGTAAATGTTTGCGCAATTGTCTGTTTCAGTATAATTGGGTCCCCCAGCAGTTTCTAAGGGGGTTTTGTATATGCAAATGACCCATGTGTAACACACCTTCAGAAACTTACTACATTGTATAACTCATTCTGCTGCTTTGTGCTACAATGTAACTACATGACCCACCATTGTGAAATGTTAAAAGAACTAAACTGGCCATCGCTGGAGTCTAAACGCACCCTTCACCTTTCCAGCCTGGTGTTTAAGAGCATTTCTGGGAAGCTACCACCCTACCTGAATAGACTGCTTCCCCCAGCAGCTCCCTCATCCTATAACCTCCGGTCCAGGACTAGCACCTTACTTGAAATACCACAATACAAAAAGACAGTGGCTCGGTCCTCATTTTCCTACAGAGCACCACAATTATGGAATAACCTCCCAGACACCATCAAATCTTCCTCGAGTCTTAAGTCACTCGAGCTCCTTACTAACATACTTCAATACAGAATGCACCTGTAAACATGTAACATAGTGACTATATTTCCTACATATTTATTTTCTGTTAATCTGTATATTTGTGTTGTTTTTTAATATCTTGCATTGTATTACTTTGTATTTCTGTAACTGTAACACTTCAATGTTCTTGAACCCAGGACATACTTGAAAACGAGAGAAATCTCAATGTATCCTTCCTGGTAAAATCCTTTATAAATAAATGTGTGTCCCTTTATTAAATCCGTTCCACTCTACCCTGAAAGACCTCAGATCTGCAGTCTAGTCTTATTTCTGGGGGATGCTAGCAGGCTGTGTCCCAGTCCTTCAGCTACGTCTGAGGACTGGAGGAAGGTCACGGGAGTCTGCCTGGGTAGAACACGGGGGGTTTTCGTAGGAAGCGGCATTGGCAGATGCGACCCTGTCAGGGTATGGAGATCTGTTACAACATATATATCCCACACTTAAGGAAAATCTATCAGAACGTTTAACCCCTTGGCTGCTAAGGACGCGCTCAGCGAGTCCAGCCAAGTAGTTACTCTGTGCTATGGACGCGCTGAGCGCGTCCTAGCACAAGAGGCAGTGATCGGCCAGGATTCCGGCCGATCGCTGCGGACTGACATCTTGGATGTGCCCCACGAGTGCGGGGAAGGTGCCTGAAGGGGAGGGGGGGAGGTCCTTTCGATCCCAGTCCCCTCCTGGAGCTGGCTGACATCTAGGATGTCGGCCAAGCTTCTGGGATCTCCCCCTGACGACTGGCGTCATTGCGCATAGCGCGATGACGTCAGTTCTGGAGTTAACCCCTAGGTGCCACCTATGGTGGAGATGGGGGTTCATCGGAACCCCCTATCTCCTGATCCGCGGCAGCTAGGGGTTAATGTTTGGTATCGTAGGAACAGCCAGAGCATGACCTTTCCAATGATATCAAACATAATCCTGTAAAATTTTTAAAAAAATAAAAAAAATTTTTTGTTAATGCAGGAATATTATTCCCATTTCAATTATGTGAACAATGATGCGGCACTGTTGCCGACACTAAAGGCCCAATTATAAAGCACCTATTGTTACTTTCATCCAAAGCCTGCATAAGTTTCACCACAATTTAGCCAAAAAAATCACTAAACTTGTTCTGCATGTCCTAAAATTCTCCTCTTTTAATACAAACTGCCGCCCCAAGCAGTTGTTTATGAATAGATTAAAGGAAAACCGTTTACCGTCATTTGAAACGTCATTTTTTTGTTTTTAAATGTTTCTATACATCCTACAAATCCCCCACTTCACGGGCAGGTTATGGGGACCTCCTAGGCACGATATTTGAAGGAATTTTTCGTTTTTATTTTTAACCCTTATTTCATGGAAAACTCACTGTTCCTTTAACCACTTCGCTGCGGTGGACGCGCTCAGCGCGTCCAACCGCATGTCACCTTCCATGCGGCGGACGCGCTGAGCGCGTCCACACTTTGGGGTCAGTGTTCGGCCGAGTTCCGGCCGATCGCTGGCCCCCCCGGTGCCGGCTGACATCCTCGATGTCAGCCCAGCATCCGGAACCGCCGCCGGTGAAATTAGGTGTCATCGCGGCGGCGCGATGACACCTAATTCAGGCGCCCCCCCCCGCATGTGCGGAGGAGGCGCCTGAAAGGGAGGGGGGGGAGGTCCTTCGGACCTCTCTCCCTCCCGATCGGCGGCGTTGCGGGGGTTAACCCAGGCACCATTTGGAAGGGCACAGCCTGCCCTTCCAAATGGTACCTGGCATTAACCCCTGGGGAGCCGGATCACGAATCGGCGCTGAAAAGCGCCGGTTCGTGATCCTTTCCCGGAGCTGGCCGACATCTTGGATGTCGGCCAAGCTTCCGGGAGCTCCCCCTGAGGACTGGCGTCATCGTGCATAGCACGATGACGCCAGTCCTGGAGTTAACCCCTAGCTGCCACCAATGGTGGAGATAGGGGGTTTCAATAAACCCCCTATCTCCAGATCCGTGGCAGCTAGGGGTTAAAGTTTGGTATCGTTGGATCGGCCAGAGCATGGCCGTTCCAACGATACCAAACACAAATGTGAAAAAAAATTGTAAAAAAAATTTAAAAAAAAAAAAAAAAATATTTAAAAAAAATTATAAAAAAAAAATAAACAAGTTTTTTTTCTTTCTTTTGGTTTGTTAATGCAGCAATATTGTTCCCATTTCAATTATAATGTGAACAATGATGCTGCACTAACGATTTTTGTATGCGGTGCGTTTGTTAAAAATCGTGTAATTTTCCCCAAAAAAAAATGTAACGAGACCCCATCTCTAATTTTTTTAACAAGCGCACCCCATACAAAATACAACCGCAATTGCTCGCATGTTAAAATGTGAAAAAAAAACACTTTACACATTGTAAATTATTGAAAAATCATATTTTATTGCATTTTTTGTTATAATATACAGACAGGTCATGACGTATACATATAATAATGACATATTATGAATCTGCCGAGTCTGACGGAAAGAACGATATATAATATGTCTGGGTCATATACTAAAATAAGCCTTCAAAACACGTTTAAACATGATGAGCAAAACCGGTAAAAATGACATCAGCACAGGGGCGGGAAAAGCCTCAGCAGCGAAAGGGTTAAAAATGATTTTTTTTTTACTTTTTGTCCTTGTTTCCTGTCCCCCAGGGCACTACCCGGACCCCCATACACCTTTTATGGCAAATATCTTGCATATATGCCCTCTTGGAGGGCACTCTAAAATTCAAACTTTCGAGTCCCATTGACTTCATTAAGTTCGGTTCGTGTTCGAACTTGAACTTTTGAAATTGTTCGAATGCGAACCGAACACGGGGGGGGGGGGGGGTGTTCGGCTCATCACTATTCAGTAGACAGATGTAACAACTTGTTTGGTTCTTTGCCTTCTCTTTCAGGCTTACCCAGGCTTTTCAAAAAGACATAAAGGAGCAGTCCATTCGACCTGCAAGAGGGGAATCTCTATTTCGGAATTCTTTTTATAGCCGAGTGAGATGAAAATTCCCGAGAACTGTGGCTTATTTATAATATCGATTTACTCAGAAACTTATCATTAACTTCTCAAAGAACTTCCTCAACTCTACATGTGCTGCACTCATGTTTGAGTTTTTTTTTTACTTAAACTGGATTTTTCATTTTTTCCCTTCACCCCCCCCTCGTACCATCTTAATGACTCCCCTTTCAGTTGTTGCAATCTGTTTTGTCTGTTACTGTGACTTTTGCACCTGCCTGAAACCATCTGTGTGATTATTCAATGTGTATGTGTACTTGCTTTTTGTTTTTACTTGACTGTTACATTGTTTTAAATAAATACGAAACAAATGCAGTGTGAAGTCCAGGTATTTAAATTGGATAAGGCTAGGGTCAGACGAACGCATTTTTATGTTGTCTGTGAAAAAGTGTGTTCGAACGAATGGACGCATTTTTTCACAGAATACGTGATAGCGGTCATACTATGCGCATTTTCGTCCGTGATTTTGTACGGATCATCAATAAAACCCTTTTTGCGTCTGGACGTTATGTTGGCTGGACATTAGCAGCGTCTGACGTCTCCTAATCACACAAACACACCGCTAGTGGACGCAGCGCACTCTGTACGTCAGTACCTGCGGTTTCACGTTCTCGAAAAAATGCGTTCATTTTCCACTTGCGTTGCGCGGCCGCACTTTTGTGCGACCGTACTTCGTATATTGGCTGTCATTGCCTGGCATCTGCTGCTAGTGCGGCCGTGATTAAGTGCGCCAGAACGCGCGTTCGCACTGCCTCAGTCTGACCCTAGCCTTATTCTAGTGGTTTTTAAAGCCAGCTTTAATAAATCCTGACCGGTGAAGCGTTTCAGCTTTTGAAATGATTTCTTTTGCTTACAAGTGCTTATTAATCTATGAACTCGTCAGCCTTCAGGATGCCGCTTCCTGTTCCTTATCTACATAGCTCCCAGTACAGGGGGTTCTGCTGTTCCGTGGAGGTTGCGGATCATTGATATCATATTACAGAGTTAACTGACAGTAAAACATGAGGCCAGCTGGAATGCACACAAAGTATTTTACCAGGAAGGATACATTGAGATTTCTCTCGTTTTCAAGTATGTTTCGGATTAACTTCTGGTAAATATCTCCATTATTCAACAAACTTTTCTGGATCTGTTGGGCCTGGAATTAAAATTCACCTGAATTTATAATTTTTTTCACGCCACATATATGATGACCTTGTCGTTTCTGTGCATGCTGCACTGTCACTGTCAATATGATGTATAGAGATGTACTTTTAGGGGTGAATCTGAAATCTGAACATATAAAGATATTATGGGAAAAATGACATGCATTATTTTGATGGGGCCTGTCACACTAAAACTTCCAGGAATATGTGTTTTTTACATGTGGAAAGTGGTTTAGAAGCCACTTCAATTTGCTTTAGCGGTGTTGGAAAAAAAGATACCTCTACCATCATACTGTGATGCATGCGGGTTGGTTGTTTGATCAGATGGGTTTGTGTGTGTTAATATCTCTGCAGGGATTAACGGAACCCGTCCAACCCACAATGGAATTACAATGACGTTCCCCATGGAAACATTTTTACAGTAGAATGACCCTTTAATGTTGTAATATTTGAGTGATTAGCTGGGATTCTGGCATTATGCGATTGAGCGCATTGATTTAAACCTCCCTGGCGGTCCGATTTTTGCCATATTGTATGTCAAAATCGGTACGTTAATTAAAACCACCGGCGGTTTTCATCAGTGTGACTCAGGGTTAAGGCTGGGGTCAGACGAGCGTGATTTCTACGGACTGTACGTCCGTGCAGTAGGGACATCGTCAGTACGGATGACGCAGTAGTGGTCACACAGTCCGTTTTTTCACTGAAGTTATTTTTTGATGGATGTAGGAGGGAAAAATAAATTACAATGAAAAAACATTCTGTCCGTCAAAAATGCTGGACGTATAAATGCAGTCCGTCTGACCTCGCTCCATCACTCACACATAAAGCTATGCAGACGTTGTGGACGTGGCGCACTCCGTACGTCCGTTCTAGCAGTATTACGTTCTTGCCTAACCTGCGTCCGTTTGCAGCGTCCGTCATGCGTCCGCAGTTCAGTGCGGACGTACTTCATGTGTCAGGCTCCAATGGACTTTCTTTCATGCTATCACGGACGTACTTTTAGACGCAATCACGGACGTGAACACTACGCTCGTCTGACCCCAGCCTAAATTTCAATGCTGAAAGCGGTAACCCCGAGCCACACTCGGGCTGGATACATACCTGTCCCTGTGCTCCCTCTCTGTCCCCCACAGTCACCTCCGGCCGATTGCGGCGTCCTGCTTCCCTTCTTGCAAGAAGGGAAGCAGGACGCCGCGATCTGACTGAGGAGAATGTGATTGTGGGAGTTCAGCGAAGGAGCGCAGGTACAGGTATGTATCCAGCCTGAATGTGGTTCGGTTACCGCTTTCAGCATTGAAATTTAACCCCGAGCCACACTTGGAAAAACCACCAGTGAGATTAACTACATGAACTTCGACTGTCCAGAGAAGGAAACTCCAACAATGGCATGCCATACTGCAAAATGAAATAAGTGCTACTTAGGGCTAGATGTTAATATTCTGTTTAACTAAATAAGTAAGCTAGATAGAGAGAAGTGAAATCATTACAAAATGAGACGTATATATTTAAGGTGTTTTGCCTCATTTAATACACCTCTATATGGGCACCATTAGTTGCACGAAGCACATCAAGACGGTACTCTATTTCTTGCCATGTTCGCTGCAGCATACCCTCATCAATGGCATCAATGATAGCACTAACTGCGCTCAGCGAGGTGGCCAGACAGCATCAGTGGAAGGAATGTCCGTTCTCAGACGTTCCTTCCACTTTTGTAAGGCTGTGTCAGACGAACGCAGTGATCACATCCGTGTCGCCGCACAGTTTAAGGTCCATCGTAGCTTAGAATCATGATCAATAGAGACCCCCCCACACGAAGTATGTGCGCCACCAAACTGCGCACGCACAACGCACGTGGCAAACAGACGCAAGTTAGGCAAGAACGGAAAACCGCTAACACTGACACGCAAAGTGCGTCGCGTAGCATTCTGCGTGAGCGATGTCAGATGCAGCGCATTCATGACATCCAGCACCTTGACGCACAAAATAGCTTTTTATATCCTTTTCAAATTATCATTTTTCATATTTTCCCAGAATTCCTTTTTTTTTTTTTCTACGTCTGTCAACAAAAAACGGACCATGTGGTGTCTAGTGTCTTCCGTCAGTACGTCTGTCGGTTATGCACGCACGCAGAGTGCGCTCAAACACTCATCTGACCCCAACTTAAAATGTATAAACTCTTCTCAGGGTCAGCATCCAAGTTCTCACATCTGCGAGCGCTCAGCAGAGAGGGAGCATTGCAAAGCATTGGTGCCAAAAAAAGGCTGCTAAAAAAATACAAAAGGATGTTGCACAGAAACTAACTCCGTACGGTTCACTGTATCACCGCATCACCAGGAGTATGTGCAAAGAAAAAAGTGGCTGCAAATAACTCAACAATGCAGTAGCACAGATACTGTGTTTAAAAAAAATATATAAAAATATTTCTCCACTTAATGTTTTGCCAATCAGGTCTATTCACGAAAGGTGAAACTCAGGAGAATGACTGGAGAAGTGAAATTTCTAGGTCAAAATAGCCAAACCAGAAAAATTCTCCCATTTTGACCTAGAACTTCTGAAAGTTCTCCAGAGTTTCACCTTTTTGTGAATGAACCCTTAAGTCTATTCTTTACTTATGGCTGTTTCACATGTTTGCAACACTGGGAATACACTTCAGCTGTTTTTTAATGTGGCGCTATCCATAAACCTCACATCCAAACCACAGTGAAAATGATACTGGACCCATGAAGAATCGGTGGAAACCAAGCTGCAATCTACACTAGAATACTACATGCTCCATTCCGACCCCACTGATACAGTAAGGAAGTCTGGAAAGTGTCAAGTGTATGTTAGCAGCGCCTACTCTTCCGTATAGGAGTTAAGAGCTCAGCGTCAGAACGCAGAACTATTTCCTGATAACTCGCTATTGTTTGAGCAGGTGTTCAGGAAAGCCCTGCTTTTAAATGAATCTGCAAAATCAAGTGACAAATATATATGAAAGATCCTGGCCCCGTGGTGCAGAGGGCAGCCTCCTATGAGCTTTTGTCTTAGTAAACAAAGGTGAGTGTCTGCCACAACACTACCCTGCTTTCACAAACTCATGCAGGATTATTCAAAGAGAATCGAAAAGTCACCGCACATGCGGTGACTTTTCGTTCTCAATTCGGTGCGATTCGGCGATCCCATTTCGGCGACCCTGCGGTGTATTCAGCAAGCACCACAGGACCGTCGTAGTGCAGGGAAAAGTCGCCGCAAACCCGCCGAACACTCACGGCAAAACCCGGCGAACGCACACCGAAACCCGCAAAAACATCTGGATTAACCCCGCCGAACACGCCGGAGAAACCAGAGCAGCCGCCGATAACCGCGCAGAGCAGCCGCTGGAAAAAGTCGACACCGCAGACAAATTGAGTGGAGAAAAAAAAAAACGTACGCGTGAATGTTTGAAAAGTGAAACGCTGTTTGCAAAGAAACTACAGAAAGAAAATGTCTGAAATTTACATATGAGGTCCAATGAATGATAATAAAAAGGGCTGTTACAGAAAAAGCGATTTAAAACAAAAAACCGAACAAAAGGTTTCACAAAAATGCCTAAAAAATCTTTACATAAAGAGACTTTTTACTGCAGAATATTATAATCAACGGTTTATTAGATACTGGATTAAAACGGGAATATTTTTAACATTAAAGCTTATGGGATTCTCCTGAATAAACCTGTCGAAACCACCCAACAGCAGGGCAGTTCGGCAACTTTTCACTGCTGGCTTTTGTTCTCTGAATAGACGAAGCATTGCTTCTCGATGGGGATTTCACTGCCCTCGAACAGGCACCGTATGTGCAGGTAATTCGCAAACATTTGGCGAACTGCCTGCTCTCTGGATAGCCGAATGGCCAGGAAAGGTAACCGAACGCTGAATTTGAGTGTCCGGTTACCTTTCGGCAGCCATTCGGATCTCTTTGAATAACCCTGTTGGACTCCTGGTGCAGATACTGGCAGTTCTCTAGAATTGTGGGGTCTATTCACAATCCAGTAAAAAAAGTGTCTAAATATTAAAAGGGTCGTCTTTTCGAGCTTTGAGATGTTTAACTTGATGCTTTAATATCTAGAAATATTTAGAGAGTAACCAGAAATGAAAAAACTGGACTGGATATGGGAAACCATTTGCAGGTAGTTGTGGTTTGTTCTGTTGTACAGTTTGTTTTTGTCACACTTGTTTAGTGAGCACCACCACACCCCCTGCGTGCTATTTCCGAAAAGTCTCAGATTGCTTTCCCAAAACAGACTCTGGCTATTTGTGATGTCAAAAGGAAAGGCCATAACTCTTTCCTTAGCACAGACACACACCTCCCCGCAGGCCAGCCCTCCTCCAGTAAGCCAAGCCTTTCATGATGCAATACAGTACGTTTGTTCTGTTCTTATGAGTTGCATGATGCAACTTCCCTAAGCCGTGTCATCACATGCGTCCGTGCTGCTGACATTTATGATGTGTCCTGGAGCGCTGGCCCCCAGCCCCTCACTGCTACTGCTGGAACGTCAACCTTTTTCTAAAGAATAAAAAAAAAAACTTATTTTACTCTTAGATTGTAAACTCTAAGGCTGGGGTCAGACGAGCGTGATTTCTACGGGCTGTACGTCCGTGCAGTACGGACATCGTCAGTACGGATGACGCAGTAGTGGTCACACAGTCCGTTTTTTCACTGAAGTTATTTTTGACGGATGTAGGAGGGGAAAATAAATTACAATGAAAAAACATTCTGTCCGTCAAAAATGCTGGACGTATAAATGCAGTCCGTCTGACCATGCTCCATCACTCACACACAAAGCTATGCAGACGTTGTGGACGCAGCGCACTCCGCACGTCCGTTCTAGCAGTATTACGTTCTTGCCTAACCTGCGTCCGTTTGCCGCGGCCGTTGTGCGTCCGCAGTTCAGTGCGGACGTACTTCATGTGTCAGGCTCCAATGGACTTTCTTTCATGCTATCACGGACGTACTTTTAGGCGCAATCACGGACGTGAACACTACGCTCGTCTGACACCAGCCTAAAACCGGGTCGTCTCTCCCAATGTTCTGTGCGTTTAACTTCTATATTTGTTATTCTGTCTCATCCATTGTACAGCGCTACGGAACTTGATACCGCTTTATAAATACTTGTAACTGTAACTACTGACAGGGTTATTCAAACAGAATCGAAAAGCCACAGCACGTTCGGTGACTTTTCGTTCTCTTCAATTCGTTGCGATTCGGCGATCCCATTTCGGCGACCCTGCGGTGTATTCAGCATCAGCAAGCACCACAGGGCCGTCGTAGTGCAGGGAAAAACCGCCGCAAACCCGCCGAACACTCACCGCAAAACCCGGCGAATGCACACCGAAAACCCGCAAAAACACCTGGATTAACCCCGCTGAACACGCCAAAAAAAAAAAAAACCCGAGCAGGAGCCGATCAGAGCGCAGAGCAGCCGCCGGAAAAACCCGACACCGCAGACGAATGGAGTGAAAAAAACAAAAAACAGTACGCTTGAATGTTTGAAAAGTGAAACGCTGTTTGCAAAGAAACTACAGAATGAAAATGTCTAAAATTTACATGTAAGATCCAATGAATGATAATAAAAAGGGCTGTTACAGAAAAAAATAAACGATTTAAAAAAAAAATTTGGCAAAAAAATCCCGAAAAATGCCTAAAAGATCCTAAATAATCTAAAAATAAAGAGACTTTTTGCAGCAGAATAAAATAATCAACGGTTTATTAGATATTGGATTAAAACGGGAATATTTTTAACATTGAAGCCTATGTGATTCTCCTGAATAAACCTGTTGAATGAAACCACCGAATGGCAGGGCATTTCGGCAACTTTTCCCTGCTGTTTTGTGTTCTCTGAATAGACGAAGCATTACTTCTCTATGGGGATTTCACTGCCCTCGAACAGGCATCGTATGTGCAGGCAACTTGCCAATATTTGGCGAACTGCCTGCTCTCTGGATAGCCGAATGGCCAGGAAAGGTAACCGAACGCTGAATTTCAGCGTTCGGTTACCTTTCGTCAGCAATTCGGATCACTTTGAATAACCCTGTAAGAGAAACATCTGAACACACATTTTTCCTCCTGGAGATGTTTTTCTCAATTCAAAAGGTGTCACAATGTCCAGGTGAGAGATCCAGTGACACTATGTTGCTTTCACGATAAAGTTTTGATACACTGGATTATACAACGTACAGTATTTACAAATGGGCATGCAGAAACACTGCATCATTTATTGGTGATATTGTGTGGAGTTGGGGGGGGATTAAAAAGGTACAAATCAATATTTATTTATTTATAAAGGATTTTACCAGGAAGGATACATTGAGATTTCTCTCGTTTTCAAGTATGTCCTGGGTTCAAGAAACATTTAATTTTTACAGTCGTTACAGAAATACAAACAATAGCCCTTCTGCATCCAAACCAAACCATATCTAGGGGTCAATTAAAAAAAAAAAAAAACAAGTGTGGGAAATCCTCAAGATTTCTGTTTCCCAATTAACACTTGTCAGCTTGCGCTAAACCCACCACACACACACAAATATAAATATATTTGGTTGCAATGACTGTTTTTTAGGGAAAAATATACAATAAACGTAGCGTTTAACCAGAATGGTGCTGGGAGGTTGTAGCACATATACCCCAATACGCTGGTGGCCCAGAGGCAATGGCTCCCGTACGAAGGACTGTAAATCATGTTACCCTACTGCCTATGTTCTGTCCTGCATCCTAACATATATGTAACTGGCGTTTAGTACCTGGGCTATGGACTTTAAAGTGTAAGCTCTCTTGGCAAAGTCAAATAAAACCTTTTTTGAAATCACGAAGAGGGCGGGAGCCCTGAACTGGATTTAAGGTAAGTATTAAAATGATCTAAAGTAGGGGTCCCCAACCTCCGGACCAGTACCGGTCCATGCTATGTTTAGTGCCGGGCCGCAGTGTGATGCAGGCGAGCGATCTGCAACTACAGATGATGCTTTGCTTGCCTGTCGAGCCGCCTCCCACCTCCTGCGGCCGGCGAGCAAGCGAAACTTCACCCATAGTTGCAGCCGCTCCGCATCGCTCGCATTACCTCCACATGTTAGCTCCGCCTCCTGTCATGTCAGTCCTCCAATGGCAGGAGAGACTAGGGCGGAGTTTAACATGATAATACGTCATCACATTAAGCCCCGCCTTTGCCGTTCTGTTTAGGAGTGAAGAGGAGAGCCTGCCATTCAGCAGCATTCTGTCCGATCCAGCACTCTGTCAGATCCAACAGCACTTAAGGCTAGCGTCAGACGAACGCAGTCATCACATCCGTGTCGCCGCACAGTTTAACGTCCGTCGTAGCACTGATTTGTGATCAATAGAGACCAACACACGAAGTACCTGCGCACCGATGTGCGCACGCACCACACAGGTGGCCACGGACGCCATTTAGGCCTCGACATAAAAGCGCTATAACAGACGCCCAGAGTGTGCCGCGTCCACGTAGCGGCCTGTGTGCGTGATGATGCGACGTTAGACGCAGCGTATTTGCGAGGTCCATCACGTTGACGCTCAGAAGTTTTTTTGGTCTGGCTGACTGTACCTGTCATTTAAATTTAATTCATTTTGATTCCCATATTTCTACATCCGTCTAAAAAAACAGACCGTGTGGTGTCTACAGCATCTTCCGTCAGTACGTACTTCTGTTATGCACGCACGCAGAGTGCGCTCAGACTGCGTTCGTCTGATATTAGCCTTAACAGCACTCTGTCAGATCCAGCAGCACTCTGTCACTCACTCAGCATTGTGGGGAGTTGCATAATTATTTCATTATATTTTACAATGTAACAACCGTAATAATAGTAATAAATGCACCATAAATGTAATGCGCTTGAATCTTCCTGAAAATACCCCCCCCCCGGGCCGTGGAAAACTTGTCTTCCACAAAACCGTCTGTGGTGCTAAAAAGGTTTGGGACCGCTGATCTAAAGGGTTAAAATGGGAGGGGGTGAAGAGGGCATCAGGAAGGGTTCAAATTAACCCCCTCTAACTCCCTCCCATTCTAACCCTACTTCATCACTGAGTATACATTGACCTTGGATGGTTGCAAGTAACTTTTAAGGCTGGGTGCACACTTGTGATGCTGCGACGGGGCCGGTCACATGCTTGTGCGCGCGTAGCATGCGTCCGCCTAGAGATCCTCCCCGTCAATGCACTAGGATGCGCGTCGACGGGCCTGCAAAGTGCGATCCTCCATAGGAGGATCGCACTTTGCAGCGCTTGGGGGGGGGTGGCAGGCGGGCGTCGAGTGGAGGGAACGTCCACTCTCACGGACGTTCCTTCCACTCTTCGTGTGCTGGTGTGCACCCGGCCTTATTCTTTATCCTTTTGTGTATATAGTGTGCAGAAAGCGCTTGCAGCTGTCCCAGCATTGCAGGAGTCGGAGTACAGGATGAAATCCATGCGGTGCTGTTTAGTTTGACACCTCCAGTGGGCTGATCTGTCAATGACAAACCACTCCCTCTCGTACCATTATTCATCTGTATCTTATTGAAAAATTCCCCCGGTTTAAACCAGTTCTTACAGTGCTCCACCTAATTATAAAAAAAATTCTCAAACGTTCCGGGAATCTGCTATGAATCAAACATACATTTCTTCCGTGGAACTGGAGGCACCTCGGTTGCAAAGCAGCAGATTTTATGAATTCTTTACACTTCGGTTTCCCTCCAGATACCCGCAATCACACATACTATTGCATCAGAAGACCCCCCCCCCCATACCGCAAATGGACCCTGCAGGGGAACTCCATACAGGAAGGCTGAATAGAGGAGGGCCGGGGAGGTATTAAGTGACTAGACACAAATCAAAATAAACTTTATTGGCAGAACCAAATACATTTTAGCATTGCCAAAGCATATGGGGAGGTTATATGGGGTGGAGGGGGGTATTGGGACATATATGGGGGAAAGGGCAAGTCCATGGACATTATCAGGGGTAGGGGATAATGTGAAGGGGGATGGGGGCGAGTCCGTGTTGGGGATTTATAAGTCCAGGATCTCTCATGTTCCTCTCAGTCTGTGACATTCTGTGACGTATTGGGCAGATATTTTCACCGCCGGCTCCTCTTCTCCCAGTATGATGTGGAGTTTCCTTGTCTCTTCTATAGAGGTGAAGTCCGGGATGAGAGCGGAGAGTCTCTGGAAGTGAGTTTCCCTCAGTGCTGCTGAGTACTTGGGGCACTGTAGGAGGAAGTGGACCTCATCTTCCAGGGCCCCCTGGTCACAATGCTGGCACAGTCTATTCTCCCTGGGCTTGTAGGTCTGTCTATGCCGCCCTGATTCGATCTCCAGGCTGTGGGCACTCAGTCTGTAGCGGCTCAGGATCTGTCTGTCCTTGGGGTCTTGTAGTACCTCCAGGTATGGGGCCAGTTTGTATTCCCTCTGTAAGGATTGGTAAATGGTGAGTTTCTGGGAGTTTGCTATATCATGTCTCCATTCTCTGATATAGTTATCCCTGGAATCGTTAATTAGGGCCTTTATTTGATATTTTGTCAGGTTACATTCATGGGGGCTTTGGATGATCAGGGTGGATATGAGTTGTTGCAGCCCACATGGTTTGGGGTGGTCCTTGTTGGCCAGTAGGGCTTTATGGTGGTATGAGTTGAAGCTGCTGATGTTTAGGTGGTCCCAGTATGATAGCGCCCTCTTCTGTACTGCAAGAAGTAAGGGGAGTCTGCCCAGCTCGGCCCAGCAAGCATTGTTAGAGGTACTCCGATGGACTTGGAGGAGGTGCTTGCAGAATTCCAGATGGAATATTTCTGTTGGGCTGGTGTCCCATTTGTCAGGGTAGGTGATGGGGCCCCATACTTCACTGCCATAAAGGAGGATTGGAGCGATGACGCCATCAAAGATTTTAAGCCAGACTCTTACAGGCGGTTTAAGTTTGTAGAGTTTTCTTCTGATGGCATAGAAGGTTCTACACGCCTTGTCTCTTAGGGCCTCTATGGCTGGTATGAAACTTCCCGATCGGTTTGTTTCTAGGCCGAGGTATGTGTAGCTGTTGGCTTCAAGAGTGCAGTCATTAAGTGTGAAAGAGGAACACATTCAGTGTATTTGAAATGTAAACATAAACATAGACCCAGACTTTTTAATTAGACTCTGCCCTCCTAGGCACTCCGAATCCTGCTGTCCCCACCACAACGGCGTGAAATATTGCAGTAAGACAAATAGTCACGATCTATTATACACAAGACCATTTCTATCAATGAAAATGTCATTTAGAACAATAACAAAGGTTCTTATTTACAGCGAACAACTTCTAACAACGTTCTTTATAGGTTAGAGGCTCATTACTGGAAAGCGTCATCACTTTGCAGCTCTGTCATACACCCACTGAATATACTGGGTCTCTTAAAGGACAAGAGGAAAAAATTAGAGAATGAGAGGTTTGGGATAAAGATAAGGACTGCCCATCTCAAATATGGACATATGGGAGCTGTGTGAGGGATGGGAGTTGAGGCGGGCTGAATGTGTAATGGTATGAAAGGGGACATTTCAAAAGGGGGCTTCGATATAGAATGGGGATGATTGAGTCTCAGGCCATCTTCGGATTTGTCTTGGTGTTACTACTTTGTGTATGTCTCTCTGTTTTATTTACAAATACATATACAGATTGAACATCCGTAATCCAGAATCTCAGGATTCCGAGCATTCTGGATTCTTCTGGAGCTCAAAATCTGGGGAATCTCATGTTTTAGAGGAAGGAGATTGCAGCGGGAGAGACGGAATCTCGTTCCTGCTGCAGCTCCCATAAGCTGAGAGCGTTCTGTAGTGCTTCTTTGTGGACATGCTGCCCGGAGTCAGAGAGACTCTAGGTAGCATGTCACATCATGCTGTCGCTGCCCAGAGGCTCCCAGCATGTGCCGTGGTCTGCTGCAGTGCTCGGGAGCAGAGTTCCTGAGCAGCATCGACCTTATGGAGTCACTAAAATCTGGACGGCTCCGAGACGGTTTTTGGAATCTTCTATTCTAGTAATCAATTGAGGCTCAAGGTGAGAACAGCTGTTCTCAATCTGAATCTTTATTAGCTGCTCCTATACAAAGTATACTATATATATATATATATATATATATACATATACACACACACACCGTAAGGAGCCACAACTACTGGTTGGAATGTTGGAATGGTGGCTCAAACTGAGATTATTTCAGATGTTTTGAGACTACATCTCCCATTATGCATAGCCACTTAATACGTTGGACGAACATCATGGGCGATATATTTCCAGAACATGTGGAGGGCCAAGTTTGCTGACCCCCTGGCTTAAAGGATCATATGGAATCAGGCCCCATACGTTTAGAACTTTAATTAAAAACCAAGTGCCAGGAATCAGTAGTCCTGTGTTCTTTGAGTGCATACACTCAAATATGGAGTTTCTGGGTGAAGAAATAGGGGGTAAAAATGACAGGTTTTGGTCCTGGAGGAACGGATTCCCCCCAGAATGAGATCAGGTGGGAGGTCAAAATGCAAGATCATCTGTTTTAGTGAGTGTCTTGTTTGCTTGGATTCAGTTGTGCAGAAACATTGTCCCACCCTGTTTTTTTTCTTCTAACCAGACAATCCCTGAATATTTCGGGAAGTGAAGTTATCAGTGAATTCTATGCGGATGACTTTTCCAAGAATTACTCTCTGACAATCTCACGCACTCAAAGTCAAATAACCAGAAGGTCCAAAGCCGGAAAACCACCGAGTAGCAGCAGATGTAAAAGAGTGGATAAGACCCGGCCAGGGGTCCAATTCTAACCGAGCCTTTACATGGTCACTCTAGAAACCCTGATCACTTTTGCTTTTTAAAGTGTTTGAGCTGTGTGGAGTGCCCCATCCCCCCAATCCCTTTGGTGTCGTTTTGGAGATATTCTTGTGTGAAGTGGAAGTTTCCTCCACAGACATGCATTTGAAAATCTCTGCTGTCATTCACCAAATCCGTCACTGATGTCACGCTCTGCGTGTTGACACCCTGTCCCTGAATGCTAGAGATAGCGAATGTACGGAGAGACAGAAGCCGATGGATTGGTTCTGCATGTGCGCATGCGCTGCACCAATCCATCGTACTGTGCAGTCACTACAGAACCTGCGTTCAAAAATTCCAAGCGATGCACAATTTGATCAGCGTATGCAATGCAAGTTGTGTACATATGCAAATTATGTTACACGCTACAGGGACTTCAGCATTTAAGATGCCCTGAGCTGAAGAGGAGGAGCAGCAGCCGGGCACCGAAGGAGAAAAGGTGAGTATTTACAGCTAATGTAAAAAAAAAAGAAAAATAATTCGACAGAGGCTCAGCAGCATCTCCCCAATTAATTAAGAGCAAAAAAAAGGGGGTGACAATTTTTTAATACAGTGTCCTTTTAACCTCCCTGGCGGTCCGATTCTGACATATTTTATATGTCAGAATCGGTCCTATTTTTTTCTGGCCCCCTAGCGGGATGAGTGTGGCTCGGGGGCTAACTTTCAATACTGAAAGCGGAATCCCCGAAGCACACTCGGGCCGATACTTACATGTCCTGCGCTCCCTCGCAGTCCCCGCAGTCACACTGCAGCCGATCGCGATGTCACACTTCCTGGTTTCACTCCTCGTGAGAAGAGAACCAGGCAGTGTGACATTGTGAGCGGCTGAAGGAGACTGCGGGGATCAGCGAGGGAGCGCAGGACATGTAAGTATACAGCCCGAGTGTGGCTCGGGGATACCGCTTTCGGTACGAAAAGTTAACCCCGAGCCACACTCGGGATTACCGTCAGGGAGGTTAAGCTATTGTCACGGACGTCCGGGGCAGATGCCATGGAGTGCCCTTGGTACTGAGTGCGGTTAAGCCCTTTAGGCGGGTATGTGCTTTGCTGCATGATGTAGAACCCTGCACACAGTATAACAGAACCAGAGATGACAGGACAGGATACAGAGACATGAGGAGACCCTGCTCTGGGTAAGGTCTTTGAATAGCCTTCCAACTCTATACAGATTACAGGGTTGGGGGTAAACACTAGAACAGCAACCAGGGTTTGCAAGAAATACCACAAAGAGATAACCAGTAGCAATACAGGCCCTAAGCTAGAAAAGAGGTCCTTATAATTGGCCTCTATATATTCTAATATGCTGCTGGACAACAATACATAAAGACCAGAATATGACATACAGAAATAGAAACATAGAAACATAGAAAAATGTCGGCAGATAAGAACCTTTCGGCCCATCTAGTCTGCCCAATTACATGGATACTTTACCTGGATTTATCTTTTGTTTAGGATAGCCTTATGCCTATCCCATGCTTGCTTAAATTCAATTACTGTTTTGGCCTCTACCACTTCTACTGGAAGGCTGTTCCATGTATCCACCACCCTCTCAGTAAAATAATGCTTCCTGATGTTACTTTTAAACCTTTGCCCCTCTAATCTAAGACTATGTCCTCTTGTTTTGCTATTTTGTTTCCTTTTAAATATACTCCCTTCCTCTACCTTGTGGATTCCCTTTACGTATTTAAATGTTTCTATCATATCTCCTCTGTCTCGTCTTTTTTCCAAGCTGTACATGTTAAGATCATTAAGCCTTTCCTGGTAACTTTTCTCCTTCAAGCCGTACACCATTTTAGTAGCCCTTCTCTGAACTCTCTCTAAGATGTCTATATCCTTCTGGAGATACGGTCTCCAGTACTGCACACAGTACTCCAAGTGAGGTCTCACCAGTGCTCTGTACAGTGGCATGAGCACTTCCCTTTTCCTACTGCTAATACCTCTCCCTACACAACCAAGCATTCTGCTAGCATTTCCTGCTGCTCTATTACATTGACTACTTACCCTTAGATCCTCTGAAATAATAACCCCTAAATCCCAACCCTCAGATGTTGAGGTTAGGACTGTATCAAATATTCTATATTCAGCCCTTGGGTTTTTACGTCCCAGGTGCATTATCTTGCACTTATCCACATTAAAACTCAATTGCCACAAATACACAAGAATCGTCAGAGAATAGCCAGGTCTAGAAGCCAGAGTAGATAGTCATATAAGCCAAGGTCAGCAACAAGAGTGGTTCTCAGACAAGCCGGGTCAGTAACAGGATATCAGAATATGCGGTACAGGGAACAGACAGAGAATAACCAGAAAACACGCCAATAGTCAAACACCAGAATAACACAACCAATATCACAAATGCAGCACTCAGTAAGGAAGACCTATCCTGAAGCAAGGATCTGATCCACTGCTGGCCATATATATAAGGCAGGGCCGGTCATGTGACCACAGACTATCAGCCACAGGGGAGATGGTCTGCAACAGCTAGCCCAAATAACCCACAAGAGCTGCTGAGGGTCACTCACACCACCAGGGGGCCTGGCTTCAATGTGGAAACGTGACAGCTATCACTATCGAGCTGCAAGCTTTGCTTACTGTATATTAATATCTCCTATACTTTGTATAGGAGTTGTTAATTTGTGGTTCGCTAGAGGAGAACGGGTTGTTCCTTGGTAGCTCATTGTCCTCAAAACAAGCCAGTATTCAGAAATGATATGAAAAAAAGAACAACCTTCCGGGAGACCAAAAAGAGCTCCCTGTCGGTGCCGGATGACCACATACATCCAATTATAATTTCAAAACATTCTTTATTGAATCTTAACAACAATTGAAATGTGTTTAAAAACACAATTGTGAACACCTTGTGCATGTACTTCGTTCATTCCTCAGAATTGCCCCGAATTGGGTATATTGGTACTGGCTGTAATATTAATTGCAGGGTATTTTCATGGGTTTGGTATAGCAAGTCGCACTTAATACAGCTCCCTAACCATATTCCCAAGGAAAAAAAATAAATAAAAAAATATTTATTTGCCCCACAATGGTTTGTCACACGTGGTAATAAAGCGAGTCAAATAACCAAAGACAAGGAGCTAGATGGCAGTTATTAGTAATATCCTGTGTGACCATATGTTGCAGGTCTACTGAGTATCACCTGGTCTCCTTATCATGGGACCATATATTCAAGATGCACAGTATCTGGAAACATGAAACCAATTGAACCTGGGCCTCAAAGTGTCATTGCCCGATTCCAGTAATAATTGGTCACCAAAAACTCAGTGGAGGCTGCTAGTAATACTGTTTGTATCCATATATTGCAATACTGCAAGTATCACCTGGTCTCCTTGTAGTGGGACCACATATACAAAATACACTGCATCAAAAACCACAGACCACCATTCCGGTCTTAATACAATTTAAAACATAGGACTCAAAAAATGTCATTGCAAAATTCCAGTACACATCAAGTACAACCCTAAGGGGCAGGGTCGGCGCGTCTGTAAGGCAAACAAGCTGTTTGTCTAGGGCAGTGGTCAGCAACCCGCGGCTCCGGAGCCGCGTGCGGCTCTTTCATCGCCATGCTGCGGCTCCCGGGATGGTGCTCATGCTAGGGCGCAGACAACCCCGACCTGGAGCTTCCCCACACTCCGCCGGCCACTGTCACTGGGATCTATCACCATCACCACGATGTGCGCTTGCTCTTGGCACAGCGTAATGGAAGATGTTGGCTCGTGGTGGTTGTCCAATAGTATGCTAATACTAATAATACATGGGGGGCTGAGGGTTATAAATTTATACATGGGGGCCTGGGGGTTATTAATTTATACATAGGGAGAC
This sequence comes from Leptobrachium leishanense, assembly GCA_009667805.1. NCBI lineage: Eukaryota > Metazoa > Chordata > Amphibia > Anura > Megophryidae > Leptobrachium > Leptobrachium leishanense. The sequence goes on from CM019071.1 coordinate 123,387,947, forward strand.
ACTTGAGGAGTATTATACATGGTGGGCTGGGGGTTATTCATTTATACATGGGTACTGGGGGTTATTATATATGGGGAACCTGGGTGAGTATTATATATGGGGGTCCTGGGTGAGTATTATATATATGTGGGAACCTGGGGATTATTATATATGTGGGGCCTGGTGGGGTTAATATTTATGGGGAGAAGAAATTTAATAATTATAAATAAATGGCATCATTCATGGCATGGCTGCATTAAGCTCTCGAGTAGAGTCCTCCCTCCTACTGTTCTGTGTGTTTTGTGTATGGATATACAGGTGCATCTCAATAAATTAAAACGTCATGGAAAAGTTAATTTATTTCATTAATTCAACTCAAATTGTGAAGTTTGTGTATTATGTAAATTCAATGCACACATACTGAAGTAGTTTAAAGTCTTTGGTTCTTTTAGTTGTGATGATTTGGCTCATATTTAACAAAAACCCACCTCAAAAAATTAGAATACTTCATAAGACAATAAAAAAAGCATTTTTAGTGAATTGTTGGCCTTCTGGAAAGTGTGTTAATTTACTGTAAATGTACTCAATACTTGGTAGGGGCTCCTTTTGCTTTAATTACTGCCTCAATTTGGCGTGGCATGGAGGTGATCAGTCTGTGGCATTGCTGAGGTGCTATGGAAGCCCAACTTTCTTTGACAGTGGCCTTCAGCTCATCTGCGTTTTTTTGGTCTCTTGTTTCTCATTTCCCCCTTGACAATATCCCATAGATTCTCTATGGGGTTCAGGTCCGGTGAGTTTGCTGGCCAGTCAAGCAAACCAACACCATGATCATTTAACCAACTTTTGGTGCTTTTGGCAGTGTGGGCAGGTGCCAAATCCTGTTGGAAAATGAAATCTTCATCTTTAAAAAGCAGGTCAGCAGAAGAAAGCATGAAGTGCTCTAAAATCTCTCGTTAAACGGGTGAAGTGACTTTGGTTTTCAAAAAAACACAGTGGACCAACACCAGCAGATGACATTGCACCCCAAATCATCACAGACTGTGGAAACTTAACACTGGACATCAAGCAACTTGGGCTATGAGCTTCTCCATCCTTTCTCCAGACTCTAGGACCTTGGTTTCCAAATGAAATACAAAACTTGCTCTCATCTGAAAAGAGGACTTTGGACCACTGAGCAACAGTCCAGTTCTTCTTCTCCTTAGCCCAGGTAAGACGGCTCCAATGTTGTCTGTGGTTCAGGAGTGGCATAACAAGAGGAATATGACAATTGTAGCCAAATTCTTTGACAAGTCTGTGTGTTGTGGCTCATGATGCCTTTACCCCAGCCCCAGTCCATTCCTTGAGAAGTTCACCCAAATTCATGAATTGATTTTGCTTGGCAAGTCTTTGAAGGCTGCGGTTCTCTCGGTTGGTTGTGCATCTTTTTCTTCCACTCAACTTTCTGTTAACATGCTTGGATACAGCACTCTGAACAGCCAGCTTCTTTGGCAATGAATGTTTGTGGCTTACCCTCCTTGTGAAGGGCGTCAATGATTGTCTTCTGGACAACTGTCAGATCAGCAGTCTTCCCCACGATTGTGTAGCCCAGTGAACCAAACTGAGAGACCATTTTGAAGGCTCAGGAAACCTTTGCAGGTGTTTTGAGTTGATTAGCTGATTGACATGTCAACATATTCTAATTTGTTGAGATAGTGAATAGGTGGGTTTTTGTTAAATGTGAGCAAAATCATCACAATTAAAAAGACCCAAAGACTTAAACTACTTCAGTCTGTGTGCATTGAATTTATTTAATACACAAGTTTCACAATTTGAGTTGGATTAATAAAATAAATGAACTTTTCCGCGACATTCAAATTTATTGAGATGCACCTGTATGTTTGGTCTCTCCCATTGTACAGCGCTACAGAATTTGTTGGCGCTTTATAAATACTTGTAACTGTAATTAATTGAAATATATATTTTTTTATACTAATGACATGGAGATTGATTTTTTAAAAAAAAATTATTAAAAGTTTTAGTTTAGAGTACCCCTCCCCACCCATAGCATAAAGGTAAAAAACGATATATGCAGTGTTATCTTCATTTTAGATGTCAAAAGGGGTTTGCGGCTCCCAGTGTTTTCTTTTTTGCGGGAAATGGGTCCAAATGGCTCTTTGAGTGTTTAAGGTTGCAGACCCCTGGTCTAGGGCGTCATAATGAGCTGGGCACCTGCGGCCTGCACTTACACGGAGGAGGAACTGTGCCTATCTGGAGCCGATTCTCCCGCACAGCAGGACGCAAACATGTGCAGCCACATCACTTCACTCGGCGCGGCTAGCAGGAAGCTGGCTGTGGCCCCGCCCCCAGATGTCAGTGACTCACAGTGGGCCTGGAGCCATGTAGAAAGGCAGTGAGCCTGGGCCCAGCATCTTTCCACCTGTCCCAGTCAGACCCAGCGCCAGGAGAGAGGATGCCACCACTCACCATGTATGTGCTCCTGGGGCTCCTCCTTCAGGTTGCTGCAGCTGGGTGGGTCAGGTAGGTTTTGCAGGCTGGGAAAGTTTACACCGCAGGAGAGGGAGAAAAACTGCCCTGCAATGGTAAGCCCTGCCCATGCGAAGTTCACAATGCGTAGCATCACCCCCCCCCACATCTGTTTGGGTGCACCTGATCCCCACCACTTTTAAACCACCCCCCCTTACAATCTCAGTGGGAAAAGGGAAACCCTCCACTTAATACACACCTGCCTCCCCTCAGCTTACTCAGACCAGAAATGCAGCCTGTGTGTTTGCAGCCTGACAGTGTGTGTGTTTGCAGCCTGAGTGTGTGTGTGTGTTTGCAGCCTGAGAGTGTGTGTGTGTGTTTGCAGCCTGAGAGTGTGTGTGGTTGCAGCCTGAGAGTGTGTGTTTGTGTGTGTTTGCAGACTGAGAGTGTGTGTTTGTTTGCAGCCGCCTGAGAGTATGTGTGTGTTTGCAGCCTGAGAGTATGTGCGTGTGTGTGCAGCCTGAGAGTGTTTGTGTGTTTGTAGCCTGAGAGTGTGTGTGTGTATTTGCAGCCTGAGAGTGTGTGCGTGTGTTTGCAGCCTGAGAGTGTGTGTGTTTGTGTGTGTGTTTGTTTGCAGCCTGAGTGTATGTGTGTGTTTGTTTGCAGCCTGAGAGTATGTGTGTGTGTTTGTAGCCGGAGAGTGTGTGTATGTGTGTGTGAATGAAAAGGAGGGGGGGGGTGAATGAGAAGAAAGGGGGTGATGAAAATAAGGGGGGTAAATGAGAAGGGGTTGCATGAAAAGAAGGGGGAATTTAAATAGAAAAAGGGAGGAATGTAATGAACACTGCACATTACTGTGGAGCTCTGTGACACCCATACAACACTGCACATTATGAGGATGTCACAGAGCTCCACAGTAATGTGCGGGTTTGTGAGGATGTTACAGAGCAACACAGTAATGTGCAGTGTTTATGAGTAGGGATGAGCCGAACACCCCCGTGTTCGGTTTGCATTCGAACTCGAACAATTTCAAAAGTTCGAACTCGAACCGAACTCAATGCAAGTCAATGGGAAAACCATCCCTCGATCCCAACTCTCCATCCAACTACCGTCCTGTATCCCTGCTTCCCTTCACATCTAAGCTCTTAGAAAAACTAGTCTTCAACCGCCTCTCCCTCTTCCTGTCCTCCAATTCCCTACTTGACCCCCTGCAATCTGGCTTCCGTCCCCTACACTCAACTGAAATTGCCCTCACCAAAGTTACCAACGACCTCCTAACTGCTAAAAAACACGGCCACTATTCTATTCTCATCCTGCTTGACCTCTCGGCTGCTTTTGACACTGTTGACCACCCCCTCCTTCTGCAGACCCTCAGCTCTGTTGGTCTCTGTGACACTGCACTTGCTTGGGTTGACTCCGATTTATCCAACAGGTCCTTCTCTGTGTCCTTTGCTGGTAACTCCTCCTCTTCATTGCCTCTATCTGTTGGTGTACCTCAAGGCTCTGTCCTTGGTCCTCTGCTCTTTTCCATCTACACCTCCTCCCTGGGCAAAATCATTAACCGCCTTGGCTTTAATTACCACCTCTACGCTGATGACACTCAGATCTACCTCTCTACCCCTGATCTCTCTCCCCCTGTCCTTTCCAAAGTCAATGACTGTTTATCTGGCATCTCCTCCTGGATGGCCTCCCACCACCTAAAGATCAACATGTCCAAGACTGAGCTCCTACTTATTCCTCCCTCTGATGCCTCCCCACCTCCTGACTTCTCTATCACGGTGGAGGGTATCACCATCTCCCCATCAAACCAAGTTCGCTGTCTTGGAGTTACACTAGACTCTGCTCTTTCCTTCAGCCCCCACATCCAGTCTCTTTCCTCCTCCTGCCGATACCAACTGCGTAATATTTCCAGAATTCGGCCATTTCTTACCGCTGTCACCACAAAACAACTCATACACGCCCTGGTAATCTCCCGACTCGACTATTGCAATAATCTCTTATCTGGCCTCCCTCTCTCCCACCTCTCCCCCCTACAATCAATCCTGAACACCTCTGCCAGGCTAATCCACCTCACCTGCCGCTCTGTCTCTGCCACTCCCCTCTGCGAGTCCCTTCACTGGCTCCCCATCCACTGCAGAATTAAGTTCAAAATCCTTATCCTTACCTACAAAACCCTCACTAACTCAGCTCCCCACTACCTGTCCTCACTAATCACCAAATACACCCGAGCCCGCTCCCTAGGGTCAAACAGCGACCTGCGCCTAGCGTCTCCCTGCATCACCTCTTCCCATGATAGACTGCAGGACTTCTCACACGCAGCCCCCATCCTCTGGAATGCTCTCCCTCGTACGGTCAGACTTTCCCCTAACTTCTCTTCCTTCAAACGCTCCCTTAAAACATTCCTATTTAGGGAAGCCTACCACCCAACTCACTGACACAACCATCAATCACTCTCACCTTGCAGTCCTCTCCTCCTGTTTCCAACCCCAACCCCTCTAGATTGTGAGTTCCTACAGGAATAGGGCCTCATCTCCTCCTGTACTGTTTGTCAAATGTTGTTCAATGTATTGTAACCCTGTCTATACTGTGCCTATTGTACAGCGCTGCGGAATATGCTGGCGCTTTATAAATAAAGAATAATAATAATAATAAAATAATGGGACTCAAAGGTTCGATTTTTAGAGTGCCCTCCAAGAGGGCATATATGCAAGATATTTGCCATAAAAGGTGTATGGGGGTCCGGGTAGTGCCCTGGGGGACAGGAAACAAGGACAAAAAGTAAAAAAAAAAACGTTTTTAAAGGAACAGTGAGTTTTCCATGAAATAAGGGTTAAAAATAAAAAGGAAAAATTCCTTCAAATATCATGCCTAGGAGGTCCCCATAACCTGCCCGTGAAGTGGCGGATTTGTAGGATGTATAGAAACATTTAAAAACAAAAAAAATGACGTTTCAAATGACGGTAAACGGTTTTCCTTTAATCTATTCATAAACAACTGCTTGGGGTGACAGTCTGTATTAAAAGAGGAGAATTTTAGGACACGCAGTACAAGTTTAGTGATTTTTTGGCTAAATTGTGGTGAAACTTATGCAGGCTTTGGATGAAAGTAACAATAGGTGCTTTGAGATTGGGCCTTTAGTGTCGGCAACAGTGCCGTCACACCGTAACCCCTCTGTGGTATTGTGGAAGAGTGCAGTGGTGGAGGTTTTGTGAGTGCAGAAGAGATCCCTGATCTATTCCGTTACGTCAGCATCAGGGGATTGATAGCTGCTGATCCAGGACTGATTCATTTTTATAAATGTCGGCCGGTCTACAGAGTCGGTGGACAGACGCACTCTTTTATCTGTGACAAAACCTCCAGTGGCACTGAACGTCCTTTCAGAAAGCACACTGGATGAAGGGAAACCTAGTAGCTGCATAGCATATTGGCTAAGTTCTGGCCAGTGATCCAATCTCAACACCCAGTAAGCCAGTGGATCATCTGCTGGAAAGGTATCCAGGTCTGCCCTTGCCCCTAGGTAGTTCTGCACCATATGGTGAAGACGCTGGCAATGGGTGCCTACATTTGGCGTCCCTGGGCGTCGTGGACTAAACAAATTGGAAAAGGCATCAGTCAAGCGGCCCCTTTCACCGCTCTTCCTCTGATCAACCGCAGTCTCAGAAGCACCTGTGTCATCACTTGGTAACCTACCAGTGCCTGGAAAGGTGTTACACAAGTGTCGCTTTAGAGCGTCCTCATGTTTTTTCATCCTGTGCTCCCTCTGTGAGGGCAGAATGAGCTCTGCAACTTTACCCTTGTATCGTGGATTAAGAAGGCTTGCCAACCAGTAATGATCCCTCTCCTTGATAGTAGGGATGAGCCGAACACTCCCTGAGTTCAGTTCGAGCCCGAACCCGAACTTCCCATTTGTTCGGGACCGAACCCGAACCCCCATGCAAGTCAATGGGGCTGAAAATTCGTTTTTTTAGAGTGCCCTCCAAGAGGGCATATATGCTACATATTTGCCATAAAAGGTGTATGGGTGTCCGGGTAGTGCCCTGGGGGACAGGAAACAAGGACAAAAAGTTTTTTAAAAAAAACGTTTTTAAAGGGACAGTGAGTTTCCCATGAAATAAGGGTTAAAAATAAAAACGAAAAATTCCTTCAAATATCGTGCCTAGGACGTCCCCATAACCTGCCCGTAAAGTGGCGGATTTCTAGGATGTATATTATTTATTATTATTATTATTCTTTATTTATAAAGCGCCAGCATATTCCGCAGCGCTGTACAATAAGCACAGTATAGACAGGGTTACAATACATTGAACAACATTTGACAAACAGTACAGGAGGAGATGAGGGCCCTATTCCCGTAGGAACTCACAATCTGGGAGGGTTGGGGTTGGAAACAGGAGGAGAGGGCTGTAAGGTGAGAGTGATTGATGGTTGCGTCAGTGAGTTGGGTGGTAGGCTTCCCTAAATAGGAATGTTTTAAGGGAGCGTTTGAAGGAAGAGAAGTTAGGGGACAGTCTGACAGTACGAGGGAGAGCGTTCCAGAGAGTGGGGGCTGCACGTGAGAAATCCTGCAGTCTTTCATGGGAAGAGGTGATGCGGGGAGAAGCTAGGCGCAGGTCACTGTTTGACCTTAGGGAGCGGGCTGGGGTGTATTTGGTGATTAGTGAGGACAGGTAGTGGGGAGCTGAGTTAGTGAGGGTTTTGTAGGTAAGGATAAGGATTTTGAACGTATAGAAACACTTAAAAACAAATAAATGATGTTTCATATGACGGTAAATGCTTTTCCTTTAATCTATCCATAAACAGCTGCTTGGGGCGGCAGCCTGTATGAAAAGACATTTTAGGACGCGCAGAAAAAGTTTAGTGTTTTTTTGGGCTAAATTATTGTGAAACTTATGCAGGCTTTGGATGAAAGTAACAATAGGTGCTTTAAAATTGGGCTTTTAGCGTCGGCAACAGTGCCGTCACACCGTAACCCCTCTGAGGATATGAATCTGATACAGGCGTCAATGGCAGATATTGTGCCTTTAGTGCCAGGCATGCAAGTACTATCATACAGTAACCCCTCTGTGGTATTGTGGAAGAGTGCAGGGGTGGACCATGCGGTCCTATATTGAAAAGTGTTTTTTTTATCTGTTAATGGGCGTCAGTGCACCCAGATATTGTGCCTTTAATGCCAGGCCATCAAGTATCATCATACAGTAACCCCTCTGTGGTATTGTGGAAGAGTGCAGGGGTGGACCATGTGGTCCTTTATTGAAAAGTTTTTGATCTGGTAATGGGCGTCAGTACACCCAGATATTGTGCCTTTAGTGCCAGGCATGCAAGTACTATCATACAGTAACCCCTCTGTGGTATTGTGGAAGAGTGCAGGGGTGGACCATGCGGTCCATATTGAAAAGTGTTTTTTTTTTATCTGTTAATGGGTGTCAGTGCACCCAGATATTGTGCCTTTAATGCCAGGCCATCAAGTATCATCATACAGTAACCCCTCTGTGGTATTGTGGAAGAGTGCAGGGGTGGACCATGTGGTCCTATATTGAAAAGATATGCATCTGGTTAAGGCGTCAGTGCACCCAGATATTGTGCCTTTAATGCCAGGACATCAAGTATCATCATACAGTAACCCCTCTGTAGTATTGTGGAAGAATGCAGGGGTGGACCATGTGGTCCTATATTGAAAAGTGGTTTTTTTTATCTGTTAATGGGCGTCAGTGCACTCAGATATTGTGCCTTTAATGACAGGCCATCAAGTATCATCATACAGTAACCCCTCTGTGGTATTGTGGAAGAGTGCAGGGGTGGACCATGTGGTCCTATATTGAAAAGTTTTTTTTTTTTTTTAATGGCGTCAGTGCAGCCAGATATTGTGCCTTTCATGGCAGCAAGTGCCTTCACACCGTAACCCTTTTGTGGTATTGTGGAAGAGTTCAGTGCTGGAGGTTTTGTGAATGCAGAAGAGGACATCCCCTATCTATTCCATTACTTCAGCATCAGGGGATTGATAGCTGCTGATCCAGGACTGATTCATTTTTATAAATGTCAGCCGGTCTACAGAGTCGGTGGACAGACGCACTCTTTTGTCTGTGACAAAACCTCCAGCGGCACTGAACGTCCTTTCGGAAAGCACGCTAGATGAAGGGCAACCTAGTAGCTGCATAGCATATTGGCTAAGTTCTGGCCAGTGATCCAATCTCAACACCCAGTAAGCCAGTGGATCATCTGCTGGAAAGGTATCCAGGTCTGCCCTTGCCCCTAGGTAGTCCTGCACCATATGGTGAAGACGCTGGCAATGGGTGCCTACATTTGACTTCCCTGGGCGTCGAGGACTAAAAAAATGTAAAAATGCATCAGTCAAGCGGCCCTGGCCTTCACCGCTATTCCTCTGATCACCTGCAGCCTCAGAAGCACGTGTGTCAGCACTTGGTAATCTAACAGTGCCTGGAAAGGTGTTACACAAGTTTCGCTTTAGAGCGTCCTCAAGTTTTGTCATCCTGTGCTCCCTCTGTGCGGGCAGGATGAGCTCTGCAACTTTCCCCTTGTATCGTGGATCAAGAAGGGTGGCCAACCAGTAATGATCCCTCTCCTTTATAGCACGAATCCTGGGGTCCTTTAGCAGGCTTTGCATCATTAGGGAGCCCATGCAGCGTAGGTTGGAGGTGGCATTAGCTGCCGAGTCTTCCTGGTCAATGAGGATGACCGTATCGTGCACTTCCTCCTCCCGGCCAAACACAAGCCCTTCTGTTTCTGAGCACACAAAACCCTGCCTTGAGGAATCCCCACCTTCAATGCCCCCACTACTTAAATAGTCCTCCTCCTCCTCCATCCTCCTCCTGTCTGATCTGAGTAGGACCCGCTGGAATGCTGTCTGCGGAAAGACTGGGGCCTTGAGAGCTGGGAAGGCCTCCTCTTCCTCCCGCTGCTCTGCCTCTAGAGCCACATCTATAATTCCCAGCAGAGTGTGCTCCAGCAGGAACACTAAAGGAATTGTGTCACTGATGCATGCACTGTCCCTGCTCACCATCCTCGTTGCCTCCTCAAATGGTGACAGTACAGTGCATGCATCCTTGATCATCAGCCACTGCGGGGGGGAGAAAAAAACAAGTTGACCTGAACCTGTCCTTGCGCCATACTCACACAGGTACTCGTTGATGGCCCTCTGCTGCTTCTGCAGACGCTGCAGCATTGCTAATGTCGAGTTCCACTTGGTGGGCATGTCACAGATCAGACGGTTTGTGGGAAGGTGGAATTCTCTTTGAATTTCTGCCAGGCGAACGCTTGCTGGGAATGACCGTCTGAAGTGGCTACAGACTTTTCTGGCCTGGATGAGAAGCTCTGGCAGCCCTGGGTACTTGGTTAGGAAACGCTGTAACACCAGATTTAGGACGTGTGCTAGGCATGGTACATGCGTCAATTTACCCTTGCGTAGGGCGGAGAGAAGGTTGCTGCCATTATCGCAGACGATCATTCCCAGCTCAAGCTGGCGTGGTGTTAACCATCTCTGCACCTGCCCCTGCAGAGCTGACAAAATTTCTGACCCGGTGTGGCTCCTGTCCCCTAAACAAACCAGCTCAAGCACAGTATGGCATCTTTTTGCTTGAGCCATTGCGTAGACCCTGTCAGGCGTCGGTTTAACTGCCACTTCGCCAGAGACAGAGAAGGAGGAGGAGGAGGAGGAAGAGGTGGTGGTGGTGGAGCAGACAGACCTCATACAAGCAGCTTTCTGGAGGCGTAGTGGATGAACAAGCTACAGCACAGAGCCCTGTCTTGGATCCCTCCCAGCTGCAATCAGAGTTACCCAATGTGCTGTGAAGGAAATGTAACGACCCTGTCCATGCTTGCTGGACCACGTTTCTAAAGTGACATGCACCGTGCTGCTGACTGCCTTTCCCAATGACTGGATAACATTGTCTTCCACGTGCTGGTATAGTGCTGGAATGGCCTTGCGTGAAAAGTAATGGCGTTTTGGAACCTGCCACTGTGGTACAGCGCATTCAGCAAATTCACGGAAGGGAGCAGAGTCCACCAGCTGGAAAGGCAGCAGCTGCAATGCAAGTAATTTTGCTAAGCTGGCATTTAGATGCTGTGCTTGGGGATGGTTGGGACTATATTTTTTCTTTCGCTGCAGCAGCTGTGGCAACGTAATCTGACTGCGTAAATCTTCAGCTACTGGGATGATGTCACATTGTGAGGAAGGACCTGCTGGTACATCCATTACTGTAGCATCATCCCTGTCGGTGGAGGTTGTAGGCAATTGCATGGCAGGACATACAGTGTGGGTAGAGACAGATGAGGAGGAGGAGGACCTACGCAAAGTTTTGCCCCAACGGGATGTGTGGCACTTGTTCACATGTCGCCTCAAGCACGTGGTACCCAAGCGTCCGGTGTTTATCCCACGCTTCAGCCTCCTCTGACATAGATTACAAATAGCAACGGTAGGGTCTGCTGCACATTTCTTAAAGAACTCCCAGACAGCAGAGTTCCTGCATGTGTTCTTTGAGACAACAGTGCTCTGCACCGGAGCAGCTCTGACATGTGATGCCTTGGACTGGCTAGTGCTACGGTTGGTCACAGAGGATGTTGTGCCTCGTGTTTGCTGTGCCTCCTCCTCCTCCCCCTCCTCCTCACTTGATTCCTCAGTTCGAGCTGGCACCCAGGTGGAGTCAGTGACCTCATCATCATCAATGTCATCTTCACCCCCTATCTCCTCGTCACTGGAGCCAACTTGGCAGTATGCTGCAGCTGCTGGGGCAACATGAGTGCCAGTTATTTGTGTGTCATCACTGGCACCCCCTTCCTCTAGGTTGATTATACTCCCTTGCTCAACCTCAGAGATTGAATCAGAGCACTGTACTTGCTGCGCATCCTCAAGCAGCATGTCACTCTCATTGTAGTCAAACAATTCAGCTGACTCCTGTGTGTGATAGCGAGGCTACGGCAGGAGTAGCTGTGGACATGGAGGCTGCATTAGATGCTTTGGCAGCTGAGGTGGATTGTAAAGCACTAGAAGCCTGGCTGGCAGAGGACTCAGAGGATGAGGATGGCCTGGTTAGCCAATCCACCAAGTCCTCTGTATGTTGCTGCTGCTTAAGACGGCCAGCACCAGTTAGAAAGGACAAGCGTGCCCCTGCAGAGGATGCACCACATCCACCACGACCAGAGACACAGCCTCCCGACACAGGGGCTGCTTGTCCTCTTATCTGTGGTTGGGAGCGTCTGCCTGTCCTTTTTGTTCTTTCAGACATGGTGAGTGATATATAGATTAATATATACAGAACTCTGATTCAACTCTGGTATAAAGATTTAAATAACTCTGGTATAACTCAGTGAGACACACTGATAGCTGGCAGCCAGTGACAAGAGACAGATCACCTTAATTCACAAATTTTAAAGAAATTAGTGAGCCCCAAAATACAGCGTGGTACTGTTTGTATGACGAGACACAGATCACCTTAATTCCCAAGTGTTTTAAAGAAATTAGTGAGCCCCAAAATACAGCGCGGTACTGTTTGTATGACGAGACACAGATCCTTAATTCCCAAGTGTTTTAAAGAAATTAGTGAGCCCCAAAATACAGCGTGGTACTGTTTGTATGACGAGACACAGATCACCTAAATTCCCAAGTGTTTTAAAGAAATTAGTGAGCCCCAAAATACAGCGTGGTACTTTTTGTATGACGAGACACAGATCACCTTAATTCCCAAGTGTTTTAAAGAAATTAGTGAGCCCCAAAATACAGCGTGGTACTGTTTGTATGACGACGAGACACAGATCACCTAAATTCCCAAGTGTTTTAAAGAAATTAGTGAGCCCCAAAATACAGCGTGGTACTTTTTGTATGACGAGCCACAGATCACCTTAATTCCCAAGTGTTTTAAAGAAATTAGTGAGCCCCAAAATACAGCGTGGTACTTTTTGTATGACGAGACACAGATCACCTTAATTCCCAAGTGTTTTAAAGAAATTAGTGAGCCCCAAAAATAATTGCTGGCTGTGTGACGAGACCCAGAAGATCACCTCAATTCACAAATGTTTTAAAGAAAGTTGTAAACCCCCAAAAAATTGTTGGCACAGTGACAAGACACACATCACCTAATTCCCTGATATTTGGTAAAAATTACACCCAAAAAGACTTGCTGGCACAGTGTGACAAGACCCAGAAGATCACCTTAATTCACAAATGTTTTAAATAAAGTTGTAATCCCCAAAAAAAACTTGCTGGCACAGTGACAAGACACACATCACCTAAATTCCCTGATATTTGGTATAAATGAGACCCAAAAAGACTTGCTGGCACAGTGTGACAAGACCCAGAAAATCACCTCTATACACAAATGTTTTAAATAAAGTTGTAAACCCCAAAAAAACTTGCTGGCACAGTGACAAGACACACATCACCTAAATTCCCTGATATTTGGTCGAAATGAGACCCCCCCAGTAGCGTGGCAGACCGGCAGTAACAACACACACAACTATCTTCTTTGAAATCTCCTCTGAAATGCGTGCAGAAAGCGCTGCGTTGAAACTTATATAGTGTGCTGCGGGACTTAGCTCTGTGAGCCCATGATTGGGCAAAATTTGCCCAATCAGGACTCTGAGCGGTGATTGGCATAGTGTTCAACCAGTCTTGCACCAGACCTGTGGTCAGGTGCAAGGCTGTAGCCAATTACGAGCTTCAGGCAGTGGGAAAATGCATTGTGGTCCATTGTGGTCGAACATGCGGCGAACACCCGGAAATGTTCGGGGTTCGCGATCTGCTCGAACAGGCTAAGTTCGGGTCGAACCCCGAACCGTCCGAACCCGAACAGCTCATCCCTACTTGATAGCACAAATTCTGGGGCCCTTTACCAGGCTTTGCATGATAAGGGAGCCCATGCAGCGTAGGTTGGAGGTGGCATTAGCTTCCGAGTCTTCCTGGTCAATGAGGATGACCCCATCGTGCACTTCCTCCTCCCAGCCACGTACTAGTCCTTGGGTTTCTGGGCACACAAAACCCTCCTTTGAGGAATCCCCACCTTCAATGCCCCACTACTTAAATATTCCTCCTCCTCCTCCTGTCTGATCTGAGGACCTGTAGGAATGCTGTCTGCGGAAAGACTGGGGCCTTGAGAGCTAGGGAAGGCCTCCTCTTCCTCCTGCTGCTCTGCCTCTAGTGCCACATCTATAATTCCCTGCAGAGTGCGCTCCAGCAGGAACACTAAAGGAATTGTGTCACTGATGCATGCACTGTCCCTGCTCACCATCCTCGTTGCCTCCTCAAATGGCGACAGCACAGTGCATGCATCCTTGATCATCAGCCACTGCGGGGGGAAAAAAAAACAAGTTGACCTGAACCTGTCCTTGTGCCATACTCACACAGGTACTCGTTGATGGCCCTCTGCTGCTTGTGCAGATGCTGCAGCATCGCTAATGTCGAGTTCCACCTGGTGGGCATGTCACAGATCAGACGGTTTGTCGGAAGGTGGAATTCTCTTTGAATTTCTGCCAGGCGAACACTTGCTGGGAATGACCATCTGAAGTGGCTGCAGACTTTTAGGGCCTGGCTGAGAAGCTCTGCCAGCCCTGGGTACCTGGTTAGGAAACGCTGTACCACCAGATTTAGGATGTTTGCTAGGCATGGTACATGCGTCAATTTACCCTTGCGTAGGGTGGAGAGAAGGTTGCTGCCATTATCGCAGACGATCATTCCCAGCTCAAGCTGGCATGGTGTTAACCATCTCTGCACCTGCCCCTGCAGAGCTGACAGAATTTCTGGCCCAGTGTGGCTCCTGTCCCCTAAAGAAACCAGCTCAAGCACAGTATGGCATCTTTTTGCTTGAGCCATTGCGTAGCCCCTGTCATGCGTTGGTTTAACTGCCACTTCGCCAGAGACAGAGAAGGAGGAAGAGGTGGATCAGACAGACCTCATACAAGCAGCTTTCTGGAGGCGTGGTGGATGAACAAGCTCCAGCACAGAGCCCCATCTTGGATCCCTCAGAGTTACCCAGTGTGCCGTGAAGGAAATGTAACGGCCCTGTCCATGCTTGCTGGACCACGTGTCTAAAGTCACGTGCACCTTGCTGCCTTTCCCAATGACTCCATAACATTGTCTTCCACGTGCTGGTATAGTGCTGGAATGGCCTTGCGTGAAAAGAAATGGCGTTTTGGAACCTGCCACTGTGGTACAGCACATTCAGCAAATTCACGGAAGGAAGCAGAGTCCACCAGCTGGAAAGGCAGCAGCTGCAATGCGAGTAATTTTGCTAAGCTGGCATTTAGACGCTGTGCTTGGGGATGGTTGGGACTATATTTTTTCTTACGCTGCAGCAGCTGGGGCAACGTAATCTGACTGCGTAAATCTGCACCTGATGGGATACCGTCACATTGTGAGGAAGGACCTGGTACATGCATTACTGTAGCAGCATCCCTGTCAGTGGAGGTTGGAGTCAATGACATGGCAGGACATATAGTGGGGGTAGAGACAGGTGAGGAGGACCTACGCAAAGTGTTGCGCCAACGGGATGCATGGCAGGTGGTCATATGTCGCCTCAAGCATGAAGGTACCCAAGCGTCCGGTGTCTTTCCCACGCTTGATCCTCATCTGACATAGATTACAAATAGCAACGGTGCGGTCTGCTGCACATTTCTTAAAGAACTCCCAGACAGCAGAGTTCCTGGATGTGTGCTTTGAGACAACAGCGCTCTGCACCTGAGCAGCTCTGATATCTGGTGCCTTGGACTGGCTACGGTTGGTCATAGAGGTCGTTGTGCCTCATGTTTGTTGTGCCTCCTCCTCACTTGACTACTCTGTTCGATCAGGCACCCAGGTGGAGTCAGTGACCTCATCATCATTGTCATCACCCCCTATCTCCTCATCACTGGAGCCAACTTGGCAGTATGCTGCAGCTGCGGGGGCAACTTGAGTGCCAGTTATTTGTGTGTCACTGGTACCCCCTTCCTCTAGGTTGATTATACTCCCTTCCTCAGCCTTAGAGATTGAATCAGAGCACTGTAGTTGCTGCGCATCCTCAAGCAGCAGGTCACTGTCAGTGTAGTCAAACAATTCAGCTGACTCCTCCGTGTGTGATAGTGAGGCTACGGCAGGAGTAGCTGTGGACATGGAGGCTGCATTAGATGCTGTGGCAGCTGAGGTGGACTGTAAAGCACTACAAGCCTGGCTGGCAGAGGACTCGGAGGATGAGGATGGCCTGGTTAGCCAATCCACCAAATCCTCTGTATGTTGCTGCTGTTTAAGACACCCAGCAGCAGTTAGAAAGGACAAGCGTGCCCCTGCAGAGGATGCACCACGTCCATGACGACCAGAGGCACAGCCTCCCAACACAGAGGCTGCTTGCCCTCTTATCTGTGTCTGGGAGCGTCTGCCTGTCCTTTTTGGTCTTTCTGACATGGTGAGTGATATATAGATTAAAGATATGCAGAACTCTGATTCAACTCTGGTATAAAGATTAAAGATTTCCAGAACTCTGGTATAACTCAGTGAGACACCCTGATAGCTGACAGACAGTGACAAGACACAGATTACAATTCCCAGAAACCTCCTATAAATCAGTGAGACCCCCTGATGGGTGGCAGTGACAAAACACAGATTACAATTCCCAGATATCTGCTAGAAGTATGTGGGACCCCCTGATAGCTGGCAGTGAGAAGACACAGATTACAATTCCCAGAAACCTCCTATAAATCAGTGAGCCCTCTGATGGGTGGCAGTGTGACAAGACACAGATTACAATTTGCAGAAATCTGCTAGAAGTATGTGGGACCCCCTGATAGCTGGCAGTGAGAAGACACAGATTACAATTCCCAGAAACCTCCTATAAATCAGTGAGACCCCCTGATGGGTGGCAGTGAGAACACACAGATTACCACAATTCCTAGATATCTTCTAGAAGTGAGACCCCCACAATTGCTGCTGGCAGTGAGAACACAAAGATTAGAACAATTCCCAGATATTTTGTAGAAATGACTGACCCCCAAAATAGATGGTGGCAGTGAGAACACACAGATTACAACAATTCCCAGATATTTTGTAGAAGTGAGACACCCCCCCCCCCAATAGCTGGTGGCAGACTGGCAGTGAGAACACACACTAACACAACAATCTCCTCTCAAAAAAACCTGTGCTGAATGCTGCGTGAAGCCTTATATAGTGTGCTGCGGGACTTAGCTTCTCTGTGAGCCCATGATTGGGCAAAATTTGCCCAATCAGGACTCTGAGCCGTGATTGGCATAGACTTGTACCTAAACTGTGGTCAGGTGGTAGGCTGTAGCCAATTACAAGCTTCAGGCCAGTGGAAAAAGTGCATTGTGGTCGAACGTGCGGCGAACACGCGGAAATGTTCGAAGTTCGCGAACATACGAACTGGCGATGTTCGAATCGAACTCCGAACACATCGAACCGAACAGCTCATCCCTATTTATGAGGGTGTTATAGAGGGGGAAAGTGGGGGGCGCAAAGTATGCTTTTGCCTAGAAAAATCCTTGCACCGGCCCTGCTAAGGGGTAATCATTTATCTGAGGATATAGCAAGGATCAAGATGGTCAATTAAAAAGCGCTCAACGCACGTTTCGCTGTAGGGATACTACAGCTTCATCAGGATCTCCTGATCAATCCTGGCGAATTGCCTGCACATACGGTGACTGTTCGTGGGCAGTGAAATCCCCAGAGAACAAAAACCAGCAGTGAAAAGTTGCCGAATTGCCCGCTGTTCAGTGGTTTTGACAGGTTTATTCAGGCGAATCCCATAGGCTTCAATGTTAAAAATATTCTGGTTTTAATTCAATATCTAATAAACCAGTCATTGTAAAATTCTGCAGTAAAGAGTCTCTTTATTTATAGATTTTTTTAAGGATATTTTAATCATTTTTCTTGCTTAGGGTGACATAGAGCTCAGCTGCCTGTGTTACACCCCCAGCTCGTGCCTGTCACACCCGCTGCAGGATCCGGCTCCTGGGAGGGGATAAAGTTTCAAAATAGCTGGAGGAGCCAAGGCTGCTTGACCTCCTCTGCAGGGCTACAGGCTAAGTGACCTGGGGGGCTCACCAGCCAATCGAAGCTCGAGTATTTTCAAGTATACGCCCACCTCCCGTGACGTCGCAGCCCCCTCTGCCCTCCCATCTAGTGCCTACAGCCAGCCCGCTGTATCCGCCGCTCACTGACTGTGATTCTGTGCAGGAGAGAAAGGGCGCCAAGAGGAGAGAGTCTGAGAGGAACCTCAACAACCCCCGCCTCGGGTAAGTCACTCGCCTCGCGCCCTGACAGGGGCAGCAAGTTTTTCCCGCGCTGCCCCTCAGCGGCTGGCCGCGCGCGCCGGGTAAACCGCAGCCTGGGACAGAGCCACGTGTTACACCCAGCGAGCGTTACACAGAGAGCACCCCGCCACACGTGTGCCACCGGAAAAGCGCTGCCCTACCTTCTCCACCAGGCGTTCTCCATTCAACCCCTGGAATCCTACATCCCCCACCCAGTGCAGGGCAGCTCCCTTCATCGCCTGACCATCTGCCCGAGCAGCTGCCAGCACGCTGGGGGTAGTTTTTATAAATATGTCACAAACCGGCTTCTACCTGATTTTTTTTTTTTATTCTAATATATATATATATATATATAAGTCCGCAGACTTCATTTCTCTCAGATGTAGTTCAGGGGGTCAGCAGCAACCGTGGCCCTACAGTCTGAGTGGCAAAGCATCATGGGAGATGTAGTTTCTGGGGGGGGGCTAGATCTACTGACCTCTGATGTAAACAAATAAAAAATATAAACACCCTGTGTTGTCCCTTTTTTATATTGGGCAAAGTCTGAAAAGTGCTGGGATGCCCCCTGTTTGATGGTCAGGGATGGTTTCCATGGAGCGAGTCCTGCCATATGCTGCCCATGTGTGTGGCATGACTGCAGCACCCTTTACACGGCGGCGGCGGCGTCTCAATGAATCATTACGTTTTGGGAGTTGCACAATCGAGGGAGTTGTTCTTCCTGTGTTGTATCGGTGACCCGCATATTTACTATAGTAACCGCATTCTTTACAATCGTACAGCGTAACGGCCCCGCGGCCCAACACAGCAACAACTCTCTGTCGGTGGGAACAGTCGTCACACCGTGATCAGGCACCGCGCTCACATCAGTCCGCAGTGAATAAGTAACGACCTGTCATCTCCAGTGTTTCGGCGACTTCCTGATGTTGGTGTTTGTTTTGGGCGCTTATATAGGGGGACGGGGGGGGGGGCTTTCTGATGTCACACCAGGCACTCAAAGTCCCGTAGAAATATTTGGATCCGCTGTAATTTGGACCTAAAGTGGGGTTATTCACTAAACACCATTGTTCGGTGATCCTGACATGGAACACCAAACAATGACATGGTTCGTCAGTGATGCTTCCCCTGCTGTTCTATGGTCCCCCTCCCCACGCACACACCTGTCGCGGCCACCAGAGTTTGACAGGTTGTATCGAACGCTTATCAGTCATTTGCAACAGCCCTTACAAATGACATCTAGTGAATGACCCCCGGATCCCTTGGCATGCTGGCGTGGGCTCGGTTGCGTTCTTCAGAAAAGCCACGCTGGCCTTGGCAGTCTCTTTTTTTTTTTTTTTTTCTCCTCCCTCCCCTTTCCTCCTTTTCCTTTCTGGTCATGCCTAACAGGAATTTAATGAAGATTCATGATTCCATTTTTCCCTGTTCTATTTAAAGGTTGTGTCTGCTCCGGGGAAGCCGCTGCGTAATCCAATCTGTGCAGAGCGCGCTGTCCAGCATATGTCGTGCCTTATTCTGTTTATTCTAAACAGGGTTACGTGTTGTGCGATTTGGGATTGACGGCAGCCGCTCGTATTTGCTTTTCCTGTTGCGTTGGCTTTGGCTCGGAGTAAATTTTCCAGTTATGGTAGTTGCTGTCTGTGTATAGACAGTGGTTTGACGCGGGTGATTTTACAGCGGTTTTTAATAGGAAAACCTTGCTGGCAGCGTGTTTCCTCTTATCGAGATGGTATTGGCGTATAACCCCCCCCCCCCCCGATACTGTTTTACACATCCTGCAGGAAACCGTTTAAACAACGTGACCGACATGCAGGCGATACCAGTCATTTATGACAGATGAGAGTCGAGGATCAGGATGTCAAGCTTTGGGATTCCATATGTTGCTGATCTACAACTCCCATGATTCTCAGGTCATCCATTGCATTCAGAGATCCCTGGGATTTGTAGGTCACCACCATCTGAAGGGCTGACCTCCCTACCAGGTAAGAAAGGTGCTGTACTATGTAAACCAGACTGATGACAACCTTGACTGTCCAGATGTTTTGCAACTACAGCTCCCATGAGGCTTAGCTCTTCACTATGTTGGCTGAGCCTCAATGGCAACAGAGTTGGAAAACATCTGGAGGACCAGGGTTGCTGACACCTGATGTGATCAATAGGTGTGAGGTCACGGGAAAAAAAAAGTTTACATGATACCATGTGCAGCGCGTCGTGGTTTGCAACGAGTCGTTTGAATGTTGATCGTTGTTTGGAAACATTTCTGTTTGGTGTCATTGTGTCAACATTACATTTGTTTTCTGCATGCGTGTGCTGCCCTCCTCCAGCGACCGTCCCAGAGGGGATAATTCAGAGCAAGTCTTAAAGCATGAAGTTTTTCTGACTACTCAAAAAAAAAAATTTTTTAATTAAAAATCTGATTATTCTCTGAATATACATACTGTAGATAAGACTGTCCCGCTCCTTTTTGCTTCTTACCAGCTCCCAAGTTTGAATATAAATACTACGCCCAGGGATGGTGTATTCATGGATTGCACAGGCAATCCAGTTTATGTATTAAATCTTACAATGCGCTTAACCCATTCAGAGTTTCCATGGTCTTGTAACGGGTTATTTCTGCATTTTTTTTTTTGTTTTGTTCCATGGAAAATTAAATTTTTTCTGTTTGGTTCCCTCATACATGTATGTGGTGTGTGTTGAATTTTGCTCACCCCTCCCCCAGTTAATAGATAATCATAATCTGGACTTTCCATTCTGGTACTAGAGTCCTCTTTTTAAATCAGTTTATTTAGTATTTTACCAGGAAGGATACATTGAGATTTCTTTTTTTTTTTTTTTCGTAATCAAAATTTATTGACAAAGATAAACATATAATATCATAAGGCACAGTAGCATGTATGTTATAACACAATTCTTGCGATACATATAATAGCATTCACGACAGGATAGGTTTAACACTGTACAGAGTTGCATTTGGTAAGAAGGCAAAAACCTGCCCCTACCACTATCAATGTGCTATTGAAGGCTGCCGCCCACGTATGCTGTACCAATGCTGACCAGCCTCTGGAAGGAATTTCCGAAGCCTTTAAGAACGTGTTCCGTGCCATGAAAAGACAGACATACTATCACAAACATAACATAATAACAGACAACACAACAGGACAATGAGAAAGACATGAAAGAAAACCATATAAAGAGAAAAAAAGAGTGCAGTAGATCGAAATGGGTCAGAGAGGGGGAAAAGGTGGAAGAAGGGAAAATAATAAAAAGAGGAGAGCGGGAGAAGGAAGAGGGAATTAATAAAAATAAATATTTATTTTATTTTAAAAAAAAAACAGGGGTCAGCGTGTTCCTGGGGGAAGAGGGCACTATTCACTGACTGGCGGTCTATTCACTGGGACAAGCGCAGTTCCTGGTCTCTCCAACCTCCAGCGGGGTCTCGATCCCCCCGACTCCAACTCCGGCAGTCTTCCCATCCGCACATGTGGCATTCTGCGCCACTTCCAGGCATCTCTCAGGTGCCGAGATCCTATAGTTGTCCCAATAAAACCAATTCGTAACAAATTGTTCAACTTGGTCTAATTCCTTTGCTATCAGGTTGTCCATCCTGCGCAGGAATTCAACCTTAGCCACCCATTCTCGCCAAGAGGGCAACGTCGATTTGCCCCAGTGCAATGGTATCAACAATTTGGCTGCAGTCACTAATCTCAGTACTACTGACCGCTTCATGGCTTTTATGGATTTCTCTTGTTTTAAAATTTGAATTGGCTTCGGAAACATTGAATTGTTACAGTAGGTACAGAAATACAAAGTAAAAAATGTGCTTTTTTTTAAAAAAGAAACCACACCAATATACAGATTATCAGGGCTATTCAGAGAAAGGTGAAACTCCTGGAAGTGTAAATTCTAGGTCAAAATTGCTGATTTGGAAGGTGAAATAGCATTTTTCTGGTTTGGCTATTTTGACCTAGAATTTTCCATTCTCCTGCTTTTCACCGCTCTCTGAATAACCCTGTGTATGTTACATGTTTACAGGTGCGTTCCGTATCTAGGTATATTTAACAGCGATCTCTTAAGTGACTTTAGACTGGGGGAAGATTTGCTGGCGTCTGGGAGGCTATTCCATAATTGCGGTGCTCTGTAGGAAAATGAGGCTCGAGCCACTTTTGTATTGTGGTATTGCAAGTAAGGTGCCGGTCCTGGATTGGAGGTTATAGGAAGAGGGAACTGCTGGGGGAAGCAGCCTATTCAGGTAGGGTGGTAGCTTCACAGAAAAGCTCTTAAACACCAGGTTGGAAAGGTGAAGGGTGCGTCTAGATTCCAGCGACGGCCGGTTTAGCTCTTAAGGCTGGGGGTCAAACAAGCGTGGAAGGAACGTCCATGAGACTCTACGCCCGTCTGCCCACCTCGCTGAACGCACTCAGCGCTGCAAAGCACGTTCCTCTTACGGAGCATCACGCTTTGCAGCCCGATCAATGCGTGTCTAGCGTTTCGACAGGAAGGCTTTGTCGGGCGGACGCTTGTTGCACGTGCATTTCGTGCGGGCGCACATGCGTGTGACTGGCCCCGTCGTGGCAACGCTGCGACAGACGCTAGTAGGCACGTCAGTATGGGCGCCCCTAGTGTGCTCGTCTGACACCGGCCTAACATGTCACAATGGTGGGTCATGTAGTTACATTGTAGCCAGTGTTCCCTCTAACGTGTGCGCGCGCGTGCGCACGGAATGCAATGACAGCGCGCACAACGTGTATTTATGCGCGCACAAATTAGTGCAGGGGTGGCCAACCCGCGAGGCTCTATACCAGGGGTGGCCGACCCGCGTAGAAAGAGGGCGCCGGAACGTCCTGCTCAGGCTGTAAGTTACAGAGCGCTCTGTCCGGCGCCTGTAACTTACAGGCTGTAGGCGCTGCGCGACGGGGAAGTTCCGGGGGAGCTCTTCGTCGCGCAGCTGAACACGTACCTGCGTTCCGGCGCGATGATGACGTCACGCTGGAACGCACGTACAGGGGGCAGAGCATAAATACTCTGCGCGCGCCCGTTCTCCCGCGCTGTCAGCATCTCACCGCGGCTGTGCTTCTCTAACGCTGCAGGGAAATCTCTGGCTTAGCTGTCTAAAAAAGCAGGGGAAAATCTCAGTGGTTTAGCTGTCTAAAAAAGCAGGGAAATCTCTGGTTTAGCTGTCTAAAAAAGCAGGGAAAAATCCCAGTGGTTTAGCTGTCTAAAAAAGCAGGGAAAAATCCCAGTGGTTTAGCTGTCTAAAAAAGCAGGGAAATCTGGTTTAGCTGTCTAAAAAAGCAGGGAAAAATCCCAGTGGTTTAACTGTCTAAAAAAGCAGGGAAATCTCTGGTTTAGCTGTCTAAAAAAGCAGGGAAATCTGGTTTAGCTGTCTAAAAAAGCAGGGGAAAATCTCAGTGGTTTAGCTGTC
Organism: Leptobrachium leishanense; assembly: GCA_009667805.1. NCBI lineage: Eukaryota > Metazoa > Chordata > Amphibia > Anura > Megophryidae > Leptobrachium > Leptobrachium leishanense. The sequence goes on from CM019071.1 coordinate 123,411,048, forward strand.
TAAAAAAGCAGGGAAAAATCCCAGTGGTTTAACTGTCTAAAAAAGCAGGGAAATCTGGTTTAGCTGTCTAAAAAAGCAGGGGAAAATCCCAGTGGTTTAACTGTCTAAAAAAGCAGGGAAATCTCTGGTTTAGCTGTCTAAAAAAGCAGGGAAATCTGGTTTAGCTGTCTAAAAAAGCAGGGGAAAATCTCAGTGGTTTAGCTGTCTAAAAAAGCAGGGAAATCTGGTTTAGCTGTCTAAAAAAGCAGGGAAAAATCCCAGTGGTTTAACTGTCTAAAAAAGCAGGGAAATCTGGTTTAGCTGTCTAAAAAAGCAGGGGAAAATCCCAGTGGTTTAACTGTCTAAAAAAGCAGGGAAATCTCTGGTTTAGCTGTCTAAAAAAGCAGGGAAATCTGGTTTAGCTGTCTAAAAAAGCAGGGGAAAATCCCAGTGGTTTAACTGTCTAAAAAAGCAGGGAAATCTCTGGTTTAGCTGTCTAAAAAAGCAGGGAAATCTGGTTTAGCTGTCTAAAAAAGCAGGGAAAAATCCCAGTGGTTTAACTGTCTAAAAAAGCAGGGAAATCTCTGGTTTAGCTGTCTAAAAAAGCAGGGAAATCTGGTTTAGCTGTCTAAAAAAGCAGGGAAAAATCCCAGTGGTTTAACTGTCTAAAAAAGCAGGGAAAAATCCCAGTGGTTTAACTGTCTAAAAAAGCAGGGAAAAATCCCAGTGGTTTAACTGTCTAAAAAAGCAGGGAAAAATCCCAGTGGTTTAACTGTCTAAAAAAGCAGGGAAAAATCCCAGTGGTTTAACTGTCTAAAAAAGCAGGGAAAAATCCCAGTGGTTTAACTGTCTAAAAAAGCAGGGGAAAATCCCAGTGGTTTAACTGTCTAAAAAAGCAGGGAAAAATCCCAGTGGTTTAACTGTCTAAAAAAGCAGGGAAAAATCCCAGTGGTTTAACTGTCTAAAAAAGCAGGGAAATCTGGTTTAGCTGTCTAAAAAAGCAGGGGAAAATCTCAGTGGTTTAGCTGTCTAAAAAAGCAGGGAAAAATCTCAGTGGTTTAACTGTCTAAAAAAGCAGGGAAAAATCCCAGTGGTTTAACTGTCTAAAAAAGCAGGGAAATCTGGTTTAGCTGTCTAAAAAAGCAGGGGAAAATCCCAGTGGTTTAACTGTCTAAAAAAGCAGGGAAATCTCTGGTTTAGCTGTCTAAAAAAGCAGGGAAATCTGGTTTAGCTGTCTAAAAAAGCAGGGGAAAATCTCAGTGGTTTAGCTGTCTAAAAAAGCAGGGAAATCTGGTTTAGCTGTCTAAAAAAGCAGGGAAAAATCCCAGTGGTTTAACTGTCTAAAAAAGCAGGGAAATCTGGTTTAGCTGTCTAAAAAAGCAGGGGAAAATCCCAGTGGTTTAACTGTCTAAAAAAGCAGGGAAATCTCTGGTTTAGCTGTCTAAAAAAGCAGGGAAATCTGGTTTAGCTGTCTAAAAAAGCAGGGGAAAATCCCAGTGGTTTAACTGTCTAAAAAAGCAGGGAAATCTCTGGTTTAGCTGTCTAAAAAAGCAGGGAAATCTGGTTTAGCTGTCTAAAAAAGCAGGGAAAAATCAGTGGTTTAACTGTCTAAAAAAGCAGGGAAATCTCTGGTTTAGCTGTCTAAAAAAGCAGGGAAATCTGGTTTAGCTGTCTAAAAAAGCAGGGAAAAATCCCAGTGGTTTAACTGTCTAAAAAAGCAGGGAAAAATCCCAGTGGTTTAACTGTCTAAAAAAGCAGGGAAAAATCCCAGTGGTTTAACTGTCTAAAAAAGCAGGGAAAAATCCCAGTGGTTTAACTGTCTAAAAAAGCAGGGAAAAATCCCAGTGGTTTAACTGTCTAAAAAAGCAGGGAAAAATCCCAGTGGTTTAACTGTCTAAAAAAGCAGGGAAAAATCCCAGTGGTTTAACTGTCTAAAAAAGCAGGGAAAAATCCCAGTGGTTTAACTGTCTAAAAAAGCAGGGAAAAATCCCAGTGGTTTAACTGTCTAAAAAAGCAGGGAAATCTGGTTTAGCTGTCTAAAAAAGCAGGGGAAAATCTCAGTGGTTTAGCTGTCTAAAAAAGCAGGGGAAAATCTCAGTGGTTTAACTGTCTAAAAAAGCAGGGAAATCTCTGGTTTAGCTGTCTAAAAAAGCAGGGAAAAATCTCTGGTTTAGCTGTCTAAAGCAGCAGGGAAATCTTATTTAAATCTTATTTAAAGACTTATTTAAATTCAGGTGAACATATCAACCTTGATCAAGTGTACACCCGTTGGCAACTAACTCGAGACAGACGTGAACAAATCTAGGTAAATATAGGTTATCAGACTCTTATAAATGATAGGACTGATATTTGTAGAAGTCTCATGTACCTTAATTGATGGAAGTTTTTCCTTTTCTTTTCTCACATGAGTTAGAAAATATAAATATACATTAATTCAGATATAAGTTTTATCAAATCATCTGGTTGCTTCGTTTTAGCTTTGAACAGTTTTCACTTACACGTACGATCAATTGCGCTACTTTTAAAAAACCAACTATTGGTTACCAGAGTCAATAAGCGCTCATGACGAAAATATTGTTGCTCATGAAAAATCTGGTGCGCTCACGGCCCCCAAAAATTAGAGGGAACATTGATTGTAGCACAAGGCAGAAGAATGAGTTCTATAATGTAGTAAGTTTATGAAGGTGCGTCTTGACGGGGCTGGCATAGGCTCTAATTTATAGGATGATTGTGTTGGTCTGAACAATTTCTCCATCCTGGGCATTCCGTTATGATGAGCATTCAGACATCTGCAATGGTTTTATTAGGGAGTTGAAAGTGAAATTAAACGTGTGCTTACCAAAAGGAGATGTCGAGAAATCCAGTTTGTTGAGGAAATTAGTATTTCACACTGCATAGTGTTTTATTACAGAAAATGGCCAAACGAGCAACGAGCTCACATACTTCAAAACATACACAGAATATTGCAGGTTTTTGAGATGGCAAACCGAAGATCTAGTAGTAAATAGGAGACTAGCTAGTGTGGGTGTGTTGTTGTTGTGGTTCTTTTTCTTTCTTTAGTCTATAAGCTAGTCGGCTTCCTCTGCTACAAGCACATTAAATTTGTGGTTTGGTTCACATCTTTAAATATTTCTTTGATGGCAGCATCGTCCAGATGTCCTTTTTTGGACTTTAAAATACCAGAAGCTTTTAGCTGAAATGACATTGGCGGCATTACCGTATTCATTAGATGCAGAATTCACAAGGATGATCACCTTTATTTTTGTTTATTATAAAGGCAAATCCATTAACTCCATAACAATTCCCGGTCTGACACAACTTTCCCCAAGGTTTGCACTTTGCATCACACCGTAGATTACCCCCTAAGAAATGTATCTATTGGGGGGGGGGGGTTTAAGAGCTCTGTGCCGCACTGGTGTGTCCCAGCTGTTCCATGTGCAGTAAGATTTTTTTTTTTTTTTTTTTTTTTTTTTACCAGGTTTATTTAATGTCCTAAACAATACTTGCCTTGTTTTTTTTTGTTTTGTTTTCTTGCTAATGAATTGAAATGGGAGGCTTGATACTCCTGCACAGAATACCCAAAATCGAATTTTTGGTCTAGAATGCGTTTTCCGTTTGTCACCTGCTTCATATGTATTTGCCTTGGAATAAATATGCAGCAAGCAGGCGAGCGCATTTCTACAGGAGCTTATCTATTCCACCGCTGTCTTCTGCCCATCAATCATTTCTGGGTTCAGTAACCGTTTGCAAGGGGCTCGATCCTGTCGCTCAACACAGCGGAGCTGGTGACAGTCTCCTTCATGGATGGCAATCACAACTGGCTGCAGGTTTGGAGTGTGGTTTCTGAACTCTCTACGTTTTGCATGGCTCATGAATGTGTACACATCTATGAAAAGACTTGGCATTGATGTCCTTTAATGAAAGTTGCTAATCCACATGCACATCTGTAGCTTTATTATATAGTCATGTGTCTTTTGCTGTAACTGTCTGCAGCAGCCCTGAAATGTTGTGACGGAGAGACCCAAAACATCGGGCTCATTTGACAGGGTATCCCTCCCTTTACATGTCTTGGCATTTCTTGCTGGAATATATAAATTAAAACTAGTAGCTAATCCCTTGCAAAGTTTTGTTGTCCGTCGTGACTGTGCCATGCCGCAGCTTGGGGTGACCGCTCTGGGTGGGGTGAAGTCCTACAGGACAACCCTCCACTCGATCCGTGCATACCATTTGGTTCAGTCACGGTTGTGAAATCGGTGCAGCATAACGGCACCGGTTAGCTCTGCCCAGAGGGCAGAAAACCTGGCAGCACCGTCCACTGGATCGAAGAGTGTGCAAAGTGCGGTATCTCAAAGGGATGAGAGGTCACCTTGATCTTAAGAGTAATTCAATATTCATCCCCTGAAGGGATATCGGACCCTGGCAGTACGCGTGCCCTTTAAATCAGTGGACCCACAATTGGCCTTGGTCATTAAGTGGCGACCCAAAAAGAATTGAATTTCTGAAACCTAATTTATTCCACAAAACGTGTGCAATATTCTACAATTTATGCACTCTTTAAACAATTTTGTAAACAGGGATTCTTTCGAAAAAGGATGGTGCAGTAATCACAGCACTACTGGAAACGAAAGTGCTGTTGAGTCAAAAACCCAATAAGATGAACTGTAATTGAAACATATGAAATTAATTAGAACATGGGAAAACTGCGGATGCTTCTTGCTCTTTTAATAAGTGTCTCAAAGTGTGGGGTGATGGTAGACAAAGCAACTCTAATTTATATCACTACTGAATGAATAATAAAATATTCGAGAAACTTAAACTCCTCTGCTACTCACTCCCCCGCCGTCTGTCTCTGCGCACATAATTTTTTTGCAGCAGCCTACGCAATTTGTGTAGCTGAACACTACGCTAATAGCATAAACTTAAGCTGGCCAAGAGATTGAGAAGTCTGCATCACGCATCTGGCGCTGCCTACTTCCTGAACCTACTCTTCAGTGCCTCTTCTTTTTTTAAAGGTGATTATTTTTTTTTTTTTTTTTTTAGAGGGGTCAGATGTTAAAGTTTAATCGCCCCTGGTTTTATCCTTGGAGTGAGCGCAATACGCACTGTTAATCCAGTGCTGAGCTGCCAGTGCTGAGCTGCCGTTCTAGTGGCTCTCAATGCAAGCGTATCGAGAGGCATTGGCTAGGCAAGAGTGAACTAATAATAAATATGCAAGAAGTGTGGTATTACAATCCCATCATACTGCAGGGCTTAACCCGCAAACAAACCATACATTAACAAAATAAATGTAAGCAACTTACATTTTAACCTACTTTTTATTTAGTGCCTGAAATGTCACTTTTTAAGTTTTGTACTTTTTTCTCCATCACAGGAAGCCTTTATCTTTTTGTATGAAATATGGCTTGGTTAAGAAAAAACATGGAATACAGTTGTCAGATGTATCACTCCAGTCCTTAGAGTTAATTTCTCTAAATGGCTCCTCCTTCGTTCATCTTTCTTAATAACCCCTGTCCTATTGCTCATAAGAGTGATTTTTCTGAAAGGCTGGGAGATGCCAGATTCCCTATTTAACAAAGTAAAATGAAATAGGAAATCTTCCTCTGTTGTGATGGAAGGTTCTCTGATCTGGTAATACTGGGAACGAAGGTTTATGCTTAGTCTTGGCACTGGCTGTCATTTTCTTTATGTGCCCTTGTCACGTAAGTGACAGGAAGAAGATCTTTTAGGTTTGACTGGTCTGATATACAAGGGATACACGGCAAATGAACTCTCCTGCGCTGAACCTTTTTACATCGCTCTTGTCACTAGTCTTCCTATTTTCCAAGCATTTCCATCATATAAAAACATTTTAATTGGTTTATTTCATTATATCGTGCAAGCAGTGAAGCAATAACCAGTATGTAATGATATTGGCAGGGTTGCTAAAGCCAAACCGTGACATGTAATGTATCTGCTCTGTGATTTCCTTGGCCATGTGTTCAGGCATCTGGTTCCTTTAGCACGGTTCTTAAAAATTAGATTTTTTTTATTTTTTTTTTGTTCCTTTTTCAAATATCCTTTTTAGCAAGTGACTATTCAATAGCTGCTCGTACCAAAGTCAGCACTTTCTACAATGTAAACTTATAGTTGCCCCCCCCCCCTTTTATTTACTTAAGGACTTTTTCACATTGTGTATGTTTATGCATTTTTGTTTGCAGTTGCACACAAATATAGGGACTAGGTGCCAACGTTCTTTCTTGTGGTTTTAAGATGGTGCCCTGTCTATACCTGCCTGCAGCCTACTTGTATGCTTGTGCCCCAAAAGGGTTAACTGGGTTAGGTATTAAATGGCCTAAATCCAGTGTGGGGCATGTATGAAGCCTGCACCTAGTTCTTATAGGAGGGTGAATGCTTTAGCTGCAAAACAGCATTCGAAAATGTCAACTATTCTCATTATCGATTTTTAATCGGTCTGTGTACAGAACTCACTGTTTAGAAACAGACTAAATGAAACCTTAACCTAAGATGCTACTTTAGCGCTGACTGGAGAAGACGTGCCAGCTACTTTACTGAGTATGATTTTTACTTTTAAGGGTTAGGTCAGATAGAAACAAACTGGTTCTATTTTTGTTAACATCGATAGAACTATAGCACAGACCCTGGGTTACTGCCACTGGGTGGAGAAGCTATGCCACTGGTGATTTTTATCCTTGCTTGAAGCTGGAGTCCTGTGCCATCACCCCTGCCTCCTCCTCTGATCTGGAGCTACCATCCTTCTTTTTGGTCTGGTCTGTTCCCCCGAAGGCTGACCGCCACTGGGTCGGTTGCCCTGCAATGTTGCGATCATCCGATGTCGTCCGACCGACCCTACAACATGCAGGTGAATCAGCCCTCATCCGCTGTATCCGGCCACCGACTGACAATTTCAGACAATTTTGCGTGTTTACAACAGATGTGCGATCCTTTTAATTTCAATAGATTTTATCGGACGATGCTGGGATGATCTGGTACAAGTTTAAATGAAAAAGATTCATTGTATACTTGACCTCCCTGGCTGTCTGATTTTTTTTTTTTTTTTTTTTTGTGTCAAAAAGCGGTCTTTTTTAAAATAATACTTTTGGCCCCCTGGCGGTATCCCGAGTGGCTCGGGATGAAGTTCCTATGCTGGATGCGGTAACCCCGAGCCACACTCGGGATGCCGCTGGATACATCACCTGTCCCTGCGCTCCCTCGCTGATCCCCCGCAGTCTCCTCTGACGATCACGACCTCATACTTCCTGGTTCCCTCCTCGCGAGAAGGGAATCCAGGAAGTAAAAAGCCGCGAACACCGGAGGAGACTGCGGGGATCAGCAAGGGAGCGCAGGGACAGGTGATGCATCCCAAGTGTGGCTCGGGCTTACAGCTTTCAGTGGTGAAATTTAACCCCAAGCCACACTCGGGATAACGGTTAGGGGGGGTTAAAGCGTTAAGCCAGGTAGCAGAACCTGAAAGATGCATTGTATAGTATAACCGCCGTGTACAAGGGAAATGTGAAAAGCTAGATTGTATTTGGAAAACCTCCGTGCCCGAAGTCCATAGGACTGAATGGAAAAATATTCACGTTTTTATTTTTCATTGAACCTTTTTTTTTATTATTATTTTTTTTTTTTTTTTTTTTAGGCAGCCTGCCCACTGGCCAATCTGGGTCGTCCACAGATGCTTCCAGTGGGCCACCCTGATTGGCCGGTGGCATTGTCTGTAGTTGGCATTGGGTAGCAAAGTCAATCGCCCAATTACGGTGCCAATGGACGGCCAGCCTAACTCTCTCCCACACTCAGATATGGTCTCTTACCCAAACTCACTCCTCCCACACTCTGGTCTAGGGATGCACCGATACTAGTATCGGTATCGGGGCCGATATTGCCGTTTGCACGAGTACTTGTCACTCGTGCAAACGGCCCGATACATCCCGCCGATACCGGAAGCCGGCGCTGGGCCGGCTTGCCGGTATCCGCGGGGCTGGGGAAGCTGGCCGCGTGCATGAAAAGCACGCGGCCAGCGTTCCCCTTCGGCGCGCCAAATACTCACCCTTCCTGAAGTTCCGGTCTCTGGGCAGTGATGCGGTCACGTGGCCGCCGGGCGCTCCTGTGACGCGGCCTCTCGGCTGGAGGCAGCGTCACAGATGCGCCCGGCGGCCACGTGACCGCATCACTGCCCAGAGACCGGAACTTCAGGAAGGGTGAGTATTTGGCGCGCCGGAGGGGAACGCTGGCCGCGTGCTTTACATGCACACGGTCAGCTTCCCCAGCGTTCGAGCTGCGGGCCAAATCCATGAGAGCTGCGGGCCAAATCCATGAGAGCTGCGGGCCAAATCCATGAGAGCTGCGGGCCAAATCCATGAGAGCTGCGGGCAATCTCATAAATTTTTATGAGGTCTGTTCCTATTGGAAAGCGTCACATGACATTAAATAAAAGTATCGGTGAGTACTTTTAAAAAGTATCGGTACTCGTACTCGGTCTTAAAAAAGTGGTATCGGTGCATCCCTACTCTGGTCCATTCCTTTGTCCAATCACTGGTCCCTCGCCCCCACTCAGTTTCTTCATGAAATTATCTTAAAAAGACACTGTATGCACACTGACCAATTTCGCTTATTAAAGGGGTCTGTCTGCGTGGAGCACGCCCCCCCCTGTTTTGCGTGCTGATATCATGATGTCTGAGCGCTCAAGCAAACATGGGCCTTAACTGCGCAGGCAGCATCAGTTCATCAGAAAGTAAAGGGATTCGGTGGAGGCGCTCGTGTCTAGATATGTTAATATTAAGTGGTTGCTGCCAACTAGGGGGGTAGCACAGGCTCTCGAGAGGATGTGCGGATAGAATCGGGAAAAAGAATGTGGAGTTCCTAGTGGCGCAGTAGTTAAAAAGTGCTCCTTTGTGATATAACTCAATCAGTATCAAGGCTAGTTGCGTGCTCTATATATTCCAATATGTAGTACAAAGTGCAAATGCAAATCACAGAGGGTATAAAGTGCTAGTGCAACGGTCTGAGTGTGCAATAGGATTAAAGTACAAATGCAGCAGTGCAAAATAGTACAAAATAGATGCGATATAGCAAGGGTATTAGAAACGAGATAATAATGGCTGATAGTCCAAAATTAGGGACTGTCTGCCAATGTTCAATATATAGTAGGAGGTCAAAAGTCTTTGCTGATGGTTAGTCCGGTTCCTAAGTGGATGGGTGATGCATCGAAAGTGCTCAAGAATAGTGTCACTATTACCCTTTCCACAAATGTAACGGGCCTTTTGGACGTGTCTGTTCTTCTAGTGGTCTTGATGGGCTCCGCAGCAGGAGATATAATGAAAAAAAGGGAGGTGATAGTGTGATACCGTCTATACGTAAAACGCAATGGATTTAAAAATTGCACACTTACAGGATCCAGAGCCTTTTGAATCCAGGCTCTGGAGTGGAGCGCCTTGTGCCAAAAAAAAAATAGGGTGGTCACTGGCCTTCTTTACCACGGTCTTCTTATTCAACCTCGGGTAGGGGGACACGAGCAGAAAAGAGACAGCGCTCTCATAGCATGATATCAGCCTTACACTCGTGTATTAAGAGAGAGAAGAGTCACACTCACCAATTCAGGAGCCTTAATGGTCCAGGCTCAACTGTTTCACATGTGGTGCTCCTTAGCGGTGAGCTCCTGAACCTCTTTAGCTGCTTGCTCTGCGTCCAGATCGTGGTTCGTTGAATGTCTTTGGTACTAGTATTAACCTTATCAGGATAAAAGCTGGTAAATATGTAAAATAAGCTAAAATACTCTTAAAAGTGGAGTAAAATAATTTATTGTGCAAACTGCATAGGTAGCTAAAATTACATAAAAAAGTGGGGGGGAGGGGTCGAGACGCGTTTCGGTGCAACCAGCACCTTCCTCAGTCGGTATGCGTGAGAGTAGGGGGCACCAGTTCATCACTCTGACCAGGTGCTCGCATACCTTGTGCGTTAAAAGTACACAAGATACCCAATTTATGTGTGTGCGTATGAAAGTTATGCAAAATGCGCAAGGAAAAAAGGGGGGGTTGATTTTTCTAGTGTTCCTTTTTTATTAACAAAATTTCTTTTTAATTTGAGGATTCAAAAATAATCGTTCGTTGCAGCCGTAGTTTAATTAGGACTCTCCTAACAGGTTCAGGTGACGATACGGCAGGGAAGCTTTTCACATCTTGGCAAAAATATGGAAACAAAAAACCCTTTTTTTCATACAAGGAAAGCGTAGTATTCTGGTGATTTTGTCTGCGGCTGCATACATATATAGGGAGTTGGTGCCAACATTCAATCTTGTCTTATTTTATATTCAAAACTAAAGGTAACAAGGTGTTTTGTGGAACGGTGGCTCACGTAGACTAACTGGCCAGGCATTATGGGAGTTCCAGTGCAGGAAACCACCTCTGGACCAGCAGTATTGTCATATTCCATTCCAGTTAGTGGTATAATTTGTAAAGGTCTCTGTTCCTTTTTGTAGACATCAATGAACTGTCAACACTTCATCGTTTAATCTTATTTTTTTTCAGCATTACCTAGAGCTCATCGCTGAAAGCGGTAATGTTGGCCTTCAAAAAAAAAAAAAAAAACATATTACCATGGATCAGGATTAGCACAAATTGTGACATGTAATTCATATCAAGCTGCATGAAAAGCTTGCCTCTTCGCTTATTGATTTGTAGCAGCTGTCACGCTGGGCTTTGAGCGGGGATATTTTTCTAAGAAGCCCATCCGAAGGATAAATAAACCATTTAGGACAGAAAATGGCGCTCAACTGCATTTACTGTCACAATCTACAAGGGAGACAAAATATATATTATATTATATTTTCTCTTCACAATAGTCAGACTTTACTAGGGTTGCACCGATACCGATACTAGTATCGGTATCGGGGCCGATACTGGGTACTGCAGGAATACTTGGTACTCGTGCAGTATCCCCCCCCCCCCCCGATATTTTTCCCGATACAGGAAGTCGGCATTGAGCCGGCTTGCCGGCATCCGAGGGGCTGCGGCGGCTGTCCGAATGCTCTATCGGCATTTGGACAGCTGCCCCTGGAGCTGCTCTCCGCGATACTTACCTTCCTGAGCGACTCCGGTAAGGTCTCCGCGCGTGCGCTCGTTGGAAGGACCCCAGCCGCGACCACGTGGGACCATGTGATTGCGGCTGGGGTCCTTCCAACGAGAGAGCGCGCGCGCGCGGAAACTTTCCCGGCATCGCTCAGGAAGGTAAGTATAAACACAGTGAGCAGCTGCAGGGCCTGTCCGAATGCAGATAGAGCATTCGGACAGGCCCTGCAGCTGCTCTCCGCGATGATACTTACCTTCCTGGGCGACGCCGGGAAAGTTTCCGCGCGTGCTCGTTGGAAGGACCCCAGCCGTGATCACATGGTCCCACGTGGTCGCGGCTGCGGTCCTTCCAAGGAGCGCACGCGTGGAGACATTCCCGGCGTCGCTCAGGAAGGTAAGTATCATCGCGGGGGGGATCCATGAGCTGGGGGGCATACCCATGTGTGAGCTGGGGCATATCCATGAGCTGGGGGCAATATCCACGTGTGAGCTGGGGCAATATCCACGTGTGAGCTGGGGCAATATCCACGAGTTAGGCTAGGGTCAGACTGAGGCAGTGCGAACGCGCGTTCTGGCGCACATAATCACGGCCGCACTAGCAGCAGATGCCGGGCAATGACAGCCAATATACGAAGTACGGTCGCACAAAAGTCCGGCCGCGCAACGCAAGTGGAAAATGAACGCATTTTTTCGAGAACGTTAAACCGCTGGTACTGACGTACAGAGTGCGCTGCGGCCGCATAGCAGCGTGTGTGCGTGATTAGGAGATGTCAGACGCTGCTAGTGTGCGGCCAACATAACGTTCAAACAGCCGGATTTCCCTAGACTTCTTTTCACCCCATCGTCATGAAATACGTCCAGAATTGCGCATCGTCTGACCACTTAAGCGTATTCCGTGAAAAAATGCGTGCGCACGCATCGACGTACATTTTGACGGTGGCCGCAGAAAATGCGCTCATCTGTCCCTAGCCTGAGCTGGGGCAATATCCACGAGTGAGCTGGGGCAATATCCACGAGTGAGCTGGGGCAATATCCACGAGTGAGCTGGGGCAATATCCACGAGTGAGCTGGGGCAATATCCACGAGTGAGCTGGGGCAATATCCACGAGTGAGCTGGGGCAATATCCACGAGTGAGCTGGGGCAATATCCACGAGTGAGCTGGGGCAATATCCACGAGTGAGCTGGGGCAATATCCACGAGTGAGCTGGGGCAATATCCACGAGTGAGCTGGGGCAATATCCACGAGTGAGCTGGGGCAATATCCACGAGTGAGCTGGGGCAATATCCACGAGTGAGCTGGGGCAATATCCACGAGTGAGCTGGGGCAATATCCACGAGTGAGCTGGGGCAATATCCACGAGTGAGCTGGGGCAATATCCACGAGTGAGCTGGGGCAATATCCACGAGTGAGCTGGGGCAATATCCACGAGTGAGCTGGGGCAATATCCACGAGTGAGCTGGGGCAATATCCACGAGTGAGCTGGGGCAATATCCACGAGTGAGCTGGGGCAATATCCACGAGTGAGCTGGGGCAATATCCACGAGTGAGCTGGGGCAATATCCACGAGTGAGCTGGGGCAATATCCACGAGTGAGCTGGGGCAATATCCACGAGTGAGCTGGGGCAATATCCACGAGTGAGCTGGGGCAATATCCACGAGTGAGCTGGGGCAATATCCACGAGTGAGCTGGGGCAATATCCACGAGTGAGCTGGGGCAATATCTACGAGTGAGCTGGGGCAATATCCACGAGTGAGCTGGGGCAATATCCACGAGTGAGCTGGGGCAATATCCACGAGTGAGCTGGGGCAATATTATATATATATATATATATATATATATATATCTGGGGGCATTTTTATATGGTCTGTTCTTATTGGAAAGCGTCACATGACCTTAAAGAAAAGCATCGGTATCGGTGAGTACTTTTAAAAAGTATCGGTACTCGTTCTTAAAAAAAGTGGTATCGGTGCATCCCTAGACTTTACTAATGGACAACCATGAGCGGAGGCTAGTTTCCATGTATACACAGGGCAACACAGCCAGGAAGCTGTATATAAGTATGTTCTTTAAAGGGACTGTATCACCTGTAAGTCTTGTAGGTGAAAGAAATTGCACACACATTAAGGAATTTACAAATTTGCTTTGAATTTAGGAGCCATTAATTTTTTTATGGTAATAAGTGAGCGATGATCTCCAGTCTCTGCCTCTGTCACAGCTATTAGGTTAAAATGTACAAAAGTTCTTCGGGATCCTAAAGGTTATTAGGCAAAAGCTGATAATTGGAACTGTGTGTAAACCTGCGCTGTGCAGCTGTAAAGATACACATCAGAGCAACATAAGAGAAGGTGTACTGTGCTGAGCATTCATGTCTCTGTGTGATGCCTGGGGGGGAGCAGTGGGGGAAGCTGGCAATTGACAACAGCATGAGGTGGAGCCCCCCTCGAGCTGCTGGGCAGATGCCACACAGAACTGCAGTAAAGATTTCTCACACTTGTGCCAACAGTGACAGGGCTGGCAAAAGCCCAGGTGCCGGGACACAATTTCTAGTCGCCATGGTGACCTGGCGCCTTGGATTTGTTGAGCCCTGTATTAACGTAACCTTAAAGTGCAACCAACCTACACTGCCTGGAGGGGAATACTGTTGCATACTGCCACTCTTTATGATGTGCTCAATTGTGACCATGACGGTTGCAGTGTTTGCTTAAAATTTGTCAAATTATGTAAAAATGTTTCTTGCTCACTTTTTTTTTTTTTTTTATTTATATAAAGTTATCAAAGTACTCTAAGATCCATTACACAAATTTTTAATTTTTTTCCCTCCTTTCCCTCAGAAATGGACAAGGTACAATCAGGAGTAGCTACGTTTGGGAAGAAACTTATTCGCAGGAGAACTGTGGACATTGCAAATGAAAAATCAAATTTTGCTCGATGTTTGACGACACTGGATCTGATCGCCCTAGGCGTTGGCAGCACCCTGGGAGCTGGTGTTTACATCTTGGCTGGTGAAGTTGCAAGAGAGAAAGCTGGTCCAGCTATAGTGATTTGCTTTCTTGCGTCTGCACTCGCGTCTGTGCTGGCTGGACTGTGCTATGCAGAGTTCGGAGCTCGAGTCCCTAAGGCTGGTTCAGCATACCTGTACAGCTATGTTACAGTGGGTGAGATCTGGGCGTTCACAACTGGATGGAACCTCATACTTTCATATGTGCTGGGTAGGTTTTACATTGGGCTCTGTTCTTTACACTGACATAAAGTCACTTTCCTGATTAACTATCTTTTTCTCTTCCCTTTTGAAGATGTTACACGTTAGCCATTCTCTCAGGTTTTTAAAGTAAACCTTAATACAAAGAATCACAATAAAATTTGATGGGGCTGTGTGTATGTATTACATATATTTCAATTTAACACGGCATCCACCCAATGGCCCTTTCTGCTGCCTCTCCTCCTCCCCAATTGTTGCATGGTTTATTATTTGCAAATTGGGGCCTCATTTAAGTTACCTAGATTTGACATGTTGACTTCTATCACTGCTACAAAACCCCTTTCCTGAATGTAAAAAGAACTAAAGCACATAAATTAGTAAACTTGTTTTGCCAGTCTGGCCTTCGTTTGTTATGCTAAATGTTGATCTGATTTTGTGCTGTATTTAATCTTTCAGGCACTGCAAGTGTAGCAAGGGCTTGGAGTTCTGCATTTGATGATATTATTGGCAATCACATCTCTAACTTTTTCAAAGAGCGAATATCCATTAAAGTGGAGCATGTTTTTGCAGACTACCCGGATTTCTTTGCACTTATCCTAGTCCTTCTTTTGACAGGTAAACACTTGGCCTATAAGAGCATCTTGCATTGCACGCTCTGTGATATCCTGGTATAACAGGTGGATTTTAATCCATTGTTTTGCTGCTGTACTGAACATCGCAAACCTTTAACAACCAGCAATGTGTGTAATATAGCTCTGAGCCCAACAGGGTTTCTCCAACTTGGGTCCTTTGCATGACATAGACGTCCAGCGTGATTATAGCATTTTCCACACAAGCCAAGCTCGATGTTGGGAGCAAAACAGGCATTCCTTCACTGACCATGGCTTCCATATTTAAACCATTTTCAGAATGCCTATTTCCCTACCCCTGGAGGGATTAAAAGAATAGTGGGCTACTCATTCCCTCTTGCACGTAACTTTCCAGATTGTTTACTGTACCTAATCGTGGGATCCTGAGCTCCTATGAGGGGCACATACTAACTCAAGGTATCCCTGGATGGCTCACTTGACCTTACAAGCACATATCCAAAAAGCACCAGGGTTGCACTTATGCCACTCAATTGCCACTTGGTTAAAGGTTTACCAGACTGCAGTAGTTTTCTGATCCACAATGCCGAGTTCGATGCGTAGTCCAGTGTTTTGCTGCTGCCTTCAAAATGCTGCTGCAGCCATGAGGCATTGATCCGGGGCAGAGAATACATATGAAGGGAAGAAATGTACGACTTAGGCCGGGTGCACACTAGGCGTTTTTTTTTCTGCGCACTAGTGCCTGTTAAAATGCACTTACCGGCGTCTGTCGCAGCGTTGCAATGCTGCGGACGGGGCCGGTCACATGCTTGTGCGTGCGTAGCATGATTGCATCTAGAGATCCTCACCGTCCATGCGCTAGGATGCGTGTCGACGGGGCTGCAAAGAGTGATCCTTTGCAGCGCTGAGGGGGGGGGGGTGTCGTTTTAACGCGCGCTAGTGCACCCCTGGCCTAAATCGTAAACAGTAACGTAAAGAAACCTAGTGAACCAGACATGTTCTCATAACAATTTGCATCCAAAACCTAAATTAACAGAAAACTAGACCCTTTGTCACATTGTAAATTGCTTGTTCAGCAGTAAATGAGACTGAGAAGGCCTCATTAAGCTAATGAATCTTTGCTTGTTTGTTCTGCATTCTAAATACCATGCCTGTGATCCACATTGGGGCCTTAAACAGTAAGGCTTCTGTAAATTTAGGTCAGTCTGTTAAATATTTGGCAGCGAGAGTTTTGTCCTCAATGTCTTTTTTTTATTTTTTTTACATACCGGTAGTTTGGCAAAAGTTGCTTGGAAGAAGGAACACTGGGTTGTGGGCTTTTTTTTTTTTTGTACAAATTAAAACAAAGATCATTGTTTATCAGAGTCTATGCACATCCAGAGTTCATTAAGACTGTATCACAATAACATTTAGAAATGGAGCAAGTGTCAAACGCTTTATTAAATGCAGCAACTTGTAAATGATTACTTTTATAAGCCTGTTCCTTTTGGATCTTCATGTCCAAGGAGATTGTGGTTCTTCTTTGTAATCCCCACTTCCATAAGGAGCAGGTTTGTGGATTTAATGCTCATTTCCCTCCTGAGAATAAATAGGGCCCAGAGGTCCACTGCCCAGGGTAACCTTTTTTTTTTTCTTCCTCTGCGTTGCAGCTCTCCTAGCAGTTGGTGCGAGTGAATCTGCTCTGGTAAACAAAATCTTCACTACAATCAATCTCCTAGTCTTGGCTTTTGTCATTCTGACTGGGTTCGTGAAAGGTGATACACACAACTGGAGCCTCACACAGGAAGATTATGCAAATGCCTCAGCAGCCAATATCAGCGCAAGGTAAGGGGCTTCTTATATAGATCATGGCACAGGTCACATGTCTGAGTCACCACCCCACCCTCCCTGCCTCCCCGCCTCCTCTCTGGTGTGGAATTGCCACCCCATGATTTGTTCTGGTCCCTTCCCCCAAACTCCCACCCACTACACAAATTGCTTTCTATTTTATTTTTAGCCCATGAATCGCTTTTTAATTAAAAAATATAATAATCGTTAGTTGCCCTAAAGGCAAATCAACTGAAGCTGCAAGGGGAGGCAATTGTTGTAATTGGGACTTGGTAGTGAAGCAACGGCGATCATTGTTCAAAATGTTTCATAAGTTGTATGCGAATCAATACATTGCAAACCTCAACCAGAGAGGAAAAAAGGTTACCTATAATTCAATATGCCATAAGACAAACGTCCCATTGGTGAGGTTTTATGGCGTACATGTCTTCTGACTATTGCTCAAGGCTACCTACCGCCTTAGAGGTAACCACCTTTCTTCAGCCTGCAAACAGGAACATGCCCTAATGTTGAGATGGGTTCACAGGGAAGCACGTTCAGTCCAGTTCTATTTTACAATGTGCATTCATCTCGTGAAGTGTCTTGAGAGTTTATTTTATTAGTGTTTGGGCTCCTTATGATACTAAAAAACACAAGAAAACAAAAATAAACCCTTTGGTCTGCGGGAGTAAACTTTACCGTGAATGATTCGGTAGCCAGACCGTGACTTAATATGAGCACATAAATAAACACCCATCCTTTTCACTGCTGCTTTTCTCTCGCATTGAAAGCTGCAGGTAATTCTGTAAAATGTCTTTCATTTTTGGATATCCATTCTGGCTAGTGAAATTTTAAATTGGAGCTTAAATCACAGCACAGAATCTTTATCTCTAGGAACGCGCTTGGTCATTGGGTTGGTTCAGTGCTACCTGGCATTAGCATGGCTTTGTCCTAACCTATTGTCAGTACTCTAACATTTTCTTTTCCTACAGTATAGGGGAATTTGGATCTGGTGGTTTTGCTCCTTTTGGATTCGGTGGAATTGTATCAGGGGCTGCAGCATGCTTCTATGCATTTGTGGGATTTGACTGTATTGCTACTACAGGTAAGAGGTTTCTATGTGTAAAGAAGGCTGAAACTAATAGATAATGAGACTAGTTGTCAACTACTTCCATTAACCTCCCTGGTGGTACGATTTCAGACATATAAAATATACAGTTGTGTTCAAAATTATTCAACCCCCCCAATGCTGTAAAGGTTTTTAGGGAATTTAGTGTAGATTTGTAATTCCTTGTAGGATTTCATTCTGAATACACTTTTTAAAGAACCATATGCAACTAAAATGACATCAATTGGTTTTGTAATACAGTAGTAAATGTTTCTTTTGTGAATTCTTCATTGACACAATTATTCAACCCCTTAAAGACTACCACTCTGAAGAACAGAGGTTCATTCAAATGTTTTCAATCAGGTATTGAAAACACCTGTGGATGTCACGGAGCAGCAATAAAGCATAATAAGCACCAATTAGGCAGCTTTAAAATGACTGTGCTATTCAGCTCCTAGACATTTACTGGTGTGGTTACAAACATGGTGAAATCAAAAGAATGGTCCAGGAAGACAAGAGAAGAGGTGATTACTCTTCACAGGAAGGGCAATGGCTATAAGAAGATTGCAAAGATGTTAAACATACCAAGAGAGACCATAGGAAGCATCATTCGCAAATTCAAGGCAAAGGGCACTGTTGAAACGCTACCTGGTCGTGGCAGAAAGAAGATGCTGACTTCGACTGCTGTGCGCTACCTGAAGCGTAGAGTGGAGAAAAGTCCCCGTGTGACTGCTGAGGAACTGAGAAAAGATTTGTCGGATGTGGGTACTGAAGTTTCAGCTCAGACAATACGGAGCACACTGCGTAATGAAGGCCTCCATGCCAGAACTCCCAGGCGCACCACCTTGCTGTCTCCAAAGAATAAGAAGAGTCGACTGCAGTATGCCAAAAGTCATGTGGACAAACCACAGAAGTTTTGGGATAGTGTTCTGTGGACTGATGAAACAAAATTAGAACTGTTTGGGCCCATGGATCAACGCTATGTTTGGAGGAGGAAGAACCAGGCCTATGAAGAAAAGAACACCTTGCCTACTGTGAAGCATGGTGGGGGGTCAATCATGCTTTGGGGCTGTTTTGCTTCTGCAGGTACAGGGAAGCTTCAGCGTGTGCAAGGTACCATGAATTCTCTTCAGTACCAGGAGATATTGGATGACCATGTGATGCAGTCCGTCACAAACCTATCAACAGGACAATGATCCCAAGCATACCTCCACGTCCACTAGAGCATGGTTGCACATTAAAGGCTGGAACATTTTGGTGTGGCCATCGTAGTCACCTGACTTAAATCCGATGAGAACCTCTAGTGGGACTTAAAGAAAGCAGTTGCAGTGCGCAAGCCTAAGAATGTGACTGAACTGGAGGCTTTTGCCCATGACGAATGGGCGAAGATACCCGTAGATCGCTGCAAGACACTTGTGTCAAGCTATGCTTCACGTTTTAAAGCTGTTAGTACTTAGTACAACATCCTTTTACAGTTATAAGATTGAATGTCACTTGGGGGTTGAATAAAACTGATAATGATGTGAGCACAGAAAAGACCTTTGTGGTTATTTCATTATAAATGTTATGTTAGATTTGTCTGACCTACACGTGCCTCTTTGATTTAATTGTAAACAAGATGACTGATCAATGTCAAACTGGCCAAAACACTCAATTTCAGTGGGGGTTGAATAATTTTGAACACAACTGTATGTCTGAATCGGAGATATGTATGTATGTATGTAACGGTATTCCCGAGTAGCTCGGGGTTAAATTTCACTGCTGAAAGCGGTAACCCCGAGCCACACTGGGGCTGATACATACCTGTCCCTGCGCTCCCTCGCTGTCACCTCTGGCCAATCACTGCTTCCCTTCTCGCGAGAAGGTAAGCAGGACGCTGCGATTGCGTGAGGTCAGCAAGGGAGCATAGGTAAAGGTATGTATCCAACCCGAGTGTGGCTCGTGGTTACAGCTTTCGGCAGTGAAATTTAATGCCGAGCCACACTCTAACACTGCCAGGGAGGTTAATCAATTGACTAGCTGATTAAACTGTGCTATACACAGATTAAAGTCAGACCTATTTTGAAGCTGATTGGAGATGATGTGCCGGTTGCTTTATTTTGTATGATTTTGTTCTAGACTTATGATGGACATCACCAAACAGGGTTATTCAAAGAGCATGAAAGTCACCACACGTTCGGTGACTTTTCGTTCTCTTCAATTCGGGCCGATTCGGCAATCCCATTTCGGCCACCCTGCGGTGTATTCAGCAAACACCACAGGGCTGTCGAAGTGCAGGCAGGGAAAAGCTGCCGAAAACCTGGCGAATGCACGCTTAAACTGTAAAAACATCTGGATTAACCCATCGAAGACGCTGGAAAAACCCGAGCAGGAGCCGATCACACGCAGTGAAGCCTCTGGAAAAAGCCGAGACCGTAGAAGAATGCAGTGAATAAATTCGCAAAACCGTTTGCATGAATGATTGAAAAGTGAAACGCTGTTTGCAAAGAAACTACTGAGCGACAATGTCTGAAATTTACATGAGGTCCAATGAATGATAATAAAAAGGGCAGAAAAAAATAAGTAATGTAAAAAAATAAATAAAAAAATCGGGCTTTTTAAAAAAAATCCAGAAAAATGCTTAAAATATCCTAAAAAATCTATAAATAGACTCTTTACTGCAGAATTTTATAATGAACGGTTTATTATATATTTAATTTAAATGGAATATTTTTAACATTGAAGTCTATGGGATTCTCCTGAATAAACCTGTCGCATTAAACCACCGAATGGCAGGGCATTTCGGGAACCTTTCACTGCTGGTTTGTGCTCTCTGAATAGCTGAAGCAGTGCTTTTTTATGGGGATTTCACTGCCCTCGAACAGGCACCGTATGTGCAGGCAATTCACCAGGATTTGGCGTATTGCCTGCTCTGAATAGCCGCATGGCCAAGAATGGTAACACTGATTTTCAGCGTTTGCTTACCTTTCTCCAGCCATTCAGATCTCTCTGAATAACCCTGTAAATAAAAACACACACGTTGTGGGGTGCTGCTGCTGGGTGGTTGGAGCTGTACCACCAGTGTTTTATCCTTACTTGGAGCTGGATGCCAGTGCCACCATCCCACACTCCAGTCCAGAGGTGCCATCACTCACGTTGGTCCTAGTCCCTTCCCTGCAAACTCCCTTCCAAATTCAGGTTCAGTTTCTTGGCCAAACTCACTCCCGCTCTTCTGCAGTCCCTTGACTCACGCAGTTCATGAAATCATTTTAAAAGGGACACACTACGCAAGATACAGAATTAGTGTATGTATGTACACTACGCAAATGGGGGGGTAAAATTTTATCTGTCAAGTAATCGATAGTTGCAGCTAGGGATGCACCGATACCACTTTTTTAAGACCGAGTACAGATACTTTTATGTCATGTGACCACTTTCCAATAAGAACAGACCTCATATAAAAATGCCCCAATATATACATATATATTTACACACACCACACACACCTCTCATGGATTTGCCCCCCCAGCTCAGACCCCAGACCAGACATGGGGCGGCTGTTTGAATGCTCTATTGACATTCGGACAGCCGCCCCTGGAGCTCACCGGCATATTTGCCTTCCTGAGCGGCGCCGACAAAGTCTTCACGCGTGCGCTCGTTGAAGGACTCCAACCGCGATCACGTGGGACTCCCACGTGATCGCGGCTGGGGTCCTTCAACGTGCGGAAGCGCAAAGACTCTCGGCGCCGCTCAGGAAGGTAAGTATGCCGTTGAGCTCCAGGGGCGACTGTCCAAATGCCGATAGAGCATTCGAACAGCCGCCCAAGCCCTTCGGATGCCGGCTTCTGGTATGGGGGGGGGGGGAATATCAGGGGTACTGCACGAGTACCGAGTACTCCTGCAGTACCTGGTATCGGTGCAACCCTAGTTGCAGTCTTAGAGTAAAGCACTGTAACACCAGTTAGTCATTTTTGCTGCTGTTCCTTCCATGTTTTTTTTGTTTTCAACCCCAAATGGAAAGTGCTTGGTGCGTGTAAAATAACACACCATATTTTTATTTTTTATTTTTTTTCTGCCTCTCCTTAGCTGAAAAAGCAGGAGGAGGGCATGCAGTTGCTCAGAGGAGCAACTTTTGGTACATTGGTTAGGACTCACTCTACTGATAGGTGCCTTGATGGGGCGAGTGAGCATACGCTTCAATGGCTATTTAAGCAAACTAAAATCACTGACTGTTTTGTTGCACATGGAAATTATATAGAAACGAGCATGGATGACATATATATATATATATATATATATATATATATTTTTTTTTTTTTTTTTTTTTTTTTTTTTTTTTTTTTTTTTTAAATATTTCTTTTAAGCATTAGTTTATTTAATCCCATAGTGACCAGGCGATTTTTACCCTTGTCTGTCCGAAAGTACACAGTGCTGTTTTACATTTCTGCAGGAAATCAAAATCTAGTCCTCGCGTTTGTAGTGGGAAATTCTTCAGTCCTCAAAATATTCTAAAATAGAAACATTGCGCAGTATGCACTGTCTTTCTGGATATTTAAATCGAGTGGTAGAAATAAACTCACTCATTAAAGAGCCTTAGGCTAGGGTCAAACGAACGCATTATTCGCAGCAACCGTCAAAAAGTGCGTCCAAACGCATTGACGTATTTTTTTCACGGTATGCGTGAAAACTGTCAGACGACTTGCATTTTCGTGCGTTATTTTATTTTTTTATTTACGGATCGCCAATAAAACACTGTTTGCATCTGGACTTTATGTAGGTTGGACATTAGCAGCGTCTGACATCTCCTAATCATGCATACACGCCGCCGCAGCGCACTCTGTACGTCAGTACTAGCGGTTCTACGTTCTCGAAAAAAATGCATTCATTTTCCACTTGCGTTGCGCGGCCGGACTTTCGTGCGGCCGTACTTGATATATTGGCCGTCATTTGCTGCTACTGCGGCCGTGATTAAGTGCGCCTAAACGCAAGTTAAAAATGCGTTCGTCTGACCCCAGCCTTGGTAAAGTCGGCTCTGTCTGAGCTGTTAAAACAATCCTATATTGGGTTGATGGGCCTCACCACCTCCAGGCCTTCACTTCCAGCAGGATCCATCCAAACTGCAAACCTGGCTCCTGCAGTATCATCGCAATCAGGAAAGCCAGTAGGCTTATTTTATTAGCACAAAGCGTTTTTGAAAAACAGTCTTCATCAAGATGCACCTTGAAGACTGTCGAAGCATTGTGCTAATAAAATCAGCCTACTGGCTTTTTTTATTTATATATCTCCGTTTCATCTGGGTATATTGTGTTTTTTTTTTTTTTTTATTTTTATGCTCCAGTTATGGTAACTTTTGTCGCTTTTCTAGATTAGTGCTTTACTGCCTTCCAGTAAAGGTTCCTATTGCCGCGGAACCAAGAAGGCCCGTATGCCCGCTTTACTTACTATCATGGGCTCCCTCAGGGACCTGCTGTTTATACCATTAGAAGCTAGCTATAACTTTTGTACAATAGTGTGATTTGTTGCAGGTGACTATTGTTTTGTTACAGTAAAGGTTAGGTTTTAGTGATATTTTGTATTCAGTATCTACCTCACTTTATGAAGGTCTGTCTAGAATTATAAATGTTCTTTTGTATTACAGGTGAAGAAGCAAAAAATCCCCAACGGTCCATCCCCATAGGCATAATCGTTTCACTCCTGGTGTGCTTTGTGGCATACTTTGGTGTATCAGCGGCCCTTACTCTCATGATGCCGTATTATTTACTGAACAAAAAAAGTCCCCTACCTGAGGCGTTCAGCTATGTGGGCTGGGAGCCTGCACGCTATGTTGTAGCCATAGGATCTCTATGTGCCCTTTCAACAAGGTAAGAATGGTTTCCAGTACCTCTCTCGTAAAATGTAAAACCTTTTCTGTAGCCCTTATTTATTTTCTGAAGAAAAAAAATATCATCATGGTAGTGGAAAAGCTAATTGCAACACAGACCTTTTTTTTTTTTTTATAATAAATTACATTTGAAACATTGGATGAGTAATGCTTAAATGTAGGGTAAAATAACTATGCAAGCTTAAGGCTAGGGTCAGACGAACGCATTTTTCGCGTCGACCGTGGAAAAGTGCGGTCGAACGAACGGACATATTTTTTCACGGAATACGCGGTAGCGGTCATACGATGCGCCTTTTCGTCCGTGATTTTGTACGGATCATCAATAAAACACTTTTTGTGTCTGGACGTTATGTTGGCCGGACATTAGCAGCGTCTGATGTCTCCCAATCACACACACACGCCGCTATGCGGCCGCAGCGCACTCTGTACGTCAGTAGTAGCGGTTTGACGTTCTCGAAAAAATGCGTTCGTTTGCCACTTGCGTTGCGCGGACGAACTTTCGTGCGGCCGTACTTCGTGTGTTCCCCGGCATTGGACGTCATTTGCTGCTAGCACGGCCGTGATTTTGTGCGGCTAAACGCACGTTAAAGCTGCGTTCGTCTGACCCTAGCCTAAGACTTATAAAGATTGTTGTTCTGAGATGGTTTGCTTATAACTTTTTCATCTATTTGTTTATGTGTATATACATTCATTTATTCATTCATTTTTGGGATAGCTGGTTCTAACCTCTAGATTGAGGATCTCAAACTCTGCACCCCCCCCCCCCCACCCCACCCCATATGTTCTATCTTAAGATTCCCAGGATTCTTTTGAATGTGATAGATGGCCAGGGAATCATGGGAGTTGAAGTTCAGAGACTTCTGGGGCCCAGAGTTCTTAAAGCCCTGCTCTAGATGGTCCCTTATGCACAATTTCACATGGCGTCTGCCTTATCAGCATACAGGCAGAAACATCCTTTGTGTCATAGTAAATGGCTGATAATGGTCAGATCTCCTGCTAATGGGTATTGATCGTTATGGAATTATTAGCAAAATCTATAGAATTTGTATGCGTAAAACTGACAAAGGTGTTTGTTACACCCCTGTAGTTTAGTGTGTGTTTGCGTTTTGCCTTTTTCAAACAAAGATTTCCGATAAGTTTTTTTTATTTTTATAATAGTTTAGCAAGCAAGTGCATTTATTATTTATATAATAATAATAATTTCTCCTTTTCCTGCAGCTTGCTAGGATCCATGTTTCCAATGCCTCGGGTGATTTATTCTATGGCAGAGGATGGTCTGCTCTTCAAATCACTTGCAATTATGAATAAGAAAACAAAGACTCCACTCGTTGCTACCATTGTTTCTGGGATTGTATCAGGTGAGCGGAATTTATAAAGTGTATCAAACTAAGCTATGAAGTGGCTGGTGCTCAGTAGTCCACACTTCAGCATATCATGCTAATACAGTCATTGCATTAAAGCCGGTGTCGGTGAGCGCACTAGGTGTGCCCGTACTGACGTGCCTACCGGTGTCCGTCGCAGCGTTGTGACGCTGCGATGGGGCCGGTCACACGCTGTAGCGCGTGACAAGCATCCATGCACAAAGCCTCGTCAAAATGCTAGACATGTGTTGATGGCACTGCAAAGTGCGATCCTCCATAGGAGGATCGAGGCTTGCAGTGCTGAGCGCCCTAACTGCGCTCAGCGAGGTGGCCAGACAGGCATCGAGTGGAAGGAACGTCCACTCTCACAGATGTTCCTTCCCCTCTCTCAAGATGCCCGTCTGACCCCGGCCTAAACTGTAAGTTAGAATGTCCTCGACTTTGCTAAAGTCAGAGTAAACTGTGGGATCAGCACATACCATTTCAGTGGGATTTCTGCAACATTGAAGCTTTCAGGTAAGTCCTACAATGTGACTTGGGAGACACCCTTGCTACCATTAGCTGATAACTGAGAGCCGTAAAAGGGAAAAGTCGCACAAGTTGATGACCCTTAGAGGCTCCTTACCAGCATTTATGCGCAAGCCGCTATATTGGTGGTTTGGCTTGTAGCTGGATGGAACCTATGATAAGTGGTGGAGCTGTTGTTGGTATTCTTCCAGAAGTCTGGGGACGTTTATGGTGCCCTGTATGATCTCTGCAGGATTATCAGGACATTGGGAACTATTTATCACCAGATTCCTTCTGCTTGTGGCAAGAGGCAGTGGCAGATTGCACCATCCTCTGCAGCACGAGACCATGGGGTACACAAGGAATGTTTCAAACGGTTTTATTTTTTTCGTGTTAAGGGATTTTACACAATGGTCAGAGCCGGTGTCTGTTTTGAAATACTGGCTTGAGAAAAGCGTAACGAGAACCCTTGGAATAGCTCATTCTGCTGGTATACTAATGCTTCCTGTACAAAGTGACTAGAGCAGTTATACCGTTAACATTACAAGCATTTATATAGCGCCAACAGATTCCGTAGCTCTAAAGAAGGAAGATGCATAGAAGAGACATACCAATAAAAGAGGAACTAGGCCCTTGGGATAGTCTGACAAATAAAGTACGAGACAAATTTACAATCTAGTGATCATTAAAGAATGCGAGTAGGTAGTGATGGAGTTGCTAGGACTAGCATAGGTAAGTGAAAACAACTAAAGACAGGGGAGGGGGGGTGGGCAGTCAGTGGAGCGCACATGGTTATGATGACGCCGGAGAACATGTGTGCAGACCAGTTTAAAATTTGGGAGGGTCAATGATTTGGGTATTAGCAGCTTGCCCGGAACTGTGTGACAAATCCTTCTGTAAAACGACGAACCGTTTATCTTGTCAGTATGAATGCTGTACAGTTTTAGTGGTTAAACCAGTGCAGAGCTTATTTTTCTTTTTCTTCATATGACTTGTAATATTTTTTTTTTTTTTATGAAACTTTTTTTTTCTCCACCAGCAATCATGGCCTTTGTCTTTGAGCTGAATGTTCTGGTTGAGCTGATGTCCATTGGTACTTTGCTGGCATACACTCTGGTGGCAGCGTGCGTGGTTATTCTAAGGTATGTGTCTTCCTGAAATTGTTAAAATTTGGTTATCTTTTTAGCCTTTTTCCTAAATTCATGTATACTTTGTATAATCATTCTAGATGCGAAACATCTCTCGCAACCTGCCATCAATTATTAAAAAAAAGTTCTGTCCTGAGCAGGACACCCCGTGTGCAGAGTCTATGCTTCAGGCAATGGGCATACACTTAACTACTTTTATTCCACCATCAAAACATTTCTCCAGGTTTGTCTTGTGAGTGACCTTGTCTTTTTTGATTTGTTGAACAGGTACCAGCCTAAACAGGTGGGCTCAGACACAGAGATGGTGAAGCTGAATGGGTCTGAAGCTGAGAAATTGGCGTTGGATGTCAAAGAGCCTTCAGAGCCAGACAGTGAAGAGGTTTTTCATTTTAAACATCTTCTGTTCCCCAGCTGTAACCACCCTACAAAGGTTTCTGGCCGTATAGTCTATGGCAGTGTGTCTGTGATATGTAAGTATCACTGTTTTGCTATGTTTGATGTACAGATTTTAGTGTTTTGGATAATATTGTTGTATAATTAAGGCTGTGACTATGCACTAAGCTTTCCTTTTGTCTTTGCAACTCTTTCAGCAATCGTATTTATCTTTCTGTGCCTGGTTCTGGCCCAGCAGCTGATGGCCATTCTCAGTGGTCACCCTCTCTGGATCACCATCTTTGCTGTGCTGTCACTTTGCAGTGTCTTGATAACGGCTGTGATCTGGAGACAGCCTGAAAGCAACGCTCAGTTATGTTTTAAAGTAAGTTTGCTTTTTTTTTTTTTTTTCTCGTGACAAAAATGCCCTTAACCTCTTTGCTGCCAAACTCATTTTTAATGTTTTGTGCTAATCATGTTTAAACATGATTTATTTTTTTAGTAAGGTTTTATTATACGACCCAGAAAACTCCTTTTTTTACGGCCGGTTCACAATATATCATTATTTATATTTATACGTCATGTCCTGCCAGAATACTAGAACAAAAAATTGTATTTCCATTCAGATTTCAGTCCTTAACAGCATGTAAAATTTTTTTCACATTTTATCATACGTTTTTGGTTATATATTCTATGGGGTTAAAAAAAAAAGTAAAAAATTAGAAATGGGAACCAGTTACTGTATTTTCCTGAGAAAATGCGCAATATTAACTGGAAAAAATGGCATTTTTCTTTGCAGGAAATGAGAGTGCAATATTATTGTTCACATAATTGAAAAGCGAACAACACCTGACACTTTATTTTTTGGTCTTTTCCAAAGATACCAAAAATGACCCCCTACCTTTTTAACTGATCGTGAGATACGGGGGTCCAAATGACCCCCCCATATCTTTTAAAATAAGAAATCCAGGTATTCCCTTTCTGATGTCATTGCGCACCCATGCGTGACATCAGTGGAGGCCTCGGACGTGGGCTGACATCTTTGTCAGCCCCCGCCGGAAGAATACCACAGTTCAAATGACCCCCTTCAGGCACTCTCCCGGAATGCGGGGGGGGGGGGGTTTAAAACAACATCTCGTGCCCGGGGGGCCAGTCCCACAGCGAGGGCTGACAGGCAAGATGTGAGCAACATCAAGACGTGCAGGGAGCGTCCTCCTCACACGGGAGCAAAACAGGTGGACGCTCCCTGCACTGCCTTCACGTTTAACTGGTTAAAGAAAGTATATAAATATTTTAGTGTTTTGTGCACATGATCTTCACCTCCCTGACAAACTGCATCTGTGCAATTAATTTGTAGTGGTTTTATTTCTGTTCCCCTTGTAAACATTTGTTTTTATAAGATTCATTAAAGTGTGTTACAGATGAGAAAGTCACACGTGCTGCACCTTACGTATAATTAAACTTTTTTTGTTTCCAATAGGTTCCTGCTCTCCCGTTACTGCCACTCTTCAGTGTATTCATCAACTTGTACTTCATGATGCAACTGGAAGCTGGAACATGGCTTCGCTTTGCAGTGTGGATGTTAATAGGTAATCTTTGTTGCTTTTGTAATCCTTTTAAGGCAGCCGGCACACGAGCATACTGTACTGCATCCATTACGGACGCACTTTTTTCACGGGAGATATTGTGAGTACTGCATAAAGTGCGTCCGTAATGTTTGTCTCCACACCCTAGGAAAATACATGGCAGCGTTGTTTCTGTGTCCGTTTAGCTTTTTAACGTCTGTTATTTTTGCGTCCGTGGCTTTATGCTTTGCCCGTCCGTGAACAAGTGCACAGGGGCTTTGTGTGGTGTGTTTAATTGACTCCTTTTATAAAGCTACGACGGACAGCAAACCGTACGGTCAGACAGACGCAAAATGTTTGCTAGTGTGCCACCAGCCTTAATCTGTAAACTGTCAATTTGGCAGATGAGCTATACCGAATCTTTATGGTTTATTTATGAGATTTCAGGAAAAGTATTTGCATGATGCCATTGCTAAATACAACTGGTGACACTTACTACTATATTTTTATTTTTGGGGATTTATTGGTCCTCTGGTGTTTCCCAATCCTGGCCCTAAAGTACCCTTAACAAGCCTGTTTTAAGGATTGTCTTGGAAAATGCAGACTGAGTCTTGCATTCACTTATTAGCAAATGATGTTATCTGGCAATCCTGGCCTGTTGGGAGACCTGAAGGACACTGTTGGGATCCACTGCTTTTAATACATCAATCAAGTCTTCCATATTGTTGTTTTTTTTGCAATGTCACCATTACAACAATTTGACAGCTTTTCGATGCCTAAGCAATGGGGCAGATAATGATCTTAACCACTCATTTCTCACATAAAACTGGGATCTCCTACTTTAACTGCCATGTCTCAGGGACCAGGCACTCTTCATTTCACTATATAAAAAATTGTGTGATATCCCACGACCAGTAAAAAATAATACGTATCTTGGGCAAACTCCCAGAACGTTTCCTCCTTCTCACATTCAGCAAACAAGAAAAGTGTAGAATTACACAACAGCTGGAGTATAAACTGAACATTGTGATACGGTTACACAACGTATATAAATCGAGCACCACTCTTTTTTCGAGAGACCCTACAAGCAAGCACGCAGAACCCAGAACTACGCTGGAGACGCGTCCGCTTCTGGAGGAGGGTAACACCCTGTATTCTGATGTGCAATTAACATGCTAGTATCTTGAGTGCACCTTTTTTATAGGGGGCTCGCTTTATATGCGTTGTGTAACCATATCACACGATGTTCAGTTTATTTGTTTAGGTTATACTCCCACTGTTGTGTAATTATATACACTTTTCTTACTCTTCATTTCAATATGTACTGCATCGTAGGGAAATATATCTTCTATTGGTCCTTACCTGCAGATTATTCTTAGTTAGAAATGGCCAGAAAAACCCAGTCCGTATGCTGGCTTATACTTTACATTAAGTGCCTTTTTAAATTGCAAATCCCCTACTAGATTGTAATTAGGGGTGTGCAATTCATTTAGTTCCGAATTGAATTTCGTACGAAACTGACTATTTTCGTTCTTTTGGGAGTATTTCCGAAATATCGGCTGCCTGAAATCCCGAATCAAAGTTTCAACACAAACAAAAATCATTTTGTTATGGAACGCAAATGATACGAAACGCTGAAAAACAGAACAAAACTATCAAACAAAATAAATTTCGTAACGAAAAACTGAACCATAATAATCTGGAACGGCTCAATTTATAATTAATGCAGATGCTGTGCCCCTAATATAATATGTATTACAGGTCACTTTATAGTTAATGCAGCTGCTAGGCTTTTTTCTACCATAGATCTCAATGTTAAAAAAAATCCACATTTTTATTAAATATTTCTTAAACCATTTATAATTTTCAATTGCCGCAAACGGCAATTTTTTAAAAAAAATTTTTTTGGCATTTTTCGGGATTTTTTTTGGGCGACTGTTTAGCTTTCCGAAGTTATTTTAAATGTAGTTAATGAGGTCTGTTTTTTTCTTTGCTGAACGCATGCAGCTGATTTATTTTTAGTCTGTGTGTGTGTTCAGCATTTGGATACATTACATTGTGTCAGACCATGGACAGTTCCACTTCAAAGCCTGCCGGCGTTAACCATGGTCCTGACTCATTGTGAAATAGATAGGTTTCACTTTTAGACCATGGACAGTACCTGAAAGTGAAACATGTTAACGCCTGCAGTCTTGGAAGTGGAACTGTCGAAGGTCTGACACAAAGTAACGTATCCAATTGCTCAATGCACGCAGACGGTTTAAGAAAAATTTAATAAACCGTTAAACACAGGGATTTTTTATTTTTTTAACCTTGAAAACTATGGTGGAAAATTCGAATTGATAAACTATCGAATTGATCTTAACTTACAATACAAGGAATAGTCAGCAAAGGACTTTATGAAACAAATTTTGTTTCACTGTTTAATTTGACTCCCTACTAAATCTGAGACACAGCTTAAAATTTAACCCTAGCTTCTTTTAACAGCAAAATTTGATTAATTGGGGTTTAATTATTTAGTGATCCGAATTGATATCCGCTAACTATCAATTCGAAGCGATATTAAATTTTATGTCGCTCTGAAGCGAAATTATGTTAAAACAGAAATGTGCACGGCTGAATTTTTTTTAAGTGTAATACACAACTACACTAAAACTAGCAATTAAATACTCCTTCTGAAATCATTGTAACCTTGGTGTATTGTCCAATATTGGTTTGTTTCCTTATCTTGGCAGTTGGGCTGCTTGGAGTTTGAGAACATGTGCATAAGATCTTGCAATTATTCAGCATCTCACGATTTTATTAATTCCACTCCCCCCCCCCCCCCCCTGCTTTTTTTTCCAGGTTTTCTAATCTACTTCTTCTACGGAATATGGAATAGCATAGAGGAGCGGGGCTCGGCCACAAACACGCTGAAAAAAAAACCTGCGGACTTTGATCCGTTGGCAACCTCTGTGTGAAGACCAAATTGTAAATGCCCACTTCTAGAGGGAGGAAGCACAAAACTTGAAAATGAGGATTTGGGTGGCTTAATTGAGGCAACATGGTTAGCACAAAATAATACGTACAAATGACTGACTAGCATTACTACTACTTAAGGTCACCTAGTTTGCACTTTGACAGCCGCCATCATCTTTCTCTATATTTAAATGTTCAGCCTTGCATCAGTTTCTGCACTCCTCAATCACTGCTCATCACGAATCTCCGTATATTAATCTTGGCTTTGTTGGCAGCTAGTATTGCATGTGATTGTTTCTATTATCATTTTTGAGCAGTTTTTTTTTTTTTTCCCTTCAGCTTTGCAGAGCATTGTGGATTAGAAACAGATTCAATGCAAACGTACTAAAATAAGAAACCATATCCATTTATTTTGCAGTCCAGATGTGACTGCAATGGCTTCTTCAAAGGGCAGTCTGTGACCATCTGGGTATGCACGCTGTAGCCTGACATTAAAATGAGTCTGGTTTCTATACACGGGAAAGCCACCGGTGAGACAGGAGGCATGATGGATGAAAGGCCAAAGTTTTTTTTTTTTTAATGGACATCCCATCAATGCTTACTACATGTGTAAATTACCACGTAATGGCTTATGAAGAGATGTGGTCCGATTTTTATATTTTTTTTTTCCATTTAGATTTTAATATCTGGACCCGCTTTCGTTGCACACTGCTTGTATGATTGATCATATATGTCGCCGCTTAAAGGAAAATGGAAAGTTGATGCCGAAGAGCTCTTGATCGGCAATGACTCTCGTGACCGAAAAATATGTCTTTTTAAAGATTGTTTTACTAAAGTGTCCCCCCCCCATCTTTTAAAAACTGAAATATTCATCTTTTCTCCAGAAAATAGTTTACAATAACTTAATATTTATTTTAATCTTGCTCACATTCTTGGTAATGTGATTTTATTTTTTTTATTAGACATGCTTCAAATGACATTTGTCTGGTTGCCTGCAAATTATTTAAAAGGTCCGATATGAAGTGCCAATGTTGTTCAACTAGTGCTTTTGTACATCCGTATCTTTTAACTTATGTGTTTATACATTGATGAACTTGTTCGTGGCTTTGTTATTTTTATTCTGTACAAATGATACTGTGCATTGAAAAGCTGGAAATCTCCCAAAACCCCATACAGCTGTTAACGTTGAATTACATCTGTATCCAACATTTAAGTGCCTCGTCGTCGTGTCCTATAATAAGGACTTATAAGTCTCATACAAACTCACAAAGAGTGTGTTACAATAAGACTGCGTGAGGAGGAAATGGTTATGCAGTCCCGTGAAAGGTTGGTTGCCGTTTTCCAGACACAATAACTATTATACGGTGTAAGGCAGATTCTGTTTATAGTCTTTCAGCATTTAAGAGTCAGGCAGCACTTCATATGAATGGAGATTTGTGAAAACAAATCCTATGGCGCAGGCCTTGAGGCTGTAGCTGCATAGAATTGCTGGAGTACTTTTGTGTACGTAGTTAAGAGCACAAGACTAGTCTTGTTAAGACGAATTCAGGACCAAAGCCACGTAGTCTACAGCTTGAACAGGTTGGCTGAAGTAGTCACCATGGTCATTGTTAAATTGTACCAAGAACAATATATGGCAGTTCTAATAAGTAAACTTTTTATAGTAATGATTCCATGTCATGCCTCAGAGGTTTAGACTTGTTCGTGTAATTCTGTTAATTGTATTTCACGTTCTATTATTTATATATGTAATCATGTTGAACAAGAGCAGGAATCCTGTGCATCGAACTGTTATGTGTTTGTGCCCTAAATGGCACCAAATGACAGTGCGTCATTGTGCGTCATTGTGTGTTTTTTGCTTTAGCATAATTTATAAACTTGTGGGAAGTGTTTTTTTTTTTTTTTTCTTTCAGCTTGTCTACACCCCCCCCCCCCCCCAATATTCTGTTTTATTAATCTGAACCCATATCCTTTACACCAGTGTTTCCAATCCCTGTTCTAAGGGAGCACTTATAAGGCCAGGTTTTCGAGATCTCTGAAGCACAGTTGATTTGCTGCTCAGTGAATGCAGGATTCAGTCTGCATTTCCCTAAGGTAATAATTAATATCTGGCCTGCCGGTGTACGGATATACACCATTTTCACACACACTGAGGCCAAGTCTGTGCAATCTGTCAGTTCTATGAAATGCTGGTTTGATTTTTAAAATATGTATTTGGACGGCCTCGTCATGCAGGGCATGACTGAATGGTCTTCCAGTATTTAAGAGCAGCAACCAGACGCATTTTGGTGGTTCTGTGCCAAATGCTTCGTTCTGATTGGAAGGGCTTTACATATTTTATTTTTTATAAAGCCTTGTGGTTTGTCCTGACACAATGAATAGATGGGACTGTAACCTAAAATATCTACTGAAAAGTGTTTAACATTACAAATGGATAATCCAATTAACTTAAATGTAATTATTTCTTGTTTAAAGAATCCCCTCACTTTCCAGTCATAAACCTGAGATGAATTGGTTTGCATTAGAGCATTTAATGATGCATTTTAGCCTAATATGCTCAGCTCGTCATCCCATCTTCTCCACTGCTGGTACTCGTCTAGCAGGGGAACAGCTGTCTTGGCTAGTATTTGGGGTGCGTCTCTGGAGGTTCCCCTTGCCATACACTGCGATCCTGCAGCCAGGTGGAGGGGAGGACATGGGAATGGCTATACATTACAATGCTCTTTGCCAGCTAACTGTGTTTGCCACGTGTGGTTGTAATGCCAACATACAGACATGTTAATAGCACTCCGTAAAATATCATTGTCTCCTTGCCAAAATTCATAAGCAGAATATTAAATGCATCCGTCATCGCTGCTTCATGAGGCAAATGGCCAGTGTTAGATGGCATGTGAACTTGAACCTTCTAGTGAGGATAAAACGGTCCTGGAATCCAGTGCTGGGCTTCCTTGTCTGAATGTGGTGCCAAGTTCTGCAGCAGGGGAGCCACAGCTATCACATGACAGGGGGGAAGCTGCAGGCGCCCAGCCAATACAATGGCTTTCGATGCGGATTGCATGCAGAACCATTGGTTAGAGGCAAGAATGAACCAATGTTCGTTCATCCCTGGCTCTTTCCCTGGCGGGGCTGTATTATCAACATCACTTTAGGACAACGACCTATTCCTCCCGGGGTTCACATGTATCCCTCTTCTGTGTTTAATGTATAAATATTGTAACTTAGTATCCCTGAGCAGCAATATGCGTTCAAATTACTGTTTATGTTGAAATGGGTTACCAATTCACACCCATTCAATTGGTTTTAACTCTACAGTGAAGGAGTGACTTTTACTGGAATTGTCAAAATGTCTGTTTACAAGTTGTTGTATTTTACTATTCGTACCAATTGTATTTGTAGAAATGTGTTTTTAAAATTTTTTTTTTGAAGGCTTGTGTAGATGCAATTTTGTTAAACATTGCTTTTGGTACAATAAATCACTTTTTGTATTCTGTGTGTGTTAATGCTTTATATTCAACATTTAACGTATATAATGTATATATCTCTCGAGCTCATGATGTCCAATATTTTAGATCTTTGTGCGTTGTAGGCCAGTTACAACAACTTTGCTACATAGACGAGGCTGCGTATCTAGCAGCTACATTTGAAAGATGGTCATAAACTAAGTGAAAATATTCATTGGATAGGTGTTTAATTTATGTTCTGGCCTACCATAATCTTTTCCAACTTTGTTACAGTTGTATAACACTTATGTTATAAATATAGCATTAGATCTTGTAAAGGAGTGTTTTGCGCAATCACAATCCGTGTGGAAACAAAAGCTGTGTCAGGAAGGACCTGAGGAAAGTAAAAAGAGCTTCCAGACAAATAGTTTTTGTACATAGCGCCAATGCAGTGAATTTATGCAGATTATAAAGGAGACCTTCCAAAGATCCCCTGTTGCTGCTGTGTGAAATTCTGCAGGAACAGTAAGTGGTTTGACCAAATGGGAACACTTGTCAGTGTCCACAGCCTCTGCACACTTGTGCCTAGGGACAGTTCGGGGTATGACTAGTTTGTGTGATTTTGAGGTATGGCGCAAGGGTTAGGTTGAGGATTAAGACGTGAAAGTTGGTGGTGGTTCAGGTTGCTTTGGTCTGTTTTCATTAATGGCACACTCGACACCAGGGGTCGGCAACCTGGACCTCCAGATGTCTTTGAACTAAATCTCCCTTGATGCTCAAGTTCTTAGATTTCCCTTGAGGCTCTGCCAAAGTACGGGAGCATGATGGGAGATGTCCCTCCTAGATGTTTTGAAACTAGAAGACTGGTAACTCCTGCTTTACAGTGCGGCCACGCTGCTTTGGAGTAGGTGCAATAAAAGTTGTCTTCCATATACAAGTGAGACTTCCTCTGCTGTATATAAAGACAATGGAGGGGAGATTAGCCATTTTTGTATTTAGGTTTAAAAAAAATAAAAAATGGAGAAACTCCAAGTGTAGGGATTATGGTAGTGAGAGACAACCGTCAGCACTGGTGTATTAATGGTTCGAAACATTTGGGAATGTGGTGTAGACGAGATATCTTTTATGCCCAGTATATTGTATGAGTTGACTTGCATGGAGCGGACAACTGGGACATTAAAAATGGACGGAATACAGGATGCGTTCATGGGCGTACGGAGATGTGTGGGGCCCAGTTAAATTTACCAAGTTCATCAATATATCCAACAGGATAATATCGGGATGGCTGTGCACCAGCTGATGCACAGTAGAAATTTGGTGATGCAGCAGAGCTTTTGTCTTTAGATTGAAGTAAATGCACTACAGAATAGCTTGGAGGGAGAGACTTAAGTGACCCAGACTGTAACCCCATAGAGATTGTAGTCAAATTACTACAATAAAGCTGTTCGCTAGCTCTCCTTCTCTAGTGAACTGCTGCAAGCCCCCCCCCCCATATATAAGAGCGATGCCTTTTTTTTTTTTTTTTTTCCCTCCCTGATCATAAGAATATAGCTGTACTATGATGAAAAGTGGTCCAAAATGACTCCTGAATGCTGTGCAGGTCTAATCTGCAGCTACCGGAAATGCTTGGTTGCAGTTATTGCTGCCAAAGGAGGGTCCACTAGCTATGAAATCCAGATGTTTAATCCCCCCCCCCCGAACACAATATTTAGTGGGATGGGTTCGATAAATACAGGTGCAGATCTGATCCATCAGCTGCCTCTCAGACTGATCACTAACGCGATGAGTTACATCAGCACACTCATGGCTCAAGTCCTGCGGGAACGGAGTTCCTGCACTTCTCCCACAGTGGTAACGCTGGTTCCGCTGTGGTCCGAGCCCGAAACCATTTAGCTGGCTGCACATTACCGGCCGCCGTGTGGTTTTCCTCCTACGAGCGGCCGCTGGAATGAAGCACGGCTGCTCGCCTGGGATGGATCCAACAGCCAGCCGTGATCTCGCGCGATCATGGCTGGCTGTTGGATCCATCCCAGGCGAGCGGCTGCACTTCAGTCCATTGACCACTCGTAGGAGGAAAACACGCGGCCGCCGGCAATGTGGACCACCTAAATTGTTTTTGGCCTGGTGGAGAGAGGTGAGCTGGGGACTGGGGGACAATATGTCTGTGTGAGCTGGGGGCAAATATCCATATAACCAGTGCTGGGTATATTATTCTGGGGGTCCAGTGCGGGGTAGATTATCAAGGGGGTCCAATGCCGGTGTATATAATTCGGGGGGGGGGGGCTGTGCCTGGATGGAGAATTTATATATATGTATACGTGTTAGTCCAGTTGCCAAAATCACGAGTATCTTACGTAGTGATAACTTTCACTGATCTGTATAGTTTCCAGACCTGAAGAAGAGCTTTACACTCTAGAAAGCTTGTCTTTTAAATGTAATGTTAATCCAATAAAAATGGTATCGCACGTACTGCTATACTTGTGATATATATTTTTTCTTCAGGTAATAGGGGTTGTGGAATTCGTGGGCGAGTTCCCTCCCCCCCCCCCCCTGTTCTGTAGCGCTGTACAATGGATGAGACAAAATAACAAATATACGTACAAGTTAAACACACAGAACCCTGTTGGAGGACTTACGATCTAAGGAGAGGGGTGACCCATTCAGTGAGGATTAACAGTTTATGTGAAGTACCGGGATGCATGTGGGCTGTGGGGGACTCGGGCTTCTCTAATGTGTGTTCTGCGACTTCTTGGTGGACCGGAGTCTAGTGTTGCGGGGAGGGAGTTCCACAGAAAGGGGGCACCTTGGGAGAAGTCCTGAAGGCTGGAGTTGGGGGGGGGGGGATGCGTGGGTACGATGAGATGGCATCAGACTGTTGGCAGAGCAAAGTAGATGGCATGGGATATACCTGGTAATAAGGGAGATGTTGCAGAGGTGCAGTTCTAGAGAGCTTTGTATGTGAGCAGCAATATTTTGAATTGGATTCTAAAGGAAACGGAGCCAGTGTAGATTGACAAGTGTGGTGAGGTGAATAAGCCTGGCACATTACAGACGACCGGGAGTATCTGGGATCTCTTAAGAGCTTGGATGAGCATTTTAGCAGAGTCCTGATTAAGAAAGGGGTGGACACCTGCAATGTTTTTTCAGGTGGAAGATTTGGTTAGTGACTGAAATGTGAGGAGTGATCAGAGCCACAAGCCTGTGAGGTAGAAATAATGGTGGCACCTTTCAGCTGATGGGAAATGTTGGCTTTAAGTTTTAGAGAGGTTGAGCTTTAAGAAACGAAGTCATCCAGTTGGAGACTGATGGCAGGCTGTAACAGTCCAGCACAGGAGGAGAGATCTCAGGAGGGGAAAGGTAAATTTGGGTGTCGTCAGCATAGAGATGAGGTTGCCAAGAGAGACGGTATAGATTAAAAGTATGCAAAATAAAAGTCCTCGTGCATGCAGATCCCACCACGTTGGTAAGTGCTTCTGAAATTACTCCCATAAAGCGTACACCGTGTGTTGCATCCTGTACAATGAGCCCTCTAATATCCCAGACAAGAAACCTCACTTTTTAAAGAACCAATTATAGGCTAGACTAGAGCCAGCTGTTAACAGCATAGACATAAAATGTGATAATCTCCGATGTCGCCACTCCCACGTACGATCTCCCATCCAAAGTGGGCACCTTACTTGGGAGACTCTGTAGACGTAAAAAGCATAAAGGGCCAAAATCTGGCCAATTTAATAAAAACTAACTGCACAACACGTTTGACAGTATTTTTCAAAATGCACTTAAAAAGACTAAGGTGGAAACGCGTTGTGCGGTTCGTTTATTTAATAAATTGGCCGGATTGTGGCCCTTTTTATGCAGGTTTCTTGTCTGGGATAGTGGAGGGCTCATTGTACAGGATACACTGCACTATGTGCGCTTTATGTGAGAGGAATTTTAGAAGCACTCACCAACGTTCTGGGATCTGCATGTGCGAGGACTTTATTTTAAGTGACTGTACACTGGGACTTGCAGCAGCAATTTGTGATCCCTCATCACTTACACAAATCTTTCTGATGTCAGATTTAATTTTAGATCTGCACTACTAC
Source organism: Leptobrachium leishanense (assembly GCA_009667805.1). Lineage (NCBI taxonomy): Eukaryota > Metazoa > Chordata > Amphibia > Anura > Megophryidae > Leptobrachium > Leptobrachium leishanense. The sequence goes on from CM019071.1 coordinate 123,450,089, forward strand.
TTTTGTTTCTTGAATTCTACCATAGATTAAGAGCAGGGGACCCAGAACAGAACCTTGAGGTACCGCAAGTGTGAGAGGAACCAGGGGTGAAAAGGGACCAGCGAAGAGACACTGAAGGAGAGAGATAGAAAGAGAACCAGGAGAGAGGTCAACAGTGTCAAATGCAGCGGAAACCTCAAGAAGAATAAGCAGGGAGTAGTGACCTTTTGGTTTTAGCAGCAACTAAATCATTAGTCTCCTTGGTGAGAGGAGTCAGTGCTGGGAGCGAAAGCCGAACAGGCCCCGGTCAAGTAGAGAGCGAGAAAACCACTTTAGTTCCAAGATGTGATCACACACTGTAATGTGTGTGTGTATACATGTCATGTATATATAAATAAGCATTTAAGTTGTGGTGGAGGGTAAAAAAAGCACGATTAAGGCTAATGTCAGACGAACGCAGTCTAACCGCACTCTGTGTGCGTGCACAACTGACGGACGTGCTGACAAGATACTGTAGACACCACACAGTCTGTTTTTCTTGACAGACGTAGAAAAAAAAATTATGGGAAACGAAATTAATATGAATATTGATAAAAATTTGAAAAGGATATGAAAAGCCATTGTGTGCGTCAAGGTGCTGGACGTCGTAAATGTGCTGCGTCTGACATCTCATCACTTACACAGAACGCGTCCATCTAGTGGTTTTACGTTCTTGCCTAACCTGAGTCCATTTGCCACGTGCGTTTTGCGTGCGCAGTTCGATGCACACGTACTTTGTAGATGGGTCTCTTGATCATGATTCTATGCTACGACGGACGTTAAACTGTGCGGCAACACGGACGTGATCACTGCGTTCGTCTGACACGGGCCTAATAGCCTCCACATAGCAAATAGTAATGTTTATAGATGCAGCGTACATTTACACATCCCAGCAATTCAGAGAACAATTTACAGAGTTCATGTGCTACATTCCCCATATGCAGCAAAGAACTCTGAGTAGGACATGCAAATGAAGTCCACAGCTTATTACAGTGCAGATGCAAAAAAAAAAAAATAACAGAACCATCCTTGTCAATGCCATGCCATACTAGTTGGCTTTTTTTTTTTGTATTCAAATTTTTTTTTATTTGATGAAAAAGTCAGCAGGACATGAACGGTAAATGGCCTCGCAGGGCCACAGTAAGTCATGTGAAAGAAAGGTTGGCCACGCAGGGCCACAGCTTGTTAACTACACACGCATAAGAAAAAGTAATCGGGAACCTTAAGTAGACATCAAAATGACATTGCGCGTAAACCGTAATATCAGCTAAAATCATCCAATACAGAAAACAATAAACATCCCCAGATGGGAGGGTCTCAGCGAGAAATAGGAAACGAGGGGAGGGGGTAGCACAAAAATATAGATAATCCCCGGCCGGGGATCATCAGCAACAAAGATATCAAGGATCTTTATAAAGGGGGAGGGGGCCATAAAATAAAAAAAAAAAGTGGAGGAGTGGATTGTGGTGGGGGGAAAAAAATGGCAAAAGACCAAGAATGTGCCAACCCTGGCAGAATCCCGGGTGGCCGAAGCCCACGGGAGAAGGCCATGAGGGGGTGAAAGGCACTAGGCCCGGGCACCTGGGAGGTAAGCTACATCCCGAAAACGCCAACTAAACAAAAATGGGGGGGGGGGAGAAAGAAAAATAAATAAATAATAAAAACAAAAATTGGAGGGGGGGGGGTGAGGCAACAGAGAAAACAACATATAAAGTCCTCAGCTAGCCGTAGCATAAAGAGTTCAACAACTAAGACAAAAGTCCTCGAAGTAAATCAAAGTGAAAATATAGAGAACACACACATATAGGGTGGGGAAATCACCTCAGCTCGTGTCTCTGAAACTAAGAGGGACCGAGGCCCCCGGTGCAACGCAAGGGAGGCCCTGCAAAACACTAGAGCCCTCAATCTCGCAGCAGGGACGGCGGGCCTCTTCCTTCCTCGAAACCTCCACCACCCCTCCAGCCACAACACTCTGCCGGGAGGATCCTAGCCACATGGCGGTGGACAGTCCATGAACGGCGGACTGCGTCGTCTCCGCCGACCGAGAAGGAGCCACAAAGATCACTGCAGCTATCACCGGGTCGTCCACCACCCCACAATCGGCTGGCTCCTCTTCTTCTGGAAGATAAGGGACGTCATTTTCTTCATCCAGACCGCTCAATTGACGCACCGCAGACCCCGTCAGCCATCTTGAATCGGCAGGTATCTACCATCTCAGCCACCGGTCTCGCAGGCCTAGGCCGCAGGTCCAACATCCGTAGGCGTCCACTGCTCCCGGTACAACTCCCCGACGCAGCCGCAGTAGGCAAGCAGGCCGCAGCGGCACTGGATCCCGAGGTGGCCTCCGTCCTCTCCGTCTCTCTTGCGTTCTTCGCCTCTCTGCAGCTTCTCAGCGAGGCCATCAGCCGGCGCCACACACCCCTCGTAACCGGGGCTGCATCATCTTCCTCCGCCAGGATGCGCAGACAGGCATCCAGGCCCGAGATCATGGCTGAGTCACCTCGGTCACGGGCAGGTGAGCTGCTCTTCCATCTCTCCTCAGATCTGGTCGCCGCCACCGCAGGACAGTCAGCCGGGTTGGCCAGGAGACGAGGGCCCTCCATCTCCATAGCCCTCCGCATAAGGTTGTCCTGGGGCAGGGTGGTTCGTGCAGCAAAGCCGGGTATGTAGGCCACAAGATGGCTGCCAGCACCACGCGTCAGTCCCGAGGCGGCAGCCGCAATCCGAGTCTCTGGTCCGGAGGGGGGACTAAATGGGCTCCGGACTGTACTATGCCGATGGCCAGTCACCCTGGGACCCATAAATGTTGCAAAATACCGCGTATAAACTCTTCTGAAGGTCCCTTTACAGAGCAGACGAGCAGAGCTACATCGGGACACGTCTGCTCCTCTAGGTAGTCGGCCACGCCCCCCGGCTTTTTTTTTTATTTCTTTCAGCAATGGTCAGGTTATGCCACCAGTCACTCCTGCAGAGCTGTTTCGGTCTTTGCTATTAATGTACTCTGCAACTATAAACTAAAGATTATATATATATATATATAAACTAATCTGAACCATACCATTATTATGGTATAAATGGGGGGGGGGATGGGGTGATCAGTTTTTTTTCTGTTTATAGAGATCTCCTGCCTATTAGGCTGGGGTCAGACTAACGCATTTTTAACGTGCGTTTAGGCGCACTTAATCACGGCCGCATTAGCAGCAAATGACGCGCAATGACGGCCAATATACGAAGTCCGGCCGCGCAACGCAAGTGGAAAATGAATGCATTTTTTCAAATACTCAGAACCGCTAGTACTGACGTACTGAGTGCGCTGCGGCGGCATAGCGGTGTGTGTGCGTGATTAAGAGATGTCAGATGCTGCTAATGTCCAGCCTACATAACGTCCAGACGCAAAACGTGTTTTATTGACGATCCGTAAAAAAAACCACGAACGAAAATGCGCGTCGTCTGACCGTTTTTGCGCATTCCGTGAAAAAAATACGTCAATGCGTTCGGACGCACCTTTTGACGGTCGCAGCAAATAATGCGTTCGTTTGACCCTAGGTAGCCTTATATAGCCAGGATCAGCAGCCTTGGCCGACCAAATGTTTTGGAACTACATCTCCCATGGTGCTCAGCTCCTCGTTAGTTTGGCTAAGCCTCATGGGAAATGTAGCTCTAAAACATATGGAGGGCCGAGGTTGCTTACTCCTGGTTTATAAACTATCCCATGGACTGTAACGTAACAATCTTTTTAAACACTGAGCATTGTATGTCTGTAAACCTCTGCATTGTGTGATGCATCAATCTCAGAGCTGGAAATCTGTCTGGCAGCAAAGATTTTTTTTTTCCTACACCATAGTACGGTGAAAACCCACCCTATGACAAGAAATACCTGTGAAAAAGCATGCAAGCCTCAGGCAATGTGACTAAAGCTAAAACAGATGTACCTTGGAAAAAAAAAAATTGGAAGAAAAAAATGTAGTTAGTGTTGCCAGTTCCTTTTTAAAATGCATTTAGGAGGAATATTACTAAGTGTAATCGCGTTCCGTCTGATTTCTAGTCAGCAAAAAGGCTCATATCCTGCTTTTTCTGCACTCTAAGGAGCTTCCCAACAGGTGCCATTTATAAGAGGATGCCTTCTTCAACTAATACACCTCCTCTCGTCTCCCCCCTTCCCTCCGCGTAGCATTCCATGTCAAGCAGGAGCTTGTTTCTGATGCTCCACTCCCCCCCCCCCAGCTCACATGGGGTTGCTGGAAGGTGTGCGTAGAGAAAGCAAGAGGGTGTTAAGTGACAGGAGACAGAGCGGTCGCCCACTCTTGAAAGTCGAGCAGACCCAAGCTTTCACTAGTTATGACCGCCATGCGCTAGAGGAGCTTAGGAACGCAGGTAAGCCTCCGCCGAAATGAAACGTGTGATGATGAATGCCTTGGTTGAATGAGCGAGGTATGTTACGAGACCTGCAGATCACGTTTTGTGGTGGTACCGGCTCCTTCGTTAATTCCATAATTAGGTGTTGAGTCATAGAGCTTTGTTCGGTAGTCTGCATGTTTGAAATGAACATTTCACCACATGCTAAATAAAGACTGGAGAGCTCGAAATTCAATGACTGAGAGCGGGGAATAGTCTTAAATAGGCTAGGCCTTAAATAAGAGTATGGTGGTTACACAGTGACAGGAGTCAAGGAAAGAGACGACTGTGGAGAAACAAAAATAACCGTGACATGGAAAACTATGCATGGGGTCCTTGGCCGACATCAAAATCACTATTAAATCTTTTAGAAGATGCTATATTTTATAGTGATTTTGAAGTTGGCAGCAGCCTGTACCTCCACACCATAAAAATATATCCAAACATCTTAATGCAGCTACATTAAAGTATGTATTGATATGCGGAACAGTATTATGTATTCATTTTTGTACTATGCATGGATCTAGAAACGGGGGGATATGGGGGGGGTCCTCTCATTTATCCTCATAGACATATGCATCGTGTGACTAGGGTTAAGGATTTCTTGTGTGGACACAGTTTATGGTTTAGTTTACCACCATAAAGTCACTGAATTCCTCCAGTTTTTATGTCATTATGGACTTCGATGAACGCATTCTGAGCACACTGTGCGTCCGTGCACAACGAACTGATGATACTATAGACACCACACGGTCCGTTTTTTTTGACTGCTGTAGATGGGAAATGAAATTAATATGTAAAATTAAAAAAAAAAAATGATACATGATAGGAAAAAACATTTTGTCCGTCAAAAATGCAGTCCTTCTGACTACGTTCCATCACTCACACACAAAGCTACGCGGACGTGGCGCACTGTGCGTCCGTCCTAGGGGATTGACGTTCTTGCCTAAATTGCGTCCGGTGCCACGAGCATTGTGCGGACGTACTTTGTGTGTGGGTCTCTATTGATCATAATTTTATGCTATGACGGATGTTAAAATGTGCGGCAACACGGACGTAATCACTGCGCTCGTCTTAGGCTAGGGTCAAACTAACGCATTATTCGTAGCGACCGTCAAAAAGTGCGTCCGAACGCATTGACGTATTTTTTCACGGAATGCGCAAAAAAGGTCAGACAACGTGCATGAGTTTTTACGGATCGTCAATAAAACACTTTTTGCGTCTGGACGTTATGTCGGCTGGACATTAGCAGCGTCTGACGTCTCCTAATCACGCACACACGCCGCTAGCGGACGCAGCGCACTCTGTACATCAGTACTAGCGGTTCTGCTTTCTCTAAAAAAAATGCGTTCATTTTCCACTTGCGTTGCGTGGCCGGACTTTCGTGCGGCCGTACTTCGTATATTGGCCATCATTTGCTGCTACTGCGGCCGTGATTAAGTGCACCTAAACGCTCGTTAGTCTGACCCCAGCCTGACAGGCCTAAACTGAGCTTGATGGTCTGAAATAATATAATGAAACTTCCAGGGTTATTCAGAGAGCACCGAAATGTCGCCGACATTTCAGTGCTCTCCTGTTACCCACACTTCGTCTAGTCCAATTTGCCGACCCTGCAGTAAATTCAGCATTCGCCAGAGGGTCCCCGAAGTGCAGGGGACAAGCCGCCGAACACATCCAAAAAAGTGCCAAACGTATCCGACGATCCGCCGCATCGATCCGAAAAAAAGCCTATGACCCGCCGAACAGAGCGCCGACAAGCCGACGAACGGGTAAAAAAATAAAAACCTGCAACTTTTTAAAAGGGGTTTACAAAAAACTACTGCAAAAAATAACAAAGTCCTATGAATAATAACTAAAAGGTCTGTTACAGAAAAAATATAAAATAATTGGAAGAATTTTTTAGCCGAAAAATGCTTAAAAAAAATCCTAAATAATAAATAGAGGCTTTTTGCTGCAAGTGAAAAGAATAAATGATTGAATAAATATTTAATAAAAACGGGGAATATTTTTACATTGAAACTATGGGATTTATTTGTTTAAACCTGTCGAATGTAACCACCAAGCTTTGAAACTAAGAACACCGGAAACGCAGACTATAATTAAACCTCATACTGTATTTATGTTTTAGGTAATGTAATACCGCAGTGACTTCAATGGAAGAACATGGATTAAGTTATTACATTTAGCAGTATGTGACATTATTGGATGGTTTGTTAAAAGGCATCAGGAAAGTCCCCTGCCACTATCTTATCAGTAACCATCTCGGACATCAACTCCTTCTGTTCTCCGAACAGAAGCAAAACTCACAAAGAGCCTTTTGTAACATCAGAGCACAATAGGAGAATGAAATAGCCAGGTGATGCATGAGGGGTTTATTCGCTAAATTGCAGCCTGTGGAGTATTGCAAATTAAAAACCAAACAGAAAACAAATCAATACATTTGTTAGCGCCATTCTTTTAGCAAAGAGTTGCACGTTTCAAATAAGTCACCAATAAAAAGGTCTGATTTAAAGAATAAACACTTGTAACCCACAATTGTTTGCACTGTAAGAGTAAATTAATAATAATGTTGTGTATGTAGTTCACCCCTTATCCGGAATTCCAAAAGACTCCGAAAGACTCTTAAAACTGGAATTTTCGGAGCCGTCCAGATTTTACTAACAGGGTTATTCAGAGAGCATGAAAAGCAGGAGAATGACTTGAGAATGAAAAATTCTAGGTCAAAATAGCCGATTCGGAAAGTGAGATGAAAGGGAGAATATTTCTGGTTTGGCTATTTTGACCTCGAATTTTTCATTCTCCAGTCATTCTCCTGCTTTTCACGCTCTCTGAATAACCCTGTAATTCTAGACCAGGGATGCTCAGACTGACACTACCGCTCAGGAACAAGGCTCCGGAGTGCTGCAGAAGACCGCGGCACATGCTGGGAGACTATGGGCAGCCTAAGCATGTGACATACTGCCTAGAGTCACAGAGTCACCCAGGCAGACTTGCCATGAAAGAAACACTGCAGAGTGCTTCAAGCGTATGTACATGCTGGTAGCTGCAGCAGGAAGGAGATAGCGGCATGTCACGCGCTCCAAGCATATGTACATGTAACGTTAAAATGATTGTGAAACAAGTTTTACATCTCAATGCAAACCGAATGGTCCTCCCCTTCTGAGGTAACCCCCGCATGCACTGGAGGATCCAGAGAGGGGCACCCCCCCCTCCCGAGCTACATACCTGACAGGGAAACTTTGAACCCCTGAATCTCCGGTTACATACAGCCTACATGTTCAAGTGAAGTGTCTTTGGAAAGGACAGGGTCTGTTCTTCAGGTCACCTGAGCAGCAGGACAGACCCTGTGCAGCAATGTTGTTGAGAGAGTGAGCGCGATGAGCTCAGCCTGCAATCCGAAGTTTGCTCGGTCTTTCACTTTGAACCAAACACCATCTCTTAGCCAAAATTGGTAGAGTGCCCCTCCCAAAACTTGTTTCTTGATCCGCCCTGCTCTCATGGCTGACTGGCTCCACCCAAAGCTCAGATCAGCAAGCAGCACTGATCTGGCTTCCTTGAAAAAGGTCAGGAATGAATACTAGTTTATTCCTGACTTTAGAAAACGGATCAATGCTTTGGCACTGAGGGTCACTGGATTGAGGATCTGCGTCCATTGAAGAAGAAAAGAATAGTAAAAAGAAATAATAATTGGGCAGAGGCTGTTGACAAAAAAGGATCTCTGTTTTTTTAATAGTGTGTTTCTTTAAGTCCTCAGTCCCCCAGTTTTAGCCCCTAGAGCAGTGGTCCTCAACCCTGGTCCTCAGGTACTCCTAACAGGCCAGGTTTTAAAGATTACCTTGGGGGAAGTGCAGACTGAATCCTGCAATCACTGAGCAGCGAATCATATCACCTGTGTTGAGCTTCACATACAGTTGTGTTCAAAATTATTCAACCCCCACTGAAATTGAGTGTTTTTTCCAGTTTGACATTGATTTTGATCATTCAGTCATCTTGCTTACAATTAAATCAAAGAGACACGTGTAGGTCAGACAAATATAACATAACATTTATAATGAAATAACCACAAATGTCTTTTCTGTGCTCACATCATTATCAGTTTTATTCAACCCCCAAGTGACATTCAATCTTAGTACTTAGTACAACATCCTTTTACAGTTATAACAGCTTTTAAACGTGAAGCATAGCTTGACACAAGTGTCTTGCAGCGATCTACGGGTATCTTCGCCCATTCGTCATGGGCAAAAGCCTCCAGTTCAGTCACATTCTTAGGCTTGCGCACTGCAACTGCTTTCTTTAAGTCCCACCAGAGGTCCTCAATCGGATTTAAGTCAGGTGACTGCGATGGCCACTCCAAAATGTTCCAGCCTTTAATCTGCAACCATGCTCTAGTGGACTTGGAGGTATGCTTGGGATCATTGTCCTGTTGAAAGGTCCAACGTCTCCCAAGCCTCAGGTTTGTGACGGACTGCATCACATTGTCATCCAATATCTCCTGGTACTGAAGAGAATTCATGGTACCTTGCACACGCTGAAGCTTCCCTGTACCTGCAGAAGCAAAACAGCCCCAAAGCATGATTGACCCCCCCGCCATGCTTCACAGTAGGCAAGGTGTTCTTTTCTTCATAGGCCTTGTTCTTCCTCCTCCAAACATAGCGTTGATCCATGGGCCCAAACAGTTCTAATTTTGTTTCATCAGTCCACAGAACACTATCCCAAAACTTCTGTGGTTTGTCCACATGACTTTTGGCATACTGCAGTCGACTCTTTTTATTCTTTGGAGACAGCAAGGGGGTGCGCCTGGGAGTTCTGGCATGGAGGCCTTCATTACGCAGTGTGCGCCGTATTGTCTGAGCTGAAACTTCAGTACCCACATCTGGCAAATCTTTTCTCAGTTCCTCAGCAGTCACATGGGGACTTTTCTCCACTCTACGCTTCAGGTAGTGCACAGCAGTCGAAGTCAGCATCTTCTTTCTGCCACGACCAGGTAGTGTTTCAACAGTGCCCTTTGCCTTGAATTTGCGAATGATGCTTCCTATGGTCTCTCTTGGTATGTTTAACATCTTTGCAATCTTCTTATAGCCATTGCCCTTCCTGTGAAGAGTAATCACCTCTTCTCTTGTCTTCCTGGACCATTCTCTTGACTTCACCATGTTTGTAACCACACCAGTAAATGTCTAGAAGGAGCTGAGTATCACAGTCATTTTAAAGCTGCCTAATTGGTGCTTATTATGCTTTATTGCTGCTCCGTGACATCCACAGGTGTTTTCAATACCTGATTGAAAACACTTGAATGAACCTCTGTTCTTCAGAGTGGTAGTCTTTAAGGGGTTGAATAATTGTGTCAATGAAGAATTCACAAAAGAAACATTTACTACTGTATTACAAAACCAATTGATGTCATTTTAGTTGCATATGGTTCTTTAAAAAGTCCTTGTAGGATTTCATTCTGAATACAATTACAAATGTACACTAAATTCCCTAAAACCCTTTACAGCATTGGGGGTTGAATAATTTTGAACACAACTGTAGCTGACAAACCTGGCCTGTTAGTGGGCCCTGAGGACCTGGGTTTGGGACCACTGCCCTAGAGTATCCTTTTAAGGCTAGGGTCAGACGAACGCATTTTTCGCATCGTCCGTAAAAAAGTGCGTCCGAACGAATTGACTTATTTTTTCACGGAAGACAAGAAAGCGGTCATACGATGCGCTCTTTCCTGCGTGATTTTTGACGGAGCTATTAACGTGATGTTGGTCGGACATGTGCAGCGTCTGACGTCTCCTACTCACTCACACACACATCGCTATGCCGACACAGTGCACTCTGTGCGTCAGTACTAGCAGTTCTATGTTCTCTAAAAAATGCGTTCGTTTGCCGCTTGCGTTGCATGGCCGAACTTTCGTGCGGCCGTGCTTCGTATATTGGCCGTCATTTGCTGCTACTACGGCCGTAATAAAGTGCGGCTGCATGTGCGTTCGCACTGCGGTCGTCTGACCCCAACCTAAAGAGTACATGGTTGCCTGGGGCTCTGCTACAGAGACTTGATACTCACTTTTCAGGCTGTTTATACTACACTGACAGGGATGATTCTCCATCACAACAACACAGCAAACGAGTGAAGACTGAGAATGTGTCATTTATGTTTCATAATCCATTTTTCAATGTAGTGAAGTGAGTTTGTGCCTGTGAAAGGGAATTAAAAAGGGTTGCAGATCATTGATTCAGGATTCATCATGCAATCATATTGAATATTATTAAAGTGCTGATGTAACCAAGTAAAAAACTTAGAGGGTTTAGGATTAAGTTTAGGTGTTTTAACAGACAAATCTCTCTACAACAAATTTCCTGGTAATCCTAAACCTTTTAATGCCCCTCACCATACCCTAAAGCATTTTAAACAAAGGTCATTGTTTCACTGATGCGGCAACATTTAAATATGCAGTTTTTGCACACTCTACATATACACACTGTATGTGTAACAGTGTTTGTAACTAACATTATTTAGTAAATAGAAGATGTTGCGTACTCAACTCCCATTACTCTAGGGAGGGGCAACGCAACACAAGCAGCCAGCCCCAATTCTTACCAGAGAGGGAAAAAACACATTTGTCATACGTGCTTAAAATCCTTTCCTTAACCTACAAATTGGATTTTTGGTTACATTTGAGCACTTATAACAAGATGTGTGTTTTTTCTTTTCTCTGCTAAAAATTATTTAGCAAATATCTTTTAAGCATTATACGGGACATTTTCATTTGTTTCGAAAAGAGATTTCTAACACACACACACACACACACACACACACACACACAATGAAATGCGAATGACTATTTACAACACAAATGGCTTAATAATAATAACGAACACAAACTATGTATATATGCACGTTTTCCTTTCATTGTTAAAGGATCGCAATCAATAAAAATGGTAGGTGGTGGGCTTTTTTTAAATTATTTTTTTAAAGTAAGAGGCAGAGATTTGTCTGGTTTTTAGATTCCTGATCACCTGGGACTCTTAGGCTAGGCTCAGACGAACGCATTCTGTGTGGACTGTGCGTCCGTGCACAACGGACGTACTTTCTGACTGACGACAAGGTAGTGGCCACACGGTCCATTTTTCTGACTGATGTTTTTTTTTTTTTTTTTTTTTTTTAAATTCTTTATTTTAAATTTTTGCAAAGGTACAAAATAACATAACATATGAGAGAGAAAACATAAGCCCATCAACAGAAGACATTAAAAGAAATATCCACAAAAAGTACTGTGTCACAATACAGAGATTCGTTGAATACAAAATAGGGCCACTGAAAACTCTGAATAATAAAGAGGAGGGGGTTTGACGCAAACATGTTTCCCAAAAGAAAGAGGGGAAGCAGGGTCAGCACGGGGACTTCAGGGGAACAAAAATAATAATAAAAAAGGAAAAATATTAAAAGGGAATCCAATATACACAAAAGAAAAATAAGGGAGGTGGGGGTGGAGAACTGCCATATATAATGTGGCATTCCAGGCTCGCTCTGGTGCCCAAAAATGGGGAGCCAGAGGCCACGGAAGTGGCCACTTGGCCGGGTGATCTAGGGCCGGACGAGATAGACAGGGCCATGGTATCCACGCGAGCGGCTCGCCTAGATCAAACCCAATGTCCTACCACCTACATAAGGGAAGAAAAAAAATAAAAAAAAAAAAAATAAAAAAAAAAAAAAAAAATTCCCCCCAATGTCCCCAACAGTGGCATAAAAACCCCATAAACTTAAAAGGTGAGAGAGTCCGGGAACAAAAGTTTCTGAAAGCGTATAAGGAAGTCATCCAGCATAGAGAAAAAGACTGTGCGGCCAAACCTCTCCATCAGTGTCCAGAAGCCACGCAAGCTGGAAAAACAGAACATGGTAATTATTCAGCCGGGATCTGTAGGAACGGCCAGGCCCGGATTCTCTGGAACGGAGGCGACAAGCCCGAGGGCCGGGAACAGGGCCCACGCCTCCTCTGGGGACGCTGCGGAGTGGATAGTGTCACCTTGAGAAATAAGTATGGAACCGGACACCCCCCAGCGGTAGCGCACCTTCTCCGCCCGCAACTGCGCAGCGACCCCACGAAATCGCCGCCGTGCCACAAGAGTAAAAAAAGGCAGGTCATTATATAGGGAAAGGAGTGTTGTGTCAAATCGAAAAGAAGACCGTGCCTCAGGTAGGGACATCAAACGTGACTTCACAGCCACCTCCCGGGCAACCGCGAGTACATCCCTCGGAGCCCCCGCTGGGGCAGTCGCGGCCTTGCGAAGTCGGACTGCAGAGACAAATACCGCAGGTGCCTCCGGAGGGAGCCGAAGAAGATGACGGGCGACCCCGTTAACAAAATCCAGCTCGGAGGCCTGATGTATAGTCTCTGGGACCCCCCGGATCCGGACGTTGCGCCGTCGATGACGAGCTTCCATCGTTTCCAGAGCCCTGGAGAGAAGGTCTACCTGGGCCTGAAGAGAGTCCACTCGGGCCTTTTCCGTCAGCTGTGCCGCCTCCACGTCATCGGCTCGGGACCGAACCGTCTCCACCGTACCCCGCAGTTCCGCCATCTCACCGCGTAGGCCATGAAGGTCTTGTCTCCAGATCGCCCGCAACTCCTCAACGAGATGAGGAACGTCCTCTTTCATGAAGGGCCTGGGGCTCTCCCGGGGCGCCGCGGAGACATGGTGAGTATGATCTGTCCCGTCTCGAAGGAGATCCGCCTTCTGAGGAAGCAGTAGCCGCTGTGGGTTCAATCCGCTGCCGGTAGTGCCAGGATGGCCACAATTACCTCCCCGGCCTGAAGCGACATCATCTTCCTCCGAGCTGAAGTCCTGCGGAGTAAACACCGCAGCGTCCTCCAGGCGACGCCTGTGGGCCCCATCCAGTGAGGTACGTATATCCCGTTGCCGGGGACTTCCAGCCTGGAGTATCTTTTTAAAAGATTTCTTCCCCATCGAATGACCACAGTCAGCGGGAGGTGAAAGGCGAGGACTGTCCCTAACGCTCCCACAATAGCCGCGTCAGCTAGGCCGCAGGTCGGGAATGAGCCGGAAAACAGCACACCAGGGTGCAGAAAGCAGAAATCAGCCGCGATCCAACTCCACAATCGTTCACCGGGTCGAGGAAACAAAAATGATAGCTAGGCAGGTGGATGGTCCTCAAAAGGCAGCATAAATCAAAAGTAGCTCACGGAGCTCAACGAAGATGCGACCATCCACCATGCCGCGTGGCTCCGCCCCCTGACTGATGTTTTTTACTGATGTAGAAGGGAAAATAAATTAATGTGAAAAACATTTTGTCCGTCAAAAATGCTGGACGACAAAAATGCAGTCAGTCTGACTACGTTCCATCACTCACACACAAAGCTATGAGGACGTTGCGCACTCTGTGCGTCCGTTCTAGCGGATTTACGTTCTCGCCTGCCTTGCATCAGTTTGCCGCGTCCGTTGTGCGTCCGCGGTTCGGTGCGGACGTACTTTGTGTGTGGGGCTCCATTGGTCATAATTATATGCTATAATGGACGTACAAATGTGCGGCAACACGGACGTGATCCGTGCGCTCGTCTGACACGGGCCTTAGCAGTGTCTTACTAGGGGCAGCTACAATTTCAAAAGAAAGCTCAAACCTACCTATCATTGCTACCTGACCTCGAAGTGATTTTTTTTCCCCTCCAATTCTTTTAATATAAACAAACTATGCGAAATACTGTGTAAGCTTTGTAACTGTGCATTCAATGCTTTTGATCCCCTTTTAATTTTCTGTACCCAAACTTTGATTCCTATAAATAAGAGTCATTAAAAAAATGGGATCACTGTCCCTTTCTCTGCTAATCATATGGCATTGTTACTTGTGAGATTTCAGAATATTGTGCAAAGGTATGGCCTACATCAGTGTTTCCCAAACCTGTCCTCGGCATATAAGACAAGAAAAGACAGCGCAACTCTCCTTGTGCAGAATGAAAAAAATAAGTGTATATATGCTTTTCAGCCAATTTTTCACTTACACTTGTTGGAGCTTCAATAGCTCTAAGGTTTGCGCATATGGATTTTTTCAGGCTCGGGCAAATCCACAAACCACCAAAATGACACAGGTTGGATCTTCTTTTCGAAAGAAAATTTTATAAAATAAAAACATGTAAAACAAATGGATAAAACAGGTACCCAGGACGCGTTTCGTCGCACTAGGCGACTTCCTCAGCTGTTTAAGGATCAGTGTCCCCTGTATGATGTTTTATAGTCCTCTAAATTAAGATCAACTATATGTAGCTCCAACAAGCGCAAGTGAAAAATTGTCTGAAAAGCATATATACACTTATATTTTTCATTCTGCACATGGAGAGTTGCGCTGTCTTTTCTTGTCTTATATGGTTCCTTGATATGTGAAGGGAATCAGCCGTGTAAGGTGTGGGTCACCTGTGAACAATATAGAAGAAAAAACAACCCAAAACGTGCAGTTCCACTTAGAGCCAGTGCTAGGCTCTATGTTTGTGAGTGAAACATCATTCATTGCATTTTATTTATAGTATATATTTGCTATACTTCACCATTGTGTATTTTTATATTTTGTTTTATGTACCAAAATTTGGTCTGCTGATCTATGAGAGACACCAAGTTCCTGATAGCAATTTTTATTGCGCTGATCAAGATACGTATATATGTATTTTTCAAAGCTATGCGGCCGTTGCGGACGCAGCGCACTCTGTCAGGGTTATTCAAAGAGATCCGAATTGCTTGAGAAAGGTAACCGAACGCTGAAAATCAGTGTTCGGTTACCTTTCCTGGCCATTTGGCTATCCAGAGAGCAGGCAATTCGCCAAATCCTAGCGAATTGCCTGAACATACGGTGCCTGTTCGAGGGCAGTGAAAACCCCATAAAAAAGCACTGCTTCGGCTATTCAGAGAACACAAACCAGCAGTGAAAGGTTCCCCTAACGCCCTGCCATTCGGTGGTTTCATTCGGCAAATTTATTCAGGTGAATCCCATAGGCTTCAATGTTAAAAATATTCCTGTTTTAATTCAATATCTAATAAACCGTTCATTGTAAAATTCTGCAGTAAAAAGTCTCTTTATTTATAGATTTTTTTAGGATATTTTAAGCATTTTTCTGAATTTTTTTTTTTTAAAAGTCCGATTTTTTAAAAAAATTTTTTTTTAAGTTTACTTCTTTTTCTGTAACAGCCCTTTTTATTATCATTCCCTGGACCTCATATGTAAATTTCAGACATTTTCGCTCAGTAGTTTCTTTGCAAACAGCGTTTCATTTTCACACATTCACACAAACTATTTTGCTAATTTATTCTCTGCCTCGTCTGCGGTGTCGGCTGCTTCGGCTGTGTGTGATCGGCTCCTGTTCGGGTTTTTCTGTGATTTTTGGCAGGTTAATCCAGATGTTTTTGAGGGTTTTCGGCATGCATTCGCTGGGTTTTGCGGTTCGTTTTCGTCGGGTTTGCGGCAGCTTTTCCCTGCAATTCGGGGACCCTGTGGTGCTTGCTGAATACACTGCAGGGTCACCGAAATGGGATCGGCAAAAGGAACCGAATTGAAGAGAACGAAAAGTCACCGAACGTGCGGTGACTTTTCAAATCTCTTTGAATAACCCTGTTTGCGTCCGTTCTAGCGGATTTACGTTCTTGCCTGCCTTGCGTCCGTTTGCCGCTTCCGTTTTGCGTCCGCAGTTCGGTGCGGACGTACTTCGTGTGTGGGTCTCTATTGGTCATAATTATATGCTATAACGGACAAATGTGCAGCAACACGGACGTGATCAGTGCGTTCCTCTGACACGGGCCTTATACTCCTAATGGCCATCATGAGTTAACAAGATGTCTTTTTGTTATGTAGGTTATAGGATTTTGAGTGCGTATGAATAAAAGATATTTATTCTTATGTAAGAATTTAGGCTGGCTGCTAGGGTTACGTTGCCCCTCCCAAAAGAGATTGGAATTGAGAACATAATGAACTGTGATTTTTATGGAATAAATGTCCATCATGTCACCGATTTTGCTAAAAGGGGTAGAAGCTTAACATTACATTGTATACAGTTATGTTCTTGACAATATATGTGTGTTTTATATTCTATGTTTTATTTATAAACATTGTAGCTTTAGGGTAGATTAAATGGGGTTATTCAAAGAGCCGAATTGTCTCCGAAAGGTGAATATCCCAGTGTGGTGCAGTTTTGTGGCTTTTCAAAAACTGGCAATTCGCCAAATATTTTTTTATTTATTTATAAAGGATTTTACCAGGAAGGATACATTGAGATTCCTCTCGTTTTCAAGTATGTCCTGGGTGTCGAGTATGTGCCGGTAGTTGGCAAATTGCCAGTGAAATACGGTGCCTGTTTTGACAGCAGTGAACTCTCCACAAAGAAGTAATGGCTAATATATTTAAAGAACATAGAACAGCAGAGAAATGTCAGGGAAGTACCCTGGTGATTTTTGGTGGTTCTATTCAGCAGGTTTAATCAGACGAATCCCATAGGGTTCAGTGTGAAAAATATTCCCAATTTTTATTGAATATCTATTAAACTGTTTATTATTTTAATTTGCAGCAAAAAGTCTCTATTTTTTCAAACTATTTTTTTTTACATTTTTCGGGATTTTTTTCCCCAAATTATTTTTTTCTAGAGTTTTTTTTCCCTGTAAGGGACCTTTTTATTATTATTCATGGACCTTATATATTAATTCCAGGCATTTTCGTGCAGTATTTTTGTGGGGATTTTTCCTTACCCCGTTCATCGACTTGTCAGCTTCTTGAGTTTTAATGTGGATAAGTGCAAGATAATGCACCTGGGACGTAAAAACCCAAGGGCTGAATATAGAATATTTGATACAATCCTAACCTCAACATCTGAGGAAAGGGATTTAGGGGTTATTATTTCAGAGGATCAAAGGTTAAGTAGTCAATGTAATAGAGCAGCAGGAAATGCTGGCAGAATGCTTGGTTGTGTAGGGAGAGGTATTAGCGGTAGGAAAAGGAAAGTGCTCATGCCACTGTACAGAGCACTGGGGAGACCTCACTTGGAGTACTGTGTGCAGTACTGGAGACCGTATCTCCAGAAGGATATAGACATCTTAGAGAGAGTTCAGACAGTGGCGTAGCGGGGGGGGGCTGGGGGGCCGTGGCCCCAGGCGCAGTTTTCTTAGGGGCGCATAATTTCAAAAGAAATTTGCGCCCCTAAAACTTGAGGCCCGGACTGACCCGCCGGGCCCTCGGGCGCCGCCCAAGGGCCCGCGGGTTGAGGGGACCCAGATGCCGGGCAGCGGGAGTGCCTGCCTGGTCCTGAACAGTGAGTCCGTCCGTGTTGAAGGGGAGGCGGCTGCGTGCAGGCGCAGGTCACGTGGTCCGGCTAATCAGGTGGTACTGAGTCTCTGTACCACCTGACTGGCCGGACCGCGTGACCTGCGCACGCACGCAGCCGCCTCCCCTTCAACACGGACGGACTCACACGCTGTTCAGGACTGGGCAGGCACTCCCGCTGCCCGGCATCTGGGCCCCAACCCCTGCTGGATCCGGAGCTGGGGCAATATCCAGGTGAGAGCTGGGGCAATATCCATGTGTTAGCATGAGCTGGGGCAAATCCATGTGTGAGCTGGGGCAAATCCATGAGCTGGGGCAAATCCATGAGCTGGGGCAAATCCATGGGAGAGCTGGCTGGGGCAAATCCATGTGTGAGCTGGGGCAATATCCATGTGTGAGCTGGGGCAATATCCATGTGTGAGCTGGGGCAAATCCATGTGTGAGCTGGGGCAAATCCATGTGTGAGCTGGGGCAAATCCATGTGCTGGGGCATATCCATGAGCCGGGGCAAATCCACGAGCTGGGGCATATCCACGAGCTGGGGCATATCCATGGGCTGGGGCAAATCCATGGGATAGCTGGCTGGGGCAAATCCATGTGTGAGCTGGGGCAAATCCATGAGCTGGGGCAAATCCATGTGTGAGCTGGGGCAAATCCATGAGCTGGGGCAAATCCATGGGAGAGCTGGCTGGGGCAAATCCATGTGTGAGCTGGGGCAATATCCATGAGCTGGGGCAAATCCATGAGCTTGGGCATATCCATGAGCTGGGGCAAATCCATGGAGAGCTGGCTGGGGCAAATCCATGTGTGAGCTGTGGCAAATCCATGAGCTGGGGCATATCCATAATCCATGTGTGAGCTGGGGCAAATCCATGTGTGAGCTGGGGCAAATCCATGTGTGAGCTGGGGCATATCCATGTGTGAGCTGGGGCAAATCCATGTGTGAGCTGGGGCAAATCCATGTGTGAGCTGGGGCAAATCCATGTGTGAGCTAGGGCATATCCTTGAGCTGGGGCAAATCCATGTGTGAGCTGGGGCAAATCCATGAGCTGGGGCATATCCATAATTTTTATTCTTATTATTTATTTATAGAGCGCCAGCATATTCCGCAGCGCTGTACAATAAGCACAGTATAGACAGGGTTACAATACATTGAACAACATTTGACAAACAGTACAGGAGGAGATGAGGGCCCTATTCCCGTAGGAACTCACAATCTAGGAGGGTTGGGGTTGGAAACAGGAGGAGAGGACTGTAAGGTGAGAGTGATTGATGGTTGTGTCAGTGAGTTGGGTGGTAGGCTTCCCTAAATAGGAATGTTTTAAGGGAGCGTTTGAAGGAAGAGAAGTTAGGGGAAAGTCTGACAGTACGAGGGAGAGCGTTCCAGAGAGTGGGGGCTGCGCGTGAGAAATCCTGCAGTCTATCATGGGAAGAGGTGATGCGGGGAGAAGCTAGGCGCAGGTCACTGTTTGACCTTAGGGAGCGGACTGGGGTGTATTTGGTGATTAGTGAGGACAGGTAGTGGGGCGCTGAGTTAGTGAGGGTTTTGTAGGTAAGGATAAGGATTTTGAACTTAATTCTGCAGTGGATGGGGAGCCAGTGAAGGGACTCGCAGAGGGGAGCGGCAGAGACAGAGCGGCGGGTGAGGTGAATTAGCCGGGCGGAGGCGTTCAGGATGGATTGTAGGGGGAGAGGCGGGACAGAGGGAGACCAGATAAAGAGATTATTGCAATAGTCGAGTCGGGAGATTACCAGGGCGTGTATGAGTTGTTTTGTGGTGACAGCGGTAAGAAATGGCCGAATTCTGGAAATATTACACAGTGGTATCGGCAGGAGGAGGAAAGAGACTGGATGTGGGGGATGAAGGAAAGAGCAGAGTCAAGTGTAACTCCAAGACAGCGAACTTGGTTTGATGGGGAGATGGTGATACCCTCCACCGTGATAGAGAAGTCAGGAGGTGGGGAGGCATTGGAGGGAGGAATAAGTAGGAGCTCAGTCTTGGACATGTTGATCTTTAGGTGGTGGGAGGCCATCCAGGAGGAGATGCCAGATAAACAGTCACTGACTTTTGAAAGGACAGGGGGAGAGAGATCAGGGGTAGAGAGGTAGATCTGAGTGTCATCAGCGTAGAGGTGGTAATTAAAGCCAAAGCTGTTGATGATTTTGCCCAGGAGAGGTGTAGATGGAAAAGAGCAGAGGACCAAGGACAGAGCCTTGAGGTACACCAACAGATAGAGGCAATGAAGAGGAGGAGTTACCAGCAAAGGACACACAGAAGGATCTGTTGGATAAATAGGAGTCCACCCAAGCAAGTGCAGTGTCACCGAGACCCAGAGAGTTGAGGGTCTGTAGAAGGAGGGGGTGGTCAACAGTGTCAAAAGCAGCCGAGAGGTCAAGCAGGATGAGAATAGAATAGTGGCCGTGTTAATCCATGTGTGAGCTGGGGCAAATCCATGTGTGAGCTGGGGCAATATCCATGTGTGAGCTGGGGCAATATCCATGTGAGAGCTGGCTGGGGCAATATTCATGTGAGAGCTGGCTGGGGCAATATCCATGTGAGAGCTGGCTGGGACAATATCCATGTGAGAGCTGGCTGGGGCAATATCCATGTGAGAGCTGGGGCAATATTGATAACGTGTCCACAGGTTGGGGGGGGGCGCACAATTCTTGGCTGGCCCCGGGCACTGACAACGCACGCTACGCCACTGAGTTCAGAGAAGGGCTACTAAAATGGGGTACGGCTTGAAGGAGAAAAGTTACCAGGAAAGGCTTAATGATCTTAACATGTACAGCTTGGAAAAAAGACGAGACAGAGGAGATATGATAGAAACATTTAAATACGTAAAGGGAATCCACAAGGTAGAATTGTCTTTGAATAACACTGTTAGTGACAGAGCCCTTTATCATTAACCTGTCACATTTTGACTTGGTTGGAGAGACGTGGCCAGAACTCAACAGGTGTATAATTCATCAAAAAGGTGTTTATTATGGATTATCAAATGCAAAATGTTACCTTACTGACTGTACACAAAACTACAGGGTAATATATATTCCCTGACATGCATACTAAATCCATGACATGGTTGTTGTAGCTCTTATCTCCTCTTCCTGGAGTCGTGGTGGAATTTGGGTTCGTTGTCCGTTCACAAATGATCCATTGTCTCCATGAGGTCTGAATGGCATTGCTCAGTTTACATCCCTAAATGTATCTACGTGATTACTGTTCAACGTGAGTGAGGAAGAAGCTCTTACACAGGGAATTTGCAAAATATACAAATACTTCAGTAAACAGAAACAGAATTCCTAAAACGTAATGCCCTGTATATAGAATAACATTCTAAAATTCTTCTTAAAATGACCAAACTCTTTCTTTCTCGGAGACAAAGAATGTGAAATGATATCCTGTATCTCTTGGTATTAGTGGTATGAATCTTGGTCACTTTATACATCCGAGCACACAATGCTTTTGAAGATGCAGGGATAGGATGACATGCATACCTCCCTTGGGGGCCCATCTGGCCGAAATCAGACTCCTATCCTTATTAGGGATGAGCCGAACACCTCCGTGTTCGGTTCGCATTCGAACTCAAACAATTTAAAAAGTTCGAGTTCGAATGCAAACACGAACCGAACTCAATGCAAGTCAATGGGACTCGAAAGTTTGATTTTTAGAGTGCCCTCCAAGAGGGCATATATGCAAGATATTTGCCATAAAAGGTGTATGGGGGTCCGGGTAGTGCCCTGGGGACAGGAAACAAGGACAAAAAGTTAAAAAAAAAAAGAAGTTTTTAAAGGAACAGTGAGTTTTCCATGAAATAAGGGTTAAAAATAAAAACGAAAAATTCCTTCAAATATCGTGCCTAGGAGGTCCCCATAACCTGCCCGTAAAGTGGCGGATTTGTAGGATGTATAAAAACAAAAAAATGACATTTCAAATGACGGTAAACGGTTTTCCTTTAATCTATTCATAAACAACTGCTTGGGGCGGCAGCCTGTATGAAAAGGAGACATTTTAGGACACGCAGAACAAGTTTAGTGATTTTTTAGCTAAATTATGGTGAAACATATGCAGGCTTTGGATGAAAGTAACAATAGGTGCTTTAAAATTGTGCCTTTAGTGTCGGCAACAGTGCCGTCACACCGTAACCCCTCTGCGGTATTGTGGAAGAGTCCAGGGTTGGACCCTGCGGTCCAATATTAAAATGATATAAATCTTGTAATATAGGCGTCAGTGCAGACAAATATTGTGCCTTTGGTGGCAGCAAGTGCCTTCACACCGTAACCGCTCTGTGGTATTGTGGAAGAGTGCAGTGGTGGAGGTTTTGGTAATGCAGAAGAGATCCCCGATCTATTCAGTTACATCAGCAGCTATAACAAAACCGGGTCAGCAATGTTTAGGCACTTGTACTGCGCTACTGTAGATGGTGAGAATTGGCGCACACCAGTAGCAACAGGAAGCAAACAGAACAGGCAGGGAATACACAGAGAGAATAGTCAAATGGCAGGCAAAGTCGGCAACAGATTGGGACCTCAGAACAAGCAGGGTCAGTAACAAGTATACAAACTGATATCGGTACATTACTGTGAGGTTTATTGCTGTGGAGCTCTGTCATACGAAATGAATTATGAACTATATGAAATGAGTTTAAGGGGGGAAGGGGTGAAAGTAATTAAAGGGGAAAAATGAATTAAGGGGGAGTGAATTGAATTAGAGGACGAGGACCCTGCTGCCAGTCTGCTTCTGGAGACCTGGAGTCAGACAGTGGACCACAGCAACAGAGTGAGAGTGGAAGGTAGCAGGATCACAGGGAAACACTGGGAGCGGCAGGCAGTTTGAAATATGTGGGTATATTGACACAGCAAGACCAGGGGGCACCACCAGGCCACATTGCATATTTGTGCAGTGCCTGGTGCCCCTCTTATGCCACATTGCCAAAGGAGGGGACCACACACTCTGGCCCTGTGGCACAGGAGAGGCACCAGGCACAGCAGAGATTGGCAATGCGCAAGGACACCAAACACTCCCGATTGGCATGGCACGGATTGGGTGGAGGGAGGCACCAAAACGCAACTTCTGTAAACAAAAATGCTTGCACCGGCCCTGGATACCACACACAGACATATATGTATATATCAACACGCAGACCTATATATACGTATATATCAACACACAGATATAAAATGAAAAAAGGGGGGACCAGGCACTCAATTCCTGTGCACTGTAGCGTGGGTGGGGAGACCCACAAAAGATAATAGAGGCCCGGGTGCTGAACTCCCTGATAGAAAATATATAGAAAAATAAAGAATGGTGGGAGGCACTCTGGGACTAAGTAAAATAATTTATTGTTTACATATTGTAATTTCCGACGTTTCGGCACAAAAATAGCGGGCCTTTTTCAAGGTATACATGACAAAATTAAATAACAACTTTTATAGACAATAGAAAATGGAGATACTCACCCCACCTCGCCCCAGCGTGGAGTGCCCCGCGCGCTCCGGGAACCCGGAAGACGCCGGCGCATACACGTCATCAGGCTGCGACTACTGGCCGCGTTGCCCTGCACAACCAACGCTTGGAGTGGAGGGGTGAGCTGCTCCCTAGGCAGCGTTAAAAACAAACACAGAGACATGGAGGAACAAAGATGGGTAGAGATTGTACCAGGGCTCGAGTCGAGCAGGAACGCGCGGGAACTGCGTTCCCGCACTTCTCCCACAGCGGGAACGCTGCGGGAACGCAGCGTTCCCGCTGTGGCCCGAGCCCGAAAGGCTGGAGCAGGCGGCCGCCGCACACTGCCGGCGGCCGCGTGCTTCCTGTTAGAACGGCCCGCTGACAGGAAGTGGAGCCGCTCGCCTGGCTGTTTCATCGATCCCAGGCGAGCGGCTGCACTTCCTGTCAGCGGCCGTTCTAACAGGAAGCACGCTGCCGCCGGGCGCAGAGAGGTGAGCTGGGGGGCATATCCATGTAACGCTGGGGGGCATATCCATGAGCTGGGGGGGCAAATCCATGAGCTGGGGGCACTATCCATGTAACACTGGGGGGCATATCCATGAGCTGGGGGGGCAAATTCATGAGCTGGGCACTGGGGGCAGTATCCATGTAACGCTGGGGGGCATATCCATGAGCTGGGGGGGCAAATCCATGAGCTGGGGGCAGTATCCATGTAACGCTGGGGGGCATATCCATGAGCTGGGGGGCATATCCATGAGCTGGGGGCAAACCCATGAGCTGGGGGCAGTATCCATGTAACGCTGGGGGGCATATCCATGAGCTGGGGGGCATATCCATGAGCTGGGGGGCATTTCCATGAGCTGGGGGGTATATCCATGAGCTGGGGGGCATTTCCATGTGCTGGGGGGCATTTCCATGAGCTGGGGGGCATATCCATGAGCTGGGGGGTATATCCATGAGCTGGGGGGCATTTCCATGAGCTGGGGGGCATATCCATGAGCTGGGGGCATTTCCATGAGCTGGGGGGTATATCCATGAGCTGGGGCATTTCCATGAGCTGGGGGGCATTTCCATGTGCTGGGGCATTTCCATGTGCTGGGGCATTTCCATGAGCTGGGGGGCATATCCATGAGCTGGGGCATTTCCATGAGCTGGGGGGCATATCCATGTGCTGGGGCATTTCCATGAGCTGGGGGTAATATCCATGAGCTGGGGGCATTATCCATGAGCTGGGGCAATATCCATGAGCTGGGGCAATATCCATGAGCTGGGGCAATATCCATGAGACCTGGGGCATTATCCATGAGAGCTGGGGCATATATCCATGAGACCTGGGGGCATTATCCATGAGACCTGGGGCATTATCCATGAGACCTGGGGGCATTATCCATGAGACCTGGGGCAATATCCATGAGATCTGGGGCATTATCCATGAGACCTAGGGGCATATATCCATGAGACCTGGGGGCATATATCCATGAGAGCTGGGGGCATTATCCATGAGACCTGGGGGCAATATCCATGAGACCTGGGGGCATTATCCATGAGAGCTGGGGCATATATCCATGAGACCTGGGGGCACTATCCATGAGACCTGGGGGCATATCCATGAGACCTGGGGGCAATATCCATGAGACCTGGGGGCACTATCCATGAGACCTGGGGCAATATCCATGAGACCTGGGGGCTATATCCATGAGACCTGGGGCATTATCCATGAGACCGGGGGGCAATATCCATGAGACCTGGGGGCATTATCCATGAGAGCTGGGGCATATATCAATGAGACCTGGGGGCAATATCCATGAGACCTGGGGGCATTATCCATGAGACCTGGGGGCAATATCCATGAGACCTGGGGGCACTATCCATGAGACCTGGGGGCAATATCCATGAGACCTGGGGGCAATATCCATGAGACCTGGGAGCATATATCCATGAGACCTGGGAGCATATATCCATGAGACCTGGGGGCATTATCCATGAGACCTGGGGGCATTATCAATGAGACCTGGGGGCAATATCCATGAGACCTGGGGGCATTATCCATGAGAGCTGGGGGCATCATCCATGAGAGCTGGGGCAATTATATCCATGTGAACTGGGAAAGTATATCCATATAACCAGTGCCGTGTATATTATTCTGGGGGTCCAGTGCTGTGTATATAATTCTGGGGGGTCTGGGCCTGGATATATATATAGATTATATATAAAACGCGTTAGTCCAGTTGCCAAAATCGCGAGTATACCTGTACGTAGTGATACCTTTCACTGATCAGTATAGTTTCCAGTTTACACTCTTGAAAGCTTGTCTTTTAAATGTAAAGTTAACCCAATAAAAATGGTATCACCGGCTCGTCCGGCTATACTTGTGATATATATATTTTTTCTTCAGGTAATAGGGGTTGTGGAATTCGTGGGTGAGTTCCCTCACTTTTATTCCCAGGACTTGACCCCGGGATTGTACTCTACACAAAAGGGAGGCAGCAGCTAATGGCATAATAAATTCTGCTGTAATGTAAGGAACAGAGCGATATGACTGCAACAATGGAGTATATTTCTTGAATGGTGTGTATGTGTGAATGAATATATGTACATGAGTGATATAGTATGTGAAATGTATAATCGCCCCAGTGCTAGTGATGGCTGGATACCTATGTGTGAATATAAATATGGGTGTGTAGCGATGAATGAATATGAGCTGTTTAGTGACTATGTAAGGGGATAAATCTCCCATAGGTGAGAAAGTGACTGAAAGTGTGTGTGTGTATGCAAAAAGGTAGATCAATGTCAATGGATAAAAAATGTGGGCAAGCAAAAATAAAAATAAAAAGTGAAACATAAAGCTGAGGAAAACTTAACTGTGAATGCAGAGCATGAAACATAATGTGCAACAATATATATGAACTCTATACATGTAAAAAAGTTGTATATAAAGTGTATGTGCTGTTATGAGTAAAGGTGTGGATACAGATAAATGAATGATAGATTCAAAACAAAAAAAAGAAGAAAAAAAGGGAAACGGGAGAAGGAGAAAAAGAAAAAAGAAAAAGGAAAAGGGGGGAAAGAAGAGAAGAGAGGAAAGAAAAGAAAAAAGGACAGAAGAAAAGAAAGAGGGGAAAAAAGGAGGGGAAAAAAGAAAAAGAAAAAAAAGGAGAAAAGAAAAGAAAAAAGGAAAAAGAAAAAAGAAAAAAAGAAAGAGCGGGGAGAGGAAAAGGAAAAGAATAGTGATAAGAGAATAAATAAGAGAAAAGCAAGAAAGAGATATGAGACAGAAAAGACACGCAGATATATACACATACGCACATGGGGGGTGGCATGTGGACAATCTCAACTAAATGCGCGCCCCCCCCCCCCAATTTGGCTGATCCCTCCAGAAGAAATGTTGAACCCGACAGAGCAGAGGATATATATATTTTTCTTTGCTCTATCGGGTTCAACATTTCTTCTGGAGGGATCAGCCAAATGGGGGGGGGGGTGGCAATTAGTTGCCAAAATGTGTGTGTAATACAAGTCTGGATATATATATTTATAAGAATATAGATATATATCTCTATCTATCTATCTATCTATCTATCTATCTATCTATATATTATATATATATATAGAATTAGGCAATAGAGGATGCACTCACGGTCTTCCAAACAAATATAAAGAATTTATTTTACAAAACTCACATGGACATCAACGTTTCGGCTCGCAGAGCCTTTTTCATCTTGAAAAAGGCTCTGCGAGCCGAAACGTTGATGTCCATGTGAGTTTTGTAAAATAAATTCTTTATATTTGTTTGGAAGACCGTGAGTGCATCCTCTATTGCCTAATTCTATATACTTCAACTGGATTGCACCAGGCAATGAACGGTAATATGAGAGTGCTGTATGCAGTGGATTTTTGTATATATATATATATATATATAAAAATCACGAGTATAGCAGTCTGTAGTATACCTTTTTTTATTGTACCCCAGTGGGACATCACTTCAATCTAGCAGGCCACTCCATCCAAACCTGAGAATCAAAATCCTCAAAGGACATATTTAAAGATCACCAGGGAACGCAAACATATGAAATGAAAATGATCACACATTTCAACATATAAAACAAGGACTTAATATAGATTCGGTTTTTTTAACCCACTATAATAACGTCACGTAATACTCATCATTCCTATTTTTGTGTCTTCCCATACTCACATGTGTTGTGTTTTGTTTTTTTTGTGTGTGTTTTGTTTTTTTTTTTTTTCTCATTTCTTTCGTTCTGTCCTTTCACATTCCCTTTGAAGTGGACATGATTGCATCTTGCCTGAGACAATTAAGGTTTCCCTTCTTTTTTTTTTTTTTTTTTTTTTATTTGATTCCCCCTCTGACCATGCCATTTGGCAATGTACTACATCTAACGCCCCCAACTGTGAGCCCTATGACTATCCCTATGTTTTATTCTATTATTCTGATCAGTTAGCTTCTATACCTGAGGAAGGGAGGAATCCTCTCGAAAGCTTGTACTTTAAATGTAACGTTAGTCCAATAAAAAAGGTATCACTACAGACTGCTATACTCGTGATTTTGGCATCTGGACTAACACGGCCGACCTAATCTATATATATATATAAATATATATATATATATATATATAAATATAATCATACCTGCCCTTACCTTCCACTATAAATTTGCTAAAAATATACACACAAAAAAACGAACCACTGCCTGAGACCCCGCGCAGCCCACATGCCACCCCCCTCTACCTGGCTGAATGTATCTAATATATATAATTAAATACATCCAGCCAGGTAGACAAAGAAAAAAAAAGGTTTTATTTTATGTTCCCGGGGACATTTGAAAAATGTCCTCAGATTTTATCTTTTTTAGAAATGTGTTGCCTTACCTTAGCCTGGTGGTCAGTGGGAGCTCCCTGGATCCTGGTTGTAAGGGGGGTCTGCCGTGGCTGCAGGTGCAGTGGCTCCCTCCCTGCGTTGCCTGTTTTTGCCACTTGCACCCAGGCGGCTAGCCCGCACAGTCGCAACTCTGTCATCCGGCGGCTGCATGCTCCTCAAAGGGATCCTTGGGAGGCCCCTGCAGGTTGCCCTCTACAGTGCCTGATTAGAGGGCCGTGTCTGCCTGATGTTTTAGTAACAAGAATGTTTTATCCCATAGGCTTCAATGTTAAAAATATTCCCGTTTTAATTCAATATCTAATAAACCGTTGCTTATAATATTCTGCAGTAAAGAGTCTCTTTATTTCTAGATTTTTTTGTATTTTTTAAGCATTGTTTATACTTTTTTCAAAATATTTTTTTTTTCAAACTCGAACCAAACACACCAAAAAGTTCGAAGTTCGCGAACTTTCGAACGGCCAATGATCGAATTGAACTCCGAACCGAACAGCTCATCCCTAATCCTTATTTGCAAAGTACATTGACTGTGTATACTAGCCTTTTACATCCTTGAAAACTCTGTCATTTTGTGACAAATTATTAGCATAAAAGTAAAGACGAAATATGAAAATTTATCTTGCGTACACAAAATATGTCTGAGTAGAAATAGCCCTGAGATTGCTAAAGCAACATGGTTTGACTACAAAATGACACACTGCTGTTTAATTCTTTGACAGAAACATCCTGTTACCAAGCATGAATAATGCAAAATACTGATACTCTGCTGCATCGTACAGGTGAGGAATTATTTATGGACCACACGATTTCTGCAATGGAAACCACTGAAAATGCAATGGGTGATACATAACCGGGAGATTTTACTTGTTTACAATAAACATTGGGGTTATTTACGGTTTCTGCAGACAATGGTGACAAAAATTAGGTTCAGAGTCCAAATGCAGGCTCTGTGGCAGAGGGTGATGGTAGATGGATGCTTAGGTTCAGAGTCCAAATGCAGGCTCTGTGGCAGAGGGTGATGGTGGATGGATGCTGTGTGAAGAAAGGTTAACGAGAAGCGGGTTCAACCTAACCATCAAGTTGCTGATCTGCAATCATGGAAAGCTGACGCAATCCCATTCAGAAGACGCCACCAGAGATTGTCCTTGGGCAAGACACCTAACGATATGGATGCGCCTACCTCACAAAAAAAATATATATACAGTTGTGTTCAAAATTATTCAACCCCCAATGCTCTAAAGGGTTTTAGGGAATTTAGTGTACATTTGTAATTGTATTCAGAATGAAATCCTACAAGGACTTTTTAAAGAACCATATGCAACTAAAATGACATCAATTGGTTTTGTAATACAGTAGTAAATGTTTCTTTTGTGAATTCTTCATTGACACAATTATTCAACCCCTTAAAGACTACCACTCTGAAGAACAGAGGTTCATTCAAGTGTTTTCAATCCGGTATTGAAAACACCTGTGGATGTCACGGAGCAGCAATAAAGCATAATAAGCACCAATTAGGCAGCTTTAAAATGACTGTGATACTCAGCTCCTTCTAGACATTTACTGGTGTGGTTACAAACATGGTGAAGTCAAGAGAATGGTCCAGGAAGACAAGAGAAGAGGTGATTACTCTTCACAGGAAGGGCAATGGCTATAAGAAGATTGCAAAGATGTTAAACATACCAAGAGGGACCATAGGAAGCATCATTCGCAAATACAAGGGAAAGGGCACTGTTGAAACGCTACCTGGTCGTGGCAGAAAGAAGATGCTGACTTCGACTGCTGTGCACTACCTGAAGCGTAGAGTGGAGAAAAGTCCCCATGTGACTGCTGAGGAACTGAGAAAAGATTTGCCAGATGTGGGTACTGAAGTTTCAACTCAGACAATACGGCGCACACTGCGTAATGAAGGCCTCCATGCCAGAACTCCCAGGCGCACCCCCTTGCTGTCTCCAAAGAATAAGAAGAGTCGACTGCAGTATGCCAAAAGTCATGTGGACAAACCACAGAAGTTTGGATAGTGTACTGTGGACTGATGAAACAAAATTAGAACTGTTTGGGCCCATGGATCAACGCTATGTTTGGAGGAGGAAGAACAAGGCCTATGAAAAAAAGAACACCTTGCCTACTGTGAAGCAGGGGGGGGGGGGGGTCAATCACGCTTTGGGGCTGTTTTGCTTCTGCAGGTACAGGGAAGCTTCAGCGTGTGCAAGGTACCATGAATTCTCTTCAGTACCAGGAGATATTGGATGACAATGTGATGCAGTCCGTCACAAACCTGAGGCTTGGGAGACGTTGGACCTTTCAACAGGACAATGATCCCAAGCATACCTCCAAGTCCACTAGAGCATGGTTGCAGATTAAAGGCTGGAACATTTTGGAGTGGCCATCGCAGTCACCTGACTTAAATCCGATTGGGGACCTCTGGTGGGACTTAAAGAAAGCAGTTGCAGTGCGCAAGCCTAAGAATGTGACTGAACTGGAGGCTTTTGCCCATGACGAATGGGCGAAGATACCCGTAGATCGCTGCAAGACACTTGTGTCAAGCTATGCTTCACGTTTAAAAGCTGTTATAACTGTAAAAGGATGTTGTACTAAGTACTAAGATTGAATGTCACTTGGGGGTTGAATAAAACTGATAATGATGTGAGCACAGAAAAGACATTTGTGGTTATTTCATTATAAATGTTATGTTATATTTGTCTGACCTACACGTGCCTCTTTGATTTAATTGTAAGCAAGATGACTGAATGATCAAAATCAATGTCAAACTGGAAAAAACACTCAATTTCAGTGGGGGTTGAATAATTTTGAACACAACTGTATGTGAAGCTCAACACAGGTGATATGATTCGCTGCTCAGTGATTGCAGGATTCAGTCTGCACTTCCCCCAAGGTAATCTTTAAAACCTGGCCTGTTAGGAGTAACTGAGGACCAGGGTTGAGGACCACTGCTCTAGGGGCTAAAACTGGGGGACTGAGGACTTAAAGAAACACACTATTAAAAAAAGAGAGATCCTTTTTTGTCAACAGCCTCTGCCCAATTATTATTTATTTTTACTATTCTTTTCTTCTTCACTGGGCGCAGCTCCTCAATCCAGTGACCCTCAGTGCCAAATTCAAGGCAAAGGGCACTGTTGAAACGCTACCTGGTCGTGGCAGAAAGAAGATGCTGACTTTGACTGCTGTGCGCTACCTGAAGCGTAGAGTGGAGAAAAGTCCCCGTGTGACTGCTGAGGAACTGAGAAAAGATTTGTCAGATGTGGGTACTGAAGTTTCAGCTCAGACAATACGGCGCACACTGCGTCTCCAAAGAATAAGAAGAGTCGACTGCAGTATGCCAAAAGTCATGTGGACAAACCACAGAAGTTTTGGGATAGTGTTCTGTGGACTGATGAAACAAAATTAGAACTGTTTGGGCCCATGGATCAACGCTATGTTTGGAGGAGGAAGAACAAGGCCTATGAAGAAAGGAACACCTTGCCTACTGTGAAGCATGGCGGGGGGTCAATCATGCTTTGGGGCTGTTTTGCTTCTGCAGGTACAGGGAAGCTTCAGCGAGTGCAAGGTACCATGACTTCTCTTCAGTACCAGGAGATATTGGATGACAATGTGATGCAGTCCGTCACAAACCTGAGGCTTGGGAGACGTTGGACCTTTCAACAGGACAGTGATCCCAAGCATACCTGCAAGTCCACTAGAGCATGGTTGCAGATTAAAGGCTGGAACATTTTGGAGTGGCCATCGCAGTCACCTGACTTAAATCCGATTGAGAACCTCTGGTGGGACTTAAAGAAAGCAGTTGCAGTGCGCAAGCCTAAGAATGTGACTGAACTGGAGGCTTTTTCCCATGACGAATGGGCGAAGATACCCGTAGATCGCTGCAAGACACTTGTGTCAAGCTATGCTTCACGTTTAAAAGCTGTTATAACTGTAAAAGGATGTTGTACTAAGTACTAAGATTGAATGTCACTTGGGGGTTGAATTAAACTGATAATGATGTGAGCATAGAAAAGACATTTGTGGTTATTTCATTATAAATGTTATGTTACATTTGTCTGACCTACACGTGCCTCTTTGATTTAATTGTAAGCAAGATGACTGAATGATCAAAATCAATGTCAAACTGGCCAAAACACTCAATTTCAGTGTGGATTGAATAATTTTGAACACAACTGTATATATACACACCGCTTCTCATAGAGTGTAAGTTCCCTTGGGATCAGGGTCCCTGTGAATCAAGCCCCGTCATCCATGTGTGGTATTCTAATGTATGACACCCTTCTACACTGATCATGTAAAGCGCTGCGGAATTGGTGGCACTATATAAATAAAGGATAATAATAGTAATGTGTGCTGCCGCGTTATCAGCAATCTCATAAAGCTTGTTCCCAGTTTTCAACTACAGACCCAACATAATACCGCTTACGCAAGCTTTGCTCTACTCCACTATGTCCATGGATTGCGGATACCGCCACTGCTGGTATCGACTAGCAACCCCATTCGGTTATGGCTCAAACCGATAATACTGGTGCTAGGTCTTAAGCGTCGATAAGTGGATCTGCTAAGGGTCATTGGCTCACACCAACTATTTCCCCTAAGCAGCTCCTATTACCTGTTAAAATTAATTTAGGACCCTATTTAGGCTTTAACATTTCTCCAGGATCCTGCCATGCCTTTGTGTAAGTAAGTTTGGACTTGGGTAATGATGCTTGAGAGTTTGCAGTTGTTGATTATTGATCTTCTAAATTAAACTGTAAAACTAGAATAATTTTTCTCTCTTTTTATTCCTACAGTGATCGGAATATGATGATCCCTGGTATCTCATCTCTCATCTTTATGTCCTGGGTCCTTAGCTCTGAGATTGCCTCTCATCGCACCAACCCAGAAGTGATCCCTCAAAGCACGCTTCATTTAACTCCGTCACTCTTCAGTGCTCATGATACGTCGGAGCTGAGCACAGTCTGCACAGAAGACTGTGTCTTAAGAGAATCCTTGGAAGAGCCACTCGGCTCAAGTCAGCAGCTGGACTACGAGACCATATTTTCTAATGGTAGCCGCATATTGACAACTCTGATGGTACAAGTGCCTCAGCTCTATCCACGAGTAGAAAAGAAAGGCAACACACTACGCAATCGGAGACAAGTTTATGGTCCAGATGTTCGATTCTCGATCCGTAGTAGAAGATATCTGAGGGATTTCCCATTTGCTACAGCTGTGCGTGTGTCCACGGGATGCACTGGGGTTCTGATAACGGAACGTCACATTCTGACTGCTGCTCATTGTGTTCACGATGGCCAAGATTATGTACAAGGGGCACGAAAGTTGCGAGTTGGCTTTTTGCATCCGGGAATCCGACCTTTCCTGCGTTGGGTGCGAGTAAAAAGCATAATGGTGCCACGTGGGTGGGTTGGTGCTCCAGCTGAACTTAGTATGGATTATGATTATGCCTTGCTTGAACTTCGAAGGGCACAATCACATCCGCACATGAGCCTTGCAGTTTCACCTCCCATGCAGGATTTGGCTGGTGGCAGAGTGCACTTCTCAGGCTTTGACAGTGACCGTCCAGGAGAACTGGTATACAGGTCATGTCGTGTGGAGCAGCAGACAGCACACCTGTTATATCAGCACTGTGATGCACAACCCGGGGCCAGTGGATCAGGTGTTTATGGTCGACTAAGACATAAAGGTCGTTGGAGAAGGAAGGTTATCGGTGTGTTTTCTGGACACCAGTGGGTAGAAGTGTCAGGTGAACCAAAGGATTATAATGTTGCAGTTAGACTGACTCCTCAGAAGTACGCCCAGATCTGCTACTGGATCCGAAAAGCCAGTTTCAGCTGTCTTCACGAGTAAGAATTGATGACAGTAATCCGCTAAGATTGTGGCCATTGAAATACAATTCTATATGATCCCGCACTAGTACAGGGTGTTATAGCACAGTCCTCTAGGGATTCAAACTCAACAGAAGGAAAGAAGTCTTTATGCTGTGGTATCACTCACAATGTATTTCAGCAGCGTGCTTTATCCAGGACATCATCAGCAAACAGAACATAATGGAAAATAAAACCTAGCTTGTCTGAGCACTAACAAATAAACATACCTCACTAACTTGGGAAAATTATAACGAAAGATAAATGCCAACTTTTGCACACCTTTGCCAACCTTGTCTTCAAGCTGCCAGCCTCAGAGCTTCACCTCGCACTCTCTGCTTCTCCTTATGCTGAAAACATTTATTACTCTGATTAACAGCAGGTGGAAGGAACCTGCAGCCAGAAAGAAAAAAAAAAACAACTACACATTGCCACCTTGGGCTTAGATATCCCAACCCTCCCATAAAAACATAGGGGTAATATACACGCCATCACAAATTATTCCCTGCACTTTATCACAATATATATTAGTATGTCCTCAATGAATGTAATTTGTATTGTTCACAAGTGCTGCAAGGAAATTGTGAGCTCTGTTATTGAAAACAAAGAATAACATGTAATGGAGTCTCGACGTAATATTTTGTAATACACACTCCTAGATTAAAATTCAGTAAATACCAAGATCACCTTGCTCTGTGGAAATAGGTCATCTTAAACCCCTCATAACCCCATAACGATGGGAGTCACCCTTCGGGAGGGGTTAACGCGGCATAGCGTACTGGTACACCTCGCCGCCAGGTGCCACCACGGGCCTCTGATCTGGCCTGCCCAGGCAGCTGATGCAGGACGCCGTCATTGGCTGCAGGGGGACGGCCTTAGTTCAGGCTGTCTCTCTGCAGCCAATGGCACGCCGGCTGTGGGGAGGGGACGAGGCAGCCCATTGTAGCCAGCGTGGTGCACCAGTGCGCCGCGCGTTTTCAAGGCCCACACGCCACGGGGACTTCATAGCACATCTTGTGGCATTAACGGGTTAAGGGTCAAGCACCAATAAACGTAAACAGACCATGAAGGCAATGGAAAAAGTGTGCACATTCACAAAGTTAACATTGTGTGCAACAGACAAACCTCGATTCGAAATTGTACCTTGAGCTGGTTTCAGACGTTCACATTGTCCTTCTGGCCAAAGCAGAAGAAGAAGGGTCAGAAGGGTTAGTCTGACAGTATTTAAATATACAAATAATACAGTATATCCTAATGCATGGATGCAAATAAGTAAACAGGCTATTTTACATGGTTTTCATAAAAAATATTACACTGGTCTGCCACTATTCTGTTATTATAATCCATTCCTCGTACCCGCACCCCTCACTTTTGCAATCGGGATTTTCCCCGGGCAGCCCCCAATCTATGGACTCCGGCCTTTGTAATTATCATTGTGCCTACAGTCTTTCTAGAAATCTCTAAAAACACATTAGAGAAGACCATCAGCTCACTCCATAAACCCACCATCGTACCTTTCC
Source organism: Leptobrachium leishanense (assembly GCA_009667805.1). NCBI lineage: Eukaryota > Metazoa > Chordata > Amphibia > Anura > Megophryidae > Leptobrachium > Leptobrachium leishanense. The sequence goes on from CM019071.1 coordinate 123,485,519, forward strand.
TGATCTACTTCCCACGCAGCCTCCATGCATCCCATGACATCTCTTATTCTATTTACCCTCTGTGTATCACCCCTCTTCTCCTAGATTGTAAGCTCTGGAGCAGGGTCCTCTTTTTCCTCCATTGTTCTCTATCAGGGTAATTGAAAGAGAAACGAAAAGTCACTGCACGTTTGGTGACTTTTCCTTCTCTTCAATTCGGTTTGTTTTGCCGATCCCATTTCGACGACCCTGCGGTGTATTCAGCAAGCACCACAGGGTCCCCGAATTGCAGGGAAAGGCCGCCGCAAACCAAACGAAAACTAACCGCAAAACCCGGCGAATGCACACCGAAAACCCGCAAAAACATCTGGCTTAACCCACCGAAAACCACGGAAAAACCCGAGCAGGAGCCGATCACACGCAGCGAAGCCGCCGGAAGAAACCCGACACCGCAGACGAAGGCAGTGAATAAATTAGCAAAACAGTTTGCTTGAATTTGGAATGGAAAAAAGACGAGACAGAGGAGATATGATAGAAACATTTAAATACGTAAAGGGAATCCACAAGGTAGAGGAAGGGAGTATATTTAAGAGGAAACAAAGTAGCAAAACAAGAGGACATAGTCTTAGATTAGAGGGGCAAAGGTTTAAAAGTAACATCAGGAAGCATTATTTTACTGAGAGGGTGGTGGATACATGGAACAGCCTTCCAGTAGAAGTGGTAGAGGCCAAAACAGTAATTGAATTTAAGCAGGCATGGGATAGGCATAAGGCTATCCTAAGCAAAAGATAAATCCAGGTAAAGTATCCATGTAATTGGGCAGACTAGATGGGCCGAAAGGTTCTTATCTGCCGACATTTTCTATGTTTCTATGAATGTTTGAAAAGTGAAAGGCTGTTTGCAAAGAAACTACTTAGTGAAAATGTCTGAAATTTACATATGAGGTCCAATGAATGATAATAAAAAGGGCTGATACAGAAAAAATAAGTAAACTTTAAAAAAACAAAAAACAACAAGAAAAATGCTTAAAATATCGTAAAAAAATCTATAAATAAAGAGACTCTTTACTGCAGAATTTTATAATGAACGGTTTATTAAATATTGAATTAAAGCGGGAATATTTTTAACATTGAAACCTATGGGATTTGCCTGAATAAATCTGCCGCATGAAATCACCGAATGGCAGGGCATTTCGGGAAACTTTCACTGCTGGTTTGTGTTCTCTGAATAGCCGAAGCAGTGCTTTTTTATGGGGAATTCACTGCCCTCGAACAGGCACCGTATGTGCAGGCAATTCGCCAGGATTTGGCGAATTGCCTGCTCTCTGGATAGCCAAAGGGCCAAGAAAGGTAACTGAACGCTGAATTTCTGCGTTTACCTTTCTCCAGCAATTCGGATCGCTTTGAACAACCCTGTATGTTTCAACCGTATTTGTTAATGTTTTGTTTGTATTGTTGTAACCATTGTACAGCGCTACTAAATTTGTTGACGTTTTATAAATAATCACATTTAAAATTAGAATATTTCAGCGTCACTCTACGTTTGTTTACAAATAGCAGAAATGTTGGCCATCTCAAATTTTTTTTTTTTTTTTTATTCATTCAAGCATATGAATCCGTACAAGTATAACAGTGCAACAAGTATACATATATATAAGAAGCAGTCAAAAGCATAGCAACATTCAGTATCTATAAAGAGCCCAAAGGCTAAAACGTCCACAGCCATTGTCACAGGCATAAATGTTAAAGCAGGTGGTGGACGAGTATAAAGCTGGGAAACACAACAAAAAGTCCCCCTTTACGGCTGCTGAGTCAGGCGGACAAAGACATGCAGTCTACATGGGGGTGATCGGTGAGGAAAGGCATTTGGGGAAGGGAGGGGAGGAGAAAGAAGGGGAAAAGGAGAAGAGGAGAGGGAGGGAGGAGAGAGAAAGAAGAGAAAAAAAAAAAAAAAATAAATAAAAAAGGAGGTAGGAACAGTGGGTGGGTATAAATGTAGAGAAGAAAGAGTACACACAAAGAAATTAGTTAGAGAATAGCAAGAAAGGAGAGTAGGGCTCACTGAGAGGGGAGGGGCCAGTGCCCCACCTTACGAAGTCCACGAGAGGGGAACCCTAAACCCGTAATGCGCGTCCCTCAGGAGAGGACACGTAATCCTGCCAGTGGAACCACTTCCGTAGATGTTGCGGTGTCCGACCCTTCGCTGACACCAGCAGGCTTTCATGCATTCTAAGCTCCTCCACCCGGGTGACCCAGTCTACACCCCTCGGCCTGGACCCATTCGCCCAGTGCAGGGCCACAAGAGACCTGGCAGTAAGCAACAGCGGCAGGAGCACCGATCTGCGTAGTGCGGTAGTAGACAGGGGGATCTGCAGCAGCAGGAAGACCCGTATCGTGAGGGGAAGGTCAACATCAGTAACCCTCAGGATAACCTCATGTACCTGTGCCCAGAAAGGCTGAAGTATCGCGCAGGACCACCACATGTGTAGGTAATCCCCTTCCTCTGCGTCGCAGCGCCAGCAGGAAGAGGAGAGACTAAGCCCCATTTGAAAGCGCAGCACTGGAGTGCAATACCAGAGCGTCACAATCTTATAGGCCTGTTCCTGCAGTCGGGTTTGCTGTGAACCTCTATGGATCAATTCGTACGTTTTGACCCAACTCTCCTCATCAATCATTTCATCCAATAGTTCCTCCCATCGCGCCTCAAAGGGTGGTGGGTCTGGAGCGACAGGGCTCACCAGCATCTTGTATAAAGTGGAGATGCCATGACTCGGGGCTGCAGAAGCTAGACATAATTTCTCAAAGGGGCCAGTATCCCGGAGAATACGATGCGTTCCCGGTAGGGAGCGTAGATAGTGTAAAACCTGTGCGAGGTTGAATCGTTCCAGGAACGTCGGGGGTGGTGTCCCCGCGGTGCGATCCCACGGTGGAGTGTATTGTGCATCAAGAATTAAGGCAGCCGCCCTTGGTTTATTTGGTGTCGGCAGTCTTGCCCTGAAGGACTGAGTTAGCGTAGTCCTGAAGGCAGGGTTATCCGCCAATGGGAGTAACGGCGATGGGAATGTGGACAGTTGGTATCTCGAGGTGGCCGTGTCCCATATCCGCATTGTGGCCGCAACGGTCGGATGGGCCCTTACTTCCCCCGGCCTACTCGTAGCAGCTATCCATGGGAGAGACCAAAGGCGCACCGAGGTAAACGAGTCCTCCAAATCCGCCCAGAGCGCCCCCCTCCCCCCAGTGGACCACTCAATAATACGTAGTAGATGGGTCGCGATATAGTACCTGTGGGGATCTGGCAAGGCCACACCACCTCCCGACTTCGCCCGAACCAGGACGGTCCATCGCACCCTCGGGCGAGAGGCCCGCCAGACGAACCGCAAGAAAGCCGACTTAATGAGAGCAAAAAATGAGGTCGGAATTCGTATCGGTAGGGTCTGGAACAAATACAGGAGGCGGGGTAAGACGTTCATTTTCAAAACGCTAATCCTCCCAAACCACGAGATATGCATCTTGCTCCAGGTAAGTAGCTCCGCCGTCAAAGTCCTCCACAGTGGGGGAAAGTTGTCCTCAAAAAGCGTGTCTAGTCGGGCTGGAAGTCTAATCCCCAGGTACGACATTGCCCCCTCACACCAGCGAAAGCGAAAAGAGTCCTTCAGGCGGGTTTGTTCCCAGGTAGGTACAGTGATGTCGAGGATCTCCGATTTTAGCATATTAATTTGCAGATTCGCCAGGTCCCCATATATCTGGAACTCCTCCAAAATTGCAGGTAAAGACTCCAGCGGCGAAGCCACAAAGAACAGCAGGTCATCTGCGTAAGCCCCGACCTTATGTTCCCCGGTACGGCCCGGTATCCCCTGTATGTCCGGGTTATTTCGGATTGATTCCAAGAATGGCTCCAAAGAGAGAGCAAATAAAAGCGGTGACAGGGGGCAGCCCTGCCTCGTGCCATTACGCACCCTAAAAGGGCAGGAGAGCGCTCCATTCACCTTTACTGATGCCGTGGGCTCTGAGTATAGCGCCGCGATCCATGTGTAGAACTCACCCGAGATCCCCATGGCGTCAAGGGTTGAGAAGAGGAATGACCAGGCTACCCGGTCAAATGCCTTCTCTGCATCTGTTGACAAGAGAAGGACACTCTTATCGAACCCCCGAGCTTCATGAATAACGGCAAGTGCCCTGATAGTGCCATCCCGTGCCTCCCTTCGAGGTACAAAGCCAACCTGATCTCGTTTCACCAGCAACGGGACAAAAGGCTGCAAGCGGATCGCCAGTACAGAGGAGAAGAGCTTCAGGTCGCAGTTAAGGAGGGAAATCGGACGATAACTCGAACAGAGTTCTGGGTCCTTCCCCTCTTTCGGGATGACCGTAATCGTTGCCAATTGCGACTGTGTGTGTAGTGACGAACCGTCACGCAGTGCATTAAGTGAGGCAACCAGTGGTGGCAATAAGATGTGGGAGAACTGCCTATAGTACTCAGATGGTAAGCCATCCGGCCCAGGCGCTTTTCCATTTTTCTGTCGTTTCAGTGCGAGTCGAAGTTCCTCCACCGAGATAGGATCGTTCAGAGAGGAACGCTCCGGTCCTGTCAGTCTCCTGTGGACCCTGGAAGATAGGTACGTAAGGATTCTTTGGTTGCGGTCCGAATCAGGAGTCGGGGCGCAGGTGTACAGTTCTGCGTAGTATTCCCTGAAGGCTCGGACTATTGCGTCCGGTGTCTGGGCAAAGTCCCCCCCCGGTCGTCTGACCCTAGGGACGTACGCTAGGGCCCGCCGCTTTTGAAGCATTCGAGCCAGCAGACGACCTGGTTTGTTTTCATTATATGCAAAGAAACAGCGTGAGTGCAGCACCGCTCGGTGTATTTGTGAGTGTGCCAGTTCCGTCAATCGCGACCGTCTTTGTTGGAGTAGGGCATATGTTGCCGCCTCAGCTGTCCTCATGTGTTCAAGTTCCAGATCCCGTATCTCAGAGATCAGTGCGCGGGTTTCATCCATCCTTTCCCGTTTCTTCCTGGAGGCAATTGCAATCAAATGACCGCGGATAGTCGCCTTGTGCGCCTCCCAAATGGTGTGTGGCGACACGTCCTCGGTTCCATTCTCCGCGAAATAATGTTGTAGGGTCGTCATGATCTCGTCCCGTAGGACTTGGTCCTGGAGGAGAGAGGTGTTAAGTCTCCAATTAAAACGCTTCGGGCGACTGTGCGCCGAACGAAGAACCACGGACACCGGCGCGTGGTCCGACCACGTCCTGCTGTGTATTGAGGTCGAGATAAGATCATCTAATGCAAAGTGGGAGACGTAGATATAGTCCAGCCGAGTATAGGTAGAATGCACCTCCGAGTAAAAAGAGTAGTCACGCGTGGATGGATGCATGAGTCGCCAAGCATCTATCAGTTGCAGGTCTTTCAGCGAGCGTCTGATGGATCGAAGAATATGTAGGGGAACTCTGGTAGTGCCCGCCGACGAGTCCTCCGTCGGGCACATTGCCACATTAAAATCCCCCCCTAAGATCAGAGTCCCCTCCGCAAACTTAGTCAACTTCTGTGCAATTCTGGAGAAGCATTGATGTTGCCTAGAGTTAGGGAGATAAATCGAGGCAAATGTGTATTTAACCTCGGCGATCGTACCTTTCAAGAACACCCCCCTACCGTCTCCCAGGAATAGTGCGTCCATGTATACGAAGGGGAGGTGTTTGGAAATCAGAATCGAGGCGCCCCTCATCTTCCCCTCTGGCGTTGTGTCATGGTATGCCGTCGTGTAATAGGAGTCACGGAGGGTTGGGTGCGCACCAGTCTTGAAATGTGTCTCCTGTAGGAGTGCTATCGAACAGTTCTCTCGACGTAGGTCCCGCAGAAGCCGTTGACGCTTTTCTGGGATATTCAATCCCCTTACGTTTAGAGTCAGGATCCCCATCAAGCCCCGACGGAACCCCGGAGACTGTCCCCCTCCCCTCTCCATCTAGTAGGAGGTGAGACAAGCAATGAGGCGGAATAAGCAGAAGTAGTGGGATAGAGTAGAGAAGGGGGAAGCGTGGCGAGAAAAGAAATAGGGAGGGAGAGAGAGAAAGAAAAAAGAAAGAGAAGAGAAAGAGAGGGAAGAGGAGAAAAAAAAAAAAAACACACAAAGGGTCAAAAGCGTCCGTCCAGGAGGAGAATGCTCCCCTCGAGAATCGAAGTGAGCACAATGTCTCCTCTCAGGAGTAGTGCAGGGACGCAAGGAGAAAAATCCCGTGGGGAGGTGAGCCGTCCCGACCCAACAGCCAGCAGTTAAGAAAAAATAAACTTAAGAAACTTATATACAAGTGTCAACGGTCCCCTCCGATGACAGCATTATATTAGAGCACGCATGGTGTCACAATAGAAACATTTAAGGTTACTCAATCAAATCCCCCCCCCACCCCACCCACCCCAGGACTTCATCAGGGAGATCGTGGGCAGCGAAATACAGTCGCAGGTGTAAAGATAGGGGAACCCCTTATATTTCCGAGGATCTCAGTACATATAACTTATAAGACAGTGCTACCGGCAATCAGCATATATAAATTGGTCATATCGAGCGTGTATGCGTTCATCCCCAAACGTGGATGTGCCCGTCCCTCCCTAACCGCCCTCATGTCTTCCCCGCTCCAAGTCGACTCCCCCAGATTCCTCAGCTTCAGGTGCGAAAAAACAATGCGCCTGTCCCTCCCCCACATACGGTGTCATTCCAGAGCGTGAGAGGTCCTCATCCATAGGGCAGAGCACACCGTGTCCCGTCTATGTCCATGGTCTTCACCTAACAGACTCTACCCCCTATATTTCCTACTACTGTAGAGGGCCAATATGTTTTCCCTTTTTTTTTTTCCCCCTTTTTCTTCCCTTTCCCTTGTTCTTCCCCCCCCCCTTTCCTCCCTTTTTTCTCCCCTCCCCCCCACTTCTTTCTCTTATTTTCCCCTTTTTCTCCCTTCTTTTCTCTTTTTTCCCACTGTCCTTTCCCTCCCCTCCCCTCCCCCTCTCTGTTCCTCCCCCCTCCCCTCTCCCTCCCCTCCCCCTCTCCCCCTCCCCCCTCAGTATTAGAGAGATAGCCGCCCCCATCCCTCCCTGCAAAGACACGTTGCACATCAGCTTCAGCGAGATAGGGCCTTCCCCCTTCTATGTCCGTAGCCCCCCTCCACTCAGGATGCGTCTCTCGTGTGTCCTGCAGTGAGCGCATACGTGTAAAGAGTCAGGGCGGGTGGGGACCACCACTGTCCGCCAAGCAAGTCCAGCGGAGACCACCGATCCCGACAAGGGGAGTCCCCAGTCACCAGTTAGTAGGGTGTCTGCTCCAAGCGCTTGCAGGGAGTGGTAATAAAAATGCACGTCAAGGCCCCGGGCTCACCTGCCACATCATTGTTCTGTGCAGCCCGGTTGCCTCTTCGGAGGTCGGTGGAGGCCCCTACAGTCATCTCCATCAGTCAAGTCTCAATGGGCCAGCGTCCCTCCATGGTCTATAGGAGAGAAAAAATCAGGGCATGTGTGGCATCATCGCTATGGATGGCATCGTCGATATGGGAGTAGGTAGGAGCAAAGGAGCAGAGGGACCCCAGAGGGTCAGTAGGCTCATGATGACAGGAGCTACGTGAGCCGGCAAGTCCTGGTCTTGTAGCAGATCAGTTGAGGCAATTAATCATCTTGTACGTCAGGTGAAGGCGAGCGGGACCTCTCTGCCCTCCGGGGCCAGGGTCGACGAGGAGGACGTCGAGGGCGATCTCCCACGTTGGCTGGGCGTTCCATGAGGCCTCCGGCCTCCCAATTAGGGACTGAGACAGGGGGAAGCGCAAGGCGCAGCAGGAAGCCAGGCACATCTTGCGGTCTCCTGATGGTAGCGGCAGTCCCATCAAGACGTACCTGGAGTAAGAAGGGAAATCCCCAGCGATAGGGAACGTGGCGTGACGCAGCAGTTGAGTGACCGGTCTCAGAGCCCTCCGGGCCGCTAGTGTAAACGGGGAGAGGTCATGGAAGAGTTCCAGCCGGTAACTCTCTACCTCCCATTCCCTGCGTGTACGGGCCACAGTCATTAGGCGGTCTTTGAGCGTATAGCTGGTGACCCTACAGATCACGTCTCGAGGTGGAGCTCCTGCCGGGGGCACAGGGCGCAGAGCTCGATGGCATCTATCCAGAGGGATATCATTTATCGCGGGGTCATCTAGTATATGTAGGAAAGCGGAGCGAATGCAAGTCCCCAGATCTTCGTTGGAGACCTTCTCAGGGAGCCCCCTAATACGAACATTATGTCGACGGCTCCGATTATCCAGATCATCCAGTCGTCTTCTTACCTCTGAGAAATCATCTTCGAGGGAGGCCGGGAGTCGCGGGGGTAAGTTAGCGCGGCGTTCAAGTGCGTCTGTGCGTGTGGTTAAATCTGCCACCTCTGTCCGCACCTCTCTGAGCTCCGTTTGGAAGCTCGCCCGAAAATCCTCCATCATTGCCGTCAGGTCAGAGCGAGTGGGGAGCGCCGCCACCATGCGTTCCAAGCGTTCGATGGCTGGCACAGAGTTTGAGATCTCGTCCGTAAGAGCGCGCGCTGCTGCCATTTTGGGAGGTGAGAAGGAGCAGGCCGCAGGAGCCGCCCGAGGCTGAGAAGGGTGAAGGAAGTCGTCCAGCGGTCCAGAAACCGTTCTGGTGGTGCGCCGCGGCGTGGAGGCAGAGCCGGTCGACTTTTTGCCACGCACCATTGCCCGAGCGCTATAAGTTGTGCGGAAATGTCGGAGGGGACCGACGAGTCACTCTAACATGCGGCCATCTTGATCGCGAGCCAAACCACGCCCCCCTCAAATTTTTTAAGTGGTGCCTAAACTACAGTAATGAATGTTACACATAATAATGTAGGGTTGAAATGTGTTCGGTTATATTTCTTACAGCCAGGGCTCGAGTCGAGCGGGAACGCGCAGGAACGGCGTTCCCGCACTTTTCCCACTGCGGGAACGCAGCGTTCCCGCTGTGGCCCGAGCCCGAACGCCGCACATTGCCGGCGGCCGGCGTGTTTCCTGTTACAAGGGCCGGTGACAGGAGGTGGAGCCGCTCGCCTGGCTGTTTCATAGTTCCCAGGCGAGCGGCTGCACTTCCTGTCAGCGGCCACTGAAGCAGGAAGCACGCGGCTGCTGGCAGAGGAGCAGAAGCAGCAGCAAAGGTGAGCTGGGCTGGGGGCAGTATCCCTGAGACCTGGGGGGGGGCAATATCCATGAGACCAGGGGGGCAATATCCATGAGAGCTGGGGCATTATCCATGAGACCTGGGGGGCATTATCCATGAGACCTGGGGGGCATTATCCATGAGACCTGGGGGGCATTATCCATGAGAGCTGGGGCATATCCATGAGACCAGGGGGCAATATCCATGAGAGCTGGGGCATTATCCATGAGAGCTGGGGCATTATCCATAAGAGCTGGGGCATTATCCATGAGAGCTGGGGCATTATCCATGAGACCTGGGGCATTATCCATGAGAGCTGGGGGCAGTATCCATGAGAGCTGGGGCATATCCATGAGACCAGGGGGCAATATCCATGAGAGCTGGGGCATATCCATGAGACCAGGGGGCAATATCCATGAGAGCTGGGGCATTATCCATGAGAGCTGGGGCATTATCCATGAGAGCTGGGGCATTATCCATGAGACCTGGGGCATTATCCATGAGAGCTGGGGCATTATCCATGAGAGCTGGGGGCAGTATCCATGAGAGCTGGGGCATATCCATGAGACCAGGGGGCAATATCCATGAGAGCTGGGGCATATCCATGAGAGCTGGGGCATTATCCATGAGAGCTGGGGCATTATCCATGAGAGCTGGGGCATATCCATGAGACCAGGGGGCAATATCCATGAGAGCTGGGGCAATATCCATGAGAGCTGGGGCATTATCCATGAGACCTGGGGCAATATCCATGAGAGCTGGGGCAATATCCATGAGAGCTGGGGCATTATCCATGAGACCTGGGGCAATATCCATGAGACCAGGGGGGCAATATCCATGAGAGCTGGGGCATTATCCATGAGAGCTGGGGCATTATCCATGAGCTGGGGCATTATCCATGAGAGCTGGGGCATTATCCATGAGACCAGGGGGCAATATCCATGAGACCAGGGGGCAATATCCATGAGAGCTGGGGGCATATCCATGAGAGCTGGGGGCATATCCATGAGAGCTGGGGGCATTATCCATGAGAGCTGGGGGCATTATCCATGAGACCTGGGGGCATTATCCATGAGAGCTGGGGGGGCATTATCCATATGAGCTGGGGCAATTATATCCATGTGAACTGGGGAAAATATATCCATATAACCAGTGCTGTGTATATTATTCTTGGGGTTCAGTGCTGTGTATATTATCCTGGAGGCTCAGTGCTGTGTATATTATTCTGGGGGCTCAGTGCTGTGTATGTTATTCTGGGGGTTCAGTGTTGTGTATGTTATTCTGGGGGCTCAGTGCTGTGTATGTTATTCTGGGGGCACAATCTTGTGTATATTATTCTGGGGGCTCAGTGCTGTGTATATTATTCTGGGGGCTCAGTGCTGTGTATGTTTTTCTGGGGGCTCAGCGCTGTGTATATTATTCTGGGGGCTCAGTGTTGTGTATGTTATTCTGGGGGCTCAGTGCTGTGTATGTTATTCTGGGGCACAATGTTGTGTATATTATTCTGGGGGCTCAGTGCTGTGTATATTATTCTGGGGGCTCAGTGCTGTGTATATTATTCTGGGGGCTCAGCGCTGTGTATATTATTCTGGGGGTTCAGCGCTGTGTATATTATTCTGGGGGCTCAGTGCTGTGTATATTATTCTGGGGGCTCAGCGCTGTGTATATTATTCTGGGGGTTCAGCGCTGTGTATATTATTCTGGGGGTTCAGCACTGTGTATATTATTCTGGGGGTCTGTGCCTGGAGATATATATATATATATAATGCGTTAGTCCAGTTGCCACAATCACGAGTATACCTGTACATAGTGATCAGTATAGTTTCCAGTTTACACTCTTGAAAGCTTGTCTTTTAAATGTAAAGTTAACCCAATAAAAATGGTATCACCGGCACGCGCTGGTATACTCGTGATATATATATATATATATTATTTTCTTCAGGTAATGGGGGTTGTGGAATTCGTGGGTGAGTTCCCTCACTTTTTTTCCCAGGACTTGACCCCTGCTTACAGCGATGTTAAAAGAGCGTGTGGATCAAATTAAAAATGACTTTTAAAATAGCTCTCTGTAATGTGTACACAAAGAACAGTTCCAAAAGGGAAATTGCATGAAGATAGCAGCAAAATGAGAATTACTGCAGAAACGATTAGCTAAAAGATAGGAAGTAAAAATTAATTAACTGTGAATTAATTTGTGACGAACAGAATCCTGATTGAGGCCAAAGGCATTAAAATTTGTACAGATTTAGTTGATTTTGTAACTGGAAATAAAAATGACCCATAGGCCATTTCCAGACGTTTACTTCAGTAAAGACATTAAATAAATTGCGTAATGGCATCATCATCCTCGGACAGGTAACCCAGAGTAACCCAGTACATAGAAAAAACCCAGTTAAGCAAGGAAACCCCTAATTGGACAGGCTGGTCCTTAGAATGGCCGGATCTGAACTGAATATAGAATATAAACAACGACAATACATAGGATTTATGAACCCACAGGGACAAGAGAAAGAACGCAGTACAAATGCAAAGCCAGAGGTCGGTACACCGAATCAGTATAATAAATAACCAGTTACTATAAAGCAAAACCAAAAGTCCAGATACAATAGTCAGGGTCAGTACACAATATCAATATAAACAGGGACAAGAGCAGAAACCAGAACCGAGAATACTGAGCCAGAAGTCAAACCAAGGGATCATAAATATACAGGAACACACAGAGCTCTATTGTCTGCCGTGGTTTCCAGTAGACCCCTGTAATTTGCTGCTATTTAAAGCCCTCCTGTGTCTTTGACCTGGTGCAGAAGACCAGGGGATAGGTGACCAGAAACGGTGCACTCTCTGCCCAGGAGGTCTAACTGCAGCAGGAGCAGGCAAAGCACCACCACCTGGAATTAAACAGGTGAAATGTGACGTGAACTTGGGACAACCATGTCTAAAGCCACTTTAGGAATGTATGCCATAAAGTACAGTCCCCATAACTCTAAATGCCACTAATTATGATGGTCATAACTGTCATTACATTTTAAAGGTATAGCAACTGTACACCACTCATTGTTATACGGTTATGGTAGCCTCCATGGAGCCACCATGACCAAATTTAACTATGGCATCCCAGAGGGCTGCAAACGCCCTTCCACTGGAAAGCTTTCCTCTGCTCCAGAAGGCAAATCAACCAGCTCAGCTCAACAGCCAACCATGGCTATGATCCAAACCGCACAAGAATCATAAAGTGGATCTGCCAAGGCCTCTTAATGCAAGGCACCTGATTGGCTAAGAATTCAGAATTTAAACTGTTTTGTTTAAATATTAATTCATTTGATGTTTGCACACTGGCCATTTTTGGTTTTAAAAAAAGTGGAAATTTTAGTAAGGTGCGCCTGGAAGTGTTTTTTCTTTTCTATTATATTCGTGTTTTTGAGGTTGTAAACACATATCTTCTAGCTTGGAGCACCGACCTATATTGAGCACGCTTTAATAATCTCACAACCACTAACAAAAGCGCCAGATTCACGCTGTCTTTTACTTTAAGAATTCAGCACAGTGATACTGTATGCTTCATCTTGAAGCAGGGGCTGTCAGTCTGGAAGAGCATCGTATAAGACCCCAATGCGCTAGAAATTTGGAAAATTTTGCAACACTTTAATCTAAAAACAGGAGAAGAGGAACAAAGGATTAGTTGTAGTTGATAATGAACCCCTCTGATATTCCACCTTCTCCCGTTGGTTTTGAGATAAAAGTGTCCCTTTTAATGCTTAATATTGTGCAACATTTTTTCACTATAAAAATCCAGAAGTCCCTGCAGCTTTTCTACGCAAGCTGCATAGCGTAGGAAACACAGATTGGAACATGAGTACTTTATGTAAGCACGTTTGATGGATCGGAGCTGCGTGTGCATGCACAGAACCTATCCATCTGCTGTCTCTTTCAGGACATATGCTATCACAAGCGGTCTAAGAGAGGGCGGCAACATGCAGAACATGTTGGCATCACCAGTAACCAACCTGGATGCCGGAAGCCGGGTAATGCAAAATCCCGGCTGCCTGGTGGTGTAGGCTGAGGAAACTCTTCCACTTCATCCAGCGCTTAAAAAAACAAACAAAAACCAAAAACAGGGAAGAGAGTGGAGTAGGAACTCTACACAGCCTGGCAACTTTAAAAAGATAAATGTGTATCCTGCAAAAAAACCTAATATTAAGGGTCATAATATTTAATATGTGGGTAAAAGTTTCTTGACGCCATCTGGGGTCAAGAAGGAATTTTTTACTAGTATGTTGCATATTGGCGAGCGCTTCAGACTGCGTTTTTTGCCTTCCTATGGATCAACAGCAGTAGGAGATGTGTGAAAGAATGAACTCGATGGACGTATGGCTTTCTTCAGCCTATGTAACTATGTGTAAAGTGTCCCTTCAACACGATCAAATTCTTGACATTCAGTCCTTAAGAAAATATGTCTATGGAAAGAATCTGCTGCTTATTTGCGTGGTTAACGGCCTATATATTTTTGTCACTTTGAATTGAATTTTTTATATACTATAAATCCTTTTTCACCCTCACTATCAGTATTAACAACAAGTGAGCCGTTAAGTATATCAGCCCCTGTCGCTAATCCTAATGCAATCTCTGGTATAGCTCTGGTATCTGAGCAAGCTGTTATGGCAGACACTTTGTATCAGAAATGCTGATGTCCAAGCATTTGAACAGGGCAATTGCAAGATTACTTGTCATTTTCACTTACAGCTAGCGATTTAAAAAATACTGGATGCAAAAATCAAGTAAAATCGTTTTGCATAAAAAAAGCCCAAACAAACCCCTAAAATTCTATACTTGCCCTTCATCCCATGACGAAGAGCGTCTATCTGCTGCCTCCAGAAGCTAAAAGAACATGGGGGACAAATAGCTTCCAGTGTCCTGACCACCTCTTCAATTCTCCATTGAGACGTATGGCTTCCAGGAGAGGATCCCAGGGTTTGCGCTGCCAGTATCCAATCCATTATCACCTTCCAAATGTTATGAGCACTGCCGTGCGCTGCCCGTTGCTTTAGGGAGTGCACCCATGCAACATTTATTAAAAGAAAACTTTGCACATTTTTCATCACAAATAACAAACCTGTAATCAGAAATACAGTCAGTTTTTTTGCTGTTCACCCTGAACCAGATAAAGGGACATCTAAAAGGTCAGTGTAGGAGGTGAAAGAGGACATCTTCATCCAATACTAGGGTGTATCCTAGTATACAATGGGATTCGCCTGTTTAAATCTGTCAAACTGAATCACTGAAAATCAGGACATTTCACTGACACGTCGGTGCAGTTCGTCATTCTGTGAATAGATTAACCATTACTTCTCTATGAGACAATTTCACTGCTGCCGAAGATTGTTGACCTGCACCGAATTTTGCTGGCAATGTGGCAGTATGATCCCCTCACACTGAGAAAACACACACACACACATTCCTTCATTGTCCATAAACATACAAACAATGACCCATATACTGACCATATACACACCCACACAAACAATCACCTTCACACTAACCACACACATGCTCTTACATCCTGCTCCCATATGCAATGCTTACTCTGGTGGATGGCTCTTTTGCAGGGTTGCTGGAGAGCAAAGGATCACCGAGTCCTCCTGTTATCAGTTGGATGGCTGTGTTCATGGAGTGCGAGCTTATGGGCGCTGTTCTCCTGGTCCCGTTGCACTGAGTCACAGCGCAGAACTTGACCTTGGCCCCCTGAAGCCTCTGGACCCCTGAACATATCATGGCCTGTCACCCTCTGATGGCTGCCCACTGATGGAGCGGCACACAGCAATATGTCAGCTCCATTCTCGGCATGTTCCTGTGTCTCTGTTTTACTGAACTGAAACACAGGGCTTGCGTCTACCCATTGGTGGCAGCATGTGCCACATTAATTGAACTATCGGGCTTGCCGATAGGTTCTGGTACTAAGTAACGGCAGAAAGAAGCCCTGTACACAACCATATTGTAAAAAGAGGTATTATGGAGTGAAATATTTCTCACCTCTGAATGTTTCTTTCCGGCAGCAAATCCCCAGGCTGCTTTTACATGTATATCAGGGAGTCATGAACTCACACTCAAGCTGAAAGGAACACACATCACACCTGCATAGTGACATCAAAGCAGGACTCTCCACAGAAAGACATGTCAGACACTTCAATACAGGTGTGGGAGGTTCCACAAGGGAATCGGAATTCACCTCTAATATTTATTTTTTCCGTATTGGAAGACACAAAGGGTTTGACTCCGGCCAAGCTGATAATATTAAAAGGTAAGCCAACAAGTCTAAGGCCCACTCACTAATACTAGCAGTGCCCTGCAATCCAACCAAGCTGCACACTACTGGTATGGTTTGCCTGCTATTGTATAGAATCACTTTCCATACTTTGTATAGGAAGTGCTAATGCAGAGGCAACTGGACAGTAAAGAGGGATTCCAAGCTCTCTTACAGTCTGTAATAGAAAAACATTGCCGTCTGTCAAGAAGAGTTGGTGTTAACACACACAAACAGGGGCAGACTGGCAACTAATGGGGCCCCTGGGCAATAGGACATCATGGGGCTCCCTTATTCCGCACCCACAGGAGGCCACACCCGTAAAAAACCCACCCCCTACAACGCAACACCCACATGTACATTATTGTGCTAAAGAATTTATTTCTGAACTCCTTAAAATAACCTTTTTGAAAATTGTGTGAAGAAAATCCACTTGGATCCAATAGCGAATTGGGGGATCCATTGTGCCCCCTCTAGACTTAGAGATGGCCACTGCTCTGCTGCAGCAGTCATTACCAACTCACTACAGTTAAGGCTGCACCGCGGCACAGAATGTCCCTGTGGCAAATGTGGGAAACTGCCGATCACTTTAAAAGATATTGTACAATCCTGACACACTGCACATTACAGAGCTCCACAGCAATAAAACTCACAGTAATGTGCGGTGTGTATGAGCATATCACAGAGCTCTGCAGCAATAAAACCCACAGTAAACACTGGGGTGTTTGAGCAGGCACAGAATCCAAAGCAATTTAACTCACAGGAAGCACTGGGGTGTATGAGCAGGCACATAATCCACAGCAATATAACTCACAGGAAGCACTGGAGTGTATGAGCAGGCACATAATCCACAGCAATATAACTCACAGGAAGCACTGGGGTGTATGAGCAGGCACATAATCCACAGCAATATAACTCACAGGAAGCACTGGGGTGTATGAGCCGGCACAGAATCCACAGCAATATAACTCACAGGAAGCACTGGGGTGTATGAGCAGGTACAGAAACCACAGCAATATATCTCACAGTGAACACTGGAGTATATGAGCAGAGTCTACACATAATCCACAGCAATGTAACTCACGGGACACGCTGGGGTAGGGGCCCGGTTTGGCCAGGTACAGTGGGGCCCCACCGGTTTCCCTGAGCTCCGGGAACAGGCAGCCCGCAGCCATGTGTGTTCCAGCAGCACACTCTCTCTAACCGCCGCGGCGGCGCTACAGCGTGCCTGCCCTTCTTCCCACATTCTACTGGAGCAGGTGCACGTTGCATTGGCACTGCCCACTCACATGACAGGCTCACAATTGTTTCAGCCTTCTTAGGAAGGCATAGCGGATACATCTAGTACAAGGGATT
This sequence comes from Leptobrachium leishanense, assembly GCA_009667805.1. Classification (NCBI taxonomy): domain Eukaryota; kingdom Metazoa; phylum Chordata; class Amphibia; order Anura; family Megophryidae; genus Leptobrachium; species Leptobrachium leishanense. The sequence continues at coordinate 123,502,299 of CM019071.1, forward strand.
ACCCTGTACATTTAAAGAGGGCTGCAGTTCCTCTCATGCAGAAGAGGTTTCCTTCGTATTACAGTAGTGGCCATGAGGCCCAGACTGGCAAACCTGCTTACCGCCATTTGCCCGGTAGGCCGATGGTCTTGACGGCTGGTTGACTGGTGGCCCACGAGGTTCACGACAGCGAAGGCCTCGCTCTACTCGAGGGTTTATGTTCTGGAAGGCAAAGCAAGCGGCAGCGTGTAATGGCCCATGGATGGGCAATGCTCGCTTACCTAGCAAGAGGCCAAGACCTGGTGCATAGTAAGTTGAGGTATGACGACGGCAGAGTGACCATTCTTATCTTCCAGTCACTACATCAACATACAAACGTGCATCAGGACTCTGTAAAGGAGAAGGCAACGCGGGATCACACCCAGTGCATACACAGACCAATCGCTGCCTCAACATGTTTATGTGCAGGCCAGGGCATCAGAGTAGGTAAGTGTATGTGTATGGATCTGGTTAGGTGTGTGTGTTTACGTGTATGAGGTGGTTAATTAGATATGTGTTTAGGTGTATGGAGGTGGTTAGGTGTGTTTGTTAATGTGTATAGGATGGTTAGGTGTGTGTTTTGTTTCGTAAGAAATCACAATTCATCTGAAACTCCACCGATTCATATTTCGGAAGTAATTCCGAATTAACTAAAATCGATTTCAACCAAATCGCATTGTAAAAGAATCAATTCGTATTTACAAATCCATCCGAATCGATTCGTTAGCAAGAAAACGATTTCCCTGTCAATTAATCTGTGTGGTGCTGAATCTATTGGATTCAGCACCACAGACCAATTTACAGCGAAATAAGGTGCAGTTTGGCACACTTCGGCAGCAGATAAATTGTCCCAGAGAGAACCATTGAAATTAATGATTCCTTTGTACAAATCGCTGAAGTGCACTGAAAAAAAATCTCAGGCTGAATGGTCAGAGACCACCTCGCCCCTTTGTCAGTCTCTACACTGGCTCCCTGTCTCCTATAGAATCCAATTCATTATATTGGTGCTCACTTACAAAGCTCTCCATAACTGCGCCCCTGCCTACATCTCCTCCCTTATTAACAGGTACATCCCGTCCCGACCACTTCGCTCTGCCAATGATCTGATGTTATCATCTCCCCGTACTCACACCGACAACTCCCGCGGTCAGGACTTCTTCCGAACTACCCCCTTTTTGTGGAACTCCATCCCACGCAACATTAGACTCTCCTCGTCTCTCCTGGCCTTCAAGAAGTCTCTGAAAACACATTACTTTAGGAGAAGCCTAGCAGCTCACTCCATAATCCCATTGCACATTTCTTACCCCCACTACTTCACATACTCTGCCACTTACCCTCATCTACTGTGTCACCCCTCTCCTCTTAGATTGTAAACTCTTGATCAGGGTCCTCTCTCCTACTGTTGTGTGTGTTCAACATGTATTTTTGTTATTCTGTCTCTCCCATTGTACAGCGCTACGGAACCTGTTGGCACTTTATAAATACCTGTAACTTATAACGAATTAATTATGTGCACTATTTAATTTGTAAAATCATGTTTAAGCTTCATAACCAATTGAGGAGGCCATGTGCAAACTGCATCTTGGCATTTTCTATTATATTTTATTGCAGCTGTATTTGTTTTATAATCAGCTTTTTTGATCGGGCAATCAGCTCAAAGAGACAGTTACATAACATCACGTTGAGAAGCACAAAAAATATTTCTAGTTCATTAAGGCTTCAGGACAGGCTCATGCAAATACTAGACAATAAAAATGGTTATATCATTCATTTGAGTCATCCATGCTGAAACGAGAACTAATGCGGTTAATTATGTACAGGCTCACACCCTGTTAATGATATGTCATAAGAAACAGGTAATATCCTGCCCTCTGACGCAAGTTTTATGCACAAATTTAGACAATAAAGCTCAGCGCAATTCTGCTGCAGAGGACGTGTCCAAGATGAATGAAATACATGTTTAGCTATGTCTGTTTGAAGTCTCCCGCCTCCCCCCTCATCATTCACTGATACAATAAGTACTGAGACACAGATATTTTCAGATTTTTATAATTTCAGATAATCCAGACATTACAAGGAAAGCTCGGCTGAAATGTACGTAATTTTTTATGACATTCTTTGAATTTGCTGTCCTTTGGCAAAACCCATCACAGCTAGAAACTGTGCTACAATGTAACTACATGACCCACCACTGTGACATGTTAAAAGAGCTAAACTGGCGTCACTGGAATCTAGACGCACTCTTCATCTTTCCAACCTGGTGTTTAACCCCTTCGCTGCGGTGGACGCCCTCAGCGCGTCCACCCGCAGGTAGCGTTCCTCCCTTTGGGGCCAGCGATCGGCCGGGTTCCGGCCGATCGCTGTGCCCCCCGGTGCAGGCTGACATCCTCGATGTCAGCCCAGCACCCGGAACCGCCGCCTGCCTAATTAGATGTCATCGCGGCGGCGAGATGACATCTAATTCAGGCGCCCCCCGCATGTGCGGATGAGGTGCCTGAAAGGGAGGGGGGGAGGTCCTTCGGACCTCTCTCCCTCCCGATCGCCGGGGCGCAGGGGGTTAATCCAGGCACCGTTTGGAAGGGCACAGCCTGCCCTTACTAACGGTACCTGGAATTAACCCCATGGGGCCCGGATCACGAATCAGCGCCGATTCGTGATCCTTTCCCGGAGCTGGCCGACATCTTGGATGTCGGCCAAGCTTCCGGGAATGCCCCCTGAGGACTGGCGTCATCGTGCATAGCACGATGACGCCAGTCCTGGAGTTAACCCCTAACTGCCACCAATGGTGGAGATAGGGGGTTCATTGGAACCCCCTATCTCCCGATCCGTGGCAGCTAGGGGTTAATGTTTGGTACTGTTGGATCAGCCAGAGCATGGCCGTTCCAACAATACCAAATATGACTATGAAAAAAGTTTTTTAAAAAAAATAAAAAAATATTTTAAAAAAAAATTCCCATTTCAATTATAATGTGAACAATGATGCTGCACTAACGATTTTTGTATGCGGTGCGTTTGTTAAAAATCGCGTAATTTTCCCCAAAAAAAATGTAACGAGACCCCATCTCTAATTTTTTTAACAAGCGCACCCCATACAAAATATACCTCAGCACAGAGGCGGGAAATGCCTCAGCAGCGAAAGGGTTAAGAGATTTTCAGGGAAGCTACCACCCTACCTGAATAGGTTGCTTCTCATAGCAGTTCCCTCATCCTATAACCTCCGATCCAGGACCTGCACCTTACTTGCAATATCACAATACAAAAAGAAAGTGTCTCGATCCGCATTTTCCTATCGAGCACCACAATTATGGAATAACCTCCCAGACGCCATCAAATCTTCCCCCAGTCTTAAGTCACTCAAGAGCTCCTTACTAACATACCTCAATACGGAATGCACCTGTAAACATGTAACACAGTAACTATATTGCTTACATATTTATTTTCTATGTTAACCACTTCGATGCTGAGGACGCGCTCAGCGCGTCCTCAGCATTCCCGCTGGTATGCGGAGGACGCGCTGGGGCGCGTCCTCCCATTGGGGTCAGCGTTCGGCCGGGTTCCGGCCGATCGCTGGCCCCCCGGTGCGGGCTGACATCCTCGATGTCAGCCCGGCATCCGGGACCACAGCCGCCGGAATTAGGTGTCATCGCGGCAGCGCGATGACACCTAATTCAGGCGCCCCCCGCATGTGCGGAGGAGGCGCCTGAAAGGGAGGGGGGGGAGGTCCTTCGGACCTCTCTCCCTCCCGATCGGCGGCTCTGCGGGGGTTAACCCAGGCATCATTTGGAAGGGCACAGCCTGCCCTTCCAAATGATGCCTGGCATTAACCCCTGGGGAGCTGGATCGCGAATCGGCGCTGAAAAGCGCCGATTCGCGATCCTTTCCCGGAGCTGGCCGACATCTTGGATGTCGGCCAAGCCTCCGGGAACTCCCCCTGAGGACTGGCGTCATCGTGCGTAGCACGATGACGCCAGTCCTGGACTTAACCCTTAACTGCCACCAACGGTGGAGATAGGGAGTTCCAATGAACTCCCTATCTCCCGATCCGTGGCAGCTAGGGGTTAAATTTTGGTATGGTTGGATCGGCCAGAGCATGGCCGTTCCAACGATACCAAACATGAAAGTGAAAAATGTTGTAAAAAAAAAAATAATGAAAAATAAAAATAAAACAAAATTAAAAATAAAATTATAAAAAAAAAAATAAACACTTTTTTTTATTTTTTTTGGTTTGTTAATGCAGCAATATTGTTCCCATTTCAATTATAATGTGAACAATGATGCTGCACTAACGAATTTTGTATGCGGTGCGTTTGTTAAAAATAGTGTAATTTTCCCCAAAAAAAAATGTAACGAGACCCCATCTCTAATTTTTTTAACAAGCGCACCCCATACAAAATATAACCGCAATTGCTCGCATGTTAAAATGTGAAAAAAAACACTTTACACATTGTAAATTATTGAAAATACATATTTTATTGCCTTTTTTGTTATAATATACAGACATGACATAACGTATACATATAATAATGACATATTATGAATCTACCGAGTCTGACGGAAAGAACGATATATAATATGTCTGGGTCATATACTAAAATAAGCCTTCAAAACACGTTTAAACATGATGAGCAAAACCGGTAAAAATGACCTCAGCACAGGGGCGGGAAAAGCCTCAGCAGCGAAAGGGTTAATATGTATATTTGTGTTTTTAATATCTTGCATTTATTACTTTGTATTTCTGTAACGACTGTAAAATTTCAATGCTCTTGAGTCCAGGACATACTTGAAAATGAGAGCAATCTCAATGTATCCTTCCTGGTAAAATACCTTGCAAATAAAAATACAAAACCAGCTTCCTACCAGAGGAAGAAGTGGGAGTGCATTGTAAAGTTTAAGACAATATTTCTGGATTTTTCTATTTTTCAATGGACTAGATTTTTTGGCACACAACTTGCAATTCTTCAAAAAACTCCCCACTGCACTGTGCAATGATTTTATAACCCACTGTCACATGGCACAACGGTGTGCCACACAGGGTGCTTAGAGGCGCAGCAAACGTTTGTTGTACATTAGCACAAAGAAGTGTGTTTGTAAGAAGGTAGTGTCATAATGGAGTTGTAATTGAGCAGAGGCACAATGAAGAAAAATATTGATTTGAGGAAAATAAAATATGAAAGAAAAAAAAAAGAATATGTTATCTAGTTACTCCTTCTGACCCCCATGTTTTTGTTTTTTGGAGGGCTGGCGGGGGTTATTTTTGTTTAATTCCTTCACTACTGATAGAGATATCTCGGGCTTCAAAGGCAACATCTGGTGTCCCGATATCTCGGTTTGCTTTGCTGATTTGCAGCCCAAAAGCAAATTAAAATTGTTTGCTGCAAACGTATTTCGTTTGCTTTTGGGCTGCAGAAGGTGCCCCCAAAGTTTATCCCTGTGGGCATAATGCCCAAAGAGCTAAAACTGTAAAATAAGCTGCTGAAAGCTCTGAAATATCGAGCTTTCAGCAGCCGATGCAGGAAAAAAAAATAGACCAGCCGCTCAAACCTCTAACTCTATTTGGCAGTAGATGGTGCCATCTACTGGCCAATAATGGTTATTTACAGTAAGACATACAATGGGTATAAATGCAAATATTTTTACTTTAAAAGCAATTAAAAATGATTTCACAAAAAAACACTGGTTTCTGCAATGTTTTTTTTTTGAAAATCACTTTCTTAGTGAAGGGGTTAATTCTATAGCCACCTTTCATCTTAAAACGCACAGCTCTTCCAGGGCCGTGTCTACTAGAATTAAATGGATGTGTGACTCAGTTGGTACATGGCTGCCTAACGTTTACGCTGGTTCTAATGCTGCATATTATAATAATAAAAATTTTTGAATACAAAAAGAAATAAAAATGGATGTCTGACTGATAAAGTGAGTACCTCATATCTCATATGCTGCCACTAGGAAATGCAATGCAAATGCAAAAACATGATATATAATTTGTCGGTTCGGCAATAAAAACTTTGAATAGTGTGTAAAAAAATGGTCATAATGAGCTCAGCTCATGGGAATGAAATGGCAAGCAGTGACAGGGTTAAACAAGGTGTACCTGCAGCTGTGGATTGGTTTTTAAGACACAAAGGCAATTATCATCACAATTGAAATAATTACACCAAAGAGACATGGGTTGTGATTGTAATCACTTGTGACTCTGGGCACCTGGACTTGAGAATACTTTTGGGAAGTGTGGAACTTTGGGCTCTGACATGTCCTATTATTTCCCAACCCTCTCCCTTGTTCACATCACCCCCTATCCATAGGTGAAGGGTGTCTGTGTTTATGTGTTAGTATTGCTATTGTGTGGAAGTAAGGCTGAGTGCAAACGAACGCATTTTTTCGAGAACGCCAAACCGCTAGTACTGACGTTCAGAGTGCGCTGCGTCCGCTAGCGGCGTGTGTGCGTGATTAGGAGACGTCAGACGCTGCTAATGTCCGGCCAACATAACATCCAGACGCAAAAAGTGTTTTATTGATGATCCGTACAAAATCACGGACGACAATGCGCATCGTATGACCGCTATCGCGTATTCCGTGAAAAAATACGTCCATTCGTTCGAACGCACTTTTTCACGGACAATGCGAAAAATGCGTTTGTCTGACCTCTGATCCTAGCCTTAGTGTGCTCGTGTGCACCCGGCCTAAAAGCAGTTGAAATTGAAGCCCTTTTTTTTCTTTTTTTGCGGTTTATAGGGTGTGATTACTGGTTGAATGAGCCTAACATGTATTGGGCAAGAAAGGCGAACATTTTCTCAATTTACATTCATTATTTTCTACCGTTAGCGAATTATTCTTATAATGCAGTGCTTCCACACCCTGGTTGTCGGGTATCTCTAACAGGCCAGATTTTAAGGATTACCATGGGGAAATGCAGCCTGAATCCTGTAATCACTGAGCAGCAAATCATATCACCTGTGCTGCGTTTCAGCTATCTGCAAACCTAGCCTGTATTAGGGGTATCTGGGGCCCAGAATGGGAACAGGGGTCATGTCCAAAAAAAAAAACTAGTGTGTTTATTTTATGTTGCAGATATCTTACATGTGCTTTGTTTTTCTCTTGTACGTTTAGTTAAAATATTTGACTAGATGTGTTACTCTGTGCATCCACTTTTATCTTTTTTGCTGTAAACTGCACCCCCCCCCCATTATCTTTACATCACTTGCTCCTCACTTTGTGGCATTGAGCATAGAATGGAATGGACCTGGCAGCTGATTCACCTCATTGTATTGTGTGGGGATGTATTCAAAGGACAACACCAGGGGTGATTAGATGACTTTTAAGCTCCCTGTCAAACTCATTCAGCTGCCATTTCTTATCTCTAGTAGCATAAAGAACACATTACACCCCCTACTGACTTATCTAAACAGTCCCTCCTCCACCCCACTGACTTAACTACTGTAGAAGCTAAACTACAGCAGTATAGTAAAGCATTTGCACAGTTTTTAGTAAATGTTGCATCATGGTAATATTCCACAAAATGGAAACAGGAGATAAAAACCTTTACTTTTTCCTTTTTACCTACAATTACTTCAAACAAGGAAAAATAAACCAGTATGTGGTTTTATTTTTAATGCACAAGTAATCTAGTTACAGTTTATGTACGTGGTGGTGTCCCTTTAAGGCTAGGGTCAGACGAGCGCAGTGCGAACGCGCGTGCAGGCGCACTTAATCACGGCCGTAGTAGCAGCAAGTGCCAGGCAATGACGGCCAATATACGAAGTACGGTCGCACAAAAGTCCGGCTGCGCAACGCAAGTGGAAAACGAACGCATTTTGTCGAGAACGTAAAACCTCTAGTACGGTTGTACAGAGTGCGCTGCGTCCGCTAGAGGCGTGTGTGCGTGAATTGGAGATGTCAGACGCTGCTAATGTCCGGCCAACATAACGTCCAGATGCACAAAGGGTTTTATTGATGATCCGTACAAAATCACGGATGCAAATGCGCATCGTATGACCGCTATCGCGTACTCCGTGAAAAAATGCGTCCATTCGTTCGAACGCACTTTTTCACAGACAACGCGAAAATGCGTTCGTCTGACCCTAGCCTTAAACGACTGGAACTGGAGACTAAACCAAAAAGGTTTATGACAAAAGCAGCTGGTTTGGAACAAATAGCCTAAGGCCGGGTGCACACTAGCGTTTTCTTCTGCACACTGGTGTGTGTTATGACGCTCTTTATAACGTGCGTTGTAGCATATAATTACGTGGATAGAGAAGAACACATGTAGTACGCGCGCAACGCATAACGTGCGCTGAAGACGTCAGTCATGGAAACACCAATGCTTTTGCGCTAGGATTGACGCGACGTTGGCCGCGTGCTGAACGTCAAAAGCCCAGCTTTTTTTTTTCCCCATTCAACTCAAATTCAGTTTTTACGACGTGCGTCAAAATTAACGCATCGTCTGGCGTCTATCAATCTCTTTCGTCATAAAGTGCGTCATTTTTAACTCACGCTAGTGCGCAGAAGAAAATGCTAGTGTGCACCCGGCCTAAACGGTGATTTTGGTTCACCCAGCTTTGCTATTTGGATTAAAATCTGGTCTGGAAATTGTTTTTCTCAGACCCTAATAACAAGACATTGACGATTTGACGTGGATGGATAACGAGGGAGCTTACCTTGACAGTGAATCACTATCTGAATCACTACCACAGAAAATTACCCAGCACTGCGAGTGTTTAATAAAACCAGGGTTGTCAGACCAACCATGTTTTCTTGGTCGCATATTACTATTTCATGAGGAGGGGAGTACAAGGAAAAGTGTTTTTTTTTTTTTTATCATGTGCTGCCCATCAGCGTGAATAAACTATATATGTCCAGGAAACGGTGACCGATCTGGCAACCCTAAACAAAACGCCTGCCTTTTATCATACTACATAACGTGGGGACCTCCCGCAATATTGCTCATACATCAAGCAGATTGTGAAACATTTATGCCGTTACTGTGATAATTCAATGAAAATCACTGACCGTGAAAACAGCGTGAAAACTATAAAATGTACGGCCTGCCCCAGAACATACTGTTATGAGCATGGCGGCGGCTTGTTACACTCTCACATTCCCGCTTTGATCCTATGGCTGCCACGCCCTTTGGCTTGTGAGTCGTGACTAGCCCTCAGTGGCAGCCAGAATTGGCGGGAAGAGGAGTGGGGTTTCTTCATTAGGGGTGGGTTTCCCATCCAGCACATTAATTTATTGAGAAATACTGTCAGTCTTCGGATATTCATGTCAAAGACGGTCGCCTTTAGTATAACCTTTTTTCCACTTCCATATCTTTTAGTGCGTTAGTGTAGGACGCACCAAGATTTGCCTTATAGCTGGCTGGTGGGGTTATGCTTCTAAAGGCCATTAAAATTAACCAAAAATCTTATTTGGAGGCTAAGCAGAGGATTTTGAGCACATATGACAAAAATGTTTTTTTGTTTTCTTTTTCTCTTTCGTTAGTATTGGGGCTGACTGCTAGTGTTGATTACTCTTTAGGAGTAATGGGAGATGAGCACGCAACATATTCGATTTGTTCCCCTTAGGGTTGCCAGATCGGCCATCTTTTCCTGAACACATTACTATTACATGCAAAAGAGAGCACAAGGAAAAGTGCTGCCCTGCAACATGTATAATTCATATGCTGCAGGGAGGGAATCAAGGCAGGTCACCTAGGATTCCTTCTTGATTTCTTGTCTGCATCATATGGATTCTACATGCTGTGAGGTGGCATTTTTCATGCACTGCCCATTAGTATGAACAAATTATGTGTCCAGGAAAACATGGCTGATCTGGCAACCCTAGTTCCGTTTCAGGTGTGAGACTGTGTAAGCCAGTGTGCGTTCACACAGGAAAACAACCCTCTCTCATGTGTATTTACTATGATTAAGCCTTTATGTGAAGTTTGTCCTTTTATCTTATTCTTCAATAGCTTCTGCCTGAAGAAAATAGAAAAACTTTAAGGCTAGGGTCAAACGAAAGCATTTTTACACGCGAACGTAAAAAAGTGCGTCCGAACGCATTGATGTATTTTTTCACTGAATATGCGAAAACGGTCATACGATGCGCATGTTCGTGCGTGATGTTTTACGAATCCAAACCAGGAAACTTTTTGCGTCTGGACGTTATGTTGGTCTGACGTCTCCAAATCACACACACACACACCGCTAGCGGGCGCAGCGCACTCTGTACGTCAGTACTAGCGGTTCTGCGTTCTCGAAAAAATGCGTTAATTTTTCACTTGCGTTGCGCGGCCAGACTTTCGTGCGACCGTACTTCGTATATTGGCTGTCATTGCCCGTCATTTGCTGCTAGTGCGGCCGTGATTAAGTGCGCCAGAACGCACGTTAAAAATGCGCTGGTCTGACCCCAGCCTAAATGTCCACTATTCTGCAGGCCTTGATATCTACCGGAGAGTTACATATGCTCATAGCCGGTTTCCCAATCCTCGGTTCCTCCGAGGGAAGCCATTGTGAGGAAGCTCTCCTCACGCTTTAGCTGTTCAACCCATATTTATACAGTCTGCTCTATTTTTGCCACTGAAAAAGACCAGGTATGAATGTAGAAGTGTTTGATTGAATATATTTTTCATAGATATGACATTATTGCTTCCAATATCGTCACACAATGTGCTAGGGAACCTACCTATATAAAAATAATTTGTCGGTGATGGATAATAAACCAAAAAACTGGTCAGTTTTGTATCCCTCAGGAGGTATCAGAATAACCTTTTAAAATTTGTTAGATATAGTCAGTACTATTGTCCACTTCAAATTTTGTCCATGCCCCCAAACCCCTGAAGATTTATTCCAATCGCTTTTTGCCTGCATATAATGACTGATGCTTTGTTTTAAAATCATGATGACAAACCATGGCAACCTAGACACTTCTGAACTACATGTCCCATGATGTTCAGTCACATTTAGGCTGGGGTCAGACTAACGCAGTGCGAACGCGCGTGCAGCCGCACTTTATCACGGCCGTAGTAGCAGCAAATGACGGGCAATATACGGAGTATGGCCGCACAAAAGTTCGGCCGGGCAACGCAAGCGGCAAACGAACGCATTTTTTCGAGAATGTGATACCGCTAGTACTGACGTACAGAGTGCGCTGCGTCCGCTAGCGGCGTGTGTGCGTGATTAGGAGAGGTCAGACGCTCCTAATGCCCGGCCTACATAACGTCCAGACGCAAAAAGTGTTTTATTGATGATCCGTACAAAATCACGGACGACAATGCGCATCGTATGACCGCTATCGCGTATTCCGTGAAAAAATACGTCCATTCGTTCGAACGCACTTTTTCACGGACATCGCGAAAAATGCGTTTGTCTGACCCTAGCCTAAGTGGGGCTACGTGTCCGAACTACATGTCCCTTCGATGCTGAGCCAGACCGAAGTATGGCTAAATGGCTGAACTACATGTAGGGTTGCCAGATCAGCCATGTTTTCGTGGGCACATGTAATTTATTCACGCTGATGGGCAGCGCATGAAAAATGCAGCCCTACAGTATGTAGAATCCATATGCTGAAGGTACGAAAAGAAATCCTAGGTGACCTGCCTTGAATTCCTTCCTGCAGCATATGAATTTTATATGTTGCAGGGCTGCACCTTTCCCTGTGCTTCCCTCTACATGAAATAGTAATAGGTGTCCAGGAAAAAAATGGCCGATCTGCGAACCCGAACTACACCTTCCATGATGCCCAGCCAGACGTAAGTGGTGCTAAACATTCTCAGTCATGCAGTTTGAAACATCTGGGATGCCGTATTCAAAATCACTGGTTTAAATGGTCACTCTAGGCCAGTGGTCCCCAACCCTGGTCCTCAGGGCCAACTAACAGGCCAGATTTTGCAGATCACCATGGGGAAATGCAGACTGAATCCTGCAATCACTGAGCAGCAAATCATAACACCTGTGCTGTGCTTCAGATATCTGGCAAACCTGGCCTGTTAGTGGGCCCTGAGGACCATGGTTGGGGACCACTGCTCTAGGCCAGTGATGTTGTACCTTGCCACCCCCGATGTTTCCGAACAACATGTCCCATGATGCTCAGGCAGTTTGTATTGTGACTAAGGATCATGGAACATGTCGTTCGGAAACATCTGGGGTGCTATAGACATAGGAGAGGGTGCAAAAAAATCCATTGCGACACAAATTATGTCCAAATCAAAGTCATATAAAGGAAGTGTTCTTTTTTTGTGTTTCACTAGAATCTTCCGGAAGATCAGGGATAATGGAAGCAGACTCTGATTTTGCAGTGATTACAGGTAATATTCTGAATAAACCCCATAGATTTCATTTCCTAAATCCTCAGGGGACGTCATGTCACACTTTGCACCAGCGAGGTTAATGACAAAAGTACCTCTAGCACCTCAGATATTTCTCTAAATGACCAGTTGATTAAAACACACCTTAGGCCCTGTTCACACTGTGCGATTTGAAAAATCGCGCGATTTTTATATTCGCGTCGTCGTGGTTTTGTGCGATTTTTGCAAAGCACTACCAATGCAAATCGCAAAATCGCAGATAGCAAATCGCAAAAAAAGGGTCATGTACCAGCGACATGCTGCCGCGACATCGCGCGGCAAGATGTGACCCGCTCCATTGGAGAAGCTACACAGAGCGATAAATCGCACACTGTGAACAGGGCCTTAATTCACAGACTATCTCCTCTGCGCCTTGGTGAAATTAGAGGGGTTTCAATTTTACTATTGTCAGAGCCTATGCTGAGCAAGGGCAAAGCAGCTACAACAGCTCCTTACCTTCCTTTCTAGCTAGATTTTGAAATACCTTATATGTGTAAATATTAACATTTCCATCTTGGGTAAAACCAACTTTTTCATGGAAAAAAATGCTAACTAGCAAATGTATGCAGATCACTAAACACCCTCTCCCCCAGCCTTGCTGTCAATCATTTTGTTGCATAAAGGTCTAAATCACTGTTTCCCAAACCTGTCCTCAGGACCCTCCGCCTCGCCAGGTTTGCTGGATATCTGAAGCACAGCACAGGTGATATGATTTGCTGCTCAGTGATTGCAGGATTCAGTCTGCATTTCCCCAAGGTGATCTGCAAAATCTGGCCCGGTTGAAGGTCCTGAGGACAGGTTTGGAAACACTGGTCTATGTGGATGAATGAATGACCGCAGTGAGTGTCTTTTTTAAAAATAAATTAATTAATAGCAGTATTCCTCTTCCTACCAGCCAGTGACTGTCGCCACACTCATAACTGCAGTACTCCCCACTTGGTAAGGTGTCTCCCACTCAGTGACGTCACTAGGGTTGGTGTCACCCGGTGCGGTAACTTATGGTGTCACCCCCCCCCAAGTTTTACGGATTTTTTTTTAACTACTCTTACTCCTAAATCAGTACTCCCATATAACGCTGAATGCTCATACACACAGCGCACATTACTGTGAGGTTTATTGCTGCGGAGCTCTCTCATATGCTCCCACAACTTTTTGCCAACTGCCAGCAAGTACGATGCCTGTTCGAAGGCCGTGAAAGCACACATGGATATATATTGCCAGGGCCGGATTAATGTAGGGGCGGATGGAGCGGCCGCTCCAGGCCCCTTCCATTAAATAGGCCCACAGCTGCCCCAAGAATAGATAAACTGCTGGCCGGTAGACAGGACATGCACAGTCACCGCACGGCCGAAAGGCGCTTGCCACACACACACTGTGCGGCCTGATGTTAATGTGTATTGTGCAGGAGGATTATTGGGAGGAGCAGCCAGTAGCAGTCACTCATCAGCTGAGTGAGACACATCCAGCTGCTCCTCCCCATCCTCCTGCAAGCCTTCCTGTTCCCAGCCATGTGGATGTGGAGGCGAGGAAACACCTTAGAGCAGCACCAGCAGCCAAGGGGGAAAGGTAAGATTCCCCCAGCTGATTCTGCTGGGCAGCGTTTTTTTTTCTTTTTCTTTCTGAGCCCCCCCTCCGCTCTCCTCTGATCTCTCGGCAGGGAGGAGGAGGGGACAGCATGCTAGGGGGGGGGGGTGTAGGAAAAAGTGGAGACAGACCGAGAGGGATGAAAGAGAAGGGGTCACAGAGAGTGAGGAAAGAAAAAGGGGGTCACAGAGAGAAATGAAATAAAGGGGGTCACACAGAGAGAAATGAAAGAAAGGGGGTCACAGAGAAATGAAAGGTGTTACAGAAATGGGGTCACAGAGAGAAATGAAAGAAAGGGGGTCACAGAGAAATGAAAGAGAAATGGGGTCACAGAGAGAAATGAAAGAGAAAGGGGGTCAGAGAGAAATGAAAGAGAAAGGGGGTCAGAGAGAAATTAAAAAGAAAGGGGGTCACAGAGAGAAATGAAAGGGGGTCACACAGAGAAATGAAAGAAAGGGGGTCACAGAGAGAAATGAAAGGGGGTCACACAGAGAGAAATGAAAGAAAGGGGGTCACATAGAAATGAAAAAGAAAGGGGGTCAGAGAGAAATTCAAAAAGGGGGTCACAGAGAGAGAAATGAAAGAAGGGGTCACAGAGAAAAATGAAAGAAAGGGGGTCACAGAGAGAAATGAAAGAAAGGGGGTCACAGAGAAATGAAAAAGAAAGGGGGTCACAGAGAGAGGGATGAAGAGAAGGGGTCACACAGGAATGAAAAAGAAAGGGGGTCACAGAGAGAGGGATGAAGAGAAGGGGTCACACAGAGGAATGAAAAAGAAAGGGGGTCACAGAGAGAGAAATGAAAGAAGGGGTCACAGAGAGAAATGAAAGAAAGGGGGTCACAGAGAAATGAAAAAGAAAGGGGGTCACAGAGAGAGGGATGAAGAGAAGGGGTCACACAGGAATGAAAAAGAAAGGGGGTCACACAGAGAAATGAAAAATGACTACTAATTCACACTGCACATTGCTATGAGTTTTATTGCTGTGGAGCTCTGTGATATGATTATACACACTTCACATTACTGCGAGTTTTATTGCGGTGGAGCTCTGTGATACAGTAATGTGCGGTGTGTATGAGCGTATCACAGAGCTCCACAGCAATAAAACACACAGTAATGTGAAGTGTGTATAAGCGTATCACAGAGCTCCACAGCAACAAAACTCAGTAATGTGCAGTGTGTATGAGTGTGAGTATTATTACTGCGAATATCTGTGAGGCGCTCAAACACAACGCACATTACTGTGAGTTTTATTGCTGTGGAGTTCTGTGATACGCTTATACACACACTGCACATTACTGTGATATTTTTTTTTCCGTGGAGCTCTGTGATACGCTCATACACACTTCACATTAATGTGAGTTTTATTGCTATGGAGCTCTGTGATATGCTCATACACACCGCACATTCCTGTTTTATTGCTGTGGAGCTCTGTGATATGCTCATACACACCGCACATTACTGTGAGTTTTATTGCTGTGCAACTCTGTGATACGCTCATCTGTGAATAGATTAACCATTACTTCTCTATAGGACAATTTCTCTGCCAGTGATCTCCTAATTGTGGGAACTGCACCGTATTTCTCTGTCAATTCGGCAGTATTTGGCGATTTGACAGTTTAGTTGGCGATTGTTGCCTCAGTATCTAAAAATAGGCCCAACAAAATCCTCAGCACCAGGCCCATGATACCCTTAATCCAGCCCTGTATATTGCCCCCAGCAGCTCATCCATGGATATATATTGCCCCCAGCTCACATTTGGATATATTGCCCCAGTTCACAATTATATATTGCCCCCAGCAGCTCACCCATGGATATATATTGCCCTAGCTCACATGTGGATATATTGCGCCTCAGCTCACATATGGATATATTGCGCCTCAGCTCACATATGGATATATTGCGCCTCAGCTCACACATGGATATATTGCCCCAGACCTGCTCATCCATGGATATATATTGCCCCCAGCTCACATATGGATATATTGCCCCAGTTCACAATTATATATTGCCCCCAGCAGCTCACCCATGGATATATATTGCCCTAGCTCACATATGGATATATTGCGCCTCAGCTCACACATGGATATATTGCCCCAGACCAGCTCACACATGGATATTGCCCCAGCTCTCATGGATATGCCCCCAACACACATGGATACTGCCCCAAGCACACATGGATACTACCCCCAGCACATATGGATAATGCCCCAGCTCACATGGATATGCCCCAGCAGCTCTCATGGATATTGCCCCAGCTCCTCTCATGGATTTTGCCCCAGCTCCTCTCATTGATATTGCCCCAGCTCCTCAAGAATTTTGCCCCAGCTCCTCTCATGGATATACTGCCCTAGCTCCTCTCAGGGATAATGCCCCAGCTCCTCTCATGGATAATGCCCCAGCTCCTCTCATGGATAATGCCCCAGCTCCTCTCATGGATTTTGCCCCAGCTCCTCTCATGGATATACTGCCCCAGCTGCTCTCATGGATATACTGCCCCAGCTCCTCTCATGGATATACTGCCCCAGCTCCTCTCATGGATATACTGCCCCAGCTCATGGATAATGCCCCAGCACATGGATAATGCCCCAGCTCATGGATAATGCCCCAGCTCATGGATACTGCCCCAGCTCATGGATATGCCCCAGCTCATGGATTTGCCCCCCCAGCTCATGGATACTGCCCCAGCTCATGGATATGCCCCAGCTCATGGATACTGCCCCCAGCTCATGGATACTGCCCCAGCTCATGGATTTGCCCCAGCTCATGGATACTGCCCCAGCTCATGGATATGCCCCAGCTCATGGATACTGCCCCCAGCTCATGGATACTGCCCAGCTCATGGATTTGCCCCAGCTCATGGATACTGCCCCCAGCTCATGGATTTGACCCAGCTCATGGATATGCCCCAGCTCATGGATATGCCCCCAGCTCATGGATATGCCCCCAGCTCATGGATACTGCCCCAGCTCATGGATACTGCCCCCAGCTCATGGATATGCCCCAGCTCATGGATTTGCCCCAGCTCATGGATATGCCCCAGCTCCTGGATTTGCCCCAGCTCATGGATATGCCCCAGCTCAACCATGGATATGCCCCAGCTCAACCATGGATTTGCCCCAGCTCAACCATGGATTTGCCCCAGCTCATGGATTTGCCCCAGCTCATGGATATGCCCCAGCTCAAACATGGATTTGCCCCAGCTCAAACATGGATATGCCCCAGCTCAAACATGGATATGCCCCAGCTCAAACATGGATATGCCCCAGCTCATGGATATGCCCCAGCACATGGATAATGCCCCAGCTCATGGATTTGCCCCAGCTCATGGATTTGCCCCAGCTCAAACATGGATATGCCCCAGCTCATGGATATGCCCCAGCTCATGGATTTGCCCCAGCTCATGGATTTGCCCCAGCTCATGGATTTGCCCCAGCAGCTCATGGATAATGGCCCAGCACATGGATATGTCTCACCTCCTCCTGCGCCGCCTGTTCGCTCCCTCTGAGCGTCCGGCGGCGCGCAGCTTGGGAGCTCGCCTGGGGGAGCCACGTGACCAGCCGCGATTGGCTGGTGACGTGTTTCCTCCAGGCGAGCGCCGAAGCTGCATGCTTCGGATGCTCGCAGGGAGCGAATACGCGGCGGAGGGTGAGACACCCTCGCAGGGCTGCACATAGTCGTCTGCGATAACTCAGCGTAAAGAAAATAAAGAAAAACAGCATATAGACATCTATAATAGCACAGCTCAGAGGAAAAAACACAGTCATCTAGAAAATCATCCAAAAAATTATCCCTCAGGAACATAGCACGTCTTCATATAGAGCACTGCGGATCAAGAACAAAAAAGTCATCTAGAGAAAGCGTTTCAAGAAGATAATATTAAAGAAAAATATATTGCTAAAACATCTGATGAAGTCCGCATATCAGAAAACAGGGGTATAAGGGGCCTCAGCGGAATAGCGAAACCCGGCATATGGGAGGAGATGGGGGGGGAAAGGGGGGGGGAGAAGAACAAGACTCAGCTAGTAAAAATAAAATCATCTGGGGAGGGGAGAGAGAACTTCAATGTAAGGAAAATGGCAATTGAGTTTTAATGTGGATAAGTGCAAGATAATGCCCCTGGGACGTAAAAACCCAAGGGCTGAATATAGAATATTTGATACAGTCCTAACCTCAACATCTGAGGAAAGGGATTTAGGGGTCATTATTTCAGAGGATCTAAGGGTAAGTAGTCAATGTAATAGAGCAACAGGAAATGCTGGCAGAATGCTTGGTTGTGTAGGGAGAGGTATTAGCAGTAGGAAAAGGGAAGTGCTCATGCCACTGTACAGAGCACTGGTGAGACCTCACTTGGAGTACTGTGTGCAGTACTGGAGACTGTATCTCCAGAAGGATATAGACATCTTAGAGAGAGTTAAGAGAAGGGCTACTAAAATGGTGTACGGCTTGAAGGAGAAAAGTTACCAGGAAAGGCTTAATGATCTTAACATGTATAGCTTGGAAAAAAGACGAGACAGAGGAGATATGATAGAAACATTTAAATACGTAAAGGGAATCCACAAGGTAAAGGAAGGGAGTATATTTAAAAGGAAACAAAGTAGCAAAACAAGAGGACATAGTCTTAGATTAGAGGGGCAAAGGTTTAAAAGTAACATCAGGAAGCATTATTTTACTGAGAGGGTGGTGGATACATGGAACAGCCTTCCAGTTGAAGTGGTAGAGGCCAAAACAGTAATTGAATTTAAGCAAGCATGGGATAGGCATAAGGCTATCCTAAACAAAAGATAAATCCAGGTAAAGTATCCATGCAATTGGGCAGACTAGATGGGCCGAAAGGTTCTTATCTGCCGACATTTTCTATGTTTCTATATGCTTTAGAAGGAAAATTTGTTTCCTACTCAGGATCGGTCACCTGTGATTTCTTTATGATTTACCTGCAGCGTGTGAGGAGATTTTACCTGCCCAGAACCTGGGTGCTGAGTTCAGGTTCCAGTACCCAGCTCCATCCAGTGGCTTTCAATGAACTTGGCATTGAGAGCCTTTGCATTGGCTCCCTCCCCATGGCATGCTGCTGCTTACAGAAAGTGGAATCCTGTCACATCTGGAGCAGCACTGTGCTGAATACTTTGTGAGTGTTGTTTTAACCCTAGAGTATCCGTTTAAGGATCATTGTGGTTAAATTACATGTTACAATATTATGGAAGTTGTTATTTTTCTTCCTCAAGACCGGTTCCTTTTTAAAAGTGTTCTAGTACCCATGAGTGCAAAGCCTGCCTCATAAAAATGTTCTCGTTAGTAGCTACAAGTGACTCTAGAGAAACACCTGCATATTTCACAAATGATTTATTGGGTATTTACACTGAATCTAGCTCTGGGCTCCTTTTCTTCCAAGCAAGAGAGAAAGGAGAGAAAGCAACCCCTGGAACATTCTGGAAGGGGGGCATGACTGCTGGCCTGGGACGATCAATTAAAGTGTGCAGGGTCATTGGTCAAGGCATTATGCTAATGAAGGAGGTCATATATATATATATGCACAGGTGTGTGAGTACCTGTTACACGTGCTGGTGATTTGAAGAGACTACACGTTGTGATTTGGAGGGACTGTACGTTTTTTGCTGCACGCTGGTCGCTGCTTTGGTTCCTGTGTTCATGGCTCTGGCTGTTCAGCGGGAGGAGGTTGCTCTGCTCCTGGCCCGTTTGCAGGACTATGCTGCCGGCTCTGGTGTGTCGCTGACGGAGTTGTTGCGCTCTGCTGAGCCGGTGGGTCAGGTTTCCCCTGCGGAGGAGGTGGAGGAGGTGGATGGGGGCCCCCGGGGCTGGAGGAATGAGCGTCCTGTTGCTGGCCCTGCGCCGCTTGGTCTTGCTTCCCCTAGTGCTGCTCCGGCGCTTTCTGCTCCTGCGCGGGCTGGCCGGGCTTCCCCTGTATCAGCCGGCTCTGTTGCTGGCTGTGCGCGTCCGAGGCGCCGTGCTGCTGCCTACCGGGCTGTTTCTCCCTCGGTGGCTCCTGTTTTGCCGGCTGCTGTGCGGGAGGGGGGTCGGGCTGGCCGTTCGCGCAGCCCGTTGGCTCCTGCTGCTGTGGCCCCACGGTCTTCTACCCCTCGCTCTCGTGCCGCCGGCCCCGCCCGCGGGGGCTCCCGCTCGCGTCGGGGTGGGGGCCCGTCACGTGGACGCCTGACGGCCCTTCCGCGTGTTGGGGGCTCCGGTGTTCCGGTTCCCCTTGGTGCTGCGCTCCCGGGGGCTTTTCCGCTGCTGGATTCGGTGCCCGCCGGCTCCTCTGTTTTCGGGGAGCGTCCTGTTCGCTTGCCTGCTGCTGGCTGCCTGGCTGTTGGGGCGGCCTCGTCTGACGGCGCCCCCGAGTCTGCGCGTCGGGAACCTCTCCGGGTGGCTGTTCCTGGTCTCGTGGATGATGTTCGCCCAGCTGTGCCTGTCCGCAGTGTGGTCCCTGATGCGGCTGCCGAACGAGTCCAGCGCCTGGTGGATCCTTCTCCTCTGCTGTCCGCCCGTGAGTATGATTTGCTGCCTGCTGCTGGGCGTGCGGCCGGGGTCGGTGCGGGGACGCTGGCGGCGCTCCCGGGGGGTGCTGGGCCGTTGGATTTGGTGTCCTCCCTGTTGTCTACTCTTCTGCGGTGGCAGCGCGGGTCGTGCCTGGAGTCCCAGGCGCCCGTGCCGGCTGGTTGTGCTCCTGGTGGCTTGGTGGTCCCGGTGCCGGCTGGTGGGGAGCTGCCTGCTGCTGGTGTTTCCTCGGCCCCCGAGGCTGGTGGGGTCGTGGGTCCGGTCGCTGTGGTTCCGCAGCTTTCTGGTTCTGCTTTGTCTCCGCTGGGGATGCACCTTTCTGCTGAGGTCACGGCCAAGATTTGGCGCGGTGAATACGTGGACGTTCTTTCCTTGGTGTCGGTGGATAGGGAGACGGTCGACCGTGCTCGGCGTTCTGACCTGGACGCGGACGGGGAGTAGGACAAGGCTTCTGGTCGGAGTTTGCCCGCACGTTTGGGAACTGGCTTCAAGGGTTTCTGGCCTTTTGCGCTGTTCTCTGTGAGCGTTATCCGGACCGTTGTGTGGCTCTGTTCTCGTATCTGGACCTGATTTGGGGGGCGTACAAGGTTTATGGGGGTCAGTGTTGGTTCCGGTATGACCTGCAATTCCGGCAAAGAATGGCTGTCCGTCCGGCCATGCGTTTTGATGAGCAGGATGCTAACCTTTGGTTGTTATTGATGACGCCTGCTCGTCCGGTGGTTTCTCCTTTCTTGGGGCCGCTGGCGGTTCTTCCCCTGGTACGTCGGCGGCTTCCCGGAAGGGGTTTTGCTGGGTGTACAATGAGTCGCACTGTCGTTGGGCGAGTTCGTGCCGGTTCCGACATGAGTGTTCTCAATGTGGGGGCGTGCATCCCGCCTTCCGGTGCCTGCGTAGGGGTCGGGGGGCTTTGGGACGGGGGTCGGTTCGGGACGGTTCGGGTGTCAGGTCTTACCCCGGTGAACGTTTTAAGGATGCTCCCGTGGCTCGAATGTTACCCCAATGAGAGGGCGGCTCGGGTTTTGGTGGATGGTTTTTCCGTGGGTTTTCGTATTCCCTTCGTGCCTTCTGACTCCCCTGTCTTTGCCTCTAATTTGGTGTCTGCGCGTCAACATGAGGCGGTGGTTGCGGCGAAATTGGCGATGGAGGTGCGCCTGGGTCGGATGGTGGGTCCGTTCGATGGGTTGCCCTTTCCCAATTTGCGGGTTTCCCCGTTGGGTGTGGTTCCCAAGAAGGAGCCGGGCGCCTTTCGGATGATCCACCATTTGTCCTATCCGGCGGGTTCGTCGGTTAATGATGGCATTGGTCCCGAGGTCTGTAGGGTGCGTTACTCGTCTTTTGATGAGGCTCTGGTGTTGGTTCGGGGGGCGGGCCCGGGCTGTTTGTTGGCTAAGGCGGATGTGGAATCCGCGTTTCGGCTTTTGCCAATTCACCCGGACTGTTTTCACTTGTTGGGCTGCGCTTTTCGGCGTCAGTTTTATTTTGATCGTTGCCTTCCTATGGGGTGTTCTATTTCTTGTTCTTATTTTGAGTTGTTTGCCTCATTTTTGGAGTGGGTGGTTGGTGAGCGGGCTGGGCTGTCCTCCGTCGTTCATTATTTGGACGACTTTCTTTTTGTGGGGCCGGCCGGGTCTTCTGTTTGTGGGGACTTGCTGCGGCATTTCTGGGAGGTGGCTGCTGAGTTTGGGGTGTCGTTGGCGACGGACAAGACGGAGGGTCCTTGTCGCCGTTTGTCCTTTCTGGGCATTGAGATCGATTCGGTGGCTCGGGTTTTTCGGCTGCCTCCAGGTAAACTGGCTGCCTTGGAAACGATCTTGGTGAGGGCCTTGTCGTCCCCCAAGCTTCGTCTCCGCGAGCTTCAGTCTTTGCTTGGCCATTTGGCTTTTGCTTGTCGGGTCATGCCGATGGGGCGCGTTTTTTGTAGGAGGCTGTCCCTGGCCACTGTGGGGATTCGGGCGCAGCATCATTTTGTCCGGTTGGGTCGGTCTTTGCGGGCGGATCTCTTGGTGTGGCAGTCCTTTCTGGGTACTTACAACGGGTGTACGTATTGGCAGGAGGCTGCTGTGGATAATGCTGCCTTGGAGCTGTTTACGGATGCGGCGGGTGCGTCTGGCTTCGGGGCTTACTTCCGAGGTCATTGGTGTGCGGAGGCGTGGCCTGCTTCTTGGTCTGCTTCTGACTTGCTGACTAACTTGACCTTTTTGGAGTTGTTTCCCATTGTGACGGCCCTGGAACTGTGGGGGGAGTGTCTCGCTAATAAGAGGGTGATCTTTTGGACTGATAATTTGAGCGTCGTTCATGTATTGACCCGTTATTCGTCTAGTTCCTTGCCCGTTCTTTCCCTGTTGCGTCATTTGGTTTTGCGTTGTTTGGAGCATAATATTTGGTTTCGGGCGTGGCACGTGCCGGGCGTGGCGAATGTGGTTGCTGACTCTCTCTCCCGGTTCCAGTGGAGCCGTTTTTGGCAGGTGGCTCCGGGGGCGGATCGGAGGGGTACTCCCTTTCCTCGCTGGTTGTGGACCCTGGCTCTGGAGGACTGATTCGGCATTTATTCCGCTCTTTGGCTGTTTCCACGTGGAGTTCGTATGTTCAGGTGTGGCGGGCTTGGGCCGCGGTGGCTCCAGCTGGGCTGGGATGGCGGGAGTCGGCGGCTCGTCGCCACGCTACGTGGTCTTTCTTTTCTGCGATGGAGCGTGCTGGGCGTTCCGCGGCTTCTGCTTCTCGCGCTCTCCCGGCTCTTTCTTTGCTCTGTCAGCTTTTGGGTTGGGATGATTTTTCGAGGGATCCGTTGCTGCGCCGGGTGGTGGCTGGGTGGCGGAGGGTTTCGGTTCCTGATCACCGTCGGCCTTTGTCTTTTTCGTTGTTCCAGGGGATTTCGTTGGTTTTGGGGTCTGTTTGCTCCGATGACTTTGAGGTCCTTTTGTTTCGCGTGGCCTTTTCTTTTTGTTTTTTCGGTGCGTTGCGGGTTGGGGAGCTGGTGTCCCGTAGTGCTCTCTTTCCTTCGGGGCTGCAGGCTTGCCACGTGGTGGTTGGTGTGGGTCGGGTGCGTCTCTTTATTCCCCATTCTAAAGCTGATCAGGTGGGTAGGGGCGTTTTTGTGACTTTGTCGGGTGTTGGGGGGGCGTGCTGTCCCTACGCGCTGGCGCGGGGTTTTTGTCTCGGAGGCCGGTGTTTGGTGCCCCTTTTTTGGTGCATGCGTCGGGTAGTCCTCTTACGCGTTATCAGTTTTCCTCGGTTTTCCGTCGTTGCATCTCTAGTTTGGGTTTGTGTCCTCGGGATTTCACGCCGCATTCTTTTCGGATTGGGGCGGCCACTGAGGCGGCGGTGGCGGGGGCCTCGGGGCCCGTGCTGCAGCGTTTGGGGCGGTGGTCTTCTGGTCGTTATCGGATTTATGTTCGTCCGCACTTATTGTGAATTTTCTTTCAGGTCCGTCCCGATTGGTTTGGATTGTAGGCAATTCCTTCATTTGCTGGGCGGCTCATCGGGCGGAGCGACGCGTGATTGGCGGGAATCTGGGATTTCCGGCGGAGGTGGTCCGTGTCCATTGGTTGGGCATTCCGGGCTTGCGGTGGACGAATGTTTATAGGGAATGTTGTTTATTGTCTAAGGGGTCGCAGGGCTCGCCGATCCTCATCGTTCACGCTGGTGGTAATGACTTGGGTCGGATTCGGACTTTGGATTTGACCCTGGTTATTAAACAGGATCTCGCCCGCTGTTTTGCTCTGTTTCGCTCAGTTTCCTTGGTTTGGTCCGAGATCGTTTCTAGGCCGGCTTGGGATGTTTGGGCGTCCCCTAAGGCCTTGGAACGGGCTCGGCGCAAGCTTAATCGGGAGGTGTCTCGGTTTCTCGCTACTCTTGGGGGTCTGTCCATTCGTCACCGGGAATTGGAGGGGGATGACAGGGCTTTGATGCGGTCGGATGGGATCCACTTGTCCGATATTGGGTTGGATATTTTTTTGGAGGGTTTGAGGGATGGGGTGGAGGCGGCGCTGGCTGCGGGGGGGCGCAGGGGCAATAGTTAAGTTTATTGCCCCTTGGCGGTGGCGGTATCCCTGGCCAGCGAAGAAGTTATTGGGTAAGCCGCCGAATAAGGTGGGCTCTGGGAGAGACGTGCTCTGTTCCTGGTAAGTCAGGCTGAGCAACGAGCTCTGGGTTTAAGTGGTAACGGCCTGCCGCAGGTTCGGTTGCGGTAGGGTCAGATCGAATTGTGTGGTGTTGGATTAAGGAATGCTGTATAAATCAAATAAAGCTGTGGCCTATGCCCTTTTCCAAATATACCATGGTCTGTGTGTTATTTCAGGGCATAGGCGTAGAGGATCCAGGTATAAGCAGTCATGCAACAAAAATGTAGAATATTCTCAAATGCTTTCTGTGGATAATACCATGGTCTGCAGGTGTGTTTAAATGGCAGAATGGATGCCAATAATTCATAATAGCGTAGGCTTTAGCAATTGCTCATTTCCATTCTTTAACCCCTTCACTACCAAGTGATGATTTTTTTTCCCCCAAAAAACATTTGGTAACAGCCAATGGTTTTTGAAAATTTTAATTTAATTATACAGTAAGAAATATCTTGGAATATATATTTTTTTGTATTCTTTACTGTAATAACCTGTTTGGCACGCAGATGTTGCCATATGGAGTTACTGCATTTAGAGTTGCAGTTCGTCTTTCCCTGCATCAGCTGCTGAAAGTCCGATAAGGACATTTTAGACAGTTTTAGCACCTTGGGCATTATGCCCACAGGCCTAAAACATTGGGGCACCTTTTGCAACCTAGAAGCAAACAATTTTAATTTGTTTTTGTCCTCCACAGCTGCAGATCAAGATAACTTGGGTCTTCAATCAGGTGCCCGATATCGAGTCATCTCTATCTCGGTAGTGAAGGGATTAAGAAAGATCTGGCATAGGGATGTGGCATCATTGAAATTTTTGCTTTTCTATGCAATTCTTTACAACACAGTGTTACACAAAGGACCAGGAGAGAAAAACTGACAAGGGAAAGACATTGTTCATTCACTTGCTGGTGAACTATTTGAATCAACAATGTCTGATGATTTACTCTAAGAGATCCGAATAGTGGCCGAAAGGTAACTGAACAGTGAAATTCAGCGTACGGTTACCTTTCCTGGCCATTCGGCTATTCAGAGAGCAGGCAGCTCGCCAAATGTTGGTGAATTGCCTGCACATACAGTGCCGGTTCGAGGGCAGTGAAATCCCCATAGAGAAGCAATGCTTCATCTATTCAGAGAACAAAAACCAGTAGTGAAAAGTTGCCGAATTGGCCTGCTGTTCGGTGGTTTCATGCGGCGATTTATTCAGGTGAATCCCATAGGCTTCAATGTTAAAAATATTCCCCTTTTATTTCAATATCTAATAAACCGTTGATTATAATATTCTGCAGTAAAAAGTCTCTATGTATAGATTTTTTTGGATCTTTTAGGCTAGGGTCAGACGAACGCATTTTTCACGTCGACCGTCAGAATGCGTCCGGATGCATTTTTTCACGGAAGACGCGATAGTGGTCATACGATGCGCATTTTCGTGCGTTATTTTTTATGGAGCTAAAAAAAAATGGACGTGATGTTGGCCGGACATGTGCAGCGTCTGACGTCTCCTAATCACGCACACACACCGCTATGCTGATGCAGCGCACTCTGTGTGTCAGTACTAGCGGTTCGACGTTCTCGAAAAAATGCGTTCGTTTGCCGCTTGCGTTGCGCGGCCGATCTTTCGTGCGGCCGTACTTCGTATATTGGCCATCATTTGCTGCTACTACATCCGTGATAAAGTGCGGCTGAACGCACGTTCGCACTGCATTCGTCTGACCCCAGCCTTAAGCATTTTTTCTTATGTAAATTTCAAATATTTTTCGTTCTGTAGTTTCTCTGCAAACAGCGTTTCACTTTTCAAACATTCAAGCATACTGTTTTTTTGTTGTCGTTTTTCACTCCATTCGTCTGCGGTGTCGGCTTTTTCCGGTGGCTGCTCTGCGCTGTGATCGGCGGCTGCTCGGGTTTCTCTGGCATGTTCGGCGGGGTAAATCCAGATTTTTTTTGTGGGTTTCGGTGTGCGTACACCGGGTTTTTCTGGTGAGTGTTCGGCGGGTTTGCGGCGGCTTTTCCCTGCACTATGACGGCCCTGTAGTACTTGCTGAATACACCGCAGGGTTGCCGAAATTGGATCGTCATATTGCACCGAATTGAAGAGAACGAAAAGTCACCGAACATGCGGTGACTTTTCACTTCTCTTTGAATAACCCTGTATAACTCCTAGGTGTCAGTAATACTATTTCACTGCTGCCTGGAAGGAAAATGTTTGACTTTTGAGTTTCTTTGCTTTAGCATCATGTTGCTGTTCAAATTCCCCAAAGTGCTAATGATCAGAACTCTTTTTTTTATCTGTCCAGATCTGCAATGCCTGCAGTGAGTAATCCAGACATGTCTGCACGCTAAACCAACTAAACCAATTAACGTAGAGATGTCATTGGACTAAGCAACAAAAAATTGCTTACCGTAATTACTATTAAAACCACTGTGAAACCTTTGACGAGTTGTATCGGGTCTAAAAGTAATTTAAAATCGTCCAGCTTTCCCTTGTTTCCTGTTCTCAGAGATAATGAAGTGTTTTTCATGACCAGCTACACGGTATAATTATTATTCTTTGTTAAGAAATTTATAACTGTATAAATATACTAGTTCAGTGACACAAAGTAGAAAAGTCATTGGATCTGTATTCTTTTTCCCAGCAATTTACTATAGTGGCTAAGGTGCTCAAAAAGTGTGAATGGTCTCCTGGTTTATATCGAACAGTTCAAAAGCACTTACAAAAACTGGAGCTTCCCCTCCTCGGCAGCCTTCCCATGTGCAATGTATGTGACCATGAACAAGTTTATTTTCATGATGTCATTGTGGAGAATAATGTACAGGTTGGCCTAATGTGAACACTGTTACACCTTCTGCAGATTATGCATATTAAAAGGACCTTGATACCACCATCACCATTGAATTGGCCTTGGTGTGTTCAGTGCATCCACTTCCCACTGTGGCTATTCATGAGCACTGTGACGGCCCATTACTCTTGTCACTGATCTCCTGTAGCATTCCAGGGATGAGTTTAGTGCAGGCTGATAAAGAGGCAAACATAGGCGTGCTCATGGGGTGTGCCTGGGCACACCCTAATGCCGGCCCGTAGCACACTCTGGGTCCCAGCTGGCCACATCCCATGGATAGCCACCGGGACTCTTTACCTCCGAAGGGCTGGCGGCAGCCTTTGCATCCCTGGTGGTCCAGGTGACTGCGGGGTTGCTGCAATGCGGTCTGTGCTTAGCGCACAGACCACAGAGCACGTCCCACACTGGACACGAGCGCCGACGATCACTGATGACCTGTCACCTGACCACCGGTGCTCTCTGCCTGTCAGAGAGCGCCGGCGGTCAGGTGACAGGTCATCAGCGATCGCCAGCAGAGGTAAAGTGTCCCGTGGGACCTGCTAAAAGGAATGACAGACTGGACTGACCATAGACTTTAACAGGGTAGTGGAATGCCTATAGAGAATAATGGGACAGAGAGGAATGCCCATAGAGAATAATGGAATGGAAAGCCCATCGAGAATAACGGGTACCTTGCCTTGAAGGCCCAGGCCCTGTACACTTGTACTGCTTGTACCCCCGTGACGGCGACAACTCTGGTGTGGTGTAAAAGCTATCCAGGAGAATGTCTTAATCTCCTACAGCAGTGGTTCCTCAAGTCCCCCCAACAGGCCAGGTTTTAAGGATTACCTTGGGGAAACGCAGACTGAATCCTGCAATCACTGAGCAGCAAATCCTATCACCTGTGCTGTGCTTCAGATATCCTGCCTGTTAGGGGTACTTGAGGACCTCTGTTGGAAACCACTGCTCGAGAGGACAGACTGCCTGGTTCCTCAACTACTTATGATGGTTCCTAAAAAAAAAAAAAAAAGGGGTAAAATAATCACAGGGCATAGATGGAGATGTTCTGCCCATGTTTCATTATGCTGTGTCTTTTTTATTTTTGCTGGCTGAGGTTGTGTTTCACCTTTTTGTTTTTCATTGTACGCAAACTATTTTTCATGAGGCACAAATGGATTTTGTATTTAAACTCCCATTGCCAAGATATCTGACTGTATACGAAATAGTCCTGATCTCAAGTATTTCTAATTTGGGGTACTCATCCTGTAAATATGTGTTTATATTTCCATCAGAAATACCCTGTGTGGGATTGAAACGTTAATATGTACTTGGCTTAACACAACATGCACATGGGGTATAATGAAATACATGGTTGTAAAGGTAACTCCTGAATATTTCAAGCAGTATATTTTCTACGTGTTCTAATCATTTTTTGGTGCTTTTTTTTGGTTTTATAATTTATATAAGGATCTCTGTAAATCAAAATACTCTACAAGCTTGTGGTCTGTAATCACGAACCCCTCCCTCACTCTTCTGCTAACACCTTTAAATGGCGCCTATATCTAAAAACACACACACATCAAATCCTCCAGTAGTATGTAGTCTCCATTCTATATAGCTGAGGTCACATCAGGCAGAAGCAAAACAGAAATGTAATAAAACAGAAGGAATGTAATTTCGGAGGACAGGAAGCTGATTTAGTTGTGCTGCATTTTTTTTTAATGCTTCCTTGGGGACAGTCTGTGTACTGTATCCGACATGCTAATTAGGCTGCCATCTCTGTTATAGGCCTTATTAAAGACCTGTTGGAAAGGCATCTGTCAACAGCTGTAACTGATCTCATTGACCAGATGTTTCGGGAGATGAAACGTCTGGAGCAGGATGCAAACCGAGGTCTCCCTGATGAACAGGTTAGTTTGTGAGCCTTGTAACTCCTGATTTGCTATTTCCGATTGAATAAAAGCATAACGTGAGACTTTACTGCGTGCAATTTTTTTAGAAATCCACGATACAATTTCAATGCATTACAAATTTCCTTGGTGTGTTTTCACATGTTGTTCTCTCTCCTACAGATATTCAAAGGTCTACATTTATGGAATAAAATCTACGAAGTAGCTCATATTTTCCATATAAATCATGGAAAATACAGGGTGTCCATAAAGTCTCTTTACAATTTCAAAAATTTATTACAAAGGCAATTGAAAAGACCGATAAGTGATAATTATTACAAAATGAGACGTACTGTATATATTTAAGGGTTTGTTTTCTCATTTAATACACCTCTATATGGGCACCATTAGTTGCACAAAGCACATCAAGACGGTACTGGATTTCTTACCATGTTCGCTGTAGCATACCCTCATCAATGGTGGCAATGGCATCAGTGATCCTCTGCTTTAGATGAATGTGTGGTGTGGGATAATGTGCAACCGAATCATTGGTCCGTTTTTCTTCGGCGAGACATCAATTACTGCAAATGTTTACCTTGACCTTTTGACTGAATATGTGGCACCACAACTACATGACCTTCAACCAAACATCATTTTCCAGCAAGATGCTGCACCACCACATTGGGGACCGCATGTTCGTGGGTTTCCAGACTGGTGGATTGGAAGGGGTGGCCAAATTCCCTGGCCACCTCGTACACCAGATATCACTCCCCTCGACTTCTTTCTATGGGGTTATGTTAAAGATATTGTGTATGGAACAAAGGTAGGGGACATCACTAATCTAAAGCAGAGGATCACTGATGCCATTGCCACCATTGATGAGGGTATGCTACAGCCAACATGGCAAAAAATCGAGTACTGTCTTGATGTGCTTCGTGTAACTAATGGTGCCCATATAGAGGTGTATTAAATGAGAAAAAAAACTTAAATATATACGTCTTATTCTGTAATAATTTTCACTTGTCTCTTTTCATTTGCCTTTGTAATAAATTTTTGAAATTGTAAAGAGACTTTATGGACCACCCTGTATTTAAAATACAGATTTAATTTCCTTTAGTTACCTCCCCATTATATTTCACTTTGGAGGCAACCAATGGAGTCTTTTTTTTTTTTTTTTTTTAATTTTATTTATAGTTTGCATTTATTATGTAACCATTGCATCTAAAACAAGGCACCCCCAAATACTGCAACTTGTACCTATTGCTCTGCACTTTGGGTGTATTGGTCTTTCAATATGCCTGAATGATGTGCAAAATGGATTTATAACTGTAACCTCCTGGCCATTAATACCATGATAGCGCATGATGTCACTGAGGGCAATTGCACACAAATAATATTTGGCTTTGTCCCTTTAATGACATGTGACTCAAAGACTAATCTAACAGGTTTATGTACACTAGAGCTTGACAGGGCGCCAACTGGGATCACAACTAAACCCAGTCATTGTAGAGAATGCAGATCGAGTGTGATAATTTTTCCGCACAGATGAATATTCATACACAATGTGAATTTTGTGATCTGGAGTTCCTAACAACATTGCTCTCTGGTCAAAGCCATTTGGGTTCAGAGAACCTGTTATGCAAACTCTCATTGCTGCTCAAGCTTAACAAAGTAATTAATTTGCTTCACTGGTGGATAGTGCAAAATGGGCTTGACCTGACGCTTTAAAGTCTCCACTATAATCTCATTTAGCAGTAATCTCTGTACAATTGATTGGAATACAACACATTAGCTGAAAAAGAGGGGTTTGCATAAGCATGCTGTTTGAAGTTTCCACAGTAGGGCTAGGGTCAGACGAACGCATTTATAACATCGTCCGTGAAAAGTGCGTTTGAACGAATGGACGTATTTTTTTCACAGAATACGCGATAGCGGTCATACGATGCTCATTTTCGTCCGTGATTTTGTACGGATCATCAATAAAACCTTTTTTGCGTCTGGACGTTATGTTGGCCGGACATGAGCAGCGTCTGACGTCTCCTAATCACGCACACACACCGCTAGCGGACGCAGCGCACTCTGTACGTCAGTACTAGCAGTATCACGTTCTCAAAAAAAATGCGTTTGTTTGCCGCTTGCGTTGCGAGGCCGAACTTTCGTGCGGCCGTACTTCGTATATTGCCCGTCATTGGCCGTCATTTGCTGCTACTACAACCGTGATAAAGTGTGGCTGCACGCGCTTTCGCACTGCGTTAGTCTGACCCCAGCCTTAACCTCTCCCATATTGTTTAATGTGATATCTTTGCTCAGAAAGTCTGTCATTCTTCATATATTTTAGAGACAGGGTTTATGTTTTCCATTTAAGCAGGAGTATCTAAATGTGACCTAAAATTATATTGACCAAACAGTCCTAATTGAAATTAAGAAAAATGTCAGTGTGTTTCTTTTGATTGTTGACTGGACTAACCGAACAATGATCTGTTTCACAAGCTCCCAATCTTTGCCATTTCAATTTAGTGCAGCAAGTCGCTTTTGGTGGTATTTCTTTCAACAAAACAATTCCTCGATGCAGGGGATATGGAGGAAGCAGATCCGGTGTGTAAGAGCCCACACCCGGAGCTAACGAGGCTTAACCCCTAATAATTTCAAAACACCGGTCACATAGGACATATGTGGATGCTTTTTAACAATTTTTGCTTAGTGTTTATGTTGAGGTGCCTCAATCTGGATTTTTTTTCTGTGTGTTGTTATATTTTGAATAAAATTTCATTATTTTGAATTTCAGTCCCATCATATATAGGTCCTATGTGACCTGTGTTTTGGTATTTCTTTCTTCGTTTTGCTTGATGGTGCAAGACCTTCCTTGGCAGGCTTCATCCTGGCCTATATGGATGAGGTTTTTGTAGTGTACAATAATTACTCAGAGTAGCGTGACAAAGGTAGGTTGGACGACATTTTCATTTACTATCTCCCTGCAGGTTTTTTATTTGGACGAATCTCAGGGGCTTGTCAAAGACAGAGGGCTCTATTACATTCTGCGTGCAAACGTTAACGCGTGCGCAAAAACGCATTAACGCGAGGGGCAAAACCCTTTTTGCTGAACGTCCTATTACAACGTCCGCGCAAAAAATGCGTGTTAACGTCTAATGCGGGTGGACCTGTGCGAACACTTTGCGATCGTACTGTACTTTGAGCGTCCTATACTTAACATTGTGAGCACAAATGCGTTTGTGCCCTGGTATGCGGATGGTATTACAATCTATGCGCAAAATTTAACGCACAGCGTTTGCGCGCATAATTTTAACGTCTTTTTTAAAGCTGGTGTTAATGGCAAATCTGAACGTCCTGGCCGAAACCAAATACACCAGCCCGAAAAAATAAATACAGCAAAGTATAGTTACACATTCTACGCGTACCCAAACAATAAAATGGAGAAGTTGTGCGTGTTTTTGTTATTGCTGCAGCATATATACGCAGATTTTGACAGGCGCAAAAACTTAACAGGAGACAATTGTGGTTCTTAATTCGGATTGGCTGAATCGTGTGACAAAACAGTCCGCACACCGATTTCTGTGTGCAACGTTAATGCGCGCGCGTTTTTGCACGTCTTTTTTACGCTCGTTATTTTTTGACAGATGAAAAAATGCGCACGGATTGTAATACCAGCGATAATTTACGTGCGTTAACGCTTCGCGCACAAATTATCGTGCTGCGCGAGCGTTTTTGCGCGAAGAATGCAATAGAGCCCAGAGTATTTGCAAACAGCCCATGATTACTTGTCGATGATCAGGAAGTATTCCAGACCGGAATCTTCTGTGTCACAGGTTATACTATATGTTGTTCTCATCAATTTTGTTTGTTGGCTGCGACAAAATATTGCGATGTCACTGGCCTCGTACACATTACTAGCTTTTGGGCCCTACTGTCGATAGAAATTTTGCTGCTTTGGTTGCCTGATTTTCTTATATATAAATATAAAAAAGTCTGTTTCATGTACCTGTTTTTCGACTGGTTATTATTCCATCTCATCAGCCGTTTTGCTTCTTATTCAGGTTGATGAATGTGCGATTAGCTTGTGGAACTGGGGTGTTACAAAGAGAGTGGAGGAGTCAATTACTGAGCATGAACGAGCAATAGGTAAGCTGCTATATTTACCCTCTTTAAAATCTTTTTGAGTGCTCTCTGAAGCATGCATACGTTTTCGGTGCTCTTTTAGTGTGTGCTGTATCATTTCTGTTCGCGTTATAACATGTACCATCTCAGTTCAAATTTTAACGTGCGGTTTACCATCTCCGTTCACATTTTAACATGTGGTCTACCGGCTCAGAACTCTCAGCTCACATTTTAACGTGCAGTGTACCATCTCCGTTCACATTTTAACGTGTGGTCTACTGGCTCAGAACTCTCAGCTCACATTTTAACGTGCGGTGTAACATCTCCGTTCACATTTTAACGTGTGGTCTACTGGCTCAGAACTCTCAGCTCACATTTTAACGTGCGGTGTAACATCTCCGTTCACATTTTAACGTGTGGTCTACTGGCTCAGAACTCTCAGCTCACATTTTAACGTGTGGTGTACCATCTCCGTTCACATTTTAACGTGTGGTCTACCGGCTCAGAACTCTCAGCTCACATTTTAACGTGTGGTGTACCATCTCAGTTCACATTTTAACGTGTGGTCTACTGGCTCAGAACTCTCAGCTCACATTTTAACGTGTGGTGTACCATCTCAGTTCACATTTTAACGTGTGGTCTACTGGCTCAGAACTCTCAGCTCACATTTTAACGTGTGGTGTACCATCTCCGTTCACATTTTAACGTGTGGTCTACTGGCTCAGAACTCTCAGCTCACATTTTAACGTGCGGTGTACCATCTCAGTTCACATTTTAGGCTGGGGTCAGACTGAGGCAGTGCGAACGCGCGTGCAGGCGCACATAATTACAGCCGCACTAGCAGCAGATGACGGCCAATATACGAAGTACGGTCGCACGAAAGTCCGGCCGCGCAACGCAAGTGGAAAATGAACGCATTTTTTCGAGAACGTTAAACTGCTAGTACTGACGTACAGAGTGCGCTGCGTCCGCTAGAGGCGTGTGTGTGTGATTAGGAGATGTCAGACGCTGCTAATGTCCGGCCAACATAACGTTCAGATGCACAAAGTGTTTTATTGATGATCCGTACAAAATCACGGACGAAAAATGCGCATCGTATGACCGCTCTCGCGTACTCCGTGAAAAAATGCGTCCATTTGTTCGAACGCACTTTTTCACAGACAACGTGAAAATGCGTTCGTCTGACCCTAGCCTTAACGTGTGGTCTACCGGCTCAGAACTCTCAGCTCACATTTTAACGTGCGGTGTACCATCTCAGTTCACATTTTAACGTGTGGTCTACCGGCTCAGAACTCTCAGCTCACATTTTAGAGTGTACTTTGTATTAAGTTTAGGGTTAGTATTTTTGCTTGTTTTTAAAGCAAGGGTTAACCTGAAACCTAACCTCGTAACAGATTCTGCTCCTTCTTTTGATGTGAGTATAGCTCAAGTGGCAGCAAGTGAAAATAGAGCAGAATCTGTTGGTTAGGAGGGTTACAGATATTCCTAACCCTAAAACGGGTGTGAGAGGGTATACCTTGAAGGTATGCAAGCATGACCAGTGAGTTGAATGGCAGCAATGTGTGTAATTTAGCATTTGGTTAGAGCAGCTGGTAGAATGATCGTCGGACTGTAAAAGCAGATTAGTTGATCACAGTAGGTGGTAGTAGAGCAATACGGTAAACGACTACGGTACTCATTTTTAATCTATCCATTACATTGTATTTAGAGGTACCCTTAATGATCTAAACCAAGGATTACAAACTCTGACTTCCTAGATGTTGATGACCTACAATTACCAGAAATTGTTGAATGTAATAACTGGCCAGAGAATCAGAGTTGTAGTACACCAACAACTGCGGGGAAGAGATTCTCTCGAACCTAAACCAATTCATCACTAATACATATTTATACAAAACTGTGCATTATGATTGTAAGATTCGTTTGTTGAAGATAATTGAAGAAATATATTAATTAAACGATAAACTCCTCATGCTTATTACATGTGTATTACTGTCCTACTCCATATTGTCATATTCTTGTTTTGCTTTTACTGGTGTTCCTCATTTTCCTTTGCACATTTGTTAACAGATAAGATAAACCCTTTATTTTTACCCATAACTACATATTTATGCGGTTAAATATGTAAAATAAGATCAGGAAAAAAATGTTTCATCAAAGCTACACTTTGCAAACTGAACCCGCCTTTTAGGTCTGGCTATGGACAGTAATTACTTACAGGTCTATTCAAAGAAAGGTGAAACTCAGGAGAATGACTGGAGAAGTGAACATTCTAGGTCAAAATAGCCAAACCAGAAAAATTCTCCCATTTATCTCACTTTCCAAATTGACTATTTGGTCTAGATTGTTCTCTTCTCCTGCCAGTTCACCTGGTTTTCACTTTTCTCTGAATAACCCTGTTAGAGTTTTACTTGTGTTTATATGTGTGCAGCCTAAAGCTGTTTCCCTCTATAGACCTGTTAAGGGAGTTGTGCCATACACACACAATATTCAAGGCTTTAGACAGGCAAAGGAAAAAGCATAAACATCCTTCTTTGACATGTAGAATCAAAAGGACAGGCTCATAATTGTAGACATATTTGTAAATTGCTGCAATTATAAGGAACAGCGTGTAGAGATCCTATGACATGGAGACTCTTGCGACGCAACTTACATATTTATGCCGCTTAGACTGTCCTTTAAAAGTATGTACAGTAACAATCATAAATTACAAACAAAAAGAATTTAGAGAATGTGGGGAAGATGAGAACAAGTCTTTTTGCAGAAAAAAAGTAATAAATTAGCAAAAATGTCAAAAAGTTAGATTTGTTTTTAAAAGTATTGCCAGAATTATGGTTTAGGCTGCTGTCAGACGAGCGTAGTGTTCACGTCCGTGATTGCGCCTAAAAGTACGTCCGTGATAGCATGAAAGAAAGTCCATTGGAGCCTGACACACGAAGTACGTCCGCACTGAACTGCGGACGCATGACGGACGCTGCAAACGGACGCAGGTTAGGCAAGAACGTAATACTGCTAGAACGGACGTGCGGAGTGCGCCACGTCCACAACGTCTGCATAGCTTTATGTGTGAGTGATGGAGCGAGGTCAGACGGACTGCATTTATACGTCCAGCATTTTTGACAGACAGAATGTTTTTTCATTGTAATTTATTTTTCCCTCCTACATCAGTCATAAAATAACTTCAGTGAAAAAACGGACTGTGTGGCCACTACTGCGTCATCCGTACTGACGATGTCCGTACTGCACGGACGTACAGTCTGTAGAAATCACGCTCGTCTGACCCTAGCCTAACTGGTCTTCCACTTTAGAAACAATTACCTGAGCATCTATGTCATATTAAGTAAAGGTTAAATCTTAAAGTGTAAACGCCGTCTGTTATAGAAGTATTAGTTAAGTGTTTTGTTGTAGATCAATTGATCCAGTAATATTTTTTTATTCTACAGCTTCCAATGGAGTTTTGTGTGTCTTTGTAACTCGTAATCTGTCTGCTTTTCTCATGCAGGGGACCATGTTTTTTTGCTTGCTCTCATTCATGGGACTAAACAGATGTTCCCAGATGTTACCTTTGCTTCAAACTCGTCAAATACATAAACTCACTCAAATAAATTGATGTCACCACTGAGGATTAGAAATGCATAAAACGCATAACCTTATTGCAGATCCCCTTCAGCGTTTCTTCCTTTTAATGCCATATACAAAATTATCAATCTAGAATAGGGGATATGCAATCTACATAAAAAAAACAAGAAAACATCTCATAGTGCAGAGGGTAGCAACTTCTATTTTAAAAGGCCCCCGTTATCATAGCACTCTCAGGATATTAACAATTTGTAGGTACGTAGTATTGCTTGTTACCACTCCCGATGGAAGATCTCTGCTTTGTTCACTAGCTGCCACAGGAAGGAACCACGAGGATACTTTCCAAAAAGGGATTTATTGTAAACAGCATACAGTAAAACAAAATAAAATAAAAATCTCCAACATATTTCGTTTGTCTATCCACAAACTTCATCAGGGAGATAGAGCCAGAAAAAAAGAATACACAACCACCCCAATTGCCGGGTTTTTAATCATGGACATGCGCAATAGAGTTACGACATCTAAACCTCGTTTCGGATCTGGGACGTTCAGGCCTCGTTTCGGATCCCGGATATGCGCATCGTCGTGCGAAACGGAAACAGATGAGACTAATTAAGAGACCGTATTTAAAAACTGGCAATTGGGGTGGTTGTATATTATTCTTTTTTTCTGGCTCTATCTCCCTGATGAAGTTTGTGGATAGACAAACGAAACGTTTGAGATTTTTATTTTGTTTTACTGTATGCTGTTTACAATAAATCCCTTATTGGAAAGTATCCTCGTGGTTCCTTCCTGTGGCGGCGGGTGAACAAAGCGGAGATCTCCCATCTGGAGTGGTAACAAGCAATACTACGGTACGTGTCTACAAATTGTTAATATCCTGTGAGTGCTATGATAACGGGGGCCTTTTAAAATATAAGTTGCTACCCTCTGCACTATGAGATGTTTTCTTGTTTTTGTGTAGATTGCATATCCCCTATTCTGGATTGATAAATCCATAAACTCATAAGGAGAGCTCTTCCTCTAAGAGTGAACCCCAGTTCCTTAATATACGTCAGGCTCAGGAGAGTGGGTCAAGGAGTGCTGGGAAAGGAGAGAAAAAAAAGGATCGTGGAGTGGATGATAGGAATTATCTCCGGTGTTTTGCGATCCTATTTGAGAGTGTGTTAGATGAGATGATGTAGAAACACACAGTTCCAGTGCAGGGGATCATGCGCACAATAGGTGTCACAGTCCCATGTGCCGATCGGAGTTCCCTGCGTACATGCACTGTGCCCATGTACAAAAGGTACCGAAGTCTAAACTGGCATGTCATTGTCACATATCTATGATCCCTACACACAGATAATCTAAATACACTGCCAGTCTTTAGATAGTCGAATTGATATGTACAGGACAGAGAGACAAAACAAAGGAAGTCCGTTAACCAGGACGAGTAATCAAACAGAGCCATGGGTTAAATGCCGGAACTGGTAATCAGACATAGCCACGGCTCAATGTCAGAATGGATAGTCAAACAAAGCCATGGGTAATACACAAGAGAATTTAACAGCAAGATATGAAGGAACACACTGAGGAGGTTAAACAACAACACGACAAATTGCTAACTTCACTTTTTTGAATTTGGCGGGCACCATATCATCATAAGACATCACCAGCCAGCGTATTTTTAAAATCAGCGGACAGTGCTGTGACCGCATTGAATACGGGCATATGGATGGAGGCCCGAATGGTTGGATCTAGTAGAGGCACGGCCGGGGTATGCTACAGGGGAGTTACTAAACTTACTACCGTCTGGGGGGAATTAATCTCAGCCTGTTCCTCAGGTTCTGATTGGTGACTGGAGCTTTCCCCGGAGTCTGAATCTGCCTCGGATGAAGGTCGCTTTGAGCAGGCTTTTGGCGTGGCATTGCGGCAGTGTATTGGAGCCGCGCGTGAAGAAGCTGGATGTAAGCGTGGGAATATACCACGCATGTGTGGGAAACCCGGTGCGCGGCCGTAAAGACTTAGTTCCGTCTATCGTGAACACATCGTGGAGAAAACGAACTTTAAAACTAAAATACGATAGTAAAAGAAAGGGAATAAGAAAACCCAGATGTTATAAACTAGTAAACAAAGACGAACGGTTGAAGCCAGGGCATAGCGTCAAAACAGTCTAAAAGGAGAAAACCCACGAGGAGTAAAAACCATATACTTATCTCTCTGTGCCAGCAGCAGGAAAAGAGGCTGAAGGAAGTGGAGCAAGGGGCTTTGGCAGAGGAGATACACAGTGATTGGTGTAGAGAATGTGGGAGTGTCTGGTCTAGATCTGTGTTTTTTTTCTAAGGATGTTTACAGTTTCTATGTTAAAATCCTTGCTGCTATAAAAAACAAAGCAAGAAAAGAGACGCAATAGGAGCCTCTGAGTCAGTGTGTTACAATTCTAGGTCAAAATAGCCAAACCAGAAAAATTCTCCCATTTATCTCACTTTCCATATTGGCTATTTGGTCTAGATTGTTCTCTTCTCCTGCCAATTCTCCTGATTTTCACCTTTCTTTGAATAGACCTGTATTTGTTCCTCATTTACTCTTTATTTTCATATTGTCACAATTAATGGTTTCAGAGCTCAGATCAAGATTTAATATAAGGTAAAAACAACCCAATCAAATAATTTTATTTTCTAAATGATGACTTTTATTCAAGAAAAAGTTATCCACCACTACCTGGATCTCAGTGAACCACCAAACCGTAATCTAATTAAAATTGTCAAATGTATACTCTGAATTTACAAATATGTTTGTGCATTCGCAGTGCGTCACGCAGCTTGTATTCTTGGGATCTGGTGTGAAGGGACAGAACCATCAGAAGGTGTTGTTCGAAGAAATATACTGGTAAGTTATATGTGAACTTCCTCCGTGACAATCTAAGAAAGTTTGTTCATACCAGAAATTGTGTAGAAACTTTGTTTCAAAAGTATTTTTGGCGCATTTTGGCTCACTGTGGCAATTCCATTTTGCCAAAAATGTACTCTTTATTGAATGGTTAACATATATATTCTATAAAAATGGAGTTGCCGAAACCGTTAACAGACGTCGGCGAATACAGCTGAATTGGCCTCGTTTAATTCCACTGAACTGAAAAAGGGGAAAAAAAGGAGACTTTTTCTCCTAGTAGGAGTTGCAATCGGTAAAAATGTGTCCAAATAATAAAAAGGTATGTTAAAAAATGAAAGTCTGTTTAAAAAAAACTAAAAATGTAGTATAGAAAAAGGTGTTTAAAAAAATGAGGTTTTGCAAAAAAGGTCTTTAATTATCATTTTTTTACAAAAAAAAATAAATGATTTTTGCATTGAAAATTGAAACCTATGCAATTCGCCTATTTAAACTAGGGATGAGCTGTTCGGTTCGGACGGTTCGGAGTTCGACCCGAACTTAGCCTGTTCGATTAGATCGCGAACACCGAACATTTCCGGGTGTTCGCCGCATGTTCGACCACAATGGATGACAATGCATTTTCCCACTGGCCTGAAGCTCGTAATTGGCTACAGCCTTGCACCTGACCACAGGTCTGGTGCAAGACTGGTTCAACACTATGCCAATCAACGCTCAGAGTCCTGATTGGGCAAATTTTGCCCAATCATGGGCTCACAGAGCTAAGTCCCGCAGCACACTATATAACGTTTCCACGCGCCGATTCTGCACGCATTTCAGAGGAGATTTCAAAGGAGATAGTTGTGTGTTGTTACTGCCGGTCTGCCACGCTACTGGGGGGGGGTCTCATTTCTACCAAATATCAGGGAATTTAGGTGATGTGTGTCTTGTCACTGTGCCAGCAAGTTTTTTTGGGGTTTATAACTTTCTTTAAAACATTTGTGAATTGAGGTGATCTTCTGTGTCTTGTCACTGTGCCAGCAAATCTTTTTGGGGCTCACTAATTTCTTTAAAACATTTGTGAATTGAGGTGATCTGTGTCTTGTCACACAACCAGTACCATGCATTATTTTGGGGCTCACTAATTTCTTTAAAACATTTGTGAATTAAGGTGATCTGTGTCTTGTCACACAACAACCAGTACCACGCATTATTTTGGGGCTCACTAATTTCTTTAAAACATTTGTGAATTGAGGTGATCTGTGTCTCGTCACACATCCAGTACCACGCATTATTTTGGGGCTCACTAATTTCTTTAAAACATTTGTGAATTGAGGTGATCTGTGTCTCGTCACACATCCAGTATCACGCAGTATTTTGGGGCTCACTAATTTCTTTAACCACTTCAATGCAGAGGACGCGCTCAGCGCGTCCTCCGCATGGCTGCTGCTGTGCTGAGGACGCGCTGAGCGCGTCCTCACTTTGGGGTCAGCGTTCGGCCGAGTTCGGGCCGATCGCTGGCCCCCCCGGTGCGGGCTGACATCCTCGATGTCAGCCCAGCATCCGGAACCGCCGCCGGTGAAATTAGG
Organism: Leptobrachium leishanense; assembly: GCA_009667805.1. NCBI lineage: Eukaryota > Metazoa > Chordata > Amphibia > Anura > Megophryidae > Leptobrachium > Leptobrachium leishanense. Next base: position 123,543,680 of record CM019071.1, read on the forward strand.
TGTCATCGCGACAGCGCGATGACACCTAATTCAGGCGCCCCCCCGCATGTGCGGAGGAGGCGCCTGAAAGGGAGGGGGGGAGGTCCTTCAGACCGCTCTCCCTCCCGATCGGCGGCGTTGCGGGGGTTAACCCAGGTACCATTTGGAAGGGCACAGCCTGCCCTTCCAAATGGTACCTGGCATTAACCCCTGGGGAGCTGGATCGCGAATCGGCGCTGAAAAGCGCCGGTTCGTGATCCTTTCCCGGAGCTGGCCGACATCTTGGATGTCGGCCAAGCCTCCGGGAACTCCCCCTGAGGACTGGCGTCATCGTGCATAGCACGATGACGCCAGTCCTGGAGTTAACCCCTAACTGCCACCAACGGTGGAGATAGGGAGTTCATTGGAACTCCCTATCTCCCGATCCGTGGCAGCTAGGGGTTAACGTTTGGTATTGTTGGATCGGCCAGAGCATGGCCGTTCAAACGATACCAAACACGAAAGTGAAAAAAGTTTGTAAAAAAAATAAATAAATAAAAAAATATATATATATATTTAAAAAAAAATTATATAAAAAAAAATAAACACTTTTTTTCTTTTTTTTGGTTTGTTAATGCAGCAATATTGTTCCCATTTCAATTATAATGTGAACAATGATGCTGCACTAACGATTTTTGTATGCGGTGCGTTTGTTAAAAATCGTGTAATTTTCCCCAAAAAAAAATGTAACGAGACCCCATCTCTAATTTTTTTAACAAGCGCACCCCATACAAAATATAACCGCAATTGCTCGCATGTTAAAATGTGGAAAAAAAACACTTTACACGCTGTAAATTATTGAAAATTCATATTTTATTGCATTTTTTGTTATAATATACAGACAGGTCATGACGTATACATATAATAATGACATATTATTAATCTGCCGAGTCTGACGGAAAGAACGATATATAATATGTCTGGGTCATATACTAAAATAAGCCTTAAAAACACGTTTAAACATGATGAGCAAAACCGGTAAAAATGACCTCAGCACAGAGGCGGGAAAAGCCTCAGCAGGGAAAGGGTTAAAACATTTGTGAATTGAGGTGATCTGTTACTCGTCACACATCCAGTACCACGCAGTATTTTGGGGCTCACTAATTTCTTTAAAACATTTGTGAATTGAGGTGATCTGTGTCTCGTCACTGGCTGCCAGCTATCAGTGTGTCTCACTGAGTTATACCAGAGTTCTTTAAATCCTTATACCAGAGTTGAATCAGAGTTCTGTATATATTATTCTATATATCACTCACCATGTCTGAAAGAACAAAAAGGACAGGCAGACGCTCCCAGCCACAGATAAGAGGGCAAGCAGCCCCTGTGTCGGGAGGCTGTGCCTCTGGTCGTGGTGGACGTGGTGCATCCTCTGCAGGGGCACGCTTGTCCTTTCTAACTGGTGCTGGCCGTCTTAAGCAGCAGCAACATACAGAGGACTTGGTGGATTGGCTAAACAGGCCATCCTCATCCTCCGAGTCCTCTGCCAGCCAGGCTTCTAGTGCTTTACAGTCCACCTCAGCTGCCAAAGCATCTAATGCTGCATCCATGTCCACAGCTACTCCTGCCGTAGCCTCGCTATCACACAGGGAGGAGTCAGCTGAATTGTTTGACTACAATGAGAGTGACATGCTGCTTGAGGATGCGCAGCAAGTACAGTGCTCTGATTCAGTCTCTGAGGTTGAGCAAGGGAGTATAATCAACCTAGAGGAAGGGGGTGCCAGTGATGACACACAAATAACTGGCACTCATCTTGCCCCAGCAGCTGCAGTATACTGCCAAGTTGGCTCCAGTGACGAGGAGATAGGGGGTGAAGATGACAATGATGATGAGGTCACTGACTCCACCTGGGTGCCAGATCAAACAGAGGAATTAAGTGAGGAAGAGGGGGAGGAGGAGGCACAGCAAACACGAGGCACAACATCCTCTGTGACCAACCGTAGCACTAGCCAGTCCAAGGCATCACATGTCAGAGCTGCTCCGGTGCAGAGCGCTGTTGTCTCAAAGAACACATGCAGGAACTCTGTTGTCTGGGAGTTCTTTAAGAAATGTGCAGTAGAGTGCAGCGTTGCTATTTGTAATCTGTCAGATGAGGCTTAAGCGTGGGAAAGATACCTGACACTTGGGTACCACATGCTTGAGGCGACATATGAGCAAGTGCCACACATCCCGTTGGTGCAGAACTTTGCGTAGGTGCTCCTCATCTGTCTCTACCCCCACTGTATGTCCTGCCATGTCATTGCCTACAACCTCCACCGACAGGGATGATGCTACAGTAATGGATGTACCAGGTCCTTCCTCACAATGTGACATCATCCCAGTAGCTGAAGATTTACACAGTCAGATTACGTTGCCGCAGCTGCTGCAGCAAAAGAAAAAATATAGTCCCAACCATCCCCAAGCACAGCGTCTAAATGCCAGCTTAGCAAAATTACTCGCATGGCAGCTGCTGCCTTTCCAGCTGGTGGACTCTGCTCCCTTCCGTGAATTTGCTGAATGCGCTGTACCACAGTGGCAGGTTCCAAAACGCCATTACTTTTCACGCAAGGCCATTCCAGCACTATACCAGCACGTGGAAGACAATGTTATCCAGTCATTGGAAAGGCAGTCAGCAGCAAGGTGCATGTGACTTTAGACATGTGGTCCAGCAAGCATGGACAGGGTCGTTACATTTCCTTCACGGCACACTGGGTAACTCTGATTGCAGCTGGGAGGGATCCAAGACGGGGCTCTGTGCTGGAGCTTGTTCATGCACCACGCCTCCAGAAAGCTGCTTGTAAGAGGTCTGTCTGCTCCACAACCACCACCTCTTCCTCCTCCTCCTCCTCCTTCTCTGTCTCTGGCGAAGTGGCAGTTAAACCGACACCTGACAGGGTCTACGCAATGGCTCAAGCAAAAAGATGCCATACTGTGCTTGAGCTGGTTTGTTTAGGGGACAGGAGCCACACCGGGTCAGAAATTTTGTCAGCTCTGCAGAGTATGGCACAAGGACAGGTTCAGATCAACTTGTTTTTTTTCCCCCCCGCAGTGGCTGATGGTCAAGGATGCATGCACTGTACTGTCACCATTTGAGGAGGCAACGAGGATGTGAACAGGGACAGTGCATGCATCAGTGACACAATTCCTTTAGTGTTCCTGCTGGAGCACACTCTGCGGGGAATTATAGATGTGGAACAACAAATACGTAACTGGCGGCGCGATGAATGTCGCTGTAGGATCTTGTGGTGGTTCTCTTATAGTATCCCGTCCATATGCGTTTAAAAGACAAAGAAAATGCTATAGTGTAGACGAAATATAATAACAAATACTGTAAACACTGTATTATTCCCACTCACAAATAAAGAGCCCCAACACTGGCTCAGAGTGGGTCAGCACATGTGGTCAAGGATCTTCTTCTGAAGGGGGTGACCTCCCACCTTCAGTGGTGATAGTTTGCTTCCAATATTGGTACGTGAAGGAACATGTGGAAAAAGAGAAAATTCCCTTGCGTAGATCCGTTATATACACACAATGAAGTGATGATAAAGGAATTGCACTCACGTGGGTTGGAGCTTAAAGCCAAGCTCTAGGATCAACCGCTTGTGGACTTATTAGAGGGAAAGCCCATAGAAACCTTCTTAACCAGCAAGCACACCAGGGACTGATGCAAAAAAAAAATTTAATATAACATAAAAACAATATAAAATGGATAAAAAACAATCTCTGGCTCAGCCAGTATACCCAGACGCGTTTCGCCACACCATGTGGCTTCCTCAGTCGGTTTACAGGTAAATGTGTGTGTCACAATATATAAGATACAGTTTTAATTGTCCCCAGGTGTGATTAACTAGAAGGCGTGTACTCCACGCCTTAGATTGACGAAATAAGAGTTTGTCCGCAGGTCCGCCATCTTGCGCATGCGTATTCGCGATGTTTGCGTTTCAGGATGGATATCCGCCATTTTGCGCATGCGTATCATAGATTTCCTCCTTCGAATCGGCGTGCGGCGATTTAGATAATCTCCTTAGTCTCTGGCAAATAGAAAAAGGAGGCCAGTGGCTCAAATGTAATCGGGACTAATTGACTATGTCCCCTATAACCTTATACCATGCCCTGCGTAATTAAACAGAAGTAATACCATCCTTAGCAATAAACAGATCAATAAAATGCACAAACCACCCTCCAAGGCGGTATGGGACTTCCCACGTTCCACATTTTAGGAACACTAAAGAATAAAACAAAATAAAATGGGAAAATCAATGGTGAATGTGTCACCCCCGATGAGTGTGGTAGAATATATAATATAGTGCTGCCAATTTGGAGCTGTACTGCAAATTTTAATAAACCACGATTGCTCTATTGGCAATAGGTAGATAAGATGGGATAGAAATAATAATTATTCTGTATATAGCGGTATATAGCGTATGGATAGAAAAAATGTGGGTGAATTCTATTCTAGATGATGGTGTCAGGTGGATGAAAGTGATATATTACTAAACAGAAGACAAATCAGTGGAATGCATTAACAGCCATCTGAGGAGGAGAAGGACTTATAACATTCCACTTGTGAAGCATACTGTGTAATAGACTAAAATAGAAATATTAAATCTTATGTATATAGCGTATGAATAAAGGAAGTGTAAGTGAATTCTATTCTATGTTTCCCTATGGGAAAGTACACTATCATGCATGACAATGGTGTCAGGTGAATGAAAGTGATATGCTGCTATACAATGGGCAAATCAGTGGAATGCATTTACAGCCATCCGAGAAAGAGGAGGACTTCCAACATTCCACTTGTGTAACATACTGTGTAGTAGATTATAATAAATAATAATAATTAGGACCCTCCTAAAGTAATGTGATATGCTACATACAAGCTGCCGATCGAATGGCTATAAAAACAGAGCATATGTGTGATATATATCATATATCCCCATGAGATGTAATTGCTCTGATGTCATTCGATAAGTTAAGAGACAAATACTGTGTGTACATCGTGACAACTATAAACTAAAGGGATTAAAGATGAGTGCTAATGAGTGAATTCCCTTGTGAATGGGAAATACCTATATGTCTATGGATATAAGTAAACAAATATTATGGGTGAGATGGAAAGTGTGCAATATTAATGACAGTCGTCAACCGAGGTTGACTATAGTGGAGCATCTAATAGAGTAGAGGCTAATATAGCCTCATAAGCAATATCAGACATGTGAGAACATGTGTAGTAGTGTAGTATTATACATACAATCGCAAATTTTGGTATGGTGATCTAAAATGGATATTGTGATACATATTGTATAGTGTATCACATAATACTATGTCCCAAATGAGGAACCCAGGGAGCCCCCAAAAATCCTAAAGAAAATGTATAACTTCAAAATCATCATTAAGTCCATTCGGAACCATAGTGCCATGCTCAAAAATATGCCTCATTTCGGCCTTTCCTAATTTATTGGGTAGATTTTCTTCTATCTCTACTTTTTTTATCTGTTCTAATGCCCAAAATTTAACCCCAACGGGAGAGCTATTATGATGAATTTTGCAATGTAAGGAAACTGAGTGCTTCTCATAGTTATTTCTAATATTCCTAACATGTTCAGCTATCCTCACATTGAGGGCTCTTTTAGTACGCCCTATGTAACCCAATCCACAGGGACATTCTAGCATATAAATGACATTTTTGGAACAGCAGTTGAGAATCCCCTTGATCTGAACCTGTTTATGATATTTACGATTTGTATATGAACCCATATAATTTTTCTTATTGGAGGTAGATCTACAGGCCAGACACATCCCGCACTGGTAAAAGCCCTCTTTTAACCCGAAATGGTTGATGTTATTACTCTCTTTCCTCTTGGGTTTACTGCGCACCAGGTTGGATTTAATATTCTTAGCCCCCCTAAAGACTATTCGAGGAGTGGGTCCTATGGCATCCCCAAGATCCGCGTCATTTCTAAGTATTGACCAATGTTTTTTTATAATCCTCTTAATCTTATCTGCTTTGCTATTATAGTCACAAATAAAAAGAACCTCATTGGTTCCCTTGTTCTTAGGTTTATAGTTAAGATAATTGTCCCTATCTGTCTGTGACAATTCGAGAATTATATTATCCAACTCCGCGTTGTCGTACCCTTTATCTACAAAATCTTGCTTAAGGGACAGGGCCTGTTCCTTATAAGTTTCGTGGTCGGAACAATTCCTCCTGAGTCTCGTAAATTGCCCTTTAGGGACGCCTTTGAGCCAAGGGGGATAGTGGCAGCTGGTACAGTCTATAAATGTATTAGTATCAACTTCCTTAAAGAAAGTCTTGGATTTAATATTTTCTTCCTCTACATATATGTGTAGATCCAAGAAATTGACTTTATTCTCACTCCAAATACTGTCTAGTTTGATTCCCCATTCTGGACTGTCTAAGCTTTCGAGGAAGAGCAGTAATGGCCCCACTCCTCCCCTCCAAATAAAAAAGATATCGTCGATGTAACGTCTAAAAAAATGGACACTTCCCTGCGCCCAGCCACGCGACCCGTACACAAACTTGCTCTCCCAAGCTGACATGTAAAGGTTGGCGTAGCTGGGCGCAAATTTAGTGCCCATAGCCGTACCTCTCCGTTGAATATAAAAATCGTCTTCAAACTTAAAGTAATTGTTGTTTAATATGAATTTCACACTATCGAGAATGAACCCCATATGTTCAGAACCAATCGAATCGGTCTTGGAAATCTCCTCCTCTAATTTGATTAAGCCAAGGTCGTGCGGTATACTACTATATAGTGAATTAACATCACAAGTGACCAAAAGGTCTCCCTTTTGCCAAATTACCTCCTTTAATGTTTGTAGCATACTGATTGTGTCTTTTAAATAAGATGGAATCTTACAAACCAATGGCTGGAGGAGTACATCCACATACTCAGATAGGCGACTGCTGATAGAGTCTATCCCCGCCACTATAGGTCTACCTGGGGGTTTGAGGGGGTTTTTATGGACCTTAGGAAGGATATAGAAATGAGGTACTTTGGTAAATTCTATCGATAAATAATCAAATTCGGATTTGTTGAGAATATTTCTATCCAAGCCTTCTTGTAAGAAGGATACCAATTTGTGCCTTATCTCGCTGACTGGATCTTTTGTCAGTCTAGTATAGGTGGAATTATCGTCCAGAATACGAAGAGCTTCCTCTTTGTATAATTCCTTCGACCAGATCACTATCCCGCCGCCCTTGTCGGCGGGTTTAATGATGATGTTTGGGTCCTTCTGGAGGTCTTTTAGGGCCGTACGTTCTTCCTTCGTGAGGTTTTGCCTATCTATTTTGGTGGACAGCTTCTCTATATCTTTCATAACTAAACCCTCAAACATCTTAATTTCATCCGAGACCATATGTCTCGGATAAAATTTAGACCTGTTTTTGAGGGTCGTATGTACATTGGGGGTGCAAGTCTGCATAACCTCTCTTTCCATTGGTTGTTTAAGGAAATATTTTTTCAAACTTAATTTGCGTTTAAATCTCTGTAAATCGATAAATACCCCAAACTTGTCAAGACGGTTAGAGGGGGCGAATTTGAGGCCCTTGTTAAGGACACTTATCTCTGATCTAGTGAGAACCTTGTCGCTCAAATTAAAAATACCTTTCATGGGGATCGTTTCCTTTCTCTTTTTTCTCTCACGTACAAGTTTTCCTGCTCTCGACCCTCTTCTGACCTTTCCCAGGGTCTCTTTTGCCCTCCCCCCCTTTCTAATCTGGTATCGAGGTCTCTGTGCGTTCCCTGCCCGTTGCTCTTGTTCAGGGGGTCTCTCCAAAAAACCTCCTCCTCTTTTTGTTCTTCTAGTGGTTCATACCTGTTCCTGAGTGGAACAGTACTTTCCACTTGTTCTCTTTCTCTTTTCTTAGAGGATGCCATAGGAGAGAAATTGTGTGTTGCAATATTCGTATAGTTTCTTTCATGAAACTGCCTCTCCATGCCACGCCCATGATGGTATGATCTATCCCATTGCCGTCTCTCTTGTTGATTATGGTACCCACGATCTCTGTACCTTTGCCTATCGGGGAATGGATAGTGAATCTCCCTCTGATGAGGGGCTCTGTATCGACTATCATTATTCTGATAGGAGTTTTTATAATTGTATTCATTTCTCCAATTATTACGGTTGGGGTTTGACCTTTCCTCATACCGTCTTTGTTTAACTTCTATCCATCCATCCGTGTTGGTGGATTCCATCCTGTTATTAGGGTACTTATTTTCCATTCTAGTCTCTTCATATTTTTTATGCACATTCCCCCTCCTATAGTCCTCCACATCCCTCTCATATTTACGTTTTTTAATCACCAGAACCTCTTTTTCAATCCTTTCTAATTTATCCCCTAGATTTTTATGAATATCCAGTAAATCCCTACTGGAATATTCATGTTCAATCTGTTTAGACAGATCCTCAACAAGAATATTAATGTTAGGATTTTCCCATTTTATTTTGTTTTATTCTTTAGTGTTCCTAAAATGTGGAACGTGGGAAGTCCCATACCGCCTTGGAGGGTGGTTTGTGCATTTTATTGATCTGTTTATTGCTAAGGATGGTATTACTTCTGTTTAATTACGCAGGGCATGGTATAAGGTTATAGGGGACATAGTCAATTAGTCCCGATTACATTTGAGCCACTGGCCTCCTTTTTCTATTTGCCAGAGACTAAGGAGATTATCTAAATCGCCGCACGCCGATTCGAAGGAGGAAATCTATGATACGCATGCGCAAAATGGCGGATATCCATCCTGAAACGCAAACATCGCGAATACGCATGCGCAAGATGGCGGACCTGCGGACAAACTCTTATTTCGTCAATCTAAGGCGTGGAGTACACGCCTTCTAGTTAATCACACCTGGGGACAATTAAAACTGTATCTTATATATTGTGACACACACATTTACCTGTAAACCGACTGAGGAAGCCACATGGTGTGGCGAAACGCGTCTGGGTATACTGGCTGAGCCAGAGATTGTTTTTTATCCATTTTATATTGTTTTTATGTTATATTAAATTTTTTTTTTGCATCAGTCCCTGGTGTGCTTGCTGGTTAAGAAGGTTTCTATGGGCTTTCCCTCTAATAAGTCCACAAGCGGTTGATCCTAGAGCTTGGCTTTAAGCTCCAACCCACGTGAGTGCAATTCCTTTATCATCACTTCATTGTGTGTATATAACGGATCTACGCAAGGGAATTTTCTCTTTTTCCACATGTTCCTTCACGTACCAATATTGGAAGCAAACTATCACCACTGAAGGTGGGAGGTCACCCCCTTCAGAAGAAGATCCTTGACCACATGTGCTGACCCACTCTGAGCCAGTGTTGGGGCTCTTTATTTGTGAGTGGGAATAATACAGTGTTTACAGTATTTGTTATTATATTTCGTCTACACTATAGCATTTTCTTTGTCTTTTAAACGCATATGGACGGGATACTATAAGAGAACCACCACAAGATCCTACAGCGACATTCATCGCGCCGCCAGTTACGTATTTGTTGTTCATTGTTCACTGGTTTGGGGGAAACCACTGAGTGCTGGTTGGCTTTGGAAATTTGGTGGCGGTACAGGCGGGGGCGCCTACCACTTTGGTTGTGAATTATAGATGTGGCTCTAGAGGCAGAGCAGCGGGAGGAAGAGGAGGCCTTCCCTAGCTCTCAAGGCCCCAGTCTTTCCGCAGACAGCATTCCAGCGGGTCCTACTCAGATCAGACAGGAGGCGGAGGAGGAGGAATATTTAAGTAGTGGGGGCATTGAAGGTGGGGATTCCTCAAGGGAGGGTTTTGTGTGCCCAGAAACAGAAGGGCTAGTGCGTGGCTGGGAGGAGGAAGTGCACGATACGGTCATCCTCATTGACCAGGAAGACTCGGAAGCTAATACCACCTCCAACCTACGCTGCATGGTCTCCCTAATGATGCAAAGCCTGCTAAAGGACCCCTGGATTCGTGCTATCAAGGAGAGGGATCATTACTGGTTTGCAACTCTTCTTGATCCACGATACAAGGGGAAAGTTGCAGAGCTCATCCTGCCCGCACAGAGGGAGCACAGGATGAAAAAACTTGGACGCTCTAAAGCGACACTTGTGTAACACCTTTCCAGGCACTGGTAGATTACCAAGTGCTGACACACGTGCTTCTGAGGCTGCGGGTGATCAGAGGAATAGTGGTGAAGGCCAGGGCCGCTTGACTGATGCTTTTTTAAATTTTTTTAGTCCTCGACGCCCAGGGACGTCAAATGTAGGCACCCATTGCCAGCGTCTTCACCATATGGTGCAGGACTACCTAAGGGCAAGGGCAGACCTGGATACCTTTCCAGCATATGATCCACTGGCTTACTGGGTGTTGAGATTGGATCACTGGCCAGAACTTAGCCAATATGCTATGCAGCTACTAGGTTGCCCTTCATCTAGCGTGCTTTCCGAAAGGACGTTCAGTGCCGCTGGAGGTTTTGTCACAGACAAAAGAGTGCGTCTGTCCACCGACTCTGTAGACCGGCTGACATTTATAAAAATGAATCAGTCCTGGATCAGCAGCTATCAATCCCCTGATGCTGAAGTAATGGAATAGATCGGGGATGTCCTCTTCTGCATTCACAAAACCTCCAGCACTGAACTCTTCCACAATACCACAAAAGGGTTACGGTGTGAAGGCACTTGCTGCCATGAAAGGCACAATATTTGGCTGCACTGACGCCTGTGCCAGATTTATATCATTTTAATTTTTTGAACCACAGGGTCCAACCCTCCACTCTTCCACAATACCACAGAGGGGTTACTGTATGATGATACTTGCTGGCCTGGCCTCCCTTCTCTCCAAAGCTACCCTCGCCCTCTATACACCTTTCCAATTGCCCCAGGATGGAAATCGAGTCCCTATACACCCCAGCCTACTTGGTTCTTCTAACCTGTCAGCTGAGTGCTGGTGGAGAGTACTAAAGTCCAGCCCTCCTACTCCCACACAGAGATTTAATACTGTGCAATTACAGTATCACCAAAAGAAAACTCTGTCCAAATTTCTATTCATTCTGCTACTTTCCCTGGCAAACGATGTGGAATCTAACCCTGGTCCTATAGGTGACACAACCTTTAGTCTCCCCACTAAAAAAGGCCTCTCATTCGTGCACTGTAACATCCGAAGTTTACTCCCTAAATTGGATGAGCTTCAGGCTTGGTGTTGCTATTACAAACCCAAAGTCCTTGTGCTCACAGAGTCGTGGTTAACCCCAAAAGTACCAGACTCTGCCATATCAATACAGGGGTATTCATGTTATAGAAAAGACAGAGCAAAGAGAGGAGGGGGAATTGTTATTTATGTTGAGGAGTCCATAAAGTTCACCCCCTTACAGACTTCTAGCTCTCCTGTCACCTTTGATTTCCTCTCTGGTATAATTGAGATCCCATTCAGTAAATCAATCATTGTTGCTGGGTTGTATCGTCCACCGAGCTCTCCAGTGCACTCCCTCTCTGACATATCTCAAATCCTTAATAACCTACTTGCCCAAAACCAAAAAAGTGAACTGCTGGTCCTCGGCGATTTTAATACAGATTGGCTAAATCCTAAAAACAATAAACACTGCACACTATTTAAAACTTTGCAGCTAACTCAATTAATCTCCTCCCCCACTCGCATTAATATGAAAAGCCCTAACCATACCTTGCTGGACTGGATTCTCTCCTCATCTCCTGATAGAATACAGGAGGCAGGCGTTCTTGCTAATAGCTTTAGTGACCATTGTCTAGTGTATTGCGTGCGCAAAATAAAGGCCTTGAAATCTCCCCCAAAGGTAATAACCACCAGGTCTTTCAAGAAATTTATTCTTGAATCCTTCCTAAGTGATCTCATACAGCTCCCCTGGTACAGGCTAAACCTAATCCCAGACCTAGACTGTGCAGTTGAATACTTTCAGTCTGAGCTCCTGCAAGTCTGGAATTCCCATGCCCCGCTGCGTAAAGTGCGAGTAAAAGGGGCCCATCTCCCCTGGGTTACAGCTGACCTCACGCATATGTACCAGTTTAGAGACTCCCTGTGGTCAAAGTTCAAGAGTACTGGATCCATGAACGATCACTGTGAATACCGAAAATGCCGGAATGAATGCACAAAAGAAACAAAAATGGCTAAAGCCCAATACTTCAATGAAAATTTAAACAATAACATATCAAACCCCAGAAATTTTTGGAAAATCATAAGTAACATACAAGCACCCCCCAGCCACTCCCAACCAGCTGCTTTAAAAGTAAACAACCAAACTGTACAACACCCCCTAGATGTAGCAAATGCTTTTAATAATTATTTTGTTGGATGCGCCACCATCCTCATTGCTAAGCTAGGAAATGAAACGCAATCAGAAAGGCCGCACGAAGGTCAGGACCCACCAACAGTGCAAAAACCCCATAACCCAGACCTATTCAGTTTTAGGCCTGTGCCTGTCAGTGCCATCACTAAACTTCTCCGTAACCAAAAAATGAAATACCAGTCTGGACCTGATCAAATCCCAGCAATGCTGCTGAAAATCAGTGCACCAGCAATTGCTAAACCTGTCGCAACCCTGATTAATGAATCACTGGCAACTGGATACATACCCATACTCTGGAAGACTGCAAGGGTGGTACCTATCCATAAAAGTGGAGACAATACTTTGGTATCCAACTACCGCCCAATATCACTGCTCCCTGTAATGTCAAAAATTCTGGAAAAATGTGTCTACACTCAATTACGTGATTATTATCAATATCAGAACTATTTAACCCCAGATCAATCAGGCTTTCGTCCAAACCATTCAACTACAACTGCCCTTTTAAAAGTTTGTAATGATATCCAAGCGGGCATGGAACAAGGAAATCTAACTGGAGCCATCTTCCTTGACTTTGCCAAGACTTTTGACACAGTAGACCATGGCATCCTATTACAAAAACTTAAAAACTCTGGTATTGGTGATAGTACGTTAACCTGGTTCCAATCATATGTGTCTGACAGGTCTCAATTTGTGTCCATTTCTGACAGCACTTCCCTTCCCCTCCCAGTCACGTGCGGTGTACCCCAAGGCTCGATACTTGGCCCCCTGCTATTCACAATATTCATAAACGATCTGCCCAATGTCTGCAAAGCTTCAACTGTACACATGTACGCAGACGACACGGTAATCTATACCAGCAAACCAAATCTCCCGCAGCTGGAGGCCGTGCTGCAAGAAGAATTCACAGGGGTAGAAAAGTGGATAGCAAATAACAAACTTTTTCTAAATACTGACAAAACGGTTACAATGCTCTTTGGAACTGCACCTAAACTACACAAATTGCAAACACCCCATCTATGTGTTGGGACAAAATCAAACGGCACACTGACCACAGTCACCTCTCTCAAATACCTAGGTATGTGGTTAGACCCTAATCTATCTTTTGGCCCCCACATCGAAAAACTCTCATCTAAACTTTACCCCAAACTAGGTGCCCTGTACAGAAACAAATCCTGCCTGAGCCCCGCGGTAAGAAAGCAGATTGTACAACAAATGCTTATGCCAGCCATTGAATACGGAGATGTAGTGTATGCAGCCGCCCCGCAAACACACCTCCAGAAACTTACTACATTGTATAACTCATTCTGTCGCTTTGTGCTACAATGTAACTACATGACCCACCATTGTGACATGTTAAAAGAACTAAACTGGCCATCGCTGGACTCTAGACGCACCCTTCACCTTTCCAACCTGGTGTTTAAGAGCTTTTCTGGGAAGCTACCACCCTACCTGAATATGCTGCTTCCCCCAGCAGTTCCCTCATACTATAACCTCAGATCCAGGACCAGCACCTTACTTGCAATACCGCAATACAAAAAGAAAATGGCTCGATCCGCATTTTCCTACAGAGCACCGCAAATATGGAATAACCTCCCAGACGCCGTCAAATCTTCCCCCAGTCTAAAGTCCCTTAAGAGCTCCCTATTAGCATACCTCAATACAAAATGCACCTGTAAACATGTAACATAATGACTACATTTCCTCCATATTTATTTTTCTGTTAATCTGTTTATTTGGTCCTGTGTTAATATCTTGCATTTTACTATTTTGTATTTCTGTATCCACTCAATGTTCTCGAACCCAGGACATACTTGAAAACGAGAGAAATCTCAATGTATCCTTCCTGGTAAAATCCTTTATAAATAAATAAAATAAATAAATATCTGGGTGCACTGACGCCCATTACCAGATCGAAAACTTTTCAATATAGGACCACATGGTCCACCCTTGCATTCTTCCACAATACCACAGAGGGGTTACTGTATGATAGTACTTGCAGGCCTGGCACCAAAAGCACAATATTTGGGTGCACTGCCACTGACGCCTGTATCAGATTCATATCCTCAGAGGGGTTACGGTGTGACGGCACTGTTGGGGATGCTAAAGGACCAATTTTAAAGCACCTATTGTTACTTTCATCCAAAGCCTGCATATATTTCACAATAATTTAGCCAAAAAAGCAGTAAACTTTTTCTGCGTGTAAGAAAATGTCTCCTCTTTTCATACAGACTGCCGCCCCAAGCAGTTGTTTATGGATAGATTAAAGGAAAAGCATTTACCATCATATGAAACGTTATTTTTTTTGTTTTTAAGTGTTTCTATACATCCTAGAAATCCGCCACTTCATGGGCAGGTTATGGGGACCTCCTAGGCACGATATTTGAAGGAATTTTTTGTTTTTATTTTTATTCCTTATTTCATGGAAACCTCACTGTCCCTTTAAAAACGTTTTTTTTTTTTTACTTTTTGTCCTTGTTTCCTGTCCCCCAGGGCACTACCCGGACCCCCATACACCTTTTATGGCAAATATGTAGCATATATGCCCTCTTGGAGGGCACTCTATAAACTGAATTTTCAGCCCCATTGACTTGCATTGGGTTCGAGTTCGGGTTCAGACCCGAACAAATGGGAAGTTCGTGTACAGGCTCGAACCGAACTCGGGGGGTGTTCGGCTCATCCCTAATTTAAACATGCCGAATTTAAACAACGAAAATCAGGGCATTTCGCCAGAATTTTTTGCGTAATTCGGTCTTCAATGGGCCAATTTTGGTGTGGGCACATTGCCCCATATTTTGCCGTCGATTTGCCTGTATACAGTGAATTGACAGCTTCACGAATTGATCCAATATTGCGTCTACCGGTGAAATTCACTGGTCGGGTCAATTTGGAGGTTAGTGAAGAACCCTTATTATATGCCTCATACCTTATTCTGGCTGAGCCAGTAATAGTGAGCTCCTAAAATGAAAAATCTGAAGCATTCTCTACTGCAGACCCCAATAACACTGCTGCTTTCACTATTGTCATCCAAATTCGATCAAAAATTTTGGGACCATAAATGTGCTGACCAAAGAGACCCAGTCTAACTTTCACCTCTTGGGTAAATTTATGGACAGAAAATATACCTCTATTGTCAGGATGAATTGCTGGGAGTTCATCCAGAGCATGGTTACCAGTGATGTTTCTGTAGGCATTCCTGTAACAGGGGTTAGTGGAAATTATGCACCATGAGTAGAAATGAAAGAATGGTGAGTGGATATTTAATCCTTTGAAACCACATGTCTCATAACTTGGTGTCAAGCTCTTTTTGGCTTGAAGCTATGTTTCAAGCTTCTTGACGAATCCAAGCCCAAGGCAGTCGTGTGACTCCATTACACTGGGATAACAGGGACAGGATGGTATGTGGAATAGCGAAAGGAGGTGAATTGTCTGTAGCAGGATGCAGGAAGTATCTTTTCATCCTGGGTAGTAGCTTTAGGATTTGAAATTTTGAGCCTTGATTGTATCTAGTGTGAGTTTGTGACCTTTTTAGCTGACATGGAAAATAAATATATTTAAAATACTACAATTTTGGCCATATTCAATAGATTTCAAAATTATATTTTTAAATATATTATGTAGATTTGATAGGCCGTGTTAGTCCAGATGCCAAAATCACAAGTAACAGTACGTAGTGATACCTTTTTTGATTGGACTAACGTTACAAAGACAAGCTTTCGAGAGTGTAACCGCTCTTCTTCAGGTCTGGAAGCGAAGTGATTAGTTAGAATTGAACATTTAGGCTAGGGTCAGACTAGCGCAGTTTTAACGTGCGTTTAGCCGCACGAAATCACGGCCGTACTAGCAGCAAATGACGTCCAATGCCGGGGAACATACGACGAACGGCCGCATGAAAGTTCGTCCGCGCAACGCAAGTGGCCAACGAACGCATTTTTTCGAGAACGTCAAACCGCTACTACTGACGTACAGAGTGCGCTGCGGCCGCATAGCGGCGTGTGTGTGTGATTAGGAGACGTCAGACGCTGCTAATGTCCGGCTAACATAACCTCCAGACTCAAAAAGTGTTTTATTGATGATCCGTACAAAATCACGGACGAAAAGGCGCATCATATGACCGCTATCGCGTATTCCGGGGAAACATACGTACGTTCGTTCGACCACACTTTTTCACGGACAATGTGAAAAATGCGTTCGTCTGACCCTAGCCTAAGATATTAAGGGTCACATGGGTGGGGGTTCGATGTCATAAATGGTGAGAATCAAAATGGGAACATGAACACATGAGCTATCTTAGGCCCATGACACAACAGTAATATAAAACAGTCATAAGATCATGACAACTTGAAAGAAGAAAAAAACCGAAAAAAAGCCCACAAATCAGTGAAGGCCGAAAAAGACACAAAAAAAACCCAACAGAAAAAAGAACCAAGCGCCAGTCAGAATTCTGAATGTTATGTGGCGTTATGATAATGGGTTAAAAATCCAGAATCCACATTGAGTCCTTCTTTTATGGTGTTAAAATATGTGACTTACTTCTTCACAGTTGTATTGGAGGAATGTGCTGAATGGGATTTGACTTTCTTCTCCATGGTCAAAGAGCAGAATCATACTGTTGGGTGTCTTGCCCAAGGACACTTACTGGAGAGGTGCTCTGGCCAGGATTCAAACCTGCATCTCCAACATTCTAAAGCAGTGATGTTGCCTCTACTCCATCCAGCCAGTATAATTGTGTTGTGTTACTGGCACATCGAAATGTTAAAACTGGCTCATTTCAACTCCAAATAATAATAAAAAAGTTAGACTTATTTGGGCAGAGTGTAAAATATTTTTCTTATCAACTTACATAACTAAACCAGAATTTGTAAATTGTCAATGGGCCAATAATTAGAGTGATGGTCATTATAATTTGGAGTTGAACTATGAGTCAGTTTTAACATTTCTATATGCCAGTAACACAACACAATTCTACTGTCTGGAGTAGAGGTAACATCACTTCTCTATAACCGTGGAGACCCAGGTCTGAATCCTGGCCTGAGCAGTTTGTTCATCCTAGCCACCAGAGTAGAATAGTAATTTATTTTTTTATCTGCCATATATTTTGCATTTTGAAGTACATTTAACATACATTCACAGTATATTTCCCAATGCATTCTGAATATATATTCACAAATATATTGAATATGGCCAAAATTGTAGTATTTCAAATTTGTCAAAATATTTTGGGAAGAATGTATTTTAAAAATATATATATTTTCCATATGGGAAGATGTGGCCTATACAATGCTAGACACGTTTTCGTTGCCTTGATAAACTCCCTTATCTGGCTGCTGCCACAGAGTCTCTCCATTGTGCTGGTGGTCTGCTCAGCTTCTGTCTCTGTAGCTGTCTCCTAAAGTGGTATTCTATGTACCCTCAAGAAAAACTTGAGAAATTCCAACACTTGCCACCAGGCTCAAGCATCACATCTGACTTGTTACTTTGTCCATTCTGTCCCAGAAGCACACAATGGACTTGCAGTTCCAGGCTACCTGACTGGTAGTCCTAGTACTGCAGTGACTTTACAATGTGGTGGAGAAGCTCCATAGCAATGTCCCCACACCCATCAACAAGATGTTGAAAAAAAGGAATAATTTTTTGGTAAGCCCAGAAGCTGGGAGAGTTACCTTACTAGATTTCACATGGACATCGAAAATCTTTGAGAAGGGGGTGTGGCTGGCTGCAGATGAGGGAGGACATGTGTTTCTGGAGCTCCGACCCATCCTTCATTCTATGGGGACCCTAGAAACATTTTAGCTGCTGAATTTTCTACCCTGGAAACCCAGAGTAGCTGACCATTGGAGGTGTGCTGCCCGGGGCCCTTTCTGCCCCTCCCCGGACTTGAGTTGGATGATTGCCGGCCTTTTTTCGGCTAGAGGTGCTGCTGGTGGCCATCTTGGGCCTACACTGCGGCTCCAGTCGCCTCGTGGATTTACTCGTAGCTGGAATCATGCTGCAGATTGTAGAGATAGAGAGCCCCCCGTCTCCCACCTGCAGCTGGAGATGGAACAGAGAAGACAAGTGCCGCTGGTGAGGCCGGCGCTGGGTCGCTCCCCCTCCCCCACTGAGGAGAAAATGGCCGCGATCATGGGCCTCAAAGCTTTTATGGCACTGTTGGAGGGGGATGACCTGAGCCCCCTCAGGAAAGGGACTTGTGCCAGCTGATGGCCATCCTGCAAGGATGCAGAAGACCCCCGGTTTCCTGTCCAGATGTGCTGGAGGAGATCTTGCCTAGTGGCAAAGTAAGGGGCCTGAAGACCGTTGCCGGAGAAACACATGGCGGAGCTGGAGCTGTGTGTGCTGTTCCGCTGTTCGACCCTAAGGCTTTGGAGACAGCTCTGGTGCAGCGCGGGGAGTGATCGCTGTCGCATGCCATGCCTGGCAGTGAAGTGGAAGATTCCGGCTCACCGGCCGTGTGCCCCCCCTCAATGCCGCCTGAGCTGGAGGTGCTGTGGCTCTATGGGAGACTGCGTCCCTACAGTCTAGGACGCCGACCCTGGCCTTGTGGCGTAACCATTATTGAGACCGGATAGACCTGGGGGTTGCTGATCCGCTGCGACCTTCGAGTAGTACCAAGGCCTGGCGGAGCTGCCCACACAGCCTCCCTTTTAGACAAGGGCTAATGCTGACTGTTTTTGTTGTTTTTTTTTCTTTTCAACGCAGGCCCGCACCTTTCTTTCGCTAACCCCCTCCTTTTTTGCTGACTTTCGTTTCTCTGGCCTATTGATACACTCCCACACGACGCAATTTTTATACGTTTTGTTCCCCTTCCCCCATTTTATGCTATGAGGACACTTTTTTTTTTTTTTTTTTTTTAAATTATTTTTGTCTGTGTGTTTTTTCAGGTGACTAGTATTGTTTAATCCTTACTGTATCAGCCCAACGAGGCCGTATTCTTGCTGGTCACCTTGCGACCTTACTTTAAATTCATAAATAAAGAATTTAAAAAACAAAATCTCTGAGAACACAGTTCTAGGAACCGCTACGATACTGTGCAAAACGCTTAAATTCCCAGGTAAAGACTGGAGTGAGATGAAGATACAAAAAACAGGACCCAGTGATATGAGAGGTGTGTGTGCGCGCGCCTGATTTGAAGAGAGGAGACTGTCAAAAGCTTGTTGTATATTTTATTTGTAAGTCCAATAAAAAATTGCATCCTACAATACTCTGATTATTTCAAAATATATAATTTTACTACTATTGGAACAAATGTTCTATTGGCACAGAATTGTTCTGAAAGTACTGTATTCTATTAAAATCTGGAATCCATGTTTGAACTTGCCATAGTGAGATTGGCATATGAATCCTTATTAAGAATCACCAGGTATCCATGTCATTTTTCTTTCCATCTCATTTTACTCTCATTCTTCAAATGAGAAGGGTGCACTTCATATGGCGTTGAGACAAATATTGTGTTTGGTGCGCTGTCATTTTCAGCAAAGAAAGTGTTTTCTTATTTTTTTGGTCATTTATCATATGGGTCATATCTCATCACATAATTAAATTTTCCTGGTTATTATTCATTGCAGGTTCGAACAATAGCTATACCCACGCGCATTAGAACTCTGAAAACTGCCTACTCACTAATGTAAAGTCTGCTTTATAATCCTTTCCCTTGCCCTCAAAGCAAGAAAAAAAAACTACATATGTATCGTATACATCTTTGCTATTAATTGATATTTTTTAAAATGTGTGTGTGTGTGTGTGTATACAGTGGCAAGAAAAAGTATGTGAACCCTTTGGGATTACATGGAGTTTTGCATGAATTGGTCATAAAATGTGCTCTGATCTTCATCTAAGTCACAACAATTAGAAAAACAGTCTGCTTAAAATAATACAACACAAACATTATATGTTTTTATTGAACAGAACATGTAAACATTCACAGTGCAGGGTGGAAAAAGTATGTGAACCTTTGGACTTAATAACTGGTTGACCCTCTTTGGCAGCAATAACCTCAACCAAACGTTTCCTGTAGTTGCAGATCAGACCTGCACAACGATCTGGAGTAATTTTGGACCACTCCTCTTCGCAAAACTGTTTCAGTGTACCAATATTCTTGGGATGTCTGGTGTGAATCGTTCTCTTAAGGTCATGCCACAGCATTTCAATCGGGTTGAGGTCAGGACTCTGACTGGGCCACTCCAGAAGGCGTATTTTGTTTTGTTGAAGCCATTCTCTTGTTGAATTACTTGTATGCTTTGGGCCATTGTCCTGTTGCATCACTCATCCTCTGCGGAGCTTCAGTTGACAGACAGATGGTCTTACGTTTGCCTGCAAAATGTCTTGATAAACTCTGGAATTCATTTTTCCATCAATGACAACAATCCATCCAGGCCCTGAGGCAGCAAAGCAGCCCCAAACCATGATGCTCCCTCCGCCATGTTTTACTGTGGGGATGAGGTTTTGATGCTGGTGTGCTGTGACTATTTTTCTCCACACATACAGGGTTATTCAAAGAGATCGAATTGCTTGAGAAAGGTAACCGAACGCTGAAAATCAGGGTTCGGTTACCTTTCCTGGCCATTCGGCTATCCAGAGAGCAGGCAATTTGCCAAATCCTGGCGAATTGCCTGAACATACGGTGCCTGTTCGGTGCCTGTTCGAGGGCAGTGAAAACCCCATGAAAAAGCACTGCTTCGGCTATTCAGAGAACACAAACCAGCAGTGAAAGGTTCCCCTAATGCCCTGCCATTCGGTGGTTTCATGCGGCAAATTTATTCAGGAGAATCCCATAGGCTTCAATGTTAAAAATATTCCCGTTTTAATTCAATATCTAATAAACCGTTCATTATAAAATTCTGCAGTAAAGAGCCTCTTTATTTATAGATTTTTTTAGGATATTTTAAGCATTTTTCAGATTTTTTTTTTTTTTTAACCCCTTAGTGACCGGGCGGTTTTACACGAATCCGTCCGTTCGTGACCGCTGCTGTTTTTACGTTTCTGCGCTCTTAGTGTTTACGTCAAATTTTCCTCTTACTCGTTTATGTAACCCACACATATTTTACACTGTTTTTCTCGTCACTAAATGGACTTTATAAAGATACCATTTTTTTCATCATTTCATATAATTTACTATAAAAAATATTGTGAAATATGACACAAAAATTTAAAAAACACCACTTTTTCGAACTTTGACCCCCAAAATTTTTTATGTATCAACAACCGTCAAAAAATTTTTATTCTTTAGTAGTTTCTAAATTTAGTACTGAGTTTAGCAATACCCAATGTTTACATATTCCTCGCTTTTTTCCTTATTTTATGCAACAATAAGTGCAAGTAGCACTTTGCCATTTCCAAAGAGTTTATTTTCAAAACTAGTGATAGTGACATTGTAACACTGATATCTGTCACTAATTCCTGAATAACCCTCCACATATACATATTTTTTTAAAGTACACAAATCAAGGTATTAAACTTGGGGTATTTTGACTCTTTCCATGCAAACCATTTTACCACAAATCTATGCCAAAGTTTGAGAAAAAAAAAATTGGTGATTTTTTTTTTGAACGCAATTTAAGAATACATGTACTGTGAACTTTAAGTTTACTGCCAAAAAGCACCCCAAAATATGTTCAGCAACATCTTCTGAGTAAATTGATACCACCCAAGTATAGGTATGTCGGGTCATTTGGGGGCTAAAAGGCCTTATTTGGGGGGTGCGCATTTCAGTTTTCCAACTTGGAATTTTCACATTTCGTCATCATGCACCCATGTCCTATTTGGGACATTTTTGAAGCCGGCCAAAGTAATTTACCCCCATCAAACCATATATTTTTAGAAAGGGCACACCCTGGGGTGCTTCAAAGAGTTGTATTTTAACACTTTCCATGCACTAGCTCTATGTCAAACTTTCAGGTAGTCCCTTTTTGTGTTATTTTTTTTACACACATTGTACTTTAGGCATGAATTGTCAAATCCAGTTATGGGTTACTGCCAAAAAACCCCCCAAAATATGTTCAGCAACATCTTCTGAGTAAATTGATACCACCCATGTATAGGTATGTCGGGTCATTTGGGGGCTAATAGGCCTTATTTGGGGGGTGCGCATTTCAGTTTTCCAACTTGGAATTTTCACATTTTGTCATCATGCACCCATGTCCTATTTGGGACATTTTTGAAGCCGGCCAAAGTAATTTACCCCCATCAAACCATATATTTTTAGAAAGGGCACACCCTAGGGTGCTTCAAAGAGTTGTATTTTAACACTTTCCATGCACTAGCTCTATGTCAAACTTTCAGGTAGTCACTTTTTGTGTTATTTTTTCACACACATTGTACTTTAGGCATGAATTGTCAAATCCAGTTATGGGTTACTGCCAAAAAACACCCCATAATATGTTCAGCAACATCTTCTGAGTAAATTGATACCACCCATATATAGATTTGTTCTGTTGTTTTTGGGGTGCTACGCCAATCTTTGACATGTGCTTGTCAATTTTCTAATTTGACATACAGTATCTTCTTTGCTTATCTTCTTTTTAGGGGCCTTTTTACATACCCCAGTTTTATGAACGTGCATATATTTGGTAAGCTAACACCCCAAAGTATTGTAAATGGAGTGTTTTTATGCTATGGATGCATCCGTTTGCTCCAAACAAATTGGATACAGTTTGGTGGTCATTTTTCATTTTCACACCCACATCAGTTTTGGACTGTGATTTAGGAGACACTGTTGTTTGTTACTGCATGAAAACTCTCCAGGTTGTTTTCTGCAAGGTCTCCTGAGTACACCCATGCCCCCCATGCATAGGTTTGCCAGGATTTTGGGAAGGTTCAAATACAATTTTTATGACTTTGTCATTGGAGTTGAAATTGAGATTATTTCTTCAACTAGGCCTATCTTTGGTTTTGGGTCTACCGCATACCCCAGTTTGAATTATTGCCAGAAAATTGTTTATATTTGTTATGTTGGCACCCTAAGGTATTGCATATGGAGTGCTTTGATGCCATGGATGCAACGGTTTTAGCCCAAAACATTTGAGAAGGTGTGTGGTGTAATTTTTCAATTTTCAGATTTTTACGCCCACAGTAGTTTTGGACTGTGATTTAGGAGACACTGTTGTTTGTTACTGCATGAAAACTCTCCAGGTTGTTTTCTGCAAGGTCTCCTGAGTACACCCATGCCCCCCATGCATAGGTTTGCCAGGATTTTGGGAAGGTTCAAATACAATTTTTATGACTTTGTCATTGGAGTTGAAATTGAGATTATTTCTTCAACTAGGCCTATCTTTGGTTTTGGGTCTACCGCATACCCCAGTTTGAATTATTGCCAGAAAATTGTTTATATTTGTTATGTTGACACCCCAAGGTATTGCATATGGAGTGCTTTGATGCCATGGATGCAACGGTTTTAGCCCAAAACATTTGAGAAGGTGTGTGGTGTAATTTTTCAATTTTCAGATTTTTACGCCCACAGTAGTTTTGGACTGTGATTTAGGAGACACTGTTGTTTGTTACTGCATGAAAACTCTCCAGGTTGTTTTCTGCAAGATCTCCTGAGTACACCCATGCCCCCCATGCATAGGTGTGCAAAGATTTTGGCAAAATACAGCACCAATTGTAGAACATAAAAATGTACGAATAAAATGTAAAAGTCTGGTGCCTGTCAAACTGGGGATGCTCTCTAGGGGGGCACAGGCTGTTGTCACTGAAGTGCATGAAACGCAAAATGTTTTCATACCTTCTACGTGACATTGATTGGGGGTAAATGGGGTAGAGCAGATGGGGCTACTGCTCCAGTAGGAGCGAATTGAGGGCTTCTTTATGATGCCCTCAGCATAGTAAGTGCCCAGAATTTCAGAAATTCTGGCACATCTAGCGGGGTCCATTGCTGCCTTGCCAAGTAGGAGTCTGGCTTCGCAGCACAATGCTGATGGGCATACAGATTTGATTGGGCCACGATGTGGCCAACAAATCATCCCCCATAAACACCTGCAAAAACTGTGTGGTGGTAAATCCTGCAACATCAATATTGATGCCAGGATTTCCCGTGAAAGGAGGGATATCTGGCCTCTGGCGATGAGGCACTACCCACTCCTCAGCTGGAGCTGTGCGTCTCCTGCTGGCAGGTGGTGACCCAGGATCTGCATCAGAAACATCACTAGATACATCAGCTAGCGTAGATAATGTATCTAGCGACGTCTCTGAGCAGTTAGCGGGGTCGAAATGAGGGTCTGAGTCTGACGCAGATGCCTCAGATTCTGACGCCAGGATGGCATATGCCTCCTCGGCGCTGTACGCCCTCTCAGACATTATATATAATAGATTATAAAATTTTATAATTATTATATATATATAAGCGGATTGTTGGTTCTTAGAAGAACCGTTGGGTTTCACAAGAAAATACAAATAAACACCTAAATCTCTCTAAATCCCTCTAAACCTGCCTCAATTCTTCTAAATCTCCTAAAATCTCTCTAAATCTGCCTCAATTTTTCTAATCTCACTAAATCTCACTAAAATCTCTAACCTGTCAAATCTGATCTCTCTCTCTCGCTCACCAAAACACAAGTGAGGAGAGGGAGGGAGAATCACAGAGGTCAGAGCCAATATTTACAAAATATTGACCTGACCTGACAAATTAGAAATTTTATTTTGATTTTTTCTAACTTCTGATTGGATGTTGCTAGCCTGCCTCTCTGAGGCAGGCTAGGAACATCCCACTCAGCCCCAAGATGACCCTGCCCTTAGAACCCTAGCCCTAGCCCTACCCCTAACCCTAACCCTACCCCTAACCCTACCCCTAACCCTAACCCTACCCCTAACCCTACCCCTAACCCTAACCCTACCCCTAACCCTACCCCTAACCCTACCCCTAACCCCACCCCTAACCCTACCCCTAACCCTAACCCTACCCCTAACCCTACCCCTAACCCTACCCCTAACCCTACCCCTAACCCTAACCCTAACCCTAGCCCTAACCCTAACCCTACCCCTAACCGTCAGTTTATTTTATTTATTTTTATTTTTATTTTACTTTTTTTTACACTTTTTTTTACTCTGCTGGGTGCCTTGATCCCTCGAGGCACCCAGCAGAGCACCTGATCACTGATGTGATCGTTTTTGTACTGAGTGCCACGATACCTCGTGGCACTCAGTACTTCCTGCCGCTACCGGAAGTGATCGCTCGGGGGGAGCGATCACGGACGGACCGGCGGCAGGTAAGCATATTGCAAGGATGCCTCGATGTCGAGGCATCCTTGTAATATACTCAGAGCAGCTGGTAGCGATACCGATCGCTTCCAGCGCTCTCTAGAAGTGCCGGGCACCTCTCCGGTGAAACCGGATGTTGATCGCTCCCGGGGAGCGATCACATGGTGCCCCGGCACTTCTAACCGCCATTGCACGGCTGCCTGGACTCCCAGGCAGCCTGCAATGGCGTTTGAGCTGCTGGAAGCGATCCGATCGCTTCCAGCGCTCAAAAAACGGCAGGACGTACCATGTACGTCAGCGGGTCTAAGAGAGACCCGCTGCAATGACGTACATGGTACGTCCTCGGTCCTTAAGGGGTTAAGTTTACTTATTTTTTTCTGTAACAGCCCTTTTTATTATCATTCCCTGGACCTCCTGTGTAAATTTCAGACATTTTCGCTCAGTAGTTTCTTTGCAAACAGCGTTTCATTTTCACACATTCACACAAACTATTTTGCTAATTTATTCACTGCCTCGTCTGCGGTCTCAGCTGCTTCGGCTGCGTGTGATCGGCTCCTGTTCGGGCTTTTTCCGTGGTTTCCGGAAGGTTAATCCAGATGTTTTTAGGGTTTTCGGCGTGCATTCGCTGGGTTTTGCGGTTCGTTTTCGTCCGGTTTGCGGCAGCTTTTCCCAGCAATTCTGGGACCCTGTGGTGCTTGCTGAATACACCGCAGGGTCACCGAAATGGGATCGGCAAAAGGAACCGAATTGAAGAGAAAGAAAAGTCACTGAACGTGCGGTGACTTTTCGAATCTCTTTGAATAACCCTGATAGTTGTCATGCCTGCTACTGCTCCTGCAGTACGGCCTTCCCAACAGAGAGGGCGCCAGTCTTTGAATCAGGCCACTTTGTATGCCACACCTGGTCAGGGATCTAGGCCTTTAAATATCAGTTCCAGTCTGTGCTCTGAGCCCTGACGTGGTTATTTCTAGCCTTCAGCGCGTTTCTACAGCTTATGCTCATTGATTTTCTGGTTTGACTTCTGGCTTGTATTTTGACTGTGTTTTCTGTATTATCCCTTGGCATATGTTTACCTCGTGTACCGACCTCTGGCTTGTTTATACTACGATATCTCTCCTGTCCCTGATCTGTACTTCTTTGTATTCTAGATTAGTACCTGGCCAGCCTAAGGACCAGCTTCTCAGTTTAGGGTTCTTTCTTGCCTTTCTGGGTTTTGGCTGGGTGACCCTATATCCTTACAATAGTGTTGTGTGTTTTTTCCAAACAACTCAATTTTGGTTTCGTCTGTCCACAGAATATTTTGCCAGTAGTGCTGTGGAACATCCAGGTGCTCTTTTGCAAACTTCAAACGTGCTGCAATATTCTTTTTGGACAGCAATGGCTTCCTCCATGGTGTCCTCCCATGTACTCCATTCTTGTTTAATGTTTTCCTTATTGTAGATGTGACAACAAAAATGTTAGCATGTGCCAGAGATTTCTGTAAATCTTTAGCTGACACTCTAGGATTCTTCTTTACCTCATTAAGCATTCTGCGCTGTGCTCTTGCAGTCATCTTTACAGGATGACCATGCCTAGGGAGAGTAGCAACGGTGCTGAACTTTCTCCATTTGTAGACAGTCTGTCTTACCGTGGACACATGAACATCAAGGCTTTTGGAGATACTTTTGTAACCCTTTCCAGCTTCATGCAAGTCAACAATTCTTGATCGTAGGTCTTCTGAGAGCTCTTTTCTGCGAGGCATGGTTTACATCAGGCAGTGCTTCTTGAAACCAGTAAACCCAAAACTGGTGTATGTTTTTAAAGGGCAGGACAGCTTTCAGCAACACATCCAATAATATCACACCGATTGGACTCAAGGTTGGCTCACTCCTGGCTCCAATTAGCTCTTGGAGAAGTCATTAGGCTAGGGGTTCACATACTTTTTCCACCCTGCACTGTGAATGTTTACATGTAATGTTCAATAAACACATGAAAACATATAATGTTTGTGTTGTATTATGTTAAGCAGACTGTGTTTTTCAAATTGTTGTGACTTAGATGAAGATCAGAGCACCTTTTATGACCAATTCATGCAAAACTCCACGTAATCCCAAAGGGTTCACATACTTTTTCTTGCCACTATATATATATAACAGAAATACACACCAGGTGAAACGGTTGCTTTCAGCCTGAACATGCATTTTTCATATGGCTGCTGCTGAAACCATGCCATTCAATAAATGTCACACCGTGCACTCCATTTAACGCATTTACTACCAAGGGATTTTCTCAAAACAACCACTCTCAGGAATAATTTTTTTTAAATTTATCAATTTAATTATCTACATGATAGTATTTATTATATATATATATATATATATATTATTAACCTATATGCCAGGGAGACACTTTAGTGGCATGATCTGGAGTCCAAATGCAAACAAACTTTGTTTGGCCATGTTTGAGGTCTTTGGAAAGGCCATAACCTTCTAGCTGCCACCAGGTGGGAGATAAGGGAGTCGTTTGGACCCCCGTATCTCCACCAAAGGGATTTAGTTAGGGAAATCCCTGGGCAGCTAGGGGTTAATTGCCTCACTGATGTCATTGAGCCAATGCGCGATAACATCAGTAGGCGGGGGAGGAACCTTCGCTGACCTCCAAGTTGTCAGCCACCTCTGGGTATAGTCTGTGATCCGGCACCGATTGGCGCCGGATCGCGAGACCAGCACTTAAGGGGTTAAAAGAGGGATTTTTAACCTTAAACGATCGGGAGGGAGAGGGATCCAAAGGCCTCCTCCCTTTCAGGCACTCTCCCAGCTCTGCCAGGGGGCACCTGAAACTAACATCATCACGCCCGCGGCACCCCAGCCAGAGAGGTGAATATTGGGAGGGAGGGTCCGGAAACTAAAGGAAGTATCGGGTTTGTAGGACGCACCTGTCACAGGTAGACATACCTATCTATGGCTATCCTTATATGCGAAGTATCCATTTTCCACAGCTGCGTGGTGCACAACCTACTTTGCGTATGTGCTAGAAAGTAATTAAAATGGTTATCTTTTCCCCCTGCGAGGGATCTAACAGGTTGCTGCAAAATGGGATTCCTTTGATACAGGATCAGGGTGGAAATTACCCATTTGGGCAAATGGAAGTCCTGTGTCCTATATTCACACCTTAGAGTCTTGGTTACAGACTGCGTGGCACCAAGCTGCAAGGGGCCAGGCTATTTCAAAGAAGCAATCACATCCTTTGATCCTTAGAGACAAACTTTTGGAATCAAGTTAATGACGAAGGGCACTGAGCGTGCTCAGGAAAAAGGGAAGTCTGGGAAATGTAGTGCACGAAAGTAGAAAATAGGGGCTGTCCTCCAGAGGGACAAGGCAGCCTATATATACCTGAGCCAAGCATGGGCTCAGGGCTTGTTTCTGTGGGGTCACCTAAGAACGTGAGAAACTGTGCCAGTCTTCAAATCTCCAGCCCCAGGAGTACACGGATGCTCCTGTTAGTTTACGGACGTGAGTAAGGGTCTGTGGTTTTAATCCTGTAAGTAATGAATATTATATCCAAATTTTTTCTGTAACCCTAAATGCACTGTGATATATATAATTTTTGTTATCATAATAAATACAACTTATTAAGTTCTGCTTTGACTGATTCGATCCATGCTTACTGAAAAGACTGGATAATTGTTTTTTATGGTTTAAGCTCGAGTATCTACTAAATTGTAAGTGCGTGGGGATTGTTGTCCACGCAGTCATTATCTGGGTCTAGGATAGACAGTGGGTTGCTTAGCCCTGCGTCCTTCGACACAACACGCGTAGTGTTCAGGGGAACTGGTGGCAGCGTAACTAATAGAATAAGAAAGTGGACCCAGGGATTGTGGGAAACATAGTCACTACCCGTTTCAAGAAAAGACTGGTGCTGCGTTGCAATCCTGGGACCATTTTATCGCGCTCTACGTACCTGTTGCGAGAGAAAGTGTGCGGGGACGGATAGGTAAGCGAGTGAGCGGGGATTGTTGTCCACGCAGTCATTATCTGGGTCTAGGATAGACAGATAGTGAGCAGCTTAACCTGGCGTCTTTCGCAGCAGCATGCGTAGTTGTCGTGACAGCACCTGGTATGTCATTGGTTGTTACAGAGTTAGATTTAAAAACCTCTTGGTTCAAACAATGTGGATTTCTGCAGATGCAAAAGGGGTCGAGGGTATGAGCCCGGAATGCAGCGACACAAAGGAAACGCAGATAAAGTTTAAGGATCACGCTGGGCGCAATGAGTGCGGTCAGCGAGGTGGCCAGACGAGCGTCGAGTGGGACGTCCACTCTCATGGACGTTCCTTCTGCTCTCCAATGACACCCGTCTGACCCTAGCCTAAACCAGCGTTTATTGGAATAAATCCAAATAAAGAAACAGTATGGTATGGCTCTAGGTCCAGAGTAAGGGAGAGGGGTAGAGCAGGAAAAGAACTGACAACACAAGAAAAGGAGCAAAGACAAAGGTGAGGAGTACTACAACAGGACGGGGTAACAAGACAGAGGCAACCCACCAGGAGATATACAGGAGGCACAAGACAGTAGACAGAAGGGTCTGGTGCTGGTTGGGAGCAGGTAGTGTCACTGATGGCAGAGGGCACAGTTGCAGGCTGGACTACACGGGTTGCAGCAGTTGAACATGACTTGAGAGCCAGAAGTGGTCCTATAATAAACCCCTGAGAGACACTACTTTTCACTGGTGTCCATCTTGAAAATTTACTGTGTATGACCACTCTCTGCTCTTTTAGCCAGTGTTCCATGCAAAAACAAGAATTTACATCTAGACCAATTTTTCTTAATTTCAGCAGTAATCTCTTGTGTGGAACTATGTTGAAAGCATTGGCAAAGTCCAAGTAAATCTCACATCCACCGACACCCCCTGATCGTTATAATACATTTAAGTTAGTCTGATATGATCTGTGTTTCATAAATCCATGCTGATTCCTGCTAATGACATTTATGCCTCCCAATGACGCCTGAAGATTGTCCTTTAGTAACACCTCAAATACTTTCCAAGCCACAAATGTTAAGCTCACAGGTCTATAATTCCCAGGCAGACATTTTGAACCTTATTTGAATATAGGAACCACATCAGCTTTTCTCCAATCTTCTGGTACTGTTCCTGAAAGAAAAGAATCTTGAAAGATTAAAACCAGAGGTTTACATATTTCAACACATAGCTCCCTCAGTACTCATGGGTGAATTCCATTCCAACACTGGGGCTTTGTTCACATTCACTTTGTTTAGTTGCTGCAGCCGCTTTTGTTGAGTCACCCAATCACATTTTATTAGTAAGTTTTTAATCAATGATTTGCATCTTTCATGTCATAGGTTCCTCTTGATATATACTGAAGAAAAATAAGCATTCAACATTCCTGCCTTTTCTTGAGCTTCCGTTAATAACAACCCTGTCTCTGATTTTAGTGAACCTACACTTTCACTTTTTTTTTTTTTTTTAATTATTTATGTACTTAAAGAATCTTTTGGGTGTGGTCTTGGTCTCTTTGGCTCTTTTTCATTTTCTAGTTTAGCCAATCTAACAGCTTTTTTACATTCTTTATTTGCTACCTTATATGTGTTTATAGGACACCTCCTATTTAAATGCTTTTTTTTATGTGTTACTATAACGGGGGGAGTAGCGCCCACTAAGGAGTAGCGAAGTTGAGATCCTTAAGGACTGATAAATCTGCTTGACGTTTAAACACTGCTTGGTATATTCTAGACATGTGCACAGCACAAAATTTCGTTTTGAACTAATGCATTAGTACTAAAATGCAATTTATTTAGTTGCTAAAGAAATTCGTTTTCAGTTCTTTAGTATGAAAACTAATTTCATTCATCGAAAACCAGTGGATACAATTACTATTGTAGTGGCTCCTCAGAGGGCTGAGATCGCTGCTTGTTACAGTATCTCTCACTCTCAGCACAATGTGGGCCATATTATATAGCTGGTGCTAACTTAACCAGAGCTGTTGTAAACTTCCCAGAGCTATTATAGCCTATGGAGGTTTTCAGTTACAACAGCTCTGGTTAAGTTAGCACCAACATTGCAATACTGCCCAGTGTCAGGCAAAGCTGTTACAGTAACTGACTGCTGCTCATCACAGCGCTCAGAGTTTCAGTAAAACTAGTAAATAATATTTTTATATATAAGACGTTAGAACAATATTATTTCCTTGTTTTACTGAAACTCTGAGCGCTGTGATGAGCAGCAGTCAGTTACTGTAACAGCTGAGCCTGATACATTGTACTGAGAGATAATGTAACAAGCAGCCGATCTCCGCGCTCACAGCCACTGGATTTAAAGGGCTAAAAAAAAAAGGCTCTTCTCTGTATAATGTTTAGAACATCCTCCTGCATTAATTAATACCCCTCTCTGTATAATGTATACAACATCCACCTGCATTAATTAATACCCCTCTCTGTATAATATATAGAACATCCTCCTGAATTAATGTCCCTCTCTGTATAGAACATCCTCCTGCATTGGCATGTGGAGGGTGCAGAACTTCGGATTTTGCGATGTTGCGCTCTTCATTGCTGGTCTCCTTCACTCATCAATATAATATCACAAAAAGGACTGAAACTAAAATGTAGTGCATTTTATTTTAGTTTCTTTCGTTTTTTGTACTGAGCAGTTTCGTTTCTCTTGAGTCATACTAAAACTAAATTATCCCAAAATTCGGACTAAATCGCTTTAGTACTAAAACGAATGCACATGTCTAGTATATTCAGACTTATATGCTCGAGTCAGGGATGATGTGCAAACCACTGAGTTGCTACTAAGCACTAAAGGTTTAGAGACCGATGGACAACTTGGAGCACGTTCAGAAACCCAAAGATACGTCTGAATTGTGTGGACTGCAGGGCAGTCAGGAAATGTGCCACTTAAACGTTTTCTGATAATCTGGAGCAGGTCAACGGTACTTTATGATCTTCAGAGGCAACACATACACATCGGGGTCCATTGTTGGTACAGTATCGAGTATATTTGGCGATGAGTGCTCACTGAACATGAACCGCATATAAACAGTACCTTTCGATCGCAGTTGTTTTATAAATGTGTGGCAAGAAAACATGAGCCCTTGGTTGGGTATAGGAACCTAATGCGGCCACAGACGATACCCACAAACGAGAAGGGACAACACCCCAGTAACGTGTAAACACCCCAGCGGCAATTATGGGGTTACACCACCAAAGCACCACACAGGCGATCGTAATCGAGCAGCAATTAGAATGGTCAAAACAAGCTGGGTCAAAAAGCAGGAGAAGGGATCGTATCCAGAAACGGGTTGGCAACAAAATCAATACACAGAATCAGTAGCGATGCGGGAACAGAACTCCATGACAGGGTGACGAGGCAACTCTTCATGCCCTGTTTTAAACCCGGCGGCTCCTCGTGACCACGCCATGCCCCGCCCCCTCGGACGCCACTCGGCCGTTCCCCAGTGCTGGCAGTCGGCCAGCTCTTGGCACAGGAGCTTGCCCAGACCCCCAGGCAACACAGCAGGGGCTGAGGATATGACAGTTACCTTCCTACTGAGCCACATTGGGTGAAGTCTGTTTCTTTTATATTTATTACCCAGTGGAATATATTCGGACATGTACTTTTCTATTGTTAATTGAAGAAATTCCACTTCTCTTCTGTGTTTTGTCTCATGAAAGAGTTTCTGTGAGTCAATGAGATTGAGAGCTTCCCGTATTTTAATGAGTTGGGCCTGTTTAAAATTCTGTTTTAGCACGCCCCCTATGAATTTGCTTTTTTGAGTTGATTTCATAAGACAACATATTGTGGTCATGGTTTCCCAACTGCTCCCTTGCTTGTATATTTGAAATAACATCAACATTATTTGTTATAACCAGATCCAGACAGGCGTCCTTTCTAGTTGGTGTTTCTATCAGTTGTGACATGAAATGATGAAGGTATCATTTAACAGGTTCAGAAACCAGATTCCCCTCACTGAATTACTAGATCCACTATCCCAATTAAGGTCTGGGTAATTAAAATCTCAAATATTAGTTTTACCCAAATGTGCAGCCTTCCTCATTTGCTCGAACAGCTGTTCTTCCTCATCATTATCCATTTTAGGTGGTTTATAGCATATGCCAACCAATAGTTGACTTCCCAGCTTACATCCCAAGCTGATATTTACCCATAAAGATTCCACATTTCCCTCCTCACATAACAGTTATGTAATATTTGGCTTTAAATCATGGTTGATATACAAATATACTCCTCCCCCCTTTCTTATGGTTTCTATCCCTCTTAAATAATGTGTAACCATGTAAATGTATTCCTTTCATGCGTTTCATCCCACCACGTTTCCCTTATACCTATTATTTCATATTGCTTAGTAATTGCTGTCGCCTCTAGTTCCCCCATCTTGTTATCAAGGCTTCTTGCATTAGCAAGCATACATTTAATATTGTCACGGCCCACACATACTGAATGTAACTTTTACGTTGCATATCTCCTCTGTTCTGACCTATCCCCCATCTTCACCCCTGTAATCTGAGCTGAATTCGATCCACTATCTATTCCATCTCCATTATGTAGGCTTCCACCCCCATCCCTACACTAGTTTAAAAACTCCTCCAACTTTTTAGCCATTCTGTCCCCAACACAGCAGACCCTCTTCCATTCAAGTGCAGTCCATCACAACTTTAGAGATTGTGCCCCAGTGCAAAATGAGCCAAGTGCTCTAAAAACCCAAAGCCCTCCTTCCTGCACCAAGTCTTTAGCCATGCATTCATCTCCTGCTGCCTTTCCACTGTAGCGCGTGGCATAGATACTATCTCTGAAAATACTACCTTGGCGGACCTCTTCTTCATTTTAAGGGCCCTCCATCTTCCTCTTACTTTGTCAATGGTACCTAATATGGACCATGACAGCTGGGTCTTCTCCAGCCCCTCCCAATAATCCATCCATTCTGTCAGCCATATGCCTGTCCCAGGCACCCAGCAGACAACAAACTGTCCTGTTAAAGCAGTCAGGGCGGCAGATTACCTTGTCTACTCTCTTAATAATAGAGTCCCCTACCATCACGATCTGTCTAAGCTTTCTTACACTCTTGATCCCTCCCATACCTAGAGGGCTGATCCCCCGGCTATTAAAGGGAGCAATCCTCCCCCAGTTCAGCTACACCTGAGCTGATGCACTCAACATCTTCACTCAAACGGGCGAATCTGTTAGTGTACACAAAATCAGGGAGCAGAAGCACTGCCTGATGGGATCTCCACCATTAAGTAGGGGAAGTACAGGCAGTGAACTAGGAGCACCTGATACTGCTGCAGTACTCGTGGAGTAGGCAGGACATTCCAGGAAAGGTACTGCTATGGTGTTTCAAGTTGGAGTAGCACTGGTTTGGACCTTCCTGCAGCATCGATAACATGAGTCGTGACATTGCGCTCTTTTACCTACCTGAACAGCAGTATAAACCATCTGTATTCAGCCCCACTTTCTGCATAAACCATACCAAAAGAAAAGTAATCGATTCATTATAAACAAAAACCGAGATTTCTAGTTTACTTGAATAGCCATTAAAATCTCAAGTCCATATGCCATGACAATACAAGTGCTCAAGGTGGGTCTTAACTTGACGCCAATACACCGTGTCCTGCTCTTTCTCAGGAAGGAGACAAAATTATGAATTTATATACGTATCTTCACCAAGCAAAGGGACAGAAGCAGGAGACTGCCAGAAAATGTATTTCTGTTTAATGATTTATGATAGGAAAAATTCAGGTGACAGTACTGCTTTTTTGATCTCAGCCTTAAGCTAGGATTTGCCAGGAGAAATAATTAATAATGGTCGAGGGCAGCGGATCTCTTTATGCTTGGAAGATTTACAGTAGAAGGAAGAGTCGATGAATTCATCTTTTGTTAATGTGTGAGTCATGCAATGAGAAGAGTGGTTAAATAATGGCATAATTAAATGGATTTAGAGACATAACTATTAAAAGAAATAATAAGCGTGCATTGATCATTATTTGGATAACAAGTCCTGGGGTTAAATATTTTACATGTTTTATACAGAATTTTACCATGGAGGTTTGCAGTTGACGGTTGGAACGGAGATTGCCTTCAGGGTCATACGTAACATGTATGGGCCATCTGCAAAGCTTCAAGTAACAGTCAGAGACTCTTTTCTTCTGCAAGCAATAGGCAGACAAAACAATGCTGTGTCAACCCTTATATGAAGCGTACACAGACACACAAGGAGATTTCCGATACCTTTGAACGTACAAGTATTCTTTTTTTTTTTTTATATACAGTACAGTATATATATTTTTTTTTAATGTAAAAGGTTTTTATTGCGTACCGGTAAGCAGGTATAACAGATTGACATAAAAATTGATTGACCTCATCGGCCACGCAGGGCCATCCAATAACACGAGTCACAAAAACCTAATTGGATACTCCTCAATGAGGACAGTACAGTTTAATTATATTTATAAACCATATTAAAACAGAAGAAAAAGACAAAGAAACATGGTTCAACAGAATTGACACCACTCTACCGGAGGACCTAAAAGACGCCCAGTCATCCCACGTGTCTCAATATGAGAGAGCGTCACGGGTCTTAGCAAACATCTCCTCATATTCAAATCCCATTCAAACGGTTACGTAGTTCCGGGATAGAGGGGGCAGAGAGAGAAGTCCAATGACTGGCTAGTACCAATTAGGCAAATAGATATTAATAGGATATATTTCTGAGGCTGTGAATCAGCACTGCAATAACAGCAATTTTTTCCAGTATTTTCAACGTCGGCAAACACTGGGCGCTTAGTGGATAACCACCCATAGTTTTTATGTTTGTGTTTTTTTGTGAACCTTTAGAAAAAATGGCAGCCTCGAAGAATGTCCCAGTTGAGGATATAAACCGCCCCTGCTGCAGGGGTGTATTCCTGGACATGGCTGTGGATTGAAAGGGGCCAGCAGTTTTTTCATAATGTCCTTTCCTCGGATCTGCAAGTGAATAAAACTCCCAGAAACGAGTCTCTAAACTAATAATAGGGATCAAAATTCTTTTGTCTTTATAAAATTCTTTGCATTTATTTTAAATTAAATATCTATTGACTCAAATAATCCAGAGAGGTCATGAATGCTTAATGTTATCTTCATGTCCATATTTATTTGATATTGGGACAGGGGCAGCAAAATTTAGGTCGTCTAGGAAAGCACTAAACCTAAATATCCCCTGCTCCCTTTAACGAACCAAGCCCTAGAGCACAAAAGAAGGGCAGGACACCTTGAGCTCAGGCTGGCTCTGTGGGGACGTGAGCCTTTGAATTCTATGCTCAGTTTGCAGGCCAGCTTAAACCTTACCACTCTGCATGTCTTTCAAGATCCTGTTTCATACCTGTCTTATTTGTTTGCAGTACCAGTTGAAGGCAACTCTTGTTTCATCCTGATCATTACAGGCTCACTTCCTGTGAAAGACCTCAGTGTATATAAGGGTGTTGCTCTGATTCTTTGAGGTTCTTGCATACTTGTTTGTGTGCATATTGCCCTCTTTATGTGCTCAGGTTCTGCCTTCCTGAGACCATGAAGGCGTGACCCATTATACTATTTGGCTCATTGCTGTGTTCGAATGTGCTCACACCACTTTGCTGTGTTCCCCACACAACCTTGTTGTGTTTTGATTGTCAGTGTCTCCCTGTGTTTCGTACTCAAGTGTCATCCTACTCTTAGTGTCCAGTCTAACAGGACTCTGCTAAAATGCTCATCCAAGCTCTTATTATCTCCCGTCTAGACTACTGTAACCTCTTTCTCTCTGGCCTTAAGAGATCCCAGATTCTCCCTCTGCAGTCTGTTATGACTGCCTGTGCCAGGCTCATCCACCTCACCCCTTTTGTCAATCTCTATACCGGCGCCCTGTTTCCCTCAAAATCCAATTCAAAATATTGGTGCTCACGTACAAACCTCTCCATAACCACACCCCTACCTACATCTCCTCCCTTATTAACAAGTACATCCCGCCCGACCACTTCGTCTGCCAATGATCTGACGTTGTCGTCTCCTCGGACCTGCACCCCGAACTCTTACCTTCAGGACTGCTCCTAAGCTGCCCCCTTTCTATGGAGCTCCCTCCCCCACACCATTAGCCCTCCCCGCCTCTCCAGTCCTTCATGAAGTCTCTGAAAACGCATTACTTTAGAAAAGCCTGTCATCTCACTCCCTAATCCCCCTCTGTTCATTTTACTCCATCTTCCCACCCAGCCCCATGCACCCAGGTACTTCAAGTTCTCTATATACCCTCACCTAGTGTGTCACCCCTCTCCTCTTAGATTGTATGCTCTTGAGCAGGGTCCTCTCTCCTTCTGTTCTGTGTGTTTTTATCTTGTTATTCTGACTCCCATTGTATGGCACTATGGAACTTGTTAGTTAGTGCTTTATAAAATCTCGTAGCTGTATCTGCACACCTGCCTCCATACTCACCTGTCATCCTACTCCAAGTGTCCAGTCAGATTTCTGTGTTGTCCATCTGCAATCCTGCTTCTATTACGGTTATAATACTCCAAGTAAACCATGTTGCAGTCTAATTATCATCAGTTGTACCCTTCCTGCTTTATTTTCCTTCTTCAATGAAGACTCTGATTTCTGGACATGGCTCCTCGACTCATAACATCATTTGCATTTATCCATCATACTGCGGCTGTCACTTGATGACCTGAAACACATCATGTCAGCTACTGCCAGAGAAAACCATAATAATCTGCGAGTAGTTTGCATGATACAGGTATGGCTGTAAAGGCAGGTGAAAGGGGTATGGCAGTGGAGGATGTGAATAAAAACCTATATGTTCAGATAAACATTACGACTGATAAGGAATAATGGGGAAAAAGAACAAAAGAACAAAAATTCAAAAAAGTCATACCTGATAAAAGAATAAGCAGCTGTCATGATTTATGTTATTAATACCTAGAATATTTTGACGGAGAATATTTCTTGGTGACTAGTGGAGGAAATAAACTTGGGAGGAGCAATAGAGGATAATAGAAGTGACAATGTTTTTCTTTCTGTATTTCCAGATGGCAATGAAGACTGGAAAAGGCTGGATAGACGTAGGGGAGCATGACCTTGCCAGTGGTTTCCTCGACGTTGCATTAAATGTAAATATATATTATGTTGGTCGCCTAGCCCATAGCTCAGTCTTTGCAAACGTAACATTATGTGTATTTTTTTAGAAACTGGAGATGCTGTATGCAATGCTAGCACAAAGAAGTTCTGAAGAAGCAGATATGAACATGCACAAGACCTATGTGGAGAAAGATCTGTTTAAAGTGTTGACATACCAGGCTGAGGTGGTACGTTCTGTGGTTTCTTATGACCTCAGAATATTATTTTTAATATTTATAAAGTGCCAACAGTTTCCGTAGCACTTTGCAATAACCAGTGGGGACTGAGACACACAACTGTTAAAAACCCAACGTGCTTGACGCATTTCTCTGGTATCCCACCAGCTTTCTCAAGCACAATTAAGCGGTTGTTTAATACCATGAGTTTATAAACTGTAGTAGGGGTACCTTCAATAATTGGGTCCACTCCTCCATCAGTGTCTCTCCCCACACGTGGAACCACGTTCAATACTTGGCATAAGCCACGCCTTCATGAATATATTATACATGCCTTCCCAGTGAGGGCGTAGTTACTTCCCATTACTCTTACATCATAGAACAGGGGCCACCCCACCACAGAGAAATATCCCACCCTCAAACAGGGGCCTCACTCATGCGTCACACTATGGGAGCCATCCCCTTGTGTCTCTACATGGAGAAACCATCCTCCACCAAAGCATGCCAGACGTCTCCACCTCCGAGACGATCTCTTGATGTCGTTATCGGAGGGGGTTAATATCCAATAACAAAACCACAATACGATGACTCTGGGGGTGTCAAATACCACAAAACAATCCTCCATCATCCAGTGAGGAAAAAATGATATGCCACCAAAAAGCCATATGTCGGAGACCGTATTGACCCAACATTATACCAACCAAGCAACCCGTTAAAATCAAAAAGTAGATCTTTACATTAATCTCCTAATGGAAAACATATTCCACATCAGGGCATAAAAGTCCGCCCTATTAAGTGAATACCGAAACAGGGAAACATTATTCAGCCACACTTAATGCAGTATAAAAACTATCAAAGTATTATTAAATAAATACCAAAAAAGGATACATTTTTTATAAATGCCGTTAAAAAAAAAAACATTCACTCTAGCCTCAAGAATTTTCAAAAACCTTTCATATATAACGAACAATACTACAATCCTCTGGCATCCAAAGGGAGATCAACCAAGACACCTGTAATAACATTTCCTATAATCCTCATGATTCACAAGAATCATAACTCAAAGGAAAACTCCTTCTCTCTGTCCGCCGGAGTCCTTGACACTTACATATGTGACTACTAGTCCTACAATCCTCTAATATCTACAGGGAGATTAACAGCGGCATATGTAAATCCATGAGGGTCATGGCTCGAAGGAAAAACCATCACTTCGGTATAAATAAACCCAACTTTAACACCTAAGGTGTCATATTGTGGTTATTTGACAGAGCCCAATATGTGGTACCACGAGAGGAGAACAGCTGAAGAAGTAACCTAGTATGAAACGATGATCCAAATACATGGTCAATGATAGGCAGTGAACAAGCAGCGTTCAATAACAGGCCAAGGGTCGGTGACCAGCAGGTGGGATGTTCCAATCTCATCTGCCTGGTGACCTTTCTGTGTGTAGATGAAACTCCTCCGCTTCCCACAGCAGTATCTTCAAAAACAGGACCAGAGGGTGGTGGAACACTCAGCGCAGCCTGTCCATTTTTTATTTGAAAGCTAAACTGGTCAGAGTTTGTAGAGCGTCCCTTTAAATTATTTTGGCACTTATGAACAGGTAGTGAGAAAGCTCTCCTATTTTATCAATGTATGTTATGTACATCATTACATCTAGGCTTTCGCTCTAAAAGACTTTGAGATGGCCTCGCAGAGCATTCAGAGGTGCAAGGATATGCTTATGCGACAACCAAAAGAGGTAAGGTTAACAGGATCGCTGTCTCCACATTTCCCTTCTTCTGCACGTAGTTGTATTTAATGTGTTCTGCTGTCGGGTATTTATTTTGCTGATTTTTCTGCTGGTTTTAATTGTAGCTACGTTCTGAATTTTGTTGCCAATACATTGCTATTGCAGTGCACGATCATGCCCTGGCACGCAGTCATATAATGCCCAGCATTTCAGTACAAAATGCTAACCGGGTTATTCAGAGAAAGGTGAAAATCAGGAGACTTGGCAGGAGAAGAGAACAACCTAGACCAAATAGTCGATTTGGAAAGTGAGATAAATGGGAGAATATTTCTGGTTTGGCTATTTTGACATAAAATTTTCAATTCTCCAGTCATTCTCCTGGTTTTCACCTTTCTCTCAATAACCCTGTAAGTGGCAGAATTTCAAGGTTTTAAGGCAGAAATCCAAAATTGTTGGACATTATCAAAAGCTCATCATTTTATTTTATTTTTTTGTCACTGTCCAAAAACACAGGATATAGATAAGTTCAAATGATTGTTTCTTTAATATTAATAAGAACGGAGTTGTTTTTCAAATGGTAGTAAAATAGATCATTCATAATCATCTTAATCAAAGTTATCTGCTCCCGTTCTATCACTCATATCTCCGGTCCCACTAGACTCGTGTCCGTTCCAAATTTGGAGACCCAAAACGAGGAATGACTCGTCTTATTTCCAAAATTTGTAAATAGCTGGTCTGAAAGGTAGAGAGCTGAGCGTTACTGATCCAATGATATTCTAATATGGTCTTATCCAACCGTCAATGACCTGAAACATGCTTAATAGGACTCCTTCTACAACCCAGGTTCTAGCTTTCTAGAGCAAGCGGACTTGTTGCATATCAGCTATTTGTTCTGTTATTTAGCAACTGTCAGCCGTCATCGTATTACTGAAATAGGGGCAATATTACGATCTAAATGCTAACGTTAGCGCTCAGCTATGTGAGCGTTAACGTTAAGTGGCCCTAGTGTGGCCTGCCCATTTTACAATCCAAACGCTAACGGTTTAAAAAACTCATTAGCACATCGCAGATTGTTCTTGTTAGCGCAAGTTTATTGTACTTTGCGCTCCCCATACTTAACATGGAGAGCACAAAGAGTAAGCAAGGAGTAATTAGCGTTGGGATTACAACAAACGCCCAATGCTAATTATACACCGCTGCGGCTAACTGCAAAGTTAACCACAGCTTGGAGCTGGTGCTGTTACCGCTTCTGCGGAATCCATTAGATCCTCACCTCTCATCCCACGGCGAGAACGGCTGCTCGATCCGCCTCTTGTGACGGGGAATTTTTTTAACATTGAAACCTATGGGATTCGTCTGTTTAAACCTGTCGCATGAAACAACTGAAATTTCCTGCGGTTTGGTGTTCTCTAAATTGATTATCCATTACTTCTCTATGGGGATTTCACTGCCGCTGAAGGTCATCATATTTCGCTGGCAATTCGTTAGGGATGTGCGTTTCTGGTTTCGGAATTTAGGAATTTTCACGAAATTTCCCGATTCGTGTTTTCGGATGCGGCCGAATTTCTGAATTTTTAGATCCGAAAATGGCAGATCCGAAAAGTTTTCCGAGCCGAAACGAAATATTTTCGGAATTTTCGAATGGACTTGAAATGTGTCAAATCGAAATTTATTGCTTTGAAACGAGGAGAACAGACGTTCCGAAAAAACGAAAATTTCCAAAATTACGAAACGTTGATACAAAAAACGAGCCGTGACACGAAAATACGAAAAACGGTCGATATTCCGAAAACATGTACAATTCCGAAAAACGAAAATTTCCGAAATTACGAAAAGTCGATACAAAAACGAGCAAAGTGACACGAAAATACGAAAAATGGTCGATATTCCGAGAAAAAAATGTACACGAAAAACGAGTCGAGCCGAACCGAATCGAAACAGAAATCGGTCGAAACGAGCCAAATCGAAAAGTTTAAAAATCCGAAAAATCG
Organism: Leptobrachium leishanense; assembly: GCA_009667805.1. Classification (NCBI taxonomy): domain Eukaryota; kingdom Metazoa; phylum Chordata; class Amphibia; order Anura; family Megophryidae; genus Leptobrachium; species Leptobrachium leishanense. The sequence goes on from CM019071.1 coordinate 123,586,196, forward strand.
AACCGAAAAAAAAATCGGTGCACAAGTCTACAATTCGTCAGCTTTTTGAATAGCCGAAAGGACACAAAACTGCACTGTACGGGAAAATTCACCGTTCGGGGCAATTTTATGACCAATTCGGTGCTCTTTGAATAACTATGGTTTAACCACTTGGCTGCTGAACGCGTCCTGCCAAGTGCACCTCCTGTGCTATGGACGCGCTGAGCGCGTCCTAGCACAGGAGGCAGCAATCACCCGGGTTTCCAGCTGATTGCTGGCCCCCCCCCCCGGTGCGGGTTGACATCTTGCATGTCAGCCTGGCACTCCGGGACCCCGGGGAGGAAGATAGATGTCATCGCGGCGGCGCGATGACATCTATTTCAGGCGCCCCCCGCGAGTGCGGAGGAGGTGCCTGAAAGGGAGGGAGGTCCTTCGAACCGCTCTCCCTCCTGATCGCCGGGGTCCAGTGACTAAAGGCAGGCATGGTTTGGAAGGGCACAGTCTGCCCTTCCAAACCGTGCCTGGCTTTAACCCCTTGGGTGCCGGATGACGATTCGGCGCCGTAAAGCAATCCTCTCCCGAATCTGGCCAACATCTTTGTCGGCCAAGCTTCCGGGAACTCCCCCTGACGACTGGCGTCATGTGCATAGTGCGATGACGTCAGTCTTGGAGTTAACCCCTAGTTGCCACCAATGGTGGAGATAGGGGGGTTCCAATGAACCCCCTACTTCCCGATCCGTGGCAGCTAGGGGTTAATGTTTGGTATTGTTGGATCGGCCAGAGCATGGCCTTTCCAACGATGCCAAACACGACCATGTAAAAGTTAAAGATAAAAAAAGAAAAAAATATTTTACAAAAATATATATATTTTTTTTGTTTGATTTGTTAATGCAGCAATATTGTTCCCATTTCAATTATAATGTGAACAATGATGCTGCACTAACGATTTTTGTATGCGGTGCATTTGTTAAAAATAGCAAAATTTCCCCAAAAAAATGTAACGAGTCCCCATTTCTAATTTTTTTAACAAGTGCACCCCATAGAAAATATAACCGCAAACGATCGCATGTTAAAATGTGAAAAAAAACACTTTACACATTGTAAATTATTGAAAATTCTAATTTTATTGCATTTTTTGTTATAATATACAGACAGGACATGACGTATACATATAATAATGATATATTATGAATCTTCCGAGTCTGCCAGAAAGAACGATATATAATATGTCTGGGTCATATATTAAAATAAAGCTTCAAAACGCGGTTAAACATCATGAGCGAAACTGGTAAAAATGAGCTCAGCACAGAGGCGTGAAATGGCTCAGCACCGAAAGGGTTAAAAAAAAATTACAAATGTTTACTATTACTCAAGATGTAAAAAAAAATGTCGTTAACAGGCCGGTTACTTAGCTGTTCTTTGCTATAACTTTGGAGTAGACACCTACGAAGAGAAGATATATGAACAGAGTTCTTTTTGGCTAAGGTATGTTGCTAATTCTTCTGGTAATGTGAAGTGAGACTGAAGTAATACTTTGATAGGAGAACGTTTCATGTGCCACGCCATAACGCTGTATGTTCACAGTATATATTCTTGTATAAGACGGCTTCCTGTTGCAGAATTTCCGTATGTAGACAAAATATCCTTCGACTGTCCAAGACTTTATTCGAGTATTGGTTTAGAACTGCTACAAACTGAAGAATATCTCTTTTTAAATGTAAACCAGCTCAAACAACCAACTATGCCACTAAAATATATTGCAAGAGTAGATACGATTCCAATGCTTGGCTGAGATGTCCAGAGATACTGCGCACAATTTTCATGGTATCGTAATCCTTGTACCCGCCCTGGGTATTATGTCCTTAATAAAGCTCGGTCCTCTAGGGTTGCATAAACAAGTTTTGTAACTTTATTGTATTGACCGCTTCAGCAGGCAGCAGTATCAGCATACAAAATAAAACAAACACATCCCTACAAACAAAATCCTAGCTCCTTTGAGCTCTGGCTAACCAAGAGATCCCTTACTTATCAGGGTTTTAAATTAAACAAAACACAGGCTTCACCAACCTTAGAAGCATCAGAGTTTTTTCAATATTCAGCATAAACCTTCTGCTTGGAGCCAAACAAGCTGCTTCCTCTCCACACAGGCACCTCGCTCAGACTGAAGAGCAGGCAGCGATTGCTTTTACTGCTGCTAATGATTTTCAGCTGACCAATTGTAACGTTGGGGGCTTCCAGCCTTTCCGGTGTGCTTGACGGCAGCATGTCTGATGCTGCTCGCTCCCCAACGCCCGGTTTAAATTGAAACAGGGAGGGAGGTGGCTGCATGAGGCGCGGCTTGAGAGGGGGGCGCGGTCTGGTGAAGGTCTTTTAAAAACCAACAGTTCCTTCTAAGCAGTGCCAGATCGTTGGTATCCATACCTGAGCTCCTTGTACCTGAATTCTCTCGTGATTTAACCTGTTATTGACGTCTGCTTGTTTTCTGACTATTCTGCCTTCCGTTGCCCTAGACTATTTCCTTGTACTACGCTTCTGCACGGATATCGACCCGGCTATTCCATTTGACTATTCTATACTCTGTATTCCTGATTCTGGCTCGTCTGACTACCCCCGTGTTGCTGACCTGGTTTTGTATTACGACATTGTCTTTGATTAACTCTTTCTGTCTAGCTAGTATACATATACCTGGCCAATTTTTAAGGACCAGTTAGGGATTCTTTTACGGCTACCCTGTTGGTAGCTTTTGGGCTCTGTGGAGTGTTGGGCTTTAAGGACTGCGTGGTGGGATCTGGGAACCGTGACACCAATGTGTAGGAGTTTTACCTAAACAAACTCCAGGACATTCATTAAGAAAAATCACTCCCCTGGAGCTAAACATCATATCCCACTCTAAAAAGGTTATAGGAAATGTACATGACGCCATCACAGATGACACCATGCACTTTATCATAGTATGTTACTGAAGCAATTAGTTGAAGGAATATTGGTGAAAATTTAATTAGTGGGAATATGGTTGGGAATGTGAATTAAAACAAAATTTGGCTCCAGAGATAAATAAAATAAATGGAGAGGCTTTGTATGTAGGGGATATTCCTGGGAGCTTCAAAGTTCAAACTGATATGTTTGAGGTCTGTGAATGTTAAAACCAGTCTGAGGGGATATTAAGGGCTTCATATTTCTGGGATGGATAAATTATACGTGGAAAGGATTAAACCTGTTTTGAGATTACAGATCAACAATGGGTATTTTAAATGTGTTTTATTTGTAACACAGAAAAAATGATTCTTGGGAGCCTTGAAAATGAAACGACCATCTGATAGCAGGGGCGGCAGTGGAAATGAAATATGCATTTGTGCAAAGTATACCTGCCTATTGGGTTTCCATTGTTGTCACGTCTTGTTTATGTCGTGATCATTTGTACAAGTGAGGAGGATGTGGTGAGGGTAAAAGCTGTTCTTGAATGGCAGGAATTGTCCTCCGCCAGAAATTATAGTATCTAGCATGAGCTCGCTCTAATCAAGTTAGACAAACTATCCTATCTTCAACCTCGACTGTTCTATAAAATATGAAATAAATCAGCTTGTCATCCTTTCAGAAAACTGCACCTGTTGTACAGTGATTTTTCTTTTAAATATAAGACACGTTAGCATGCACAGGTCTATTCACTAAAGAGTGAACTCCAGGGAAATGAAAATTCTAGGTCAAAATGGCCACACCAGAAAAATTCTCCCATTCATCTCACTTTCCAAATCGGCTATTTGGTCTAGACCAGCGTTTCTCAACTGGTGGGTCCAGGCACAGAACCCCCAAATTATATATGTATCCAGGCACAGAACTCCAAATTATATATATCCAGGCACAGAACCCCAAATTATATATATCCAGGCACAGAACCCCAAATTATATATCTATATCCAGGCACAGACCCCAAATTATATACAGTTGTGTTCAAAATTATTCAACCCCCAATGCTGTAAAGAGTTTTAGGGAATTTAGTGTACATTTGTAATTGTATTCAGAATGAAATCCTACAAGGACTTTTTAAAGAACCATATGCAACTAAAATGACATCAATTGGTTTTGTAATACAGTAGTAAATGTTTCTTTTGTGAATTCTTCATTGACACAATTATTCAACCCCTTAAAGACTACCACTCTGAAGAACAGAGGTTCATTCAAGTGTTTTCAATCAGGTATTGAAAACACCTGTGGATGTCACGGAGCAACAATAAAGCATAATAAGCACCAATTAGGCAGCTTTAAAATGACTGTGATACTCAGCTCCTTCTAGACATTTACTGGTGTGGTTACAAACATGGTGAAGTCAAGAGAATGGTCCAGGAAGACAAGAGAAGAGGTGATTACTCTTCACAGGAAGGGCAATGGCTATAAGAAGATTGCAAAGATGTTAAACATACCAAGAGAGACCATAGGAAGCATCATTCGCAAATTCAAGGCAAAGGGCACTGTTGAAACGCTACCTGGTCGTGGCAGAAAGAAGATGCTGACTTCGACTGCTGTGCACTACCTGAAGCGTAGAAGAAAAGTCTGTGACTGCTGAGGAACTGAGAAAAGATTTGTCAGATGTGGGTACTGAAGTTTCAGCTCAGACAATACGGCGCACACTGCGTAATGAAGGCCTCCATGCCAGAACTCCCAGGCGCACCCCCTTGCTGTCTCCAAAGAATAAGAAGAGTCAACTGAAGTATGCCAAAAGTCATGTGGACAAACCACAGAGGTTTTGGGATAGTGGTCTGTGGACTGATGAAACAAAATTAGAACTGTTTGGGCCCATGGATCAACGCTATGTTTGGAGGAGGAAGAACAAGGCCTATGAAGAAAAGAACACCTTGCCTACTGTGAAGCATGGCGGGGGGTCAATCATGCTTTGGGGCTGTTTTGCTTCTGCAGGTACAGGGAAGCTTCAGCGTGTGCAAGGTACCATGAATTCTCTTCAGTACCAGGAGATATTGGATGACAATGTGATGCAGTCCGTCACAAACCTGAGGCTTGGGAGACGTTGGACCTTTCAACAGGACAATGATCCCAAGCATACCTCCAAGTCCACTAGAGCATGGTTGCAGATTAAAGGCTGGAACATTTTGGAGTGGCCATCGCAGTCACCTGACTTAAATCCGATTGAGAACCTCTGGTGGGACTTAAAGAAAGCAGTTGCAGTGCGCAAGCCTAAGAATGTGACTGAACTGGAGGCTTTTGCCCATGACGAATGGGCGAAGATACCCGTAGATCGCTGCAAGACACTTGTGTCAAGCTATGCTTCACGTTTAAAAGCTGTTATAACTGTAAAAGGATGTTGTACTAAGTACTAAGATTGAATGTCACTTGGGGGTTGAATAAAACTGATAATGATGTGAGCACAGAAAAGACATTTGTGGTTATTTCATTATAAATGTTATGTTATATTTGTCTGACCTACACGTGCCTCTTTGATTTAATTGTAAGCAAGATGACTGAATGATCAAAATCAATGTCAAACTGGCCAAAACACTCAATTTCAGTGGGGGTTGAATAATTTTGAACACAACTGTATGTATGCATGCACTTAGCACAGAACCCCAATTATATAATGTCACATAACAGCCAAATTATGTATCCAGGCAGCAGAACCCCCAAATTATATGTATATCAGCACAGAACTCCAAATATATATATATCCAGGCACAGAACCCAAATTATATATATCCAGGCACAGAACCCCAAATATATATATGTATCTATATCCAGGCACAGACCCCAAATTATATATCCCATTCACAGACCAAATTAATCCAGGCACAGAACCCAAATTATATATACAAGAACCCCATTATATATATCCAGGCACAGAACCCCAAATTATATATATCCAGGCACAGAACCCCAAATTATATATATATATATCCAGGCACAGAGCCCCAAATTATATATATCCAGGCAAAGAGCCCCAAATTATATATGATTCCAGGCACAGAACCCCAAATTATATATCTGTATCCAGGCACAGAACCCAAATTATATATGTATCCAGGCACAGCCCAAATATTATATATATGTATCCAGGCACAGAACCCAAATTATATATGTATATCCAGGCCAGACCCCATTTATATATATGTATCCAGGCACAGAACCCAAATTATGTATCCAGGCACAGAACCCCCAAATTATATATGTATCCAGCACAGAACCAATTATATATATATATCCAGGCACAGAACCCCAAATTATATATGTATCCAGGCACAGAACCCCAAATTATATATCTGTATAGGCACAGCACCCCAAATTATATATATATATCAGGCACAGAGCCAAAATTATATATAGGCAATAGCCCCAAATTATATATGATTCCAGGCACAGAACCCCAAATTATATATATCTGTATCCAGGCACAGAACCCCAAATTATATATATGTATCCAGGCACAGAACCCCAAATTATATATATGTATCCAGGCACAGAACCCCAAATTATATATTGTATCCAGGCACAGAACCCAAATTATATATATGTATCCAGGCACAGAACACCCCAAATTATGTATCATCACAGACCCAATATATATATCTATCCAGCACAGAAACCCAAATTATATATATATATATCCAGGCACAGAGCCCCAAATATATATGTATCCAACAGAACCATTTATATATCTATCCAGGCACAGCACCCCAAATTATATATCTGTATCCAGGCACAGAACCCAAATTATATATCTGTATCCAGGCACAGAACCCCAAATTATATATATGTATCCAGGCACAGAACACCAAATTATATATCTATATCCAGGCACAGAACCCCAAATTATATATAATATATATTAGATTTATATCCAGGCACAGACCCCCAAATTATATATATATATATCCAGGCACAGAACCCCAAATTATATATGTATCCAGGTACAGAACCCCAAATTATATATATGCCCAAGCAGAGGCCCCAGAATTATATATATCCAGGCACAGAACCCCAAATTATATATATATATATATCCACAGAACCCCAAATTATATATAGAGTATTGAGCACGTTGTTTTGTGGAATAAATTATGTTTCAGGTATTCCGGTTTTTTTTGGGTCGCGACTTAATGACCAAGGACAATTGTGGGTCCTGAGGGTCCATGGGTTGAGATCCACTGGTCTAGACTGTTATCTTCTTCTGTGTTTCACCCTTTAATGAATAGACCCTATAGTCTATATGCAGTACAAAGCAATGCAGGTTTGCAGATCTTAATCCACCTAACATTTTGTAACTTTTTTTTAATAACACGAATTTGCAGAGGACCATTGGCACTTTTGAAGGTATTTCATCTCCTGAAAATGCTGTTACCTCTTCATCCGTCATCCTTGACTGTGTAAAACAGACCAAATGACAAGAGCTCCCTCAATTACTTACAATGCTTCTTTTGACAGATGGTACTTACTGAAAACACAGGCCTCTGTCACTTCAAATTAAAAAGTTAATAGAACAACAAAACAACAGACAAAAAAAAATAAACAACAAAACAAAAAACAGAGTATAATTGTCATTTTATTTGAGGCAGGCAAACACAGAAACAATACTTCACTTTGTCAAACATAGTGGCATATACTGGTAGTTTAACAACTTTTGATTATTTATATTTTTTAAAATTGTAAGCTATTTCGGTGATAAAATCTCCATAGTATGTGTACAAAATGCATTTCATAGTAGAAACATTTAGGCAATCTGGTCCTGAGGGGCCAGCTGTTTCCTAGTATTAAATTCTTAATATTGTGATTCTGCGTAATGTTTTATCATGCGCAATACTATTTTAAAGGATTGTTGGGGGTCCCCTCCTTCCTTTTTAGTTCTTTTTAAATTTTACGTTTTATAAAAATAATACTAACATTAATTTTGCTGCTCATTTAATGCAAATAGTTTCCTCTTATAACGTCCCTTTTAATCCCTAACTATTTTAATAGGCTCATTAAAATTATGTGGTCAGGCAATTCCCTTTGATATCTAAATCCTGCTCATCCTTATGTCTTAATGTGTTTATAATGAATATTTCTTATGCATTCTCCAATCTAGTTACTGATCCCAGTATTCAGAAATAATTACAGCTGAGTTATTCTATGTGAAATCTTCAACATGGCTACATACATTTTCACAAATGGGCGTTCGTTTAGCCTTGTTGTGGTAAAAATTGAATTTGAGTACAGGTCAATGTCCACGCTCTCGGATGTACCTTCCGCTCTGAAAAATGTTCGTCTGACCCAGCCTTAATGTCCAGGTGGGGAACAATCTTAGAGCAACTTACCAGAAATGAAGGAAAGTGGTAGGTTTCCCTGTGTTGCTTCCAGCAGGCACCCCTCCTGGTGCAGATCACACTCACTAGAATGTATAGGGCTGCGATAATAATGGGAGACGATTTTACCATTGACAACTTGGAACCTGGAGCTGATTTAACATTTTTGAAAGTGCAGATCATGTCCCACTGTTGATGTGAGAGTAAGACCACCAGGTATTCCTACCGGTTGGATAAAAATCTGGGGAAGGTGTGACAGAACATGCTGTCACTGTGCGACTTGGAGGGGGCTGTGCGCTAGCCTCCTGCTCAGAGACTATAACCCATGAAAGAGACTATTGGAACTGGTGGACCTTTTAAATATATTTGGTTTTCACTGTTTTATATATATCTGCCAGTTAACTAAATATTTCTGATGTCTGTGTGTTATTCCCTTGTGTATTTATTGTCTCTTGTTGTGTATTTTGCGTACATTCCCTCAATTATCTAGCCCTTCCCTGTATAGTGTAGATCTCTGTATTAGTACCTGCTCTCTCTATTGTGTAAATTCTCTCTGTAAGAAATTCCTTTTGTTTACCCTTTCTTTCTCCTTCCCCCATTCTCCATTGTTTGAAGGTCCTGTGTAGGTATCTGATCTGTGCAGCTATCTGCTTGATTGTATGCAAATAGTGTTGGTGGTTGAGTGTATCTCTGTCACTGTGTAATAAACAGTTCTATTCTGACCAAGCTTGAAGTCACGACTCATAATTTGGGGTACCAGGAATCTTCTGCCCGCTGTGCCAAGGAAAGGCTCCAGGTCTACAGCTACGGCTTATTTATGGGGGTGCTAGCCAGGCTTTCTACATGCACCGGGCCTTAAGCTGCGGCTAAGGTACTAGAGAAAGGTGTGAGAGTCACGAGGAGAAACTGGGTGTCCAGCGAGGAAGCAGTATTTGGCAGATGTGACCCTGTCCGGGCACAGAGACCTGTTACAGAAGGATTTTGGGCTCAATCGTGAGTAGTCTTAGAAGGTAATCAAGAGATGACATTTGGATGGAAGCTTTGTGAAGGTAAAACTACTCAAACAACATAGCCGTGTTAAGGTGGTATTTCTGCTTAAGTAATATTGTGCCAGCTGGCCATACCGGAGCTGTTTGAGCCAGGTTGGTGTGTAGTCTTGTAACCGGCAATCTGTTGATTTATTCGGGAAAGGTCGATGTAGTGCGGACAGTGATGCTCCAAAAACGAGTCAGTTGCAGGAAAGGCGTTCTTTATTATGGTACCAGACTTAAGCCGGACTGAATCCAAAATCTCAAGTGCCCGTTTTGGGCAGAAACACAATTCTTATTCATTGAAAATGAAAAAGGTACACCCCCTGGGCAAATGCCCCCCCTCCATCTCCGAGACAAAGACCACATTGTATTTACACATGTAATAAACAATTTGGACACAAAACTTGATTTAGAAGGGAGGCATGAAATCTGGTGTACCTTCTCAGTCATGTTGGTACTCCTTTCTAGATAAGGCTGCAGCTGCAAAGACAGAATCCTTTGTTCACTACTTGTCCAGGCTCAAGACCTGAATGATGTTGCCAGCTTAAATCCGGTTTCTTGGCACCTCTATTTTTACTAACTAGATTCTACAATTTAATTGCTTCAACAGAAATCTTTGGAAGGTTAGAGTCTATGTAAACTGTCTAAAAAGATAGTATTTCTCGCAATCAAAATCATGCAAGATGGCTGCCGGTAAACAAGATGGCGGCCATTTCAAGCTATTACCCTTTCGGTCTGGCTGAAGGTCATCTACAATGAAAGGCTCCTGGGAGAATTGATCTTGCAGAGGAATGTGTCGCTATTGCCCAGGAAGGCGAAAGGAAGGTGTCAGAGTCCATCGTGAAATTATGGGTTACATTTATTATTCTTTATTTATAAAGCGCCAGCATATTCCGCAGCGCTGTACAATAAGCACAGTATAGACAGGGTTACAATACATTGAACAACATTTCACTTTTTACAGTCTACAGGCTTTGTGTAAATATATGATTGTGATACTTTAGTCAGAGGTTTATTCACTAAACGTCAAGTTGACGTAATTAACTGGCTGTCAGAGTGCCAGCGGTGTTGCATTTGCTCAGCTATTACCTGGATGATCTCAAAAAGGAAAATCGGCTTATTTTGTCCACTTGTAATAGAGAAGGACGACGACAAAATTAGCAACGTCCTGCTTTAGTAAATGGAACTGTAATATATCATCCTACAGCAAGACTTATGTCCCTCTTACTGTACCAGTGATGCACTTACGCCCTCTCATGGGGACTTGTGTCATTACATTCATTGTTTTTGCCATGTAAATAATTATTTCTAAGAATGTTTGAGAGACGCAAGTAATAACCATTTTGAATGAATTCTACGAACTATTCATTAATATACAATTTTTTTTTTTAAATAAATAAAATTTATGTGCGAACTCACCTATATTTCTGTCCCCCAAGCAGGGCTGTCATCAGAAATGTCAGGGCTACTTACTGAATCACTGGTCATGCCCCCATTCCCTTTCCCAGTCCCAGAGCACCACTCAATCGCCCATCCTCAGAATGCCTACGAAACATCAATTTTTAAGGATATGTTTTACCAGTTGAAAACACATTATTAATATCTTAAGCTTCCATTCAATGCTCTGTTCTGTAGTATATTTCTCCCCTTTGTGCCATTGCTCCATTACTCCCAAATTTTGCCACCGTCATGTTGCTCACATACCTCATTTTTTGTCATTGAAACAGCAAATTACTGAAGGACTGTTCCTGGTACATCAGTGTGCCACAGCACAGTGGTTAGAAAACATTGTCTAAAATCATGGCTGGCAATAGTTACGCTTTTCTGAGTGACGGTGTGTGTGATTATATATACATGCATACATACATACATACATAACACCAAGAAAGAGCACTCTATATTAATTATTGACCACCTTCTTCCATCATTTTCTATGGCAAAAAAAGCAGTTTTAAAAATGTTCAAAAAAACCTGACTGAGGTAAAATGATGGGGTTTTAGTTCACAAAGTATGATCATAATTTGCTTAACACTGTCACCGTCGCCAATGTACCCCATCTTTGACAGATCCTATCTAACTTGCCCGACTCTTCACTTACAGGATCAACTCGCCCTGGAGCTCCCCGGCAGGCTCTAGGCCTTTATAGGCTGCCAAGTTGGAGCACCTGTGAACAGGGAGGGGTGCATACCAAATGAGAGTTGTCAGCTCTCTATATATAAAATACAAAACCGCAGAAGGTTGCACTCAACCTCAAAACTAAGCGGGTGCATCTAAGACATCAAATACAAAACACCAAGAAAGAGCAATCCATATTATTGACCACCTTCTTCCATCATTTTCTGTATATAAAGAGAGCTGACAACTCTCATTTGGTATGCACCCCTCTCTGTTCACTGGTGCTCCACCATGGCAGCCTATAAAGGCCTCGAGCTGCCGGGGAGCTCCAGGGTGAGTTGATCCTGTAAGTGCAGACTCGGTCAAGTTAGATAGGACCTGTCAAAGATGGGGTACATTGGCGACTGTGACAGGCTTAAGCAAATTATGATCATACTTTGTGAACTGAATCCCCATCATTTTACCTCAGTCGGGCTTTTTTGAACATTTTTAAAACTGCTTTTTTTGCCACAGAAAATGATGGAAGAAGGTAGCCAATAATATGGAGTGCTCTTTCTTGGTGTTTTGTATTTTATGTCTTAGATGCACCCGCTTAGTTTTGAGGTTGAGTGCAACCTTCTGCTGTTTTGTATTTTATTAAAAATATATATATATTTTTTACATGGACGAGGGGGGGGATATGTAGTGTTCTAATATGATTTATGTTGTCACTGTTTTCATGTGACAAATTCATTCAGCATTCAACAACTTCGTCATATAAGATATCAAAATTTCTTAAAATCATTACCACTAACATAAGCTGTAAATCGATTACTTGTGTATTAAAAAAAAAACACATTATAAAACTTTGCTGCTGTTTTTCTTTATTTGAAGTACTTGTATGTAAAAAGGAAAAATGAGAGTTAGGTTTTGATCTCCAGTTTCCATTTTTTTATTTTTTTTCGCACGATTACCAAAATCTTATGGCAAGTCTCCCTTTACATCTGTGGTCTAGGATAAAACAGTAGTGAAGTGGCAATCAAGTGGTGGAGGGAATGTTTAGATAAAACTGCAGATTATCTATTGTGTTGTCTAGACTACCTGAGATAAGAGATAGCAGCTGAATGAGATGTTGGCAAATTTCTAACCCTGGATATTACCCCATGGTTATGTAATTTACATCACCTCCCATATACGTGAATTCCTTTGTCTTTTTTAATTTTTAAGTTCTGCCCTGTAGACGCCATTCTTTGCCCAATGCCGCACAAAGAGGAGCAAGTGCTATAAAGATATGGGTGAGGGGGGGGGGCTGTATACCACACAAAATATAACAAAATGGTCGCACACACAATATTTTACACACTGTAAAATATTTTCTTAATTAACGATACATGAGAAAAACAAAGGACATGTAAGATATCAGCAAAATAAAATAAACAAAATAAGAATGTTCTATTTATTTTTTGATAGTATTGTCCCTTTAATTATTTTTTCTCTCTGATTTATCTGTAGCCAGAGCTACGAGATTGCAAATGCAGATAAAAGGTACAGCCCTGGACATGAGATGCAGGTAAATGTGTTTGTGTATTTTTGTATCCTCTATCTATTTTGCATCAAGGCATCTTGCCACCACACTGACACATTTAAAGAACTTCTATCCAGAGTTGGCTCATCCATAGGGTCAGATGAGGCAGCGCCCTACCATATTTTTGGAATAAAAAGTTACATTGAATAATTTTTTTTCTGTTGTTTTTGTGTCATTTAACATATGCCCGATTTGATAAAATGTGTTATGTCCCTTTAAGCAGTGTCAGAAATCCAATAAGGGCTCTATAGGAGATCTTAGAATTACGATTGCAGCTTTATCATCCCCCTGCTGCTGGCTAATTGAGCTTTTGCAGGGCATCAAACATACTGCCCAAAGCAGGCTCTGTCTGGGGCTTGAATACTGATTTTTATCTGCAACACACACTCAAGGGGCCTGCCTTAACCCCTTAATGACAGAAAATGCACATTTGCCTTAATGTGATAAATAGAAATAAAAAAAAAAATAAAGCAAATTAAAAAATGTGCAACCGTAAACAGGACTTCTGTCTTTCACATGCTGACGTTTTGTATACTCTGTGTTATTTAAAATAAAATGGGTGGGATCAGCATTCAGTTTTTATTTTTGGCAAATAATAATAAAATCACTTTTTTAGATTTTTTTTATACTGAATAAATTTTTATGAATGTGGCTATTTTTGGATCACACTAAACGTAATTGTTGAATTTATGGTCATTTTATTTTCCTCATTAATAGGTATATGCCTATATAGTTTATTCCCTCCATATACTGTGTGTTGGAGGTAGTAGCACCACATAGACATATTCCTATTCATGATTACAAACCTTCAGGTTTCCAGTCTGGCGCCCCATCAGCTTGAAATGTCACCAGCCGACACTGCTTAAATCAGAGCTAAAACATAAATTTTGCACAGAGTGGCAGACAACTTCACTGACACAACACTTACCGGTTGCTTTTCCTGCAGCCCTTAGTTTGATTATTCTGTTGCCCCACTACTTGGATCCCAGTCTGCATCACAAAGTTCATTTTTATATTTTGCTTTTACAGTTTCCTAAGATTCATGTTTATGTTGGATTTTTGAAATTGGCCACCATTTGATTCATCAGTTATAAACCTCTTCTCCCATGCATGACCATTGCCTCAGACAGAAGACATATGTCTTCCTCAACTTCTATTTAAGCCTTCCTGAGCCTTTTCTAGATCTCCAGATTATTTTAGATTTATTTGTTTTTGTTAACATCCATTCTACAACACTTCACCATGCGGTCTGTACCAAATGCCTCTTCATGTATTGGTGAAATAAAACAACATGCTTCTATCTACAGTTGGGAATTAGCTCTACCAATACCCTGGGTCCTTAAAAAACAATAAAAAAAACAATATAGAAACATAGGCTTAAAAGTCAATAGATAGTACATGCCAGGGACGTCCAAGCCAACATTATTCGAGGTTGAGTATCCCTCATCCAACATCCTGAAATCCGAAATTGCTTATAGTGCCAACATGATACCTATGTGGAAAATCCCCCCACCAGCATCATGTGACTGGAGAAAATGTTTAAAAATATTGTTTAAAATTACTTTGTGTATAAGATGAATATGAAACATAAATTATCCCATCCAAAGATTATTACAATGCAAATATTCCAAAATCGGCAAAAAAAAAAAGCTGAAATCCAAAACTCTTCTGTTCCCAAACATTTTGGATAAGGGGCACTCATCCTGTGTAGACTTCAGAATTGCCCATTTCAGCAGAAATAAAAAAGGAAGCTGACAAGTCAAGTTCCCCATTTCTAGTTTTATAGCGGCAACATTTGTTTCTCAAGCTAATCAAAAAAAGAGTATTCCCTTTCTCAAGTCTTTTTCTCCCTTTTCTGAGCCATTGAGAGAGGTGTTCAAGTCAGGAGGAAGGAGAAGGAATCATCTGGATCAGTGGCGTAGCGTGGGTTGTCAGCGCCCGGGGCCAGCCAAGAATTGTGCCCCCCCCCCAACCTGTGGACACGTTATCGATATTGCCCCAGCTCTCACATGGATATTGCCCCAGCTCATGGGATTTGCCCCAGCTCTCACATGGATATTGCCCCAGCTCACACATGGATATTGCCCCAGCTCTCACATGGATATTGCCCCAGCTCTCACATGGATATTGCCCCAGCTCACACATGGATATTGCCCCAGCTCACACATGGATATTGCCCCAGCTCATGGGATTTGCCCCAGCTCTCACATGGATATTGCCCCAGCTCACACATGGATTTGCCCCAGCTCATGGGATTTGCCCCAGCTCACACATGGATTTGCCCCAGCTCACACATGGATTTGCCCCAGCTCATGGATTTGCCCCAGCTCTCACATGGATTTGCCCCAGCTCTCACATGGATTTGCCCCCAGGTCATGGATTTGCCCCCAGGTCATGGATTTGCCCCAGCTCATGGATTTGCCCCAGCTCATGGATTTGCCCCAGCTCATGGATTTGCCCCAGCTCATGGATTTGCCCCAGCTCATGGATTTGCCCCCAGCTCATGGATTTGCCCCAGCTCATGGATTAGCCCCCAGCTCATGGATTTGCCCCAGGTCATGGATTTGCCCCAGCTTACACATGGATTTGCCCCAGCTCTCACCTGGATATTGCCCCAGCGGCAGCCAGCTCTCAGTCACATCCATGGATACTTGCCCCAGCTCCGGCAGGGGTTGAGGAGACCCAGATGCCGGGCAGCGGGAGTGCCTGCCCGGTCCTGAACAGTCCGTCCTGTTGAAGTGGAGGCGGCTGCGTGCGTGCGCAGGTCACGCGGTCCGGCCAGTCAGGTGGTACAGAGACTCAGTACCACCTGATTAGCCGGACCACGTGACCGGCTGCGCCTGCACGCAGCCGCATCCCCTTTAACAGGACGGACTGTTCAGGACCGGGCAGGCATTCCCGCTGCCCGGCATCTGGGTCCCCTCAACCCCCGGGCCAGTTTTAGGGGCGCAAATGCGCCCCTAACAAAACTGCGCCCGGGGCCACGGCCCCCCCAGCCCCCCCCCACGCTACGCCACTGATCTGGATGGAAGATTAAAACTGACGGAGTTTAGATACTCTGTCTAAAATTCTGGACTGTCCTGAGAGACATCCAACCAGCATACTTTAGTTTGCTCCCAAAGATGCGGAAAAAAGACCTTGCTATCACTGACAACTACTGTCTATCTTGTTGAAAGACCCAGAATTTATTGTGCAAAAACTGGCAGAGTGATCAAACCTTTCGCACAACCTGCTCAAAAAATACTGTAAATATTCTGCATCTATTGTAGTACATTTCGAGGCAATTACAATGTATAAACAATGGCTGTTGTTTGGCTGTAAATTATAATACAGCAGATGAAGTGACCTTTTAATAACAGTCATCAGAGATCCACAGATGGTAGCCTGACATATTCATCTTGAGTTTGCATTACTTCTCTGCCATATTAATATGATGATATTGGGCTAAATGAGAGTGAAGAGTCAGGGTGGCACCATATTTAAACCTTCTGTTCAAGCAGAGAAATCTGCTTCATTGACTAACAAGGATTACTGCAAGACTGGAGGGAAAGGTAAGAGAACAATTTTGAGTCCAAATGTAAATATGATGTTGATCCTATCATTCATTCAGGCTTAATATTGGTAGATTATACCAAAATATGTAGCAATTTCTTTGCGTCATATTATTTTTCCTTCCTTTTTTATTATTTTTAGTTTTTTTGCCACTCATCATATTTATTTTCTATTACAATGCTATATTTTTTACAGGCCAAAGTGCTGAGGCTCCTTGCCACAGTGTACATGGAGTGGGACTGTAAATTTTATCAAGACAAGGCCCTTACTGCCATCAGGATGGCTAATGAGGTATGGCCTCAGCCTGCATGCTCAGATTATATAGATGCACTACATATGTTTGTTTCAAATTTTAAGTAAGAATTTGAATTAAAATACCCAATCCCTCTAGATTGTAAACTCCTATAAGCAGGGCCCTCTACACCTGTTGTTTCCATCATATGTCCGCTTATCTCCTTCCCTTTGATTATTGTAAAGCGCTGCGGAAACTGTTGGCGCTATATAAATGATGACAATAATAATAATGTTTGGTAAACATTTGCTTTTTTTTTTTTTCTTTTATTATTTCTTTGCAATTATTATACCAAGATGTACATAATAACAATATCACAGTGAAAACAGAAAATTTACATCAATATCCACATTCAACTCTCCCAAACACACACACTCCTTGACCCTTCTACAGGCCCTAACACTAGCGCTCACATAAATGAGCGTTAGTGCTAGGTTAATTGAAGTGATAGCGTGCCGCATAGATCACCTCCCGATCGCTAATGGGTTAAAAAATCTGTTAGCGCATCGGTATTAGCGCTTTTTAGCATGCGCTTACTGTACTTTGCTCTCCCTATGCTTAAAATGAGGAAAGTGTAAGCAATCCGGAATTAGCTTTAGGATCACAAAGTCCTAATGCTAATTACAAACAGCTGTCGCAAACTAAAAATGTTTGCTACAGCTTAGAGCTTCTGCGGAATCAGTTGGCAGCAGCTGGAACACCCGCCCCAAAATCAAATATTCACCTCTCCTCTGGTGACGAAAATGGTGACTCGACCCAACGTTTTGGCCGCTGGGAGCAGAGTGAGACTGGGGGAAAAAGCCCCCAGTTTCTCTCGGCAATCACTCTGCTGAAATGTAGGATCTCGCAAGAGGTGAGATCCTGCTGGTCATTTGACCACGCAGGAGAATGCTCCGTGGAGTCCTATAGACTCTATGGAGGGGATGGTGTGCTGGCGCTGCCTTGAGCATCCTGGACACTATCAGCCGCTACGGGGCAGGCTGCTGGATCCACTGGTAAAACGGGGATGGTAAGGGTAGATTAACGAACACAAAGTCCCCTTTTAGGCTAGGGTCAGACAAACGCATTTTTCGCAGCGACCGTCAAAAAGTGCGTCCGAACGCATTGCCGTATTTTTTCATGGAATGTGCAAAAACGGTCATACGATGTGCATTTTTGTGTGTGATTTTTTTTTTTTTTTATGGATCCAAACCAGGAAACTTTGGGTGTCTGGACGTTATGTTGGCCGGACATGAGCAGCGTCTGACGTCTCCTAATCACGCACACATGCCGCTAGCGGACGCAGCGCACTCTGTACGTCAGTACTAGCGGTTCTGTGTTCTCAAAAAAATGCGTTCCTTTTCCACTTGCGTTGCGCGGCCGGACTTTTGTGCGGCCGTACTTCGTATATTGGCCGTCATTGCGCATCATTTGCTGCTACCGCTTTGCGCTACAATGTAACTACATGACCCACCATTGTGACATGTTAAAACAGCTAAACTGGCCATCGCTAGAATCCAGACGCACCCTTCACCTTTCCAGCCTGGTGTTTAAGAGCATCTCTGGGAAGCTGCCACCCTACCTGAATAGACTGCTTCCCCCAGCAGCTCCCTCATCCTATAACCTCCGATCCAGGACCAGCACCTTACTTGCAATACCACAATACAAAAAGACAGTGGCTCGGTCCTCATTTTCCTACAGAGCACCACAATTATGGAATAACCTCCCAGACACCATCAAATCTTCCACCAGTCTTAAGTCACTCAAAATTTCCCTGTTAACATACCTCAATACAGAATGCACCTGTAAACATGTAACCTAGTGACTATATTTCCTACATATTTATTTTCTGTTAATCTGTATATTTGTGTTGTTAATATCTTACATTGTATTACTTTGTATTTCTGTAAATGTAACACTTCAATGTACTTGAACCCAGGACATACTTGAAAACGAGAGAAATCTCAATGTATCCTTCCTGGTAAAATCCTTTATAAATAAAATAAATAAATAAATAAATACTACGGCCATGATTAAGTGCGCCTAAACGCACGTTAAAAGTGCGCAGGTCTGACCCCAGCCTTAGCTGTAGGCAGCTGATAGGGCCCCACTTTACAATTAACAGTCTATTGTTTACAGTTAAAAGTACAATTATAACGTCTATTATTTTTTATATGATAGGCTAATAATAATAATTAATAGGTTAATAATTTAATCGCTCTTTCCCATCTAACCACGGAGACCATATTTCAAAACAAAAATCTAAGCTAATCATATTATTCATAAAGTGACCTTTTTCCATTAGTGCCTGTTAATTAATTTGTTTAATGGAAATTGTATTAATGGAAAAGTATGTCTTTTTGCTGATGACACAAAAATTTGCAACAGGGTTGACGTTCCTGGAGGGACCAGCCAAATGACAAATGATTTAGGTAAACTAAAAAAATGGTCGGAGCTGTGGCAATTGAGTTTTAATGTGGATAAGTGCAAGATAATGCACCTGGGACGTAAAAACCCAAGGGCTGAATATAGAATATTTGATACAGTCCTAACCTCAACATCTGAGGAAAGGGATTTAGGGGTTATTATTTCAGAGGATCTAAGGGTAAGTAGTCAATGTAATAGAGCAGCGGAAAATGCTGGCAGAATGCTTGGTTGTGTAGGGAGAGGTATTAGCAGTAGGAAAAGGGAAGTGCTCATGCCACTGTACAGAGCACTGGTGAGACCTCACTTGGAGTACTGTGTGCAGTACTGGAGACCGTATCTCCAAAAGGATATAGACATCTTAGAGAGAGTTCAGAGAAGGGCTACTAAAATGGTGTACGGCTTGAAGGAGAAAAGTTACCAAGAAAGGCTTAATGATCTTAACATGTACAGCTTGGAAAAAAGACGAGACAGAGGAGATATGATAGAAACATTTAAATACGTAAAGAGAATCCACAAGGTAGAGGAAGGGAGTATATTTAAAAGGAAACAAAATAGCAAAACAAGAGGACATAGTCTTAGATTAGAGGGGCAAAGGTTTAAAAGTAACATCAGGAAGCATTATTTTACTGAGCGGGTGGTGGATACATGGAACAGTCTTCCAGTAGAAGTGGTAGAGGCCAAAACAGTAATTGAATTTAAGCAAGCATGGGATAGGCATAAGGCTATCCTAAACAAAAGATAAATCCAGGTAAAGTATCCATGTAATTGGGCAGACTAGATGGGCCGAAGGGTCTTATCTGCCGACATTTTTCTATGTTTCTATGTTTAGCAAGATCATTTAAACCTGGATGTATACATGATTATAAACTTTGCAGCTAAACAAACATTTCTGATAACAAGCCTCTTATTTCCTGCAATCTTTTTGTGACCTAAATGAAACAATGTGATTTTAATGTCTGTCTTCATTGTAACTTTAATGAATCTGGAAATCTGTTTAAAAGTTTCTTCCCAGAAAGGAACAAGAAGTTCACATTCCCACCAGATATGTTTATTAAGTACCTCTTGTTTTTTATTTATTATTTTCATGTGAAATTGCTCGCCTTTTCTAACTCATCACGCACTTCTCCTGCCGTTCATCTGAGGGCTTCCAAAAGGCAATAAAAAAGTGCTGGATAAACCCATGCGTGAGATCTTCGTATTTGACCCTCTACTTTTTATGTACATTTTTAATCTTTTATTTTGATTTAAAAGGGTCAATTCATTTTATCATCTCTTGATAAGATATTGCAGATTGCTACTTACCCAGTCCCAGTGCTGTCTCTGCCATATCCTGCCATCCCTTCTTGGGGGCTGTAATATGTAGGAAATATTGCAGCTGTGTGTGACTGGTTCTCCGGGTTGACATTGATGCTGTGACTCCTCAGCAGTCAAACACTTGCCAGAAGTGAGCTAGAGAGGCTTTCTGCAGGATTTCCCATTCAATCTGCAGTCCCCATTCCATCCATTCACTAGCAGAAGTGAGAAATAGTAACGATTAATAGGAAGTTGCATAGAAATACCCTATATAATGGCAGGCTTGGTCCAGTGTAAGAGCTGTCATGCATTTGTTTTTAGATCCAATATTTGGAGGTTTGGAGTGTGCCTGATATGTAGGCAGCTCTCTTTATTGCAGCAGGAAATTGCCTGTTTGAAGTCTGAGATTTGTAAATTATCTGTTAGAGAAACTCAGGCTATGACTGTTACTAAGCCACTGCCACAGAGGCCTCCTAGGAGCGGCAGATGGACTACTGTAGGATCTGGTAGACTTAGAGTTGTGGATAGAAGGCATGTCCCACAATCTGTGGCTCTTCTTAATTCTTTTGAGGCACTTTCAGAGTGTAGTGGTAAGATGGATGTAGGCTCAGACACCATAGTTGAGGAACCACCATCCACTATGCCTAAGGTATGCAGCACTGCAACCAAGGACAAAAATGAAAAGGTGGGACTTGATAAAAGGCAATTGTTGCTGGGTGATTCTATCATAAGAGGTGTTGAGCTGGAGAGTAGTGGTTTGGTGAGATGTCTTCCTGGGGCTACTGCTCGTAGAGACAAGAGACGTATTCTCAATATTGTCAAACAAGCAAAGCAACAAGGGGAAGTGGACGTTCTAGTCCATCTAGGGACAAATGACTTGGCTAGCAATGAGGTTTCTGAGATTAAGGAAGATTTTTGTGTTCTTGGAGGTGAAATACAGCAGATTGCGTCCACTGTGTCATTCTCTGAAGTTTTGCCTGTGCATAACATTCAAGATAGGCAGATGCGCAATAGGGAATTCAATTTGTGGCTTCGGGAATGGTGTCGGGAGCAAGGATTTTGCTTTGTGTCCCATGATAGCTCTAATTGGAGCAGAAAGGAACTGTATAAAAAAGATGGTTTGCATCTTACTCATAGGGGAACATATGTTCTCAGTGAGAAGTTCAAAGGTTTCGCAAAGAAATATTTAAACTAGGAGGGGGGGACAAAACGGTAAAAAACAATCTGCCCGATTGTCCCCCAAAACTAAATCGGAGGGTGCAAGCAACATGCGAGGTAAAAAATGACAAGCTCAGAGTCGTGTCTACAAATGCTCGCAGTTTAGTCAATAAAATCAATGAACTAGAGGCAATGATGGCAGCTGAAAAAGTAGATTTAGTGGCGGTTACTGAGACATGGTTCAGTGAGAAAAATAACTGGGACATAACAATACCGGGGTACTCTTTATATAGAAAAGACAGAGAAGGTAGGAAAGGAGGAGGAGTGGCCCTGTATGTGAAAAACAACATAAAAACGAACCAAATAAAAGTGAGCGAGGTGAACATAGAGTCAGTTTGGGTTACGCTAACATTTGGCAATCATACAGTAGCTCGTGTAGGTGTGATCTATAGACCCCCTGGACAAGCAGAAGAACTAGATAATCTGCTGGTTGAGGAAATAGCCAAAATGGCAATGAAGGGGGAGGTTATTATCATGGGGGACTTTAATCTTCCTGATGTGAACTGGAAAACCAAAACAGCTGGGTGCACCAGGAGTACAAATATTCTAAACTCCCTACTGGGATTATCTCTAACACAAGTAGTTGAGGAGCCGACCCATAAAGAGGCCATATTGGATTTAATACTCACAAATGGAGGTTTGGTATCAGACGTTGTTGTAGGTGAAAATTTGGGATCTAGTGATCACCAGTCAGTATGGTTTAATATAACAACAGGGATGGAGCCGCACCACACAAGAACGAAAGTTTTAGACTTTAAAAAAACAGATTTTTCTAAAATGAGATTTTGTGTGAAGGAGTCATTATCAGACTGGAGGAGTTTAAAGGGAGTCCAGGAGAAATGGGATTATTTAAAGGAAGCATTATTGGAGGCCACAGGAAATTGCATTCAGCTTGTTAGCAAAAATAAAAAAGGGAAGAAACCACTGTGGTACTCTGCAGAAGTGGCCAAAATAGTGAAGAACAAAAAGAGAGCATTCAATAATTATAAAAAAACTCAGAGTGAAGAAGATAGGCAAACCTATAAAATTAGGCAGAAAGAGGCAAAGCAATTTATAAGAGCTTCCAAAGCACACGCAGAAGAGAAAATAGCTCAGTCAGTAAAAAAGGGGGACAAAACATTTTTTAGATACATAAACGAGAAAAGAAAAGTAAAACAAGGATTAGTTAGATTAAAAACAAAGGAAGGAAGGTATGTAGAAGAGGATAAAAGTCTCGCTGACTGCCTCAATGAATATTTTTGTTCAGTCTTTGCAGAAGAAAAGGAAGGAAAGGGACCTCAGTTAGGAGAGAACACTAAAGAGACATTTACATATCAGTTTACAGAGGAGGAGGTTCTACAGCAGCTGTCTAAAGTAAAGACAAATAAGTCAATGGGGCCTGATGGGATCCACCCTAAATTATTAAAAGAGCTCAGTGATGTAATAGCAAAACCATTAACAGATTTATTTAACCAATCCTTGTTAACGGGAGTCGTCCCAGAAGACTGGAAATTAGCAAATGTTGTGCCCATTTACAAGAAGGGTAGTAGGGAGGAATCGGGGAACTATAGGCCAGTTAGTCTTACGTCAGTAGTGGGGAAATTAATGGAAACCATGTTAAAGGAAAGGATTGTTGAACATCTAAAAACACATAGATTACAGGATCAGAAACAACATGGGTTTACCTCAGGGAGATCATGCCAAACTAATCTTATTGATTTTTTTGATTGGGTAACAAAAATAATAGACACAGGTGGTGCAGTAGACATTGCTTATTTAGATTTCAGTAAGGCTTTTGATACTGTTCCGCATAGAAGGCTTATCAATAAATTGCAATCTTTGATCTTGGATTCCAATATTGTTGAATGGATTAGGCAGTGGCTGAGTGACAGGCAACAGAGGGTTGTGGTAAATGGAGTTTATTCGGCGCAAGGTCTTGTTACCAGTGGGGTACCTCAGGGGTCAGTACTTGGACCCATTCTCTTTAATATTTTTATTAGTGATATTGCAGAAGGTATTAATGGAAAAGTATGTCTTTTTGCTGATGACACAAAGATTTGCAACAGGGTTGACGTTCCTGGAGGGATCAGCCAAATGACAAATGATTTAGGTAAACTAAAAAAATGGTCGGAGTTGTGGCAATTGAGTTTTAATGTGGATAAGTGCAAGATAATGCACCTGGGACGTAAAAACCCAAGGGCTGAATATAGAATATTTGATACAGTCCTAACCTCAACATCTGAGGAAAGGGATTTAGGGGTCATTATTTCGAAGGATCTAAGGGTAAGTAGTCAATGTAATAGAGCAGCAGGAAATGCTAGCAGAATGCTTGGTTGTGTAGGGAGAGGTATTAGCAGTAGGAAAAGGGAAGTGCTCATGCCACTGTACAGAGCACTGGTGAGACCTCACTTGGAGTACTGTGTGCAGTACTGGAGACCGTATCTCCAGAAGGATATAGACATCTTAGAGAGAGTTCAGAGAAGGGCTACTAAAATGGTGTACGGCTTGAAGGAGAAAAGTTACCAGGAAAGGCTTAATGATCTTAACATGTACAGCTTGGAAAAAAGACGAGACAGAGGAGATATGATAGAAACATTTAAATACGTAAAGGGAATCCACAAGGTAGAGGAAGGGAGTATATTTAAAAAAAAACAAAGTAGCAAAACAAGAGGACATAGTCTTAGATTAGAGGGGCAAAGGTTTAAAAGTAACATCAGGAAGCATTATTTTACTGAGAGGGTGGTGGATACATGGAACAGTCTTCCAGTAGAAGTGGTAGAGGCCAAAACAGTAATTGAATTTAAGCAAGCATTGGATAGGCATAAGGCTATCCTAAACAAAAGATAAATCCAGGTAAGGTATCCATGTAATTGGGCAGACTAGATGGGCCGAAAGGTTCTTATCTGCCGACATTTTTCTATGTTTCTATGTTTCTATACGGTATTCGAATGTACATACTGTATGTAATTCCTGTTCAAATGAGAAAGTTGTTTTCTTCATGGTTCACTTTAATGTTCGTGTGACACACAGTTGCAGTAAGCCTTTTGGAACATTTTTTAACTAGCCATTCTTTTCTAATCCATCATGTCTTCTCTTTATTTTCTAGGTGCATGTACATCCTGCTGGCCTTTTCTTGAAAATGAAGATTCTTTTGCAAAGTTCCCAACCTGATGAGATTATCGGCATAGGTAACATATCCACAAGCAGGTTTATTGTGTTTATACTATTATGATGTAGACGAAAGCTTTATCCTCTGATCGGCCACTCTGATTTTTTTTACCCAGCTGTCACGGAAATGCTCAATCATGAGTTGGGACTCGACATTTATTTGAACACGGCAAAGTTACTCTTGGAACACAGAAGGTGAGGAATGAGTACAATAAAGGCAAATAACTTGGACACCATGGACAAGAAAATTGTAAAAAGATTATTTACCACTCTAAAAGATAAAAACATCAAAGGGTGTTGAAGGGGCAGTCCTTCACACCTCTCTATACAGTATTCCCCCGCATATTCGCGGTTCGGTAATCGCGGACTCAGTCATTCGCGGATTTTGCCGCTTACCACGTGGTAGCTCTCGCGAGAGTTTTGTTGGGGGGAAAGAACAGCACTAAGATGCCGCACAAACGCTCTGCTCCTTCTAAGGATTCTACAAATGAAGCAAAACGGCAGAAGAAGTTTAAAACACTTCAGGAGAAGGTTGAACTGCTGGATTTACTCCGGGAGAAAAAAAGTTATGCAGCAGTAGCGCGCCATTACGGCATCAACGAAAGCACCGTACGCTACATAAAGAAGAACGAGGCAGCGATCAGGAGCACTGTAGCAGTAAGTTTCTGTGACAGTGCCAAGAAGGTAACAACTGTAAGAAATAAGAATATTGTCAGGATGGAATCTGCCTTGGCATTGTGGATCACTGACTGCAGGAAGAAAAACATCCCCTTGGATGGTAACATCATCCGTGAGAAAGCACGAAAATTGTACCAGCAGTTTGCTACAGATGCAGAAAATCCAGGACCATCAACAGCACCGGACCCTCAAGCTTTTCAAGCCAGTAAGGGCTGGTTCGATCGTTTTCAGAAACGATTCAATATTAAAAGTGTTTCTCTACATGGTGAGGCAGCATCTGCAGACACAGAAGCTGCGCAGAAGTACCCTGAGACCTTCAGGCACATGATAGAGGAGAAGGGTTACAAGCCTGAACAAGTTTTCAATATGGATGAGACTGGTTTGTTCTGGAAGAAGATGCCGTCCAGAACTTACATCATGAAGGATGAAGCCAAAGCTCCAGGGTTTAAGGCCCAAAAGGACAGAGTGACACTCATTATGTGTGGCAATGCTGCTGGTTACATGATGAAACCAGGTCTCATTCACAAGTCAGCGAACCCCAGGGCCCTCAAAAACAAAAATAAAAACCTGCTACCGGTCTACTGGATGCACAACGCTAAAGCCTGGATTACCAAAGTCCTAGGTTCTAACTGGTTCCACCAGTGCTTCATCCCTCAAGCTAAAGAATACCTCCACAATTTAGGTATGGACTTTAAGGTGTTTCTCATTATGGATAATGCTGGGGGCCACCCTTTGGATCTGTATTATGAGGGAGTCCAGATTGAATTCCTCCCTGCCAACACCACCTCCCTCATCCAACCTATGGACCAAGGTGTGATCCGTGCCTTCAAGGCTCTTTATACCCGCAATTCTCTCCAACACCTTGTGGATGCAATGGACACGGATGAGAACTTTACATTAAAGGGTTACTGGCGTAACTTTACTATTGCAACGTGCCTTTCAGTCATCCAAACTGCGCTTAAGGAGATGAAAAAGGAAACCCTCAATGCATGCTGGAAGAAGCTGTGGCCAGAGTGTGTCCATGACTACAAGGGCTTGTCGCCTGAAGAAATTCAGCATGAAGCTGTCGACAAGGCTGTGACACTGGCAAAGATACTTGGTGGCGAAGGGTTCGAAGACATCACTCAAGAGGAGGTCAACAATCTCATCGATGCCCACTCTGAACCCCTGACGGATCAGGATTTGTTGGAGTTAACAGAGTCTGTCAGTGAAGAGGAGAAGGAAGTGACAGATCGCGAGGAAGAGGAGCAGGAGCACGGCTTGACGTTGGAACGTCTGTCCCAGATAATGAGAACCACAAAAGAGTTGCAAGGGATGATTGAAGCATGGGATCCCCATATGGTTCGGGCTCTAAAAGTTAATAATGGCATTGATGCTGCCATTCAAACATATAAAACCGTCTTCACCACCATGAAGAAACAACGACAGCAACTTCCCATTACAATGTTCCTTAAACCTATCAAGCAAAGCCAGCATGAAACCCCACCAGAAGACGACCTGTCAGAAGATACCACTGAAACACCTGAAGAATAGGAGCTCTAAATCACCTGCTTTCATTGTACAGTATTATTGGTGAGTACCCATACATTTTACTGTATAGTACTGAGCGTTTTTTTGACGCATCCAAAATTCGCGGTTTTTCAATATTCGCGGTGGTTGCTGGAACGTAACCCCCGCGAATTTCGGGGGAATACTGTACTTGTTCCACGAGGTTTGGGATCCATGATTTATGGATAATCTGAACTAATGCTTCAACTAGTTGAACCTCCTGTTTTGTCTCTCTCTCTCTCTGCCATTTTTCCTTACCTATTTGTCGTGTGGGAATATCTCTGTTCCTTTTCTAATATTTTTTAAGTTGTTTGAGTAGCCCTTCACTGATGCTTCATCTATGTCTGTGCTCTGTTTTACTTTCTGATATAACAAAATAAAGAATGTGAAAAATACAGAATAATCTTGTCATTTTCTTTTTATTTTTTAGAGATTTTCTTGCATTTGACCTCCTCAAGATGGTCTGCAAGCATTTCGAGAACTCCCCCGATGTAGGAAAAGCAGTCATCCTGCACATTGAACTTCTGCTTCAGAGAGGGAAGGAACAATTGGCTCGGCAAAAAACTGAAGATTTAATAACAGGTATTTGAAAACCGAACCACCAGGCACCGAACAACAATAATCATCTACCAGCGCACATTCGTATTTGCGTTCACAATGTTAAGTATAGGACGCGTGAAGTACAGTAAGCTCACGCAGGGTTCGCCAGGTTCAACCGCGGTAGACGATTGCGCGCGGTTGTTGCGCTATGTAATACGGGATTCGGCGCAAATGGATTTTACCCCTCGCGTTAATGTTTTTTTGCGCCGGCACAAACGTTTGTGTGAAGAGTGTAATTTAGCCCCTAAATGGCTTGAAATCACAAAATCTATGATCGTTCCTCATTGGTTTGCTGCATTTTGATGGTAGAATAGATGCCAGTAGTATTCAAAGATCCTTTTTGTGTTTCTTTTAAGTCCTAATTAATAATCAACCTGATTGTTTTAGGATTATTTATTTTTTTGCTTATTTAAAGACAAATATTTGCATGGTTGATATTTAAAAACCGACTTATTCTGGAACCCCAGGGTCATATGTAAGAGGTGAATGTCACATGCAAGATATGATTGAAGTCAGATGGCTTAACTCATCCCCTTTTGAAAGCACACAAAGTCCTTTATATTTCCTTCACTTTACTGGAAAAGTAACAGCAAATAAAAAGTGACTTGTGGGTAGAGAGAGCTTCTCTTGGTATGCTTTGGTAACTGGTATGGAGAGAAGGTAAAAACAGGATGCAATTGCCCAGTACAGAACAGGATCTTCACTTACGGTACATGCCTCTGTGGAAGGCTGACAGGAAAAGCAGGCTTTGCTAAGGAGGAAATGGGGCCGAGCCAAACTAACTATGCGAGTTAGACAGGGGGAGTGGACTAATCCATTTTAAGTAAAAGCCTAGGGAGAAAACAAATAAGGAATCTGGTTTCATGACACTACTGATGTATACATAAACAGGAGGTCATCACTCTTTCCTTTACTAAGGGCTCTATTAACTGCTTCGCGCAAAAGGGCACGTGCAGCAATCGGTGCGCACAGAAATCGGTGAGCAGACTGTTTTTTCACGCGATTCAGCCAATCTGAATTAAGAACCACAATTGTCTCCCGTTACGTTTTTGCACCTGTCAAAATCAATCTGAGTATATATGCTGCAGCAATAATAAAAACACGCGCAACCTCTCAATTTTATTGTTTGGGTATGTGTAGAATGTGTAACTATACTTTGCTGTATTTCTTTTTGGGTTGGTGTATTTGCTTTCGGCCAGGATATTCAGATTTGCCATTAAAACCAGCTTTTAAAAGACGTTAAAATTATGCATGCAAACGTTGTCCGTTAAAATTTGCGCATAGATTGTGCGCCGGTACGTGGATGGTATTACAAACGCATTTGCGCTCACAATGTTAAGTATAGGACACGCGATGTATGTTACGCTCGCAAAGAGTTCGCGCAGTTTCACCAGCGGTAGACGTTAACGTGCATTTTTTGCGTGACATTGTAATACGACGTTGTGCGCAAAGGGTTTTTCCCCTCGTGTTAATGCGTTTTTGCGCACGTGTTAACGTTTGCGCGAAGAAGTTAATAGAGCCCTAAGATGGGATACCTTGATGTTTGTGACAGGTGCAAGCAAGATATTTTGTGAACTAAATGCCCATCATTTATTATCGGAGTTTTGTTCTGGAAAATCTGTAAAAAATCTTGACATCATTGAAAGTGTTTACGTTGTGTGTGTGTTTTGCTTTGGTGTGATTTGTGTAATGGAGTGCTCTTTCCTCGCTATGTTAATTATATATATATATGTTATTAAACTGTGCGTACATGAACATACAGCATATGTGAAATGAAAATTTAATGTTATAAATATGATAAATATGGCATGAACAGCAATATGGGAGAATTTTACAGAGGTGTGGTAAAAGCATCTCTAAGAACTAAGTGATAAGAATGATAACAAACCGGTGAAGAAAGTGACTAATGGGGCAAAATTCAAGTATGGAAGTGAGCAATAAACAACGATAATCAAGCCAATATGGCTCAAAAGCCCAAATGATCAGCAGCTGTAAAAAAAAGGGGCTCGTCCAAGGGTTAAAAAAAGAATTAATCATTTAAGTCAAGCAACGGGGCTGGCTAAGCTATCTGTCACTCCTTGCTATTAGAGCTTTAAAATATCACCCAGACATGCACAGTGATAACAGAATCGTGTGGATGTGCAAGCTGCTAATAAAAAAAAAAACAACTAAAGAAATATGAACAGTTTGACTAAATATGAACTACTTGAAATACATTTTTTACGTTTCATTTCAGGTCATCACATTGGTAAAAAGCTATCCATCGAGACCCTGAACCTTTTGCACCTCATTCTATGGGACTGTGCAGCCAAAAGCTTCGAGGTTTGCAATTATTTAACAGCAAGTGATGCATTTTGAGAATTACCCACATATTATATATAAGAACATGCTCATGCTGCTTAATCGTAGAATAGTCATCTTAATTTAGATTTGAAGCCCTTCATAATGGTTCAGTCCGGATAACTGCAGATAGAATAGATACCGCTGCAAGAGGCCACGCCGCCCGTTTATCCTGATTAAATGACATCTTTACCTTGACATCATCTATCTTTCTGATTATTTGCAGGCCAAAAACTACAGAGAATCCCTTGAATGGTACAACTATTCCCTGAGCTTTTATGCTGTTGACCAATTTGATCCTAACTTTGCCAAACTGCAGAGAAACCGGGCTTCCTGCTTTCTGAACCTCCATGAGTTTGACAAGGTCAGTCATAGAATCAAAATGGTGAAAAAAACGGTAAGGGGTCTCACAACAACGTGCACAGAAAAAAAAAATCATAGGGCAATGGCGCATAAACACAGGCCGTATAAATCCACCCCTCTTAGGCTGTTTTTCACAGAAGAATAGAATGAAATATTGTGAAATACAATATCCTCCCAGACCATCCGCTTCCCATGTAGGTTTCTCCTGAAGTATATTCCACAGGTACCAGCCTAGGCAAGACCCCAAGGATACTATGGGCCATATTATATAGTTGGTGCTAACTTAACCAGAGCTGTTGTAAACTTCCCAGAGCCATTATAGCCTATGGAAGTTTTAAGTTTACAACAGCTCTGGTTAAGTTAGCACCAGCTATGTAATACTGCCCTATATGTGTTAATCTATTCTTTTCTGTGCTCTAGAAGAAAATCCTTAATTTTGCCATTGTTGGCGATCAGATCCCAGGCTTTTCTTGCTGAATTCACCCCCTGGGCGATTCCTGTTCAAGATGTCTTTTTCAGGCAGAGACACTCTCCAAGTGACTTGTTTTTGTGTTTCCATGATCATACCACTAGCTCTAAAATTCATATTTGTATCGATTTTGCCTATCACACTATTGATGATCTGTGTATTGACCAATTTTTATATAAGAGTCATCTTCGTTTTCTGGTTTCAGTTTGGAGAGAAGCAAAATATATTGATCGTTATTTAACTTGGTAACCAAATTCTTTTAGCTCATACATTAGAGGCAAAACAAAATCAATCGATTGCCCGATCATGGTTTTAAATCAGCATCTTACACTTCTCCCTGAATTCTTGCAAACTGCCTCCAAACCATACAACCCTCACATTTACACCAAACACAAACGGGTTTTGTCAAAGGCTGCCAGTTTCCACTGTCAACTCCTCACCCCACCACAATGGTAAGGATGCCCTCTTCCTCAGCCTAGATGGCAATAAAGTTTTAGTCCAACTGGCCTTGTCCCATCTTATACATATTCTCAAGTTATATAATGAATTAATGGGCAGCACCACATGCAAAACCCTATGAATTTATTTTTTATTATGTGTTATTGTTGGCATTTAAGCAGTGAACAATAGCCGCCGCTATGTTTCCTGCTCGCTAAAAATATTATGAACAGAAACAAGGTTTATGAGGGTCCTGAGAACGAGCAACAGCACTATTGACCTGTTCTATGGTGGGGCCTGCTCAGGTCTCCAAAGGTTTTGGCTTGATTGTGCCATTACAGAGATGACAATTCCATATGCAAATATGCAAACGTCATCTCTGCACCAGGTGCAGCAACCCCTGCTGATCATTTCAGCCTTGTTACGCCTCATCAGGAGGGTATAGCTGACATCCCTCTCGACACCTCGAGCAAGGGTTCCACGTCTGGTTTACCCTGTATACTTATAGTGAACAGAAACAAAGTGAGGTTCTTGTATAATGGTACCATCAAGCTAAAACCTTGTGAGACCTAAGCGGAGACCCACCGTAGTGGGTCACTTATGCTGATGCTCGTTCTCAGGACACTCTCACAAACCTTGTGACGATGCCCGTATTCAGGGCCTTCACATATTTTTTTTGTTGATAACTTTAATATATCCTTGGGAAAGTCACATAGGACTAATGGGCATTGATAATGCCTTCATAAACCAGATTATTTTAAATATCTTGGCGATTCTGTCTGTGTTTTGTGATTTTACAACGCCAGGTCACTGCAGTCACTATATCTTCTAAAGATACTTGTTTTGGAATAGTGGAAAGAGCTGCTTTGGAATAATTCATTCTTCTACTCCCAAGTGCAATTAACACCATCTATACAAGGTACAGGGGACAATAATCTTCACTCTAGGGTCATCTGGCACTGTTCAATGTTCATGCCCTTCCAATCTGATCCTGATTTCCCATAGAACATGGACTGGGAAAAGGAGGGGGTTTGCTGGAGGAGAGCAGGTTGATTGTAGTTGATTGTGTCAATCCACAAGCTAAACTCCTACTTACCTTCCAACAGCTCAAAGATAAATATTCCCTGGAGAAAAGGAGAGCTTGTTCTTTAACTTTCAGTTTTATTGTTTATACTCTGTATTTACTTTACTTGTACTAGTTACTTATGCAAGTATGAGCTGTGTGCAATGTGGGTACATGACTTCTACCAGACGCTTTCTGAGCACTATCTGTTGTCTTTGTATATTGTGTCCAATCAATTTAGCTTGCAAAAATTTAAATTGTAGGACTTGGAGAACCTTCTCTCCTTTCTTCTCCAAAGATGGCCTGCTTGTTCCAATATGTATCAGTATAATTCTGATCAGTGTCTACGAAGGAGTATTACTTTTTATCAGGACCTCCTATTTTACAGGCCAAGGAGGTAATACTTGAAGCCGCATGTGCTGATCGAGAAAACATCTTCACACAGTTCAGCTTGTATAAACTAGCGATGCTAGAAAATAACATCCTAGAAGGTAAGTGTTATTAAAAGTGCCTATATTCCCCATTAGAAGGCTATGTGGTTGGGTTGTAAATGGAATTAAGACGTAATTTAAAACCACCGGAATGAACCTTTAAGACCCACAAAAAAAGGAAAAGGCACACAGAGGTCCAAACACAGTTCCTAATCTTGAAATTCCATGGTTTTCAAATATAAAAACTTCACAGAGCATGTATTTTATTCAGCTGTACGGAACATGAGTTCATGGAGTGTGCTAGGGAAAACACTTTCTTTGACTCTATTAATGAAGATTAATGATCGTGTCCAAACCAGCCCATCTTAAATCAAAATCTGACAAATCGAAACAAATGACAATCTAAAATTAGATTATGTATGGAGGCCTGGGAAAAGGATTTATGAATTGATATTTCCCCTCTGATATGGAGAGCTTTAACAATTAAAGGCCCGATTACAAAGCTCATGCTAAAATGGGAAACGCTAACAGGGAAAACCTGCGACTGCAGGTTAGCGCGTAGCATTCCCATTTTAGCCTGAGATTCCGGGGCAGGCGCTACTTCACCACCTTTCCCCAGAACGAGGTGCTACCCTAGGTGAAACCCGCGTTTAGCGCTTCTGCGCCACTAGGATTTTCACCTCCTGGAGTCCATGGGTACTTTCAGTTATGCTGCTACAGGAGCTAGACCCAAGAACCCCGAACAGCTGGCAGGCGTATAAAGTGCAGGAATAAAGGGGAAATATTACACCTTGGGAAAAACAGGGGGGAAAAAAAGACAACCAGGGTGAGGGTCAACAGGGGATAATAATTAAAGGGACACTATATCAAAAATGTACCCCCCCTTTCATCACACTTTGACAGCCTCTGTCCTATTACTATTTTTTAATTTGGGTGAAAATATTCACCCTTTTCTCCCTCTACGTGCTTTATTCCTCCCTTCAGCTCAGGGTTTCTGTCATGTGGAAATCCATGCAGCTTTTTTTCTGCAATTTGTGTACTTGCATAACGTGCCTTGCATACACAGCGCTAATTGCGCATTGCTCTAAACTTGCATACTATTGTTGTTGGGCACCGGTCCATTGGTTCTTGTTGCGAGCGAGCATAGCATGTTGACACCATTGGTCACCATGGGTCTCTGAAAGTCAAAATATTCAAATCCCATCTGCCTGATGACACTTCACACAAGAAAATCGGGCAAAGGAGGTTGCAGGGGGAGAGGGGGAAGCACTCCATGCAGCCCGACCACTTTATAAAGCTAAAGGGTATGTAGAGTGTCCCTTCTAACTCCTATGATTTTCTTTTACCCGATGGTTTTATTTTGTTTTAATGCCTAGTGTCCCTTTTAAGTTGACTCTTATTAAAGGGACAGTGAAGTGGTAGTCTGGTTTCACACTATAATTTGCAATGCCTGTTCTTTTACTTGTGTCCTATTCTTCTCCCCTTGCCCAAATCCATCTGCAGATATGCACCTTTTCCGCATTTCTTCTTGGTTTTCCTTTCAAATGTAAGACATGACAGTATTCACTGTTAAATATGCAATCCACAATAAAGTATCTTACACATTGAGCTATTTTCTCTGTGTTTTACATGTTCCAGCGTTTTATTGCATGCATTGGTGTACTGTCTTTGATAAATACAATTGCAAGCTCCACCAATGTTTGTATTTAATTCACACTTTCATACAAAGTGCTTAACTCACAATTCATTCCTATTTGTGTCCTCCTGAGTGCAATGCCTTAACTATTTATTTTTGCAGCTACAAAGGCTATATCTGCTATGGGGAATATGGCGGCTCAGTCAAGATCAAAAGGGCTACTCATGCAAGAGAGTTGCTCTGATGCTGACTTGTTCACCATGGCGGCTCAAATAGCTTTAGAGGTAAGAGACTGTCTGAAAAACGAAGGCATGGTGGAAATTGAAATGGCAAGATTCCTATCTGTGTATTTTTATGTTGAGCACTTTCTAATATTTCAAATTTCAAAAAGAAAATATTTTTTGCCTTTAATCTTAAACATTTTCTTAAGATATTTGTAAAGATTAAGCATTATGCACAGTTTATATGGAAATGTGCAGTCCTATTCTTAAATATGGAATATGCATAACTAATTTAAAAGATCTTTATAGTGCTAAAAGGCGGGGGGGTTGTAAACCCATCCTTAACACCTTTCCCCATTCTCTTTATCCCTAGTTTTAACTCTTTAATACATACTTAATC
Source organism: Leptobrachium leishanense (assembly GCA_009667805.1). Taxonomy (NCBI): domain Eukaryota; kingdom Metazoa; phylum Chordata; class Amphibia; order Anura; family Megophryidae; genus Leptobrachium; species Leptobrachium leishanense. Next base: position 123,621,262 of record CM019071.1, read on the forward strand.
CAGGACTGGGCCAGTGTTATTTTCCTTTGACTAATAATTTTCATCAAAGACTTAGTTGACTACATTTCTCCAGTGACTAAATGTAGACGGAATAAAGAAAAACTAAATAAAAACTAACAGGGTTATTCAGAGAGAGGTGAAAAGCAGGAGAATGTCTGGAGAATGGAAAATTCTAGGTCAAAATAGCCAAACCAGAAAAATTCTCCCATTTATCTCACTTTCCAAATCTGCTATTTTGACCTCGCATTTTCCATTCTCCAGTCATTCTCCTGCTTTTCACCTCTCTCGGAATAACGCTGTAAGTTATGATGACTTAAACTATGACAAAACTCCATTGACATTATAGTCAACTAATATACACTAGAATAAAATGTTAGCGAGGGACTATTTTCGAAGAGATCCATTCGAACCAATCTCAAGAGCGAAATGATGAAATTTTTATATTCCGTGTAGCGCTCACTCCCGCTGAATAAACCTCGGGATAGTCTCACCGCACTAGGAAATAACTATACACCAGCACTGTTGTGGATTTTTATATATTATAGACTTTACTGATCCCAATAAAGCAGTATATATTATGCATATACGGTATTTGAATGACAAGAATTCGTAACGCGGGAAAAACACACGGCGGTAAAAGAAACGGTTAACCCCCTAAGTTCTGGAGTGTAAGTCCCGTGAATAATAGCTCAAAAAATATGTATGTGTGTGTTGTCTCGGGTACCCCGGTACTGTGTTCAACTGGCCAGTGAATGAAAACCAAACAATCTTCGACTAGTTACCGTTGGGGCCCTGTGAATTTAAACAATATTGCAGCGTGCGTTTCTGTATTGGAACTGCGGCCTGGAGGCCTCTCACCCATCTGATGAATGAAACTATCCAGCTCTCGACCACAAGATCTTCTCCGCTGTGTACTGGAGCTCCGTGCTGTTGAATCTGCTCTCAGCTTGCCCAATCTCTGCAACTGGAACACCGATCCGCTGCCTGCACTCCCAATCGATCAGCGCAGCCTCCTCACACGGGGTCCTGCCGGAACTAGCTTTTCCTCCAGACCTCTCAGCGCTGCGCAGGTAGGTCTCAACGCGATTACTGTCCCGATCTCCAGCACCAGTAAGACAGCGTCTGTAGTCTGGCCTGGTTGCGATCCCTGACAGCTCTAACGTGCGTCCTCCACCTTTCACTGCTCCGCTCACTCTCCTTCTCCCTTGCACGAGGCTGCTGATCTCCTTCCTCCTCCTGTACCACCTCCTTCCTTTCCCCACGCAAAGGATAATGGTCGGTGTAGTTCGGTTTTGTTCCGCATAGTCCACAATGTCTCTGTCTCCCTCTGGTGGCAGCAGTAGTTCAATGCACCAGAATACAGTGTTTTAAAGCAGCGCTACATCAGATAAGATGTTTACTCCAGGAGTATGTAATGAGTTTGGAAATTTAGGAGAAATTCTAAAATATTCCATTACACGTTAAACCCATTAGATTTTAGTTGACTAAAACTAAAACCATTCAGATGACTAAAATATGACTAAAACTCCCCCCCCCTCTTTTTTTTTTTTTTCGGGCTGCCCCCGAGGCGTGCCACTATGGCACTCACCATGGCTCTGACTGCCGTATTTGGCCCTCGGGCTCCCAGGCCTCCTGACATTGTCCTTCCACGGTCTCATGGTCCTGGAGTGAGCCAGGAAAGTCACGGCGATGGCCGTTACCATTTCCCCATCCCCTTTTTTTCCCCCTCTTTTTGTTCTTGGATCATCATCTACTAGCCTGCGTTATGTGTGTTGTTATGCCTCCCCCTTCCCTGTTCTTTTTATTTTGTGCCCCTAGATCAGGGGTGGGGAACGTCCGCGGTGTCAATTGGTCCGGCCCTCAGAGCGCCACAGCAAGTCGGTGCAAATTCACTCTCCCGCGGCCCTTTTATCAGACCGCGGCGTGTAGCAGAATGAGGGGGCAAGGATTATCCCCGCTTCCCTCACTAGCTGCTGCGCACCGGATTTTCCAACACGCTGCGCCCCTCATCTTCTGGGCGCAGCGTGAAGGAGGATCTGGCGCACTTCAGCAAGTGAAGGGAGCGGAGATAATCCCCGCCCCCTCATTCTGCTACTCGCCGCGGTCTGGTGAAAGGGCCGCGGGAGAGGGAATTTGCACCCCCTTGCTGTGGCGCTCTGAGGGCCCCCTCAGTCTGCTACTCGCCGTGGTGAGGTAAAAGGGATGGGGGTGGAATTAATTTTAAAGGGGGAGGGTGAAATTAATTAGATGGAAAGGGGGATGAAATTAGAGGGGGAGAGTGACATTAATTAAATGGGGAGGGGGAGAGTGACATTAATTAAATGGGGAGGGGGTGAGATTAAATGGGGTGAAATGAATTAGATGGGGAGGGTGAAGAAATTCAAGGGGAGGGTGAAATTAAATGGGGAGTAGGGTTAAATCAATTAAATGTGCAGGTTGAAATTAAATGGGGGGTGAAATTAATTAAATGGGGGAGAGTGAAATTAATTAAAGGGGAGGGTGAAATGAATTAAATGGGGAGAGGTGAAATACATTTTTATGAGGGGGTGAAATTACATGGGGAGGGGGTGAAATGAATTAAATGAGGAGAGAGGTGAAATTAATTTATATGAGGAGTGAAATTAATTAAATGGGGAGACGGTGAAATGAATTAAACGAGGAGAGAGGTGAAATTAATTTATATGAGGAGTGAAATTAATTAAATGGGGAGGGGGTGAAATGAATTAAATGGGGAGGGGTGAAATTAATTAAATGGGGAAGGGAGAGGGTGAAATGTATTAAATGGGGAGGGGGTGAAATTAATTCAATGGGGATGGGGAGAAATTAATTAAATGGGGAGGGGCACAAACCTGGAAAATTGCAAGTAACAACATCATCGGTACCAGTTAACATCGCGGGCCTCACCAAAGAGAAGCAGTTCCAGCCATCACATTAGGGGTGAGTGAGTTAATTTCTTCCTAAATATAGCTGGCTAAATTTTAAGTTGGTAATTTTGTATGGCCCTCGAATGATCTTATAAACTTCCAAATGGCCCTTGGCAGAAAAAAGGTTCCCCACCCCTGCCCTAGATGTTCACATTTTAGAAGTGGCCCTACTGTAACTCAGCCCTGCGTGGCCATGTTATCTTGCTGTTATATTGCTGAATGCTTTTCAAAATAAAAAACGTTTGAATAAAAAAAATATGACTAATACTAAATGCCAATTTAATCAGAAGACTATGACTAAAGCTAAATTAAAAGTCGCTGTCAAAAATTAACAACGGTCTGGGCTTCTTTGGACTGCTCGCACTGGCAGCCACTGTTACTTCCCGTAACTGCATCATGCAGAAGCAGGCAGGGGATTGGACACATGCTTGAGCTTCCTTCCAGCCAATGCAAGTGGCTCTTATGTGAGCAGGTGAATTATAGTTACGCTTACAGGCTCACTCGTTAACCATGTTGGCTCCCTCGGTATTCCAGCGGGTTACTGTAAATTAGTACTTGGTTTAGGAATCTCTAATTTGCTGGCAGCAGGAGAATTGTGAAAAATTCCAAGGACGCTTGTTTTTCTGGTTTCGAGCTGGTATTTAAAATTATTTTAAAAATACCTGCTCAGACTCTGGTGTTAAGTGATTTTCTCAATGGAGTTCTGAGGACTCTTTGAGACATTCTCAGCAGGAACATATGACAGTGCTGCCGGTATCATTTAGCTGCTCCCTTCTATTACAAGTTGAACCATTACAGTAATATAATGTCTTGCTTGAATGAAAGCCAGTAATAAGGAGCTACTTCAGGATTACGGCTCCTGAAGGCATTTTTATGTGTCCTTATATCTCTAAGACAGTCTTATACTGCCACCACATGACTTCAGTTGGTATTAAATGATGTATATTAAAGTACAAAATGGATAGAAAAATCAGTAGTAGCTTGTACATTTTAGACTGCTTAGTTGGCGAATAAATACATTATAATAATAATCGCTTGTAGGCAATATATTTCTGAAACCTATCTAATGATCTTCACATGTACAGCTTGGAAGAAAGACGAGACAGAGGAGATGTGATAGAAACATTTAAATATGTAAAAGGATTCAACAAGGTAGAGGAAGGGAGTATATTTAAGAAGGAAACAAAGTAGCAAAACAAGAGGACATAGTCTTAGATTAGAGGGGCAAAGGTTTAAAAGTAACATCAGGAAGCATTATTTTACTGAGAGGGTGGTGGATACATGGAACAGTCTTCCAGTAGAAGTGGTAGAGGCTTAAGCAGCGATTTGAGTTTAATCAGGCATGGGATAGGCATAAGGCTATCCTAAATAAAAGAGAAATCCAAAGGAAAGTAACCATATAATTGGGCCGAATGTTTCTTATCTGCCGACATATTCTATGTTTCTATGTAATGAGACAATAGAAGCTCAGAATCAACTTCTGATCTAATTAAGCATTTTTTTTTCTACAAATAAATATAGTATATACTATGACTGTATGACTGGAGAACAGAAAAGCAAAAGAGTCAGGCACTCCAAAAAACAGTATAAGGAAGTAATTTGCTGAAGGCAATTATTTGGTCGCTGATTGTCACTTTTCTCAAGGTGCCACCTTCCTCTGGTTTGAACATAGGAACATATGTTAAACATTTCTCATGGCTTTCTCCATGTTGAGAGAGGAAGCAGTCAGTGACCAAAACATACAGGCAGGGGGGACTCTAGGAACAATATTTAGGGGGGGGGGGGTACATAAGATACCGCAGTCAAAACTGGGGGGGGGCACTAATAATTTTCACCACTAAATCATCCCACTGAATAAAAGTAAGGGCCCTATCACCTGGTGTGAGCTAAAACGCCATCACTAAAGGAAAATTTAGCACGAGTCGCTAAAACTTAGTGCCTGACTACCTACTAACAGATCACCTTGTCCACGGGAGACCACGTACAAGATCGTTTAGTACACGTTATGGAAACGCTAAGACCTGGGCTGAGACCCAGCGCTAATGCGGTTGTGTACAGGATGGAACTGTTTTTTTCCAGTGCAGAGTGCCGGGCCATACCTATCCCCTGCCCTCACAAGCTTTTACAAGTATGAACACATCCAGTGAATAACCTCACCCTCTGCATTATTAAAGTCCTCCAAGGTGACCAAATCATCCATGTTTATATGCACACATCTATTAATTAACCCTTTCGCTGCTGAGGCTTTTCCCGCCTCTGTGCTGAGGCCATTTTTACCGGTTTTGCTCATCATGTTTAAACGTGTTTTGAAGGCTTATTTTAGTATATGACCCAGACATATTATATATCGTTCTTTCCGTCAGACTCGGCAGATTCATAATATGTCATTATTATATGTATATGTCATGACCTGTATGTATATTATAACAAAAAATGCAATAAAACTGCATGGTTAACTCCAGGACTGGCGTCATCATGCTATGCACGATGACGCCAGTCCTCAGGGGGCATTCCCGGAAGCTTGGCCAACATCCAAGATGTCGGCCAGCTCCGGAAAAGGATCACGAACCGGCGCTTTTCAGCGCCGATTCGTGATCCGGCCCCCATGGGGTTAATGCCAGGTACCATTTGGAAGGGCAGGCTGTGCCCTTCCAAACGGTGCCTGGTTTAACCCCCGCAACGCCGCCAATCGGGAGGGAGAGAGGTCCGAAGGACCCCCCCCTCCCTTTCAGGCGCCTCCTCCGCACATGCGGGGGGGCGCCTGAATTAGGTGTCATTGCGCCCCCGCGATGACACCTAAATACTCCGGCGGCGGTTCCGGATGCTGGGCTGACATCGAGGATGTCAGCCCGCACCGGGGGGGCCAGCGATCGACCGGAACCTGGCCGAACGCTGACCCCAAATAGAGGACGCGCTCAGCGCGTCCACCGCATGGAACGTGACATGCGGTTGGACGCGCTGAGCGCGTCCTTAGCAGCGAAGGGGTTAAGGCTGATGGGCATTGCATGATAAATGCCACCCGACAGAATGTAGAATCATTACACTGCATTTAATAGATCCAAAAGGAAGGCCAGGTGAGCCACAATAACTAACCTGCAAAAGCATATAAACAATACATGTTTCAAGGCAAGACTTATCCATGTGTCCCTTTAAACATGGTCCACATGGTCACCCTAATAATCAACCGCTTCCCTATTGTGAATAACCCCCAGCATAAAATGTTTAGAATTAGGCAATATATTAGAATACATCAATAAAGGATACATGTATAATAGAGCCTACTGTACCAGCAGTGACATTGCTGACCAGGTCCATTACTATGGTGTATGGGCTAAGATAACACCTGTGCTGCATTCCTTTCCATTGCCTGTTAATTTTGGGCGAGGACCTCTATTTTTCTGTCTTTTTGGAGTTACCACCAGGGTTGAGCAAGAGGTAAAATTTTGCGATTACCATTGCTCCAGAAATTGGCGCAGGCCAAAAGTGATCTGTTAGTCGCAAAAGCGCTAGAGATCTCTAGCGCTCCTCATGTTAAGTATGGATGGGGAAAATACAGTAAGCTTGCGCTATGAATTGCTAATAGCGACGCGCTAAGTGATTTTACCCGTTTGTAGCGGGAGGGAAACGATCTGTGCTAGACTGAATTTACCTGGCGCTAACGCAAAAACATGCCAACGCTAGGGCTAACTCACACCAGGTGATAGTGCCCTAAATAAATATATATAAATAAGATTCCTAAACCCCAGAGTAATGTGGTGCAATCATACCTTTTTATTGTATTAACCTGATACTTATATATTTTATTTGGCGCAGTTCAGTGGTGTTCGCCAATGTCCGATAACTGCTTCAGCATCTCCAATTTCAGCAAATTACAGTGACCATTCGCTAAAGAAGGAATTTACAATATTTTCTGTGAAATGAATTCCCTGAAATGTGACGAAAAGCAAAGGATCTAAAGAGGAATAGACCCCATAGATTCTAACTTCCATAAACCCAGGGAAATAATAAATAAAAATAATAAACAGTGTGGCATGTAACCCATTAACCCCTAAAATGCCATAAATCAAGGAAAAAAATAAAATGTATACTGTGAGTGATGAAGCCTGCCCATTAACCCTTAATACACAACTAAACCAAAAATGAAAGTAATACACAATGTAATATATAGTCTGAACCCTTTCACTGCTGAACCATTTCAACCCTGTGCAAAAGTTTACTACGTACACCTTTTTTATTTAATTTTTTTATGACTTTTACTTTACACTGAATATGGTCATGTTGGATATCATTGGAAAGGCCAGAATCTGCACTTTCCAACGTCACCTATATTGTCCATATGCGTACGGACGGAGATACCGCACTCCGAATATTTGAAAGAAGCTAGATGCTGATTTCTGGTGGGGGGTGGGGCACATGGGAGGGCAAGGAATAACCTAGGGGGGGCAATAGCCCCCCATTGCCCCCCTGTAGAGACGCTTATGCATACAGGGTTATTCAAAGAGATCCGAATGGTGGCTGAAAGGTGACCGAACAGTGAAATTCAGCATTCAGTTACCTTTCCTGGCCATTCGGCTATCCAGGGAGCAGGCAGTTCAACAAATGTTGGCGAATTGCCTGCACATACGGTGCCTGTTCGGTGCCTGTGAAACCCCCATAGAGAAGCAATGCTTTGTCTATTCAGAGAACAAAAACCAGCAGTGAAAAGTTGTCGAATTGCCCTGCTGTTCAGTGGTTTAATTCGATAGGTTTATTCAGACGAATCCCATAGGCTTCAATGTTAAAAATATTCTGGTTTTAATTCAATATCTAATAAACCGTTAATTATAATATTCTGCAGTAAAGAGTCTCTTTAAGTATAGATTATTTTTGACCTTTTAGGCATTTTTCTTTTTTGCAACATTTTTTTATCGTTTTTTTAATGTGTTTTTTCTGTAACAGCCCTTTTTATTATCATTCCCTGGACCTCATATGTAAATTTCAGACATTTTCGTTCAGTAGTTTCTTTGCAAACAGCGTTTCACTTTTCAAACATTCAAGCGTACTGTTTTTTGTTTTTTTTCTCACTCCATTCGTCTGCGGTGTCGGCTTTTTCCGGCGACTGCTCTGCGCTGTGATCGGCGGCTGCTCGGGTTTCTCCGGCGTGTTCTGTGGGGTTAATTCAGATGTTTTTGCGGGTTTCCATGTGCGTTCGCCGGGTTTTTCGGTGAGTGTTCAGCGGGTTTGCGGCGGCTTTTCCCTGCACTACGACGGCCCTGTGGTGCTTGCTGAATACACCGCAGGGTCGCCAGAATGGGATCGCCAAATCGCACCGAATTGAAGAGAACGATAAGTCACCGAACGTGCGGTGACTTTTTGATTCTCTTTGAATAACCCTGTTAGTTTTAATACATTTCATCCTCCTATTTATTTGGAGTGCCTGATTCCCTCTCTTGCTTTTCTGGGTTACCTATAGGTTGGCTAACCAGAGAATTGGAGCATCCATATTTTCTGTAATTTGGTACCAGTTGTCTTTGCTGCCAATTACATTGTTTTCTAGTTGTATACTATGAATAGAATCACTTTGGTTAAGATGCCTTTTCTAAAGAAAGCACCACTGAAATGGCAAAAAGGTATACATGGTGCATTAACCCTTTCGCTGCTGAGGCTTTTCCCGCCTCTGTGCTGAGGTCATTTTTACCGGTTTTGCTCATCATGTTTAAACGTGTTTTGAAGGCTTATTTTAGTATATGACCCAGACATATTATATATCGTTCTTTCCGTCAGACTCAGTAGATTCATAATATGTCATTATTATATGTATACGTTATGTCATGTCTGTATATTATAACAAAAAATGCAATAAAATATGTATTTTCAATAATTTACAACGTGTAAAGTGTTTTTTTTCACATTTTAACATGCGAGCAATTGCGGTTATATTTTGTATGGGGTGCGCTTGTTAAAAAAATTAGAGATGGGGTCTCGTTACATTTTTTTTGGGGGAAAATTACGCGATTTTTAACAAACGCACCGCATACAAAAATCGTTAGTGCAGCATCATTGTTCACATTATAATTGCAATGGGAACAATATTGCTGCATTAACAAACCAAAAAAAAGAAAAAAAAATGTTTATTTTTTTTTATAATTTTTTTTAAAATATATTTTTATTTTTAATTTTTATTTTTTTTTAAAAACTTTTTTCACATTCAAGTTTGGTATTGTTGGAACGGCCATGCTCTGGCCGATCCAACCATACCAAACATTAACCCCTAGCTGCCACGGATCGGGAGATAGGGAGTTCATTGGAACTCCCCATCTCCACCGTTGGTGGCAGTTAGGGGTTAACTCTAGGACTGGCGTCATCGTGCTACGCATGATGACGCCAGTCCTCAGGGGGAGTTCCCGGAGGCTTGGCCGACATCCAAGATGTCGGCCAGCTCCGGGAAAGGATCGCGAACCGGCGCTTTTCAGCGCCGATTCGCGATCCAGCTCCCCAGGGGTTAATGCCAGGCACCATTTGGAAGGGCAGGCTGTGCCCTTCCAAATGATGCCTGGGTTAACCCCCGCAGAGCCGCCGATCGGGAGGGAGAGAGGTCCGAAGGACCTCCCCCCCTCCCTTTCAGGCGCCTCCTCCGCACATGCGGGGGGGGGGGGCGCCTGAATTAGGTGTCATCGCGCTGCCGCGATGACACCTAATTCCGGCGGCTGCGGTCCCGGATGCGCGGCTGACATCGAGGATGTCAGCCCGCACCGGGGGGGGCCAGCGATCGGCCGGAACCCGGCCGAACGCTGACCCCAATGGGAGGACGCGCTCAGCGCGTCCTCCGCACAGCAGCGGTAATGCGGAGGACGCGCTCAGCGCGTCCTCCGCATTGAAAGGGTTAAAGGAACACTCTACTCAAAAAATCACACCCCCGTTTTTTTATCCTAACCTATCCCTATTCCCTTAATAAATCTTTTGTTTTTTGTTTTTTTTCTTGTAACTGTAATACTTACCCTAAAATCCTCTTGTTTCCAGCGGCGTTTTTTTTTTTTTTATACTCACCTCCCTCCTCTTCCGCTCCCGTCCTTCTTCTTGCTTCTTGGCTTCTGGTTTACGTGAGAAGCGCGCATGCATGCATCGGCAGGCTTCCTCCCGGCTCCCTCTGAGGATTAGTGTTGTGCGCAAGAGGATGCGCACAACACTAACCCTCAGAGGGAGCCGCCAGCTTCTGCGGTGAGTTGGAGACGTCATCGTGCTGAAAGCGCGATGACGTCTCCTACTCTGCAAAAGTCGTCAGAAGCGGGAAATAAGATTCCCGCTCTGCTGACTGACAGCTGGGAGGGCGGAGTAAAGTTCTCCGCCTCTCTCAGCTGTTTTCAGCTGAACCGCTGAGTGGAGGGAGGGGGGACAGAGGGCAGGATACTCCGGGCATCATGACCACCTAAAATAGCTTAGGTGGTCATGTTGCTTAGAGTATCCCTTTAAGACAATACTACCTCTCCACATAATTCATAGTAATTATAAACCGCTACAGAAAAGCAACTATGTTTACACAATGTATATTTACTAATTAATTTTGTTATGTAAACAAACTGAGATCTGATTACAACATAGACTGAGTCATCACTTGCATAGGGTGGTCATCCATGGAACAATTAATTACAAACTGAACTTTGTCATAATTCAGCCCAAAACATACATTTTTGGTTTAGTAATCACTAACTGCAGGGTATAGCTAGACTTCACTGAGCCCAGGGGCAAATTCTGCGCCCAAGATACCTATCCTCAATGCCCTCACCACTCTGAGTAACTGTGACAGTCTGTGTGAGTGACAGTCATAGTGAGAGAGTCTGAGTGATAATCTGTAAGAGTCTAAATGAGAGTCTATCAGGGTTATTCAAAGAGAATCGAAAAGTCACCGCATGTTCGGTGACTTTTCGTTCTCTTCAATTCGGGCCGATTCAGCAATCCCATTTTGGCGACCCTGCGGTGTATCCAGCAAGCACCACAGGGCCGTCGAAGCGCAGGGAAAAGCTGCCGCAAACCCGACGAAAAGTCACCGCAAAAACCCGGCTAATGCACGCCGAAACCCGCAAAAACATCTGCATTAACCCACCGAAAACGCCGGAAAAACCCGAGTAGGAGCCGATCACACGCAGTGAAGCTTCCGGATAAAGCCGAGACCGCAGACGAGTGAAGTGAATAAATTAGGAAAACAGTTTGCATGAATGTTTGAAAAGTGAAACGATGTTTGGATAGAAACTACTGAGCGAAAGTGTCTGAAATTTACATATGAGATCCATGGAATGATAATAAAAAGCGCTGTTACAGAAAAAATAAGTAAAGTTAAAAAACAAAAATCTGACTTTTTTGTAAAAAAAAAAAATCCAGAAAAATGCTTAAAATTTCCTAAAAAATCTATAAAGAGACTTTTTACTGCAGAATTTTATAATGAACGGTTTATTAGATATTGAATTAAAACGGGAATATTTTTAACATTGAATGCTATGGGATTCTCCTGAATAAACCTGTCGAATGAAACCACCGAATGGCAGGTCATTTCGGGAACCTTTCACTGCTGGTTTGTGTACTCTGAATAGCCGAAGCAGTGCTTCTCTATGGGGATTTCACTGCCCCCAAACAGGCACCGAACAGGCACCGTATGTGCAGGCAATTCGCCTGGATTTGGCGAACTGCCTGCTCTCTGGATAGCCGAATGGCCAAGAAAGGGAACCGAACGCTGAATTTCAGCGGTCGGTTACCTTTCTCCAGCAATTCGGATCTCTTTGAATAACCCTGAATATGAGAGAGAATCTGTGAGAGTTATGACTGAATTCAAACAAAAAATTGAGGATATAGGCACTCCAAAACGCAGAAAAATAAAGGGAATCTTTATTTACAAGATGTTCATAAAGGCTCCCAGAGAGCCGAAATATGGATCCTACTTTATTTGGATGAAATAAAATATTTAAAAATTTATTTTTAAGACCTGGGAGTGCATCCTCGAACAATGGATTTGTGTGTAGACAATATATATTATTATTATCCTTTGTTTATATAGCGCCACATATTCCGCAGTGCTTTACAAAATCAGTGTACAAGGGGTTGATACATCGGAATACCACACATGGATGATATATGACCTGACTCAGGGGGGCCCTGTTCCCAAGAGAATTTACAATCTATGAGAAGTACAAGTATTTTGTGAGGTAGGTGCATCCATATCAGTAGGTGTCTTGCCCAAGGACACTCGCTGGTGGCGTCTTCTGAGAGGGGCAAAGTCGGCTTTCCATGATTGTAGATCAGCGACCTGGTGCTTAGGTTGAACCCACTTCTTGTAAAATCATATATATAGTATTTACCTATTTCATCCTCACATGTTTGTTTTTGTCATTATAGAAAGGCTATACAGATGTGGCATTGAAAGCTTTGGAATGCATTGTTGAGCAGGATCACAACACTGAGCAGGTGTTTCTATCTCTAAGGTGAGTTTCACAATGAGTTTTCAGTGGTTGCTCATGTGATAAACATAATCTAAATGCTGTCATAATTCTCATTAATCCAAAACCTTTTACGAAAAGTGCATGTTTGACAAAAGCAAACACCCTATTTATCAATCTAGATATATTTTGTGAAAATATATTTATCATTTTGTTTAACACATACTTTGTATTTTTGGTGTAAAAGGTCAGTTTGTGATCGAAATTTAGCAGCATACTTAAAATATGTATAGTTACATACTTGGCGCCAGGGATTGTCACCTTTTTCCCTTTGCACATGCCGTATTTGTTAAAACTGAAACCTGTCCATACCAAGAACGTATAACATTGTTAGTTGGTATAGGACAGTAGTATTATGCATTTGTTTTATTTTATGTTGTGATTTTTGTGCCAAATTTCGATTGTCTGGTCGTATAAAACCAAAAGGAGTAAAATATAACTTTTTTGCAACAGGTGTTTGGTCAGACTTGTTCTGTCAAACAAAGGAACAACATCAGTAGATGGAAGGTAAGGGAAAAGTATTAGTACAGAACAGTGACACATTTCATTTTGTGCTGTGATCAAATGGACAGTAATGTCAAAGGGTACAACAAGCCTTCTCAACACTAATGCATCTTCACTAAAGCTGCATCCCATCTAAGGACCCGACCCATAATTGGTCCTTATACTCCCTTAACACCTAAACTTCTCCTCACCGTATTGAAATATACTTGTTGGCAATGTCCAATCTCTGCAACATTAACCTAATAAAAGCACAAAATATTAAAGCGGTGTCTTTATAATGTCACTATAAAAGTGTCAGCATATAAATGTTAAGGAAAAAAAGGATTTGACAAAACACCAGCCAAGCTATGTCTGGACTATAAATAGCGCTTCTGAACGATTAAAAGTACAGAACGTGTATTGTTTCAAAGCTTAGGGCAAAATATGGGAATGTTCATCATATTGTGTTAAACCCACCACTATGTCAGGATACTTCAATGGTGGTGGGCCCGACCTCATGACATGGGAGATAAACTGCATTGCTGTTTTAATGATTTTTTAGTGTTTCTCTTAAATATATTACTCAGATTGATATTACTGGCGTAATTGAATATGAAATATTGAGTTGTGTATCCCAAAGTAACCAGGTCGGCAGTTTGTACACAAAATAAAAAATAGACTTGGAAAGCACATAATTGAACTTGCATTAACTAGAAGTGATGCTAGGAAAGGGAGCACACATAATGGGCCATATTACAAAGTTGGTGCTAACCTAACCAGAGCTGTTGTAAACTTACCAGAGCCATTATAGTCTATGGAGTTGTTAGGATTGCAACAGCTCTGGTTAAGTTAGCACCAATGTATATAATTCCCCAAGTTGAAGATTGCAGTTGCAAGCAAAATGCTGCCTAAACAAAGCAACTCCTTCTTCCTATTATATTTTGGTGTGCATGATTGCATTTTTTCTTTTTTTTTAAGATATGGTCAGGATGGCTATCCAAGCAATTGGAGCATCCACATTTAGTTCAGGTTTGTAGAGCCAGTATTTCTCCACTGGGCGGCACTTTAAATCTTTTTTTACAGCTTTTTGGCATGGTGTGCACACTGATTTTACCATTTGTTTTGCAAAACGTAACCACTAACCAGTGACGTAATGTAAAATTCTAAGTCTCCTTTTTCATGTAAAATATTAGAGCCTTCAAATATCAGATATGTTATCCCACAGTTTAGATAATCTTCACTTTTTCCTGAGCTTTCGTGTAACAAATCTCAGTTCCCCTACTACTGTGTCACATCTGTCAAGCCACTTCCTTGCAGGACCCCCGTGTTCTCCCCAGGCAGACTTGAGTGGCTTTCTCCAGTCCTCACACGAAGCTTAAGGACCGGGTCATGTAGAGATCCTGCTAGCATCCCCCAGAAATAAGACTAGGCTGTATATCTGGAGGTATTCAGTGTCAGAATGGAACTCTTTTAATTGGGGTCAGGCACACATATTTATACAATTAAACATGGGTCATTTACATACACAAAAGCTTACCCTAGAATAAAATTAAACATTCCTAGACAGATAGGACAATTGCAGTCATGATTGGCAAACAGATAATGAGGCAGTGTTTGCCAGTGTTTTACATGACAAAGTAGATTACAAACTACTCAAATATAAACAGATATTGACACATTCCTGAGACATGGTATGCTGGAAGTCTAATATGTGCTTCATTAAACAACCTCATGGAGGAAAATAATAGTTCAGATTTGTGGTAGCCTTAAATATTGAATATTACCTGCTTTTCGTGTATGTCACTTTTTCAGCACTGCCAAATTTGTATGATAATTGCCTGTGGATTAACCCTTCAAACAAATGCCTGTTGTGAAGTTTTTTTTAAATTATTTTTTTTATACGAATGCTCCAGGAAAGGTTTTCTTTCTTGTCACGGCTGCTATTTTATTATTATTACAAGGTGGAAAGCCTGCCCAGAGGGCAGTCTATTGTGGATATACTGCCCCAGCTCATGGATATACTGCCCCAGCTCGTGGATATATGCCCCAGCTCGTGGATATTGCCCCAGCTCGTGGATATACTGCCCCAGCACGTGGATATACTGCCCCAGCACGTGGATATACTGCCCCAGCACGTGGATATACTGCCCCAGCTCGTGGATATACTGCCCCAGCTCGTGGATACTGCCCCAGCATGTGGATATTGCCCCAGCTCGTGGATACTGCCCCAGCACGTGGATACTGCCCCAGCACGTGGATACTGCCCCAGCTCGTGGATACTGCCCCAGCACGTGGATACTGCCCCAGCTCGTGGATACTGCCCCAGCTCGTGGATACTGCCCCAGCTCGTGGATACTGCCCCAACACGTGGATATTGCCCCAGCACGTGGATACTGCCCCAGCTCGTGGATACTGCCCCAGCACGTGGATACTGCCCCAGCTCATGGATATTTGGCCCCCACCTCTCATGGATATATGCCCCAGCTCATGGATATTTGCCTCCCACCTCTCATGGATATATGCCCCAGCTCATGGATATTTGCCCCCCACCTCTCATGGATATATGCCCCAGCTCATGGATATTTGCCCCCCACCTCTCGGATATTTGCCCCCCACCTCTCATGGCTATATGCCCCCCAGCTCAGACCCCAGACCAGACATGGGGCGGCTGTTCGAATGCTCTATCGGCATTCGGACAGCCGCCCCATGAGCTCCTCATACTTACCTTCCCGAGTGGCGAAGTGAAAGTTTCCCCGCTTCCGGTCGTTGAAGGACCCAAGCCGCGGTCACGTGACCGTGGCTTGGGTCCTTCAAAGAGCGGAAGCGAGGGAACTTTCCCTTCGCCGCTCGGGGATGGATGCGCGCGGCAGCCGGGTAGAGGCTGCGAGCGCAGCCTCTACCCGGCTGCCGCGCGCATCCAACCCCCGAGCGGCGGAGGGAACTTTCCATTCGCCGCTCGGGGGTTGGATGAGCGCGGCAGCCGGGTAGAGGCTGCGAGCGCAGCCTCTACCCGGCTGCTGTGTGCATCTTGTAACCACAGCGGCGAGCGCACAGCCGGCTCGTGCCGCGGCGGTTGCATGCACGCGCAACCAACCGCCGCTGGTTGCGCGCGCATGCGCAGAGTAAGGCTTGGCGACGGACACGCCAAGCCTTACTCAATTTTATTATAGATTATTAGTGTTGATCTCTGTGATCTCTACATCATAGTATGTTTGAAGTGGACAATAATTAAACTTTCTTTGTTTCTTTAGGACTAATGATGGGGAACTCATACTTTCCTATCTGAATACAGGTACTTTCTCCTATGCTTTGTGTTCTTTAATGCACTTTATATAAAGATCCACATAACATAATATGTGGTTTTGGGAAATTTGGTGAAAAGAGTTGCACTGCACCATAAGGATTATAGTTTCACTTGACGATAAGTATTATAGTTTCTCAACCCTGTAATCTGAGGACCACGATACCTATTTGTATTGTGAGCATTTATCTGTTGTAGGTTTAATGGCATCACAAAAAAATGCTAACAACAGTTCTATTTTGGTCTTGCGATGAAATAGGTTGTGCGGTGTGTGATGCATTTTAGAACTATAGTGTTATGCTGTTATATTATATTTGGTATATGCATTTCCCATAGACTGGACCACCCCAATAGTTCTCCAGGCATAAAGAACTGTTATCCATTACCCCTCTAAGACTAAAGACTAGTATTTAAAAACACACACAAAACGTTGCTGCACTAGTAATGATGTATGGCAATACAAATGAGGGCTGCTGATTACTTGGTAGGATTGCTCCTGTCAAGGCAAACAAAATAGTCCAAATGTAGAAGTTGTCAAGTATAGCACACACAATGCTTTGAAGGTGTTCAGATTTATGTTTGTCTCAATGAAACCTTGGGAAAAAAAAGAGAAAAACATAATGGGGCAGATAGTACAAACAGATCCTTAATGTATCACGCCCAAAATGCTCCCACATATGATCTAGAGCAGTGGTTCCCAACCTTTTTTCTCCTGAGTACCCCCTGGCGGCCGATTTCCATAAATTGTACCCCTCATTAAAAAAAAGATCTTTCAAATCTAATTTAATTTACTCTTTTCTGTTTTTCTGTACGGTGTGTGTGCAATGTATCACAAGCTCCACAGTAGTATGCGGGTGCCACAGAGCTCCACAGTAGTGTGCAGGGTGTATGAGGGTGCCACAGAGCTCCACAGTAGTGTGCAGGGTGTATGAGGGTGTCACAGAGTTCTAGAGTAATGTGTGGTGTGTATGAGGGTGCCACAGAGCTCCAGAGTAATGTGCAGTGTGTTAGGGTGCCGCAGAGCTCCAGGGTGTATGAGGGTGACAGAGCTCCAGAGTAATGTGCAGGGTGTATGAGGGTGCCCATAGATCCACAGTAGTGTGCGACGATAGCACTGACCAACCTGGGGCCCCTTTCCTCGTGCGCACTGGGAGGTAGCACGATGCGGGGGGAGCTGGGTTGGAACTCTGCCCATCAGTGCTGCTCGAACTCGGGACTGAGCCGTGCTGCCGGTAAGTGGAGCACAATCTCTTCTGGAGCCCCTGCATGGAGCTTCCCGTGCCAGAGTTGCAGCCCCCCTCCCTGAGATATCACTGCTGGGTGGAGACAGCAGGAGGCGGAGGGCAACCAGGGGGAGGTGGGCATGCGCTTGACCGGATGTGTGGAGAGTGTCGTCAGCGCTGGGGAGGGAATCCCCACGACGCTCCAAGCATATCCGTGCTGCCTGCTCTGATGTAGGGGGCCGGACGGAAGCCGGCGTCCATCCTCTCCTGCGCGCAAGTTGTAAAAAAAAAAGGTTTATAATGCTAATCGGAATGCAAAGGTCCGCCATTATGATTTATTTTACGCGTACCCTCAGGGTTTCTCGTACGTACCCCTGGGGGTACGCGTACCACGGGTTGGGAACCGCTGATCTAGAGCCTAACCGGCTCTGGGGGACTTGCTTCTGGGTTACTTGTGGCCACCCAACAGCCCAATGGGTCCTCGTGGTAGTTTCTCTTATACGGAGTTACACACGATCCTACACTTAATGATCGGCTAGTTTCCCAGCATGCTCTGTTAGCTGAGCATTAAGTGTAGGATCATGTGTAACTCGATAGGATGTGGAAAGTACAGTAAGCTCGTGCTACGAATTGCTAATAGAGATGCACTAAGTGATTTTCCCGTTTTTAGTGAGAGGCAATCTGTTGGTCAGGCGCTAGACTGAATTAATCTGACGCTAACACTGAAACATAGCAACGCTAACGTTAGCTCACACCAGGTGATAATGCACTGAGTCTATGGTCAGTAAACTTTGTATAATACATTAAAGATTCCTTCTTTTGCTACCTTTCAGTATTTTGGTTGGCACATGTGCTCCTTTTTATTTGACTCCCTCTTTTGTCCTTAATATAAAATAATTATCATAACACCTGCTATGTCACCCCATGTCACTTACCTCCTTTCATTAAACACCATGACTATTTGGACTTAATTCAGTTTTTTTTAATCTACGTGCTGGGCTGGTACACCAGTCATGTCTTTCTCCAACCTGCTTCAACAGAGCATTTATGTCCATGACTAAAACCTTGAAAATGTCTGTCATAAAGAATTCTTTCACTTGCTAGAAAAAAAGCGCAGCCAGTATTATTAATTACCTTTGCTAAATTCTGCTAATTCGTAGATCTTACTAAGATCCGAGTACTTTCACAGTACATGTTTAATTAGAATTAGCAAATATTTCAGAACTTTTCAACAAGGTTTACAACATGTGTCACTGCTGTGGAGGGTAGACCTCGTAAACTTGTCTCACTGCTATGTAACTCTATGACCTCTTTCTCCTACAGACCTGAAGCTAGTTCATATCACCCACTGCCACAGCGCTTGCGTTTGGACTCTGCATTTAAAAAGACCTGAAGCTAGTTCATATCACCCACTGCCACAGCGCTTGCGTTTGGACTCTGCATTTAAAAAGACCTGAAGCTAGTTCATATCATCCACTGCCACAGCGCTTGCGTTTGGACTCTGCATTTAAAAAGACCTGAAGCTAGTTCATATCACCCACTGCCACAGCGCTTGTGTTTGGACTCTGCATTTAAAAAGACCTGAAGCTAGTTCATATCACCCACTGCCACAGCGCTTGCGTTTGGACTCTGCATTTAAAAAGACCTGAAGCTAGTTCATATCACCCACTGCCACAGCGCTTGCGTTTGGACTCTGCATTTAAAAAGACCTGAAGCTAGTTCATATCATCCACTGCCACAGCGCTTGCGTTTGGACTCTGCATTTAAAAAGACCTGAAGCTAGTTCATATCATCCACTGCCACAGCGCTTGCGTTTGGACTCTGCATTTAAAAAGACCTGAAGCTAGTTCATATCATCCACTGCCACAGCGCTTGCGTTTGGACTCTGCATTTAAAAAGACCTGAAGCTAGTTCATATCATCCACTGCCACAGCGCTTGCGTTTGGACTCTGCATTTAAAAAGACCTGAAGCTAGTTCATATCATCCACTGCCACAGCGCTTGCGTTTGGACTCTGCATTTAAAAAGGTACCAGCGATCAACATGTCATCTGCAATTCTAATCCACAATCTCAACTTTAATCCTACTGTTAATATTTTATGCTTGCATCTATCTATTAATATTTTGGCTGTCTGTTTTTTGTTTGTATCCATGCTGAATGTATACTCTGCTTTTTTAAACCAATGCTTTCAAATGGCTGCCCCTCCCCCCTATGTCGTAAAATATGCTTTCCCTCAACAGACCACATGCCCTAACTCTATGACCTCTTTCTCCTACAGACCTGAAGCTAGTTCATATCACCCACTGCCACAGCGCTTGCGTTTGGACTCTGCTGTCCCTCCCTCCCTCCCCATCCATCCACCCACCCACCCAGTGCTGGACTGAAATTTGTAGCTTACTTTCCAGCTGCTTCCACTTTGCAAATCAAAAAAAGGTTCTAGCCCTTCCCATGATATGTTAATCTGTATTTTTGTGTTTTGTTTTTAATATCTTGCATTTTATTACTTTGTATTTCTGTAACCACTCAATGTTCTTGAACCCAGGACATACTTGAAAACGAGAGAAATCTCAATGTATCCTTCCTGGTAAAATCCTTTGGAAATAAATGTATATTTATCTTGTCACAGCTCACAAGAAGCTCACAGAGTCACTGAACGAGGGAGTTTTAAGCCATGACAAGGTCTCCAGTGATGCACACTGGTTTAGGAAGATAGGTAAGGCGACTTGTATTCCTATCATTAACAGATTCGTGAAAGATGAATGGAATTTTAATTTTAGCTTATTTTGGTGTTGGATTAACATAGGGGCTTTGGAGCTGCAGCACCAGGCACATGTCCCAGAGTTGACCTAGTGAAAAATTTAAATATGTCAATACTAATTGTGACCAAAATAGTGAGATTAAGAAGGACGGGCCAATGGCACAATGGAGGTGTGTGTGTGGTTTGTGCTCTTATCATCCTCAACATTTACTATATTTTTAAACACCATAACTTTATAAACCTAGGCCCCTATTATGCCCTTAGCGTTAAAATGCGGGCGCAGGGGAGGAAAAACTGCACCCGCAGTTTCCCCCCTTGCGCCCGCATTTTAATGCCAGATTACAATGCTGCCTGCATTGTTATCGAGCGTTAAAAATCAGGATGCTCGCGACAGCGCTGAGCGCAGCCGTGAGCATCCACTCGCTGGAGTCCATAGGACTCCATTGAGGTCCTCTCTGCCGGTCACGTGACCAGCCGGATCTCGCATCGCGAGATCCGGCCGGTCGGCGTAGTGATACGCAGGGATCACTACGGACCAGTATAAAGTATTGTATCTTTCCCTGCTCCCGCCGGCCGGAGGATGCGACCGGAGCCGCGGTCCTCGCCGCGGGACAGAGGGTAAGTATAGGACTCGTTTTATTATTTTTACAGCTGGTATTAACGGATTCTGCACTAGCGGAATCTGTTAGCACCAGGTTCTGGCTCTGTTTAACTTTTCGTTGACCAGAGCCAGGTGTTAATCAGCGCTGGGACATTGTATTCCAGCGCTGATTAACACTTTGCGCTCCCCATGTTAAGTATAGGAACTGGGAGCGCAAAGTGCACTAACCTCGTGCAGAGGAGTGCAAGGTACCAAATGCAAATGGGTTTTTTAACCCGTTTGCGTTTAGATTGTAATGTGATGTACTTAACGTGGCAAACGTTAATGCTCACGCAAGTGAGCGTTAACGTTTGCGTTCACATTGTAATAGGGCCCAAATGTCCTAATCATTCCCATCCTTGTCCTACCCTCTGAAGGACAATACTTTATACAATGTTCAGCCGCAACATTAAAACCACTGACAGGTGCAATGAATAATAAAGATCTGAGCGACTTTGACAAGAACCAAATAGTGATGGCTAGACAACTGGGTTAGAGCATCTCCAAAATCTCTGGTCTTGTGGGGTGTACCCAAGAGACAGTGCTTAGTGTCTACCAAATGTGGTGGAAGGAAGGACAACTGCATCATGGTCATGGGTACCCAATGATCAGTGACGCACGTGGGGTGCAAAGGCTGGTCCGATCACACAGAAGAGCTCAAATTGCTGAAAAACCTAATGCCGGTCATAACAGAAAGGTGTAGACCACATTTTACACTTACCTCCAACCTAAACAATGTTGCAAACCACATAAACTCTTTCATGGCAATGGTGTTCCCCAATGGCAGTGGCCTCTTTCTGCAGGATAATGCACCTTGCCACATTGCAAAAATTGTTTGTCGTGTTCCTCAAACCATTCCTAAAGATTTGAAGGTCTTGTCTTGGTCTCCATATTCCCCAGATCTCATCGATTGAGCATCTGTGGGATATGCTGGAACAACAAATCGAATAAACGGAGGCCCCATCTTGCAGGACTTGTAGGACTTAAAGCTAATGTCTCAATGCGAGATAATGCAAGACATTGTCAGAGGTCTTGTGGTGTCCATGCCTCAAAGCAACAGAGCTGTTTTGGCAGCATGGGGGGCACCTACACAATATTAGACAGGTGGTTTTATTGTTGAGGTTTACCAGGGTATGTTACAATATGTCATAATCGTCCAATTAATTCTTACTGCTGCTAAACTGTTACAATAAGTCTTCTGTCCAGGCTGTGTCCTAAGAATCTCATCCCTCCTCATCTACTGACATGTTACATAGTTACATAGTTATATAGGCTGAAAAAAGACATGCGTCCATCGGGTTCAGCCTCTCCCACATAACCTACTGCTGTTGATCCAAAAGAAGGCAAAAAAAACAGTCTGAAATATGCAACATACTGGGAAAAAATTCCTTCTTGACCCCAGAATGGCAGTCAGATTTCTCCTTGGATCAAGAAGCTTTTACCCACATATTAAATATTATAACCCTTAATATTCTGTGTCTGCAGGAAGTCATCCAGTCGTTTTTTAAAAGTCTGTACAGACTCTGACCCAACCACCTCAACAGGCAGAGAATTCCACAGCTTTATTGTTCTCACCGTAAAATAACCCTTCCTATGCTTTAAGCTAAATTTTCTTTCTTCCAGTCTAAATGGATGACCTCTTGTCCTGTGTATAGACCTGTCAATGAATAGGTTATCAGACAATGGTTGATAATGGCCCCGTATATATTTATATAAGGTTATCAGATCCCCTATAAGGCGCCGTTTCTCTAAACTAAACAGGTTTAAGCTTGTTAGTCTTTCCTCATAACTTAACCCTTCCATTCCCCTTATTAATTTAGTTGCCCGTCTCTGCACTTTTTCTAGCGCTATAATATCTTTTTTTAAGACAGGTGCCCAAAATTGCACGGCATATTCAAGGTGCGGCCTGACCATTGATTTTATACAGAGGCAAAATTATGTTTTCATCCCGTGAGTGAACTCCCCTTTTAATGCATGCCAATACTTTGCTGGCCTTGGCGGCTGCTGTTTGACATTGCACATTGTTACTTAGTTTGAAGTCTATGATTATTCCCAAATCCTTCTCCTGCTTGGATTTCCCTAACTCCGTACCATTTAGGGTATAAGTTACTTGTGTGTTCTTCACTCCAAAGTGTATAACTTTGCATTTATCTAGATTAAATCTCATCTGCCATTTAAGTGCCCAGTCTCCCAATTTATCTAAATCCCCTGCAGCGAAGTAACATCCTGCTCACATTGTATTACTTTTCCTAGTTTTGTGTCATCTGCAAACACTGATACATGGCTTTCAATGCCTATCTCAAGGTCATTTATAAATAAATTGAATAGTATTGGTCCTATAACAGACCCCTGAGGGACACCGCTTACCACTGGTGTCCATCTTGAAAATGTACCATTTATGACCACTCTCTGTACCCTATCTTTTAGCCAGTTTTCTATCCAAGAACAAGTATTTTCATCTAGACCAATTTTTCTCAATTTAAATAGTAACCTTTTGTGTGGAACTGTGTCGAAAGCTTTGGCAAAATCCACTGCGACCCCCTGATCTATACTTCTACTTACTTCCTCATAGAACGTAATTAGGTTAGTCTGACATGATCTGTGTTTCATGAAACCATGCTGATTTTTGCCAATTACATTATACCTCCCGATAAATTCCTGAATATTATCCCTTAGTAACCCCTCAAATACTTTCCCAGCCACAGATGTTAAGCTCACAGGTCTATAATTCCCAGGCACAAATTTTAAACCTTTCTTAAATATAGGGACCACGTCAGCTTTTCTCCAATCCTCTGGTACTATTCCTGAAAGAAAAGAATCTTGAAAGATTAAGAACAGAGGTTTACATATTTCAACACATAGCTCTCTCAGTACTCGCGGGTGAATCCATCTGGCCCTGGGGCTTTATTCACATTCACATTGTTTAATTTCTGCAAAACCTTGTCCTGAGTCAACCAGTCACTTTGTATCAGTAAGATTTTATTAATGAATTGCATGTCTCCTGTTATAGGTTTCTCTTTGATAAATACTGAAGAAAAATAATCATTTAAAATTTCTGCCTTATCCTGATCTTCAGTTAACAATAACCCTGACTCAGATTTTAGTGAACCTACATTTTCACTCTTGGGTTTTTTAGAATTTATGTACCTAAAGAATCTTTTAGGGTTGGTCTTGCTCTCTTTGGCTATTTCTTTTTCATTTTCTAGTTTAGCCCATCTAATCGCATTTTTACATGCTTTATTGGCTGCCCTATATGCTTTATAGGATGCCTCAGATTTATCAACTTTAAAAGCTTTAAATGCCTTCTTTTTATTTTTCATTTCCTTAGTTACCTTCCTACTAAGCGACATTGGTTTCAGTCTGTTTCTTTTATATTTATTAACCAGTGGAATATATTGTGACGTGTACTTTTCTAGTGTTAGTTTAAAGATAATCCACTTATCCTCAGTGTTTTTCCCGTGAAAGAGTTTCTGCCAGTCAATGACATTGAGAGCTTCCTTTATTTTAATAAAGTTGGCCTTTTTAAAATTCTATGTTTTAGCATGCCCCTTATGAATGTGTTTTTTTGAGTTTATTTCAAAAGTCACCATATTATGGTCACTGTTTCCCAACTGTTCCTTTACATTAATATTTGAGAAAAGATCCACATTATTTGTTATAACCAGGTCCAGACAGTTATCCTCTCTAGTTGGTGTTTCTACCAGTTGTGACATGAAGGTATCATTTAAAATGTTCGGAAACCGGATTCCCTTTGCTGAATTACTAGTCCCACTATCCCAATTAATGTCCGGGTAATTAAAATCTCCAATAATTAAAGTGCTACCATGATCTGCAGCCTTCCTAATTTGCTCTAACAGTTGTTCTTCCTCATCATTATCTATATTAGGTGGTTTATAGCATATGCCAACCAATAGTTGACTTCCCTGTTTATTCCCCAACGAAATATTTA
Source organism: Leptobrachium leishanense (assembly GCA_009667805.1). NCBI lineage: Eukaryota > Metazoa > Chordata > Amphibia > Anura > Megophryidae > Leptobrachium > Leptobrachium leishanense. Next base: position 123,646,004 of record CM019071.1, read on the forward strand.
CCCATAAGGATTCCACATTTCCCTCATCGCTTTCCAGATGTGTAATATTAGGCTTTAAATCCTGATTTACATATAAACACACTCCACCCCCTTTCTTATGTTTCCTATCCTTTCTAAACAATGTATAACCGTTTAAGTTTACAGCCCAGTCATGCGTTTCGTCCCACCACGTTTCTGTTATTCCTATTATGTCGTATTGCTTAGTGTATGCTATTACCTCTAGTTCCCCCATCTTGTTATTGAGGCTACTTGCATTAGCAAATATACATTTAATGTTGTCTCTACCCACACATGCTGAATGCGACTTTACATTACATGCCTCCACTGTTCTGACATTACCCATCCCCCCGGCTCCACCCCCCTTAGTCTGAGCTGAAACCCTTGCGCTATCTGCTCTGTCTCCATTTTGTAAGATACTGTATCCCTCCCCCCTTCCACTAGTTTAAAGTCTCCTCCAACCTTTTAACCATCCTCTCCCCTAGCACAGCAGACCCTCTTCCATTTAGGTGCAATCTATCACGACTATACAGATTGTACCCCAGTGCAAAATGAGCCCAGTGCTCTAAAAACCCAAAGCCCTCCTTCCTGCACCAAGCTTTAAGCCACGCATTGACCTCCAATATTTGGATTACCTATCCAAATATTTAACCTTCTTTCCTGCCATCTTCTTAATCTCAGGGTATCCCTTTAATCAGTCTGCCTCATGCCCCATTTCTTTTCCCAATCTTCCATTACTAGCCATCTGAAGATCCAACAGTCATTTCTTTCAAAGACCTCCTTATTTCTCTCCATCTACTCCTTTACTTTGGTTCCTTCCAGTCTTTGTGTAGTGTCATCACAACCATTACCTATGTTGTTCCCCGACTCCTGTATCACAATAATGTCCAGTTGTCCATACAATTTACATACTATTATATCTTTCCTCATTATTTCAGTCCAGTGTTGTCACCCCAGCAAACTTTCTTTAATTGCCCTAAGTCCTTGCATTACATGTATTTGACTTTTTAATTGTATACTAACGTATAAATTAACCCAATTCTTACTGTGTTTCTTTTATTTGCGACTTTGTTTCTGCTTTATTTAGCATGGAATGTGGCTGTTCAAGCTGAAGACTCCCCAAAAGTGATGAGGGATGCTTTCATCCTATCATACCAGGTATGATGCACATTAAGTGGATGTGATAAAACAAGCTACATTCTGAAATTGTATTTCCCTTTCATTACAGCTGTCCCTATTCTGCAATTGTGATAAGTCAATACTTGTGGCACAAAAGTCATGTCTTCTCATGGCTACTGCTGTCAACCTGGAAATTGCCAGGAAGAACACAGACTACTCTGAGCAGGTACCTCTCATATTTTAAAATCCAGTCTTCCTTTTCTTCGTTTTTAACCACTCATAAATATAATTTTACATTTAAAATAATGAACTAGCCTGGATATCACTGCCAAATACTGACATAAACCCAAAACATAACTCTTTTGCTTTTCTATTGCAGCAGAGTATACCTCTTATTTCCTAGTTTTAAGTGCATCATTTTTGATGAAAAACAATATAATGAATTGGTGACTTGGAAAAAACATCTACTAGGAAAACAACATTAGATAGCGGCAAATTAAAATATTTTCTTTATAAAACCGCCAATTCACCCAAGATGAATGTTCAGCACAATTCTAGCAGGGTGCACTCTATGCTATCACTTTGTTTTACACTCTGATACATTGCTCTTTTTCCCTCCCTTTAGAGCAACCCCTCAATGCAATATCTCATGCCTTGATGAGAAATCGCAGACCTTGTGTACCTAGTTCCAGTGATGGGTGCTGCCATGTTCCTCCTCCGTCTGTGTCGCTAAATAAGGGTCATTGCACAGAACTGCGCTATTGGTCCTCTGTAGATATTAATCAGTAAATCACCTGCCAGGAGTGAGAGGAGGATTGTCTTTAGAGCAGCTCTTCTTCTCACAGCTTTCACTCAACCTGTTGGGATGCCCTCAGAAGTGACAGGGAATTACTCCAATATATATAGTTTTGCTGTAAGTGCTAGCACATACAGTATATATGGAGTAATTCAGAGAGTGAAATCTCAATGTATCCTTCCAGGTAAAATACTTTATAAATAAGATAAATACCCTTGCAATTTAGCTTTACCTAATTCCAGCATGACAGGTACACACGAGCCTCCTTGCCAATCATCGTTGCCCTCAAGCCTCCAGTGCCCTTGCATCTTTGGCCTCCTGCCTCCAGTGCCCTTGCATCTTTGGCCTCCTGCCTCTAGTGCCCCTGCTTCATTAGCCTCCTGCCTCTAGTGCCCCTGCTTCATTAGCCTCCTGCCTCTAGTGCCCCTGCATCTCCGGTCTCCTGCCCTGCCATGGTCCCTCCAATTATTCAGCCAGCCATTTTCCTGTCATTCCTATCTGCTGTCTTGTGAGTCTTGTGAGTCTCCCGCAGTGTTGCCCTCCGTTTTTCTTTGTGTCTTGTTCTTCCCTTCATTTCTTTCTCCTCCCTTCCTCTTCCCTTGTCAGCTCCGTGCCTACCCTGCCCTTTTCACTTTACTCTGGACCTCCATCCTTAGCCTGTTTATGTATTTGGATTCAGTAAACCCTGGTTCATACCCCATCTGCATCTCCTATGTGTCGCTGCACCTTGGGTTCATTCACCTGCCTGCTTGCATAAGCCTGACAAAAGCGCCTTCATACTCTGGGATGACAAAGCACAATGTTCCAAAGTTGGTGCTAACTTAACCAGAGCTGTTGTAAACTTAACAACTCCATAGAGAATAATGGGTCTGGTAAGTTTCAACAGCTCTGGTTAAGTCAGCACCAACTTTGGAATAGGGCCCTTGTTTTGTCTGGGTGTATTTTTCTACTCTATTTTCTGGTTTGCTCCTTCTTGTTTATCATTCTTTTCTAATATATAATAGCGAAAATTTCTAATATGTTTTTCAGTAATTGAAGTGTTTTGATTTTCTTTATTCTAATTATGACTGACACAGGTGTTTGGGCTATTTTATCAGCTTCTTAACACCTAGCTTTTATAAGGTCTATTACACTCAAAATTCTTTTATGATGGGATGTTGCAAACCAGGGACGGACCCATCGGGCCCGCGGGTCGGTAGGGGCCCAGTTTGGGCCCCCCGCCGGTTTCCCTCTGATCACTTTACTTAACAGGCAGCCAGCGGCACACTCTGAAAATGCCTCGGTGGCGCCTGCGCCGCCTCCTCACGTGACACGTCACGTGAGGGGGCGGTGCAGGTGCCACCGCAGCATCTTCAGAGTGCGCCGCTGGCTGCCTGTTAAGTTCAGTGATCTTAAGAGGGAAACCAGCGGGGGCCCACTGCGTCGCCCCAAACTGGCCCCCTACCGACTCGCGGCCCTCAGACAGTGGAGCCGGTGAGCAACGGGGGGGGGGGGCAGCGGCAAAATATATCCATGTTTGAGCTGCTTGGGCAATATATACCCATGTATGAGCTGCTTGGGCATGGGCAATATATACCCGTGTTATATAATATAATGAATAGTGATGGACTAGTCCACCCACTGTAGTACAATATCAGCTTGGGTTATTATTATTGTTGTTATAATCTGTTGTGGCTTTTGTGATCCTGATGTACTTTAAAGCCTATAAGACTCCTTAATAATTCCATACTGTACAGGTTCAGATACTCACCAAATCCCTGAATTATATTCAGCTGTGTCAGGAGATCTGGAGAGCCCTGCAGTCTTCAGGTATGTATTCTCCTCAGTTGTCTGTAGCATGTCTCTCAACTTAGTGTATGTCAAACTGAAATTCTCGTCATTCCTCCCTCCAAAAAGAACCCAATACCACCTATCTCTCTACGAGTAAATGGAACACCCATTAGCCCAACACCCCAAGCTCGCTGCCTTGGTGTCACTTTTGACTCTGACCTAACGTTCTCTCCCCACATCCAGACAGTGACCAAATCCTGTTACTTTCAACTCAGAAACATTGCCCGTGTCCGCCCCTTTCTGAAACAAGATACTGCAAAAGTGCTGGTTCATGCTCTTCTCATTTCACGACTTGACTACTGCAACTCACTCCATATTTTCCTCCCCACCTCTCGTATTGTCCCTTTGCAATCTGTAATCAATGCAGGGCCAGGCTTATTTTTCTCACTAAACGCACCGCGCGTACCTCCCCACTCTGCCAGTCCCTCCATTGGCTTCCTGTACGTTTCAGGATACAGTTTAAAATACTGATGCTCACGTTCAAATCACTCAATAACTCAACCCCTCCCTACATGTCTTCGTTACTCCGCAAGCACGTCCCAGCTAGACAACTCCGTTCAGCAGGTGATCTCCACCTGTCATCGGTCTACACACGCACGGCCAACTCTCGCCTCCAAGACTTCAAGGGCAGCACCAGTCCTGTGGAATGACTTGCCTCGCCCTATCAAACTCTCCCCTGATCTTCAGGCCTTCAAGAAATCCCTCAAAACCCATATCTTCAGATTAGTGTACCACATCACTGATGCAACTCATCCCTCTGCTCATCTACTCACTTGATTGAAGCCGCTTGTATGGCCCCACAGTTCCCAAACCACTGACACTCAATCCTGCTATCAAGTAAAATTCCTCTTGTCTTACTCAACCCCAATCCCTCTAGAATGTAATCTCTTATGAGCAGGGCCCTCTACACCTCTTGTTTCCATCCTATGTCTGTTTATATGTATTTCGTTCCCTTTGGTTATTGTAAAGCGCTGCGGAAACTTTTGGCACTATATAAATGATGACAATAATAATGTCACATTCTTTTTTTTTTTTTTCTCCATTTCACAGGGGATTTTTCACAAGATCCCACAGAAGTACTTTTGCTTTTGTACGAATTTGAGATCCGAGCCAAATTAAATGATCCAAGGTTGGAGACCGTGTTGGAAAAGGTGTGGGAGCTTCCCAGACTTGACATCAAGACCTTAGAAACCATTGCACGTAGGTTACCCAGAAACGTAAATTTGTGTGTACAAGGTGCATGATGTGAGGGCTGCACCGATGCCACATAACCAAAAATGGTTGGACTGGACATCCCTAATGTGTTGACATATTACAAAACGGCTATATTGGCTGACGTCAGTATAATGCACACTCTATGCCAGAGGTCAGCAACCTTGGCCCTTCAGATCCTCTGGAACTACATTTCCCATGAGGCTCACCCATCCTAGTCAGTGGTTGAGAATCATAGCAGATGGAGGACCAAGGTTGCTGAACCTCTACACCCTTCCCCCACGATGGGTTGAAATGGAATTCAAACCATTATCCCATTTTGTTATTGTCTATATTAAACGCCCATTATATGTTATATACTTTTACACCTCTCTGGTGTCATTGTGCATCTGTGATCCTAACAAAACTAAGCTATGTATGTATCCCTATATCATTTGCTAAACCTGTAGAGACCATGCAACACAAAATCTACCAATTTGACTAAAGGCAATGGTTTAGTTAAATTTTTAGATATCTTGGCAAATTTTACCTTGACCATAAATTCCTAACCTTCACTGACCTCCATAATAACCAAATGCCTTCTTCTATGGCATTCTTCGAATTACAAATTTGGATGTTTAAAATTTGTTTACATCATCTGTCCAACACAACTAGACCTTAATGTCTCCATTGAAACTGCGTGTCTATCATTCCTTCTCATTGAAAGCGTTTATATGGTTTATGTGCTTTTACATGCCCCTTCTCCCTAGTACTAGAATTGATGTATTGACTTTTATTGAGGAAAAAGGTGTATATCTAGGCAGGATATTCCATGCTAGCCACATAGAAGAAAGAAAAAACTCTCATTGAGATGGTACATGGTCCTTAACCATCTAGGTTGCATTTTTCCTTCTTTAATTATGTACTTCAGAAGACACTTCCACTTAAGGTGAGAATATAAACCCTTTTTGGTCCATGGTAGCAAAACTTACATATGTGATATTGATTTTGGCTGTACATGAATATTACTTGCTTTTAATGTTTTTCTCAATGACTCCTAAATCTTTTCACTTGTTATTATATCATATTTTATTCAGTGCTGCCATCAGCAAGCTTGTAGCCCCTTACTGAACTGCTGCTTAGGGGCCCAATACCCCCAGCTGCCCAATTCAGTAAACTAGTTGAAAAAGTATTTTGCCCCTTTCTTGCTTATATTATTTTACTGTGAGTGGGCTTATGGTTGGTGGTCCAGCAAGTGGATAAAAAGTATTCCCTTGTGGTCTGCTAGGGGTGGAATCAGTCTACAGCTCTACCTGGTGAGGACCATACTAACTGATCCCTCAGTCATGATTCAGAGTGCTCAGATAGGACCCAGATGCTGCGGCCAAAAATGTCTTCGTATATTGGCCCACCGGGTATGGTAAGAGCCAGGGCCATTGGGGCCCTGAAAATGTCAGAATCTGTCACCCCTTGATAGTGGCACTGATTTTAATATTTACACTGACCCCAAGTGCACAAAATTAGTTTGTCACCAATGTCATAGTTACATAGGCTGAAAAAAGACATGCGTCCATCAGGTTCAGCCTTTCACATATCACCTACTGCTGTTGATCCAAAAGAAGGCAAAAAACCCAGTCTGAAGCGCTCGCCAATATGCAACATACTGGAAAAAAATTCCTTCTTGACCCCAGAATGGCGTCAAATTTCTCCTTGCACCAAGAAGCTTTTACCCACATATTAAATATTATGACCCTTAATATTCTGTGTCTGCAGGAAGTCATCCAAAGTCTGTGAGTCTCTGACCCAACCACCTCAACAGGCAGAGAATTCCACAGCTTTATTGTTCTCACAGTAAAATAACCCTTCCTATGCTTTAGGCTGAATTTTCTTTCTTCCAGTCTAAATGGGTGACCTCGTGTCCTGTGTATAGTCCTGCTAATGAATAGGTTTCCAGATAATGGTTTATAATGGCCCTGTGTATATACTGTATTTATATAAAGTTATATCCCCTCTAAGGCGCTGCTTCTCTAAACTAAACAGGTTTAAGCTTGTTAGCCTTTCCTCATAACTTAACCCTTCCATTCCCCTTATTAATTTAGTCGCCTGTCTCTGCACTTTTTCTAGCGCCATAATATCCTTTAAGACAGGTGCCCAAAATTACACGGCATATTCAAGGTGCGTCTTACCATTGATTTATGTCTATTATGTCTATTTCTGATCTACAGTATATCTAGAATTGTTAATATCCTAAAAATGGAAAGAATATATTATAATGCAATGCTCAAATGTCCAGGACTTGTGTACCCGTTTGCACGAAATGTCACGAATGGGACATTTACAGGGTTATCCAAAGAGATCCGAATTGCTTGAGAAAGGTAACCGAACGCTGAAAATCAGCGTTCGGTTACCTTTCCTGACCATTTGGCTATCCAGAGAGCAGGCAATTCGCCAAATCCTAGCGAATTGCCTGAACATACGGTGCCTGTTCGGTCCCTGTTCGAGGGCAGTGAATCCCCATGAAAAAGCACTGCTTCGTCTATTCAGAGAACACAAACCAGCAGTGAAAGGTTCCCCTAATGCCCTGCCATTCGGTGGTTTCATTCGGCAAATTTATTCAGGAGAATCCCATAGACTTCAATGTTAAAAATATTCCCGTTTTAATTCAATATCTAATAAACCATTCATTATAAAATTCTGCAGTAAAGAGTCTCTTTAGTTATAGATTTTTTAGGATACTTTAAGCATTTTTCTGAAAAAACTTTTTTTTTTAAAAAAAAACGATTTTTTTTTTTCAGTTTACTTATTTTTTCTGTAACAGCCCTTTTTATTATCATTCCTTGGACCTCATATGCAAATTTCAGACATTTTCGCTCAGTAGTTTCTTTGCAAACAGCGTTTCATTTTCACATTCATACAAACTGTTTTGCTAATTTATTCACCTCCCTCGTCTGCGGTGTCGGCTGCTTCGGCTGGGTGTGTTCGGCTCGTGCTCGGGCTTTTCGAGGGGTTTATCCAGATGTTTTTGCGGGTTTTCGGCGTGCATTCGGTGGGTTTTGCGGTTAGTCTTCGGTGGGTTTACGACAGCCTTTCCCTGCAATTCGGGGACCCTGTGGTGTTTGCTGAATACACCGCAGGGTCACCGAAATGGGATCGGCAAAAGGAACCGAATTGAAGAGAACGAAAAGTCACCGAATGTGCGTTGACTTTTCGAATCTCTTTGGATAACCCTGTTAGTAACACTTGAAAATACAATTCACTGTTACATTGAAAGCACGGTAGTTCTGGTGAAACTCCAGAGAATATTTCTATTTTTATGTTGTTTTTATATTTATAGCTTTTTGATTGGAAAACCATATTTGTCTCGTTCTATTATTTGCTATGGAACATTTCTTTCAAACGTAAACTACAAATTCTTAAAGAAGGGCGTACAAAAAGTAGTATTCAAGGTTAAACCAGAAAAATGACAACAAGGATATATTGGAAAATGATACACAAATCACATTTAAATCGCAAGTAATGAAAGACTCCTCTCTCTGTTCGGGGGTTTTCAGTATGAAGTCTATGCAGATAACCGCGGTAATGGAAAACTATTCTCTAAAATGTTCTCAGACTTCCCATTTCAATTCGTCAAAAACTAAAATCAAAAGAAAAAATGTGGAAAACCATGCATGATACTGTGACTTACAGACGTCCGTCGCAGGCGTGTTTTTTTTTTGTTAATGTGTAAGACATTTTCCTTCAATTCACATCTTTTTTTTCTTTTAAAGATTTGTCCATGGAGACTCCATCCTATTATCCATCTATATGTAAACGTGCATTGCAGGGAGCACTTACACTACACAAAAAACAAGATCCCTTGGATGTCTCCATGCTGAGGTACTTAACAAGTGGTAGGAGATCTACGAAGTTGAAATGGAATATTATACGAAAGATAGGTGAATTTTTTAAGTTTGCGTTTAAACTTCTTAACTGTTTAAAAATAAAATTAATGTAAACTGGATTATAAAAAGAGAATCATGGTCTTAAATTTTTTTCATCCCTACTGGAATACATTACGTTTAAGTCATACGATGATTGCGGGCTTAATAGTCTCACTATAAAGTTCACCCCATGGTCAGATTCAACGCCGCAGCAAATTTATTAAAACCCACATCTGCTGTGTAAGTCAAACTTGAGGCATATTCACTGTAACTCAACGTTGTTATGATATAGTAATCTAAATAAAACTATTCTTCCAGGCAAAATAAGAATTGTGTCTAAAACATTTAAGGGCACCATCACCTAAGTAACGCTAGCACTCACATAAATGAGCGTTAGCGCTAAGTTATTTGAGGTGATGGCATGCTGCATCGATCACCTCCCAACCGCTAACGAGTTAAAAAATCTGTTAGCGCATCATTATTAGCGCTTTTTACCGCGTGGTTACTGTACTTTGTGCTCCCCATGTTAAGCATAGGGAGATCAAACGAGCAAGCATAGTCCTAACGTGAATTACAAACAGCTACTGCAAACTAAAAATGTTTGCTACAGCTTAGACCTTCTGCGGAACAGTTAGCAGCAGTTGGAACAACCCCCCCCCCCAAAAATAAAAAATACTCACCTCTCATCCCGCAGTGAGAACTGTGGCCCGACCCGCTGCTTCTGGCCGCCAGGAGCAGAGTGAGACTGGTGAAAAAAAGTCCCCAGTCTCCCTCCGTGATCACTCTGCCGACCTGTAGGATCTCACGAGAGAAGCCTCTGTTGGGTCCTATAGACTCCATGGAGGGGATGCTTGCGATGACGCATTGGCACTGCACCGAGCATCCTGGACCCTATCTGCCGGTATGTAGCAGGCTGCTGGATTCAGCGCCTGCCCCATAATTTACTGGTCCTGCTGGTCATGTGACCTGGCAGCACGAGCCTCCATGGAGTCCTTTGGACTCAATGGAGGGGATGCTCATGGTGATGTGTTAGTGCTGCACCTAGCATCCTGGAGGCTAGCGGCTGCTATGGGGCAAGCTGCTGGACACAGCGCCTGCCTCGTAATGTGCTTGTAAAACACGCGCAAATGATTCTTGGTGGTGCAGGATAGCTGTTGAGGTACATACAGTATGTAAAACTATCCAAATTAGGATATAAATCAATTGGTTGAAAATGGATAAAACTCCATGGACTGAAATTGCAGTATCAAATGTAACCAATAGATGTCATGCAAGCTATGACTACCTCCAACTAGAAATATGGCCAACTGCATGTAATGGCAGGTGACGAATAGTAATGACATGGCGTCTCTTGAGAGAATGCTTCTGGGTAAGTTAACGAATACGTTACTGCAAGAACCAGCATGTAACTGAAATATGCAGAATATAATGCTCTTTTCTCACCACTAGCAAGTGCTTGCACAGCCTGATCAAGCTTAGCTTACCCGAGGGGGCAGTGGAAGTGGAGACCTGCGTCCAAGAGGAAGTGTGGAAGTACTTCCAAGATGCTCTAAGCATTATCACTAGTTGTGTAAGTTGTGCAAACACTGAGGCAAAGGAAAGGGGTCGCACAATAGTCCAGAAATAAATAGAATGGAAATATTACAGACATTTCATGTTTCACAGGTATATGTTAACTTACTCATTATTATTTTAGGATGACTATCCGGAAATAGAGTTATTATGGTTAATGACCAGAGCCTGGAATACGGGGATCTTCCAGTACAGTGTGAAGAGGTATACGGACGCGGAGCGTTGGTGTGCCCTGGCCATGCGTCTGCTCAATCACCTTGGGACATTGAAGAGCAGTTATGAGAACCAGGTGTGAAAAGGAAGAATGCTAAATGTGTAAAAGAAAAATAATAAATATTGTCTATTTTTATGCTGACTTGCATGCTAAAGGGAAAAACTATCATTAAAATACCCATATCAAATAACAGTATATGAAATCTATGAAATCTTTGTAGCAGACATTCCGAGTCTTAAAAATAAAGCGCATCACTGGGCACACAATGTAGAAACCCTTTACCCAGATCTGGTGAAATTGTATGAGAAGCAGTTATTATACCATTTAAAGTCAACACTGTTTCCTATCAATATTTATTATTACTTATTGGGAGAGTACAACACGTCCATTTGATCTCTAGTGGTTATGTCTCTAACCGTAGGTTTACTCTGGAGGCACGATACATCTCATGCAATTTCAGCAGATCCGGGGTAGAGGGTATACACTATTTTTCATTTTTGTGTATGTTTTTATATTGTGTGTCCAGTGATGAGCCAACTACTAATAAAGCTGTATTTTCATTTTAATCTATTTCTCTGTGACTTATTTTTCCATTTGGATGGTTTTACTAGTGTCCGCATATGTCATTCTGCTCCAGGAGTGGTTTTGGAATTGCATCCACCGACTGATTCATCCTTCCAAACAGGGTTCCTGTCCTGAATTTAGGTCTAATATATGGAGCTTCATACATTACCGGCCTAATCCCTGGATCCCCCCCTGCCCTTTGGAATGTTAAATCAGCCTGACAGGACAACTGGTAGACAGGGGCGGAGACACCAGCAGCCAATAACGACCATTTTAAATATATCAAATACATCATGGCGGCTAGACTAGCTCTTTAATTTCAGTCTGTTTCATTAAGGCGATTGCTTAGTATAGTTGTTTTCTTGAAGATGTGGCTGAATGGGATAATATGTCTCTTTGTATAACGGCCCAAGTTAGTTTAGTGTAAATGGGAGATTGGCTTAAACCAAGGCTCAACATTTCAAGTCTCCAAGCTACTAACCAGGCCATAAGAGTTACCCGCCACCAGTTGCTCCTCTTAACCCCTACCCAGCCCCTAACTCTGCCCCCTAAACACACCCCTTAAATTATCTTATGAAATGACACTGTTAAAGGTTTTATTTAGAATAAAGTTACAAAAATAACATTAATACCCAGACATCAGACCCCAGATCAGGGCCGTAGGGAGGGCGAGGCGAGTGAGGCACTCGCCTCGGGCACAGGCTGCAATGGGGCGCAGGGGCAGACTGACCCGCTGGTTGGCAGGGGCCCGGATTTGGCAGGGAGAGTGGGCCCCGCCAGTTTCCCAGCCTCAGCTCCGGTAACCGGGAGGATTATCTGCAACTGCCCAGCCATAGATGGCCCAGCAGTGCACTCTGAAACCGCAGCGCCGCAACGTGCCTGCCTCAGTCCCACGTGCTACTGTCGAGCAGGACACGCTGCATTGGCGCCGCCCCTCACGTGATGCACGCAGGCTGAGCGCACGCAGACACAGCAGCAGACGAGGTCGGACAAACAAGTGTGCAGTGAAGTCCTTTGGAGGCAGCCAGCCAGCCTGACCTGCAAATGACCACGTCCAGTCGATAGGGGTGTTTGACAAGCTGCCTGCCATCAATTTCGGGGGGGGGGGGGTGTTTAACAAGCTGCCTGCCATCAATTTTGGGGAGGGGGTTGTTTAACAAGATGCCTGCCATCAATTTGGGGGGGTTTAACAAGTTGCCTGCCATCAATTTCGGGGAGGGGGGTGTTTGACAAGCTGCCCGCCATCAATTTCGGGGGAGGGGGGTTGTTTAACAAGTTGCCTGCCATCAATTTCGGGTGGGGTGTTTAACAAGCTGCCTGCCATCAATTTCGGGGGGAGGGGGGTGTTTAACAAGTTGCCTGCCATCAATTTCGGGGGGGTGTTTAACAAGCTGCCTTCCATCAATTTCAGGGGGGGGTGTTTAACAAGCTGCCTGCCATCAATTTCGGGGAGGGGGGTGTTTGATAAGCTGCCTGCCATCAATTACGGGGGGGGGGGGGTTTAACACGCTGCCTGTCATCAATTTTGGGGGGTTAATAAGCTGCCTGTCCTTGTCAGTTGCTGGTGGGTTAATAAGTTGCCACTAAAAACTGATAAGATGACAATTTATGTTGGGGGGTTAATAAACTATTGATGCATTACTGTGAGTTTTATTGCTGTGGAGCTCTGTGATACGCTCATACACACCCAGTGGCGTAACTAGAAACCTGAGGGCCCCGGTGCAAGAATCCATGAAGGGCCCCCCCAAAAAAAAGATCTATATTTTTACTTTTTTTCCTGCAATATAAAAAGATAGTATTGCCCCCAGCTGACACGGATATATACTGTATATTGCCCCCAGCTCACATGGATATATATATATTGCCCCAGCTCACATGGACATATATATTGCCCCCAGCTCACATGGACATATATTGCCCCAGGCCACACATGGATATTTTTGCCCCCAGCTCCTGTATAAATTTGCCCACAGCTCCTGTATATATTTGCCCCCAGCTCATGGATATATTTGCCCCCAGCTCATGGATATACTTGCCCCAGCTCATGGATATACTTGCCCCAGCTCATGGATATATTTGCCCCCAGCTCATGGATATATTGCCCCAGCTCATGGATATATTTGCCCCCAGCTCATGGATATATTGCCCCAGCTCATGGATATATTTGCCCCCAGCTCATGGATATATTTGCCCCAGCTCATGGATATATTTGCCCCCAGCTCATGGATATATTGCCTCAGCTCATGGATATATTTGCCCCAGCTCATGGATATATTGCCCCAGCTCATGGATATATTTGCCCCAGCTCATGGATATATTTGCCCCAGCTCATGGATATATTGCCCCAGCTCATGGATATATTTGCCCCAGCTCATGGATATATTTGCCCCAGCTCATGGATATATTTGCCCCAGCTCATGGATATATTTGCCCCCAGCTCATGGATATACTGCCCCAGCTCATGGATATACTGCCCCAGCACATGGATACTGCCACAGCTCATGGATATACTGCCCCAGCTCATGGATACTGCCCCAGCTCATGGATATACTGCCCCCAGCTCATGGATACTGCCCCAGCTCATGGATATACTGCCCCAGCTCATGGATACTGCCCCAGCTCATGGATATACTGCCCCAGCTCATGGATACTGCCCCAGCTCATGGATATATTTGCCCCCAGCTCATGGATATATTGCCCCAGCACATGGATATACTGCCCGGCTCATGGATATACTGCCCCCAGCTCATGGATACACTGCCCCCAGCTCATGGATACTACCCCAGCTCATGGATATACTGCCCCCAGCTCATGGATACACTGCCCCCAGCTCATGGATACTACCCCAGCTCATGGATATACTGCCCCCAGCTCATGGATATACTGCCCCAGCTCATGGATATACTGCCCCCAGCTCATGGATATACTGCCCCCAGCTCATGGATACTGCCCCAGCTCATGGATATATTTGCCCCCAGCTCATGGATATATTTGCCCCCAGCTCATGGATATATTGCCCCAGCACATGGATATACTGCCCCAGCTCATGGATATACTGCCCCAGCTCATGGATAGATTTGCCCCCAGCTCTTATGGGTATATAGGGCCCCCCAGCTCACCTCAGGCTCCTCTGCTGCCGCCATTCCTCTCTGTGGTGAGCGGCCGCTGAAAGCATGCAGCCTGGCCGCTCACCAGAAACCACCTGACCAGCGCAGCCGAGTTCTCGCGAGATCTCGTGCACTGGTCAGCTAGTTCCCATCCCACGCGAGCGGCCAAGCTGCAAGCCAGCGGGCCGCTCGCAGGGAGGGGAACAGCCGGCGGCGCTGCTCCCAGATTCCGGCGCTTTTTGCCGGAATCTGGCGGCGGCGCTGGGCCCCCCTCCATTGGCGGAATGCCAGGGCCCGGTCGCAACTGCGACCGCTGCGACCCTGGTACTTCCGCCACTGTACACACCGCACATTACTGTGAGTTTTATTGCTGTGGAGCTCTGTGATACACTCATACACAACGCACATTACTGTGAGTTTTATTGCTGTGGAGCTCTGTGATACGCTCATACACACACGGTCCTCTAAAACATCTGGGAATAGCATTGTCTCTGGCCCTGTGGGGCCTCATAACTGAGCTTCGACTAAGGCCTCACCAAATCTGGAGCCGCCTCTGCTGACTAACACAGGGGAGACAAACGTTATTTAGGATTATTAATTTTGTTATTTATTACCTATTTTCCTCTAAATAACCTCTAAAAATATTGTGTGGGGGGGCACAATTTTCTTTTCTTGCCTCGGGTGCAAAAGGAGCTAGCTATGGCTCTGCCCCAGATACATGTATACCCAGTCATCAGACTCCTCTCCTCATCTCCACCCCCTGCCAGTGACAGAGACGAGCTGGATCAGGTTAGACAGCTGATCCCTGCCACCCTACAGCCTGGGGAAGGGGGGGGGGTGCACGGTGGCACTGCTGGAATACGGAGCACAAAATAATTTATTGTGCTGCCAGTGTGTGCATTTCCATTCGCCCTCACTTAATTTCCACTCGCCAAATGCGAGTAGGCGAGTGGAAATTTTGAGCCCTGGCTTAAACAACCATGTCTGCTGTAACAGGAGTTTTGCAGCCATACATATCCTTTTGTGTCCAGTTACAGGCTTTTCGGAGTGTAAATTAACAGCATTCAAAGTAGTGGGAAAATCTATCCAACCTGGCATTATTGATTAAAATTTACAAACCTCTGTATTCTCTAGAACCGGGACCTGAAACTTGTGCCCCTCCCCCCCGAAGTACAACTCGCACGATCCTCCGGCCATCTACTGAACAGTCACAGAATTCTGGAAATTGAAGGCCATCCACATCTAGAGGGCCAGAGTTTGCGATCCCTGCCCTTGAGTGTTCTTGCCCTGGTCTTTATCTAAAAAAAAGAGCATGACACCCTTCCTAAAACCGAGTAGGACTCGGACAGTGGCGTGTTTAAAGGGTGGCTTACACCAGCAATCACATACAGAAAAACACCAGCACACGAATGGCTTGGACAGCATTCATTTTGTAAAGCTCAGAAAAAGGGCTGAATCATTGCTGGAATATTGCACCTAAAACAGCAGGTCAAAAACCTGTCCTCAGGTAGCCCTATCAGGCCAGGTTTTCCAAATACCTGTAGAACATGTGATATGATTTGTTGCTCAGTGATAAGAGGATTCAGTCTGCATTTCCCCAAGGTGATCTGTAAAATCTGGCCTGTTAGGGGGACTTGAGGACAGGGTTGGGAAACACGGCTCTAAATAAAAGGAGCGCTGTCAAGGCCATATTTGTGCTGATATTTTTCTCTACCTAAATCCTTGTCCTTATCTTTCCGATCACTCTCTTATTCTGTTATGACTTTGAGGTGTACATTCGTTTTGTAACGAATCTTAATTCGTCTGAAATTTCATTAATTCGTATTTCAGAAGTACTTTGAAATAATGAATTAGTTTCATCCGAATTGAAACGAAAATGAAACCAAACAGTATATAACGAAATTGATTCGTTATACTGTTTCACAAGCACATCATTGATTGAATGATTCCTCTATGCACACTGCAGTGAAACGGTAATTTAACCCTAGCTTGCCGTTTAACCCTAATCTAACCGTAATAGAGCAGGATTTATGGTATAGTTTTTTGTTTTTTTTTCGTGATCCTAAACTTCGAATCGATCCCAAATTATGAAAGCTACTCAGTTTTGTTTTACTATTTCACAAAGCACCCTGTACCTGTCAATTGGCTGTGTTGCCTAATCTGTTGTATTCAGCACCACAGGCCAATAGACAGCTCAATATTTAACTCTAGCTTGCCTTTCAACCCTCATTTTTAACCCTAATCTAACAGTAATTGAGCAGGATTGGATTTTTTTTTTTTTCGTGATCCTAAAATTCAAATTGAATCAAAATTATGAAAATTAATCAGTATTCAAACGAATACTTTCCGACAAAATAATGTTTTAAACAAATTTTTCAGCTGTGCACACCGCTAGAAACTGATAAAGCACACCTACAGTTGTGTTCAAAATTATTCAACCCCCAATGCTGTAAAGCATTTTAGGGAATTTAGTGTACATTTGTAATTGTATTCAGAATGAAATCCTACAAGGACTTTTTAAAGAACCATATGCAACTAAAATGACATCAATTGGTTTTGTAATACAGTAGTAAATGTTTATTTTGTGAATTCTTCATTGAGACAATTATTCAACCCCTTAAAGACCACCACTCTGAAGAACAGAGGTTCATTCAAGTGTTTTCAATCAGGTATTGAAAACACCTGTGGATGTCACGGAGCAGCAAAAAAGCATAATAAGCACCAATTAGGCAGCTTTAAAATGACTGATACTCAGCTCCTTCTAGACATTTACTGGTGTGGTTACAAACATGGTGAAGTCAAGAGAATGGTCCAGGAAGACAAGAGAAGAGGTGATTACTCTTCACAGGAGGGGCAATGGCTATAAGAAGATTGCAAAGATGTTAAACATACCAAGAGAGACCATTCGCAAATTCAAGGCAAAGGGCACTGTTGAAACGCTACCTGGTCGTGGCAGAAAGAAGATGCTGACTTCGACTGCTGTGCGCTACCTGAAGCGTAGAGTGGAGAAAAGTCCCTGTGTGACTGCTGAGGAACTGAGAAAAGATTTGTCAGATGTGGGTACTGAAGTTTCAGCTCAGACAATACGGCGCACACTGCGAAATGAAGGCCTCCATGCCAGAACTCCCAGGCGCACCCCCTTGCTGTCTCCAAAGAATAAGAAGAGTCGACTGCAGTATGCCAAAAGTCATGTGGACAAACCACAGAAGTTTTGGGATAGTGTTCTGTGGACTGATGAAACAAAATTAGAACGGTTTGGGCCCATGGATCAACGCTATGTTTGGAGGAGGAAGAACAAGGCCTATGAAGAAAAGAACACCTTGCCTACTGTGAAGCATGGCGGGGGGTCAATCATGCTTTGGGGCTGTTTTGCTTCTGCAGGTACAGGGAAGCTTCAGCGTGTGCAAGGTACCATGAATTCTCTTCAGTACCAGAAGATATTGGATAACAATGTGATGCAGTCCGTCACAAACCTGAGGCTTGGGAGACGTTGGACCTTTCAACAGGACAATGATCCCAAGCATACCCCCAAGTCCACTAGAGCATGGTTGCAGATTAAAGGCTGGAACATTTTGGAGTGGCCATCGCAGTCACCTGACTTAAATCCGATTGAGAACCTCTGGTGGGACTTAAAGAAAGCAGTTGCAGTGCGCAAGCCTAAGAATGTGACTGAACTGGAGGCTTTTGCCCATGACGAATGGGCGAAGATACCCGTAGATCGCTGCAAGACACTTGTGTCAAGCTATGCTTCACGTTTAAAAGCTAAGTACTAAGATTGAATGTCACTTGGGGGTTGAATAAAACTGATAATGATGTGAGCACAGAAAAGACATTTGTGGTTATTTCATTATAAATGTTATATTTGTCTGACCTACACGTGCCTCTTTGATTTAATTGTAAGCAAGATGACTGAATGATCAAAATCAATGTCAAACTGGCCAAAACACTCAATTTCAGTGGGGGTTGAATAATTTTGAACACAACTGTATATTTTTCATGCTTAGGTTTCAAAAATACCTCTAGCCATTATTTATCATTGTTGCAACTAGGGCTGCAACTAACGATTATTTTCATAATCGATTAGTTGGCCGATTATTATTATTTTGATTAATCGATTAATCGGATTCAAAAAAATTGCATTTTTTTTTACTTACGGAATTTTATGTAAAAAAATAACCACAACCCCTCCCCCTTTTTCATAAGCAATTTGCAACTTTCGGACATACATATGCAAATTGCGTATGTTTCGTACTTTTCACACAAGGTATGCAAGTGCTTGGTCAGAGGGATGGGTTGATGCTGCATGCGCAGTTTAAGCCCATGTTTGCTTTCTTAAATGAACGCGGCTACAAGCACTTGGTCATAGATGATGATGCCAGCATGAAAACGGGGTTAATAAGCTAAAGTGGTCAGGGTGCATATAGTGTCTCTTTTAAATAATTTTGTGAGAAAACTGAGTGGGAGGAGGGACTGGGGGTGGAAGGGAGTGACTTTGCTCAAGTGACTTGACCTGAGTGTGAGAAGGAGTGGGTATGGACAAAATACCAGATCTGAGTGTGGGACTGAGTTTGGGGAAAGGGACCAGACCAAAGGGAGGGAATGGCCGTTCCCGACCAAAGAGGGTGTGGTAGGGAGGGTGGTGGCACAGGACTCCAGCTTCAAGCAAGGATAAAACACTGGCATACAGCTCCTTCACCCAGTGGCAGTATCCCATAGTTTGTGTTATAGTTCGGCTACTGTTGTAAACGGAATAAAAACAAACTGGTTGTGTTTGACATAACCCTAGAACTAAATCATACCGAGTAAAGCAGCGGCACGTCTTCTCCAATCGGCTCCCAAGCTGAAGTTATTTACGTTAAACTCAGTCTGACTCTAAACAGTGTGTGCTGTACACAGGACGATTAATCGACACCGATTAATCGATGATTAAAATAGTTGTCAACTATTTCCATTATCGATTAGTTGTCGATTAGTTGTTTCAGCCCTAGTTGCAACCATGATAAACTTTTTCCATTTCCTAATGTTTTTGCTATGTGGGTTATACAGTAAGTGCCAACCCGTCGCAAAACTTAAATAAGAGCGTCAGGAAATGCTTCAAATGCAGCTTCTCCTGCCGCTGTTTGTTTTGTGAAATGCTGATGTTTGTTAACTTTGCAAAGCTTCTGAATTTCACTGGTGTTTGCGACACCGGTACTTATTGAATAACCCCCTATTCATGTGCTATCGAATGAGGGAATGGTAGAGTCCCTTTAATAATTTAAAGCCAATCTAGGAATTCTATCAATATTGTTTTTAATGTTTTTCTTTAAGATGGTCGGACTATACAGTGAAATTCTGGAGCAAGTGGACAAAGCAAAAAGAGCTCTTCCCAATGAAGAATAGTGGAATCCTCCTACACACGACTTCAAGAGCCACTTACCTCTGTTTCTTGTTTTCCTCCACATTTGCAAAACAGTTGGAAAAATAGACGGTTACATTTTACTTTGTAAATGTGTTTCAAAAGACGATCCTAATCAATTAACATTCGTCACATTAAGTTCTGTACTGTTATTTGCCATTAAGTTTGCAAATATATGTTCTTGTTTTACTTTGTTTAACAATATGTGAACCCTTAAAGAGATATTCTTGTATTGCTCAACTGTACCGTAAATTTATTCTGTCTTCTACCGACTGCATTGTGATTCTCTTTAAAGCTTTGAACAGGCTCCAGATATTGACATTTTTATCTCTGTTGCAAAATACTCTGAGGTTTGTGTTATGTGATCTAATCCCCTGTCCTCGACCCTGAAAACAGAAGAAATTTACGAAGGGCTCTAGGGAAAGTATTGGTGCAATTTGATAACCCTTAGTGACTCCCAACTATCGGCTCTATTATGACCCAGCCACTCTATTGACGTTACAAGGAGCAGTATAGTCTCCTGGAGTTCATTAAATTCGAAGGACAGAAGCACAATCCTGCACAAGTTCATACAGGAGCTTAGGAAAGACACTGGGAACCATTTGTTCCCAGTGGTCTTCTACATATATGGACAGAGGTGGTTGTGGACTGCACCATTATGCACTGAGGTAAGCAGGGGATAAGCTTGTGGCTCCAGGTGTTTTACTCAACAGCCTCAATCATTAACTTAAAGGGACACTACCAATTACATAAACTGTAAACACATGCTGCTGTTTTTGTTTGAAGTAATTGGATTTAAAAAGGTAAAACATTTTTTTATCATCTCCCTACCATTTTGTTGATTGCTCCCATTAATCAACATTTACCATAGTGTCTTCTCTCATCTACAGTAATTAACAGTTTAATGATATGAAGGAGGGAAAGTTCAGATAAGGCTGCAGGGGGCTGTTGTTCTTCAGGCTACTGCAGATAAAACAGTGAGTTTAAATTACTTTACAATCTACCCCCTGGTGATGTCCTTTGAATACATCCCACACAATACAATGAGATTTGAGTCTTTGATTGACCCATTGACTCCATTCTATGGCCAGAGTGAGGAGCAAGTGATGGAGTGATACTGGGGAAGGGGCAGTTTACAGCACAAAAGATCACACAATGGATGCACCAGTGACACATATAGCGTAAAATATTTTCTTAACTAAACATACAAGAGAAAACCAAAACACATGTAAGATATCAGCGACATCAAATAAACACAATAAGGACAGTTCATATTTGTTGTAAGGCCCGTGTCAGACGAACACAGAGTTCACGTCCGTGTTGCCGCACATTTTACCGTCCGTCGTAGCATAGAATTCAGATTAATAGAGACCCACACACTAAGTGCGTGCGCACAGACGTGCGGACGCACAACGCACGTGGCACCGGATGCAATTTAGGCAAGAACGTCAAACTGCTAGTACAGACGCACAGAGTGCGCCACGTTCGCGCAGCATTGTGTGTGAGTGATGGAACGTAGTGAGACAGACTGCATTTTGACGTCCAGCATTTTTGACGGACAAAATTTTTTTCATATCATGTATCAATTTTTTTTCATTTTACATATTAATTTTATTTCCCATTTACATCAGTCAAAAAAACGTCAGTAAAAAAAAAAAAACAGACCGTGTGGTGTTTACAGTATCAGCCAGAAAGCACGTCAGTTGTGCACGGACGCACAGTGTGCTCAGAATGCGTTCGTCTGACATTAGCCTTAGGGGTACTTTAACGGCTCATTTGGAATACGGCCCTAACTCCTCTGTAATAATCACGTCTTAGTGAATTGCATCCAAAGGGTTTGGCAATAAAACGGTCAAATAGCCGGCGAGCTGATGAGTGTTTGTAAGGAAGGCGACAGCATTCCTAGCAATGCAGCTCCCTAGAACAAAATGTCAAGCATGTATTATATCCACATATGCTAGGTGTTATGTTACATATACTTGGTATAAAAAAAAGTATACATGTAGTTGCTCTGTATCCTCACATGACACCAGTGCTCTCCCTTTACAGAGCCCCAGTTACTCTCTGAATGCAGCAATACTGTGTTGTTTAAGCTTTTTGATGTTTCAGTGTGAATGCGAATGGCCATTTCCGGTCCATCCCCCGCGATACAGAGGGACATCACAGCTGGTAAGTAGCACTTGAGAAATAAACTTGAATTTGTAAATCTTTGTAGGATTTTTTAATTTGTACAGGTGACTCCAAGCTGTGCAATACTCTAGCACAGCGATCTCAAACGAACATCGGCCTCCCAGGTGTTTCTGAACTACAGCGCCCATGATGCTCTGGCCCTATTGCATTCAGCGACTTATAGGAATTGTAGGCTATCAACAGCATCTGGTGGACCAGAGTTTGAGATCTCTGCTCTACAAGACTTTATCGTCACCGAAATCATGATTTTTAAGGTCCATGTCAGACGAACGCAGTGATCACGTCCGTGTTGCTGCACAGTTTAACGTCTGTCGTAGCATAGAATCATGATCAATAGAGACCCACACACTAAGTGCGTCCGCACCGAACCGCGCATGCACAACACACGTAGCAAACAGACGCAAGTTAGGCAAGAATGTAAAACCGCTAAACGGACGCACATAGTGCACCATGTCCACCACATCCACGTAGCGTTCTGTGCGCGTAATGAGATGTCAGACGCAGCCCATTTTCAACGTCCAACACCTTGACGCACAAAATGCCTTTTCATATTCATTTGGTTTCCCATATTTGCCTTTTTTTTTCTACGTCTGTCATAAAAAACGGATCGTGTGACGTCTACAGTATCTTCCTTCAGAACGTCCGTCCGTTGTGCACGCACGCAGAGTGCGCTCAGACTGTGTTCGTCTGACTCTAGCCTAAGTCTGCATCTTTATCTGTTGACAATCTGTTTTCGGCACCGAAACCTATTTCTTACTGTGGACGCAGAACTCAACATCTAGAACATATAATTTCCAGGATTTTTTTTCCCTCCCTCACAAATTCTTTAATTAAAAGGTGTATCATTCTCATGGTGCATAAACACCAGTAAGTTCTTATGACACACAATGCTAGTTTGAGGATGAACTGGATAATTATGCTCGGCTAATGTGGAATAAACACACCCTGACCCTATTTTTCCTTCAATTAAATTTGAAATGCTTCTTTCTCATTGCAAACACAGGGCACTGTAGCCAGTTACCAAACGCTCAGCATTTAGGACTTCAATTGAAATAAAACGTACATAAATATTATTTTAATTATATTTTACTCCTCCTCCAAAACGTATTTAACCCGTCGCATATAGGGCTTCCTCCGTTAAATAACATTTTAATCACATTACTTTTTTTTTCCTAATTATTTCAATTGATTTCATTATATATTTGAGTAAAATTTTGATTCTATAGGAATCGTATCCTTCTATACTGGAGTTGGGCTTTTAACAGGTTGTGTCCACAGAACCATCGTGCTAGATAAGCGTTGTGTAGTTGACAATTTTTTGGTGAAGTATCAGAAGACTGATGACAGTTAGTGTGCTCTATGAATGACCCATAGACCAAGGCCAGTGATGGCAAACTTTGGCACCCCAGATGTTTCCAAACTACATGTCCCATTATCCTCTGCCAGCTTTATTTGCAGCTGAGCATCATGAGGCATAGTTCAGAAACATCCAGGGTGTCAAGGTTCGCCATCACTGCCATGGAATGTCCCCTAAGGAAATTGTCACATTTTTGAATACATTTTAAATTTTCTTTTATTGTATCTTTCTAATGTTAAACTTTGTGTATTGGAGTGACTCCACAAAAGATACAGGTAATGAGGATCTGTCTCACAGGTTCAGTACCCCCCCACCTCCCCTTACTAATCAAAGAGCCTTTCTGCCTGACAAGATCGAGGACGGTATCACAGCTCAGACCTGGGTGAAATAATACACGCTCAGCAGCAAAAAGATATCAGTGATGACCAGGATACATTCTTGCAACTCTCAGGTATGTGTGTGTGTTCTTAGTTTATGGGAGTGTCAGCTGCATAGGAACACTTTAACCATCTGCTACAGAACATGATTTTAGGTACAGGAATATGCTTAAACCTTTTAGGCTAGGGTCACTCTGTACGTCCGTACTAGCGGTTCGACGTTCTTGCGAAAATGCGTTCGTTTGCTGCTTGCGTTGCGCAGCCGAATTTTTTATGTGGCCGTACTTTGTGTGTGGGCCTGCGTTGGACGTCATTTGCTGCTACCACGGCTGTAATAAAATGCGCCTAAACGCACTGCGTTTGTCTGACCCCAGCCTTAAGCAACACATGCATAAATTGACTCCCATTGATCCATACCTCACATTGCTCTGCATAAATAAATCTGATTTCCCACCTGTAGCACAGCAGACATTTGGAATAGTTCAGCTGAAAATCCTGAAGATCATTGTGACGAAGGCAAACAGGGTCATAGAGATGGAGAGGCTTGATGAGGTGATCCACGATTCTGGCAATCTCTTTCACTGGGTCTGTTAATCTTGACTACACCTCACCACTACTGCAAAGGGGACATCCAGAACGGGACAAAAACGGTGTTTGCGCGCCCCTCCCCCCTTATGTCGCCCAACAATTTCCATCAATGGGGTAGTATTTTTCCTTTTAGAAACGGTTTACGTTCTACCAGGTTCCTCCACATACTACCCCCCCCCTCCGAATCATTATCCAAGGAATGTCAGCATTCAGCAACATTAAGTATTGCATAGAAACATCTGTTTTTGATCTGTTACTTGCCACCATCCTGGCAAAGTCCCATTGTCTCTTCAGTCTGCAGTTTATTTGATGAAGAATGCTTAACAATTTACCATTTCAAACCTCTTGATATAAAGATTAGGAAACTCAGACAAACATTCGCAAATAATTAGAAGGCTCAACCATACCAGAGCAAGGAACCCGTCTGAACATTCATGAATTTCCTGACTCGCAGAGCCGCTTGCTTCTGCGGAATGAAAACTTGCTTTTGCCTTTACATTTATAACTTCTTTTCACTTTTCCCATTAGGATTGTGACAGAAGTCACCCTTTGCTGCGATGCATCTGATCTAGAGCTTTACTATCATTACGCCACCCCACGATCACTGTAGTGAACGACGCATCAATAAAGTCGTGTTTAAAAAAAAAAAAAGAAGCTTCCTGACATTGTACGTGACAGGTGAAAAAAAAATGGTGCAGTTTTGCTTTCTCTTCAGACATATGTTTCATAATCCCGTCATTTTACCGACGGTGTTAGATTTGCGGCTAAAACTAACCAAAAAATAATTCTGCTCCATTTTCTAGAGACTTTTTGTTTTTAGCACTCTCTACACGCACGTTAAAAGAAGCAGAACCTTTTAGGGTCATCGCTAACCCCAAATCAAGCATAAACAGTAACCCCACAGCATCATGTTTTCCACCTCCGTGGCATCTATCCAATGATGTTACTATGGTGGTAAGTGACCAAAAGGAAAAGTGGAAATACAGCTATTTTTGTATCAACCACAACTTTTTTCCACCTCAGTTCCTAATATTAGGAAACATTTTTTAAAACATGACCTCATTGACACATTGTGTCCTGCGGCAGCAGACTGGTGGTGACTTTGCTGCAAGATACCAAATGAGAAATATAGATTGTGTGTGGGAACTATGTGAGAAGTGCTGGCTTGATAGTCCTCCCTCCCAATGAAAATGCATGTGAGAAAATTCCCAGTCTCCCCCCCCCCCTTTACCACAATTAGGGTTGCCAGGTCAGCCATGTTTTTCCAGACATACAGGGTAATTCAAAGAGAATCGAAAAGCCACTGCACGTTCTCTTCAATTCGGTACGATTTGACGATCCCATTTCGGCGACCCTGCGGTGTATTCAGCAAGCATCACAGCGCGTCGTAGTGCAGGGAGAACCCGCCGAAAACTCACCGCAAAACCCAGGCGAATGCACACCGAAACCCGCAAAAACATCTGAATTAACCCCGCCGAAGACGCCGGAGAAACCCAAGCAGAAGCCTTTTCAGAGCGCAGAGCAGCCGCCGGAAAAACCCGACACCGCAGACGAATGGAGTGAGAAAAAAACCCAAAACGTATGCATAAATGTTTGAAAAGTGAAACGCTGTTTGCCAAGAAACTACAGAGCGAAAATGTCTGAAATTTACATATGAGGTCCAATGAATGATAATAAAAAAGGCTGTCACAGAAAAAACGTTTAGAGAAAAAAAAAAAACAATCTGAAAATATTTTTTGCAAAAAAATCCCGAAAAATGCTTAAAAGAGCCTAAATAAACTATAAATATAGACTTTTTACTGCAGAATAATATAATCAACGGTTTATTAGATATTGAATTAAAAACGGGAATATTTTTAACATTGAAGCCTATGGGATTTGCCTGAAAAAACCTGTCGAATGAAGCAACCGAATGGCAGGGCATTTCGGCAACTTTTCACTGCTGGTTTGTGTTCTCTGAATATTTGGCGAATTGCCTGCTCTCTGAATAGCCGAATGGCCAAGAAAGGTAACCGAACGCTGATTTTCAGCGTTCGGTTACCTTTCGGCAGCCATTTGGATCTCTTTGAATAACCCTGATAGTCTATTCATGCTGATGGGATCACGTGAAAAAAATGCAACTCTGCAGAATGTAAAATCCATGTGCTGCAGGTAAAGAATCGCAGGTGACCTGCCTGGATCCCCTTCATGCGGGGTATGAATTACTAATATTTCATGCAGAGTGGAACATGTATATGTGTCCCGGAAAACATGGCCGATATGGCAACCCTAACCACAATACATCAACACTACTGACCACTACACAGTAAAACTGGTGACCAACGGAGGATATTTCTTTGGCTTCAGTATTTGTTACAACTTTGGTTTTGAAATGAACCTTCATCAGCAATGGGCAGCAAAATATCGCCGGATGTCTGCACAAATCATACAAGAAAGCATTGTCTGAACTCTTTGCAACTCCGTTTATTAAAAAATATATGTGCCTCCTGGGTTAACCAGCATTTCTTTAAACAATCAGATTCCATTTCATTTTCTTCTTTGCTGTAAATTACACTTCAGGGAAGGTAAGGTAGGGATGGGAAGAAAGAGAGAGAGCAAGGGGGATAGAGAATATATATAAAAAGGGTTTTACAACCACACATTGGTACCAGCCACCCCGCCTGCCTCAAATCTTACCACACAATACATCTCGTACCATAACATTGCTTTGCCCCCCAATCAAAGCCAACTGAAATGGCTAGACAGAGAGCATATGGAGAGCAATCACCTAAACCTGGACTTACACGAGGGAAGCCTTGCAGTTTTTCCAATATGGCAGCCAAACGATCCATCTCCAGTTTGATGCCAAACAGAAAAACTCTCCATATGCTTCTTTTGCTTCCGTCGGCCCCCAGCCACCATGATAAATTCAGAATCTATAGCAAGCAACGATTATATAGCCCTAAAAGTACAGCCCTACATCTCCAACGTTTGACTGAAGAACAAACCAGAAACACCAGCTGGTTTACAGCTCCAACAATGTAGGGACAGTTAAAACAGTGTTTTGTTCCTGCAGTGTCTATACCTAGTATGTAGAAGAGATCACACTCCTTCACATGTGGAAGGGACCCTGAGCTTTAGGAATGTCACTGAGCGTCAAGAGGGGGTTTTCACTCCACTTTTGGAATTACACGAGCAGCTCTCATCCGCAGCAAGTTGATTTTACGATGGTACCTGGCCTAGAGCATTACGAGGACAGCCTGCTTGAGCCCGACTTGCTTTCAGTAAACGATCTGCAACAAACTTATCCAGCAAACCCAATGGACGTTCAGATAAACAAACATGGACGACTCAGTCTTCATAAGTTGAAGAAGTCTTGGTGGCTTTAAAGGCAAGCTTTGCACATTTGAAATACAACAGCTGAGGGGGTGGTAAACTGCTCCAAGTTAGCTCAGTGATTTCGGGCACCCTGTCCCTCATTACCTGTCAGTGTACTATCTGTTTGACCACCAAACAGCTTGGAAATCGAGTGTATCAGACATAAACACCTGGGCATAAAAATCGGGGCTGGCAGAGTGACGCCTACAGCAGATATTCACACAACCGCACCACGATGCCAGCGACTTCCTCCAACAGATTACATGAAGCCCTTAAAGTTTCCCATTGAGTGTTTCGTTTATAAAACAATGTTCAGAAAACACAGCAGCTTAAAAATGGACAAGAAGGGGGGGGGGTGGTAAAAGATAAAAGGTTACCTGCAAAGTTTACAGATACACAGTGCAGGTATAAAAATAAAAAGGGGGGGGGGTGGGAGGTTTAAAAGTAGAAAAAACCCACAAGTACAAATAATTTCTTCCTATATTCGTTCAATATTTTTTTCAAGTGGCAGATTCATCATCTAAAAAGAAAAAAAATATATAAAAGGATTATTTTACCCGTTCATTTAAAATGGAAAGTACCGTGGATGGGGGGGGGAAATAATTATTATGTGGCAAAAGCAAATATGACTGGTTCAGTTATATAAAATAAAAAACACCCCCCCAAAAAAATAAAAATAGAACAAGGAATGCCTTGTGGCAGGTTAAAATAATAAAGTATATACACATAACCATGCCTGTGGCACAGTCACTCTATTTCTGCCTCAGACAAGTCTTGTACCCCTTTCCCTAGTCACAATCTTGGCTTCTGGTTGAGGGCTGTCATCCTGTCTTTGGAACAGAGGCACCTTCTCTGGCTCTGACGACCAGCAGAAAAAGCAAGTGTGTTCATGCACTTGTTAAAAAAAAACACGTGCAAAGCCCAGCCTAAAATCTATATGAAGGTAAAAGATGATGAAAAGCTCTCCAACCTTAAAAACAAATTTAATTCAGTCCGCATCTGACCTGTTAGCAAAGGCATAAAAAACACACACAAAAAAAAAAAAAAAAAAAACAGCAGCCACAGGGGTACTATCTGATCACAGCTTGCCAAAGCAACATTTCCATCAGGACCCCTGGATATGGAAATCATCTCAGGATTGAGATTTTTTTTGAAAGGTTCGGTTCTTCTTGTGTATTTGTGAGCAGTGTCAGTTTAAAATCCCCTTTCAAGCAGATGTATGGCATACAGAAGACAAACCAGCTTGAATCCTCCTCGTTTACACC
The DNA here is from genome assembly GCA_009667805.1 of Leptobrachium leishanense. Classification (NCBI taxonomy): domain Eukaryota; kingdom Metazoa; phylum Chordata; class Amphibia; order Anura; family Megophryidae; genus Leptobrachium; species Leptobrachium leishanense. Next base: position 123,674,846 of record CM019071.1, read on the forward strand.
TGCATTTAAAAACATAAATCCTAAAGTAATGCACGTTGTGGCAGTTTTCTCTGGCGTTCAGCCTACCACCAAAGACACACAATGAAGCGAGAACTTCTTGAGACTTGACAAGCAGCTAACAGACAGCTCGATCCCTGCTCCACACTCCCATGTCTGGTGTTGGCTGGATCAACCACGTTAAAATTAAAAACAAAACCAAAAAATTTTTTTTAAATAAAAGCGGGCGCACCATCACCGCTAACCCAGATTGAGTAACTCCAGCCATGGTGGGCAGAGCCTGATACTCCACCAAATCACAGGAAAATAAAATCCCTTTACAAAACAATAGAATAGCAGGGACCAATATCCCATCACAGCCAAAATATATATAATATATATAATCATATATAAATTATATATACACGCACGCACGCACATACACACATTATATATATATATTTATATGTATATAAATATGCCTTCTTCCAACTCAGCAGGGGGTGTGGGTTTGTGTGGTAGGGGAGGGACTTTTATTCGAAATGGGAGAACATTGCCTCTTCTTGCGATTTTTTTTTCCCTTTTTTTTTTTTCTTCTTTTTTTGCATTTTTTTTTTTCAGACTAAAATGTTCAGAGTCTGGTTTGCCCCCCATTCAGGAGAGAAGAGCAGGGATGTCTTGATGCCCCCAGAACATTCAACATGGGGTCAATATAGATTCAAACAAATAGGAGATTCCAAAACCAATGAAGTCCAGGGGTACCCCAAGTGGGATGGAAACTCCTGTGTTCGATGGCAGACAAATGCACACAGAACCCCCCCCCCCATCTCTTCTTGGGTATGGGTAGTGGAGAATGGTGGGGACTAGATATCCGATATCCATTCAGTGGAGGAATTAAAGTTTTTCAGGGGATGGTACCCAGATGTGATGTCCAGAATGATCTTCAATTATTTGCTTAATCTTATTATAAATCTCTTCCAGCGACTCCCCCTGGACGATGGCTGTGGAAGAGATACGAGAAGAAATTATTTATTACAACAACAATAGATTTTGCAATCCTTCAATACAAAATTGTAGCTAAGTGGCCTATTCACTGAAAGGTGAATCTCGGGAGAACTGGCAGAGAACAATTTAGGCTAAGGTCAGACGAAAGCATTTTTAACGTGCGTTTAGCCGCACGAAATCACGGCCGTGCTAGCAGCAAATGACGTCCAATGCCGGGGAACACACGAAGTACGGCCGCACGAAAGTTCGTCCGCGCAACGCAAGTGGCAAACGAACGCATTTTTTCTAGAACGTCAAACCGCTAGTACTGACGTATAGAGTGCGCTGCGTCCGCATAGCGGCGTGTGTGTGTGTGTGATTAGGAGACGTCAGACGCTGCTAATGTCCGGCTAACATAACGTCCAGACACAAAAAGTGTTTTATTGATGATCCGTACAAAATCACGGACGAAAAGGCGCATCGTATGACCGCTATCGCGTATTCCGGGAAAAAATACGTACGTTCGTTCGAACGCACTTTTTCACGGACAACGTGAAAAATGCGTTCGTCTGACCCTAGCCTAAGACCAAATATCCAATTTGGAAAGTGAGATAAATGGCAGGAGAAGTGAAAATTCTAGGTCAAAATAGCCAATCCAGAAAAATGCTCCCAATTCTCTTGAGTTTCACCTTTAGGGAATAGACCTGTAAGAAAATGGGAAAATAGAGTTACTTCCGATTCAGCTCACAGCTATGTAAAGAGGTCCTTTATTTAAATTACTCGACTGCAAATAATCACAGAAAATAATGGGCCCAATTCCAGTAGAGCAGCCAAGATTTACGAGTGAGCCATTAACTAAAACGGCACCATTCGTAAAGGTCAATGACTCCTCTGCTTTTCCAAGTCGAGGCGCAAATAATGCTGCGGCTCCACTAGTATGGCAGACTGTAAACTCCGTGGGAGCCTGTGATTAGCAAGCATAGTCACGTGAGTAGATAAAATAAAATTCCTGGCTCCCAAATGTAGGTGTTAAGTCATTTTACAACTGCAAAACAAAAATGTAAAACCTCAAGACCCTATGTGAGACGAAAGGAGCACAATCCGCCACCTCCTTTCTCCCCAACCAGAAGGACATGGAGATAAAACAATTCTCTGGTGTACTTCAGTCGTAAAAAGTCAAAAGCTCAATCTCAAGTGAGATAAGAGACACCACCATTGGTGCACACGGTGGCACTCTGCTTTATGGTCAATAGCACCTTAATGTTCGTGAACTAAGATTTGTTTCTTTGGGGCTCCCGGAGGCCGGTTGAGCCAGAATAACGAGTGTTAAAAAAAAATAAAAAAATTGTATAACTGTTGCAAAGCCAGGATCATGACAGAATCTGGTAAGAAACCAAAAAGTCTGCTCTTTAAATAAGCAGCTAGTGTGAATTTTTAATGGACTAAAACCTAATCTTTTGCACATTGCTGCACTCTATACTTATGACAGTGGGGAAAAAATACTTTACACAAGCACCATGTGTATAGTGATGAAATAAACTTCACAACAATGCCACGCACAAAAAAAGAAAAAAAAGACAGACCCCTTGCCAACCCCCTCGTTTTTTTAGATTTAAAAATTAAATCCTCATCTGCAAATTATTTCATCATTTAAACCTCGTAATACACATAGCGCATCTTTGCCTAAATACACCCCTATACCTATCATTTCTACACTGTATAAAACGCAACTTTATCAGGCGAGGTTCACCAATAAGCTCCAATAGTAGAATCCGGAGGTAAATCTTACCTGTGAAATATTCTCCGAACTCCTGCTCCAGTTTGATGGCCTTATCAAACATTTTGTGGGCCTGCTCAAATGTTTGCCTTCTGTTCATTTCCCTGAAAAAGGAAAGCACATTGCACTTATGACATCATACCAATTTAGAGGTATCTGTGCACCAACTGGCAATGTGTTCAACAGGGTAATGACCACTAGCAGATTCTAAGCCTGGAAATAATTTTTTATTAGGGATGCACCGATACTACTATCGGTGCCGATACTGCCGTTTGCACGAGTACTTGGTACTCGTGCAAATGGCCCGACACATCCCCCCTGATACCGGAAGCCAGCGCTGGGCTAGCTTGCCGGTATCCGCGGGGCTGGGGAAGCTGGTCGCGTGCATGAAAAGCACTCGGCCAGCGTTCCCCTCTGGCGGGATACTCACCTAGCGGTGGGTCCGGCGGTCGCAGGGCTGTGACGCGGCCACTGGGCAGTGGAGGCTGTGATGCTGCCAGCCGAGATCTCGCGGGAGCCTCCCGCGAGAGCTCGGCTGGAGGCAGAGTCAAGGCCTCCACGGCCGCGTTACAGATCTGCGACCAGCATCCGTGGAGCCCAACAATCCAGGTGAGCTGGGGGCAATATCCATCCATGTGAGCTGGGGGCAATATCCATCCATGTGAGCTGGGGGCAATATCCATGTGAGCTGGGGGCAATATCCATGTGAGCTGGGGGCAATATCCATGTGAGCTGGGGGCAATATCCATGTGAGCTGGGGACAAGCTACATGTGAGCTGGGGACAAGCTACATGTGAGCTGGGGACATTCTGTGTGTGTATATATATATATATATATATTTCAGGGGGGATATATACATGTGAGCTGGGGGCATTTTTATATGAGGTCTGTTCTTATTAAAAAGTGTTCACATGACATAAAATAAAAGTATCGGTATTCGGTATCGGTGAGTACTTTTTAAAAAGTATCAGTACTCGTACTTAAAAAAGTGATATATCGGTTCATCCCTAATTTTTATCGTCTATTTAATCCCAAGAGTCTAAGTATAAGAAACTGGACGTGTTTTAAATACAACAGAGGTAAACCATGTCATTGACCAACTTCAAATGAGGAACTGCTATAACACCATGCAAACATGTTGAGGCGGTGTCTAAAAGTTATATACTTCGTTGTTTTTTCCTCTTATATAGTCACTTGACAAGCATGCCTATTTCAAAGCACATATTTTACTTTACAGCATAAAAGGTCACAGTACCGAGTACCAGTGACTTAATAGTAAATATATCTAAACACTATAAATCACTGCACGCAATAAAAACCATTGTCCACCATGTTGAATTCCATGTATCTTCTCAGTTTAGGGCTTACAAGGAGGTTCAATTAGTTTTTGCGAACATCAAATTTAAGCCAAGGACCGTGTTTATTAAAAAGCTAAACCCTCCACCAAATACACATTTGTGTCATACTTACATTAGAGCGTCTACCGATTTTGGTTTGATAAAGATGGCGATGGGAAAGAGTTGTGCTTGTTGCAATCGTTTGATTGCATTTCCAGACACATCAAGAATGCAGTGTTTCCCCTGAAAAAGATGATATATTGAACAGGGATTACAATGTGCTCACAAATCAGCACAGCTGGTCATGTTGAGATTCTTTCACCACAGGAACGATGTACTCACCCTTTCAGCCACCGCGCGCACAGACTGGACACTGGTTCCATACAGGTTGTCATTGAACTGCCCAGCCTCTATAAATTTGTTATCCTGGATATCCTTCTCCATCTGCTCCCTCGAGGGCACAAAGTGATAATCTTGCCCGTCCATCTCTGCCTCCCTTCTCGGTCGTGTAGTGTCTGCAGTGAGAGGTTGGATGGTTAGTCATTTGGTAGAAGATCCTGCCAAGCATTGAGCAAGAAGTAAAAAACGATCAAGCAACAAGCAATGTTTGTAGTACTTACGTGGCACACAAGAGCCAAATTTATGTGGAAATTCAGATATGAGGTCATCATTAACTCGATCTTTTAGGGGGCCCAAAATGATAACTGGACGTGCGTAGTGAACTATAGGAGAAAAAAAAAAAAATTACATTTTTTTTGTTAAGAATTATTGCTAAATTTTCCTATTACCATAACGAAAAGTTTGAATTTTAATAATGACTCTGAGGCGAGTATTTGCAATCTTTTCTTGCTTTATTAAACAGGAAGAAAAATCGTGTAAAGAAAAATTAGACCGCTCTTCTGTCCCAAACCCCTCCCCCAGCCCATAATCCCTTGCAGTCCTCTGAATAAATGGCAGAGATCGTGGAAACACTTCCTCTTTCTGGCTGAGGAAACAAACAGTCCCAAAGAACCAAACGAAACCAGTCCACAGCATGAAACGAAGAAGGAAGAGCCAACAGAATACACAAGAAAACAACCAGGTTCAAATCCAGGAACAAGGAGAAAAATCTAAATCCAGATCAGGAAGCTGAAAGAAAACAAACACGAAGAAGGGATTAGAAACTAATCTAATAACTGAAAGCCCCAAGATAATCATGTACAAATGCATGCAAAACGACCCCATGACATAGGTGCAGAAAAAACAGAGTAACAAAAGAAAATGGGCAACAAGAGTTTATTAACAGTAATAAAGGGAACAAAATATATCGTACAGTAAGAAAAACAATAGGGTGGAAGAAGAGCGAAATACTTGCCTCCGAGTCATTATTAAAATTCTAAATTTCCATCATGGAAATAGGAAAATTTAGCAATTTTAAGGCTATGACTCGGAGGCTCCAATTTGCAAATCCAAAGGCTGTCCAAAACCGGAGTAGACCAGTGAGCTATAGGCTTAAAAAAAAAATTCCTCAAATTAGATTTGCGTGACCAATCGGCAGTCAGCATCAAATCCTCCACTCTACCTCCCAACTGAACTGTAAAGGAGGCCATAGCGCCTCTAGCAGAATGAGTGGCAAAACCAGACATCAACAACCACCAGAGACATCAACCAACACATCCAGCGAGCCAACAAGGCAAAAGAAACCCTATTATGCGAGGGCAAAGACACAAATAGTGGCAAAACACCCGGCTTCCAAAGACGCCCAGTGTGAGCCTCATAAACCTGTGAATACCGAACCGGACACAGCAGAGAATAATCCGGAAGGACAGGATAAAACGAAATAGAAAAATACTTTTCGTCTGTCGAGACGTCGAAACAGACCCCGTCTAGAAGACCGGAGCGCGTAGTGTAAACTAGGGCATGCACACCACCCAGTCTTTTGCACGAAAAAAGACAAAAACGCATCAACAGCTTCACAGACATTTGAAGACACAAACCAAGATTATCAGGCCATGCCAAAAAGAATCTTAACACTAGAAAGTCACCCCATGTAGACGAGCAGTGAGGCATCAGAGGCCAAGACACCCGTATGAGAACAACCGCCCGGGCCCAATAACATATCCCAAAACACCAGGAGCAATCTCGGGAAGTCTAATGACAATTCCAGCAGAGACAGGAACCAGGGCTGAGCCCTCAAAGAGGCCCACCAAGGAAAATGCGTAATGGTGGGCTCCCGCCAATCCTGCAGAAAGGCGTCGGTTGCCAGGGTGTCAGGATCTGGTTTACAGCAGAACAACCTGCGAATTGTGTTGAGACGAGATGCAAACAGGCCAAACTGCAAGGGACCAAAGCTTGGAGAACACTGAGGAATGCAACCTCCAATCCCCAGAATCCGCTGTACTCCTGGAATTCCAATCTGTGACAAGACTTGTCAAACACAGAATAAATTGAGCAAGGACTGTGAGGTTGCGACCATCAACTCCAGACCATTGATGTGCAGGAGCGTCTCCAACTCGGACCAGCAGCCCCCCTCTCATCTCCAGTGGACCGCATCTCACACCCCAACCGGAGCGCCAAGCATCCGGTTCAATCACCATTTTGGGAGCTGGGGGAACCAAAAGGTTTCCTGTTCCAAAGTTGGAGGGTTCTCAATCCACCACAGAAGATCCACCTTGGCGTCCTCCATCAGGGGAACCAGGTTGGAATAGAGGGATGCGAAGCAGAGAAAGCAAGCCTTTAGGTGTTGGAAGGCCTGATATTGAAGCGGGGCAGGGGGGGAAAACATGATGTACGAATTCCACATCAGGGCACGAGTCTCCTTCGGAATGGACATCCTCTTCGCTGGAGGAAGATTTAGACACATAAAGGGTTATTCAGAGAAAGGTGAAAATCAGGAGAACTGTCAGGAGAACAGGGTAATCTAGATCAAATAGCCGATTTGGAAAGGGAGTTAAATAGGAGAATTTTTCTGGTTTGGCTATTTTGACCTAGAATTTTTACTTCTCCAGTCATTCTCCTGAATTTCACCTTTCTTTGAATAGACCGGATAGGCCTCCTGGTGGACTCGATGACCAAGAACTCCAGACATCAAGTAGGTTCCGAATGTGACTTTTCTGAGTTTGCCAAGAAAGACAAGTCTTGTAACAACGACATGGTCCAAGCAAGAAGAGTGGAGTAGTACCTTGAAGTTGGATATCAGCAGATTATCTTCCAGATATATCACCAATGGAATTCCCTGTGCTCGAAGAGAGTCGACCACTGGTTTCAGCAATTGTGAAGCACCACAGTGCCGAGAACAGGTGAACCTCCAGAGGGAGCTGCGCAATCGTAATCTGTGGAAGTCTAGACATGACGGAGCTATGGGCACGAACAGATAGGCGCCCTTGAGGTCTATTTTTGCCAACAAGTCCCCTCAGCTGAGGACATCTTATAACGTCGGGAGACCCTCTATCTTGATATAACGACTACAAAATTTGAGGTCTCGTAAATTGATCACAGGGCTCATCCTGCCCCCTTTTTTTGCCACCAAAACAACCCCGGAGTATCCGCATGCGTAGATTCTAACATCTGATTGCGTAATAACTCTCCCACCTCCTCTGTTACCAAGGCTGCCCCAGCGCAGCGAAGTGGTGGGGAACAAACCTGTGACGGAAGAGAAACAAAAGTGATCTTGAAAGCCCGTACAGTGATCATAAACCATGGGTCTGACGTCAGGAACCACCAAGTGTGGCTAAATAAACAGATACGTCCCCCCACCTAAATGTCTGCAGAAGGATGAATGAAGAGAGGACGTACCTGAAGGGCGTCTCCCACAGAAGGAGCCCCTTGTGCCTCTGAAGCCACGAGCTCGCCAGGGTCTGGTGCGTGAAGGAAAGAAAGAGCCGGAGGCCGAGTAATCACTGGCTGCTTGTGTGTGGGTAGTGGGACTTGGGAAGGGTCTAGACGTAGATGACCCTAGGCGGCCGGCACCCGGATCGTCCCAGAACTTACGAGCTCTGCAAAAAACACAGCCTCTGAAAACCCTTTTAAAAAGGTAAGTAAAGACCTTGTCTAGTGTGGTGAAGGTACATGCCCATATCTTTGATATACCGATCACCGAAGAGTAGGCTTTGTGTGGCACTGCCCAAGTCACTGTCGGCAATCGCTGACAGGTGGGTATCAACCTCTAGGAGGATAGATCTGCGTCTTTCAGCCTCTAAGGCCAAACTGGCATCACCAAAGAAGCATAATGCACGCTGGACCCAATTACAGACTAGGACAATTTAGGATAGCGCCCTGAATCAGAGTCCACAGAGGGAGAGCGGCATTTCTTTTGTGAACAAGGCATACGCACACGTAGCTGAACTGAGTGAGAGCGTGTGAATGCAAACGCACAGTAAGTTGACGGAAGTGGGTATCCCTCCGTGGCCTAAAAAGATCCAGCCGTGAGTGGAGGGAGATACGTGCCAACAGTTTGCCCTTATGACCCACGTATCGTAAAGAGAACAATGCGTGGGAGGGAGGGAAGACATGGCACCCCCACGGTTAGAGGTGGGTGGCCGAAAAAACAAACGCAGCGCGATAACAGAGAGAGAGGAAATACTTACCTCTTGTACTGCAGCAGCAAGAAAGAGGAATGTTTCCGGAATCTCTGTCATTTATTAGGGGGACTGCAAGGCATTATAGACTGGGGAGGGGTTTGGGACGGAGGAGCGTTAGATTTTTTTTCTTTACACAGTTGTTCTTGTTGCTGTTTAATAAAGCAAGAAGAGATTGCAAATAGGAGCCTCCGAGTCATAGCCTTAAAATTCATAATATGTGTTCTGTGCAGATCAAAAGAGACCATTATGCTTACAAATACATTTCTTTCGATCTATGGTTTGAATTACTATTTATGGGTACATTTTTTTTTACAAATAAACAAAATCCGTGCTTTTCAAACAATGTTCCTTTCAAAAGACCGGGCGACTCATTGAGCAGGTTGGGCAATAACAGAAAAATGTGAAAAATTATCTTGTTTTAAAAAATGCGGACCAATAAAAACCCTGAAAAGGCATCTTTTCAGTCAGCATCATTTTCATTATGGCTACTGAGCATGCATGTTCGAAACTCCAATGTTTAAATCAGGATTTCTGTAGAAGTATCTCTGTTTTATAGGTCTATGATCTCTCCTTTGTTTAACTTTCTTGACCATGCTGTTCCACTATTAAGTATCTATTACAACCCACCCTAACCCCACCCTTCTGCTCTGCTGGTTAGTGGTCAATTCTAGGATTTTGGTCAGTATAGCTTCCAGACCTGAAAAATAGAGGTACATCCTTGAAAGCTTGTCTTTTAACTGTAACGTTGGTCCAGATTTTATTGAACTAACACTACTTATCCAATCTACATATAAACCATAGTATGGCCACACTCGTAAAAATAAAATAAAAACATTTATTTAAACATTTAAAATGTAGACCGACGTCTCGGCTCACGCAGGAGCCATTTTCAAGGTCTTTGAAAATGGCTCCTGCGAAAGCCGAGACGTCGGTCTACATTTTAAAGGTTTTTGTTTTATTTTTTACTTGAGTGAGGCCAATCTATGGTTTATATATATTATTCAAGTGGGGCCGAGCACCAAGGTTCTCTCTTTTTTCCTATTTTTTCTAGGTTTTGTCGGAACCCAGTTTGCTTCTATACCTGACGAAGGGAGGAATCCTCTCGAAAGCTAGTACTTTAAATGTAACGTTAGTCCAATAAAAAAGGTATCACTACAGACTGCTATACTCGTGATTGTGTATAATTATATATATATATACACACATGTAAAATTTCCAAAAAAAAATATTTAATGTTCCATAATACGCATAGATCGACGTTTCAGTTCCCAAAGGCACTTTCCTCAGGAAAGTTGAGGAAATTCCTTTGGTAACTGAAACGATCTATGCGTATTATGCAACATAAAATACATTTTTTTGAAATTTTACATAGTCTCTGTGTTCACCGGAAACTTGGAGGATGTTTGGATGCAGTCAGAATTTTTGCAGTGGAGCAGAATAATCTTGTATGTGGAGTGCGGGGCCACTTGGACATCTATATATATATATATATATTATATATATATATATTATACACAAACACACAGTAGTCACCAAAGTTTATTTCCTACAAACCGCATCCTATCTGCTGTAACAACTCTGTTGTATATTCTTTACGTTAAACATTTACTCTAACCATAAAATGTAAAAATAGAGCTCTCAAACACGAATCGACGGCCCATAAGACCATCACATGACTCATACAAGCCAGATTACAAAAGCCAGAGTAGACTTTTCACTTACTCTCTTGCCGGGTCACGGGCTCGTATGATAAAATAGTGTCTTCCTGTCCTTCTGTGAAAAAAAGCAAAAAAAACCTCAATGTTAAAGATTTGAAGGAAAGTCAAACCAAAACTAAGGTAGGGAGAAAAGAAAGAATCACTTACTGGAGCTGCTTTCACTGTCACTTGTGTTCGATGTCACGGCCTCTGCAAAATGAGAGGGTCATAGTCAAGTTGGGGGACAGTTGGCACAGGCAACTGTGGGGGGAAACACTGCACGCACAACAGGGGAGGTGAGAAGACAACGAGGAAAAGAAGATGTGGGTCCAGGCTTCCTGGGTCTTCTGACATGCAGTAAGTCTACCTCATCCTAACATGGGCTGCGTCCTGTCTGAATAATCAAATGTGATCAGCTTAAAACTAAAGTCTAATCTTGATTTGCAAAAGGCCCCCTATCCTCTCAAAACAAAATAGAGACCTGTTTGGTTGAAGGTTGTAAATGCTCCTCAGCATTGAGAGCAACAATAACTGTCCGAATCACCGCAACATCCCAATTCTCGCCTAAACGGTGACATAGAGAGCTTCGATCCGTACTTGCCTTCCGCATGTACTTTCAGTTTGTACAAAGACATCGGTACCTGCTCCTTGTAGCAAACCCTTGAAAGCTTACTAGAGCTTGTAAAATGGCCATCAGCTAGTCTAAAAGGTCTAGAACAGTGGTTCCCGACCGTAGTCCTCAAGTACCTCTAACAGGCCAGGTTTTAAGGATCATCTTGGAGAAAAGAGACTGAATCCTGCAAATCACTGTGCAGCAAATCATATCACCTGTGCTGTGCTTCAAACATCTGACCTGTTAGGAGTACTTGAGGACCTCGGTTGGGAACCACTGGTCTAGAAGAAAGGATTTGCAGGCCATGCAGATCTGCAAAATGAGGCTTTAACAATACCTGATACTCTTGCGTTATATGAAAGGGAAACAGAAAAGAATTCACAATGCACCGTACGCCCCATGTTAAATGTGATCGGATGGGCCCCAAGCAGACACCCCAGGTACAAATCTTAGAACCCTCCCCTTTCACACGGAGGGACTTACTCAGACTCTTTGATCCATAATAATCGTCACTTAAGCCAGGGAAGTCCTGATATTACAGAGATAGGAGAAAGGAGAGACAGTGACAGTGAGAGACGGCCAGCAGGAGAGAAAGCATTTGGAAAAAGAGCCTTTAAGAAAAGGGTCACCAAGCTTGAATCAGAATAGGGCACGGCTTGATAACTGCACAGACGTAGGAGCCAGGCAACATTGTGGATACAGATTGTATTAAAATACAGAAATTTAATGGTCAGAGGCAAACTTTTAGGAGCCTGTTGCTACCTGGCTTTGTCATGCCCTGTGCTAGGGATCTGTCCCATCAAGTAAAGTGACATGCTTGCCCATAGGAAGTCAGATTAAAAGACTGTCGGAAGGGTGAGGGTGCCACGAATTGCTGTATGAAAATCTCCACTGTGCCTGGAGGAGTCTAATACTGTATGTGGACAGAAAGAGGGGGACAAGAGATGGCATCCATAAAAAGGTGAATAAAACAAAATATTCTGATGTGTTGACAGATTTCCTGCGACTAATGAACACTCAGATTATGCATAATGGCTTCAGAAATGGACAATTCAGCACTATACGAACAGGTCCACTAAATTGCAGGTTACATGTTAGAGATAAAGTATGGCACATCGTATGAATACCCAAGCAGAAATGACAGTACACAAAGTCCCCTCAACCTAGTCACTGTATGGTATATATACTCACGTTAGCAACTCTAAAAAGGCCAACAATAGAACAAGAACAGCAAAAAAGCATCTTCTATGTGTTCACCCTCAGCTGGGAGATTTCCTCGATTAAAATCGAGATGATGGTCAACTTTGATTTTACTTTTACAAAAGTAGTAAATAAAATATCAAGGAATCGGGGTGTTTTGACCGAGTTTCCGTCCCGGCACTAGCAAAGCAGTGTTGACAGGACTGGCAGGATGCCGTTGCTCGGACAGACAATCCCGTCAATTAAAACATCCAGGGCCATATTACATTCATAACGCTAACGCTCAGCTGTTTGATCATTAACGTTGGCTCTGGTTGCTCTAGCGTGGGTGGACCATATTACAATCCGAACAGCAACGGGTTAAAAAACACAAACCACGTTAGCGATTCAGTTCTTGCGCTTTTCAGTGTGAGGTTACTGTACTCTGCGCTCCCTATACTTAACATGGGAAGCGCAAAGTGTTAATTAGTGTTAGGATCACAAAGTCCTAATGTTAGTTACCCACAACTAGGACCTGGTGCTAACTGATTACGCTAACCCCCCCCCCCCAAATCACATACTCACTTCCCATCCCGCGGCGAGAACAGTGGCTCCATCCGCCTCTTCTTGCCGCCGGGAGCAGTGGGAGACTGGGGGAAATTATCCCAAGTCTCCCTCTGCGAATCACTACACCGACCTGCCAGATCTCGTGAGGAGTGATCCTGCAGGTCATGAGACCGGCAGCGTTGGCCTCAATGGAGTCCTACGGGCTCCAAGGAGGGGATGCTCACGGAAGCGCTTAGCGTTGCCGCGAGCATCCCGAGGCTTAACGCCGGGTTACGGTGCAGGCTGTTGGATTAGCGCCTGCACCGTAATATCACGGTAAAACAGGGATGCTAAGGAGAGACCTGCAGGTGCGGGTTTTTCTCCTTAGCGTCGGGAATGTAATAGTACTCCCAGACTCCTCAATTCTTGTACAAGTAAAAGCGAAGGTGACCACAACTCTATTTAATCGTGCAAACATCGAGGATGTTGCCCAGCTCTAGCTTCACGTTATTTCACATACAAGTTAACGTAAAAGGACATTCTGGTCATAGACGAGTCCTGTAAGACACTGAATGTAACAAAACCATCATTCAACTCATAACCACATACTAAACTCCATGCCTGGGCTAGAGCAAGCTCTGCCTTAGTACCAAAACCCAAGAACTGCTTCTACACCATCAGCTCGCCATCTTTATATAAAGATCCCATTTATATATTAAGGGATTTGCTTCTTAAAAAGGAAAATTGCTTCTTACAAAGAAAAGGGAAAAAACAAACAAACAACAATTCTGCCAAAACAACTAACCACTGTTTTGGAACCACATAGCATACAGTATTCTGATTCGTCAGTGTCGTAGGTCTACACTGTAACCAATTCCTGTCAAAGCCACAGACAGTCCAGCTCTGTATAAACCCAAGCGTTAATTATTTACCAAATTCATGCAGTCTGCTCACATACCAACCATTCCATGTACCCAAACACTTGCATAGTAAGATAGGGAGAATGTAACACCTTCCTCTTTACTTACGTGCAGTCCCGGACTCCTGAACAAGGCTCTTGTAAAACGGAAACTTGCGAGACAGTCGGAAACTCTTTTTACGCTTGGATTTGATGGACTGTGGGATGTGGGAGAACACAGAAAAATGGAGGTGGAGGATACGAAGAGATGGGAGAGAGATGATGCAGATGGAAGGAAGAAAAAAATAAAAGAAAAGAAAGGAATATAGATACGAGAGGAATAAAAAAAAAAAAAAAAAAAGAACACAAAAATATGGGTTTACAAGGCATGCAAAAGAAATTATAATGGAATAATGCGATGAACTGAAATAAGGAGGGGCAGGCATGAGATGCAAGAGGAACCCTCTGAAAATAAAACTCAGCGGGATGCCATGTCTTGATCAATGTCCACAACCTCTTGGTCTTCAATTTAAACACCCACAATTATCAGCACAGGTGGTGAAAAAAAAAGGGGCTCGTGACGATGATACTGGGGCAAGTGAGCACTTTATATTTTATGAGCCATCGTTACAGGATCCTTAAAATTTAGGCTCCTATCGTCATGGTTATAGCAGTTCCTAGGGTCTGACATCTCCCTCACGAGAATATCAATCTGTTCAAGAACAGAGTCATGTGGGAAACACAAAACTGTCTAACTCCTATTAGCAGAGATACATTTTATGCAAAACATTTCAAGATCTGACTATTTTTTCATAAACCACACCACTTTTATGGATTTGGAGGAGAAACAATCCATTTACCAGCTAAATGTAATCACTTCAACGTGGGAAGTGTAAAAACTGAGGTCGGCCAGCTTTAAACTTCAGGGTAAGAAAAGCCATAAATAATGCTAGACACCCGTATGCAGTACAACACACCCCACCATTAACCAAACGTAAAAGAAATCCCAATCTGTGCCACCTATGGATAGCAATGTCTGTATGCACCTACCCTGTTCGACTCCATGCCTGATCGCCCATGGAATTTGACAGTTTTCAGCCGTGCTCGTTCTTTCTTCTCAACCCTGCAAGCAAAGGAGCCAGCTGTCGTTATACTTTATTTATATAGCACCATCAGATTCCATAGCCCTGTACAAGAAGCACTCATTTCAGTCTACTTGAGGTTTTAGTCAGCAAGCGTCATTGTTTGCCAGCGTTACAAATACTGGCAAAAATCGTTGGAATTCCAGCGGCGACAAACACCGACATTTCACAAATCTAGAATTCAAAAAGTGACAGGAGCAGCCATGCCGAGAAGCTGCTCGCGACGCTGATTGGATCAAAGTTTTCATCGATTATTATCAGTATTTGCAAATCACATCCACACTGGGGAACTGTAAGGAAGGGGAGAGGAGGATGAAGAGAGTCACTGATAACATCTTTTTTACGGAACAGAAACCAGAAATTTTGTCCTCACCTCTTCTTGCTTGGGATGACGCCAATCTGTTCACTCTCTCCGTGTGGTGTGACCAGTCTTGCCTGCCACCACTCATCATCAGAGGCGTTGATAACGTGCAGGATATCCCCATAAGAGAAGCTCAGGCCTTGGCTAGGTAGGCAGCTGTCCCTTGATCGATCATAATCAAAAAGAGCTCTGAAAAAGAAAAAAAAAAAAACACAAAAAACCCAATGATTCAGCCTTGTAAAGAGAAAAAACATTTCCCATCATTAATAAGGTGTCTCACGTAATCTAGGGGAGTTAAGGATTTTACTAGTAACATTCCTCCCAAGGTGGAGTGAGGAGAAGAGACTCAGGAAGTGTCAGCCAAACCGGTGGAACCGGTTAGAATAATAAGGCAACAAAAAGCAAAACAAATATCGACACTGAATATAACAAAGAGAGTCATAAAATAACAAACTGCTGATGCTTTTTTTAAAAAAAAAAAAAATATGTTATATACACATAATTTATACTTCTGTTTGATTTGTTCTATTTATAAAGCGATATTGATTCTCTTCTGAGCAAAAAATAATTATGTCCATGACTACGGAGTGATGTCAGCCACGAACAACATCTAAAAGCAGAACATTTTATATTTAGCTTTTACATACAAATTAGGGTTGCACCGATACCAATACTAGTATCGGTATCGGTGCCGATACCGATACTAGTATCGGTGCCGATACCGGGTACTGCAGGAGTACTTGGTACTCGTGCAGTGCCCCCGATACCGGAAGCCGGCATTGAGCTGGCTTGCCGGCATCCGAAGGGCTGGGGCGGCTGTCCGAACGCTCTATCCGCATTCAGACAAGCCCCTGCAGCTGGCCGCGATCATACTTCCCTTCCACCAGCGACGCCAGCAAAGTTTCCGCACATCCGCTCGTTGGAAAGCCCCCAGCCTCGATCTCGCAAACTCCCATGTGATCGAGGCTGGGGGCTTTCCAACGAGCGCACGCGCGAAGACTTTGCCGGCGTCGCTCGTGGAAGGTAAGTATGATCGCTGTGAGCTATAGGGGCCTGTCCGAATGCCGATAGAGCATTCGGACAGCCACCCCATGTCTGGACTGGGGTGTGTGTATGTGTAATATATACACATATCCATGAGAGCTGCGGGCAATAATCCATGTGAGCTGCGGGCAATAATCCGTGTGAGCTGCGGGCAATAATCCATGTGAGCTGCGGGCAATAATCCATGTGAGCTGCGGGCATTATATATATATATTATATCTCGGGGGGGGGATATATACATGTGAGCTGGGGGCATTTTTATAGGCGGTCTGTTCTTATTGGAAAGCGTTCACATGACATAAAAGTATCGGTACTCGGTATCGGTGAGTACTTGAAAAAAAGTATCTGTACCGGTACTCGTCTCAAAAAAGTGGTATCGGTGCATCCCTAATACAAACGATTAAAGACGACACATACCTGACGTAAAGGGACCTCTTCTCACTGGTACGGAGGGAACCGGACCCAGAGCTCATGCTGCTGTTCATCATCTGCTCTCGGAGGTCATGGATCTTTGACTCGAAGCGACTATACTCTATGGTTAAGAAACAGAAGAGAGTGGAAATGTGAGTCGGGTGTCGTACACATCTATTCAGAGTTACACGGAAATTGAAACGTTTGTCCTTCGGAGCAAGAGATGGGTGGAAAGAATTTGTAGGTTACTGTAAACAAGTGACATGATGGTTACACAAAGCATAGTTTGGCTTCAGGATGGGAAGGATATGTGTTAAATATGGAAACAGACTGAACATGTAAACGTCTACCTCTTATATTAGCACAGGAACGTATCCGATGGCCTACAAGAGGACATAACATGAATATCAAAACATGGCAGCCAACTATGGGCCCATTACATTCTTTGCGTTAAACCGCTAGCGCAGCGCGTGATTTTTTGCGCAAAGCTCTAAACGTTAAAGCCTGTAAATCAACGTTGGTATTACCATCCTCGCACATTTTTCCATCCATCTAAAAATTGTGCACGTAAAACCGACGCACAAAAACGCGCGCGCCTTAACGTTGAGCACAGAAATCAGTGTGCGCAATGGTTTTTTCACGCGATTCGGCCCCGTTCACACAGTGCGATTTATCGCGCGGATTTTGCCACGACGTTGCGCTATGTAGCTTCTCCAATGTATTTCAAAGGAGCTGTTCACATCTTGCCGCGTGATGTCGCATGTCGCGGTACCAGGTCACTGGTACAGGACCCTTTTTTTTACAATTTGCATTGGTGGAGCTTTGCAAAATCGCGCAAAACCGGGACGTTGCGCGACATTATCGCTCTATGTCGCAAAGATGAAAATCGCGCGGAAATATTTTCAAAATCGCACAGTGTGAACGGGCTAAGAACCACAATTGTCTCCCGTTAAGTTCTTGCACCTGTCAAAATCAATTTGAGCATATATGCTGCAGCAATAATAAAAACACGCACAACTTCTCCATGTTATTGGTTGGGTATGTGTAGAATGTAACTATACTGTGCTGTATTTTTTTTTCGTGCTGGTGTATTTGCGTTCGGCCAGGACGTTCAGATTTGCCGTTACCACCAGCTTTTAAAAGACGTTAAAATTATTTGCTCACACGTTGTCCGTTAAATTTTGCGCATAGATTGTAATACCCTCCGCATACCAACGCATTTGCGCTCACAATGTTAAGTATAGGACGCGCGCAGTACATTACGCTCGCAAAGGGTTAGCGCAGGGTCACTCGTGGTAGACGTTTAAGCGTATTTTTTGCACAGACGTTGTAATACGACGTTCAACGCAAAGGGTTTTGCCCCTCGTTAATGTTTCCGCGAAGAATGTAATAGAGCCCTACAGGTTTTAGGAGCCAGATGATTTGTAAAAATAACTAGATTAATCCAGAAATGAATGAGCCAGAGGGTAAAATTTCAAGGACGTCATGGTTCCATTGTTAAACTTGCTTACAAAACAGTGGTTCCCAATCATGTCCTCAAGTCACCCTAACTGGCCCAATTTTAAGGATCACTTTGGGGAAATGCAGACTGAATCCTGCCATCACTGAGCAGCAAATCCTATCACCTGTGCTGCGCTTCAGATATCTGCAAACCTGGCCTGTTAGGGGGACCTGAAGAGCAGGGTGGGAAACACTTATGAATAACCATTATGTCCTTTACACGAAAGGTGTATTTGTAATTGTGCCTACCACGAGATCGGCTTTGAGAACTACATAATTCACATACCTCAACGGTGTCACATAAGGAAACAAACTCAGAAAGACAAACAAAAGACAGACTGCCAGACCTACAGGGAGCCAGGAGAGTGCAAGAGCCTGGGTGGCTCCAATCAAGATCCTTCAGCGACTGTTATATTTTACAATTTTTTATTACTACCTTTTAGGGCTGCAACTAACGATTATTCTCATAATCGATTAGTTGGCCGATTATTATTTCGATTAATCGAGTCATCGGATAAAAAAAATAAATAAATAGAAAAAAATTGTTTAAGAATTTTATGTAAAAAAATAAATAAGCAATTTGCGTAGTGTACGTAACTTTCGTACGTACATATGCAAATTGCATATCTTGCGTACTTTTCACACAAGGTATGCGAGTACTTGGTCAGAGGGATGGGTTGATGCCGCATGCGCAGCTTAAGCCCATGTTTGCTTTCTCAAATGAACACAGCTACAAGCACTTGGTCATAGATGATGATGTCAGCATGAAATCGGGGTTAATAAACTAAACTGGTTAGGGTGTGTAGAGTGTCCCTTTTAAATAATTTCGTGAACAAACTGAGTGGAATTAGGGACTGGAGGTGGAAGGGGGTGACTTAGCTCAAGTGACATTACCTGAGTGGGTATGGACAAAAGACCGGATTCGAGTGTGGGAGTGAGTTTGGGGAAAGGGACCAGACCAAAAGGGAGGTAAGGCAGTTCCCAACCAAAGAGGGTGGGTTGGGGCGGTGGCACAGGACTCCAGAATCAAGCAAGGATAAAACACAGGCATACAGCTCCTTCACCCAGTGGCAGTATCCTATTGTTTGTGTTATAGTTCTGCTACTGTTGTAAACGGAATAAAAACAAACTGGTTGTGTCTGACATAAATAAAAAACGAAAGATCGGGGAATGAGCTCTATAAAGAGACAAGATAATACATCATGGTGCAGTATAACATTCAACTGGAGTACATAAAAGGCCCCCTTTCAGATTGCACTCACAGAATCCAAGAATTTATATGCATATAGCTTAGTTACCACTCCCTCGGATAAGTACAGCCAGACTGAAGACCCGGCCGTCACAGGAGATATACGCCAAAGCTGGTTCCAGTGGTGGTAAAAGTATTTTTAATTAATACAGATAAAAAAGCCAACGTGTTTCGTCCAAGCATAAACTGGACTTCAAGAAAAGTAATAATGCATACATATCCAGCAGTACATACAGAGATACTCTAAAAGATATGTATTAATTTTGTGTGATCACACGATTGTGTTTCGATTAGGTGTCCGACATAACCCTAGAACTAAATCATACCTATTAAAGCAGCGACGCGTCTTCTCCAATCAGCTCTGAAGCGGAGGTTATTTACGTTTAACTCCGTCTGATTCTAAACAGTGTGTGCTGTATACAGGACGAGTAATCGACAACCGATAATGGAAATAGTTGACAATTAATTTAATCATCGATTAGTTGTCGATTAATCGATTAGTTGTTTCAGCCCTACTACCTTTACATAGGTTATTAAAGTGTTTAGTGTAATCAGCCGAGTATTGGAGGGAAAAATAATCACTGGGATGAGAAGAGCTGTGGAAATTACTCCAATTAGGTAAATACTGAATGAATGAAACAAAAGCAATGTTATAAAGGTGAGTGGTGGAGGGGAGCAAATTCATTGGGATGAGGAGTATTGGAGGCAGGTTCATTGAAGAGAGACGAGTTATTAGAGGTAGACCAATTCATTGAGAGGCGGGGAGTGAAGCCAATTCACTGGGACAGGAAGAGAATTGTAAGGAGATAAAAATCAAAACTATGATGACAGGAACCACGCTGGCCTATGATGGGTCTCTGCTCAGGTCTCATAAGGATTTAGCTCAATGGCGCCTTTACAGGGAAGACTAAACCATATGTACAACAGACCGCTTTCACCCGCATAGAGCGGCCGGTACAGAAAAGCCAAGGTAGTCGGGGGTTGCTGCACCTTTCGTGCAGAGATGGGGCATTTCAGTCCTGGCTAATATTACCATTTGCAAATCAGACGATCTTCTCTGTAATGGTACCATTGAGCTAAACCCTTCTGAGACCTGAACGGGGACCCACTGCAGGACAGGCCATTGGGGCGGCTTACTTGTTCTCAGACTTCTGTTTTTGTTCACTGTAAGGAGCTAATTCACTGGGATAAAGGGAGTAGTGGTGGGAAGCCAGTTCATTGGGATGAGGTGTGGTGGTGGCACTGAATCATATCGTTTTGATACACTACATTCTGCAAATGATGTATAATGACACACTGGCCAATCAGGATGGAATGTGAAGATGTGTTATACCACTTCAGCTGTACCGAGAATGACACTACCAGCATGTACACCCACACACCCAGATAGCCTTTTAGATCTTGTTTTTTAAAGGATAACATGCACTGAAAAACCGAGTAGCATAGAGAGATGTACAAACGAGATAGAAAAGGAATGTATTTGCAAAGTGCTGAAGTGCATTCAAATCAGCAATTCCAGGACACACGCAAACACACAAAAAGCATTGTTAAAACTCCTTGCGTTACAGGATATTAGAGTTGTATCTAGGTCGTGCTTTTAAACTGTGAGCCAGTGTCACACATCAGTATCCCGTCGTTTATAAATTCCTACATTAGTTATTACATTGACCCCCTTGGGGTGATTAGTTCTACATTTCGCAATCCGTGCACCCACAAGTCTTTAACTATATATTGTAGGTTAAAAAAATATATAAAACCAAGAAAAATTCAACTTGTGGTCTCAACCATCCAACACCATCATCATCTTCACCGTGAGATGTGCATTACATGTATTTTCATTTCTTTTGACAGCTCTGACCCCACGCGGAGGCAAATGGTTTCCACTTCTATTATTTTGCTGGATTGTGTCTCATTTGTGGCAAGTAGTGTGGGAACACTGAGCCGAGGTCAGCCAGCACTGCGGGGTCATTCAACTTTCTATTCCCACAGGGAAAACAAAACAAAATATATAAATCGGAAATTTTAGAACATAAGGAGGAGGAGGGGGGGGGGGGGGTATGCAGAAAGATTGTAGGATGTGTTTTGTTGGAAATAAAATATATGTCAAAAGTAAGACATCACTTTCTATCACCCTAATGGAAAGCTCTGCATCTTTGTTGATTTGCATTGGTAATTACATACATACATACATACATACACACACAGAATTAGTCAAGTTTTTTATTTCCCAAATGACAGAAAACTGCCCCTCTTCTACAATGATACAATCAAGTTGGTGGCATCTGTGCTCATAAAACAAAATCCTGTTCCCATCAACTCGGGGGCATCGCCCGTGTCCACCCCTTTCTGACACAAGACACCGTGAAGGTGCTGGTTCAGGCGCTTGTCATTTTGCGGCTTGATTACTGCAATTTGCTCCTTATTGGCCTCCCCAACTCCTGCATTGCCCCTTTGCAGTCTGTAATGAATAAAGGCGCCAGGGTTGGTTTTCTCACCAAAATGCACCTCCCGCCTCTGCCGGTCCCTCCATTGGCTTCCTGTATGTTTCAGGATACACAGTTTAAAATAATGACGCTTAAAATCGCTCAATAACTTGACTCTCCCCCCTTTCAGGTCTTTGTTACTACGCAAGCACGTCCCATCTACACAACTCCAGTCAGAGGGCGACCTCCTCCTGTCCTCTGTCTACACCCGCAGTGCCAACTCTCGCCTCCAAGGGCAGCATCGGTCCTGTGGAATGACTTACCTCGCCCTATCAAACTCTCCCCTGATCATCAGGCCTTCAAGAAATTCCTCAAAACCCATCTCTTTAGATTAGCACCACATCACTGATGCAACTCAACCCTCTGCTCACCTACTCACACATGATTTAAGCTGCTTCTATGCCCATTCCCTAACCACTGGCACTCATGATCCGGCCATCCAGTAAAATTCCCCTGGTCTTCTTCAACCGGCTGGGTGGAGTAGAGGTAACATCACTGCTCTGCGTGGAGAGAGCCTGTGGAGTCATGGGTTCGATCCCGGCAAAAGCACCTCTCCAGTAAGTGTCCTTGGGCAAGACACCTAACTCGCCACATACTCGCCACCCAGGACATACTTGGAAACAAAAGAAATCTCAATGTATCCTTCCTGGTAAAATACTCAAAAAACCCAAAACCTCCAATCCCTCTTGACGAAGCTCCTTTGAGCAGGGCCCTCTACATCTCTTCTTTCCAACCTATGTCCATCTATCTGTATCTTTTTCCTTTAGTTACTGTAAAGCGCCGCGGAAACTGTTGGCGCGATATAAATGGTGATGATAATAATAACCAGTGTCTAAACTAGGGATCTCAAACTCTGACCCCCAGATATTGTCGACAATTCCCAGAATTCTTTGGCCATCATTTGCATTCGGAGAATCATGGGAGATCAGAAACATCTGAGGGGTTCAAAGTTTGACCCCACACCAAAAAAATATGCACTTCTATGTTTAATACGAACTTGTGAATTCCTTCGTCACGCAGCCCTTCAACACTATCAGGGTTATTCAAAGAGCCGAACTGGCTCGAAATTGCACCGAACAGTCAATTTCCCCATACGGTGCAATATTGTGGGCATTCGGCTATTCTAAAAGCAGGCCGTTCACCAAATATTGGTGATTTGCCAGAGAAATACGGTGCCTGTTCGATAGCAGTGAGCTCCTCATAGAGAAGCAATGGATAATCTATTCAGAGATCACCGAACTGCAGAGAAATGTCAGTAAAATGCCCTGATTGTCCGTGGTTTCATTCGGCAGGTTTATTCGGGTGAATTCCCCTAGGTTTTAATGTAAAAAATATTCCCGTTTTATTAAATATCTATTAAACGGTTTATGCTTTTAATTTGCAGCAAAAAGTCATTAATTTTTTAGGATTTTTTTCAGCATTTTTCTGCAACAGACCTTTTTATTATTATTATTCGGACCTGATATATTATTTCCAGGCATTTTCGTCCAGTAGTTTTTTTGCAAACGCGTTTTAAAAAAGTTACAGTGGTTTTATTTTACGCCGTTTGGTGGCGGGTCTGCTTATTTTTTCCAGCGGCTGGTCAGTGCTCTGTACGGCGGATCGTCTGCTTCTTTCGGATGCGTTCGGTGGTTTTGCGGCGGATCGTCTGGTGCATGTTTGTCTGATCAATCCAATGTTTTTTCGAATGCGTTCGGCAGATTTTCCTTGCACTTCGGGGACCCTGTGGTGAATGCTGAATTCACCGCGGGGGTCAGCGAATTTGACTCCCCGAAATGCGGGGAACAAATGAGCACTAAAATTCTTTGAAGAACCCTGTATGTGTCAAACACAAAAAAACCCAACAATTCTGCAATGCAGCTGTCCAACGTTGCCGAGTTTATTTCAACACTTCACAAAAGGTGGGCCATTGATATTTCTCTTGATCTAGACAAGAGGTCAGCAACCTTGGCCCTCAAGATGTTTTGGTGCTACATCTCCCATGGTCCTCAGTCGTTCATTAGGTTGGCTGTGCCTCAAAAGGCTGAGAAATGTAGTTCCAAAACATCTGGAAGGCCATGGTTGCTGACCCCTGATAGACACAATCCCCTGCTACTAGGGAGAAGCGTTAATCTGGATGGGGTGTTCGGTGCTATATTGTACTTTTTTCTTTGTCCATAATTTAGGGAGTTAGATCTTTATCTAAAACGAGGGAAATTATTTTTTAGAGGGAGAAACATGAAGCAGCGAGATGCCCTCTACAAATAGGAGCAACAAGTCTAAACGTTCACGTGTACGGGGATATCAATGATTGTTGCATTAAACCTCAGACACTGGCAAAAACCCTGTCACACCGAGGACAAAACCCATTCGTTTTACGGATTGTTCAAGTCGGCGCAATTTCAAAATATAGGATTAAAAGAAGGACCAGAAAAAGAGATCTGGCAGCCAGGCCAAGTTCTATAGAACGACAGCTAAATACTAGGAGCCAGCGTCTACTTGGCCACTCCGTTTGACAAGCCTTGGTCCACAATGTGTGTGCTGAATTCCACCTTTGGGCGAACACATAGGCTTCTAAGAAATCCATATCGGTTGTAGACTTTCTAGGTTTTGCACATGACGCTTGCCCACTACAGACTTTACTAGCATACGATCTATAAGGCATTGAGTAATGATATGTCTGCTTGGATTAGGACGTACATTATGTAATTTACAAAGGCTCCTGCAGAATACTCGATGCCAAGATCTCTTTCTCTAGTTCAGGAAAAGGAGTTAAAAAAAAAAATCAGTCCAGTTGAAAGGGTGAAAAGGTGTGATTTGCATCTCAATAAACTCAATTAAGCCCAAGGAACCTCAATGCTTTGGAATGGTTTGTAAGAATTTACATGGCATGCCATGAGGAAAAGGGGAAGAGAAAGAGACAGAGGGCAGGAAAGAGACAGAGAAAGGGGGCAGGAAAGAGACAGAGAAAGGGGGCAGGAAAGCGACAGAGAGAGGGGGCAGGAAAGCGACAGAGAGAGGGGGCAGGAAAGCGACAGAGAGAGGGGGCAGGAAAGCGACAGAGAGAGGGGGCAGGAAAGCGACAGAGAGAGGGGGCAGGAAAGAGACAGAGAGAGGGGGCAAGAAAGCGACAGAGAGAGGGGGCAAGAAAGCGACAGAGAGAGGGGGCAAGGAAAGAGACAGAGGGGGCAAGGACAGAGACAGAGGGGGCAAGGACAGAGACAGAGGGGGCAAGGACAGAGACAGAGGGGGCAAGGACAGAGACAGAGGGGGCAAGGACAGAGACAGAGGGGGCAAGGACAGAGACAGAGGGGGCACAGGAAAGAGACAGAGGGGGCACAGGAAAGAGACAGGGGGACAGGAAAGAGACAGAGGGGACAGGAAAGAGGGCAAGGAAAGAGAGAGAGGGGGCAAGGAAAGAGAAAGAGGGGGCAAGGAAAGAGAGGGCAAGGAAAGAGAGGGCAAGGAAAGAGAGGGCAAGGAAAGAGAGGGCAAGGAAAGAGAGGGCAAGGAAAGAGAGGGCAAGGAAAAAGAGGGCAAGGAAAAAGAGGGCAAGGAAAAAGAGGGCAAGGAAAAAGAGGGCAAGGAAAAAGAGGGCAAGGAAAAAGAGGGCAAGGAAAAAGAGGGCAAGGAAAAAGAGGGCAAGGAAAAAGAGGGCAAGGAAAGAGAGGGCAAGGAAAGAGAGAGAGGGCAAGGAAAGAGAGAGAGGGCAAGGAAAGAGAGAGAGGGCAAGAAAGAGAGAGAGGGCAAGGAAAGAGAGAGAGGGCAAGGAAAGAGAGAGAGGCAAGGAAAGAGAGAGAGGGCAAGGAAAGAGAGAGAGGGCAAGGAAAGAGAGAGGGCAAGGAAAGAGAGAGAGGGCAAGGAAAGAGAGAGAGGGCAAGGAAAGAGAGAGAGGGCAAGGAAAGAGAGAGGGCAAGGAAAGAGAGAGAGAGGGCAAGGAAAGAGAGAGAGAGGGCAAGGAAAGAGAGAGAGAGGGCAAGGAAAGAGAGAGAGAGGCAAGGAAAGAGAGATAGAGGGCAAGGAAAGAGAGATAGAGGGCAAGGAAAGAGAGAGAGAGGGCAAGGAAAGAGAGAGAGAGGGCAAGGAAAGCGAGGGCAAGGAAAGCGAGAGAGGGCAAGGAAAGAGAGAGAGAGGGCAAGGAAAGAGAGAGAGAGGGCAAGGAAAGAGAGAGAGAGGGCAAGGAAAGAGAGAGAGAGAGGGCAAGGAAAGAGAGAGAGAGGGCAAGGAAAGAGAGAGGGCAAGGAAAGAGAGAGGGCAAGGAAAGAGAGAGAGGGCAAGGAAAGAGAGAGGGCAAGGAAAGAGAGAGAGAGGGCAAGGAAAGAGAGAGAGGGCAAGGAAAGAGAGAGAGAGGGCAAGGAAAGAGAGAGAGAGGGCAAGGAAAGCGAGAGAGGGCAAGGAAAGCGAGAGAGGGGAAAAGGAAAGAGAGAGAGGGCAAGGAAAGAGAGAGAGAGGGCAAGGAAAGAGAGAGGGCAAGGAAAGAGAGAGAGAGGGCAAGGAAAGAGAGAGAGAGGGCAAGGAAAGAGAGAGAGAGGGAAAGGAAAGAGACACTGAGTGTTACGCCATGGACTCCTTTTAGTCCGGTATTCTTTTCACGTTTGATGTACACTTTTGTTCACGTTTGATGTACAGAAGAAGAGAAACGCGGAAGTCAAAGAAAAAACATCCATCTCCAAAGTTGATTTTCAACCTATTTCTATATTGCAGCTCACAGACACTCTGAATGTAGAGTCAGCAACACATGCTAATAGCAGGATGGAGAAAATGCCCGTCCACTTGACTATACAATCCTTCAAAAAGACAGCAAAACAAGAGATAAATACAAAGAACATGGAAATGAGCCCTGCAGGAGCTGTACTGATGTGTACAGAGTTGCTATGCAACATAGGCAGCAAAGCTAAAAACATCCCAGAGTCATCACCATTTACAATCGCAACCTCGACCCAGCTTGTCCCATCTGTGACCAGTGTAATTAAAAAGGCTACTGTTGCCCAGATGCCCAAGATACTAAGGAGATATTTGGAGAATGTCATGCTGGCTGTAAGATCCAGATTAAAGCCAGGTTGGGGTTTGGGACTCCACAGATCCCGGCAATTGAATGAATGAAACAGAGGGACATCTGAACTTCACAGGCTGACAGCTCACATCGTGATTTGGTTTGACTGTCCGAGCCATAGACTTGACTATATGCGCTGCTACTACTAGACGTGCCATCCACCGAGTGTAACATCTGCTACAGATGTCTTGATTTCCTCATGTATGTGTAAAGGACACACAGATACGCGTGGGAACAGGAAAAGAACCCATACCCTTTCTGATCTTTGCGCTGACATTCTAAGACGGAGTTTGGATGACCACCACCCTTCAATTTAGGAGCAAATCTTGAGAAACTCTAAACTCAAATTAGGGATGTCCTGATCTGATACTTAAGGAGTTATTCACAACCTCCGAATTGGCCCTGAAATTGCAAATGGTGAATTTTAACATCCAGTGCAATTTCAGGGCAAATTGTCTATTAATAAAGCTGCCGATTCGCCCAGTAAAGGCAAACTGACAGCAAAATACAGTGCAATTCGCCACAATTCGGCGGCAGTGAAATTGTCCATAGACGACGATCTCGTCTTCTATTCATATAACGCAGAATTGCACAGAAATGCCATGATTTCAGTGTTTCAATTCTACAGGTTTAAACAGGTGAATCCCATAGGTTTTAATTTAATAGATTAAAATCTAAATTAAAAAGATCATTTTTATAGAAGATTTTTTTAAGACTCCCCCCCCCCCGACAATTTTTTTTTTTTTAAAAGAGTACCTTTCCTATTATTTAGACACGTTAATACTTTTTATGGATTTAAACTGTTATTAGGAAGAGATTTTATATTTTTATTTTGGCAGAATTCAACAAGGGAATTTGGGTACAATTTGGCGGTTTTTGCAGACGCCCAATAACGGCTTTAAATGAGCCAAAAAACTAATGTGAATAGACCCTTTAGTATCAGACCACAAGCCATGGGACTCCGGGAGCAGGACGAGAGGTGGACCCATGGATCACCAATAGGTATTCACAGGCCAGGCTTCACAAGATCACCAGGCATGTTCTTGAACCAGCCAAAGCTAAGGGATTCCAATGTCAAGGACTCCCCGAGGAGTTGTCTTGAGATCCAGAGCAACTGCACAACCAGCATACTTCTACTAGGCACCAAACACCCGATCGGACCATCCCCAACTCTAATAAAAGCACAGAAACACACGACCGACAACCAGTCCCACACAGGACCTTCAGTTTAGTACAGGGGTCAGCAACCTTGGCTCCCTAATGGTTTGGGCCCTACATCTCCCATGATGCTCAGTCACCCATTAGGCTGACTACATTTCCCAGTTGGCTCAGTCAGCCTAAAGGGTGACTGAGCATCATGGGAGATGTAGTTCCCAAAACATCAGGGAGCCAAGTTTGCTCTCCCCTGGTTTAGTATAACATATAAACAAACACACCAGATTCCAAGCTTGGTGCAAACTTAACCAGAGCTCTGATAAAGTCATCAGACCCATTAAAAGGGCCATATTCCATGTTTCGTCTATAATGGGGATGCACCGCCTGCAGATTTCCCCATTTCAGCAAGATATTCCAGGACAGACACTGTCTCAACACCTCGCCCCAGAACGACGCACTAACATTGCAGTGATACTTGTAGCACTTCCGCGAGTATCACCTTCTGGAGTCCATAGGACTCCATGGAGGGTTGCGCTTCCGGGCCACGAGCCTGGCATGATCCTACAGAGTGAGACTAGGAACTATTTGATCCCAGTCTCAATCTGCTCCCAGGGACAAGTAGCGGCAGATCAGGCCACCAATTTTTCCGCCGGATGAGAGGTGAGTATTTGATTTACTGTAGGGTTTTTTTCGGTGGTGATAAGTGATTTTGCAAACGCAGGATCATGTAGCGCCAGCTTTCACGAGTAGTTAAAATGTACAGTAAGCTCGCGGAAGCTAGCGCAATCACCGATGTGCCAATGGATTTTTTTTTTTTTACAGGTTTAACGTCAGCAAGGTAATATGGGGACATGCGTCCAAGTCAATGTTCCTAGCGTTAACACTCATCTGAACGCTACTGTTTGGGAACTATTCCCTAGTGAACGCCAAGTCTATAGGAGTGACAGCAAACCTTGGCACCCCAGATATTTCTGAACTTCATACCCCATCATGCACAGTCAGCCTTAAAATGGCTAGAGCATCATGGGACAGGTAGTTCAGAAGCATCTGAGGTGCCAACATTCGTCAGTGTTTTATAGTGTTGCCAAGTTAGTGCCTCTGGTTAAGTTTACACTAGATTTGGAATCTGCTCACTAGTATTTAAAGAAGACACAAAACAGACTTGTCAAATTGTTTTTTTCTAGGTCTGCTCCCCACTGTCAAAAGGAAGCAGAGAAAGAAGGGGGTCATTGATTGGTCTACTGGAAAATCTCTGCCACTGCAGCGACAGAGACACGGTCAGGGTTTTCCATCTTTCTTGTCAGAAATTCCAACTCTGTCTTTATGAAAGCATGCAAGAAGATGTACGTAGATACGGATTGGTACTTCCTAGGAAGAAAAGAAAACCGCACAGCATAACGAGGCGGAACGCAATTTGCGATTGGATGACATCCCGCAAAAGCATCGCCGAATGCCAGAAGCCTTTCACTTTCGCTTCGTTACGCCATTTAGATATAAGGACACTGCAGGACTGGAAATACTATTCATTTTTGCTGACTGAGGGAGCGATTTATCGTGAAACGCGTCTCGGCATCATTTTATTGTATTTTAATTGATTTTATTTATTAAATTTTGGATTAATGGTCCTGCTGCTGCACTTTATTTCCTAAAGAAGTACCCTGGACAAGACATCAGAGGGGATCCGGTATCTCCATACTATACCGGTGGCTCATTTCATCTAGTGTCCGATTTGTGACACAACAACACGTGAGTTTAACCTCTATATTATTTGGGGAGCTCCGTTGGTCAAACAGGTTACACTATGTCCTGTGTTATGTTTCTGTTCTCTTTGAGGGTTGAAGAACATACCTTGCTATAAGCGAACCTGAGAGCAAGAACTCTGTTCTATTGGAGGGGTATCCTTGCCCTGCAGACGGAAGCGCTTTAATTCACATTTTCCTGCAATAAATTCCAACTCGCAGCAGCCGGAAGACCTGACTTTATTAACCATAGTTAATATTTTTGGTGTGGAAGGGGATATTCTTTTAACCATTTCTGGCACAATGCCAGCAAGCATACGGTATTACAATAGCACCTTGTATCTGTATTATATACAGATTTCCAGCCTTAAAGAAATAAAAAAAGTGTCCCCCTTTTTCCCCCCTTACATAATTGGCCAGAGGTTACTGGCATTTTGGAAAGCCCCCCCTTCCAGTTTTTTTCTATCTCCCCCTCCCCCCCCCCTCACCGCTAGCAGCTCCTCCTCTGAGAATTCAAAACTCAGGCGTCTCTGTGCATTTCTAGGCAAATTGAGCGGCGCTAACGGGCCTACGCTCTTGGCGTATGCATGTCCTGTACCGCTTACGCACAGCGATGGAACAGGAGATCCAATCAGCTTATCAGCTTTCTCCCTGAGAATCGCATGGAGGTGTGTCTGTGCGCTTGTGGGGGGGGGGGTGGGTCTCATCCACCTCATCCCATATTTTAAACAGTTCGTGGTGAGGCTAAAGTAGTCCGGGTGTGTAGAATATCCCATTAAGTTACCTCTCCCTGATTGTTGTGATGCAGAAACAAAATTTGTTAAAAAAGAAAGATAAATAAGGAAATAACAGTAAGGGTATGGGCTGCTCCGGCACATCCGCACCGAGCTGCACACGCACAACGCACGTGGCAAACGGACGCAAGTTAGGCAAGAACGTAAAACAGCTAGGTCGGACGCGCAGAGTGCGCCACATCCGCGTAGCGTTCTGTGTGTGTGATGAGATGTCAGACGGACTGCATTTGCGACGTCCAGCAACATGACGCACAAAATGCTTTTTCATATCATGTACCAATTTTTATCATTTTTCATATTAATTTTGTTTCCCATAATTCCCTTTTTTGTTCTACGTTCGTCAAGAAAAACGGATCGTGTGGTGTCTAAAGTATCTTCCGTCAGTACGTCTGTCCGTTATGCACGCACGCAGAGTGCGCTCAGACTGTGTTCGTCTGAGGCTAGGGTCAGACGAACGCATTTTCGCGTTGTCTGGGAAAAAGTGCGTTCGAACGAATGGACGCATTTTTTCACGGAGTACGCGATAGCGGTCATACGATGCGCATTTGCATCCGTGATTTTGTACGGATCATCAATAAAACACTTTGTGCATCTGGACGTTATGTTGGCCGGACATTAGCAGTGTCTCACATCTCCAATTCACGCACACACGCCTCTAGCGGACGCAGCGCACTCTGTACAACCGTACTAGCGGTTTTACGTTCGACAAAATGCGTTCGTTTTCCACTTGCGTTGCGCAGCCGGACTTTTGTGCGACCGTACTTCGTATATTGCCCGTCATTGCCCGTCATTTGCTGCTACTACGGCCGTGATTAAGTGCGACTGCACGCGGGTTCGCACTGCGCTCGTCTGACCCTAGCCTGACTCTAGCCTAAATTTTGATTTCAGATCTCCACTGGGAAAATATCTGCCCGGTGTTCTGGCCAGGACACCGGCTTTAAAATTGTATACAAGTTGAATGTCACGTGATACTTTGTTTTTTCCCCTCTCTATTTCAATACAAAAAAAGTAGACATATCTTGTACTGAAGGGGTTAAAACATTAAACTATAGTCAAAAACCCAATTCTGTGAGGCTCTGAGCTTCGTTCAGTCTTGGAGAAAAGCGGACACGATTATATTATTTATACATTACAATTTCATGACAGCTACAGAAAATATCTCGGGCTGGAAAAACAAAAAAAAAAAACCCCGATGTTCACCTGGCAGTCAGTAAGCGCTCAGAAATATAGGCCTATACGTTCAGGTGTCAGCCTGGTGAAACTCCCAACAATCCACTCACAGAAAAACTACAGCGAAAGGTGTATACGGTTACACTAACCAGTATCTTCTCAGGAAGCAAGGCAATAAAATGACAAAAAGAAAACAATGTGTGTGATGTGACCCGTCTCTGTGAACCAGTAAGAAAACATAACCAGATAAAAAGGTTCTACTTAGCATACAACAACAATACAGGATTTCTGAAGCCAAAACTAAAATTCTAGGAGCCTTAGGCTATCTGGATTAATTTGTGGAGCCCCCATTAAAATGTAAGAGCCAGGCATAGGATTTATGAAGCACAATCCAGGAAATGAACTACCAGTGGTGAAAGTCTAGGATCGCGTGGCTACCTGGATCTGTCAAGCCTTGGCTTGCTGGATAATCCTTTTAGAGCAGAGATGACAAACTTCGGCTCCCCAGACATTTATGGCCTGCCTACAAGTCCCAGAATCACTTGAATGCAGTAGATGACCAGGGAATCATGGGAATGGTAGTTCAGCAACATATGGGGGGGGGGGCAGAGTTTACCAATCCTGGTTTAGAGACAACGTTGGGAAACGGCTTTTTGGAGTAAAGCAGAAATGTAGAGCCGGGGCAGATTTATAGGAGCCTGCGGCAACTCGGTCCCCTGGATTTTTCAAGGGCTGAAATGTATGTATGTGTGTGTGTGGGAAACAGCCAGCCCCTAAAACTGCATTATTGACAGTAAGGTGAGACTTTGCCCGGCTCCTTATATACCTGTAGATGACTTTGAAGTTCTACTTCCTGGCTCCTAAATTAAACCTGTCACTCCCAGAGGACAAACCGAAACAGATATGGATCGAGACAGAGGGAGGGAAAGAAAAAAAAAGGTTTATTTTCTACAAACGAAGGAGTATTGGAGTTTGACCCTTACCATCCCCACCCTTTCTCCATACAGCGAGGAGGGACTCTGGGATCCGCAGATGTTCCTGAAAGCTTCCTCAGTAAAAACAACAGCGCTTTCTCTTACTGTGTCCAAACACGGTTATGCCATATTGAGCTCTGCAAGATCGCAGGGTCTGGCATAAAGTGCCCGACCTGATCCGCTCACCCTCCGTGCCCCTTAGTGCTCACCCTCTGTGCCCATTAGCGCTCACCCTCCGTGCCCATTAGCGCTCACCCTCCGTGCCCATTAGCGCTCACCCTCCGTGCCCATTAGCGCTCGCTCATAGCAACGTATTGATTCAACAATCGCATTTCTACTTCTTCCAAAGCATGGATTTATTTCAGCGTGTGTAAAACACCGACAAGTGTATCAAGCTGTAAATTAAAACACGGTATCGAACGGGATTGTCGTCTACAAAAAGACAGATGTCTGTTTCTTTCAGTATGTCTTTTGCAAACAAAAAAACAAAATAAAAAACCTGGAATAAAGGAACGAAATCGATGCAAATCTGTTGTGTTTGAACCCCGAACATCTGCCTGTCGAACAAAAAGGCCATTGTGAAAAGCTTTAGTGACAATCCAATGCACGGCAAACGCGCAGATGAGAAGCTGTGCTCCGTCTACGTTCAAATCAAAGCCACCTGCGTGAGAGACTTCCTGGATTTTACAGCGGTTGGGCTAACCTTGAGCAAACCTGCTGTTCTATCCCTAATGGCCCTCAAGGGCCACTGTAGTTCCGTGATCCCAGGTAAGATTGCCGAATATTGTTTATCACACACACACAAACACACATAATTATATGTTAGTTAGAAGAGACCATTCTGTTAGCCGTCTACACCTCCTGATAAACCAGACAGCGAGCGTAAACTGGCAGAATGCTGGAGTGTAAACGCAAAAGGTCAAGCCCTGTCGTCTGCGGGTAAGAAAGCCAGCGAGTCAAAATATTCCTCATACATACGTAAATGTTTCCACAGTATCATAAATTACATTAGACACATTTAGCAATATTTACTTTCTATCAGACACAGCCCACACTGCCGCACACGGCCATATGTGACACTTTCCTCCATAAATATTTACATCCTGAAAGCTGCCTCCAACAGAACTTGACAAACGAAAGTCAATCGAAGGTCCCAGTTGGCCAGCGTGGGAGCCACAACCACTTTTCTCAGGAGTCAGAAGTTCTGAATCTAAATTTGAGCGGAATAATCAAAACGTTTAAGCGCCAGAGGTGCAATTTGCAGAGTCCACGGCCGTCTAGCACCAGGAACTGCTAAGACCAGGTCTACAAAGTAGCATGGGTACAGACAGGCCTGGAAGGTCTATCCATGAGATTTTAGACCAGCGTCTCCCAACACGGTCCACCGGACCCTCTAACAGGCCAGAGTTTATGGATTATCTTCGGGAAATCCTGCAATCACTGAGCAGGAAATCAGATCTCCTGTGCTTCAGACATCTGCCAAACATGGAGCATTAATCGGGTCCTGAGGACAGGTTTGGGAAGCACTGCTTTAGAACTGGGATCTCAAACTTGACCCCTCCAGATGTTCGTGGCCTACAATTCCCAGAATTCTTTGAAAGCAATAGATGGTCAGAGGACATAGGAGTTGAAGACATTCAGCAACCCCTGGTAAGAGTTTGAGATCCCTACTCTAGATCAGTGATAGCTAATCTTGACAGATGTTTCAGAACTAGATGTCCCACGATGCTCTCCCAGTCCTCGGGTGGGATGAGCATCATGGAACATCTAGTTCTTAAAACATTCAGGGTGCCAAGACTTGCCTAAAACACTCTAGATTAAAGAGGTGTTCAGAATGGTTCTCTGGATCTTCATGGACCACAATAGGATTCAAGATTTGGCCGAGAATTATAAGAGGGAGGTTGGTCATCCACGCTGCAAAGAGGTCCATCCTGCAGATCCTTCATAGATTATATATCTGTACCGGGATCATTGATACGGAAACTGCTGATAACCTTCTCAAACTAAAATCTCTATCATGTCAATGGAAGCCCTCTTTGGTAAACTCTCCACATCCAGAAGTGGCTGTAGAACTAACGAAGCTTTAGGCCAGGGGTCGGCAACCTTGGCCGTCCAGATGTTTTGCAACTGCATATCCCACGATACCCAGTCACTTAATAGGATGGGCGATGAGTCTAGTGGGAAATGTAGCTCCAAAACATCTGGAGGCCCCATGGTGGCTGATCCTTACGCCCAGGAGGTCATTGTGATTGGAAAAAAACGTAGAAATGAACCCAATCTTTTTACATTAAGGAAATCTCACACAGCTGTGAATACATGAATTTAGGAGTGTACAGGTTTTAGAATACAGGAGTGGGTTATAGCAACCCAATAACCATTCCATGATGTGAGGCCACAGGCTGAGGAAAAGTCTTAGGTTGCCCGTCCGAGACCTACATATCTACACCTACCATATCCAAAATTAGACACTACAGATACAGGTCCTATATTTCCCATCATTGGAGTGTCATGATTTAGGCTGGGAGACGACTAGTGGTTCACCTGCCATCAGGGTTCACCTCAATGACAAGCTCAGCCATGATTTACAACGGGACATGATGGTGTTCAGTTACGACTTCCACTGGCCTCAAGGCTCTTGACCAACGTAGGGTTTAATGCACGGATTGTGAACATCAAACTACAGTTTTAGGAGCCAAACAGACCTTTCTACATAGTTTTGCAGAATAAGCCAGAGGTTTAGAAGGTCTGGGTAACATGCTCCGAGCTCTTGGCTACTCGGTCCTGGCTAAGTGTACACTCCGTTTGGAATTACATCCCTGGCCGCAGAGAAACGCTGTTTATGTTATACAGCACATCCAGGTCCCAGCGTGATTTTTGCCAGATGTCGCCTGTTACTTTTCCAGCCAGTCTCGCGTCTTAAGAAGGATCTACTCGCAAAAAACCTAATTAAATGAAACCCATTATCAGCGGGACGGTGTTTTAACATCCAAAGGGATGAAAGCCCACGTTAACTCACACTTGGACAATCTCCCTTGGTAGTAATCTAGCCGTTATGAACGCCAACCTGTGCTTCTCAGGGGTTAAAATCAGCATGAAGGACATGCCAATCAAGGCAGGATTCAGATACTGAATTAGAGTCACCGGTTTCCTGAAGCAACAACAACATTCACAAATAAATGTTTCCGCTCCCCTAAAGCCACTTTGTGACATGAACAGGAGGACCAGCAAGAAGCACGGGTTGATGCTGCAGATCAAGATTTCTGGTCACAAGTATCATAGCTTCAAACATCACCATCTCTCGGCCACACCATGACCAAGAAGTCACCTGGCCAGACTAGAAAGCCACAACAACCCAGAAAACCATGCTTCTCACCAAGTCCCACTGAGCAGGCACCTCCCCCCCAATCACTCACTCTCTTTACAGCAGGCTCTCGTCTCTCTCCCTCTCTTTACAGCAGGCTCTCGTCTCTCTCCCTCTCTTTAGAGCAGGCTCTCGTCTCTCTCCTCTCTTTAGAGCAGGCTCTCGTTCTCTCTCCCTCTCTTTAGAGCAGGCTCTCGTCTCTCTCCCTCTCTTTACAGCAGGCTCTCGTCTCTCTCTCTCTCTTTACAGCAGGCTCTCGTCTCTCTCCCTCTCTTTACAGCAGGCTCTCGTCTCTCTCCCTCTCTTTACAGCAGGCTCTCGTCTCTCTCCCTCTCTTTACAGCAGGCTCTCGTCTCTCTCCCTCTCTTTACAGCAGGCTCTCGTCTCTCTCCCTCTCTTACAGCAGGCTCTCGTCTCTCTCCCTCTCTTTACAGCAGGCTCTCTCTCTCTCCCTCTCTTTACAGCAGGCTCTCGTCTCTCTCCCTCTCTTTACAGCAGGCTCTCGTCTCTCTCCCTCTCTTTACAGCAGGCTCTCGTCTCTCTCCCTCTCTTTACAGCAGGCTCTCGTCTCTCTCTCTTTACAGCAGGCTCTCGTCTCTCTCTCTTTACAGCAGGCTCTCGTCTCTCTCTCTTTACAGCAGGCTCTCGTCTCTCTCTCTTTACAGCAGGCTCTCTTCTCTCTCGAGCAGGCTCTCTTCTCTCTCTCTCTCTCTAGAGCAGGCTCTATTCTCTCTCTTTAGAGCAGGCTCTATTCTCTCTCTCTTTAGAGCAGGCTCTATTCTCTCTCTCTTTAGAGCAGGCTCTATTCTCTTCTCTCTTTAGAGCAGGCTCTCTTCTCTTCTCTCTTTAGAGCAGGCTCTCGTCTCTCTCTCTTTAGAGCAGGCTCTCTTCTCTTCTCTCTCTTTAGAGCAGGCTCTCGTCTCTCTCTCTTTAGAGCAGGCTCTCTTCTCCCTCTTTAGAGCAGGCTCTCTTCTCCCTCTTTAGAGCAGGCTCTCGTCTCTCTCTCTTTAGAGCAGGCTCTCTTCTCCCTCTTTAGAGCAGGCTCTCTTCTCTCTCTTTAGAACAGGCTCTCGTCTCTCTCTTTAGAGCAGGCTCTCGTCTCTCTCTCTTTAGAGCAGGCTCTCTTCTCCCTCTTTAGAGCAGGCTCTCTTCTCTCTCTTTAGAGCAGGCTCTCTTCTCTCTCTTTAGAGCAGGCTCTCTCTCTCTCTCTTTAGAGCAGGCTCTCTTCTCTCTCTCTCTTTAGAGCAGGCTCTCTTCTCTCTCTCTTTAGAGCAGGCTCTCTTCTCTCTCTCTTTAGAGCAGGCTCTTCTTCTCTCTCTCTCTTTAGAGCAGGCTCTCTCTCTCTCCCTCTCTTTAGAGCAGGCTCTCGTCTCTCTCTCTTTAGAGCAGGCTCTCGTCTCTCTCTCTCTCTTTAGAGCAGGCTCTCTTCTCTCTTTAGAGCAGGCTCTCTTCTCTCTCTCTCTTTAGAGCAGGCTCTCTTCTCTCTCTCTCTTTAGAGCAGGCTCTCTTCTCTCTCTTTAGAGCAGGCTCTCTTCTCCCTCTTTAGAGCAGGCTCTCTTCTCTCTCTTTTAGAGCAGGCTCTCTTCTCTCTCTCTTTTAGAGCAGGCTCTCTTCTCTCTCTCTCTCTTTAGAGCAGGCTCTCTTCTCTCTCTTTAGAGCAGGCTCTCTTCTCTCTCTCTCTTTAGAGCAGGCTCTCGTCTCTCTCTCTCTTTAGAGCAGGCTCTCGTCTCTCTCTTCTTTAGAGCAGGCTCTCTTCTCTCTCTCTTTAGAGCAGCTCTCTCTCTCTCTCTAGAGCAGGCTCTCTTCTCTCTCTTCTCTCTTAGAGCAGGCTCTCTTCTCTCTCTCTTTAGAGCAGCTCTCTTCTCCTCTCTCTTTAGAGCAGGCTCTCTTCTCTCTCTCTCTTTAGAGCAGGCTCTCTTCTCTCTCTCTCTCTCTTTAGAGCAGGCTCTCTTTTCTCTCTCTCTCTCTTTAGAGCAGGCTCTCTTCTCTCTCTCTTTAGAGCAGGCTCTCTTCTCTCTCTTTAGAGCAGGCTCTCTTCTCTCTCTCTCCCTCTTTAGAGCAGGCTCTCTTCTTCTCTCTCTCTCTTTAGAGCAGGCTCTCTTCTCCTCTCTCTTTTAGAGCAGGCTCTCTTCTCTCTCTCTCTTTAGAGCAGGCTCTCTTCTCTCTCTCTCTCTTTAGAGCAGGCTCTCTTCTCTCTCTCTCTTTAGAGCAGGCTCTCTTCTCTCTCTCTCCCTCTTTAGAGCAGGCTCTCTTCTCTCTCTCTCTCTTAGAGCAGGCTCTCTTCTCTCTCTCTCTTTAGAGCAGGCTCTCTTCTCTCTCTCTCCCTCTTTAGAGCAGGCTCTCTTCTCTCTCTCTTTAGAGCAGGCTCTCTTCTCTCTCTCTTTAGAGCAGGCTCTCTTCTCTCTCTCTTTAGAGCAGGCTCTCTTCTCTCTCTTTAGAGCAGGCTCTCTTTCTCTCTCTCCCTCTTTAGAGCAGGCTCTCTTCTCTCTCTCTTTAGAGCAGGCTCTCTTCTCTCTCTCTCTTTAGAGCAGGCTCTCTTCTCTCTCTCCCTCTTTAGAGCAGGCTCTCTTCTCTCTCTCTTTAGAGCAGGCTCTCTTCTCTCTCTCTTTAGAGCAGGCTCTCTTCTCTCTCTCTTTAGAGCAGGCTCTCTTCTCTCTCTCTTTAGAGCAGGCTCTCTTCTCTCTCTCTTTAGAGCAGGCTCTTTCTCTCTCCCTCTCTTAGAGCAGGCTCTCTTCTCTCTCTCTTTAGAGCAGGCTCTCTTCTCTCTCTCTCTTTAGAGCAGGCTCTCTTCTCTCTCTCTCTTTAGAGCAGGCTCTCTTCTCTCTCTCTCTTTAGAGCAGGCTCTCTTCTCTCCCTCTCTTTAGAGCAGGCTCTCTTCTCTCCCTCTCTTTAGAGCAGGCTCTCTTCTCTCTCTCTCTTTAGAGCAGGCTCTCTTCTCTCCCTCTCTTTAGAGCAGGCTCTCTTCTCTCTCTCTCTTTAGAGCAGGCTCTCTTCTCTCTCTCTCTTTAGAGCAGGCTCTCTTCTCTCTCTCTCTCTTTAGAGCAGGCTCTCTTCTCTCTCTCTCTTTAGAGCAGGCTCTCTTCTCTCTCTTTAGAGCAGGCTCTCTTCTCTCTCTTTAGAGCAGGCTCTCTTCTCTCTCTTTAGAGCAGGCTCTCTTCTCTCTCTCTCTTTAGAGCAGGCTCTCTCTCTCTCTCTCTCTTTAGAGCAGGCTCTCTTCTCTCCCTCTCTTTAGAGCAGGCTCTCTTCTCTCGGTGTCTCTCAGCACATCCAGCTGAGCTCCCTCTGCCTCTCCGGTTGCTCTCGCACTGTGCAGACGCCCTCCTCTGGCCACTGAATGCAGAAGTTTCACCCGCAGGACTTGTCCCATACTCGGCGCTCGCTCCCGCGGTCACATCCCCGACCGGTTACTTACCGGCACTGTGCGCTTCTCGCG
Organism: Leptobrachium leishanense; assembly: GCA_009667805.1. Lineage (NCBI taxonomy): Eukaryota > Metazoa > Chordata > Amphibia > Anura > Megophryidae > Leptobrachium > Leptobrachium leishanense. The sequence goes on from CM019071.1 coordinate 123,714,260, forward strand.
CCAACAATCCCACTCGATCAGATCCCACCCGCGCGCACACAGCAGCCGTTGCAGCCCCCGAAAGTCTCTCCCCTTCCGGTGAAACTCCAAGCCCGGCCCACTTTGCCCTCTACCAATGGCAGCCTACTCCTACCTGCCTATCAGTGAGCTCCTCTCCTCGGACCTGAGCTGCTCCTAGAGCGAGGAGGAGAGGAGCAGGGACAGGGGGACCCGCCGGTACACCTACCGTGCAGCTCTGATACCTACTGTACAGCGCCAGTACACCTACCGTGCAGCTCTGATACCTACTGTACAGCGCCAGTACACCTACCGTGCAGCTCTGATACCTACTGTACAGCGCCAGTACACCTACCGTGCAGCTCTGATACCTACTGTACAGCGCCAGTACACCTACCGTGCAGCTCTGATACCTACTGTACAGCGCCAGTACACCTACCGTGCAGCTCTGATACCTACTGTACAGCGCCAGTACACCTACCGTGCAGCTCTGATACCTACTGTACAGCGCCAGTACACCTACCGTGCAGCTCTGATACCCTGTGCACAGCACCATATACCTACTGTACAGCGCGCCCGAAACACCTACTGTACAGCACCGACACTGTGTGCACAGCACGGATACACCCACTGTACAGTGCCGATACCTTGAGCAAAGCACGTTACACCCACTGTACAGCACCTGTACTCACTGTACAACACATGTACTCACTGTACAGCACCAATACCCTGTGCACAGCACCTGTACTCACTGTACAGCACCAATACCCCCACTGTCAGCAGCATCTGTGCAATTATTTAGGGGCAAAAAGCGGGCCTGTTTTTATGAGAATATCCCTTTATTTTGAGACGTCGCTGGTTAATTGAGGAGCCCGCACTTATTAATATAGACCCCTGATCTAAACTCTGTTCTACATGGGGTCTGCGTTATCAGCATACAGGCAGAAACGGGCTGTATGGTAAATTAAGAACTAGTGGAACTGGTGTATCCAATTAACATTAAGGGGTTATTCACTAACCAGTGCTCTTTCCATAAAAGAACGGTGGTTTAAGTTCGGTGACCTACGGTGGAGCAAGTACAGGACTCCTGCGGTGAATTAATTCTTTACGGAACTACCTGACAGCGCCGGTGCAAGGATTTCAGCCGCCCTAGGAAAAAAACACATTTTGCTGCTCCTGCACTCCCTAGATATTGTCACTGCCCCCCTTAGGCTAATGTCAGACGAACGCAGTCTGAGCGCACTCTGCGTGCGTGCATAACGGACAGACGTACTGACGGAAGATACTGTAGACACCACACGGTCGTGTTTTTTTTTTGACAGATGTAGGGAAAAAAAGGGAATTATGGGAAACAAAATTAATTAAAAGACAGGTACAGTCAGCCAGACCAAAAAAACCTGAGCGCCAACGTGATGGACGTTGCAAATGCGTTGCGTCTGACATCGCGCCATCACGCACACAGGCCGCTACGCGGACGCCGCGTACTATGGGCGTTCATCAAAGTGCTTTTACATCGAGGCCTAAATGGCATCCATTGCCACCTGCGTGGTGCGTGCGCAGTTCGTTGCGCACGTACTTCGTGTGTTGGTCTCTATTGATCACAAATCAATGTTACGACGAACGTTAAACTGTGAACGTTATACGGAGAATAGCTACAATGTGTCAGGGTTATTCAAAGAGAGGTGGAAACTAGGAGAATGCCTGGGGAAGTGAAAATTCTAGGTCAAAATAGCCAAACCAGAAAAATTCTCCCATTTATCTCACTTTCCAAAACTTTTTTGGATTTTTGGGGATTTTTCTCTTCTCCTGCCATTCTCCTGGTTTTCACTTCTCTCTGAATAACCCCCTGTGTTTTTTTACGTAAGATTAATGGTGGTTCTGTGTCACTGTTTGGCGCTGTTCAGATACATGCAGCAACTTCACCTGCCGGTGTTAGATCTTTGTCCTGAGCCAAAGTTGGGATAGCCGTGCACATCAGCTCTTTGCGAATCGCCCCTATGGTTTGGAAACCTGCAGCGTCACAGGTTGTCTATTCTTAGTCGTTCATTTATGTAGAACGTAAGGAATGCTCCATGTTCAAGGTCAGAAAAGGGTGTGAAGGGAAACAGCATTCCTTCCAACAATCAGGAGGCCACCGGTTCTGTGCCGACACTTTCCTTATTAGTTTCTCAGAGCTGTCAGGACAGCCTCTAGGACAGGGATGTCAGACATCAAAAATATTGATGATCTACAAATTCCAGAATTTTTTGGATACAATAGATGGCTGGAGATTCATGGGAGTTGTAGTTCAGAAACATCTGGGGGGAGGGTCGGAGTTGAGATCCGTCTCTAGGCAGTCGCATAGGCCAGTGGTTTCCAACCACGGTCCTCAAGTACCCCTAAGGCCGGGTGCACACGAGCGCACCTAGTGCGCCCGTTCGCACGCACTCACCAGCGCCCGTCGCAGCCATGCGATGCTGCGACTGGGTCGGTTACACGCAGCAAGCGTCCTCCTAGAAAGCCTCCCCATCGATGCACTAGGATGCGCGTCGACGGGCCGCAAAGCGCAATCCTCCATCGGAGTATCGCGCTTTGCAATGCTGAGGGGGGGGAGGTGGGCGTCGAGTGGAAGGAACGTCCACTCTCACGGACGTCCCTTCCACTCTGAGTGCGCTCGTGTGCACCCGGCCTAACAGGCCAGGTTTTGCAGATTACCGCAAAACCGCCTTTAAAAAACCCCTGCAATACCGCTGAAATTATCAGATCCGATCCCATAAGCCGTTGGGAACCAGCACAAATTATCCGATCTGATAAATTATCAGATCCAATTCGATACGCTGCTGAGAGCGTCTGGGAAAAGCAGACGATCCGCCGAACACAGTGCTGACCAGCCACCGGAAAAAGCTGACAAGCTGACGAACGGGGTACAAAAAATAATAAGAAAAGACTGAAAGTTTCAAATTTCAAACGCTGTTTGCAAAAAATACTACCGGATGAAAATGTTTGGAATTAACATATAAGGTCCTCTGAATAATAATAAAAAGATCTGCTACAGAAAAAAAAACCCGCTATATAAAAAAAGTCTGGAAAACTAATTTTGAAAAATGCCTAAAAAATTTAATAATACAGAGACTTTTTGCTGCAGATTAAAATAATAAACGGTTTAATAGATATTGAATAAAAAGAGGATATTTTTAACATTGAAGCCTATGGGATTCGCCTGAATGACCCTGCCGAATGAAACCACCGAACAGCAGGGCATTTCACTGACATTTCGGTGCTGTTCTGTGTTCTCTGAATAGATTAACCATTGCTTCTCTATGGGGGATATCACTGACATCGAACAGGCACTGTACTCTGCTGGCAATTCGCCAAAATTTGGCGAACTGTCTGCGTGCTTTGTGAATAGTTGAATGGCCACGAAATTGAAACCGTGCAGGGAAATTCACTGTTCAGTGCAACTTCGGGGCCAGATCGTCTCTCCCTGAATAACCCTGTTAGTATAGTAACACTGGAAGTCATACAGAACCTGGAATATTAGATGGAACATTGTATATAATGATCTCGATGAAATGTGAGCGCTGCTCTGTGCTGCATGGGATTTAGATTTCATGTAACACACTAAGCAGCTCGAAACATCCAGCTGTAAGATGATCTGGCTTTAAAGTTGCTCGCCGACTCAAACGCCCACGCATAGCATTTTGTTATTTATCTCAGGTGCGTAAATATGTGTGTATGTGTTACTTTATAGGGATTGCCTGTCAGTATATTTAAATACAGGGGTATGATTTGTGGAGTGTCAGTGTGCGAGTGCAGACAGGAGGGGGGATTTGTTCGGTGTGTGAATGCACACATTTTTATGTGTGTTTCAGTGTGGGTACGTGTGAGTGCAGGGATATATTTGTGTCTGCATGTGTTAATGCTTGGGCTCTGTCTAATATACTGCATATTGTGCTACTCTAGACCGTTCTCCTCCCAATCTCTCGCCTTTGAGTTATCCTTTGGTAAAGTCGCCGTTTAGATTTATTTTCCTAATAGTACAATCCTACAAAAGAAAAGTCGTAAATAGGGCACTTGCACATTTATTGGTCAAATATAGGGGGTTATTATTATTATTATTCTTTATTTATAAAGCGCCAGCATATTCCGCAGCGCTGTACAATAGGCACAGTATAGACAGGGTTACAATACAATACAATGAACAACATTTGACAAACAGTACAGGAGGAGATGAGGGCCCTATTCCCGTAGGAACTCACAATCTAGGAGGGTTGGGGTTGGAAACAGGAGGAGAGGACTGTAAGGTGAGAGTGATTGATGGTTGCGTCAGTGAGTTGGGTGGTAGGCTTCCCTAAATAGGAACGTTTTAAGGGAGCGTTTGAAGGAAGAGAAGTTAGGGGAAAGTCTGACAGTACGAGGGAGAGCGTTCCAGAGAGTGGGGGCTGCGCGTGAGAAATCCTGCAGTCTATCATGGGAAGAGGTGATGCGGGGAGAAGCTAGGCGCAGGTCACTGTTTGACCTTAGGGAGCGGGCTGGGGTGTATTTGGTGATTAGTGAGGACAGGTAGTGGGGAGCTGAGTTAGTGAGGTTTTGTAGGTAAGGATAAGGATTTTGAACTTAATTCTGCAGTGGATGGGGAGCCAGTGAAGGGACTCGCAGAGGGGAGCGGCAGAGACAGAGCGGCGGGTGAGGTGAATTAGCCTGGCGGAGGCGTTCAGGATGGATTGTAGGGGGGAGAGGCGGGACAGAGGGAGGCCAGATAAGAGATTATTGCAATAGTCGAGTCGGGAGATTACCAGGGCGTGTATGAGTTGTTTTGTGGTGACAGCGGTAAGAAATGGCCGAATTCTGGAAATATTACGCAGTTGGTATCGGCAGGAGGAGGAAAGAGACTGGATGTGGGGGATGAAGGAAAGAGCAGAGTCAAGTGTAACTCCAAGACAGCGAACTTGGTTTGATGGGGAGATGGTGATACCCTCCACCGTGATAGAGAGGTCAGGAGGTGGGGAGGCATTGGAGGGAGGAATAAGTAGGAGCTCAGTCTTTGACATGTTGATCTTTAGGTGGTGGGAGGCCATCCAGGAGGAGATGCCAGATAAACAGTCGCTGACTTTGGAAAGGACAGGGGGACAGAGATCAGGGGTAGAGAGGTAGATCTGAGTATCATCAGCGTAGAGGTGGTAATTAAAGCCAAAGCTGTTGATGATTTTGCCCAGGGAGGAGGTGTAGATGGAAAAGAGCAGAGGACCAAGGACAGAGCCTTGAGGTACACCAACAGATAGAGGCAATGAAGAGGAGGAGTTACCAGAAAAGGACACGCAGAAGGACCTGTTGGATAAATAGGAGTCAACCCAAGCAAGTGCAGTGTCACCGAGACCCAGAGAGTTGAGGGTCTGTAGAAGGAGGGGGTGGTCAACAGTGTCAAAAGCAGCTGAGAGGTCAAGCAGGATGAGAATAGAATAGTGGCCGTGTTTTTTAGCAGTTAGGAGGTCGTTGGTGACTTTGGTGAGGGCAGTTTCAGTTGAGTGTAGGAGACGGAAGCCAGATTGCAGGGGGTCAAGTAGGGAATTGGAGGACAGGAAGAGGGAGAGGCGGTTGAAGACTAGTTTTTCTAAGAGCTTTGATGTGAAGGGAAGCAGGGATACAGGGCGGTAGTTGGATGGAGAGTTGGTATCGAGGGTTATTCAAAGAGCTCCGAATTGTGGCCAAAAGGTAAACGAACACTGAAAATCAGCATACGGTTACCTTTCCCAGCCATTCGGCTATTCAGATAGCAGGTAGTTTGCCAAATGTTGGCGAATTGCCTGCACATACGGTGCTTGTTCGGTGCTTGTTCGAGGGCAGTGAAATCCCCATAGAGAAGCAATGCTTCGTCTATTCAGAGAACAAAAAACAGCAGTGAAAAGGTGCCGAATTGCCCTGCTGTTCGGTGGTTTCATTCGACAGATTAATTCAGGCAAATCCCATAGGCTTCAATACTAAAAATATTCCCATTTTAATTCAATATCTAATAAACCATTTATTATTTTATTCTGCAGTAAAACGTCTCTTTATTTATAGATTTTTTAGGATCTTTTAGGCATTTTTCCTGTTTTTTTTTAATCGTCTTTTCTTTTTATTATCATTCATTGGATCTTATATGTAAATTCCAGGCATTTTCGTTCAGTAGCTTTTTGCAAACAGCGTTTCAAATTTCAAACTTACTGTTTTTTTTTTTCACCTCATTCGTCTGCATGTCAGGTTTTTCCGGCGGCTGCTCTGCGCTGTGATCGACGGCTGCTCTGCGCTGTGATCGGTGGCTAGTTGGGTTTCTCCGGCGTGTTCAGCGGGGTTAATCCAGCTGTTTTCTGCAGGTTTCGGCGAGTGTTTAATGAGTTTTTGGCAGGTTTGCAGTGAGTGTTCGGCGGGTTTGCGGCAGGTTTCCCTGCACTACGGGGCCCTGCAGTTCTTGCTGAATACACTGCAGGGTCGGCGAAATAGGATCACCGAATTACCCTGAAGTGCAGAGAATGAAAAATCACCGATCGTACGGTGACTTTTCTATTCTTTTTGAATTATCCTGTTTGCCCCATACTAAGGGTTTAGTTTAGAGATTGAGGTCAGGGTTACTATTTATGCTTGTTTTAGGATTAGGGATAGTAATTACGGTCTGGTTTACTATGGGGTTTATTCAGAGAGCACAGAAATTTCAGTGCTCTCTTGTTCGGCACACTTCAGTGAGTTCAATTCGCCGGCCCTGCGATAAATTCAGCATTAAGGCTGGTGTCAGACAAGCGTAGTGTTCACGCTCGTGATTGCGCCTAAAAGTACATCCGTGATAGCATGACAGAAAGCCCATTGGAGCCCGACACACGAAGTACGTCCGCACTGAACTGCGGACACACAACAGCCGCGGCCCACGGACGCAAGGCAGGCAAGAACGTGCAACCCCTAGAACGGCTGCACAAAGTGCGCTGCGTCCGCAACGTCTGCATAGCTTTGTGTGTGAGTGATGGAACGTGGTCAGACGGACTGCATTTATACGTCCAGCATTTTTCACGGACAAAATGGTTTTGCTTTTTATTTTATTTTCCCTCCTACATCCGTCAAAATATACGTCAGAATATGAATAAACGGACTGTGTGACCACTACTGCGTCTTCCGTACTGACGTACGTCCGTGTGCACGACGTACAGTCTGTAGAAATCACGCTCGTCTGACCCTAGCCTCACTGCAGGGTCTCTGAAGTGCGCTTCACCAAACACAGCGATCCACCGAACACAGCCTGCAATCTGCCGAACGTCACTGAACAGACCTCCAACACTCTGCCGAATGCTTGTGATAAGTCGCCGAACACCGCCGACAAAAGCCGATCAGCCACCGAATAGTGGTAAATTAAAAAAAAAACAGGCAATTTTTAAAAGGCGTTTAAAACAAACAAAAAGAATGCATGGAAAATGCATGGAAATAATAAATAAGGTCCTATGAATAATAATAATAATAATAATAATAATAAAAAGGTCTGTTACAGAATAAATAAGAAAAAGCCATTTAAAAAAAAATCTGAATAAACAATTTCGCTGAAAAAAATCCAAAAAGTGCCTAAAATTTTTAAAAAAATAAATAGAAAGGCTTTTTTCCTGCAAATGAAAATATTAAACGGTTGAATAAAAAAAATAAGAAAAACGTTATTTTCCATTGTAACCTATGGGATTCGCCTGTTTAAACCTGTCGAACAGAAGGCTTGAAAATCTGGGCATTTCGCCAACATTTCGGTGCTGTTCAGTGTTCTCTGAATAGATTAACCATTACTTCTCTATGGGGAATTTCACTGCCGTCGAAGGTCGCTGAACTGCACCATATTTCGCTGGCAATTCGCCAATATTTTTCTGAGTTGCCGAATTGTCATGAAACTGCACCATATAGTGAAATTCACCGTTCATTGCAATTTGGTGGCAAGTTTGGCACTCTTTGAATAACCCCTTATATGTACTTGTTTTAGGGTTAGGAATAGTAATTAGGGTTAGGGTCATTATATGTGCTTGTTTTAGGGTTAGGGATAGTATTTATTTTTAAGGCTACTGTCAGAGTTTGAGATAACTATATCCAGCAGAGTCTGCTTCAATTTTAGGCAACATATTCTGCTCCTTTTGACTCAAGCACCAAAAGAAGGAGCAGACTCTGCTGCCTAAAAATGAAGCGACAATGGAGCAGAATCTGTTTTTCAGGGGTGAAGGTTAGGTCGGGATTACACAAGCACACTCAGTGCATCCGTGTGAACCCCTCCTCCCTGCATCCGTCGCAGCATTATGATGGCTTGACAGGGAGGGCCACATGGTGTAATGTGTGTAATAGTATCATACGGTACACCGGAAGTGCTGAAACCCTCCCCGTCGAAACGCTACGGCGGACGTTCGACGGGCCTACAAAGCACGAGCCTCCATAAGAGACTCGCGCTTTGTAGGGCTGAGCGCACTAACGTGCACTCAGTGAGGTGGTCACACAGGCGTCTGAGCGGAGAGAACGCCTGGTCTCACGGACGTTCCATCCACGCTCCTGTGACCCCGGCTTTAAAAGGCATAAAACTGAGTGCAGGTCATTAGCTCACACTGCTTTTATAGAGATGCAACAATGTAGTTTCAATGGGACATCAATCAGATACTCTCACTATATTACTATATTCTGAGATCTCCCTTTTGATTGCTGCTGGAGAGGGGGGGTTGATAGGGGCTCCTCTTTTTGTTGTTTTTTTTTTACAACTTTTGCAGAATCCTGCATTAACTATTCTCTGATGAGCACAGCTCCTATGTGGACCAGTTTATAGTGATGTGGCAAGCTACACTATTATTTATTTAAATTAATATTCTACGAGTGTTCGGTCTCCTAAACATATTTAATCTCCTACCAATTACATCATGATTCTCTATGAAAAAACCTGACAAATAATCCCGGTAGATTTTGGCTGAAAAGAGACACATGAAACCTTTGTGTCTCATACCTGTCTCTTAATTCTGTAACCTGATATCAGTCCTATTCCCCCTATACAGAACAGCAGAGACACCCACCCCTTACTCTAAACAAGAAGGATAAGGAGCTGTATGCTGAGTCTGAGCATCAAGAAATACCCTCGCAATTAGATATAAGAAATCTCAATTGCTAAAATGCTTATTTCACCAAATGTCCCTTTATTGCCAGGTGCCGTGCTGCAGTGCCTTATCTCATTCTCTCTAAGAGTATCTATTGCATTGGAACCCCAAGGCCTCCTCCAGCTTTCTACCCAACTGGACATCCACATGTTGTGTAGATTTAAGACACTTTTAGCTCTGCCAATGTCCGCTCTCCTTTCCAGCCTTTCCAGCTGTCTCCACTTCTCTCTCTAATTGCTCTTACAAAGCTCAAACTTCTGGTCCTTCCCATGCAATCCCTACGATATTCTTCTGGCCACCAGTTTCACCTTCCCTCTTCTCCCATTTGTTTCAGCTACCCCTGTCCCTTAGATTGTAAGCTCTTGGGATGTCTGCCTGAGCACTTGGTTTAAAGTGCTGTATTACCTGGACAGTTATCCTACGGGAAGGTTTGTCTTTCCTCTTGTATCATGTATGTCTCCTGTTTGTGCTTCCCCATTGTAAAGCGCTACGGAATCTGTTGGCGCTGTATAATTACTTGTAACTGTAACTTTGCTACTATTGATAATTCATATTTTATTTGTAACATGTTTACATTTAATTCCTCCGCAAAGGTATAAGCATAAAAACCTTGCTTTGCCTGTCTGATTGTCAGTTATGTCAAACACTATTATCATCTTGCAAATTTATTCTCTTGGCACAGAAAAAGTGCAAGCTTTAGGCCAGGGTCAGACGAGCGTTTTGCAGAGTGGAAGGAACGTCCGTGAGAGTGGACGTTCCTTCCACTCTGACACCCGTTTGGCCACCTCACTGAGCGCAGTTAGTGCTCTCAGTGCTGCAAGGCTCTATCCTCCTATGGATCGCGCTTTGCAGCCCCATTGAACGCGCGTCGTAGCGCTTCGACGGGGAGACTTTCAGAACGTCTGCAGAACGCCCGCCGTAGCACATGAAATTTGTGCACGCGCTACAGCGTGTGGCTGGCTCCATTGAAGCGTCTCAATGCTGCGACGAATGCCGGGAGGCAAGTCAGTACGGGCGCACATAGTGCGCTCGTCTCACCCCAGCTTTAAGGAAAGGTGCTTAGCCTTCCAGGGGCCATATTACATAGTTGGTGCTAACTTAACCAGTAGGCTTGTGCACCAATTTTTTTTTCAGTTCGATTCGGTTCGGTTCGTTCGGATTTTGTAAATTTTCGTTTCGGTTCGTTTCGTTTCTCGTATCGACTTTTTTTTCGTGATTTCGGACATTTTCGTGTTTTTCGGAACGTCTGTTCTCCTCGTTTCAAAGTGTCTATTCGTTTTGACATAAACGAATGGTTTTTCAGGTCCGATAATTATATGATACGATAATTATACGATACGATAATTCTGCCAATGCGATAATTCTGCCATTGAGACTTCTCATGTTTTCCAGGCAGGATACATTGAGATTTCTCTGGTTTCCCGGGAAGGATACATTGAGATTTCTCATGTTTTACAAGAAGGATACATTGAGACTTCTCTGGATTTTCAGGAAGGATACATTGAGATTTCTCATGTTTTACAAGAAGGATACATTGAGATTTCTCATGTTTTACAAGAAGGATACATTGAGATTTCTCTGGTTTTCCAGGAAGGATACATTGAGATTTCTCATGTTTTACCAGAAGGATACATTGAGATTTCTCATGTTTTACAAGAAGGATACATTGAGATTTCTCTGGTTTTCCAGGAAGGAGACATTGAGATGGGAAGGATACAAAATTTAATTACAGAATCAGCGATATAAATATGATGTCCGAAATTACTGAAATGGAACCGAAATCAGGAATGGAGCCGAAATCACGAATGGAACGAAAATGAATTTCGATTTTACACATTTCTACTCCTTTCGAAAATTCCGAAAAGTTTTCGTTTCGGCACGAAAATTCGTTCGGATCTGCCGTTTTCGGATCCGAAAATTCTCGGAAAATCGGCCGAATCCGAATGCACGAATCAGGAAATTTCGTGAAAATTCCGAAATTCCGAAACCCGAAATGCTCATCCCTATTAACCAGAACAGTTGTAAACTGAAAACCTCCATAGGCTATAATGGTAAGTTTACAACTGCTCTGGTTAAGTTAGCACCAACATTGTAATATGGCCCCAGATATTTTAGAACAACATATCCCACAAAGCTCTGTCAACCTAATGAGTGGCTGAGTATCATGGGAGATGTAGTTCTAAAACTTTTGGAGGGCAAAGGCTGAGCACCCCTGCTTTAAGGTCAGGAAAGAGATGACTGCAGGCTCTTCAATACTAACAACACCCTAAAAGAATTAATAAATATTGATGCAAATCAAGAAAATACATTTTATGCTGAATTGATTTAGGTAGCTTTAAAAACCACCAGGATGGCCCTTTAACTTCTAGTTAATTAAATGACCCAGTAATTATCCTGCAATGGGAGACATGAATCAGTCTGGTACAACCTGCAATACAAGATGTACACACAGGGCTATAATTCCCAGCATACAAGGAATTCACGCGTGACCTGAAAACAATGAACTATGGCAGGAATAGAGAATGAGCTGCCATGCAAATCCCACCACCTGCTATTAGACCCTAGCTTTTCAAGGACTATGAGAATTGAAGTACAACATCTAAGGTGCACTTTAGGCAACCGTTACTTAGAGGTCATTTGAAGGTGATTTCGCTATTTAAATACCGATGCACAATGCTATGACATTCTCAGTCCTTGGTGTCAGATTTTGGACAATGAGCCTAAATGTACAGGTTTTTTTCGCATAACCTTAGAATGTGTAACCTAATTCTATTTCTTACTTATGTCCCCCAACGTCAAAATCCCTATAACGAACTAAATAAAGTTATTGAAAAACTAGGGGGAAATACATAAAAAAAGGAGAAATGCAGATTTATTTTAGCCATTGGTTTATTGACCTCCTCATTTTTAATTGTATTGTGTCCTCTCGTCTGTGAGACACGTCTGTAAATCCTAGACTCTCTGTATTGTGTCCTCTCTGTGTATTATGTGTAATGCAGACACATCAGTAAATCCTAGACTCCCTGTATTGTGTCCTCTCTGTCTATTATGTCTAATGTAGACACATCAGTAAATCCTAGACTCCCTGTATTGTGTCCTCTCTGTCTATTATGTCTAATGTAGACACATCAGTAAATCCTAGACTCCCTGTATTGTGTCCTCTCTGTGTATTATGTCTAATGTAGACACATCAGTAAATCCTAGACTCCCTGTATTGTGTCCTCTCTGTGTATTATGTGTAATGCAGTCACATCAGTAAATCCTAGACTCCCTGTATTGTGTCCTCTCTGTGTATTATGTCTAATGTAGACACATCAGTAAATCCTAGACTCCCTGTATTGTGTCCTCTCTGTGTATTATGTGTAATGCAGTCACATCAGTAAATCCTAGACTCCCTGTATTGTGTCCTCTCTGTGTATTATGTGTAATGCAGTCACATCAGTAAATCCTAGACTCCCTGTATTGTGTCCTCTCTGTGTATTATGTGTAATGTAGACACATCAGTAAATCCTAGACTCCCTGTATTGTGTCCTCTCTGTGTATTATGTCTAATGTAGACACATCAGTAAATCCTAGACTCCCTGTATTGTGTCCTCTCTGTGTATTATGTCTAATGTAGACACATCAGTAAATCCTAGACTCCCTGTATTGTGTCCTCTCTGTGTATTATGTGTAATACAGACATAAAATCCCAGGTCAAAAAAACATTCAACCCGCTGACTTCTGAAAGCACACCAGCTTGTTCAGTTATGCTGAAGTAAATAAGGACCAGCAACGTGGACCAAATATCTATGAATAGTCACTTAGGGCTCGATTTTTTTCGGCTGATTTTTCGAAAAACAATTATGGGCTGCTTGCCCCTTATCCCCATATGCAAAAATGTGACAGCCCTCTGGTAAGGAAGCCAGATCTGGTATTTGACAGTGACAAAGCTTGTAGTTATATGGGACATGAGTCCATGACCTTCCGGTTCCACAACATCTACACACCCTTGCCTGTCAAATAAAAGAACCGAGTTCAGGCAGAAAAAGCTGATTCACTGGAAGAGACTATCACTTGTAGTGCACATAGGGGGTGTCTTGTACAATCACCATTCAGAACTACACATTATTATTAACAAAGCATCTTGAGGATGGGTTGAACCGATGGAGAGGTTTTAGGCCAAAATAGTTGAGCAGAATGAATAGAAGAGTCGGAACATTTCAATGTTCTTGAACCCAGCATATACTTGAAAACGAGAGAAATCTCAATGTATCCTTCCTGGTAAAATACGTTATAAATAAATAAATAAATAAAATGTTTCATAATTTGCTGTTTTGGTCTTCTTCAATATTTATTTATTTATTTATAAAGGATTTTAACAGGAAGGATACATTGAGATTTCTCTGTGATTCCGTTGCTATTCTCCGCCACTTTCCCGGCTCGGTTATTAATCTCATTCAAGAGTTGGATTGTTGCTACAGTCACAGCTACATTGAAACGAATGTAACAATTTAATTGTGTTCCAAATTTATCAATTGTCCTTCCCCAAAACCAAATCCAGCCCTAATCTCCAAATGACATATTTAACATGAGAAGCCGTTTGTGTCTGCACCACCTTCTCCTAATAGTCACCTAAACTCCGTTTAGTCATCTTTATAAATGACGAGGAGGGACTATTGTAACCTGAGTGTCGTTACGCACGTCTTGCATGTTCTAATTGCTCAGTTATTCCAATGCGTCCGCTCTGTTTTCAAAGAGTTAACTTAGCAAAACTATCAGGGTTATTCAAAGAGATCCGAATGGCTGCCGAAAGGTAACCGAATGCTGAAAATCAGTGTTCGGTTACCTTTCCTGGCCATTCGGCTATCCAGAGAGCAGGTAGTTCACCAAATGTTGGGGAATTGCCTGCACATACAGTGCCTGTTCGGTGCCTGTTCGAGGGCAGTGAAATCCCTATAGAGAAGCAATGCTTTGTCTATTCAGAGAACAAGAACCAGCAGTGAAAAGTTGCCGAATTGCCCTGCCATTCGGTGGCTTCTTGCAGCAGATTTATTCAGGCGAATCCCATAGGCTTCAATGTTAAAAAATATTCCCATTTTAATTCAATATCTAATAAACCGTTGATTATAATATTCTGCAGTAAAAAGTATTTTTATTTATAGATTTTTTGGGATATTTTAAGCATTTTTCGGGATTTTTTTGCCGATTTTTATTTTTTATTAAACGTTTTTTCTTTTTTCTGTAACAGCCCTTTTTATTATCATTCATTGGATCATATGTAGATTTCAGACATTGTCACTCAGTAGTTTCTTTGCAAACAGCGTTTCACTTATCAAACATTCAAGCAAAGGTTTGTTTTTTTTCACTCCATTAGTCTGCGGTGTCGGGTTTTTCCGGTGGCTGCTCTGCGCGGTGATCGGCTCCTGCTTGGGTTTCTCCGTCGTGTTCGGCGGGGTTAATCCAGATGGTTTTGCGGATTTCGGTGTGCATTCGCCTGGGTTTTGTGGTAAGTGTTCGGCAGGTTTTCGGCGACGACTGAATTGAAGAGAACGAAAAGTAGGGATGTGGGTTTCGGAATTTCGGAATTTTCACGAAATTTCCCGATTCGTGCATTCGGATTCGGCCGATTTTCCGAAAATTTTAAGATCCGAAAACGGCAGATCCGAACGAATTTTCGTGCCAAAACGAAAACTTTTCGTAATTTTCGAATGGACTAGAAATGTGTAAAATCGAAATTCATTTTCATTCCATTCGTGATTTCGGCTCCATTCCTGATTTCGGTTCCATTTCAGTAATTTCGGACATCGTATTTATATTGCTGATTCTGTAATTAAATTTTGTATCATTCCCATCTCAATGTATCTTTCCTGGAAAATCAGAGAAATCTCAATGTATCTTTCTTGTAAAACATGAGAAATCTCAATGTATCCTTCTTGTAAAACCAGAGAAATCTCAATGTATCCTTCTTGTAAAACATGAGAAATCTCAATGTATCCTTCTTGTAAAACATGAGAAATCTCAATGTATCCTTCTTGTAAAACCAGAGAAATCTCAATGTATCCTTCTTGTAAAACATGAGAAATCTCAATGTATCCTTCTTGTAAAACATGAGAAATCTCAATGTATCTTTCTTGTAAAACATGAGAAATCTCAATGTATCCTTCTTGTAAAACCAGAGAAATCTCAATGTATCCTTCTTGTAAAACATGAGAAATCTCATTGTATCCTTCTTGTAAAATCAGAGTATCCTTCTTGTAAAACATGAGAAATCTCAATGGCAGAATTATCGTATTGGCAGAATTATCGTATCGTATAATAATCGTATCCGAAAAACCATTAGTTTACGTCAAAACGAATAGACACTTTGAAACGAGGAGAACAAACGTTCCGAAAAACATGAAAATTTCAGAAATCACGAAAAAAAAGTTCATCCGAAAAACGAAACGAAACGAACCGAAACGAAAATCAGCCGAAACGAAAGTTTTCAAAATCCGAACGAACCGAAAAAAAAAATCGGTGCACAAGCCTAACGAAAAGTGACAGAACGTGCGGTGACTTTTCGATTCTCTTTGAATAACCCTGTATATCAGCGTAAGTCCTTGCTGATAAGAATTAGTGATGCCACTGATAGAGGGTTAGACAGGATTGGAAATCTGTAAGCTTCCGATCTACACATCAAAGAAAGTCAACTCAAGGTCAAAAGAAGGAAATGAGTCAGAGAACATTCCAATGGTTTGGGTTAACTTTTTCGAAGCAGAACATATTTTTAAAATTAAAATCAGTGGAAATTGTTTTAAATGTGTATAATCTGTATTTCTCCACTTTACTATTCATATAAGACTTGCGACTGGTTTGAATCTGCGGAAAGGCGAAGCGAGATCTCCTTTTGATGGCTCTGCTTCTGTCTAGATTTTAGATACAGGCAAAAAATAATTGATTTATAGTTTACTTTGGGTTTATTATACTACACCTTTCTTATGCCTTAAAAGGGACACTCTAATCACCCTGACCACTTTATTGATTCAAAGTGGTCATGATGTAGAGTCCCTCCCCTTCTCTCCCTCCCAGCTCCCCATATCTGGATATATCACTGGGTGAAGTGGAGGAGTTTCCTCCAACCCACCCAGCATCACCAGCAACCGGAGATTTTGAATTTCCCGGCTGCCGGTCACCAGATCGGGCACTAGTTATGTCAGCACACAGAGAGAATGCCGACGTCACCCTCTGAGACCAATTGCTGTAGCGAGCGGTCTCAGAGAAGCGGCTGATGGATCGGATCTGCGCATGTTTGCAGCTCTGATCCATCGTTCTGCACAGGTGCTACGTAACTTGCATATATAAGGTCTGCAAGTACCAAAGTAGTACGCAATTTGGGGTCCTATGCCACATAAGTTGCGTAGGAGTGCAAGTTGTACACAAGAGGTTCAGAGACTTCCAGGTATGGGAGTTCCTGATCTGAAGACGAGTAGCTAGGCATGGCAAGGGACAAAGGAAAAAGTAAAATCACCTACAATAAAAAAATAAGGACAAAAAAGAGAACTCTGTCTTTTTTTAGAGTATTCCTTTAACCCTGAAATAAACAATGTAGGTCTCTCCAGTAGTGTATTTAGGTTTTGTGCTGCCCTAGGCCTGACTAAACTCGTGCACCCCCTAATTTAAATTTGACACACCCCTTCCTGTCAAGGGCACACCTCTTCCTGGTTAATCCCCACCCTTCCTCTTTAAGCTCCACCTTTTCCTCTTAGAGCTCCGCCTTTTCCTCTCTTTATATTAAAAGTGGATACCAAGTGCCTACTTGTATATTTTGTATACCATTTCAAATGTATCTATTGAGATAAAGAAAATTATGAAATGTTTAAATTCAAGCATTTTTACAAAGAACAGCCACGCATGTCAAGTATACTGGATCACAGCCGCTCTAATTGGTTGAACAATAAAATCCACAGAAACGTGCACTGCATACAGTATGAGCATATCACAGAGCTGCACAGCAATAAAACCCACAGAAATGGGCACTGTGTATGAGCATATCAGAGCTGCACAGCAATAAAACCCACAGAAATGTGCAGTGTGTATGAGCATATCACAGAACTGCACAGCAATAAAACTCACAGTAATGTGCAGTGTTGTTTGAGCGTATCCCAGAGCTCCAGGGCAATAAAACTCACAGTAATATGCAGTGTGTATCACAGAATCCACAGCAATAAAACTCCCAGCAATGCAATGTGCGGTGTGTATGAGTGCATCAGAATTCACAGCAATAAAACTCCCAGCAATGCAATGTGCGGTGTGTATGAGTGCATCAGAATCCACTGCAGTAAAACTCCCAGCAAACCGAGTGTATATGAGCACACAGCAATTATGCTGTGGAGCCATCGTGTCAGCAGGGGGGTGACACTGCCAGAGGGTGCACTATAGCTTTGATTCCCTTCCCGGTGGGTGTTCAGTCCAGAATAGAGTCTGTGTTAACGAAAGGGCGGGCAGCTGCGCGCGTGCGTTTCACGTGGTTCAGCCAGTCATGTGGTACTGAGACTCAGAGAAATGGCAGTGAAATGCCCTGATGTTCGGTGGTTTCAATCAGCAGGTTTATTCAGGCGAACCCCATAGGTTTCAATGTTAAAAATATTCCCGTTTTTATGCAATATCTAATAAATCATTTATTATTTTAATCTGCAGTAAAAAGTCTTTACTTATTGAATTTTTTTAGTACCTTTTAGTCATTTTTCAGATTTTTTGGCAAAATTCCCCCCCCCCTTTTTTAATAGCAGTTTTTCTTTTTTCTGTAACAGAACTTTTTATTATCAATCATAGGATCTTATATGTAAATTCCAGACATTTTCGTTCAGTAGTTCTTTTGAAAACAGCAGGCCACGGGTTTGCGGTGGCAGCATTAAGCGGCCGACTCCATGCACTTTGGGGACCCTGTGGTGAATGGTGAATTCACTGCAGGGTGGGGAAATTTTATTCTCCTAAGTGCAGGGAACTACAGAACACCAAAACATTGGCGTCATTTCGGTGCTCTGTGAGTAACCCATTTAGTGGTGAGGTTTTTTGCTGCCCCCTGGAAAGTGAAATTGAAAGTGTAAATTAGTGAAATCTCAATGTATCCTCCCTGGTAAAATACTTTGCAAAAGTAAAAAAAAAAAAAAAAAAAAAAAAAAAAATTTTTTTTTTTTTTTTTTTTGGGGTGGGGCCACCCAGTGCGGGCCGCCGCCCCCTGGAAAGTGCCGCCCTAGGCCTGGGCCTAGTCGGCCTAGGCCAAAATACACCAGTAAAAAAAAAAGGAATACATAGAATGCTATGATGCATCTTAGAGAACCCATCAAGGTGAATGAAGTCGTCATGTACTACAGCAAAAATAACAAGAAACACTGGGGAATCAATAGAACCAGTGTCTAAACGTGCTTTACCTTAATGTATAATGAATAAAAATCGGGGTAGACACCGGCTACCTATACAGTATATAAACTTTATTAACGTGTACTTTACAACCACAACACGAACGCATAAAACCACACATACATAAAATAAAATGAACCCCTCCCTCTGAAAGGATAGGGTACCGTGCCGCAAGAAAGGGTATTAAATTGGTATCCCTACATATTAAATTGGTATCACTAACTATTCAAAAATATATATACCCATGAAGCCAGCAATTAGTGCCACCTATTTATAATGTGAGGGATAGTGGGTTAGTAATCTTGCTGGATTTTCTATGCACTGGATATATTGGCCAAGATGTAACACCAAAAAAATATATATAACAGCTTGGAACTCAAATCGACACAGAGTATCCGAGCAGGCCATCAGCCATGCAATACACAATTGATAACAACACCCTCATAGATTAGGGGCAAAACTGCTTAAACCGACAGGTGATACATAATAAGGACAACTGTTAAAAGCCTCCCTTCGACGCGTTTCGCCGCTTACCAACTGCGTCTTTTTCAAGAGATGTCTTCCCCCTTTGTTTCTCGTCCTTAAATAAGGTCAACCTTCCAAAAGATGCTGGTATCGGGAATCCGTATCGGCTGAATACCGCCTCCATCTGATTTTTTTTTAATATCTAGTGATACCAATTTAATACCCTTTCTTGCGACATGGTACCCTATCCTTTCAAAAGGAGGGGTTCATTTTATTTCATTTATGTGTGGTTTTATGCGTTTTTGTTGTGCTTGTAATGTACACGTTAATAAAGTGTGTATATACTGTATATATATATATATATATATATATATATATATATAATTAGGCAATAGAGGATGCACTCACGGTCTTCCAAACAAATATAAAGAATTTATTTTACAAAACTCACATGGACATCAACGTTTCGGCTCGCAGAGCCTTTTTCAAGATTCTTGAAAAAGGCTCTGCGAGCCGAAACGTTGATGTCCATGTGAGTTTTGTAAAATAAATTCTTTATATTTGTTTGGAAGACCGTGAGTGCATCCTCTATTGCCTAATTCTATATACTTCAACTGGATTGCACCAGGCAATGA
The DNA here is from genome assembly GCA_009667805.1 of Leptobrachium leishanense. NCBI lineage: Eukaryota > Metazoa > Chordata > Amphibia > Anura > Megophryidae > Leptobrachium > Leptobrachium leishanense. The sequence continues at coordinate 123,733,842 of CM019071.1, forward strand.
ACGGTAATATGGAGAGTGCTGTATGCAGTGGATTTTTGTATATATATATATATATATATATTACAGTCAGGTCCAGAAATATTGGGACATCGACACAATTCTAACATCTTTGGCTCTATAAACCACCACAATGGAGTTGGAATGAAACAAACACAATGTGCTTTAACTGCAGACTGTCAGCTTTAATTTGAGGGTATGTACATCCGACTCAGGTGAACGGTGTAGGACTTACAGCAGTTTGCAGATGTGCCTCCCACTTGTTAAGGGACCAAAAGTAATGGGACAGAATAATAATCATAAATCAAACTTTCCCTTCTTAATACTTGGTTGCAAATCCTTTGCAGTCAATCACAGCCTGAAGTCTGGAACGCATAGACATCACCAGACGCTGGGTTTCATCCCTGGTGATGCTCTGCCAGGCCTCTACTGCAACTGTCTTCAGTTCCTGCTTGTTCTTGGGGCATTTTCCCTTCAGTTCTGTCTTCAGCAAGTGAAATGCATGCTCAAAGGGATTCAGGTCAGGTGATTGACTTGGCCATTGCATAACATTCCACTTCTGTCCCTTCAAAAACTCTTTGCTTGCTTTTGCAGTATGCTTTGGGTCATTGTCCATCTGCACTGTGAAGCGCCGTCCAATGAGTTCTGCAGCATTTGGCTGAATGTGAGCAGATAATATTGCCCCAAACACTTCAGAATTCATCCTGCTGCTTTTGTCAGCAGTCACATCATCAATAAATACAAGAGAACCAGTTCCATTGGCAGCCATACATGCCCACGCCATGACACTACCACCACCATGCTTCACTGATGAGGTGGTATGCTTAGGATCATGAGCAGTTCCTTTCCTTCTCCATACTCTTCTCTTCCCATCACTCTGGTACAAGTTGATCTTGGTCTCATCTGTCCATAGGATCTTGTTCCAGAACTGTGAAGGCTTTGTTAGGTGTTGTTTGGCAAACCCTAATCTGGCCTTCCTGTTTTTGAGGCTCACCAATGGTTTACATCTAGTGGTGAACCCTCTGTATTAACTCTGGTGAAGTCTTCTCTTGATTGTTGACTTTGACACACAAACACCTACCTCCTGGAGAGTGTTCTTGATCTGTCCAACTGTTGTGAAGGGTGTTTTCTTCACCAGGGAAAGAATTCTTCGGTCATCCACCACAGTTGTTTTCCGTGGTCTCCCGGGTCTTTTGGTGTTGCTGAGCTCACCGGTGCGTTTTTTTTTGAGAATGTTCCAAACAGTTGTTTTGGCCACACCTAATGTTCTTGCTATCTCTCTGATGGGTTTGTTTTGTTTCTTCAGCCTAATGATGGCTTGCTTCACTGATAGTGACAGCTCTTTTGATCTCATCTTGAGAGTTGACAGCAACAGATTCCAAATGCAAATAGCACACTTGAAATGAACTCTGGGCCTTTTATCTGCACATTGTAATTGGGGTAATGAGGGAATATCACACACCTGGCCATGGAACAGCTGAGAAGCCAATTGTCCCATTACTTTTGGTCCCTTAACAAGTGGGAGGCACATCTGCAAACTGCTGTAAGTCCTACACCTTTCACCTGAGTTGGATGTACATACCCTCAAATTAAAGCTGACAGTCTGCAGTTAAAGCACATTGTGTTTCTTTCATTCCAACTCCATTGTGGTGGTGTATAGAGCCAAAGATGTTAGAATTGTGTCGATGTCCCAATATTTCTGGACCTGACTGTATATATATATGTAGCCGGTGTCTAGCGCGATTTTTATTCATGTACTACAGTAGCATGGATGGAGGAGGAATCTCCATGATAAACACTAAGAGTTATATTACATAGTTAACACTAACTGTAGCATACGGGTGAGTAAAGCATTAAAGTCAGAATAAGTGACTTTAACGCATTCCCCTCGTATTACCTTCCTGATGCTAAACATTGAAAAAATCCGTTAGTGCATGGGTGATTGCGCTAGCTTTCTTGAGCTTACTGTACTTTGCGCTCCCCATGTTAAGTATAGGATGTGCAATCAGTAATTAGCTTAGAATAAGTAAGGTATTACAAAGTGCAAGTGCTAATTATCGCACCAATGGGTTAAACAGATTTTTCCGTCACCCAGAAGCTGGTGCTAACTGATACCACTTCTGCAGAATCAGCCCCAACTAAGGCTAATGTCAGACGAACGCAGTCTGAGCACACTGTGCGTCCGTGCACAACTGACGTACTTTCTGACTGATGATACTGTAGACACCACACGGTCCGTTTTTTTGACTGATGTTTTTTTTGACTGATGTAAATGGGAAATAAAATTAATATGTAAAATGAAAAAAGCTGATACATGATATGAAAAAACATTTTGTCCTTCAAAAAATGCTGGACGTCAAAAAAGCTATGCGGACGTGACGCACTCCGTGCGTCCGTCCTAGCTGTTTGACATTCTTGCCTAAATTGCGTCCGGTGCCACGTGCGTTGTGCGTCCGCACTTCTGTGCGGACGTACTTCGTGTGTGGGTCTCTATTGATCATAATTTTATGCTACGACGGACGTTAAAATGTGCGGCACGTGATCACTGCGTTCGCCTGACACGGGCCTAAACCCCCTGAAATAAATCAGATAACTACCTCTTAGCCGCAGGGAGCAGAGTGAGACTGGGGACAAATAGTCCCCAGTCTCCTTCCGCAATCACTTTGCGACACTGCGTGATCTCGTGAGAGCGAGATCATGCAGGGCTTGTGGCCCGGCAGCGCAACCCTCCTTGGAGTCCTATGGACTCCAGGAGATGATACTTGCAGCGGCGCGGAATTGCTACTGCGAATATCATGGAGGGTAACGCTGCGTTCCAGGGCGAGGCTGCTGAATTACCGCCTGCCCAGGAATATAGTGCTAAAGTGGGGATGTTACAGGGAAACATGCAGACGCAGGTTTTACCCATTAGCGCCCCCATATTAACACCAACAAGGGACTAGTGCTCTAAGAAAAGGTTGTATAAGCCAACTGAGAGTGACAGTGGTCTCTTCAGCTGAATGTTTTTTATTTACAGTATAATTTGTGTATCTACAGATACCATATCTATCTGAGATACTGCAATGTATATTCTGAATAAGAATATATCTGAATAAGAAAAGTGTCCCTGGCTGTAGAGTCACACTAACGTTCATATAGTTCATATACCTTAATGTAAAGAGCCAGATAAGTCAGAGAAGATTTCTGGAATTTAAAGGGAAATCTTAATTCGAAATATTTTCATGCCCAATATATGGTCACATGTTCTCAAATCAATTGTTCAAGCTAGAAAGTGCAACATGATTTATGATAGAAGTAAATGATTTTTAATAATAATAATCATCATCATAATAATTTGTTCTTATCACAGTTGTCATATACATAGATACAGAACAGGAATAATAATATTACAATACTCTAATGGCAAGAAAATGGGGTAAGCAAAAAGATTAGGAGATGGTGGACATCCTACCAGGTTCCATTAAATTCATTCTTTTTATTGCCAACTCAATCAAAAGTCAGGTGTTTTTAAAACCTTTGGTTGTTGTTGTTAGTTGTGAAGTCGTGTCCGACCCATTACGACCCCATGGACAACGTTCCTCCAGGCCTTCCTGTCCTCTACTATCTTCAGGAGTCCTTTAAAACTCACGCCTACTGCATCAGTGACTCCATCCAGCCACCACATTCTCTGTCGTCCCCTTCTCCTTTTGCACTCAATCTTTCCCAGCATTAGGCTCTTCTCCAGTGAGCCCTTCCTTCTCATTAGGTGACCAAAATACAGGAGTTTCATCTTCAGGATCTGACCTTCTAAAGAGCAATCAGGGCTAATCTCCTCTAGGACTGACTGGTTTGATTGCCTTGCAGTCCAAGGGACTCGCAGGAGGCTTCTCCAGCACCACAGTTCAAAGGCCTCAATTCTATGGCGCTCAGCCTTTCTTATGGTCCAACTTTCACACCCATACATTGCAACTGGGAAACCCATAGCCTTGACCACATGCGCTTTTGTTGGCAGGGTGATGTCTCTGCTTTTCAGTATGCGGTCTAGATGTGCCATAGCTTTCCAACCCAGGAGCAAGCGTCTTTTAATTTCTTGGCTGCTGAGTGCTCTGAATTTAATAAGTTGTTTTGTCAGAAGGATCCTTATAAAAAAATACATGTTCCAGTTGAGAGCAGTCATTTAGAGGCCCTATTCCAAGCGAACCGTTATGGCTAATGAGGTGAGATGTTAAGTGCTGTGTAACAACCCCATTCGTAAGTCATAACGTCTCCCCTGCTTTCCCAGCGGAGTTGCTCTTCGCTTGTGGCTCAACTGTTCTGGCAAGTTAATGAATTTGCAGGCAGCCAGAAAATAACGTACGTTCCCAATGTTGTTTTGCTATTTTTCTCTCGTACCGGTATTTAAATTAAGTAACTGGCCCTCAGAACCTGGCGTTAAGTGACTGAAGTTAATGTCCACTTGTGGCGTATTTTGTCATTATTATGGAAACAGTATTTTTTTGTGACTGATGTACCATCAATCTGAGGATCCACTTCTCGGCCTCTTTGCAACTTAATCTCCTTGCGCTGTTCAGAAAGCTTGCATATTAAAGTGCTAATTTTCAGACCTTTTTATAGCTGAAACATTTTTCAGCTGCATATGTAATTGCGGTTTAATTACTTCACTGTTAAATTCATTTACATGAGGTATTTCTGTTTTACTGTCCACTCCCTGCATGCAATTCAGTCAGAAGCACATTTTGCTCCATTTCATTAAGTCATTATTCTCAGTTTTTATTGCACTGACGTACATTCATACACACAGAATGTTCTATCGCAGAAAACGGGGAAATCAGGGGAAGAAAAAGGACAAAGGGAATCAGTTCTATAAACGGACACTCGGTAGGCAAGTATTTATTATACATACCTAGCTGATTTTCGAATTATATGGGAGAAGAATCTTGGCAAAAATAAATGGTATGCTCAACAAGGGTCTATTAACTAAATGCTGAATAATTATTCTGAGGTAGGTGCTTTGTTAGCACCTAGCTTTGGAAGGAAGCCATTCACATGCCCACCGCTGTAAGTAACGGCTCCTTAAGTCCATAGGGCTACATAGAGCCCTGGCCGCACTTGGGGGATTCCACAGGGTCACGAATGAAGCATGTAGGGAGACTCTGAACTATTTCTCCACTGTGGGATGAGAGGGGATATTCTGGAAGCCCAGGGTAATATGCAAGAAGTGAATGCCACATGCAGGATATGATTGAAGTCAGATAGCTTAATTCATCCCCTTTTTGAAAAAACACAAAGTCCATTATATCTTTATTCTTCACTTTATTGGGAAAGTAACAGCAAATAAAAGGTGTCTTGTGGGTAGAAAGAGCTGCTCTGGTGTATGCTTTGTTATGGAAGGAAGGTGGGTAGAGAGAGCTTCTCTGTAGTCTGTATTATCCTTTGGTATGGGAGGAAGATGGATAGAGAGAGCTTCTCTGTAGTCTGTATTATGCTTTGGTATGGAAGGAAGAGGAATAGAGAGAGAGTCTCTTGGTAGTGTGCTCTGGTATGGGGGGAAGATGGGTAGAGAGAGCTTCTCTGTAGTGCACTTTCTAGTAGGAGGAAGGTAAAACAGAATGCATCTGCCCAGTATGAACAGGATGCTGCTAATCACAAGTCTCTATGGATAGAATGAAGGAAGTGAAGCTTTGCTAAACAGGAAATGGAACTGGGCCAAACTAACTATGCGAGTTAGACAGTGAGAGAGGAATAATCCATTCTAAGTAAAATCATAGGGGTAAACAAATAAGGAATCTGGTTCCATGATAGGGGAGCGTGGGATTTTAGTGGGGGAGGGGGTTTAGAGTGTTAAGTGATTTTGCAAATGCACTGGCTTCTAGGAGCCGTATTTGTCTATGAGAAATACCGTCTCCAGACGAGAAGAAGGAGCTATCTTGGAATAGCTTGTTCTTCTACTCTGCTTTTTTATATAAGAGAAGTTAATTTACAGAAATGAAGCGCAGGGTAGTGCTATACTCGAGGCGCAAGCCAAGCTTGCGCTATGAGTGCAATAGCAGGTTCCTACGCTAAGTTAACATCAGTGCTAAGATAACATAACATAACTATTCCCTGGTGGGAGAGTGTTCATTTTGTTCCTCTATCTCAACAGTAATTGCTCCCTCACTATTGAATCAGTGTGCTGTTACTGGCCCTGGATCATGCAACCCACCTGAAAAATTGTCTGTATCTTGGTGAGCTAGTCCTGCCTGTTGTCGAGGGACCCTTCCATCTGTGGGACTTGGACAAGCTGCATAAGATTCAGAAACTGCCAGGTCCCCCTGGAGCCACTGGGCCCATGAACATATCCAGGACTGCACCACACTGATGACGGCCCTGGATGTACACTCCACTCCTCCTGATTAAAGACAGTGGTAAAAATTCCCACACCTCTCTGTCACCCAGGAAGATAAGTAGGAGAAAGCTGAGTCTGCAGTATCCTGAAGACTGTTGATGGTATAGGATTAACTCTTTGTAGGCACAAAGTACAGTGGCAAGAAAAAGTATGTGAACCCTTTGGGATTACGTGGAGTTTTGCATGAATTGGTCATACAATGTGCTCTGATCTTCATCTAAGTCACAACAATTTGAAAATCACAGTCTGCTTAAAATAAAACAACACAAACATTATATGTTTTGATGTTTTTATTGAACAGAACATGTAAACATTCACAGTGCAGGGTGGAAAAAGTATATGAACCTTTGGACTTAATAATTGGTTGACCCTCCTTTGGCAGCAATAACCTCAACCAAAGTTTCCTGTAGTTGTAGATCAGACCTGCACAACGATCTGGAGTAATTTTGGACCACTCCTCTTCACAAAACTGTTTCAGTGTAGCAATATTTTTGGGATGTCTGGTGTGAATCGCTCTCTTAAGCCACAGTATTTCAAACGGGTTGAGGTCAGGACTCTGACTGGGCCACTCCAGAAGGCGTATTTTGTTTTGTTGAAGCCATTCTTTTGTTGAATTACTTGTATGCTTTGGGTCATTGTCTTGTTGCATCACCCATCCTCTGCGGAGCTTCAGTTGGCGGACAGATGGTCTTACGGTTTCCTGCAAAATGTCTTGATAAACTCTGGAATTCATTTTTCCATCAATGACAACAATCCATCCAGGCCCTGAGGCATCAAAGCAGCCCCAAACCATGATGCTCCCTCCGCCATGTTTTACAGTGGGGATGAGGTTTTGATGTTGGTGTGCTGTGCCTTTTTTTCTCCACACATAGTGTTGTGTGTTTTTTCCAAACAACTCAATTTTGGTTTCATCTGTCCACAGAATATTTTGTCAGTAGTGCTGTGGAACTAGGTGCTCTTTTGCAAACTTCAAACGTGCTGCAATATTCTTTTTGGACAGCAATGGCTTCCTCTGTGGTGTCCTCCCATGTACTCCATTCTTGTTTAATGTTTTCCTTATTGTAGATGTGTCAACAAAAATGTTAGCATGTGCCAGGGATTTCTGTAAGTCTTTAGCTGCCACTCTAGGATTCTTCTTTACCTCATTAAGCATTCTGCGCTGTGCTCTTGCAGTCATCTTTACAGGATGACCACGCCTAGGGAGAGTAGCAACAGTGCTGAACTTTCTCCATTTGTAGACAGTCTGTCTTACCGTGGACACACGAACATCAAGGCTTTTGGAGATACTTTTGTAACCCTTTCCAGCTTCATGCAAGTCAACAATTGTTGATCGTAGGTCTTCTACAAGCTCTTTTCTGCGAGGCATGGTTCACGTCAGGCAGTGCTTCTTGAAACCAGTAAACCCAAAACTGGTGTGTGTTTTTAAAGGGCAGGACAGCTTTAGGAAACACATCCAATAATATCACACTGATTGGACTCAAGGTTGGCTCACTCCTGGCTCCAATTAGCTCTTGGAGAAGTCATTAGGCTAGGGGTTCACATACTTTTCCACCCTGCACTGTGAATGTTTACATGTTATGTTCAATAAACACATGAAAACATATAATGTTTGTATTGTATTATTTTAAGCAGACTGTGTTTTTCAAATTGTTGTGACTTAGATGAAGATCAGAGCACATTTTATGACCAATTCATGCAAAACTCCATTTAATCCCAAAGGATTCACATACTTTTTCTTGCCACTGTAAGTAAATAATTTCATTTTGTAAAATGATTATTTTACCAGCTTGGACCCCTACGCTGGGTCAGACTGTAATAAGGAGCCAATGAAAAGGAAAAGTCGACACAAGCCATTAAACATTAGCAGCTTCGTATTACTGGCTCTATACTGAGCAAGATGCTATTTCACCCATAATAGAAGGGAGACATTATTTCATACTGGCAGTGGCGCTATGTTCTTCTGGTGGTAGCATCTCCTGGAATCCATGAACTTCTGTGTGTTCTCATGTAAGTGGGTTTTGTCAGTCTGCATGCAAGGAGAGTAGGTGGCAGAAAACACTGTCCTCGCACTATGAGACCAGAGTAAGTAATGATTTGTTTTAAAGTATTGATTTTTGTGCCAAGAGATTTTTCAAAATCATTTAACACAGTGTTTGAGATCTGGTATTTTTGCTAAATACTGCATCAACACGAGAATAATGTGTGTCCTCCTTGGAACTTCTCGCTATTCTCCTGCTTATGGCGAATACACTTCCGATCAAACTATAGAAAGCATTCCCTTACAGTAACCTGCTGTACAGGTCAGGCTGCAAGCAGTGTTTGCAGCTCATCATGAGCAGTTGGCGCGAATGAGTGGGTGTTTTATAGACTTGTGCACCGATTATTTTTTCGGTTCGGTTCGTTCGTATTTTGTAAATTTTCGTTTCGGCCCGTTTCGGCCGATTTCCGTTTCGGTTCGTTTCGTTTTTCGGATCGACTTTTCCGTAATTTCGGAAATTTCGTGTTTTTCGGAACATCTGTTCTCCTCGTTTCAAAGTGTCTATTCGTTTTGATGCAAACTAATGGTTTTTCGGATCCGATATTTCTGTCAATACGATAACTTTGTCTATGATAATTCTGCCATTGAGATTTCTCATGTTTTACAAGAAGGATACATTGAGATTTCGCTGGTATCACAAGAAGGATACATTGAGATTTCTCTGGTTTTCCAGGAAGGATACATTGAGATTTCTCTGGTTTCACTAGAAGGATACATTGAGATTTCTCTGGTTTCACTAGAAGGATACATTGAGATTTCTCTGGTTTTCCAGGAAGGATACATTGAGATTTCTCTGGTTTTCCAGGAAGGATACATTGAGATTTCTCTGGTTTCACTAGAAGGATACATTGAGATTTCTCTGGTTTTCCAGGAAGGATACATTGAGATTTCTCTGGTTTTCCAGGAAGGATACATTGAGATTTCTCATGTTTTACAAGGATACATTGAGATTTCTCTGGTTTTCCAGGAAGGATACATTGAGATTTCTCATGTTTTACAAGAAGGATACATTGAGATGGGAATGATACAAAATTACAGAATCAGCGATATAACCAAAAAATATGTTGTCCGAAATTACTGAAATGGAACCGAAATCAGGAATGGAGCCGAAATTACGAATGGAACGAAAATGATTTTCGATTTTACACATTTCTAGTCCATTCGAAAATTCCGAACAAATTTTCGTTTCGTTTCGTAAATTTACAGATCTGAAAATTTTAGTAAAATCGGCCGAATCCGAATGCACGAATCGGGAAATTTCGTGAAAATTCCGAAATTCCGAAACCCGAAACGCTCATCCCTAGCGTTTTATACATAACGATTTGCTTGGAATAGCACCCTGGATTTAGAATGCCTCTAACTTTGCATATATGTCTGAGATACAGTTCTCTTACAGAGCAGAATATTCACTATCTGCCAAGGTAAGAAGATAAACCCAAATTTCCATTAACAGCCAAACTGAACGGTAACTGACATACACAGGGTTATTCAAAGAGATTCGAAAAGTCACAGCACGTTAGGTGACTTTTCGTTCTCCTCAATTCGGTGCAAATTGTCTTTCCCTTTTCGGCCACCCTGTGGTGTATTCAGCAAGCAGCACAGGGCTGTCGAAGTGCAGGGAAAAGCTGCCGAAAACCCGCCGAAAACCTGGTGAAAAGCCGTCGAATGCACGCCGAAAACCCGTAAAAACATCTGGATTAACCCGTCGAAGACGCCGGAAAAACCCGAGCAGAAGCCAATTACATGCAGCGAAGCCGCCGGAAAAAGCCGACACCGCAGAAGAGGCAGTGAATAAATAAGCAAAACAGTTTGCTTGAATGATTGAAAAGTGAAACACTGTTTGCAAAGAAACTACTGAGCGAAAATGTCTAAAATTTACATATGAGGTCCAGGGAATGATAATATAAAGGGCTGTTACAGAAAAAATAAGTAAAGTTAAAAAAAAAAAAAAAACAAATTGGACTTTTTAAAAAAAAAAATCCAGAAAAATGCTTAAAATATCCTAAAAAAATCTATAAATAAAGAGACTCTTTACTGCAGAATATTATAATGAACGGTTTATTAGATATTGAATTAAAACGGGAATATTTTTAACATTGAAGCCTATGGGATTCGCCTGAATAAACCTGCCGCATGAAGCCACCGAATGGCAAGGCATTTCGGGAACCTTTCACTGCTGGTTTGTGTTCTCTGAATAGACAAAGCATTGCTTTTTTATGGGGATTTCACTGCCCCCGAACAGGCACCGAACAGGCACTGTATGTGCAGGCAATTCGCCAGGATTTGGCATATTGCCTGCTCTCTGGATAGCCGAATGGCCAAGAAAGGTAACCGAACGCTGATTTTCACTGTTCGGTTACCTTTCTCAGCCATTCGGTTCTCTTTGAATAACCCTGACAGTCGCACAAATTTCTTGGAACTCCTTTTCTTTATTTTCTTGGTATAATATAAGTTTATTTATCATTGTCAACCTTCCGACTCACATCAACATTTTGAGATTAGCTAATTTGTCCATCTGCCATGATGAAGTTGAAGTCAGAACAACGGTTACTGAGTCACATGTACCCAATTGTCCCATTGACGATTCTCTTTTTATGTAAAGCCGAACTGTAACCAAGCAACTGCTGCCTGGTCGTAATAACTGAATTGCGCTAAGTCATGGCTCGACGTTTAGTGAATTGATCTTTTCTATCTTTTTTCAAGAATTTCCATGCAGTATGTGTATTAGTTTTCATACTTTAAGGCCCGTGTCAGACGAGCGCAGTGTTCACGTCCGTGTTACCGCACATAAGTACGTCCGTGATAGCATCCAATTGTGTTAAATGGAGCCCCACACACGAAGTACGTCCGCACAGAAGTGCGGACGCATGACGGATGCGGCAAACAGATGCAGGTTAGGCAAGAACGTAATACTGCTAGAACGGACGTGCGGAGTGCGCCACGTCCACAACGTCCGCATAGCTTTGTGTGTGAGTGATGGAACGTGGTCAGACGGACTACATTTATACGTCCAGCATTTTTGACGGACAAAATGTTTTTTTATTTTAATTTATTTTCCCTCCTACATCCGTCAAACATAACGTCAGTCACAAAAACGGACTGTGTGACCACTACTGTGTCTTATTATTATTATTATTATTCTTTATTTATAAAGCGCCAGCATATTCCGCAGCGCTGTACAATAAGCACAGTATAGACAGGGTTACAATACATTGAACAACATTTGACAAACAGTACAGGAGGAGATGAGGGCCCTATTCCTGTAGGAACTCACAATCTAGGAGGGTTGGGGTTGGAAACAGGAGGAGAGGACTGTAAGGTGAGAGTGATTGATGGTTGCGTCAGTGAGTTGGGTGGTCGGCTTCCCTAAATAGGAATGTTTTAAGGGAGCGTTTGAAGGAAGAGAAGTTAGGGGAAAGTCTGACAGTACGAGGGAGAGCGTTCCAGAGAGTGGGGGCTGCGTGTGAGAAATCCTGCAGTCTATCATGGGAAGAGGTGATGCGGGGAGAAGCTAGGCGCAGGTCACTGTTTGACCTTAGGGAGCGGGCTGAAGTATATTTGGTGATTAGTGAGGACAGGTAGTGGGGAGCTGAGTTAGTGAGGGTTTTGTAGGTTCTGTCAAAAAGTGCGTCCGTACTGCACGGGCGCACAGTCCGTAGAAAACGCACTCGTCTGACCCTAGCCTAAGGGTCTATTTCCTTAAAAATGAGCGGAAGCCATGTTGCACCTTTGGGGTAAGCGTTGGTTGAGCGCAATTAGGCAACGCTTTTGGTTCCTGTAGTATTATGTTTCTGTTGCGAGTCGGCACAGTTAACAAGCGTGTACCTTTGGTTAACTGTAACTGAGCAAATGTAATTTGGCTATCATACCGGGTAGTTCTATCTCACCTTTAGACTAGATAATATGAAACTACAACACTTGTGTATAGCGGACGGTATCTCCCTTCATAATGTATTGAGAATGCTGAGTGCAATTTTTGATTGTCTGAGCTGAGCAATTTGCATATACAGTATCTGCAATTGCAGAGTTGGGATGTCCCACCATAAGGTTAATGTGGTATTGTGAAAACCTAGTCCTGGTGTTCAATAAAAATGGTGCCAGTAGTTCCATTGGGAATTGAGTGGCCTTTGATTCTGTCCTGGGATCGGTTTCAGGGTCTGAGGATGTGCAGACCACAAGCTGGGCCTGTGAGTTAAACTCATCTTTGTAATGGCAGTGTCTGGAGGCGATGCAAGCAGAGGAACTGATCTATGCCTGAGAAAAAGGAGTAGGCAGATGGATCAATTCCTGCCCAAAAGACAATAATGGTCTCAGGGAGCACAGAGGATGCGACAGACTATATAGCGGACCATAATGATGACAACAAACAACACCACGACCATCCAAGGATAGGAACCCACGTCCGTGAACTCCGCCAGGTCACTGCAAATTAGAGGCACCGGAATCCCCACAGTATCCAGAAGAGCGGGACTATCCAGGCGGGACATGTCCCGCCTGGATAGTCCTGCACTTTTCTTCTGGAGACGTATCGGACCATGTCCGAATACCACATTAGGGACCAATCACCCCTGTTCCCGTTACAATGCGACATTATTAAATTAGGAGATGACATTTTGATTTCTAGAGGCCATTGTCAAGTATCTAGGAGTCAAACTGTTGTCTTTAAATGGGAAGGAGGAATAAATCTGCTGACAGGTAACTGAGTCACGTTCTGGAGTACCATGTTATTTTCTGTACATTTATTATGGCCGTGGGATGATGACTACGCTTTTACATGGATGGTAATGACGATAAACCGTTTCAACTGTGCTTCACATTATTTTCCATGTACTATGGATCATTCTTCAGTGAACAGACATAATGGTAACATACAGTAAATAAAAGGTAAATGCTTAAATTTTAAAGAGTCGTTACAGGGTTTCCATTCCAATAATCTTTAGAGTTGAAATGGAACCAATGAAGCCATCATGCAGTTATGAGGAGTATAGCTTATTTCCCAACTGTTTCCATCGAATCAAACATACCAAATTACAAACTGAAGTCAACCAAAATCTGAGAGCTGCGAGTTATCGAGAAGTTCAATACTGCTTATAGCTCCATACAATGTAATTACAAGTCTATATAGCCAAACCATACATATCTAAGAAGTGAGCATTACCTTCTGGCCGGTATTGTGCTACGATCGTCACCGTCTGGCCTGCCCGTTTGAGCGCCGCTGCTGCCTGCTCGTGTGTCGCGCTGCGTAGATTCACTGCATTAACCTACAGAGAAAGGTAAAATGTTGTAACTGTAGGATTGAACAGCTGGAGAGCAAGATATATAAAATGCCTGCAGAAAAAAAAGTTAAAAACTGTGAAAGTTCAGGACTACTCATGATCTAGAATTACCTGTTTGTGATAGACATGTCCTAACAAGGGTGCTGTACTTTCCGAAAGGTTAAAACACAGTTATCACTCACACAACAATCCAGTTATGAATTTTAATATCAGTATTTACATGTAAAGGTAACATTGTATCCTAAACGTGTGTCCGATAAGCCCATGATCAATGATCAAATGTGTAAAATGTGATCGCGTTTCAGGTCCAAAGTCCTCATTGTACCGGCTTAATGGTTAAAAATACGAGACTGGATTTATGACTTATATTATGACAAATGCTTGTGTAACCGGTTGGCTAAGGACATATAAAGTGACGTGTACATGTGAATAAGGTTATCCATAAATTGTGTGTTGACCCTGTGTCGGAAATCCAAATTGTGGAGGATTCGAACGTACAAGAAATTTATCATTTCAGAAATAGGAAGATGGAATTGGAGAAGTAATTCTGATGTCAATTGTGAGGATCTCTCGAAGATGGAAAATGGTGACACAACGTTTGGGAGGGAACGAAAGAGGTATTTGGTGAGGAATGTAAATTAAGGTTATTAGAAGAAGGTGGACTTAAGATAACAAGGCTACAAGAATGTTGTTAGTCCATGGAAAGGTCAGAATTGGTTGTCTTTTGTGAAATAGTCCCTAGGTACAAAAGTGATTTTAAACCACTGGTTAATGATTCGGAACGTAAATCATTTCAGACCATTATGGTACAATGTTCTAATGCGGATAGAAAGAAAAGAATAGTTCACTGTCCTTTATAACCATTTAGGAAGCTAGGAAAAAGACATTTCAAGTACAGGCAGAGAAATAACTTACAGTAAGGATGCGGTCCCCTCGGCGCAGCTCTCCACTGAGGTCTGCTGGTCCTCCAGCCAAAATAAAAGACACAAAGATGCCCTCTCCATCCTCTCCACCTACGATGTTGAAGCCCAGTCCCGTAGAGCCTTTATGTAGAATGATCTTTCGTGGTTCCCTGGAGATATGACGGAAAGACATGTCTACCTCTTAGAATAAAGTGGACGAGAAGAGTAAAGCAAAGGATAATGGGAATAGTTAGACAGACACCATGTGGAGTAAGACAGCACAGACAAATATGAAAGAACGAACAATATCTAGGCATGAAAATTAGTTGTGAGACTGTCTGGCAGAATCATCCGTTTAAGAGCTTATGGGATGGAGTGTAGCAGAAGGAGTGTAGGAGAGCTTTGTTATGAGCAGGCAAAGTGCAGCTGAAGGATGTTGGACAAAAAAAAAATGTCCTGTATCAGCTGTTACGTTGAGATGGATTCAGGACCTGTCGTACAGCCGGTCTGACTGGTGTTATCAAAGAAAATCACTGTCTAATGAAACCCTCTGATGAGTTTCTGGGCAGGTACTGCTACAGATTGCAACATCATAAATAGCAAACCTAATGGATCACTGCGCTTTCCTACTATTATACAGTACTATGTGAATCCCATCGTTGCTCGGGACTGCTGGTGGACTGTTCAGAAGAATTCTGTCACAGTGACTCTATATCATTAGATATTGACAATAGATCGATTTTCTCTTTCAACAGCCTCCATGCGTTTCCCCCTCCATCGCTTCAAACAATGTGCACATAAAACAATGTACTTCACTCTTCCCAACCCATTTCCTCTCTAAAAATTCCCTCCTACCTGTCACGGTTTGATCTTTGTGTAGGCAACTGACGTTTAGCTGCCACGGTGATCGGAGGTCTTCGGTAAGACATTGACGATGAGACGTTCACAGTGAACATAAGTGCTGCAACCGGTCTTCGGATTTACTCCGAAATCCACTCTATTTCTTTCGATTCAAGTTCTCGCAGGTTTATACTCCTCCCTCCCGTCATCTACCATTCCTTGCCCTCGCTCTTTGCTCTTTCACTATCTGTCTTCCTGCTTTATCTACACCTTACATCCTTATTCTCTCCTTCGACTAGTCCTCCGTTCTCTTTGCTTCCAACACGACCTTTCCGTTAAATTCACCCGCTTCCTCGAGTGGTGTTTCTCTGTCTCGCTGGCATCTTCTAAGCCCCTGCTCGCTCTGTATCTCGACTCGGAAAAAGTTACAGGAAATATTTCGAGCTCTGCTTTGCTGCCTTGTTCTGCATTTATCTGCCTTTTCAACACTTACAGCACTTGCTTGCTCTCTCACATTGACACATTCTCTCTCGCAAAACGTGTATAGCATGTTGTTAACACCTCTCGCCGGCTTTGTGAGTTTAACCATTTAATGGCAAATTAGCTCCTCTTGAATTGAGGGCACCTAGAATATCCGGCAGAACCGAATTGATGATCAAGCTACAGGATGAAATTAGGGCTGTGTTTAGACTTGGTGTAACCCTGTTGCCCGTGCCCAACTAATATCACATAAACAAGAAATTAGGACAAATATTCACAACGTATCCGAACTATTTATGTCAATGAAAATGCAGTTTCGAATAAAATCAAAGTATCGTATTTGCAGCAAATTATTCCTAACAATATATTTTATAGTTTAGACCAGGGATCTCAAACTCGGGACCCCTAGATGTTTATTGCCTACAATTCCCAGAATTCTTTGAAGGCAAAAAATGTCCATAGAATCATGGGAGGTATAGTTCGGAAACATCTAGGGGACCAGCGTTTGAGATCCCTGGTTTGGAGACTTAGGGCCCTATTACATTCTTAACGCAAAAACGCACGCTAAATGCGTGTTTTTTTGCACGAAGCGTTAAACGTTAACGCACAAAAATCAATGCTGGAATTACATTCTTCACGCATTTTTTCATCCGTCGGGAAATTGCGCTCGTAAAACCTATGCGCGTAAAGTACCGTTGCGCGCAGAAATCAGTGAGCGCAATGTAATTTTTAACGCGAGTGCGTAAGACGAATGCATTTTGTGTGGACTGCGCACAACAGACGTACGTTCTGACAGAAGACAAGGTAGTGGCTGTCATTTCTGACGGGTCTAGTAAACAAAACGTGCGCATCAACGTTCTCCGTTGTGAATCCGCAGTTTGGTACGGTCAGGTTGTTACAATTTGCCGTTAACACCAGCTTTTCAAAGACGTTAAAACTATGCGCGCAAATGTTGTCCGTTAAATTTTGCGCTAAGATTGTAATACCATGCGCGCACCAGCGCACAAACGCATTTGCCTCACAATGTTAAGTATAGGACGCCGCACTAAATTGCGCTCGTAAAGGTTCACGCAGGGTCACTCACGTTAGACGTTAACGCGCATTTTGTGCGCAAACGTCGTAATACGACGCTTAGCGCAAAGGGTTTTGCCCCTCGCGTTAATGCGTTTTTGCGCGCGCGCACAATTGTGCGCGAAGAATGTAATAGGGCCCTTACTGTTTTGCAGCTCTGCTATACACCTATAAGCCTCAAATATATTGGTTCTGAACAAAACGGTACATTAGGAAAAAAAAATGCTGCCTCCTCTATTCTGACAAAAAAGTTTTTGGATTTATCTTCACTACATAGACTTTTACCCTAAGGACACTTACTGAAGAAGCTTCACGGCGAAACGCGTTTTCGTGATCCTTACTTTTACTTTGCACTTACAGCCAGTCTGCTTTCATGGGCATTTTATAAATAAAATATTTACTTTTTTTTTTAATAGAGTGTCTTGCTGCTCTTTTAAAATCTCTGCTCTCACCATGAGAATACCCTGACCATAAGGAGTTCTTCTGGAGACGAGGCGACTACAACGCAGGCTCTCAACTATGAGGGGAAGAAACGCCGTTTAAATACAAGTACTTTTCTGGCAGGGTTATTCAAAGAGATCCGAATTGCTGGAGAAAGGTAACCGAACGCTGAAAATCAGCGTTCGGTTACCTTTCTTGGCCATTCGGCTATCCAGAGAGCAGGCAATTCGCCAAATCCTGGCGAATTGCCTGCACATACGGTGCCTGTTCGATGCCTGTTCGAGGGCAGTGAAATCCCCATGATAAAGCACTGCTTCGGCTATTCAGAGACCACAAACCAGCAGTGAAAGGTTCCCGAAATGCCCTGCCATTCGGTGGTTTAAGGCTGGGGTCAGACGAGCGTAGTGTTCACGTCCGTGATTGCGCCTAAAAGTACGTCCGTGATAGCATGACAGAAAGCCCATCGGAGCCCGACACACGAAGTACGACCGCACTGAACTGCGGACGCACAACGGCCGCGGCCCACAAACGCAAGAACGTACAACCACTAGAACGGCCGCTCAAAGTGCGCTGCGTCCGCAACGTCTGCATAGCTTTGTGTGTGAGTGATGGAATGTGGTCAGACGGACTGCATTTATACGTCCAGCATTTTTCACGGACAAAATGGTTTTGCTTTTTAATTTTTTTTTCCTCCTACATCCGTCAAAAAATAAACGTCAGTGAAAAAAACGGACTGTGTGACCACTACTGTGTCTTCTATACTGACGTACGTCCGTGTGCAAGGACGTACAGTCCGTAGAAATCACGCTCGTCTGACCCTAGCCTTATTCGGCAATTAATTCAGGCGAATCCCACAGGCTTCAATGTTAAAAATATTCCTGTTTTAATTCAATATCTAAAAAACCGTTAATTATAAAATTCTGCAATAAAGAGTCTCTTTACTTATAGGTTTTTTAGGATATTTTAAGCATTTTTCTGGATTTTTATTTATTTTTTTACTTTACTTCCTTTTTTTCTGTAACAGCCCTTTTTATTATCATTCATTGGATCTCATATGTAAATTTCAGACATTTTCGCTCAGTAGTTTCTTTGCAAACAGTGTTTCACTTTTCAAACATTCAAGCAAACTGTTTTTCTAATTTATTTACTGCCTTCGTCTGCGGTGTCGGCTTTTTCCTGCGGCTGTGCTCCTGCTCGGGTTTTTCCTGCGTTTTCGGCAGGTTAATCCAGATGTTTTTGCGGGTTTTCGGCGTGCATTCGCAGGGTTTTGCGGTGAGTTGTCGGCAGGTTTTCGGCAGCTTTTCCCTGCACTTCGACGGCCCTGTGGTGCTCGCTGAATACACCGCAGGGTCGCCGAAATGGGATCGGCAAAACAAACCGAATTGAAGAGAATGAAAAGTCACCGAACGTGCGGTAGCTTTTCGATTCTCTTTGAATTACCCTGTAAGTGTTTTTCATCTCACCTAAATATGTTTTAACCCTGTATTTCACATTATAGGTGACCAATACCGTAAATACAGAGGTTGCATATTAATGCCACAATACTATATATATATTGATATCCACATACACCTATTATAACGGTGTTATATAAAGAAATTGAAGGTGCTCTTGGAATACCAATTCCACTTTTACTTTCCAAATGGGCTATTTTCTCTAGATTGTTCTCTTCTCCTGCCAATTCTCCCGAGTGTCACCTTTAGTGAATAGACCTGTGTGTGTTTATGGCCCTAAAGGACCTGTTCAGTAAAATTAGAAGGGGATGTCCATTAAATGCCATCTTTAGCGTTACTTCCAAATCTGTGAAAATCACCACTTCACAACAACAATAAACTTAGATAAACCAGATTGGGCCATTCTGTGATTTCTGCTTATCTGGATCGCCAAGATTTATTGTGTTAGCAAAAATGGTAAACAATGGCATTTGATGGATAACACCTAGAATATACAGTATTTTCTTTCTCTATTCAACTAATACAGCTCCACAATGTTTTAATTTGTCTTTTGCCAAAACGCAACCGAGTGAAAAGGATTGAATTTGAGGTGCAACGCAATATAGCGCATCAAAATATTATTTTATGGCTTTCTTGTATAAAATAATGCAGTTCGCTTATATCAGGCTGCTGCCAACTTGTATTGTCGGGAACGCTGAGCTACCATAGGATGATATTTTTCTCATGTCCCACCAACTGAATGGCATCCCACTTGGCACAAAGTGACATCACTGCTCTGCATGGAGAGAGCCTGTGGAGACATGGGCTTGATTCCAGCGAGCAACCTCTCCAGTAAGAGCCCTTGGGCAAGACACCCAATAGTACACACTCGCCACCCAGGACATTCTTGAAAACAATAGAAATCTCAATGTATCCTTCCTGGTAAAATCCAGGACTATGTAAAATCCCCTTTGTAAGTAGCCAAACTTTAATCAAGCAAGTGCAACTCGGCTACAATAACCAAATTCTACTATTTCTGCCACAGAATTAGAGCAGCCGCTCTCCTGTGCGGCACATTGGCAGTTCCCACGGTGAGTAAGTGAGCGCAACATATGTTGTGACATGTCCAATGGGTGGCACTTCCTAACCCCATGTCTCCTATGAATGTGACAGAGCAGAGTTGCTCACATTCCTGCCGTGCCAAGCCGGGCTATGTCACTCGGTCACAGATTGGAGATGACACCATCCACTTGCTCACGTGACTTACAAACAAGCTGCTGTTTTATGAAGGTGTGACTCACCAAGTGGCTTGTCTTCTGGGTGACTCTCCCTGTATTAACCCATTGTTATCATTAGAAATTTAACTCCTTCACACATGCCATACCTTGTCTGTTCGACTCCACATTCCCTTATTTTACTTACCTTATCCTTTTATTAAACCTCTTAATCCTCCCTTAAACAAGGCTTCCCTCTTCCTTTTTTATTAAATTTTTTTGCACCTCCAATTTGGCTCGGCTGCCTCTTCCCTCCCACCTGTTATTTGCATGATGAGTCAGACTGCAGATATTTTAATTTATCTATGCCTGTGCTTGGCAACAGGTCTTAAAATGATATACTGTATATATATATAAATATGTTTCTTATCTATCTATCCATTTGTCTGTCCATCCATCTATCTATGTTAACATCCTTTGATGTTTAAAAAACAGATGAGTTTTAAAAACAAAAAACAAAACATAAAGTAGTAACATTTTCCGCAGGATTACATCTCTCCTTGTATGGACTGAACGGCTACGTATAGATGCCGTCACTTGTTTTGCAGAAATTGAAATTGACCTATTGAATTTCAATTAATAAAGGCTACACATGCTTGGGAAATAGGAGTATATAGACTACACCCTTGAAATCTCCCAATTTGACTATTGTAATAATCTTCTAGTTGGCCTCCCTCTCTCCTGCTACAATCCATTCTGAATGCCTCTGCCAGGCTAATCCACCTCACCCGCCGCTCTGTCTCTGCTGCTCCGCACTGTGAGTCCCTTCACTGGCTCCCCATCCACTGCAGAATTAAATTCTAAATCCTTACCCTGACCTACAAAGCTCTCACTAGCTACCACCTCTATGCAGATGATACTCAGATCTACCTCTCTACCCCTGATCTCTCTCCTCCTGTCCTTTCCAAAGTCAGTGACTGTTTATCTGGCATTTCCTCCTGGATGGCCTCTCACCACCTAAAGATTAACATGTCCAAGACTGAGCTCCTACTAATTCCTCCTTCTAATGCCTCCCCATCTCCTGACTTCTCTATCATGGTTGATGATATCACTATCTCCCATCAAACCAGTTTCGCTGCCTTGGAGTTACACTTGACGCTGCTCTTTCCTTCATCCCCCACATCCAGTTTCTTTCCTCCTCCTGCGCTACCAACTACATAATATTTTCAGAATTCAACCATTTTTTACCACTGATACCAAAAAGCAACTCATCCATGCCCTTGTAATCTCCCAACTTGACTATTGTAATAATCTTCTAGCTGGTCTCCCTCTTTCCCACCTCTCCCCCCTACAATCCATTCTGAATGCCAGGCTCATCCACCTCACCCGCCGCTCTGTCTCTGCCGCTCCCCTCTGTGAGTCTCTTCACTGGCTCCCCACCCACTGCAGAATTAAATTCAAAATCCTTACCCTGACCTACAAAGCTCTCACTAACTCAGCTCCCCACTACCTGTCCTCACTAATCACCAAATACACCCCAGCCCGCTCCCTAAGGTCAAATAGTGACCTGTGCCTAGCTTCTCCCCGCATCACCTCTTTCCTTGACAGACTGCAGGATTTCTCATGCGCAGCCCTCATCCTCTGGAACACTCTACCTCGTACTGTCAGACAAGTGGGAGGCACATCTGCAAACTGCTGTAAGTCCTACACCGTTCACCTCAGTTGGCTGTACATACCCTCAAATTAAAGCTGACAGTCTGCAGTTAAAGCACATTGTGTTTGTTTCATTCCAACTCCATTGTGGTGGTGTATAGAGCCAAAGATGTTAGAATTGTGTCGATGTCCCAATATTTCTGGACCTAACTGTAAATATAGAATAATAATAATAAAAGCATTTTATCTGTGTGGAATATGAATAGCACGAAGCACTGACATTCCGCGTGAATTCCCTCATGTGAGGTCCCTGTTTGGGAGAGGCCTTACGCAACTGCCTATTTTTCCTAATTGTTGAGCCACATCTGAGTTCCATGATCTGGTTTGTTCTACTCAGGGGTCAAGTGCAACATAAATAAGTATGGGAACTTACCAAGATTTCTGACTACTCTGCACCCCTCCAACTAATCATTGTCATCTCACCATTAGGCCACACTGAAATGTGCTGTTGATAGTAGAACTATAACATGAGTGGGTTTTAAGGAACCATTAGGATAATTATCACACAGATCATATCATAAGCCTAAAAAAAGAAGCTTTTTAATGTATGGGCTAAACAGGAACTAACAGGGTTATTCAAAGAGATTCGAAAAGTCACCGCACGTTCGGTGACTTTTCGTTCTCTTCAATTTGGTTCCTTTTGCCGATCCCATTTTGGTGACCCTGCGGTGTATTCAGCAAGCACCACAGGGTCTCCGAATTGCAGGGAAAAGCTGCCGCAAACCCGACGAAAACGAACCGCAAAACCCAGCGAATGCACGCCGAAAACCCTCAAAAACATCTGGATTAACCTGCCGAAAACCACGGAAAAACCCGAGCAGGAGCCGATCACACGCAGCGAAGCCGCCAGAAAAAGCCGAGAAAGCCGAGACCGCAGACAGAGTGAAGTGAATAAATTAGAAAAAGAGTTTGCATGAATGATTGAAAAGTGAAACACTGTTTGCAAAGAAACTACTGAGCGAAAATGTCTGAAATTTACATATGAGGTCCAAGGAATGATAATAAAGAGGGCTGTTACAGAAAAAATAAGTAAACTTAAAATAAAAAAAATAAAAAAAATCGGACTTTTAACCCTTTCGCTGCTGAGGCTTTTCCCGCCTCTGTGCTGAGCTCATTTTTACCGATTTTGCTCATCATGTTTAAACGCGTTTTGAAGGCTTATTTTAGTATATGACCCAGACATATTATATATCGTTCTTTCCGTCAGACTTGGCAGATTCATAATATGTTATTATTATATGTATACGTCATGTCCTGTCTGTATATTATAACAAAAAATGCAATAAAATATGAATTTTCAATAATTTACAACGTGTAAAGTGGTTTTTTTTCACATTTTAACATGCGAGCAATTGCGGTTATATTTTGTATGGGTGCGCTTGTTAAAAAAATTAGATGACTGTGCCGCCCAACTAAATCTTTTTCATACAGCCCAAGTGCCTAAACTCTCCCCAGGAGAACGCGACGCACTCTCAGTACCCATCACACACGCCGAAATCAAAGCGACAATAACCTCACTTAAAAACGGAAAAACACCGGGCCCAGATGGCTTTGGGGCGGAATATTACAAACTCCTTTCTGGCCTGGTGATTCCCCACTTAGTTACGCTGTATAACAATATCCTGGGGGGTGGGACCCCACCCCCGACCTTTAATGAGGCGCGGGTGGTGGTTCTCCCTAAACCGGGAAAAGACCCAACATTAGTTACCTCCTATCGTCCCATTGCACTACTAAATACTGACCTCAAAATACTGTCCTCCATCATGGCCCGCCGTCTTCAAAAACCTCTTGCACGTCTCATAGGGCCTCAACAAACAGGATTCCTTAACGGCCGCCATTCCACTACCAATATACGCAAAGCCATAGCGGCAATATGGTCATCTTCCCTCACGCCACAATCCTCAAACCTCTTACTGAGCTGTGACGCAGATAAGGCGTTCGATAGGATGTCATGGAATTATTTAATCAGATTTATTAAGTTTCATCATTTTGGTAAGACATTTTTAACACTTTTTCGTGCACTCTATCTTACGCCTTCCACTATGATCACAGCAAATGGACTCAACTCCGCCCCCTTTAACCTAGAACGCGGAACTAGGCAAGGATGTCCTCTGTCCCCGTTATTATTTAACCTGGCCCTAGAACCTCTAATACGTATCATAGAGATGTCCCAAACAATATCAGGAATTAATTTGTCCCCCACAGTAGTATTAAAAGTTGTAGCCTTTGCAGACGACTTGTTAATATTCCTTTCAGACCCCGCCTCCGCGATCCCCCCCCTATTGAAGTTGTTTGACTCCTTCCACGTAGCCTCCGGCTTCCAAATCAACTACGCCAAGACAGTAGCTCTACCTCTAGGCCCCAACCCACAGGGTTCATGGCTCCAGGGCTTTCCCTTCTCCTGGGCACCCTCACCGTATATTAAATACTTGGGTACTATTCTACCGATTGACCTCTCCCGCTTATACAAACTCAACATAGACCCTCACTTAGCCCAAACAAAGGCACTTTTGGAGGCCTGGAGCTCACTTCCACTTTCTTACTTGGGGCGGGCCTCACTTATTAAAATGACCTTATTTCCCAAATTACTATACACTATACAAGTATTGCCTCTCCTACTGAAACCTAATGATCTTCAGTTATTCAACAGGCTGTACGCGTCCTTTATTTGGCAAGATAAGCGGGCACGTATACCACTCCTTAGCCTCCAGCAACCGATAGCGAGGGGAGGTATCAACTTCCCCAATTTACTAGATTATAACCTAGCAGCACTATATCGTTACGTATCGGATTGGCTGAATGATACTTCCCGCTTCACAGCCTTACATGTAGAACAAGCGCTACTTCCTGCTTCCTCTTTACTAGCATTTCTTCACCAACACTCTCCCGCCATCCCCCCTCCCCTACGCGATAACCCTTTGCTCTCCACGACGAAATTAGCTTGGGTCAGAATTCGTAAACGCCTCCAATTGTCCTGGCAAACATCCCTTTGGTCCCCTATCTTGCACAACCCTCACTTTCAAAATGCCTGTCCTGCTCCTATCTTTCGAACCCTGGCTCAGCGAGGTTTTAGACTTCTACACCATTACCTAGATGGAACATCAGGTCTGCCTTATTCTTACACAGCCTTGACAGAACGCATTGCCCATTAACTATACACCCTGTTTATTACTTACAACTCAGACAGTTCCTTCTCACACAACTGCACACCTTATCTCCCACTGATTTAACTAACCCGTTAGACACGCAATTACTCGTACATAGTTCATCTCCTCCCTCGACTTCAACCATTTACACACTTCTACAACATTCACTCCCCACCTCGAAACCCTGGAGGGCTATCTCTCGATGGGTCACTACTTTTCCAAACCTTACCCCCCACGACCTGGTGTCGGCTACTCTGGTATCAAGACGCACTCTCCCATCCGCCAATTATTGGGACATGTTTTATAGAATACTCCACCGAGCCTACATGGCGCCGGATAGAATGGCCCGTTCAGGACTATTACCTAATGCCAACTGTTTAAAATGCAATTTTTCCCCAACCGACCTCCATCATTGTCTCTGGTCGTGCCCCTTTATTCAATTATTTTGGGACACCGTACGCCGATTCAGCTCTCAGGTTCTCCGAATCGAGATTCCCTTCACGCCTAGCTGGGCTATTTTCAACTTATCAACTTCACAGACCCTTCAACCCCTCTCTAGATGCCACAGGTTTTGGTTAGGTCTCTTAGCAGCGACGGGCAAAAAGGCCATATTATCTCAATGGATATCTAGTACCCCTCCCTCATTCCGCATGATGTACGACAGAATTTATTCCATATTCTTGGCTGACTGGTCTGAGGCCTCACTACATCAGACTGAGAAAACTCAACAATTCTTTACCCACTGGTCCCCTTTTATTTGTGCCTTACCACCTGAGGTTAAAACCTCCCTACGAAACACGTTCTGCGATGCCCCATGGTATTCCCTACAAATGCTGCGGAACACCCCTCCGATCCCCTCAGATACCTCTGACCACTTGTTAGTTAACTTTCTTGCCTCCACTTCCCGGGATACCTTAACCCAGCCGTCCACCTCTGAGCTTTAAATGCTGACATTACCACGACACTTCGGTACTGGTTAGTGATGTAATACTTTGATTAACACCGGAAGCTGTGATTATTTTTTTTGCATTATTACAGATTGTACATGATATGTAAAGGTAAAAAAAAGAAAACCTGTTACCCCTTTTTCTGTAAATTCATCCTGATCTGAAACGAATAAAAATATATTTAAAAAAAAAAAAAATTAGAGATGGGGTCTCGTTACATTTTTTTTTGGGGAAAATTACACGATTTTTAACAAACGCACCGCATACAAAAATCGTTAGTGCAGCATTATTGTTCACATTATAATTGAAATGGGAACAATATTGCTGCATTAACGAACCAAAGAAAAAAAAAAAAAAAATGGTTTATTTTTTTTTTATAAACTTTTTTTCAGACTCGTGTTTGGTATTGTTGGAACGGCCAAGCTCTGGCCGATCCAACAATACCAAACATTAACCCCTAACTGCCACGGATCGGGAGATAAGGGGTTCCAATGAACCCCATATCTCCACCATTGGTGGCAGTTAGGCTAGGGTCAGACTAACGCATTTTTCGCGTTGTCCGTGAAAAAGTCCGTTCGAACGAATGGACGTATTTTTTCACGGAATACGTGATAGCGGTCATACGATGCGTATTTTCGTCCGTGATTTTGTACAGATCATCAATAAAACCCTTTTTGCGTCTGGACGTTATGTTGGCCGGACGTGTGCAGCGTCTGACGTCTCCCAATCACGCCGCTATGCGGACGCAGCGCACTCTGTACGTCAGTAGTAGCGGTTTGACGTTCTAGAAAAAATGCGTTCGTTTGCCACTTGCGTTGCGCGGACGAACTTTCGTGCGGCCGTTCTTCGTATGTTACCCGGCATTGGACGTCATTTGCTGCTAGCACGGCCGTGATTTCGTGCGGTTAAACGCACGTTAAAAATGCTTTCGTCTGACCTTAGCCTTAGGGGTTAACTCCAGGACTGGCGTCATCGTGCTATGCACGATGACGCCAGTCCTCAGGGGGCATTCCCGGAAGCTTGGCCGACATCCAAGATGTCGGCCAGCTCCGGGAAAGGATCACGAACCGGCGCTTTTCGGCGCCGATTCGTGATCCGGCCCACATGGGGTTAATGCCAGGTACCATTTGGAAGGGCAGGCTGTGCCCTTCCAAACGGTGCCTGGGTTAACCCCCTGCACGCTGCCGATCGGGAGGGAGAGAGGTCCGAAGGACCTCCCCCCCCTCCCTTTCAGGCGCCTCCTCCGCACATGCGGGGGGGGGGGGCGCCTGAATTAGGTGTCATTGCGCCGCTGCAATGACACCTAATTACTCCGGCGGCGGTTCCGGGTGCTGGGCTGACATCGAGGATGTCAGCCCGCACCGGGGGGGCCAGCGATCGGCCGGAACCCGGCCGAACGCTGGCCCAAAGAGAGGACGCGCTCAGCGCGTCCACCGCAAGGAACGATACCTGCGGTTGGACGCGCTAAGCGCGTCCTTAGCAGCGAAGGGGTTAAAAAAAATAAAAAAATTCAGAAAAATGCTTAAAATATCCTAAAAAAAATTATAAATAAAGAGACTCTTTACTGCAGAATTTTATAATGAACGGTTTATTAGATATTGAATTAAAACGGGAATATTTTTAACATTGAAGCCTATGGGATTCTCCTGAATAAATTTTCCGAATTAAACCACCGAATGGCAGGGCATTAGGGGAACCTTTCACTGCTGGTTTATGTTCTCTGAATAGCCGAAGCAGTGCTTTTTCATGGGGATTTCACTGCCCCCGAACAGGCACCGAACAGGCACCGTATGTTCAGGCAATTCGCCAGGATTTGGCGAATTGCCTGCTCTCTGGATAGCCGAATGGCCAAGAAAGGTAACCGAACGCTGATTTTCAACGTTCGGTTACCTTTCTCAAGCAATTCGGATCTCTTTGAATAACCCTGTATGTTCCTTCTGTAAAAATGGTGGAGGAGCTATGTTACCATGTTAGGCTTGACCTGATTCTACTGTATGTTTGCATGTATGCGCAGGATAAAATGTGTTCAGTTAGGTCCCAGGAGTGGCAAGGAACACACACTCCTGTATTTTCCCTGATGGAGTAATTTTCCTCTTTCATCTCTCAGATTCATTATTTATTATTTATTTATTTATTATTAGACTGCTGGCGCTGCACACTGACGATGCCAAGAGATGATGCCACATCGCAGCCCCACCTTGACACAGTTCGGTTGTGATAGTTATCCTACTCCAGCACTCGGACACCATAGTGAAAACGTTTTATAAGGAATGGGTAGACTAACAGACCTATTCAAAGAAAGGGGAAACTCCGGTGAATGACTGGAGAAGTGAAAATTCTAGGTCAAAATAGCCAAACCAGAAAAAGTCTCCCATTTATCTCACTGTCCAAATCGTCTATTTGGTCTAGATTGTTCTCTTCTCCTGCCACATCTCCTGGTTTTCACCTTTCTCTATTATTAAAAAAAAAACACTTCATGAATAGAGGAACCCTTAAAGCAGTCAAAGTATCTAAAATATGTAAACATGTTTTAGTAAAGACAGACTTGAATGAATCAAATGACACTTCAAAAAATAAATGAGACATAAAGGGTCATTCAAAGAGCACCGAAATTTCAGGGAAAATTCGGTGCTCTTCTGTTCGTGCACCTCAGTGCGCTTCTTCAATTTCATTTTACCGTCCATGCGTTGAATTCACTATTGTCAAACCGAACCACTGAAAATCAGGGCATTTCGCCAACATTTCGGTGCAGTTCGGTGTTCTCTGAATAGATTAGCCATTACTTCTCTATGGGACAATTTCACTGCCGCCAAAGGTTGCCGAATTGTGGTGGTCTGCACCGTATTTCACTGGCTATTTGCCAGTATTTGGAGAATTGACAGCTTTCTGAACAGATGAACTATCAAGAAATTGAACCATATGGTGAAATTCACCGTTTGGTGGAATTTGGTGGCACGTTCAGCACTTATTCAATAACCCTTCTCTGAGCTCCATTTGAGTTCACAGGTAGATGTTAGGTAATATCAATAAAGCTAGGTGTAACATAGTAAGAAGCAAGGTTTAGTAAATATTAAATGCTTAGCAAAGTTCACACGGTAACAAAATAAACACATTTATTCACTTAACAGTGCATGGGAAATGGCAAAGGAAACGCAAATTTCAGGCCTCTAATTATATAAATTTGAACACCTTACCAACTCTAGCATAGTACTGGCTTGGTAATACGCAGGGTTATTCAAAGAGAATCGAAACGTTCAGTGACTTTTTGTTCTCTTCAATTCGGTGCGATTTGGCAAACCTGCCGAACACTCACCGCAAAACCCAGGCGAATGCACACCGAAACCCGGAAAAATATCTGGATTGACCCCGCCGAAGACGCCGGAGAAACCCGGGCAGGAGCTGATCAGAGTGCTGAGAAGCCGCCGGAAAAATTCTGACACCGCAGACGAATGGAGTGAGGAAAAAAAAACCAATACGCTTGAATGTTTGAAAAGTGAAACGCTGTTTGCAAAGAAACTACAGAATGAAAATGTCTGAAATTTACATATGAGGTCCAATGAATGATAATAAAAAAAATGGCTGTTACAGAAAAAAGAAAAAACGTTTTAAAAAAAAAAAAAATAGGAAATTTTGTTTTTCAAAAAAATACCGAAAAATGCTTAGAAGATCCTAGAAAATCTATACATAAAGAGACTTTTTACTGCAGAATATTATAATGAACGGTTTATTAGATATTGAATTAAAACAGGAATATTTTTAACATTGAAGTCTATTGGATTCACCTGAATAAACCTGCCGAATCAAACCACCGAATGGCAGGGCATTTCGGTAACCTTTCACGGCTGGTTTGTGTTCTCTGAATAGCCGAAGCAGTGCTTCTCTATGAGGATTCACTGCCCTCGAACAGGCAACAAACAGCTACCGTATGTGCAGGCAATTCGCCAGGATTTGGCGAATTGCCTGCTCTCTGGATAGCCGAATGGCCAGGAAAGGTAACCGAACGCTGAACTTCAGCGTTCGGTTCCCTTTCGCCAGCAATTCGGAGCTCTTTGAATAACCCCGTAAGTCTTAAAATATGCAATTCCCATATATTTTCCACTAATATACGGCTTAGTGAATAATCCCTGGAGGTAAACTGATTTCTGGGGAAGGTTCTCTTAAACACCTGCACATGCCAAATAAACAGAGGAATGCCTAAAAGGAGGGACATCTGAAGAGAAACAAGGGATTTAAGCCCATAACAGGAAAATAGGGACACCTGGGAAGTATCAATACTGATACGAAGCTCCATGTTCAGGAGGTAAAAGCAAGAAAGGTAAAAAAAAAAAAGTAAATTGGATTCACTAGCCGCTACAATGGAAGTTACAAGGAAATAAAATTACTTTTATGTAAAAATATTGCTTTAATAAATAAAATGTCCAATGCAACACTCGCACTGGTTTTAGGTAATGGAGAGTCTTCCGCACCCAGTAGAAATGAGACAGAGCTCTTTTGTGTTTGAGTATCCCGGGGCAGTAAGCCGTGCACATGTCAGGACAGGGTATTTGATGTTTAGTCTTTCTTCTTTAGTTCGACTTGATCTCTCTTCAATTTGTCTATTTAAATAATGATTATTTCTATTTTCACACCTTTTGGACTATACAAAGCAACCTGACGTCATTCTTATTGCTTCCTGTCCTTGCCATAGTTATATATAACGTATCTCCCACATGGTTACATACATGCCACTGTACAGAGCACTGGTGAGACCTCACTTGGAGTACTGTGTGCAGTACTGGAGACCGTATCTCCAGAAGGATATAGACATCTTCGAGAGAGTTCAGAGAAGGGCTACTAAAATGGTGTACGGCTTGAAGGAGAAAAGTTACCAGGAAAGGCTTAATGATCTTAACATGTACAGCTTGGAAAAAAGACGAGACAGAGGAGATATGATAGAAACATTTAAATACGTAAAGGGAATCCACAAGGTAGAGGAAGGGAGTATATTTAAAAGGAAACAAAGTAGCAAAACAAGAGGACATAGTCTTAGATTAGAGGGGCAAAGGTTTAAAAGTAACATCAGGAAGCATTATTTTACTGAGAGGGTGGTGGATACATGGAACAGTCTTCCAGTAGAAGTGGTAGAGGCCAAAACAGTAATTGAATTTAAGCAAGCATGGGATAGGCATAAGGCTATCCTAAACAAAAGATAAATCCAGGTTAAGTATCCATGTAATTGGGCAGACTAGATGGGCCGAAAGGTTCTTATCTGCCGACATTTTCTATGTTTCTATGTTTCTATGCGACTGTACTCTGTGCCGCTATTCTAGCTCAGGCAATTATGAGACTGCTAAAGGATCAATGCGGCACGAGCCTTTAACAATTAGCGCCTCCCCGGTACTGGATCTATGACCAGTGTATCAATACGTTAGCGGCTCAACTTTTAATAGGAGGGAGCTACGAATAAATACCTAAAGTGGCATTATGTACCGCCGCTGGTATTGTCTCCATAGACTCCATGGAGATGAGCCGAAACCTGCGCAGTCCCACACCAGGAGTCATGTCGAGCAGGAACTCGTGGGAACATAGTTCCTCCACTCTTTCACAGGGGGAATGGAGAAGCTTTTATTAGGTTGCAGTCATAGGTTTCCTTACTAAGTCACCCAAAATATATGGGGCACTATTACATTCCTGACGCAAACGCTCACTTGCGCGAGCATTAACGTTTGCTGCGGTATTTACCGCATATTACAATCCAAACGCAAACGGGTTTAAAAACCCGTTTGCGTTCGGTACCTTGCGCTCCTCTGCGTGAGGTTACTGTACTTTGTGCTCCCTATACTTAAGTGCTGGTATTACAAAGTCCCAGCGCTGATTAACGCCTGGCTCTGGTCAGCGCAAAGTTAACCAGAGCCAGGACTTGGTGTTAACGGATTCCGCTTCTGCAGTATCCGTTAACACCAGCTTAAAAAATAAAAAAACAAACCACATACTAACCTCCTGTCTCGCGGCGAGGACCGCGGCTCCGATCGCCTCCTCTGGCCGGCGGGAGCAGGGAAAGACTGGGGGAAAAAGTCCCCCCAGTCTCTCCATGCATATCACTATGCCGACCGGCTGGATCTCTCGAGGCAAGATCCGGCTGGTCAAGTGTCTGGCAGGGAGGAACTCAATGGAGTCCTATGGACGCCAGCGAGTGGATGCTCGCGGCCGCGCTCAGCGCTACCGCGAGCATCCAAAATTTTACGCTCGATAACAATGCAGGCAACCTTTTTTATGCACCTGCATTGTGATCCAGCGTTAAAACGCAGGCGCAAGGGGGAAAACTGCGGGTGCAGTTTTACCTCCCTTGCGCCCGCGTTGTAACGCTAAGAGCGCATTAGAGCCCATGCTATTTACAGGGATCAAGTCCAGGGGGAACAGAGTTCCTGCACTATTTTTGCACAGGGAACTGAGTTCCCTTTGGTTCCACACACTATAAAGCTTGTATTCAGGTGTTCAGTTCTACTTTTCCCTGTTCCAAAGTTTTCCGTTTCCAAAGTTTGTTGCTTTGTGAATAACCCCTAAATTGTGTGGATTTACACTTAGGTTTCGTTGTTTTGTGTAAGATGTCAACACTGTATGAAAATGAGTTTGGGCTGGAGGGAAGCAATATTTGGAGTTATAGTTACATTCCTATACAGGGCCGCCATCAGGGCATTATGCCCCATGCTGCCGTAGGGGGCCCGGGGGGCCCAGCCCGCCAGGGCAGCGGCGGCGCCCTTTTTCAGCTCCAGTTTCGGACTCTATGAGCCCTGCAAGCTCCGGAAGCTGGCACAATTCCTTGCACCCTGCTTGTCGATGGCGCCCCCTGAGCCCCAGACGTGACAGATACGCTCATACACCACGCACATTACTGTGAGTTTTATTACTGTGGAACGGTGTTATGTCCTTTTTTTTGTTTTGGAAGGGGGCGAAAAGCTGTGAAAGGTTGAGGTAGTTTACGGGGGGACCCATCGTGAGGTTCAGTAAGGGGCCCCATCATTTCTGATGGCTGCCCTGTTCCTATACCTTTATCTCAAACGTTTAAAAAAAACAGTAACAATTTGTGGATTAGTCAGACACAAAAGTCACAGTAAGTGAAAGTTCTACAAACTGGTTTATCCAGTATCAGTCAATAGGTTTTGCATGGGATATTAAAATCTCCAGATAAGACTTTAAAATACAAATCTATAATGAAAAATGGCATCAGTGACTTCTAACTTTAACACAGAGAGCTGATCAAGGTGTTTCTTTGACTTGGATTAACTCTATGGGGATTCCTGACAATCATTTATATAGGCCGGCTTAATAAAGGAACTATATACTTAAAATAGGTTAATAAAAGGAACAGGGCAGAGGGGTTAAATTGTTTAGCCCTTTACTATTTCAAAACGTATCTTGTATCTAGCACTGGGCTCCCTCTGCAATCTTCATGCTGCCGACTTCCTGCATGCTGCAGCATGTCACATGACTGTGGGAGAAGGGGGGTCTGGATGCTCCTGCCAAACCAAAGGCTCTCAATGCAAGAGCATTGAAGGCCATTAGAAGATGCTGGGTTCTGAAACAGGTCCTGCTTCCTGGTCTTGATCCCTAAAGCTCAGGTCGGCTCTTGCTGCTCTGAGATTTTGGGAGGAGCTAAGCTCCTGCACTTGGAGGGCCCTTTGAGAGTAAACCCCTCCTCCGCCCCCCAGTAGGGAGAGGGATGGGGGGGGGGAAGCTTAGAACACTTAGTGATCATATTCTATAAAGCAGTGTTTCCCATCCCTGGTCCTGAAATACCCCTACCCGGCCAGGTTTGCAGATATTTGAAGCACAGCACAGGTGATATGATTTGCTGTTCACTGATTGCAGGATTCGGTCTGCATTTCCCCAAGGTGATCCTTAAAACCTGGTCTGTTAGGGGTATTTGAGTACAGGGTTGGAAACCCCCGTCATAGGGTGTTCCTTTAATGTTTGATTCAGGGCTATATTATGATAACTAGAACTAATCTTTTTGACCTGATGATACTGAGAAATCTCGCAGGAGTATTTATTAGGAACTTGGCCGTAAGAGCATGTGCCATGATCAAAAACTTGAAATATACAATCTGGCACTTTATCTCATAGTGTAAATATAATTAGTGAAACCGTTTAGGATCAACTTTCTTTAATCCTCAGCCAAACTATTGGTAAGATTATGGTGTCATATATTATGTTATTGTATCCAAGCATTTGATGACTGCCTCCCTCCTTTAAACCGAAAACCAATCTGTGGGCTCAAGGTGCTGTTCCTTCTTCTCATTATGTATGTATGTATGTATGTATGTATGTATATGTCTGTATGTACATGTATTATATGTAAATAATATAGTGCCTGCCTAGCTCCAGAACCTTAAATACTTAAACACTTAAATAGGAGTTAAAATTTGTATGGTTTTAAAAAATGTGTTCTATATTTATCATATATATGCAGCAGCTCCCTAAGTAAAGGAGTAAAAATAGGGCTCCATCAAACTTGGTTCCAGGAATCCGGTTATAATGGCTGAGTATTGCGTAAAAAACGCTCTATGGAAAGTCTATATAGATAAAACAAATAGCAACATCATCCGACGCGTTTCGTCTATCAGACTTTTTCAAGGATAATGTCCCTATACTCATACGATGTGTGTGTGTGTGTGTAATATATATATATATATATATATTATATATACACGTCATTGGATGGATATGCAACAAAATCAAGGAATAAGCGATGCCTCCATGGTGGGGGCAAGGAAAATCCCACCGTAATCCTACGGGTGCTCCACCAAGGGATCCTCTGTCCCCTATCAATGTCTACAAAATGATGGGCCACACCAATGAATCTGTAAAAATCTTTATTCACCGCATTCAGGGTCATGCATCACTATGGCTACGTGCCGAATCGTCATATATTTGTAACCCCCGAATGCGGTGAATAAAGATTTTTACACTGTAAAGTATGTAATATAAGGACATTTTATTGCAATTACAAGTATACACACTGACTGAAGAAGCGAATAATTCGTGAAACGCGTATTAGGGGCGTTTATTAATTGCTTTTATTTAATAAATCTTTTAAATTTTATATTATGTCCTGCTGGTGATTTTTTGAAGCAAGAACACGCTGCTGGCATTTTCCACAGGAGAGAGGGTCCGGTACCTCTTAATAATTACTGGCTGCCCGCATATCAGGTGTCCGAGTGGTGACACCTAAAAACGTGAGTTTTGAATTTTTAATTTTAAATAAGATTCTATCCAGTTGTACTGGCTGCACCAAGCTTGTGCCCCTATCTTGTGTTCTCTTTGAGGCAAAAAGACCACGAAGGATTCAAACTACACCAAGAGGTTTAACGATAAAGAATCCTGCCCAAAACAAAAGGAAGCACATTCGTCCACTAACATTACCTATCATAAAGATTTTTACACGGATTCATCGGTGTGGCCCATCATTTTGTAGATATTGCATGGATATGGGGGACATTATCCTTGAAAAAGTCTGATAGACGAAACGCGTTGGATGATGTTTTATCTATATAGACTTTAAATAGAGCGTTTTTTACGAAATACTCAGCCATTATTACCATAATTAAGGATTCCTGGAACCGAGTTTGCTGATATCAGGATATTTATCAGGATTGAAAGAATCAATGGCAGTGGGATTTCTACTGGAATTTAAAGAGCAAATGTTTTTGGGATCCCCATTGAGATCTGGATAACCTAAAGGAAAAAGAAACTGAGCATGTATTACATAAGTGATGTCTTGATATATCAGCATTAATATGTATTATCTATAAAGACAGGTATATGTGTTTATACATGCAATATTAAGTGGTGTTCGATGAGTTGAAGTTCACCCTAATTTTTCTGTGATACTTATTGTTTTGGGTGAGGAGGAGGAGGAGCCACCTTAGGGAGCACTTTTCCCGTATATCGAGGTAATCCTTACTACTGTATTGCTATCTTTTTTTATATACAATTAGGCCATAGGCTGATTTATTTAAGGGTTTATCTGGATATGTTTCCCATTAAAATATTGGCTACGGTAACAGCACTCATACCTATATTTGAAAATGGAAATAGCGACTTTAGTGATTCAATTCAGTTCTTTTTCCCACCATCGATATGAAAATAATAGACTATATATCAAGCTCTGCTTGCATCTGAGATGTAGCGGCCGCTTACTGTACATTGACGTCTCCTATACATTATATGGGAGACGTTAAAGTGCACCTAGCAGATGAAGAACGTGCTATTCCAACCAGCTCATTCTTCGTCTGTGTCTGATGTCATTCTAAAAAGAATATGAACACGTAACACGCCGGATGTGTTGCGAATCAAGCTGCTGACAAAGCTACTTGGTTGGAATATTAGTGTTAAATAACAGACCCTAATGGAAAACAGCTGACGCTCAGGTTTTCCATTAGCGTATGACATTGAACACCAGCCTTGGAATACGGCCTTGGATTTGCAAATATGCATGCTCCGTAGCCATAATCAATATGATGCTGACTATGGCAGGTGCAATGTGTGTGTTAATTATAACATCATATCATTGCCACTATCATAGCAATAATTAATGCATCATTAACATAAATTAAGTGCAAAAAAACCCAAAAAAACACACAAACATAACATACTAAGATATTACAAAATATACACCCAGTGTATTGCATTCTGATGTGATGTCTCATTAACGGCTGCAATTTTGCTTATTTTGGCTTAGTTTTCACCAGACGCTTGATATCAAAATTTTTCAGTTTTCAGTTCTGGTTGACTGAATCATCCAAAATTTAAAAATTAAACCAATTTTGGCCAATACTTGACAATATTTTTTTTCATAATACTGCTGTAGCTGCACAGGTCTAAAGAAATGGCATGCTTCATACAGATGTTTTTTTGCTCTTTTATTTTGTCTCTAACTTTTAGCTGATATTGAAAACTACAAGAAATAAAACCAAATAATAAACCAAAACCAAATCAAAATATGCATAAACACAGTCCTTTACAAGTCTATCATGCAAAATGAACATGTCTTTCCAGCAGAAATATGATAAATCCAGTTACATCCTTAACAGATCACATTGTTCATTTAAACTGATATAAAACATAATATAAACAAATACAGAGGTAAATTAACCTGTGCGCCTCTTAGACCTAATGCAGATAAAGTTCATATGAGCAGTCATACAAATAACCCTGAGCTGTCTCCTCAAGCAGCTGCAGCAGCTTTGAAACCAGGAAGTGCTAGTTCCCATACTCTGGAAGAATGAAGCTAGAGTCAGTACTACCCACTAGATTACCAAGCCAACTTAAAGGAAACCTTAACTTTAAACATGCAAGGGACAACACATCTCTAAAAAAAAAAAAAAACATGTCTTTTGACAGTTACAACAGTTGATAGAGTTAAATCGAGCCATTAGGTGGGGAATAGATTATGTTAGTGGCATTAAACATAGCTATACAATGCAAACTCATATTCCAAATGAACCATCTATGTTTGCAAGTGAGCTCTTAACATGCACATTTGATGATCACCTTGAACCACTATTCCAGTGTTTACAATAGGTCATGACAGATACGGTGTGATATCAGCACACCACTTTTAGTGAAATGAGGAGAGCAAGCGCACTGAGCCCTAGAGAGGTCAACTCCCACAATAGAGTTCTACAAAAAAGGTCAAAGACCAGGCACTGAGGCTCCAAAACAACAGGTGTATTGGAAATTAACGTTTTGGCTCTACACGAACTTGAGAAATACTCATGGAAAGCTGAAACACTGGCAGGAATTTCCAATGAACCTGCCATTTTCAGGGACTGGGTGCCTGGTCCTTCTTATTTGTTCTTGCCATTAGATCACGAGTCACAGCTATTAAAGAAGTGCTCAAATTGCATTAACAATTACAATATTTATAAAATGCTATCTTGTTAAAGCTTTATAGAAGTTAAGTTACAGAATAGAGTAACTATGTCACTATATCACTTTATTAATGTCTGCCGTCACGAATAACCCTGCAGTTATGTTGCACTTTACGGGTGCTGCTCTGTTTCATTGTTGCTATTATTACAATCAACCCATTTGAACTGCCTGTTTTGACAATGCTATTTTTAAAGTGAAACAGATAACACCTCTGTCTGCTTTCTGTCACTGCGTCTCATACTTGGCCCTCAAATATCCCAGCCAAAATGTCTTCGAAGACCTGAATGAAAATTTTCTCTTCCTGAGTTGAGGTATTCATGGTTTGATGAGGGCACATTATTACAGACAAATATGTGTCCAAATTCTCCTTGCTGCAACATGATTACACCTGCCCGTAACCCAAATTTAGACAAGATAAAATCATGACTAACACTCGCAAAGGGGTGAGCCCACTATACAGTGATACAGAGGCAACGTACAGGGATCGCAGTACAAATAAGGGTTTATTGAGGGTCAGGTAAACCATATGCGTTGGACAGGGAAGGGACGCAGATAGACATGGGTGGTGGACAGGAAAGGAATAGAGATGGACACAGGTGGTGGACAGGGAAGGAATGGAGATGGACACGGGCGGTGGACAGGGAAGGAATGGAGATGGACACAGGCGGTGGACAGAGAAGGATTGGAGATGGACACGGGCGGTGGACAGGGAAGGAATGGAGATGGATACAGGCGTTGGACAGGGAAGGAATGCAGATGACAGGCAGTGGACAGGGAAGGAATGGAGATGTACACGGGCGGTGGACAGGGAAGGAATGGAAATGGACATGGGTGGTGTACAGGGAAAGGAGGGGCTGGACACAGGCAGTGGACAGGGAAGGCAGAGGCTGGACACAGGCAGTGGACAGGGAAGGCAGAGGCTGGACACAGGCGGTGGACAGGGAAGGCAGACACAGGAAGAGGGCTGACCGGACACAAAGGTATGGAGTCTCTGGTAATGCAGGGTTTTTAGCAGGGCTGCTAGAGTATACAGCAGACAGGTCTTGAGACAGGACACAGATGGAGGGTCTTGAGACAGGACACGGTTGGAGGGTCTTGAGACAGGACACAGTTGGAGGGTCTTGAGACAAGGTGCAGGCTTCTGGGGTAACTTTCACCAAGCTAGTCAGTGGATCAATGCTTGGAATCCTGGCAATGCAGCAGCAATGCATCATGGACGCTCCACCCATAAGTAGGGAAACACAAGGAAGTAATTGGAGCACCTGTGGCTGCTGCAGTGCTTGTCTGGGGAATTGCAGGCATAATATGACAGGGCTGCCAGGGATGTCAGGGTGGAATAGCTGCAGTTTGGGCCTTGTTATGGCAGCGTCAGCATGATACCTGACAGAAACTAAAGCCTATAGCATCTGTACTCTGAACCTATAGAAAGGAACACATGGTTCTAATTTCAAACCAGTGTCTGGTATTTACAAGCAACTTCACCAAGAGTTGTCCTCTTTTCCAGGTCACTGCAGAGTGTATGTTACTGTATGGGGCTGTTGTTTTCCATACATAGAAATGTCTTACATTGACATGTTGTTCTTCCCTTCTAAAATAATGGAATTGTTGCTTTTTTTACCTATGATTTATCAACGTGCCTCATCATTCCCAGCAGGAATCCGTGTTGGTGTGGTTTATTCTTTTTCTCATTCACTTGTCTGATTTTTTTGACCCTCTTTCGTCATCAGTTCTAGAATCAGCACCTTTTCCCAGATGACCATTAATTTACCAGATCCTACCAACACTGATTCATATGTGAATATTAGAAATCTCCCTCCTGAAGTTATATCTCAATAATCCAAAGTAGCAATAAAACAAATACTCACAACTACATCAGCTTCATAGTAGATGTTGTGTCCTTAGACCGGGGTCAGACGAGCGTTTTTAAGAGCGGAAGGAACGTTCGTGAGAGTGGATGTTCCTTCCACTCTGACGCCCATCTGGCCACCTCACTGAGTGCAAGGCTTGATACTCCTATGGAGGATTGCGCTTTGCAGCCCCGTCGAACGCTCGTTGAACCGCTTCGACAGGGAGGCTTTCAAAACATCCGCAGCAAGCCTGCTGTAGCACTCGCAATTCGTGCGCACGCTATAGCGTGTGGCCGGCCCCATTGGAGCATCACAACGCTGCGACGGACGCCGGGAGGCATGTCAGTACAGGCACACATAGTGCGCTCATCTGACCCCGGCCTCACTGGGGACCAAGTATAAGACACCTCCTGCTCCTACACAGTTTTCCTTTTGCTATCATTTCTGTCACCAAATTAGCAGACTCTCTCTTTTTGTTGGACTGCCTTAATTGACTCGCGAGCCGCTAGAAGCTGTCAGGATGTGCTGCAAGTTAAAGGAAGCAGTGCACATGAGTAGCATGCTCTCCACGAATCACACACAGCTTCATACAGCACCGGGCATCCTAACCTTAATCCAGGCTGCCCATACCTCTTACTGGCCTGCATGCATCGCAGTGGGGCTAATAAAGAGAAGAAAGGGCAAACAAGTAGGGCACATCAGGTTAACAAGAGCTACCTGAGACATTGCAACTCTCCAGCTCTCCAACATTGTAACTCCAGCTCTGCTCTTCACATAGTTCCGGGGATGATGAGTTCAGCTCCTTTCCGCAAAGCATTGAATTATGTATGCAGTGACAACATTCCCTTATACCTACTGGCTCAGGTGTCAAGATGATTTCACTGCTGGCATCCTACCAGTTACAGTGTGATGTCATTGCTTAGCTGTGAGCAAGCGCAGGCTTGCCATGAAGATTCACGAAACAGAAAAAGGATGGAATTAGGAAATATACAAGTCTATTCACTAAAGGTGAAACTCAGGAGAACGACTGGAAAAGTGAAAATTAAAATACAGGGTAATTCAAAGAGAATCGAAAAGTCACCGCACGTTCGGTGACTTTTTGTTCTCCTCAATTCGGTTTGATTTGGTGATCCCATTTCGGCAACCCTGCGGTGTATTCAGCAAGCACCACAGGGTCCCCGAATTGCAGGGAAAAGTCACCGCAAACCTGCCGAAAACTCACCGCAAAACCTGGCGAATGCACACCGAAAACCCGCAAAAACATCTGGATTAAACCCGCCGAAAACACCGGAAAAACCCGAGCAGGAGCCGATCACACAAAGCGCAGCCGCCGGAAAAACCCGACACCGCAGACGAATGGAGTGAATAAATTAAAAAAACAGTTCGCTTGAATGTTTGAAAAGTGAAACGCTGTTTGCAAAGAATCTACTGAGTGAAAATGTCTGAAATTTACATATGAGATCCACGGAATGATAGTAAAAAGGGCTGTTACAGAAAAAATAAGTAAAGTTAAAAAAAAAAAAAAAAAATCGGAAATTCTTTTTTAAAAAAAAATCCTGAAAAATCCTCAAAATATGCTAACAAATCTATAAATAAAGAGATTCTTTACTGCAGAATATTATAATCAATAGTTTATTAGATATTGCATTAAAACGGGAATATTTTTAACATTGAAGCCTAAGGGATTCGTCTGAATAAGATCTGCCACATGAAACCACCGAATGGCAGGGCAATTCGGCAACTTTTCACTGCTGGTTTTGTTCTCTCAATAATCGAAGCATTGCTTCTCTATGGGGATTCACTGCCCTCTTACAGGCACCGAACAGGCACCGTATGTGCAGGCAATTCGCCAACATTTGGCGAATTGCCTGCTCTCTGAATAGCCGAATGGCCAAGAAAGGTAACTGAACGCTGATTTTCAGCGTTCGGTTCCCTTTCGGCAGCCATTCGGATCTCTTTGAATAACCCTGATAGTCAAACCAGAAACATTCTCCCATTTATCTTACTTTCCAAATCGGCTATTTGGTCTTGATTGTTTTCTTCTGCCAGTTGTCCTGGTTTTCACCATTAGCGAATAGACCAGATAGAATATGATCTTCTTTCTTTCAACAATACTTAAAAACATTAACCTATGCCAAGTTGAGGATAGCCAGATAGTATATTTATTCAATACCTAGATCTAGAGTCAAATGAAAACTAGATTTATAAATACTGGGGCAAAAGTCAGATAAGATGGGAGAAAAACGTCTAAATAAGCTTGATTTCTGTTATGGTTATTTTACTTTAGATGTTAAAATCATTTTAAGTTCATTAAAATTCTATATTTTAATGGATAAAAATCTTAGATTGTAATATCTTCTGTAACAACATACTTATTCACTAAGGGGGTTATTCAGAGAGCACTGAAATTTCGCCAACATTTCGGTGCTCTCTTGTTTGCCGCACTTTGGGAAATCAAATTTCCCCAGAAGGTCCCCGGAGTGCAGGGAAAACCCGTCGCAAACCTGCTGAACACCTGCCGAGAACCCACCGAACACCCGCCAGAATGCCGCAAAAAACACGCTGAACATTTCAGAAAAAGACGACGAGCTGCCGATCACAGCGCAGACCAACCGCCAGAAAAAGCCGACAAGCTGACGATTGGGGTAAAAAAACAAAACAAAATATGATTAAAAGTGTCATAATTGAAACGTTGTTTGCAAAAAAACTACTGCACAAAAATGCCTGGAATTTACATATAAGATCCTATGAATGGTATTAAAAAGGTTTGGTACAGAAAAAAGAAA
This sequence comes from Leptobrachium leishanense, assembly GCA_009667805.1. Taxonomy (NCBI): domain Eukaryota; kingdom Metazoa; phylum Chordata; class Amphibia; order Anura; family Megophryidae; genus Leptobrachium; species Leptobrachium leishanense. The sequence continues at coordinate 123,776,250 of CM019071.1, forward strand.
AAAACGCTTTTAACCACTTCGCTGCTGAGGACGCGCTCAGCGCGTCCTCAGCATTCCCGCTGGTGTGCTGAGGACGCGCTGAGCGCGTCCTCCCATTGGGGTCAGCGTTCGGCCGGGTTCCGGCCGATCGCTGGCCCCTCCGGTGCGGGCTGACATCCTGGATGTCAGCCCGGCATCCGGAACAGCAGCCGCCAGAATTAGGTGTCATCGCGGGGGCGCGATGACACCTAATTCAGGCGCCCCCCCGCATGTGCGGAGGAGGCGCCTGAAAGGGAGGGGGGAGGTCCTTCGGACCTCTCTCCCTCCCGATCGCGGCTCTGCGGGGGTTAACCCAGGCATCATTTGGAAGGGCACAGCCTGCCCTTCCAAATGATGCCTGGCATTAACCCCTGGGGAGCTGGATCGCGAATCGGCGCTGAAAAGCGCCGGTTCGCGATCCTTTCCCGGAGCTGGCCGACATCTTGGATGTCGGCCAAGCCACCGGGAACTCCCCCTGAGGACAGGCGTCATCGTGCGTAGCACGATGACGCCAGTCCTGGACTTAACCCTTGACTGCCACCAACGGTGGCGATAGGGAGTTCCAATGAACTCCCTATCTCCCGATCCGTGGCAGCTAGGGGTTAAATTTTGGTATGGTTGGATCGGCCAGAGCATGGCCGTTCCAACGATACCAAACATGAAAGTGAAAAATTTTGTAAAAAAAAATGAAAAATAAAAATAAAAACAAATTAAAAAAAAATTAAAAAAAAAAAAATAAACACTTTTTTTTTTTTTTTTTGGTTTGTTAATGCAGCAATATTGTTCCCATTTCAATTATAATGTGAACAATGATGCTGCACTAACGATTTTTGTATGCGGTGCGTTTGTTAAAAATAGTGTCATTTTCCCCAAAAAAAAATGTAACGAGACCCCATCTCTAATTTTTTTAACAAGCGCACCCCATACAAAATATAACCGCAATTGCTCGCATGTTAAAATGTGGAAAAAAACACTTTACACGTTGTAAATTATTGAAAATACATATTTTATTGCATTTTTTGTTATAATATACAGACATGACATAACGTATACATATAATAATGACATATTATGAATCTACCGAGTCTGACGGAAAGAACGATATATAATATGTCTGGGTCATATACTAAAATAAGCCTTCAAAACACGTTTAAACATGATGCGCAAAACAGGTAAAAATGACCTCAGCACAGGGGCGGGAAAAGCCTCAGCAGCGAAAGGGTTAAAAAAAAAAAGGAAAAAAAATTTGCCGAAAAATCCCAAAAAATGCCTAAAAGATACTAAAAACTCAATAAATAAAAGAGACTTTTTACTGCAGATTAAAATAATAAACGGTTTATTAGATATTGCATAAAAACAGGAATATTTTTAACATTGAAGCCTATGAGGTTCACCTGATTAAAAACCTGTCGAATGAAACCACCGAATAGCAGGGCACTTCGACAACTTTTCACTGCTGTTCGGTGTTCTCTGAATAGATTAACCATTGCTTCTCTATGGGGGATTTCACTGCCGTCGAACAGGCACCATACTTACTAGCAGTTTGCCAAAATTTGGCAAACTGCCTGCTCTCTGAATAGCCGAATAGCCCCGAAATGTCACCGTACGGGGAAATTCCCTGTTCGGTGACATTTCGGGGCCAGATCGGCTCCCTCTCTGAATAACCCCTTATATTTCATTATGAATTTTAGGAGAATTTCAGGGTAATTTCTTGCTGAACTATTTGAATTTATTATATCCGTGTATTTTCTCAGCTTGACTATTTCGGGTTGAATTGATCAGTTCTCCACCAATTCTCCCCTCACATATTCCCTGCGGCATACATCCAGACACTAGATACAAACTGCATGGAGTATTGTGAATCAGAAAGTTCCATTTACAGAAATCATTTTCCATGTGAAGTCATGTGAGTGTAAACCTTATCAAGTGCTACGCCCAACAGAGGGACGACCAAGTAAATATTTATCTTCTTGTATTGCAACACACTCTACATTTCTTTGTTAATTCACCTTAACATATTTTCTATTTACCCAGCTGTGATCAGTTCTTAATGTGTGTAACAACCGTACTCTCCTCTTATTTTAAAACTGCAAGAATCTACACGTTTCATGGTGATAGCATGCACTGTCAGCAATGACCAACCTATGGTGACCTGTTTTGTGTCCTATGTTTTCTGATGTTCATCTGACCATGTGCTATTAAAAGAAACAAAACGCCTTTTAGTAATGCAATGGTAATATGGATGTGGCACTGTATAGGTTAAAGAAAGTGTGGTATCCTGCACACTGTATTTAAAATAAACAACAATATCCCTTGATAAAGGCGAACTCTCGCCGAAACGTTGGAAACCTTGCCTCTGCGTCTGGGAGGTTGGTTTGTACTGACCCAATGTATGATTTAGCTGCTTCTATTTATTTTTCACTTTGTCACCTGGTGCTTCTTGCAGTTAGGTATTTTTTGTGCATGTGGTCTTTTGGCTACTTTTTGAGCCTAGAAGTGGGATCTTGCTACTAATTTTTTTGGAGAAAATACACAATTTTAACTAAAACTGTAAAAAATAAGAAAATTTTAGCTTGTGTTTGGTAAGATGGTGTTTTATGAATAATATGACTGTGTATAGAAAGAATAGGGAACTTGCTTGCGGCATGGGAAATGAAAATGGGTAATAGCAGTGGTATTGCTCATTTTATACGTGATAAATGGACAATGCCATTGCTTTAGAGCTAAAAATAGGTAACTAAAAGGTTTTGGGTTTTTGTTATCTTCTTTTAGATTTTTTATGGTCATGTTTGGTATCAATGCAAAGGCCAGACTCTGTCGTGTTCCATGACGGCTCACTTGACCTTGTGAGGTGTAAAGATTAGTGACGCAGGGTAGACATGTGCATTCGTTTTAGTACTAAAACGATTTAGTCCGAATTTTGGGATAATTTAGTTTTTGTATGACTCAAGAGAAACGAAACTGCTCAGTACAAAAAACGAAAGAAACTAAAATAAAATGCACTACATTTTAGTTTCAGTCCTTTTTGTGATATTACATTGAGTGAAGGAGACCAGCAATGAAGAGCGCAACATCCGAAGTTCTGCACACTCCACATGCCAATGCAGTAGGATGTTCTATACAGAGAGGGGCATTAATTAATGCAGGAGGATGTTCTATACATTATACAGAGAAAGGTATAAATTGAGGAGGATGTTCTATACAGAGAGGGACATTAATTAATTCAGGAGGATGTTCTATATATTATACAGAGAGGGGTATTAATTAATGCAGGTAAATGTTGTATACATTATACAGAGAGGGGTATTAATTAATGCAGGAGGATGTTCTAAACATTATACAGAGAGGAGCCTTTTTTTTAGCCCTTTAAATCCAGTGGCTGTGAGCGCTGAGATCGGCTGCTTGTTACATTATCTCTCAATACAATGTATCAGGCTCAGCTGTTACAGTAACTGACTGTAACAGCGCTCAGTTTCAGTAAAACAAGGAAATAATATTGTTCTAACATCTTATATATAAAAATAGTATTTACTAGTTCTACTGAAACTCTGAGCGCTGTGATGAGCAGCAGTCAGTTACTGTAACAGCTTTGCCTGACACGGGGCAGTGTTACAATGTTGGTGCTAACTTTACCAGAGCTGTTGTAAACTGAAAACCTCCATAGGCTATAATGGCTCTGGGAAGTTTACAACAGCTCTGGTTAAGTTAGCACCAACTATGTAATATGGCCCATAGTGTGCTGAGAGTGAGAGATACTGTAACAAGCAGCGATCTCAGCCCTCTGAGGAGCCACTGCAATAGTAATTGTAGCCACTGGTTTTCGGATGAATGAAATTAGTTTTCATACTAAAGAACTGAAAACGAATTTCTTTAGCAACTAAATAAATTGCATTTTAGGACTAATCCATTAGTTCAAAACGAAATTTTGTGCTGTGCACATGTCTAACGCAGGGGTCCAAAGAGTCCCCCAGTGCTCCCCGCTGCGGTGCGGCCGTTTAGGTTTTTGATGAAACAATGCGGAATAACGGATTGTGCCATCGTCTCCACACTTGGTGACGATATTGCTGTGTTAGAATAAGAAAAAATAAAAATGTATTATTTTATTTTTATTGTTACATAAAACCTGGTCATGGTTGGTATCATTGGAAAGGCCATTGTTCTGGGTTTTCCAGTGACAGATCACATGACCCTTTAGCTGCTATGGAGTCGGAGATACAAGGGGGTCCAAATGCTCATCAATGCAGACATAGTTATCCTTTCTCTGGGCCTATTATGGGGCATAGGGCATGGGCCTGGAGCTGCTGCTTCAATAGTCCCTATGTTAATCCGGCCCTGCCCATGAGGCTCAGACAATCTAAAGAGTACCTGAGTATCATGGGAAATATAGTGTCAAAAACATCTGTTGTGTCAGGGTTACTCCGTCTTGTCCTGTGGTATGGATACTTTTACCTCTGGCAATTCCTTTCTTTAGGAACATACACTATATTGCCAAAATTATTCGCTCACCCATCCAAATAATCTGAATCAGGTGTTCCAATCACTTCCATGGCCACAGGTATATAAAATCAAGCAGCTAGGCATGCAGACTGTTTTTACAAATGTTTGTGAAAGAATGGGTCGCTGTCAGGAGCTCAGTGAATTCCAGCGTGGAACTGTGATAGGATGCCACCTGTGCAACAAATCCAGTCGTGAAATTTCCTCACTCCTAAATATTCCACAATCAACTGTCGGCTGTATTATAAGAACGTGGAAGTGTTTGGGAACGACAGCAACTCAGCCACGAAGTGGTGGGCCACGTAAACTGACGGAGTGGGGTCAGCGGATGCTGAGGCGCATAGTGCGAAGAAGTCGCCAACTTTCTGCAGAGTCAATCGCTACAGACCTCCAAACTTCATGTAGCCTTCAGATTATCTCAAGAACAGTGCGCAGAGAGCTTCATGGAATGGATTTCCATGGCCAAGCAGCTGCATCCAAGCCATACATCACCAAGTGCAATGCAAAGCGTTGGATGCAGTGGTGTAAAGCACACCGCCACTGGACTCTAGAGCAGTGGAGATGCGGTCTCTGGAGTGATGAATCGCGCTTCTCCATCTGGCAATCTGATGGAGGAGTCTGGGTTTGGTGGTTGCCAGGAGAACGGTACTTGACTGACGGCATTGTGCCAAGTGTAAAGTTTGGTGGAGGGGTGATTATGGTGTGGGGTTGTTTATCAGGAGCTGGGCTTGGCCCCTTAGTTCCAGTGAAAGGAACTCTGAATGCTTCAGCATACCAAGACATTTTGGACAATTCCATGCTCCCAACTTTGTGGGAACAATTTGGAGCTGGCCCCTTCCTCTTCCAACATGACTGTGCACCAGTGCACAAAGCAAGGTCCATAAAGACATAGATTACAGAGTCTGGTGTGGATGAACTTGACTGGCCTTCACAGAGTGCTGACCTCAACCCGATAGAACACCTTTGGGATGAATTAGAGCGGAGACTGAGAGCCAGGCCTTTTTGTCCAACATCAGGGTGTGACCTCACAAATGCGCTTCTGGAAGAATGGTCAAAAATTCCCATAAACACACTCCTAAACCTTGTGGACAGCGGTCCCAGAAGAGTTGAAGCTGTTATAGCTGCAAAGGGTGGACCGAGGTCATATTGAACCCTATGGATTAGGAATGGGATGTCACTTAAATTCATATGCGACTCAAGGCAGGCGAGCGAATACTTTCGGCAATATAGTGTAAATACACAAACATTTGGTTTGAGATCCTGTATATTTCTTTTCTTATAAACTATCATGTTCTTTATTTGGTGGCCTCTGGAAGGAGTGATAAAACAAAGAAATGCAGAAACTGTAATCCAAGCTATTTTGTGATTTCTGCTTATTAATGATATCAATTAGGACACAAATTAATGAATTATAGCAATGGATTAGTACCATTTGAAGCTCAGATTATATTATTGTATTTGTACCCCTAGTGTTGACTGAGGACCACAGAAACCCTAACAGAACTCTTATGAAAACATTTTCCTGACATCTGGTATGAACAATGATGGGATGGGTAGCATTGGGGCCCTTACGTATTGGCCAACATTGGCAAGCTTTGGTCCCAGATGGAATGGGTAGGTTTGTTTGAGGAGAATGCATACATTTGGGACACTGACGACTCTGGCATTAGTGGGTGAACCTAGGTTTGCATGCACTTTAGGATTTCAGGCATCCCTACAGGGAAGCTAGAAAGGGATTCCCACAGACAGGGTTGGTGCCACCATTAGGTGAATTAGGTGATCATCTAGCACACTGGCACGATGGAGATGCTGTGTCCTAATTCATTGAAGAAGCATTGAAACAAGCCCCCCAAGATTGGCTTGCTGTGCACTACCACTTACAACCCCAGCCAAGTATCTAATTGCGCTACAGTAAGGCGGGGCCAGACGAGCATTTTTCAGAGCGTAAGGAATGTCCGTGAGAGTGGACGTTCCTTCCACTCTGATGCTCGTATGGCCACCTCGCTGAGCGCAGTTAGAATCATTGTTTACTTTAATTGAAAAGGGAAAAATATTACTGTTGGAAAGAAATAGAAAAAGTAAATATTTATTATTTTATTTTGATACGTAAAACCTGGACATGTGTGGTATCATTGGAAATGCCATGCTCCGGCCTTTCTAGTGATACCTCACTTGACCCTGTAGCTGCTAAGGAGTTGGAGATACATGGGTCCAAATGCAGACATAGTTATCAATTCTCTGGGCCTATTCTGAGGCATGAGCCTGGAGCTGCTGCTCCATCTGCCCCTATATTAATCCGGCCCTGTCGACAGGGAAGCTTTCAGCACATCCGCAGCATGCCCACTGTAGCACGTGCAATTTGTGCACGTGCTACAGCGTGTGGCCAGCCCCGTCGAAGCATCACAACACTGCGACAGACGTCGGAAGGAACGTCAGTACGGGCGCACATAGTGTGCTCGTCTGACCCTGGCCTTAGAGAACACTCGCGGTTGTGTGCAAAATACGCAGAGCCTGTGCACCGCACGGAGAGCTCTCCCTCAATCTGCTGATACACTTAGGACTATAGAAAGACTTCATCCATGCACAATGCTATGCACATATTTAACGTGTGTGTGTGTGTGTATCTCTATGTGTCTCTAAGTACGGCTGTCACTGACTTGGTGTTACTGTCTATCACTTTGTTAGTGCATCCATGTGTGTTTCTGTCTGTGTATTTAGCAACGTGTTAGTTTTTCAGTGTTTCTGTCAGTATTTGCCACTTTTCTCTCAGTATCTCCATATCAATGCCTTTGTCATTTTCATTGTCAGTCTCTGTGTGTCTGGTTTTATCATAGAAACGAAAGGTAATTCCGAAACTTCACTTGTGACAAACACGCAGCATTTATTAGGACAGAATAGATAGCAACGTTTCATCCATGTAGGTGGCCTTTCTCGAGCTACCCAAATAAAAGCTGTATTTTAATTGCAGGTGGATGCCGGGATTCCCTTTCTTTTCTATGGTCTGAAAGCTGGAGTTGGCCCTCTGGGACCCTACGTATTGCGTATCTCAAACAGTGCCCAACGACACTTTGTATATCTGGTTTTATCTTGTCTCTGTCAGTGTGAGTTTGATATATACTTTGAAGGAAGCCAATATGGTGCTTTTCTCCTGAAATACCCAACTTTGGATTGCTCGGTCCTGGTGTTGTTTTTGGATTATATACTGGGTGAACCATATTGGGATCAGGAGCATCCCTTGTCTTCCCACTGTTGCCTCCAAATGATATAAACTGTGTGACCTGCTATTTTTCCTTTCCGTCCGTCAGTGTCTGCCTTCATCTCTGTGTCTGTCCATGTCTCAGACAGAATTTCTGCCTCTGATATTGTCTCTGTGTCTTTCAGTGTCTCTGGCAGTATTTACGTATATCAGTCATTGTCTCTGTATGTCTTTTCTATAATTTTTACCATGTGTCTTTAGTAGTGTCTGTAAGCATCTGTGTGAGTGTGTCTCCATCAGTGACTATGTGTGTGTCATTGTTGTTGTCAGACAGGGTAGAAACACATTCCGAGTTATGGAAATAATAAGTGAGTGGTGCTCTATAAATTGCAGGGACGTGAGGTTATTGCAGTAGAGGTAAATGACAGAGAAAGGTATTATTATTATTTTTATTATTATTCTTTATTTATAAAGCGCCAGCATATTCCGCAGCGCTGTACAATAAGCACAGTATAGACAGGGTTACAATACATTGAACAACATTTGACAAACAGTACAGGAGGAGATGAGGGCCCTATTCCCGTAGGAACTCACAATCTGGGAGGGTTGGGGTTGGAAACAGGAGGAGAGGACTGTAAGGTGAGAGTGATTGATGGTTGCGTCAGTGAGTTGGGTGGTAGGCCTCCTAAATAGGAATGTTTTCAGGGAGCGTTTGAAGGAAGAGAAGTTAGGGGAAAGTCTGACAGCACGAGGAGAACGTTCCAGAGAGTGGGGGCTGCGCGTGAGAAATCCTGCAGTCTATCATGGGAAGAGGTGATGCGGGGAGAAGCTAGGCGCAGGTCACTGTTTGACCTTAGGGAGCGGGCTGGGGTGTATTTGGTGATTAGTGAGGACAGGTAGTGGGGAGCTGAGTTAGTGAGGGTTTTGTAGGTAAGGATAAGGATTTTGAACTTAATTCTGCAGTGGATGGGGAGCCAGTGAAGGGACTCGCAGAGGGGAGCGGCAGAGACAGAGCGGCGGGTGAGGTGAATTAGCCTGGCGGAGGCGTTCAGGATGGATTGTAGGGGGGAGAGGTGGGACAGAGGGAGGCCAGATAAGAGATTATTGCAATAGTCGAGTCGGGAGATTACCAGGGCGTGTATGAGTTGTTTTGTGGCGACAGCGGTAAGAAATGGCCGAATTCTGTAAATATTACGCAGTTGGTATCGGCAGGAGGAGGAAAGAGACTTGATGTGGGGGATGAAGGAAAGAGCAGAGTCAAGTGTAACTCCAAGACAGCGAACTTGGTTTGATGGGGAGATGGTGATACCCTCCACCGTGATCGAGAAGTCAGGAGGTGGGGCGGCATTAGAGGGAGGAATAAGTAGGAGCTCAGTCTTTGACATGTTGATCTTTAGGTGGTGGGAGGCCATCCAGGAGGAGATGCCAGATAAACAGTCACTGACTTTGGAAAGGACAGGGGGAGAGAGATCAGGGGTAGAGAGGTAGATCTGAGTGTCATCAGCGTAGAGGTGGTAATTAAAGCCAAAGCTGTTGATGATTTTGCCCAGGGAGGAGGTGTAGATGGAAAAGAGCAGAGGACCAAGGACAGAGCCTTGAGGTACACCAACAGATAGAGGCAATGAGGAGGAGGAGTTACCAGCAAAGGACACACAGAAGGACCTGTTGGATAAATAGGAGTCAATCCAAGCAAGTGCAGTGTCACCGAGACCCAGAGAGTTGAGGGTCTGTAGAAGGAGGGGGTGGTCAACAGTGTCAAAAGCAGCCGAGAGGTCAAGCAGGATGAGAATAGAATAGTGGCCGTGTTTTTTAGCAGTTAGGAGGTCGTTGGTGACTTTGGTGAGGGCAGTTTCAGTTGAGTGTAGGGGACGGAAGCCAGATTGCAGGGGGTCAAGTAGGGAATTGGAGGACAGGAAGAGGGAGAGGCGGTTGAAGACTAGTTTTTCTAAGAGCTTAGAGGTAAAGGGAAGCAGGGATACAGGACGGTAGATGCAAGGAACGAGAAACTGACATTTGGTGGGGAGACAGTGTGGGAGGATGGCGGCAACATTTGCTTTGCCTGTCATGCCTGAAACAGTTGCAGTGGACCTGACCATCAAGTTCTCTCTTACGGACAACAATACCTTCATAAATGCTTGTGCATATTTCTTCACAAGCTTAGATTGTAAGCTCTCGAGCAGGCAGGGTCCTCCCTCCTACTGTTCTGTGTGTGTAATGTGTATGTATATTTGTTATTCTGTCTCTCTCTTTGTACAGCGCTACAGAACTTGTTGGCGCTTTATAAATGCTTGTAAATGTAACAAATTGGATACCAGACAAAAAGAAACCGAATCTGTTGCACAGGTGGCTGTATTCAGGACTGTCCTTTCAAACCTGGGATTTTGGTATGTATACGCTCTTATGAATGTCTCAGCCACACTAGTCTGTCCCAGGATGTTGGCTGAGGAGGAGGCACACAGAAGCTATACCTCTTGACAATTTCCGCATCCATTCTAGAGCCAGATGTGGGACTAGTTTCTACTATATATGCAATTCTATACAGTCTTCTTCTATTTGGTTCTGATAGCACAAAGCGCAGACGAAATGGTTCACAAATTAAAGTGTTAATCACAGCATGCATGACCAAGCCTTAACGAGTATTATTCTGAATTACAGTACTCTGGCTCATTTGAAAGCTCTCTGCAGCACCTTTGACATTCTTCTGCTGCCCTCTAGTGTTTAAAGGTGTTCACTGCAGTCAGGGTAGACTTCCTCACCTCCCTGTCCTCCGCTGCTGTTTATTTATTTATTTGCAAGGTATTTTACCAGGAAGGATACATTGAGAATTCTCTTGTTTTCAAGTATGTCCTGGGTTCAAGAACATTGAAATTTTTACAGTCGTTACAGAAATACAAAGTAATAAATGCTGCTGTTACAGGAAACCTCCAGTGACTCTTGTCATCTCATTGAGCTCATCCATGACAGCATGATAAGTGTTAAGTATAACGGCCCCATTTGTAAATATTAACTGGCCAAGCTATTTCAAGTTAGCTACTACTGCAGCCATCAATGCAAGAGTGTTTGGATACATGCGATCGTACATGGATCTTGCACAATTCTCCATCTAGTCTTATGAACACAATCAGGTCTATTTACTAAGGCTGGCGTCAGATGAGCTCAGCGCTGCAAGGCTAGATCCTCCTATGGAGGAACGCGCTTTACAGCTCCGTCAACGTGAGTCGTAGCGCTTTGATGAAGAGGGCTGCTGCACGGCCGCTTTTGCGCACGCAATTTGTGTCGGCGCTACAGCGTGTGGCTGGCCTCGTCGCAGCGTCTCAATGCTGCGACGGATGCCAGAAGGCACATCAGTACGGGTGCACATAGTGCGCTCGTCTGACGTCAGCCTAAAAGTAAAAAAAAGGAGAATTGAAAGGAGAAGTGTAGATTGTAGGTCAAACTAGCAAAACCAGAAACATTCTCCCATTTGTCTCTCTTAATCGGCTATTTGGTCTAGATCGGTGTTTTTCAACTCCAGTCATCAGGACCGACTAACAGGCCAGGTGTGCCAGATATCTGAAGCACAGGTGATATGATTTACTGATCAGTGATTGCCGGATTCAGTTTGCATTTCCCCAAGGTAATCCCCAAAACCTGTCCTGCTAGAGGGCCCTGAGGACCAGGGTTGGGGACCACTGTCTTAGCGAATCCCTACAACCGTTCAGCTGGAATAGGGGCCAGTGATTTCAACGCAACCAAATACAGAGATTATGTACAGTTTGCATGTTTCTATTTCTCCATTTATTTGTTATACAGCCAGTGGCGTAACCAGAGTTATGGGCGCCCGGGGCAGAAGTCCCCCCCTCATTATATCAACATCCACTCTGGATTGTTATAGTGGCAGACTGGAATAGTGGTACCAGACTGACATTGTGGCAGACTGGTATAGTGGCAGACTGATATAATGGCAGACTGGTATTGTGGCAGACTGGTAATAGGTATAGTGGCACCAGACTGGTATTGTAGCAGACTGGTGTAGTGGCACAAGACACTGGTATTAATAAGAGAAAGGGGGGATTTTTACTTTTCAGCTCTATTATATTGATTTTTCACCTTAATGCCTCCTTTGATGGAGCCTGAGGCTGACACTGGCAGGCATTGGCACACTGAGTTGCTGTGCTCACAAAGTTTCAAGTCGGGTCGAGCCGGGCATGCCGCAAGCAAGTACGTGACACCGCATGTGAGCCGCTACGCGACAAGCAAGTGGCTGATGGGAGGAGGAGAGGAGGAAGAGAGGTGTCACTGACCTACCACACCACTCCCACACTGTCAGTGATTGGTGGAGTGGGCAGTGTGGACAGCGCATCTCTCTCTCTATGGAGGAGGACTGCGGCGGCATAGGTAAGTATTAGACGGAGGTGGGGACTCCAAGTCGGTTCCTCCGAGTCACGTGTTCGGGTGGCAGGGGGTGTCAAACCCGGACACATGACTCCAAAACCGGACGGGTGGGAACCCTAGGCCGGTGCCTCCCTCAGCCCTGCGCCCGGGGCAGCTGCCCCCCCGGTTGTTATGACACTGCATACAGCATACGAAGTAAAAAATAATAACAAGGTTACTTAATAAAATAAACATAATATACTGTAAATACAATGGTATATTTATTTATTTTTACCCTTTCGATTAATTTCTCTGATTTTGTTCCTGCCTACCTTAAGTTTCCTGGACGCGATACACATATTTGAGTAGGATTCACATTGACCTTACTCATTCAAATCACCTGTTTACTATGTAGGAGCGGTTGAAGAATTACTTTGAAATTAAATTACTTTTTTTCCCAAAATCTGGAAATATGATAGGTTTCGTTATCATTTTCCATTATTTCTGCCTTAAATAGAAAGAAAAAAAATCTCAACCTTCACTCCATCTCTTCACTCTCATGAGATGGATTATTATCTGATATGTAATTGGAGTAAACATGGCACACATGCAAAGTAGGTTGATTGCACAATCACGTTTTTTTGTTCTTACCTGGTGAAGTCTTCTTCACCCAGCATGTGTCGAGGGACAGGTGAAAACCTGGAAGGGGTAACTTGCGGTGGTGGATAAGGGGACTTGCTCTCCACACTGCTTAGATATCCCCCAAGAGTAGAGTTATGGCTTATGTGGTTATCGACTGTGAAAGCTGGGAAAACAAATAAATATTTGGGGAGTAATAATGTAAAATGGGAATAATAATAGGAGGGCAGAAAGTTAACCATCACAAAAAAAGGGAAATGAAAGTTAACAAGGAATATATAGAGATGTGAGGATCTTTACATAAAATACATCAAGGAAATGAAACTTGGTTGATAAAATATAGGCAAGATCAACAGGAAGTGCAAGGTGTTTTGTAAAACTAATTAATGACATTTGATTACAATAACACTAGTCTAGGCATTGTGACCACTCAATATAATTTGAGTTGACACAGTGACCAGAGTCCCCTCACCCCTTTCCCATTCCAGGGGTGATCTCGGCAGGCAAGTTCAGCTGTATACATACATGAGTATTATGATGTAAGTGTGTTGTGAAAGTGCTAAAATGTCAACAGTTACAACTATATGGTTAGGTGAGCAAATCAGAAATTGCAGTGGGTGAAGACTCTGCATGAAGGAGATGATGTATCGAACAGATAGTGTCACATTTCCAGCCCTGTCCCCTGTATGTGAGCTGAACCGGTTCGGGTCTTGGTTCCTGTTGCCATTCCTGGGTTCCAGCCCAGGGGTTTCTTGTTTTCAGTCAGCTCACTCACCTGTCTCTCTGGTGTTCTGATCCACTCCCTATTTAAGGGCATTGCCCTCATAGTGCATTGCTCCATGATTTTTGAGTCATTCGGAGTCTTGCCTGTTAGTTGTTGCTCTGTGCTCCTGTTCCAGCAAGTTCCTGATCTGTTTGTATATTTTGTTCTAGTGTATTTTCGGTTCTCTGTTCCCCCTGCTCCCTTTTTGTTTCACTTGCCTCAGTCCCTTAGATTGTAAGCTCACGGGATGTCAGGCTGAGCACTCCTATAAAGTGCTGCATTAGCAGGACAATTATCCTACGAGCAGGGTCGTCTGTTCCTTATGTTTTATTTGCTTTGTCATCTGTCTGTGCTTCCCCATTGTAAAGCGCTACGGAATCTGTTGGCACTATATAAGTACTTGTAACTGTAACTGTTTCCCTCTGTCTGTTTGTTACTCCTGTCGCCGTGTCCTTTGTTTATTTTGGTTATTCCTTTTGTTCTTTTTCTCATCCTAGCTCCTGTGTGGTTTATTTTGTGATTTTCCTTCACTGTACTTTTGTTTTCCGGTTTGTTCTTTTCTCTGCTAATCGTCTGTGTATGACCCTGGCTCGTTCGGACATCCCTCTCTGGTGTTCTGATCCCTGGCTGTTCTATGACCACAAATTATTCCTAACCCATACTGTGCTGACTCCCTTCTGTATGATTCATAGCATATAATGATTGTATCCTGAGACTGTGCACAGCACTGTGGTATTTTCTATTAGCTCAGATCCGGCTACTCTAAAGTCCGGCCTGTCAGTGTTAGGGTTCTTTGTGGTTGTGCCGTGCAGGAGTCTCTTGCCTAGCCTTGTGGTGGTCTCACCTTCTGTCATTATATGTATTGTCTGAGTGGTATCTCCTGCACTTTGGACTTTTAACCCTGAAAATGGGCCCCATCACGGCTCATGCCGGGTGCCGCCATGACAGAAAGGCAGAAGAAGGGTGACCAAACTTGGAAAGAACGGGTGAAAATCAGTCATGAAAAACAATCACAATGAAAGATTATAAAAAGAGGAGAGAATGCTCACGGGAGGGACAATTACATCAACCAACAGCTAAACAAATTAAAGACACAATGTACGCATATGACAATGACGAAAGGTTGGGCAGATCATGATGATACAGCACCTAAATGAAAACAGTTTCTTTTCTTAGTATGTAAATTAAAAGCAATTTTTTTTTAATAAAAAGCTGTTTTCTATCAATAATGCTTCTTTTATATCTTGTTACTCAAATACCAGTTTCCTTCTTTAAAATCTTAAAATGGTTGGTGTCTACGAGTGAATCTTCATAAAATGATTCCATACACAAAGACTCAATTAATTTAGGGTATTGAGAAAACCTTCATAGGCATTAACGTGGTCCAGTTAGAAAGAAATGCGCATATACGCAAAAAGTTATTATAACACTTTTGTGTCAACAGTGTATCAATATAATATTGAGATTTGACTAATTTTGCTCAGTTCTCTCTTTTTTTTATAGGTTATTGGAAGCAACAATTCATTTTTGGCAAACGTTCCCTTCCTGTTTCGTAGTTATACAGGAAAGTGAGATAGTTAATAGTATGGGATTGCTGTTGATGCATCTCAATAGGGGCACCTGGGGCAGTGCCCCTCCAGTAACTTTTCAAAATCTTCAAATAAAGTGCAATGCTGGCCGTTGCTATACATTTTGATATCATCATTATTTGTGAATGTGCACTGTCTGATTTATATATAATTCGATTTCAGGATTAGTAAGGAATCACATACAGTGATTGTGATATATATACATTTCGATATGAGGATTATTTTTCAATACAAAAACAGATGTAATAGTTGTACGAAAATACACATCATCCTCCTTTTTAGAGGATCGTAAGATTATACGTGTGGGTGTTTTTCCCACAACGATTTTACTTGCCATTGTTTTTCGTTGCAGTTCTGAGATATTCCCCAAATATCGCTACTGTGGGATGCACTTACTAGTGTTCTGTTCTATTGCATTTTATTTGGGAAAAGGATGCAGTGTCTGTGCTTGTATACATTGTCCTATCAGGACTATTTGTGAATAAGATGCAGTGGCTGTGCTTATATACATTGTCCTATTTGTGAATAGGATGCAGTGACTGCACTTTATATAAAATTTGTTATCAGGATTATTTGTGAATAGGATGCAGTGACTGCGCTTTATATAAAATTTGGTATCAGGATTATTTGTGACTAAGATGCAGTGACTGCGCTTTATATAAAATTTGGTATCAGGATTATTTGTGACTAGGATGCAGTGACTGCACTTTATATAAAATTTGGTATCAGGATTATTTGTGACTAGGATGCAGTGACTGCGCTTTATATAAAATTTGGTATCATGATTATTTGTGACTAGGATGCAGTGACTGCACTTTATATAAAATTTGGTATCAGGATTATTTGTGATGCAGTGAATGCGCTTTATATAAAATTTGTTATCAGGATTATTTGTAAATAGGATGCAGTGACTGCACTTTATATAAAATTTGGTATCAGGATTATTTTGACTAGGATGCAGTGACTGCGCTTTATATAAAATTTGTTATCAGGATAATTTGTGGATAGGATGCAGTGACTGTGCTTATAAAATTTGGTATCAGGATTATTTGTGAATAGGATGCAGTGACTGCACTTTATATAAAATTTGGTATCATCAGGATTATTTGTGACTAGGATGCAGTGACTGCTCTTTATATAAAATTTGGTATCAGGATTATTTGTGGAATAGGATGCAGATACTGAGCTTTATATAAAATTTGTTAACAATATTATTTGTAAATAGGATGCTGTGACTGCGCTTTATATAAAATTTGGTATCAGGATTATTTGAGACTAGGATGCAGTGACTGCGCTTTATATAAAATTTGTTATCAGGATTATTTGTAAATAGGATGCAGTGACTGCACTTTATATAAAATTTGGTATCAGGATTATTTGTAACAGGATGCAGTGACTGCGCTTTATATAAAATTTGGTATCCGGATTATTTGTGACTAGGATGCAGTGACTGCGCTTTATATAAAATTTGGTATCAGGATTATTTGAGTCTAGGATGCAGTGTCTGCACTTTATATAAAATTTGTTATCAGGATAATTTGCAGATAGGATGCAGTGACTGTGTTTATAAAATTTGGTATCAGGATTATTTGTGACTAGGATGCAGTGACTGCGCTTTATATAAAATTTGGTATAAGGATTATCTGTGAATAGGATGCAGTGACTGCACTTTATATAAAATTTGTTATCAGGATTATTTGTGACTAGGATGCAGTGACTGCGCTTTATATAAAATTTGGTATAAGGATTATCTGTGAATAGGATGCAGTGACTGCACTTTATATAAAATTTGTTATCAGGATTATTTGTGACTAGGATGCAGTGACTGCGCTTTATATAAAATTTAGTATCGGGATTATTTGTGAATAGGATGCAGTGACTGCGCTTTATATAAAATTTGGTATAAGGATTATCTGTGAATAGGATGCAGTGACTGCACTTTATATAAAATTTGTTATCAGGATTATTTGTGACTAGGATGCAGTGACTGCACTTTATATAAAATTTAGTATCGGGATTATTTGTGAATAGGATGCAGTGACTGCACTTTATATAAAATTTGGTATCGGGATTATTTGTGACTAGGATGCAGTGACTGCACTTTATATAAAATTTGGTATCAGGATTATTTGTGAATAGGATGCAGTGATTGCACTTTATATAAAATTTGGTATCAGGATTATTTGTGAATAGGATGTAGTGACTGCGCTTTATATAAAATTTGTTATCAGTATTATTCTTAAATGGGATGCAGTAGCTGCGCTTATATACAGTGTGATATCAAGGTTGTTATTATTGTAATTATCCGTACTGTATCCAAACACAGTGTCAGTTGGTTGGAGAAAAATGATAAACGTAGCAATTCCTCTAGTGTACCTTTTAGGTAGTTTATTCAGCTTTGTCCAATTAAAGAAGAATGTTACATATAAGAGACTATGAAGACGAATTGTTTTAGCTTATGACCATAGTGAGAAGAGCCATAAGCCACCTTTTTTTTTTAATTTGACAATTTTTATTGTGAACACATTGAAGAGGAAGAAAAAAAGAAACTGGCAAAAGAAAAGGAAAAGGTAACCTTATCAACAAAGAGATAAGAAAGAGAATGCCATGACTTGCGGAATACATCAGAAACGTGACAGCAAAGCAACGTATACACAGTTGTTGTTTTTTAACCATTTTAACATTCGAGAGTCAAGTAGCAGATATAATAGCAAGACACTGAGTAAAACAAACCAAAACAAACACAATAAAAATGAAAGTTAACTGCCCGGACAGGCTTAACTGAGAAAAGCTTATGGAAAAAGACTGAATATGGGAACTCTGGTTTCAGTCGTCAGCTAAGGGAAACATTTAGGTCAAGGACTGTGGAGGATCGCGACCCGCCACCATTTTCGCAGAATACTAGGCCGGGTATTGGAGAGATGATTGGATTGTTGTTCGCATTGATAATGATAAGCATGGGAAGTAATATAGCAGGTACTGACAAATGTTTGAACTTGAGTGTCTTTATTGATATGTTTATGTCGCCAGTCCATGCTTAGGAGTTCAATTTAGCCTGAAAAAGAGGGGAACCGGGGCAGGTTGATTCCATGTCTGTAATATTGTTTTGCGTCCAACGGCTGCTACCAAGGACAACAATTTTTTATGTTTAATTTTTATAGAGGAAAGAATGATTAAACCATGTAATAAAGGTTGTGAGAGTTTGGTAATGGAAAGAATATATGTTTGGACTGTTGGCCAAAAAATTAGAATCATGGGGCAACTCCAACGTTGCCATGTGTGTCTGTGCATTTAAAGCAGGGATGGGGTGGGTTTTCGACCCATTTGATATAACCTGTGATGTGAATAATAAGCGTGAGGAAACTCTTTTTAGAACATCTCATGATATGACACTGTTGGCAAATTTTTTATCATCAATGTATGTGCAGATAATACATTTTCTACAGTAGGGGAAGAGAGGTGGTGAAGTCATTGTGTGGGACCTTTCTTTATTTCGGACCGATCAATGATGTGTCGATGAATGTTGTATAACGAGGAGATAGAATAATAATTTTGTGGTCTATTCCTAATGTGATTATCAAGTCGGTTATTCCAGTCTGTCTGTGAAGGAAGAGGTGACTTTATAAAACCAGGAGCGAAGGTGGAAGTAGGCAAACCATGGAAAGGGTAGCGAGGGGTATTTGGGCTTAAGGGTTAGTAGGGGAATAACTGTTTTTGTACAAGGATCCAAAAATTGCTAGAAGCGCAATCCGCCCTTTGCCCTGGATGTAAATGGTTGAGGCGGCAATCCACCACCAAAGTGGTGGTTTGCTTCTAGGGTAGTATGAAAGAAGAGGTGGGGAAAGCATTCATTTTAAGGTGAGACAATTTCCATGCATAATTGGTCCTGGAGACTAGTGGATTGTCTTGAAGAAGTGTGTGTATATCTTTATGAGGGCAGTGTAACAAAAAGGGGAGGGAGCAGTGAGGGGACAGGGAGGTATCTAAAGGAACATCAGAAAATTGCAAAGAAGATTTTATCCAATCGATAGCGTGTCTGCATTGCGCCGCTAAGATGGAATCTTTAACATTAGGCAAATTGAAACCACCATAGTGTTTAGCAGGGGCGTAACTAGAAATCACAGGGCCCCATAGCAAAATGTTGTATGGCCCCCCCCCTGCAACCTAACACCTCCCCCCGCAGTCTGCCCCCCCACACAAAATAATGAACTAATGCCATTGAACAACACAGTATCACAGAGCATATCACAGAGCTGCACAGCAATAAAACTCACAGTAATTTGCGGTGTGTATGAGCGTATCACAGAGCTGCACAGCAATAAAACTCACAGTAATGTGCGGGGTGTATGAACGTATCACAGAGCTCCACAGCAATAAACTCTCATGGAAATGGTCAGTGTGTGGGTATAAACATACACAGAATCCACAGCTGTAAACTTTCACAGTAATAGGCATATGAGCATACACAGGAGCCACAACAATATTACTCACAGTAATTGCTGGGGTGTATGAGCAGGCACAGTATCCACAGCAATATAACTTACAGTAATGTCTGGGGTGTATGGGCACAGAATCCACAGCAATATAACTCAGTCATGGTTGGGGTGTATGGGCACAGAATCCACAGCAATATAACTCAGTCATGGTTGGGGTGTATGGGCACAGAATCCACAGCAATATAACTCAGTCATGGTTGGGGTGTATGGGCACAGAATACACAGCAATATAACTCACAGTAATGGCTGGGGTGTATGGGCACAGAATCCACAGCAATAGAACTCACAGTAATGGCTGGGGTGTATGAGCACAGAATCCACAGCAATATAACTCACATTAATGGCTGGGGTGTATGGGCACAGAATCCACAGTGATATAACTCAGTCATGGTTGGGGTGTATGGGCACAGAATCCACAGCAATAAAACTCCCGGCAATGTGCGGTGTGGGTCAGCGTATCAGAATCCACAGCAATAAAACCCCCAGCAATGTGCGGTGTGTGTGAGCATATCAGAATCCACAGCAATAAAACTCCCAGCAATGTGCGGTGTGTGTCAGCATATCAGAATCCACAGCAATAAAACCCCCAGCAATGTGTGGTGTGTGTCAGCGTATCAGAATCCACAGCAATGAAACTCCCAGCAATGTGCGGTGTGTGAGCGTATCAGAATTCTTTAATATATATATGTTATCTTTACCGAAAAGGACCTTTCTTTGACGGGTGTGGGGGGCCCGGAGACAACAGGGGGGTGCCCAGTCCTGAATAGCGTGAGAGTCCGTGTTAAAGAAAGAGCGGGCGGCTGCGCGCGTGTGTGTGTGTGCAGGTCACGCGGTCCGGCCAGTTAGGTGGTACAGAGACTCAGTATCACCTGAGTGGCCGGACCGCGTGACCCTTCAACACTGTCTCTCACACTATTCAGGACCCGGCACCCCCCCTGCGTGGCATCCGGACCCCTCTCTACCCGCAGGCCCTCGGTCGGCGGCCGAGGGCTCGACGGGTCAGTCCGCCCCTGGTCCAGGCCTGCTAATCTTCACCAGGCCCCACTCGGCTGCGGGCCCCATAGTGCCCACGTGGGTCACTATGGCGGTAGTTCTGCCATTGGTGTTTAGACTGATAAAGTTTAGTTAGACTAAGGCATTTTTGAATGAGTCAGAAGCCCACATAAGCGTCACATCTGTGGGTAATTGGGGCGTGGTGTTACGTAGATAGAGGACAGTAGATTTGTGCCAGTTAACCATTAACCCTGAGATAGTGTTAAAGGTGTGAAAAAGCTTCAGGAGAAATGGTAGGAGCACCGGCAGGTTTTCAGTGAATAAAGAAGGTAATCTGCGAATGCAGAAGCTTTCAACTCTCTCCCTCCCACCGAGATACCTTGAAAGGATTGGAATGAGTTGAAAGCGAGCAACAGGGGCGATATCAAATAAAAGGGGGGGAAGAGAACAGTGCTGTCTTAAACCTCTGTCTAGAAAAAAGTATGTAGAGTCCTGGCCATTTGTTGTAATGCCGGAGTCTGGGTATCGGGTTACGTTTCAGTTAAAATATGTAAACGTTTGGCCAAAACAGCGATGATTAAGAATTCTAAGTAAATGTAGCCAAGTAACAGTGTTGAAGGCTTGTCCCAAGTCTAAACGGAGCAAGGCTGGGTGAGAAAACGAGACCGTCCCCGCCCCCACCACCGCCACAATGGTACAGCGGATACCCATAACTGCATATCGACCATGCACAAAACCTAGTTCATGTGCGTCAACAAATCTGGAAAAAAAGTTCATAGATATGTGGCCAGTATTTTAGTGAGGAGCTAATAATTGGTGTTAGGGTGGCTGGAAGATATTTGGTCGGCGAGTTTGCCATGTTTGGGAAGGAGGATAGTACGGACTACATTGAGATAGTCTATAGAAATATGAGAAATAAAGATATCATTAAACATTGCAGTCAAGATGGGGCAGACTTGGGCTTTCAAGATTTTATAATAATCTGCAGTCAGGCCATATGGACCCAGTGATTTACCAGATTTTAATACGGTAATAGCATCCCCCACCTCCTTCTCCAAGATCAGTTGTTCCAGGGCTTCCTTGTGGTGAGGTTGGAGTCGTGGCGCAGGATAACGATCTAAAATGTCCTCACCCAGCATGGCCCTGTCTTATGAGGGTTGGGAGCAAGATTTGAAAAAATTAATAAAATAAGCAGTGATTTACCAGATTTTAATACGGTAATAGCATCCCCCACCTCCTTCTCCGAGATCGGTTGTTCCAGGGCTTCCTTGTGGTGAGGTTGGAGTCGTGGCGCAGGATAACGATCTAACATGGCCTCACCCAGCATGGCCCTGTCTTGTGAGGGTTGGGAGCAAGATTTGAAAAATTAATAAAATAAGCAGTTAATCTGGGCAGGAGATGTCACCTGTGTGTTCCCCGCAAGTGATAATCATGTGATGGGCTGGTGTCTACGTCTATTTGTAATCATGCCAGCTAAAAGTTTGTCGGACTTGCCACCCCAGCCATAGAAGAATTGTGATTGGAAATCACAACTTTCTTGAGCTTCGGCGTGTATAACTGTTTCCAGATTTTGTTTAATTTGAGATTAAATGCAACGGTTCTCAGCGGTCAGGAATTGTTTGTAAGTTGCATGTGCAGTCCATATGGTGTATTCAAGTGAATTCAGAGTATCTCGCCATTGTTTGTAACGGGAGGCTACGTATGAGATGATATGACCATGGAGGACCATTAGAGGCCTCCCAGAAAAGTTTAGGTTGACCAGTATAAATTATTGTCTGAATAGTTTGCCCAGCTGGATTGTAAATGGAGGCGAAACGAGGGTGTTGTGGCAAAATGTTTGGGAAAATGCCATTGCTTCATGCATGTGGTCACACTGGAAAAAATTTAATTGCAACCACATCTGAGCGTGATCGGAGTGGGAGATGGCATCGATGTCTGCACCTAACAACCCAGAGAGGAGGGTCAAGTTAAACACATGTAAATTCTCGAATAGGTATGATGAATTTGGGATTGGAAAGAGTAATCTCTCTCAGAGGGATGTAATATACGCTAAGGGTCATGGAAGTTTAATGTTGTGATT
Source organism: Leptobrachium leishanense (assembly GCA_009667805.1). NCBI lineage: Eukaryota > Metazoa > Chordata > Amphibia > Anura > Megophryidae > Leptobrachium > Leptobrachium leishanense. The sequence continues at coordinate 123,798,871 of CM019071.1, forward strand.
AAATTTCAAAATCGTGTGCAGGAGGGTGGGGGATGAGAGACCCCGACCTGGACCTATCCAAGGATGAGTCAATAACTGCATTAAAATCAATGCCCACAATTAAGTTAGGGGTGGTAACTTCTAAGAGAAGATTAAGCAATCTGTGGTAAAAAGAGTCGTTAGAAGAATTAGGAGCATATATATTAACAATACAAAACTTCACATTGTTCATGCTTAAATAGAAACAAATCTAGTGGCCATCTGGATCAGGAATACAATCATCAATTGTGTAAGATAAGAACGAGTGTAAGATGATAGCTACCTCTTGCGCGATGGAGCTTTATTTAGCTGCGAGACAGTACTGAACCCATTAAGCATTACATGATGAAGTTGACGGTTTGGACCAGTGCGTTTCTTGTAGTAGGGTTATATGGGGTTGTTTGTGTGTCAGAAATGTCAGTATCTTTTATCGTTTAATGGGCGTGTTGGCCTCGTTAATGTTCCAGGAAGGAAGTTAAGAAGAAGCTGAGGCCTGAGCGCTCCTGACAGAGTGGAGTGTATTTTTATCCAATGCCAATGCAACAAAACGATAAGGCAGAAGAGGGGAGCGGAATGGAAAAGGAGGGTCGAGCCAGGGGATCCACCCTCAGTGTAAGAAAATAAAGTGAAGTCCGGGCAGGAGAACTGGGGCCACTCTGTGGCAACTATATACAATATATTCAGTAGGAGAAAGGTCCACAAAACAGAGTTTTCATGGATCCTGGGATGAAGTCTCTGGGGATATAGTAGATGGTCTGCCATTCTCCCCAATCTGGCAGGATATGGTGCAGGAAGAGGTCGGCCTCACTAACCAATGTTTTAGGCCAGGTGCACATGAGTGCACCTAGTGCGCCCGTGGGCATGCACTTACTGGCGCCTGTCGCAGCCATGTGATGCTGCGACGGGGCTGGTCACACGCTGGTGTGCGCACACTAGCATGCGTCCGCCTAGAGATCCTCCCCATCGATGCGCTAGGATGCGCGTCGACGGGGCTGCAAAAAACGATCCTCCATAGGATGATCGCGCTTTACAGAGCTGAGGGGGGCTGGCGGGCATCGAGTGGAAGGAACGTCCAATTTCACGGACCTTTCTTCCACTCTAAAGTGCTCTCGTGTGCACCTGGCCTTAAAAAGAGATTCACCACCAATCTGGAGTCGCAAAGCAGCAGGATAAAACAAGGCAAATGTTATGCCTTTATGATAAAGCAGCTAACAGACAGAGATGAAGGCTTTACGTTTGAGCGTGATTTACAGAGTAATCACAACAAAAATTAATTTTGTGTTGTTGATAGACGATGTTAGGCACTCATTTGTTTGCCACCAGGATTTTTGCAGTGTCCTGAAAATTGGGGAATTTCGCGATAACCGGGTGAGGTCTTGCATTATCTGCTGGTTTAGTGGCTCCCAGGCGATGTGCCCGTTCAATCAATATTGGGTGTGAAGGATCTGCTGAAAGGGATAGGGCAGATAGAAGTCACTCCTGCAATACATTGAGAAGGTCAGGAGCATGAACCGTCTCTGGAATAGCGATGAAGTGTAGGTTGTTGCGGGCGACTTCGATTTTCCGAATCCTGCAGTTTGCCCTGGATGGCATCAATTGTGGCCTACTGCATTTGAATCATCTGCAGAGTATTGAGAATGTTTTCTGTGGTGGACTTTCTCATTTCAAGGTCAGAGATCTTAGTAGTTGGTGCGTATTATCAATGGATTATTTTAGGGCTTGGAATTGTGTTTCAAATGTAGGCGCAAAAAATGATGCTAATTTCTTGGCCATTTCTGCTGCTGGTGTGACCGCTGCATGTGATGGTTGTGGGACTTTGATAGTTTCCTCCTTCTCTGAATCTTGGGTGATGGGAAGTGAGGAATTAGGTGATGACCTATGCGTCAAAGCGTTTTCCATCACAGACTTGGGAGGTTTAGGGTTTTGCTTCTTGGAGGTTTGTTTAGTCATAAATTTATCTATTGAGAAGTAATTAGTAGGGGGGGCGGTAGCGAGGTTGGGAATAAGACAGGTGATACGGATTCAACTGTCAACTGATTGGATCATGCGTAGTGATCTGAAAAAACTTAGGACTAGGCCCTCAAATGGACAGCACAGTGTTAAGGGAGGAAGGGAAAAAAAAAACATAAAAAAAAAGCAACACAGAAATCCCCTAGGTGTTATTGAGGATTAGGCCTCTGGGGTAACAGAGCGGAGAGGAGAGTTCTGGCGTTTGGCACCCAAGGATTGGCGGACCCTTTGGTTTTGGGGGGATGGTGGCAAGGTGGAAATCCAATCGGCTGTGCTCCCGGGGATGGATAGGCCATGGATAATCCCAAGGCGGCGCAACCATAGAAGGCCCCAGGATGGAGACCGGGACACTGCTGGGCCCACTGGCCTTCTCCAGACCTCGTTTGCTGCAAGGTTTGAGGGAGGGGGCTGGATGCTTGCCACCTGAGGCCACAGAACAGCATCCGGCTTTCTCACACCAGGAGGGAGAAAGAGCAAGCTCCCTAGCGATGGAGCTCCGGCATGGCGCGATAGGCCTCACCATGGCCCACAGTTCCACAATGCTCCGTAGGTCCCTGTCAAGGCTAAAGCCGTGACCGCGAGTCCGGGCATGGGGTCGGTCTCAACCGTCCACCATAAGCCATTATTAATATTTGAAGCCTACATGAGTGCATGGAATGGGAAAGATCTTGTTCTAACATAGAAAATTCTTACCATTTGAGACAAGTTTAACCTTAAAGGCATACTCTACAGAAAAATTACCCCCTCCCCGGGAAAAAAAACCCTTGATACAGTGCAAAATCCCCCTTGATACAGTGCAATCAACTATATGAGTAGGAGGGTTGAAGTTTTTTTTTCTATCTTCTGTCTTAAACATCATTTCATACATATGCCTCTTTTCACGTTTTAGGGCCTCACATTGTATTCTATGTAGGAGTGCATATTTACAAAATAATCTTGAGGACACAAGTTTAAAAAGACCAAATTAAGTTTTAGGTAATTAAAAAAGATCTTCATATACATTAATAAAGATGAGTTGGTCAATATACGCCTGAATTAGCTAAACAAAAATAATCCCGCTGTCCTGGGCATTATTATTGTTATTTTTTTATATATATTTCTTAATCATTCAGTATAATCTGTGCAAAGTGCTGTATCAAATGCTATACATATACTGCCTGGAGTATTCAATTAAATCCATTAACTGGCAAAAGGATGAGCAAACCTAGTAGATAAGGGGGTTTTCTCCAAATGATTGTGGTGCTATGAAAAAGGTGAATGAAAAGAACGTTTCTCAAAGAAAGATAATAAGAGAATCTCCCTCATGCAATGTGACAGGGAGGCACAAACAAGTGGGACCCCTTGCCAGGTGCACACAATGAGAGGTGGTACTAGACGAAATGTTAATATCCATTTAATTTCTTAATATTACAGCTCGTGGAACAAAGCAGCGAGCACGTTTGTAATGTATCAGAACATAAAGCTCCTACCTGGAGAAAAAGAAGCTATTAGGGATGTGCATGGCTGAAACATTTGTGTCATTTAGTTTCGTTTCATTACGTTTTTAAATCATTTAGTTTTCGGAATTTTGTAACTCATTTCGTATCGATTTGAAATTTCGAATCGATTTGAAATTTTGAATAGATTAGATTTTCATTATCAATTCGATAGTTGATATCAATTTGAATTTTGGATCACTAGATAATACCCCAATTAATCAAATTTTGCTGTTAAAAGAAAAGCTAGGGTTAAATTTTTCAGCTGTGTCACAGATTTAGTATTTGAGTCAAATTAAACAGTGAAACAAAATTAATTTGATTTATAAAGTCCTTTGCTGACTATTACTTGTATTGTAAGTTAAGATCAATTCGACAGTTGATATCAATTTGATAGTTCATTTCAAATTCGATGGTTGATATCAGTTATTCAAATTTTTCTTTTATGATGATGACAGTGTAAAACGAAATTCTTTCAGGGTTATTCAGAGAGCGTGAAAAGCAGGAGAATGACTGGAGAATGAAAAATTCGAGGTCAAAATAGCCAAATCAGAAAAATTCTCCCTTTCATCTCACTTTTCAAATCGACTATTTTGACCTAGAATTTTTCATTCTCCAGTCATTCTCCAGTCATTCTCCTGCTTTTCACGCTCTCTGAATAACCCTGTTAATATACCGTTTAGAATTCATATCGTATCGATTCGTTATTTGGAAGTACTTCTGAATACGAATTATCAAATTTCGTTCCAAATTCCGAATTTTTCTGAAACTAATGCACATCTCTAGAAGCTATAACAAACCATGGTGGGATAAAAATATGCAATATGATAACAAGGATGGTGACGTCATAAACAGCAAAAGATGCTGCAGGATCAGGGGCGTCAACATGTCAAGATCTAAATCTGTGAGAGGTTTATGTGACAAGCATGCAATAAAATGAAAAGTGGATAAATTGACAAACTTTCAGAAATATCGGACATTTGTTGCCTTATGCACAGGTGGCAACTTCTTTTTACCAGTGATGTTGATCACTTGTCCTTATGTATTTGCTGAAGATACAAGTTATGATGGGTAAATTAATTAAGGTCGTTTTTCTGGAGAACAAAGACATGAAAAACCTGAACTCTGCATTATTTTTCCTGGAAAAAATATAAATATATAAATCATGACTGACATTCCACTAGATCTCCCATATTCTTGTTCTATGCACATTGGACAAACTAGGAGGATTATAAATGTGTCACTCACTGCTGGCATAGTCAGGAGGTGCGTAAATCTCATTGAGGTGAACAGGGCCTGGTTTGGCTACTTTAAGATAAACCATGTCAGACGTGTTCTTCAGCGCAGCCACGGCTTCTTCATGTCGGACATCCTGCAGGTTGGTGTTATTAACCTGCGAAAAATACATAATTGTAAGTTTTACATCATTATACCATCATGCTTCATTACCTATGACAAGTATAATATCATGTCAGACTCATTTCCAATGCGATGGGAAACGGAGAAACCGTAAAAAGGCCCTCTCTTGTACCAGTTCTTTAATTGGCTTATCCCCTGGCAGCACTACGCATGCTCTATGTTCATGGCCACAGCTCTAGTCCATCTCTGATTTTGCCCTCAGCAATCCATACAGAGCTAACCCTCTCCTGCTCTCTAGGGAGTTCCAGTCCAGGTTGCTTTGACATACTGTAGGTGCTTCCATTCAGCTTGTGGAATCGATAGGCATCCTTTATAAGGCAATAACGCTCTAGGCCCAGGGCTTCTGCATTGTTTGTGTTTGTTCACCAACTCGGTGCAACCTGCAGCCTGTATCCTTGCTCCCACCTTGCCCTTGCTCCTGTTGTATACCAGCCTCTTGTGGATCCCGCTATCCTAGCCAACCATGGTCCTGTGCTTCCAGTGTACTCTAGTCTAACTCTACCCTTTCAAGGTGCACTTGTGCTCCGAGACCTTGCAGTACTCCTGTGCTTCCAAAGACTCCTATGCTTCCCAAAGCTCCTGTGCTTCCAAAGACTCTGGTGCTTTCATAGACCCCCTGCTTCTAAACACCTTAGCTTCCAGTACTAGTCTTGTCCTATTTTATTTGTGGACCCTTCCTCATTTTTTCTGTTTAGTGTCCAGCCCTTTTCCTGTCTACAGGCTACAGTTTATTATCTGTTTCATTGTATCAGCATCTTCCTGTGTTCTGTATAGCCTCAGTGTCTCCCTGTACCTTGTACATTGTATACCTCAGTGTTTCCCTGCACCTTGTGCATTGTATACCTCAGTGTTTCCCTGCACCTTGTGCATTGTATACCTCAGTGTCTCCCTGTACCTCGTACATTGTATACCTCAGTGTCTCCCTGTACCTTGTACATTGTATACCTCAGTGTTTCCCTGCACCTTGTAAATCGTATACCTCAGTGTCTCCCTGTACTTTGTACATTGTATACCTCAGTGTTTCCCTGCGCCTTGTACATCGTATACCTCAGTGTCTCCCCGTACCTTGTACATTGTATACCTCAGTGTCTCCCTGCACCGTGTACATTGTATACCTCAGTGTCTCCCTGTACCTTGCACATTGTATACCTCAGTGTCTCCCTGTACCTTGTACATTGTATACCTCAGTGTCTCCCTGTACCTTGTACATTGTATACCTCAGTGTCTCCCTGTACCTTGTACATTGTATACCTCAGTGTCTCCCTGTACCTTGTACAGTGTATACCTCAGTGTCTCCCTGTACCTTGTACATTGTATAGCTCAGTGTCTCCCTGTACCTTGTACAGTGTATACCTCAGTGTCTCCCTGTACCGTGTACATTGTATACCTCAGTGTCTCCCTGTACCTTGTACAGTGTATACCTCAGTGCCTCCCTGTACCTTGTACATTGTATACCTCATTGTTTCCCTGTACCTTGTACATTGTATACCTCAGTGTCTCCCTGTGCGTTGTACATTGTATACCTCAGTGTCTCCCTGTACCTTGTACATTGTTTACCCCAGTGTCTCCCTGTACCTTGTACATTGTATACCCCAGTGTCTCCCTGTACCTTGTACATTGTATACCTCAGTGTTTCCCTGCGCCTTGTACATCGTATACCTCAGTGTCTCCCTGTACCTCGTACATTGTATACCTCAGTGTCTCCCTGTACCTTGTACATTGTTTACCCCAGTGTCTCCCTGTACCTTGTACATTGTATACCCCAGTGTCTCCCTGTACCTTGTACATTGTATACCCCAGTGTCTCCCTTTACCTTGTACATTGTATACAATAAGAAGAAGGTAGAGGGTAATCCTACAATGAATTAAAATCACTTAGAGGTGCATGTTAAATGAACAAATAGTATTTGAATCAATTCACGCACATCAAAAAACAAGATCGTTATCACCGTTCCATGGGTGCCTAGGACCTGGGGTATGATTTCCTCCACAGCCGGTGCACTTCAGGAACAATCAGCCAAGACCAAAGTTTCTCCAGTCAAAGGATTTTATTAATAAAAATAAAGATAAGACTGCTCACACTCGACGCGTTTCGTCGAAAGACTTCATCAGGAGAAATATGTGCAGTCATAAGTACATGGTTAAAAAATAAAAATGTACACTTTTAACCATGTACTTATGATTGCACATATTGCTCCTGATGAAGTCTTTTGACGAAACGCGTCGAGCGTGAGCAGTCTTATCTTTATTTTTATTTTTATTAATAAAATCCTGTACTTCAATGTACTTTGTACATTGGATACCTCAGTGTCTCCCTTTGTTGTCTTGGTGTCTCCTTGTCTTGTCCTATTGTCTCTGTCTTATTCCAGTATCACATCTGCTCTACATCCTATGTATTACTATATATGCCTTGCACTTATGATGTGCTGATAGCATGTAATATCGGCTACCCCGTGCTATGTGGCTTGACATATAAATACAAAATGCAGAATAGATGTAGATGATATCTTGTACAGACAAAATTAGGAAGTGGATTGAAGACTCGTAGTACAACCCTTTAGCATCATCGTGACAAGGACAGTAGATTATGATTTTTAGTGCCCTAGTCACACAATGTGTTGCTTTTATTCACGTCTGAATAGCAAAGAACAAACCAATCCCTCGAACTAAAATGAGCTACTGGAAAACAACGACATAATGCCATGCCAGTAAACATTAACAGGGTTAGTCAAAGAGAATCGAAAAGCCACCGCACGCTCAGTGACTTTTCATTCTCTTCAATTCGGTTCGATTTGGCGATCCCATTTCAGTGACCCTGCGGTGTATTCAGCAAGCACCACCGGGTCGCCGAAATGCAGGGAAAAGTCGTCGCAAACCCGCCGAAAACTCACCGCAAAACGAGGGCGAATGCACGCCGAAACCCACAAAAACAACTGGATTAAAGTTAAAGTGTAAAGTTAAAAATAAAAAAAAATCTGAATTTTTTAAAACAAATCCCGAAAAATGCTTAAAATATCCTAAAAGATCTATAAATAAAGAGACTCTTTACTGCAGAATATTATAATCAACAGTTTATTAGATACTGAATTAAAACGGGAATATTTTTAACATTGAAGCCTATGGGATTCGCCTGAATAAATCTGCCGCATGAAGCCACCGAATGGCAGGGCAATTCGGCAACTTTTCACTGCTGGCTTTTGCTCTCTGAATAGACGAAGCTTCTCTTATGGGGATTCACTGCCCTCGAACAGGCAACAAAAAGGTACCGTATGTGCAGGCAATTCGCCAGGTTTTGGCGAATTGCCTGCTCTCTGGATAGCCTAATGGCCAAGAAAGGTAACCGAACGCTGAATTTCAGCGTTCAGTTCCCTTTCGGCAGCCATTCAGATCTCTTTGAATAACCCTGTAAGTTTCTTTGGAAAGTATAAGATAATTAACATTAAACGTCTGCTTGTTAATTACATTATTGGCTAAATGGGGGAGCTAGAGTTGCTGGTGGATGATAAAGGGAATGATGTAATTGATATTAATGAAACATGGTGGGTTAACCTGTATCACTGTCTAGCTTATTTAAATGTATATATCCACTGTATAGTTACATTTCAAATTTAAGACAGAATGATATACGATAACATGGGGCATAATGTAGGCTACCTTGCGGGTACAAATCTGCATTAGATTAAAGAGAATATGTGTCATGAATATGCTAAATCCTGCTGTTCCTGTGAGGAACATCAGTTTTTTATCACAAATTAAAAAATCAGCTAATACGGGCAAAGCTTTAATCACTGAGGATTTTAATTACTGAGACAATACAGATAGATCTAGAATAGAGCAAAGAGATCACTCTATAGGGGTTATTCAGAGAGCCCCGAAATGTCCCAATAGTTTGGTGCTCTCTCGTTCCCCGCAGTTGCCTGTACTTCAGGGAATCAAAGTTCCCCACTCTGCGGAAAATTCAGCATTCACAGCAGGGTCCCCGGAGTGCAGGGAAAACCCGGCGCAAACCTGCCACAATCCTGCCGAAAACATACAGAAAACCCGTCGGAAATACAATGCCGGAAAAAGGAGATGAGACGCTGATCACAGCGCAGAGCAGCCGCCGGAAAAAGTCGACAAGCTGACGGACGGGGTAAAAAAAACACAAAAAAACAGTACGCTTGAAAGTTTCAAAATTGTAACGGTGTTTGCAAAGAAAATACTGAACAAAAATGTCTGGAATTTACATATAAGATCCTATGAATGATAATAAAAAGGTCGGTTAAAGAAAAATTAAAAAACGATTTAAATAAAATTGCATTTTTTTTTGCAGATAATATCCCAAAAAATGCCTACAAGATCCTAAAAATATTCATGAATAAAGAGACTTTTTGCTGCAGAATATAATAATGAACGGTTTATTAGATATTGAATTAAAATGGGAATATTTTTAACATTGAAGCCTATGGAATTCGTCTGAATAAACCTGCCGAATGAACACACTGAACAGCAGGGCACGTCGGCAACTTTTCACTGCTGTTCGGTGTCTCTAAATAGAGTAATCATTGCTTCTATATGGGGGATTTCACTGCCTTCAAACAGGCACCGTACATGCAGGCAATTCGCCAGAATTTGGCGCACCAGGTGCCACCGCCGAATCGTTCCGAAAAAACACCGAATGCAATCCACTGCAAAAGCGCCAAATCGATCCGAAAAAAGCCGACGTCCAGCCGGAAACAACCACCGAACGGGGTGAAAAAAAACCTCAACTATCAAAAGTCTTTTTCCAAAAAACTGTTGCGTGAAAATGCCTGGAAATCATACAAAAGGCCCTATGAATAATAATAAAAAGGTCTGTTACAGAAAAAGAAAAAAAACATTAAAATAACAACAAAATCGGGAAAAACTATTTGTTGAAAAAATCCCGAAACATGCCTAAAAAAATCATAAAAAATAAAGAGAATTTTTGCTTCAAATGAATAAACGGTTGAATAAATATTTAATAAAAACAGGGAATTTGTTTTACATTGAAACCTATGGGTTTTGCCTGATTAAACCTGTTGAATGAAACCACCGTAAATCAAGGCATTTCACTGACATTTCGGTGCTGGTCGGTGTTCTCTGAATAGATTAACCATTACTTGTCTATGGGGATTTCACTGCCGCTGAAGGTCACTGTATTTCACTGAGAATTCGTCAATATTTGGTGAATCGCCAGGTTTTTAAATAGCCGAATGGCCACGAAATTGCACCGGACAGGGAAATTTACCATTCGGTGCAATTTCGGGTCCAATTTGGTGTTCTTTGAATAACCCTGATAGTCTATTTCTTCCTTTGGTAGGAAGAATGAATTACATATTTCTTTATACTTGATTCATTTATCTTTTAAATTGGAATTTCCCTACATAAAACAAATATTATTGATAACTGATGATTTATTTGAGAGTTCAAATAAAATATATATGAGACTTTAAAGTTTAAACTCATCACATTTAAATATTTCTAAATTTAATATTACATATCATAAGATCTGGAAATGGAGCAATCACCACATGTGAAATCCCTGATGATAATAGAGCAAAACTAGTCCTCGTGCAGAAGGTGAGAGAGTCCACAAGTCTATTGCGATAGAAAACTCACTCATTTCTGAGCCATTAAATAGTCGGCTCAGAAATGAGTGAGTGAGTTTCCTATAGAAGTGGATGTTTAGGTGTTTGGCATACTGCAAAATGTATGACCCTTTACTGTTTCCACTCTAGGAATCACGAGGAGTAGAAGAACAATTTGCGGACTCTCTCACCGTATGCAAACGGACTAATTTTTGCTGTATTTTTTATGTATTTATGGTATACAGTGGCAAGAAAAAGTATGTGAACCCTTTGGGATTACGTGGAGTTTTGCATGAATTGGTAATAAAATGTGCTCTGATCTTCATCTAAGTCACAGCAATTTGAAAAACACAGTCTACTTAAAATAATACAACACAAACATTATATGTTTTCATGTTTTTATTGAACAGAACATGTAAACATTCACAGTGAAGGGTGGAAAATGTATGTGAACCTTTGGACTTAATAACTGGTTGACCCTCCTTTGGCAGCAATAACCTCAACCAAATGTTTCCTGTAGTTGCAGATCAGACCTGCACAACGATCTGGAGTAATTTTGGACCACTCCTCTTCACAAAACGGTTTCAGTGTAGCAATATTCTTGGGATGTCTGGTGTGAATCGCTCTCTTAAGGTCATGCCACAGCATTTCAATCGGGTTGAGGTCAGGACTCTGACTGGGCCACTCCAGAAGGCGTATTTTGTTTTGTTGAAGCCATTCTTTTGTTGAATTACTTGTATGCTTTGGGTCATTGTCCTGTTGCATCACTCATCCTCTGCGGAGCTTCAGTTGGCGGACAGAAGGTCTTACGTTTTCCTGCAAAATGTCTTGATAAACTCTGGAATTAATTTTTCCATCAATGACAACAATCTGTCCAGGCCCTGAGGCAGCAAAGCAGCCCCAAACCATGATGCTCCCTCTGCCGTGTTTTACAGTGGGGATGAGGTTTTTGATGTTGGTGTGCTGTGCCTTTTTTTCTCCACACATAGTGTTGTGTGTTTTTTCCAAACAACTCAATTTTGGTTTCATCTGTCCACAGAATATTTTGCCAGTAGTGCTGTGGAACATCCAGGTGCTCTTTTGCAAACTTCAAACGTGCTGCAATATTCTTTTTGGACAGCAATGGCTTCCTCCATGGTGTCCTCCCATGTACTCCATTTTTGTTTATTGTTTTCCTTATTGTAGATGTGTCAACAAAAATGTTAGCATGTGCCAGAGATTTCTGTAAGTCTTTAGCTGACACTCTAGGATTCTTCTTTACCTCATTAAGCATTCTGCGCTGTGCTCTTGCAGTCATCTTTACAGGACGACCACGCCTAAGGAGAGTAGCAACAGTGCTGAACTTTCTCCATTTGTAGACAGTCTGTCTTACCGTGGACACATGAACATCAAATCTTTTGGAGATACTTTTGTAACCCTTTCCAGCTTCATGCAAGTCAACAATTCTTGATCGTAGGTCTTCTGAGAGCTCTTTTCTGCGAGGCATGGTTCACATCAGGCAGGCAGTGCATCTTGAAACCAGTAAACCCAAAACTGGTGTGTGTTTTTAAAGAGCAGGACAGCTTTCAGCAACACATCCAATAATATCACACTCATTGGACTCAAGGTTGGCTCACTCCTAACTCCAATTAGCTCTTGGAGAAGTCATTAGGGTAGGGGTTCACATACTTTTCCCACCCTGCACTGTGAATGTTTACATGTTATGTTCAAAAAACACATGAAAACATATAATGTTTGTGTTGTATTATTTTAAGCAGACTGTGTTTTTCAAACTGTTGTGATTTAGATGAAGATCAGAGCACATTTTATGACCAATTCATGCAAAACTCCATGTAATCCCAAAGAGTTCACATACTTTTTCTTGCCACTGTATATAGTGAGTGATATATACATGTCCTTGCAGCTTTCGATATAATCTTTTATTAGCGCCTGTAGCACCATTTTTCTTTGATATTAACTCCCTGATGATGTTCCATGACCTTTAACTAAATGGGGAATTTAAAGAATACAATATATTACATTGAACTGCAACATATTGCTATTGCATCTGTTTAACTTTGCTCTTGACAGCATGCAGAAGGATTTATATAAAAGTGCATTCCTAATCCAAGAATTTTTATATGTTATAAAATAATGTTGCCAAAGATGCATAAAATACAATCTGTACATTAAAAGACTGTGATCTCAATTTTTAGTCTTCCATTTGGTTTAGTCTTGGCTTTATCCATATATAAAACTCAGTAACTGTATTATCTCAATAATCCAAAAAATTTTTCTTCTAAATTATTTTTTTTATTTAAAGGACATTGTTCTTCTAGCATATACTAATACTCTAATTTTTAGGCTAGGGTCAGACTAGCGCATTTTTTATGTGCGTTTAGGCGCACTTATTCACGGCCACAGTAGCAGCAAATGACGCGCAATGACGGCCAATATACAAAGAACGGCTGCACAAAAGTCCGGCCGCGCAACGCAAGTGGAAAATGAACGCATTTTTTCGAGAACGCAGAACCGCTAGTACTGACGTACAGAGTGCGCTGCGTCCACATAGCGGCTGTGTGCGTGATTAGGAGACGTCAGACCCTGCTCATGTCCGGCCAACATAACGTCCAGACACCCAAAGTTTCCTGGTTTGGATCCGTAAAAAATCACGCACAAAAATGTGCATCGTATGACTGTTTTTGCGCATTCCGTGGAAAAATACGGCAATGCGTTCGGACGCACTTTTTGACGGTCGCTGCGAAAAATGCGTTCGTCTGACCCTAGCCTTAACCATTTCGCAACTGCAAGATTCTACACTGAGGGGCAATGGTCACCGACATTTCGGTGCTCTCTCGTTCCCCACAGTTGCCTACACTTCAGAGAATCAAATTTCCCCATCTTGTGGTGAATTCAACATTCACTGCAGGGTCCCCAAAGTGCAGGAAAGCCAGCCGAAAACCAAACGCAAACCCGCTTACACCCACCGAAAACTCACCGAAAACCCGTCGGAACCGCCACAAAAAAAACACGCCAAACACATACAGGGTTATTCAAAGAGATCTGAATGTCTGGAGAAAGGTAACCGAACGCTGAAAATCAGCGTTCGGTTACCTTTCCTGGCCATTCGGCTATCCAGAAAGCAGGCAATTCGCCAAATCCTGGCGAATTGCCTGCACATTCGGTGCCTATTCGGGGGCAGTGAAATCCCCATAAAAAAGCACTGCTTCGGCTATTCAGAGAACACAAACCAGCAGTGAAAGGTTCCCCTAATGCCCTGCCATTCGGTGGTTTAATTCGACAGGTTTATTCAGGCAAATCCCATAGGCTTCAATGTTAAAAATATTCCCGTTTTAATTCAATATCTAATAAACCGTTCATTATAAAATTCTGCAGTAAAGAGTCTCTTTATTTATAGATTATTTAGGATATTTTAAGCATTTTTCTTATTATTTTTATTTTTTTTAAAAAGTCAGATTTGTTTTAAGTTTACTTATTTTTTCTGTAACAGCCCTTTTTATTATCATTCCCTGGACCTCATATGTAAATTTCAGACATTTTCGCTCAGTTTCTTTGCAAACAGCGTTTCACTTTTTAAACATTCAAGCAAACTGTTTTCCTAATTTATTCACTTTACTCGTCTGCGGTGTCGACTTTTTCCGGCGGCTGCGCTGCGTGTGATCGGCTCCTGCTCGGGTTTTTCCGTGGTTTTCGGGCGGGTTAATCCAGATGTTTTTGCTGGTTTTCGGCGTGCATTCGCTGGGTTTTTGCGGTGACTTTTCGGCAGCTTTTCCCTGCACTTCGACGGCCCTGTGGTGCTTGCTGAATACACCGCAGGGTCACCGAAATGGGATTGCCGAATCGGCCCGAATTGAAGAGAACGAAAAGTCACCGAACATGCGGTGACTTTTCGAATTCTCTTTGAATAACCCTGATAGGAAAAAGCCAAGGAGCCGCTGTTCACAGCGCAGACCAGCCACCGGAAAATGCCGACAAGCTGACAAATGGGGTAAAAAAACAAACAAAAAACAATACGATTGAAAGTGTCAAAATAGAAACGCTGTTTGCAAAAAAAAACTACTGAACGAAAATGCCTGGAATTTACATACAAGATCCTATGAATGATAATAACAAGGTCTGTTACAGAAAAAACAAAAACCTATTAAAAAAAAACAGATTTTTTTTGCCGAAAAATGTCTAAAAGATCCTAAAAAAAAATCAATAAACAAAGAAACTTTCAAAAGCAGATTAAAATAATAAACAGTTTATTAGATAATGGATAAAAGCGGGAATATTTTTAACATTGAAACCTATGGAACTCGCCTGAATAAACCTGCCGAATGAAAGCAACGAATAGCAGGACACTTCAGCAACTTTTCTCTGCTGTTCGGTGTTCTCTGAATAGGTTAACCATTGCTTCTCTATGGGGATTTCACTGCCTTTGAACAGGCATCATACTTGCTGGCAGTTCGCAAAATTCGGCGAACTGCCTGCTCCCTGAATAGCCGAATGGCCCCAAAATGTCACCGTACGGGGAAATTCCCTGTTTGGTGACATTTTGGGGCCAGATCAGCTCTCTCTGAATAACCCCTTATCTAGTGGACACTGGTTGACAGTTTTCTGGAGCAGAGGAAATCCCTCCACAAATTTATCACTGCCACTCAAGACACCAGATGAAGAGATTGGCAGGTGGGGTGGCACCTCACAGCTCAATATGATAAAATACATCAAATGGTCAAGGTGGCTAGGGTCCCTTCCAGTCACTTTGAACAAATCTAGTTATTTTGATTCATTGGTGCCAACATCTGAATACAGCTGTGATAAAAAAAGAAAATACCCACATACTTTATCAACATATGCAACAGTATACAATAGATTAACTTTATCTATCTTGCAGATATAATTTTTGCATTCATATTCCATTCCTTGATTTCTTGCCATTGGTGACCCCGATGATTTTACCTTTAATTAAAATCCTAAATCTTCATACCCTCTAGGCCTCTAGTCTATTTGGGAGGAACAGTGATTTAAGATTAAGCATAGAAACATAGAAAACATTTCGGCAGATAAGAACCTTTGGGCCCATCTAGTCTGCCCAATTACATGGATACTTTACCTGGATTTATCTTTTGTTTAGGATAGCCTTATGCCTATCACATGCTTGTTTAAATTCAATTACTGTTTTGGCCTCTACCACTTCTACTGGAAGACTGTTCCATGTATCCACCACCCTCTCAGTAAAATAATGCTTCCTGATGTTACTTTTAAACCTTTGCCCCTCTAATCTAAGACTATGTCCTCTTGTTTTGCTACTTTGTTTCCGTTTAAATATACTCCCTTCCTCTACCTTGTGGATTCCCTTTACGTATTTAAATGTTTCTATCATATCTCCTCTGTCTCGTCTTTTTTCCAAGCTGTACATGTTAAGATCATTAAGCCTTTCCTGGTAACTTTTCTCCTTCAAGCCGTACACCATTTTAGTAGCCCTTCTCTGAACTCTCTCTAAGATGTCTATATCCTTCTGGAGATACGGTCTCCAGTACTGCACACAGTACTCCAAGTGAGGTCTCACCAGTGCTCTGTACAGTGGCATGAGCACTTCCCTTTTCCTACTGCTAATACCTCTCCCTACACAACCAAGCATTCTGCCAGCATTTCCTGCTGCTCTATTACATTGACTACTTACACTTAGATCCTCTGAAATAATAACCCCTAAATCCCTTTCCTCAGATGTTGAGGTTAGGACTGTATCAAATATTCTATATTCAGCCCTTGGGTTTTTACGTCCCAGGTGCATTATCTTGCACTTATCCACGTTAAAACTCACGTGATCTAAGTTGTTCTTGGTAGCCCTCTACCAGCATCAGAAGTAAGTGGTGTATTTTATTTTGGATTTGCTCCTGGCTTAACCATTAAAGCACCTACCATGTATCTCTTACATGGTTGTCAAAGTGGGTCTGGGAGGCCAACCATGGAAAACAAAAGTGTGGTCGCTATGTTCCTCCTGTAGCATTCTCCCGACCCTGATGTTCCCACCTTCACCAACTCCAAGGCAATTATCTGGTCTCCTCAAATAATTCCTGCAGTACTGGTCCATCATTAATAGCAATGTGATCTGTGCCCCAGTATTGTGGTTGCTAGGGAATGGCTTAATTAGTATCTGTACCCTGGCAACTGTTATCTCCCCGGCTAACGCGTGCCAGCAGCAGCTGGAAGATGTTCTAAGCAGAGAAAGAGCACACAGTGCCAAGCGCAGCCTCCATGCACTTGCGTCTGCATCCTGTAGTTAAGTAATGCTGGCCTTCTATTCTCCATCTGTTGTGAGGTCTCAGATCTTACAGGGAAGGGACCACAGTGGTGTGTGTAGCCTACCAATCTGGGGCTCAGTGGGTTAGTCCTGCTATGGCAAGGACCCAACCAGGGGCAGTGATTGCTTGTGAGGATTATCCTTTATTCCCCAGAGCACTTACCAGTGCCCTGATTTGTATCAGAAGACAGTGAATCAAACAAGCATCCTAGCCCTAATTTCCAATTTCCACCCTATTCTGTAAACCTAACCTTCGTTGAGATTGGAAAGGATATCTATACAGTGAAGCGCCCACAGAGCTATGATCCAGAATCTTCTTCAATCGCTATGTACCAGGTGGTGGTCTCCCCAAAGAAACCAATCGTAGTGAATAATACAAAAAATATGGTACAGCACCAATCACCCTGTGATTGAAAGGAACTTACTAAACCAAGTATAGTACATACATATTGTTCAGCTTAATTGTGGACCCAAATCATCTTCTTGGTACATCAAAACCAAAAAGAGATATTTTATAATATACAGGGTTATCCAAAGAGATCCGAATTAATAGAGAAAGGTAACCGAACGATGAAAATCAGCGTTCGGTTACCTTTCCTGGCCATTCGGCTATCCAGAGAGCAGGCAATTCGCCAAATCCTGGCGAATTGCCTGCACATACGGTGCCTGTTCGGTGCCTGTTCGAGGGCAGTGAAATCCCCATGGAAAAGCACTGCTTCGGCTATTCAGAGAACGAAAACCAGCAGTGAAAGGGTCCCGAAATGCCCTGCCATTCGGTGGTTTAATTCGGCAAGTTAATTCAGGAGAATCCCATAGGCTTCAATGTTAAAAATATTCCCGTTTAAATTCAATATATAATAAACCGTTCACTATAAAATTCTGCAGTAAAGAGTCTCTTTACTTATAGATTTTTTAGGATACTTTAAGCATTTTTCAGATTTCAGAAAAAGTCCGTTTTTTTTTCAAGTTTACTTATTTTTTCTGTATCAGCCCTTTTTATTATCATTCATTGGACCTCATATGCAAATTTCAGACATTTTTGCTCAGTAGTTTCTTTGCAAACAGCTTTTCACTTTCACATTCATACAAACTGTTTTGCTAATTTATTCACCTCCCTCTGTCTTCGGTCTCGGCTTTTTCCAGCGGCTTCGCTGCGTGTGATCGGCTCCTGCTCGGGTTTTTCTGGCGTCTTCGATGGGTTAATCCAGATGTTTTTGAGAGTTTTCGGCGTGCATTCGGCAGGTTTTGCGGTTAGTTTTCGTCAGGTTTGCGGCAGCCTTTCCCTGCAATTCGGGGACCCTGTGGTGCTTGCTGAATACACCGCAGGGTCACCAAAATGGGATCGGCAACACGAACCGAATTGAAGAGAACGAAAAGTCACCGAACGTGCGGTGACTTTTCGAATCTCTTTGGATAACCCTGATAGTGTCGTAAATAATTATTTATTTATTTATTTATAAAATATTTTCCCAGGAAGGATACATTGAGATTTCTCTCATTTTCAAGTATGTCCTGGGTTCAAGAACATTGAAGTTTTACAGTCATTACAGAAATACAAAGTAATAAATGCAAGATATTAAAAACAAAACGCAAACATACAGATTAACACAGAAAATAAATATGTAGGAAATGTATACACTATGTTACATGTTTACAGGTGCATTCTGTATTGAGGTATGTTAATAGGGAGCTCTTGAGTGATTTAAGACTGGGGGAAGATTTGATGACGTCTGGGAGGTTATTCCATAATTGCGGCGCTCTGTTGGAAAACGAGCATCGAGCCACTTTCTTTTTGTATTGTGGTATTGCAAGTAAGGTGCAGGTCCTGGATCGGAGGTTATAGAATGAGGGAACTGTTGGGGAAGCAGCCTATTCAGGTAGGGTGGTAGCTTCCCAGAAAAGATCTTAAACACCAGGTTGGAAAGGTGAAGAGTGCGTCTAGATTCCAGTGATGGCCAGTTGAGAGAACAATATGTCTATGTCGCACCCACTCACACTTTACAGAGCCCTCCACTGGCTCTGAGTGAAACAAGCCTCAGGGTATTTTTCTTCAAACTTCCAAGGCTTCATTAAGATTGGATTTAAGGTTTCTAGGGCTAGGGTAGGATTCGATTTAGTTGTAGGACTAGGGATTTGATGAGGGAGTTGTGGGGTAAGATTAGGAGTGGGATTAAGTTTAGGGGCTAAAATTAAGGATAGGATTAAGGATACTCTAGGTAAAATATTGGTGGGATGGGGCTGAGTGATTATATATTAACCCTTCCTTTTCCCACCCTGGTCACTCACAATGTTGACATGAAGTATAGTGACACAGGCTGTCAACTCACCGCCAAAAGTCTATCTCCAATCTGTAGTCGTCCATCTTTCTGAGCTGCTCCTCCCTCAATGATCTTTGTGATGTAGATGCTGTTATCCCCTGGGATGTGCTGATTTCCAATTCCTCCAGCAATGCTGAACCCCAGTCCTGGAAAATGTTTTAATTAGGTTACTGCTTTCATCAGTGATTGGGTCAGAAGGACTAGACCTTGTAATGTTTAAGTTTTTTATTTACTTAATTTTTGCAAATAAAATAGTGAGTTCCAAAGGAATTAACTACAAAGCCAACAAGTAACATTTCTGATGTTGCAATTCTTTCCAGAGATTCATAATAGTGAAGAACAAATATCTGTTTATTTGCATTTAGTGGCTTCAGCCTAACATAGGATAAGGTACTCATCAAATAAACTAATAGATATTCGTGGTCTGGTGTAATTACAGAAAATGATGCAGAATGTAAAAATGATGAAACTATGTGGCTATAATGTTAAATATATAAAATAAATATATATATCTGTGCCCGTACTGACGTGGCTTCCGGCAGCCAGACACGCGCGTAACATCGGCCATGCTGCGTCTGTGCAGCAGGCCTCTCTGTCGAAACGCTAGGACACGCGGTGACGGAGCTGCAAAGCACGATCCTCCCTAGGAGGATCGAGCCTTGCAGCGCTGAGCGCACTAACTGCACTCAGCGAGGTGGCCATACGGGTGTCAGACGGGCGTCGAGTGGAAGGAACGTCCACTCTTACGGACGTTCCTTCCACTCTTCAAAATGCTCATCCGACCCCGGCCTAAAACCAGGCATTTGTATTTCCCCTGTACAGCATGCAGCAGCTTACAAGTTTGGCCTGAAACATTACCTACTACCTCAGGGACATCAAACTCCAGCCCTCCCAGATGATGAGGATCTACAGTTCCCAGAATTCTTTGAATGTAATAGAAGGCCAGGGAACTGTGAGTCGTAGTTTAGAAACATCTGGGATTATATTACATCGCTGAGAGGTAGCGCTAGGTTAAGTGGGATTACAAAGTCTATCGGTATTACTGCACCACTGTGGTTAACTGAGAAGTTAACCACAGCTAGAAGCTGGTGCTAACTGATTCCGCTTCTGCAGCTGTAAACCCCCCCAAAAATCAGATACTCACCTCTCATCCTGCAACACGAATGGTGAACCGATCTGCCGCTTCTGGCAGCTGGGAGCAGAGTGATCACTCCGCGGACCTGCAAGATCTCATGAGGGCCTAGATCTTGCAGGTCATGTGACCCACCAGCAAAAGCCTCCATGGAGTCCTATGGACTCCTGGAGGGGATACTCGCAGTGGCAAATTAGCGCTGCCTCGAGTATCCAAGGGCTTAGCACTGCATTTCGGGGCAGGCTGCTGAATCAGCGCTGCCCCCTAATATGGTGCTAAAAGGGGGATGGGTTTTCCACCTTAGCGTTCCCGTTTTAGCTGTAGGCACTTTGTAAAGGTGCCCCTTGAAGGCTGAAGTTTGACCACCCTGTACTAACTCTAACCCTGCCTGCAATAGTCCAAATCAAAAATGTGTGAGTCATGAAAACATATCCAGAATGAAGTTGTATTCTAGTGTTTTTGAACATTACTTAATTCAACATGTAATAACAATCATTTCCTAAAGAAATATGGGGAGAAGCCTGCAGACCCCTCCATTAAAGAGGTTGGAAATACATACAGGATATAAACTGATAAATTGCTGGTTTTATAATGAGGAATTTATACTATATAAGTTAATAAAAGCGATAGCATTTACAGGCTCCAAAAACCAGTTGAGTGCAACATTGTGGCAGAGGTAAAGTATACTGAGAGTTTATTTACTAGTTTGGGTTGCATTTTGATAGAAAAGAAAATAATTAACATATATATATACATGGCTTTCTTTTTGCTCCTACTCACACTAACCTTTAGGACCTTTAAGTAAGTTGACCTCCATAATAGTCTCTGGGGGACTCTGTCTCCGTCTTACTAGAAGCCTCACCACAGGACCAGCCTCCTTCAGAGCCTCCACTGCTTTGCTGTGCACAACCTCAGTTACGTCCACATCATTCACTCGCAGTACGCAGTCAGTGACCCTATACACGGGGAAAAACATGACTCGAATAATGTTACGTGAAAGTGCACCTGCGGTGACCAACATATCTTTATGAATGCTTTTGCAAATGCAGACAGATATGGAAATATATTTATACGTACAGTTTTTTAAACTTTACCAAATCTGCTTAGGCTAGGGTCAGACGAGCGCAGTATTAACGTGCGTTTAGCCGCATGAAATCACGGCCGTGCTAGCAGCAAATGACGTCCAATGCCGGGCAGCATACGAAGAACGGCCGCACGAAAGTGCGGCCGCGCAACGCAAGTGGCAAACGAATGCATTTTATCGAGAACGTCAAACCGCTAGTACTGACGTACAGAGTGCGCTGCGTCCGCATAGAGGCGTGTGTGCGTGATTAGGAGAGGTCAGACGCTGCTAATGTCCGGCCAACATAACGTCCAGACGCAAAAAGGGTTTCATTGATGATCCGTACAAAATCACGGACGATAATGCGCATCGTATGACCGCTATCGCGTATTCCGTGAAAAAATACGTCCATTCGTTCGAACGCACCTTTTCACGGACAACGCAAAAAATGCGTTAGTCTGACCCTAGCCTTAGTTTAGCATGTTGCAACAAGCATTTTCCTATTTTAAATACACTATTTCCTACCTTTGGTAAGTAATTCTTGTTGCTAAGAAGAGTAACAGTGTTATTCAGAAAGAGAAAATCTGGCCCCGAAATGTCACCGAACAGGGAATTTCCCCATACGGTGACATTACGTGGCCATTCGGCTATTCAGAGAGTGGGTAGTTTGACGAATTTTGGTAAACTGCCAACAAGTACAGTGCCTGTTGACAGCAGTGAAATCTCCCATAGAGAAGCAATGGTTAATCTATTCAGAGATACCGAACAGCAGTGAAAAGTTGCTGAAGTGCCCTGCTGTTCAGTGCTTTCATTCGGCAGGTTTATTCAGGAGAACCCCATAGGCTTCAACGTTAAAAATATTCCTGTTTTTATTAAATATCTAATAAACCGTTTATTATTTTAATCTGCAGTAAAAAGTCTCAATTTTTTCCCCCATTTATCTTTAAAAAGCGTTTTTTCTGTAACAAAGCATTTAATTATCATTCATAGGATATTATAGTTATAATTCCATGCATTTTCATTTAGCTGTTTTTTTGCAAACAGCGTTTAAATTTTGACACTTTCAAGTGTATTGTTTTTTGTGGTTTTTTTTTTACCCTGTTCGTCAGCTTGTCGGCTTTTTCTGGTGGCTGGTCTGTGCTGTGATCGGCGGCTCGTCAGCTTTTTCCGACGTGTTCGGTGTGTTTTTTGCAGCGGTTCTGGTGGGTTTCTGGTGGGTGTTCGGCTGACTTGTGGCGGGTTTGTGCCGGGTTTTTCCTGCGCTCTGGGACCCTGCGGTGGATGCTGAATTCACTGCAGGGTGGGGAACTTTGATTCCCCAAAGTGCGGGGAACAAGAGAGCATCGAAATGTAATCTCCTAAATGTATTTCTCCCTCCTGTCCTAAACACATGCACTTTACTTACGGGCTAATTTCCTGCATCGACGTCTGAATCTACAGTGCGCGGCTATGATGCAAGGCAGAATCAGGGGATGGTACTGGGACTTATGCCCTTAGGTAAGGAATGAGAAGTCTGTGGACTCTTAAATAAAAAGAACTCGCTAAAGGTAGGAAATACATTGGACTCCTATGTGAAATTCGCCACATAGTGTTTGCCGCTGGAAATGCGAAAATCACGGATAGAACGTTTCCTCACATTTAATCGTAAGTGTGCCGTTATTTTGCGTGAAATACGACTTCACTTACCTAGGCACTATCATGTGCCTACAACTAAAACAGGGACACTAAGGCGAAAAATCTGCACTCGCAAATTTCCCCTTAACGTCCCTGTTTTACAAGCACATTATGAGGCAGGCGCTGAATCTTGCAGCCTGCCCCTTAGTGGCGCCGCTAGCCTCCAGGATGCTCAGGGCAGCACCCCAATCATGCCCTCCTGGAGTACATGACCGGCAGGATCTCGCCTCTTGCGAGATCCTGCAGGTCTGCGGAATGATCGCGGAGGGAGACTGGGGACTTTTTTCCCCCAGTCACACTGTGCTCCCGGCAGCTAGAAGTGGCGGATTGGTCCACCCTTCGCGCCGTGGGAAGAGAGGTGAGTATGATATTTTTTGGGGGTTCCAGCTGCTGCAGAAGCGGAATCAGTTTACTACAGCTTTAAGCTGTAGCAAACCTTTTCAGGTACCACAGCAACGGCAGTGAGTGATTGACGTTAGGACTTTGTGGTCCTACCACTAATTACTCTTTGCGCTCCCCATGTTAAGCATAGGGAGAACAAAGTACAGTATGCTTGTGCTAAAAAGCACCAATACCGATGCACTTTTGGGTTTTAACCCTTTAGCGATCGGGAGGTGATCTGTGCAGCACACCATCACCTCAATTAACCTAGCGCTAACACTCATTTATGTGAGCGCTAGCGTTAAGGAGGCGATGGGGCTCCTAGTGTTTGAATACGAGGAATCTTTTTTCTATTGCCATCTTCTTTGATATTTAATTTCCAGCAGGGTCCACAAGGTGGCGGCCACATTTTAGTAAAACAAAATAAATAATGGATGAAAATTCTCATCTGATATAAGTATAGAAGTAAGTAAAGTAAAAAAAAAGCTAGAATGGCCTTTAAGTGTAAATGTTCTTGACTAATGTTGTGCAGGGGCAGACAAAAAAGGCTGTATTGTTTGTATGTGCTGCCACCCCTAACTCACAGTTACACAACTATGTCACACTTTTCATAGCATGCAGAAGGAATTATGGAATCTCACATCTGGCATTATAGGGGCTAAGCGTCATGCTAGGTTGAGTGAGAAAGCCTTCTTCATTGAATTACATTTACGTGTGAGCTGTTAACTCTAATGGCCTTATTTGTAAATGTTAGCTGTACCAAGTTGAGCCATAACTCCGGTATCAACTCAGCTTGTTCGAGGTTATGGTATATGTACACATCCTGTAGACATACAAGACTCTCCACGGAGTTCTGTGGTATTCATTTGTGATGTCTCATGACTCTCCATGGAGTCCTACGGTTTTCAGTTGCAACTCGAAACAATTACAAGTCTGATCATTGATAAAGCAGGCGACTGGTAACTGTAGATACTTGAGAATACCGCTAGATTTTGGTGACAATAATTTACCTTAAAATTGGAGGGGTGGCGTTATGTTCGAGACATCTGCATCGTGTGTAAAAAAAAAAAACTTGCCTTGCTCTGGATCCCAAGTCTCCCGGAAGTTCGGGTAGTCTCGCTGAAGTGAATGCAGGCTCCCTGATGCTTGCAAACACTTCAGGAACTCCTGGATTCAGGAGAGGTGGGATCCATCACGGCCAGAGGCCATGCTCGGTTTAAGCCAATCTTTCACCTCACTCACCTCCGCCGGCCATCTAATCACTAGTAAAGAAGACAGGTGGCCGGCGGCTTCATACTTAGTAACAACTGCAATCATTCTAGAGCAGAACACCCTGGGCTGAGGGGGAGTCTGACTGTGTTAAGAGAATCTGGAAGGATCTTAATTGTTTACCGGTACCGTAAAATTTTGCTCCTCGCGTTTTATTCGAGTCTTGAGTATTCTCTCATTTCCATAATAAATCTCTATCCGTCGCGTTATATTCGAGTCGCGCTATTGAGTACCTAAGGTAGGTAGCGGCAAAGTCATAACAGCTGGCATCAAAAATTTGTCTTTGCATCTTGCTGTTATTGGCTCAGTATATTTATAAAATAAAGGCACAATTCCATTGGAACAGTGTACATTCCTGTGTGAGCTGTTAACTATAGTGGTTATTAAGAGAGCACCGGAATTTCAACAACATTTTCGGCGCGTTCTCCTTCGGCAACCTCAATTTGCCGACCCTACGGTGTATTCAGCAGTCATCGCAGGATCCCTGAAGTGTGCTGAAGGTATCTGTAGAACGCAGCCGCCAACCGCCAAAAGACCGCCGATGCAGCCAATGATCCACTATAAAGACTGCCGAATGCATCCGCAAACCACCGCAAGCAGCTGATGATCCACAGAACAGACCGCCGAGCGCATACGAAAAAATCCGAACAGTCGCCAAACAGGGGTAATAATAAAAGCAACTTTAAAAAGGTGTTTTAAACACACAATAATGCATGAAAATGCATGGAAATAATATATAAGGTCCTATGAATAACAATAAAAAGTAATTAAAAAAATGACATTAATGAGATGTATTGGGCACTTTTTGAGTATGCTTTTATTTCGATGAGTCTGTCCTATATAAAGGACATGTTTGCCCTTCAGCGTGTTATTGCAGATGACTCATTATGACCATTGGTAGATGTTGTTCTATTTGTACCGATGCCCTGTATTTACTTAGATGGCTTTATGCGGCCCTGCGTGGCCATTTTCTCAAAGCTGTTTTTTTGTCTGACTATGCAAAACTTCTAAAATAAAGAATTAAAAAAAAATTACATTAAATAAAAAAATAGGAATCAAAAATGTCGCTGAAAAAATACAGAAAAATGGCTAAAAAATTTCTAAAAAATAAATTAGTTAAAAGACTTTTTGCTGCAAATGAAAATAATAAACTGTTGAACAAAAAATTTATAAAAACGGGAAATTTTTATACACAATGAAACCTATGGTATTCGCCTGTTTATACCTGTCGAATAAAACCACCAAAAATCTGGTCATTTCGCCAACTTTTTCCTGCTGTTCACCGTACCTTTACTTCTGTATGGGGAACTTCACTGCCCCCGGTTGCCGTATTTCGTTAGCAGTTCGCCAATATTTGGGGGATTGCCAGCTTTTTGAATAGCCAAATTGCTATGAAATTGCACCGTACGGGGAAATTCACCATTCGGTGCAATTCGGTGGCCTATTCGTCCCTTTTTGAATAACCCCTAAGGACAGAATCCTCCACCTCCTGTCGCCATACATCAAAGGAAAATATTCCTCTGGTGTCCTTGTATTTTAAAGCATTATCCTGGGAATTCCTCCAGATGTCATGTGTGTCTCTCCATAGAGTCCTATGAACACCAGGTGGGGTGACCAGTGGCGGCATGTGGCGCTATTGTAGGTGTTTGTGGCTAAGAACAAATTATAGGCTTGGCCTCTACTGAAGAGGCAGACTCATAAATGAGCCTGTATAAGGGACTCACAAAGACAAAGACTCATACCGTCTTGTCTTTACGGCTCCCTATTATCCGAGTTGTATTTCACAACCTTCAATCTATACCTACCTGTATGTGATCTTATCAGTCACATGATTTGTGAATTACTAATTTGTTTTAAAAGATAGAAATAGAGAACTATAAACGGAAATCAATGTGTTGCAAACACACAAATCACATTACAATATATGGTTTCTGGTGATTATTTTAAATGCCATGCCTGCTAACTATTAACAGATGGTTATGGGAATTCCCGTTCTATGTAGATGACCTTGGATCACCCTGTGTTAGGCCAGCCAACTCACCCCAGCCTCCCATCCATCGCAGCAGCACCCCCTGGAATGATCTTGGTGATAAATATTCCAGGATCGTCAGGAACATGCGGATTATCGATGCCACCAGCAATGCTGAACCCTAAGCCAGAATTTCCCTGTAAGAGAAAGAATAGAATGAGCGCTCTACTTCATGACTGGGCTGGGATGAAGAAGAGACACAATACAAATTATACCACCTGAACTTAGTTAACCTTACTAATGTAGGGCATGGGGTGGCATTACTGGGAGGCATTTAGAAGTTATGAGTTTTCTTGCACCCTAGAAAAATATCCCACTGTAAAAAGCTCATACCCAACTGCAACACTTCATACTGTTATTATAATAATGGTTTAGAACACATAGTCGTTGTTGATAAGAGTGTGGAAGGTATACGGCTATTAGAAGAGGGACAATGTTGCAATTATTATATTAGTGGTAATTACCTAGGAGAAATATGCATTGTGAAGGGATGGTAACGCCACGTGAAGGGAAGTGGTAGTTATTTGTGGAAGGTGATCTTGACTATTGCTTAATAGCAAAATGTATGTGTTGTCTATTGGCAGCATATAACTTAAGTACATCACTAAGTAACAGGAAATACATAGGGAGTTCATGGCACGGATGTTACACTCACCCTTTCCAGAACTATTTCTTCATATTTATATAGGGCATCGCTTCCATTCACCTGAAAAATTAGGAAAACAAAAGGCGGATCAATATAGAATTATCCAAAAGTAGGTGAACATCAAAAAGGTCATATATGAACAAAATACTACAAGGAACAATCCAAAAATACTCAAGTTTCCAAATCACAGTATAACCAGTATACAATATAGAGGACAGCTCTGTCTCCTAATAGTCAATTTGCAACCAGCACTTGCAATGCTGTAGACCAGGGGAACATCTGGCCTGCAGGCTGTATAAGGCCCAGGAAATAATTTGGTCTGGCCAAATTAACGTCAAAGGCTGGAATTAAGATTGCTTGCGGCGATACAAAGCTCCTAGATTTCCTGGTGGAGCCTCAATGCTATGGGGTGGCATAGCATGCTCGCAGGCTCTGAGGCCCTCCTTCGGCCTGCCTTCCGTCCTGGTGGACCGACTAGGTCTTTGGCTGGGGCAGGAGCACCTGATTTCAGACAGCCCTGTGGCAGCTAATGACGCACTCAGTGTGTGCGCATGGTGTCATGCCTAGGCCCAGGGAGAGCTCCCCTGCTGGATCCTGGTTTAGTCGTCCAGGCTAGGCACAAACCCAAATGGCATCCTGCTCTTTGCTATCCGAAGTGAGGATCAGAAGTCTCCAATCGCTCTTCGGGTGAAGCTGCTGCTTCCTCCTATCAACACCACATGTGTGCCATGACAGCCAATCTGGGTTGCCCACGTCAGCGCTCAGCACCGACCATTCATGGCCACCGCTCTCACGTAAGTTCTGGTTGCTGATGACCCAATGGCACCCTGTTGTTGTTCTCAACTGGTGACCAGTCAGTGCATTCACTGTTGTGTTTTCTCATATGTCCTGCCTCGTCCCAATCCATCATAGTTTATTTCTCTTGTCCACTCTCCTTGCCTTCCTTCTTGGTTTCGTTGGTTTCCCTCCTACCTTGCTCCTAGTTAGTTTACTTCCCGTGTACCGACCCGGCCTGTTTAAAGTGACCTTGCTTTCCTGCCTAACTATTATACCTGTGAGTTTACCTGTGTACCAACCTGAGCTGTTTATAATTATAATGTTGATAATTTCGTATGGTCTATGAATGATGTTATAATTATCCAAATGGTACTTGGCAGAAAAAAGTTTCCCCACCCCTGCCGTAGACGATTTTATCCATTTGGCTTAAAGGACACCTGTACTTACCAAGGGCAGGTTTGATGCTATATCCCATAAGGGCGTGGATATCATATTGGTCTTTCAGAGCGATGCAATATCTCATTCTGTGAGGAGATATTGCAGTTTGTACGTACTTGCCACATGTTTTGCCCTCCTTGCGTTGAGTTGACTGGGGACTGTTGCACAGTGATTGGCCCTCAGTGTTGATGTTGGGATGCTGACTTCTCAGGCAACATGCTGACAGCCAGTGGTGCACATGAATGGGGTGGAGGGCTATCCTGTAGAACAGCTCTCGGCTTAGAGCTGTCCCTCCCCCTCTGGCATGCCGCAGTGAGATGACACACGTGTGTTCTGTGGGAATTGATGTGCAGTGGTGGACTAAGTTGTATGAGTAACATGAAAGTCACAAAATGTGTGTATGGGAGCAAGGGCACAAAAGGAAGGTGTATTAACAAATATAACTTTAAAACAAGTTTAATATTTTAAAACTAATTTTTTAACTGATAAAATATTTCCTTAAAAAACTGCTGGTGTGCTCTGACAATTTTTTGCTCTTTGCTCAGGGATGTACAGGTTGAAAATCACTGTCGTAGAACAATGAAGGCTAACCTTGGCATGTCTCCTGTGATTTTAGCCAGCCTTAAGGTTTATAAGATTCATGGGACATGCATTTCCAGACATCTGCAAAACCAAGGCTAGTCATCATTCTTTGATATGTTAGATTCTGTCACTTTTTGTGCAGTGTCCTGCTATTGCAATATACAGCCCTATATCACAGCACTCAGGTTGTCTTATTTTCTAAAATCACCCAATCCACAGCCTATACATGAGCCGAAAAGAATAGAATATAACCTGGTATGGGTTGGTATTTTTTTTCTTAATGCACACCAAAAACAACACCGCTAATGTTTAGCATTAAATTAAAAAAATGGACTGGGCACTCTGGTTGGATCAAATAGGAGCTTTATTGTATGGGTGCCACCCCATTTCAACTCTGTCATGAACCTTTTTCAAAGCACCCAAGAAATAAAGCTCCTATTTATCCAACCAGAGCGCCAGGTCAATTTTCTTTATTTGATGCTGTATGTGGTTTGAGACTCCCCCGTTCCCACGGTCTGTGTGGCACCTGTGCTTTGGCCCATCCAGCGCTATTTCTTCTATTGCAGACAATGTTTTTGTTACGGATACTGTTACCCCAGGCGCCCCTTTCCACTGAAATCAGGAGGTGATCATACCCACACACAGAATAGCCGACACGTAAAGTGTGAGAGACGTCCTGGCAGATGGAACATCAAATGCAGAATACTTTATTTACAGGTTTTCAGGTACAGACACATTCAAATGTAAAAACTACACCCCTACGTTACTCTATACCAGATCCTCCCAAAGTCTCCTCCTCCCCACACAGACACACCCTGGTCTAACAAAGGAAACTGATAAAGAGCTCTGGTTCAAGACAGATTTGGGGGGAGGGGGTAGAAGCATGGCAAATGGTTTGCAGATTGCAAGCTCTTGAGCAGGGTCCTCTCCTATTGCTCTGTGAGTGCAATTTGCATGCACATGTTATCCTGTCTTATCCATTGCACAGCGCTATGGAACTTGTTAGTACTTTATAGCAACTTGTAACTGTAACATACCGATACACACTTTGACAACAGCACAGCACATCACACAAAATTCTATCCTATATACAGAGACAATGAAATGTAAGGAAAAATAGAGGCAAATGAACATCGAAGCGGCCGTTTCGTCACAGTTTTGGCAATAGACTTGTATGGGTGACTATCGAACATTCCTGCTCTCCCATGTGCTCTGTGGTTTCCTAATGCAAGAGTGTTTGCAAAGACTTTGTGTGGTCCCAGTGATCGTTAATAGTGTTATACATCTCCAAGAGATTGATACACCAGCTTGACATGCTTGTCTGTTGCTAGGTGAAGTACTTAATGAAGAATTTTGGGGCCCTCAGCCCCAACCTTCTCACCAACAGGGTCCATCTTTCCCGTTATCCATACTGCCTTTGTTTCTTTGTCCCTTCCTTATCTCCGCAATTGAGACTCTGCCACCATCCAATGTTGTGTCTCTGGTAGGAAGTGTCACGTTCAGCCATTATGACGGTACCCGGCATGCGCCAAGTAGGGCCCAGGTATGAGGTAAAGCCGCTATATGCAGAGATGCGTGACACAATGATCTGGGATATGTGAATAAACCACAGGAGACATTGGGGACCTCTGCACGGCTATACCGAAGGAGCCCTATACTGATAGATCGGTCCTTAGAGTGGCCGAATCTGCACTAATAGAAAAAGGTTACCTTTGTAGCCGTGCAGAGTCTTGGGGAAAACACAGACACCTGAAGGAGTGTACTCAACAACTTGCAGGGAAGGACTTCAATATACAAAAGCCGTGGTCTACAGGGATACACAACATATAATACAATATGCACAGAACAGCTAGGGATGTCCAGAAGAGTCGTTAATAAATAAATAAGCCAGGGGTCAAAACCAAAACGTATACCTTGAGCCAAAATGGGGATATAGCACCAGAGAAAATCCGTCAGCCAGGCCAGAGGGTCATTACCAGGAAGTCAATCAGAACATAAAACTCAGACAAGGGGGAAACACTGAAATAGAACTAGGACGGAATAACAGGGAGCTCTCAGGAACAAATCTGTAGCTGAAGTGAACCAGGATGCAAGAGCATGGTGATATGGGCCCATGGCTTTATATAGGGGAGTAATCAGCCCATATCACCAGCAGAAGCTCAACGAGCAATGAACTTAACCCCTGAGCTACATGTCAGGGAAAGCAGCACAGGGAAACACAGACATAAGGAATACAGAGGGCAGGGAGACAGGGTTGGAACGTGGGAACGTGACAGGAAGCTCCTGGTACTGATGGACCTCCTTTGGAGTCTATCAAATACCAATAATCCATATATTATTGCAGCTATAGCTATGCTCTCCTGTAGCAATGATGATGACATGACCCAAAGATTAGAAATATGCTACCTATTTGCAATTTTAGAATTCAACTTTCATCTTTTAGTAATTTACTCCTTTATTTCTCAAATGTC
Source organism: Leptobrachium leishanense (assembly GCA_009667805.1). NCBI lineage: Eukaryota > Metazoa > Chordata > Amphibia > Anura > Megophryidae > Leptobrachium > Leptobrachium leishanense. The sequence continues at coordinate 123,830,446 of CM019071.1, forward strand.
ACTTGTTGTCCATGTCCCTGATTCACCAGTATATCCCCTTAACACTCACTTGATTCATTTCATAGACTTGCTGGTGACGAGGAGTGGATTTTGTTTTAAAAGAATGTTTAATTACTTTAATGCACTTTACATAGATAATTGGCCATTAATACAAAGAAAACAGCAAAATCTCCATGAAACTACTTTATAGGGAATGCCCAACTTGAATACAGAAATACAATGTACAATTTTTAGTGAATGAAAATGTAGCAGTTTCTAAGCAACAAAGTGATTAATCCTGTCGACATAATAACAGTTTGAAGGCATCGTAACATATTTTGTGTTCAACTGCGAGCTACTGCGCTACTGCAACTCGAAGTCCGATGCAGCAACAGCTGTAAACACTTAGCTTGGCGTCTATATTCTTCTACTTTGAGGGAGGGTAAAGAGACACCTTCATCAAAGAGACACACACACAGAAACACGCACGCAAAGACAGAAACAATCCTTTTACTAGAAAGGGTTCAAATCCTACATAAATAAGTGTTGGAACTCACCAAGATTACTGTTCATCTATGATTAATATTGTTAAAAAACTACTGAAAAACTGTAGCTGCTGCAACGCTTCTTTATGTATGAGAATGCCATTTTTCGGGCAAATGCAGAGAAATTCTCATTCCCATGCATTCCCAATGTGCTCAAGCTCTGGAAAAACACTTAACACTGGCTAGAGAGAATAAGAACTGGCTGAGGAGGCTAGATACTGACAGAATGGACATTGGATGCGAAGGATGGACACTGGAAGGAGAGGTTGGGAACTGGCTGGAGAGGCTGGATACTGCCTGGGGCCATTAGCCAAAAGATGAGAGGGATGGCTCCTCTAGTCTAGGTCATGTTCATTCTATATACAGTATAGCAAGAATGCACACCAGTGTTCATTTTGTTGAGTAATAATTTTCATCCAAGACGCATTAACGCAAGGGGCAAGCCCCTTTGCGCTGAACGTCGTATTACAATGTCAGCGCAACAAACGCGCGTATACATCTACTGCGGGTGAACCTGCGCGAATGGTATTACAATCTATGCGCAGTTTGTAACGCACAGCCTTTGCGCGCATAATTTTAGCAACTCCTAAAAGCTGGTGTTAACGGCAAATTCTATCAACCTGGCCGAACCCAAATACACCAGCCCAAAAAAAATAAACGCAGCAAAGAATAATTACACATTCTACACATACCCAAACCAATACATTTGAAAAGTTGTGCGTGTTTTTTTATTGATACAGCATATATGCGCAGATTGACTTTGACAGGCGCAAAAACTTAACGTGAGACAATTGTGGTTCTTAATTCTGATTGGCTGAATCGTGTGAAAAAACGGTCCGCACACTGATTTCTGCGTGCAACGTTGCTGCTGCGCGCGTGTTTGTGCGCGTCCGCCGACATTTCAGTGCTCTCTCGTTCCCCGCGCTTCCCTGCACTTCAGGGAATCAAAGTTCCCCACCCTGTGGTGAATTCAATATTCACCGCAGGGTCCCCAAAGTGCAGGGAAAAGTCGCCGAGCACCTGTCGAACACCCACTGAACACCCGCCGAAAACTCGTCGTACACTCATCAAAAACCCACCGGAACCCCCACAAAAACATGCCGAACACGTCAGAAAAAACAGATGATCCACCGATCACAGCGCAGACCAGCCGCTGGAAAAAGCTGACAAGCTGACAAATGTAGAAAAAAAAAACAATACGATTGAAAGTGTCAAAATTTAAAACTGTTTGCAAAAAAACTACTGAACGAAAATGCCTGGAATTAAATATAAGATCCTATGAATGATAATAAAAAGGTCTGTTACAGAAAAAAGAAAATAATAATAATTTGAGAAAATGCCTAAAAGATCCTAAAAAAAAATCAATAAATAAAGATACTTTTTACTGCAGAATAAAATAATAAACGGTTTATTAGATATTAAATGAAAACGGGAATATTTTTAACATTGAAGCCTATGGGATTCGTCTGAATAAACCTGCCGAATGAAATCACCGAACAGCAGGGCATTTCGGCAACTTTTCACTGCTGTTCGGTGTTCTCTGAATAGATTAACCATTGCTTCTCTATGGGGGATTTCACTGCCTTTGAACAGGCACCGTACTTCGCCAAAAAGTTGGCAAACTGCCTTCTTTCTAGCTGGATGGTCACGAAATGTCACCGTACAGGGAAATTCCCTGTTCAGTGACATTTCAGGGCCAGATCTTCCCTCTCTGAATTTAACCACTTTAGCCAACTAAAATCTTGTGACATTTAGTCGACTAATACTAGAGATTGACATAGCATGGCCCACTGGCTCCTAATGCTTTCCCTCTAGCCCGCTCCCCCAGCCAGCGTACGGTGCACATCATTGGCTGCTGCTGGACGGCCTGCACTCAGGCTAAGTAGGCAGGCCGGAGGAGATGCCAGAGAGCTGTGGGGTGTGCTATGTTGCTACGGCTTTCAAGCCGATCTGCCGGGCACAATACGCCTAGAGTTAAGGGGTTAATTAGGTGGTTTTAAAATCTTTAATAATATATCGCTCCAAGGAACCCCCTATCTCCACCATTGGGGGCAGCTAGGGGTTAATTCCAGAACATCAGGGGGAGATCCCGGAAGCTTGGCCGACATCCAAGATGTTGGGCAGCTCGGGAAGGGACCACGATACGGCGCCTGTTAGCGCCGAGTTGTGATCCAGTCCCTAAGGGGTTAAAGCCATCCACCACTTAGAAGGTTAGGCTGTGCCCTTCCAAACGGTGCCTGGCTTTTGACCGTGCCCCAAGCCAATCAGGAGGGAGAGAGGTCCAAAGGACCTTCCCCCCTCCCCTTCGCGCACCTTCCCCGCAATGACGGGGGTGTGCCTGACTAGATGTCATCGCGCATGGTGCGATAACATCTAATTAGTGCCCGTTGCGGTCCTGGATGCTGGGCTGACATCGAAGATGTCAGCCCGCACTGGGGGGCACAGTGGTCGGCCGGAATCCGTCCGATCGCTGGCTGCAAAGGGAGGACGCGCTGAGCGGGTCCTCCGCAGCCAACGCTTCCTGCGGCTGGATGCGCTGAGCGCGTCCTACGCAGCGAAGTGGTTAAATCGTTTTTTTCATTTTTCTGTAACAGACTTTTTTATTATCATTCATTGGATCTTATATGTAAATTCCAGACATTTTTGTTCAGTAGTTTTTTTGCAAACAGCGTTTCAGATTTCAAACTTTCAAGCGAACAGTATTTTTTTCCACCCCGTTCGTCTGCTAGTCGGCTTTTTCCGGCGGCTGCTCTGCGCAGTGATCACCGGCTGCTCGGATTTTTCCGGCGTGTTCGGCTTGGTTTTTGCGGCGGTTTCTGCCAGTTTTCGGTGAGTGGTCGGTGAGTATTCAGTGAGTGTTCCGCGGGTTTGCGGCGAGAAGTCCCTGCAATACGGGGGACCTGCGGTGCTTGCTGAATACACTGCAAGGTCGGCAAACTAGGAATCACCGAATCACCCAGAGTGCGGGGGACGAAAAGTCACTGGTGACTTTTAGGATCTCTTTGAATAACCCTGCTAGTATCACCTGTTGGGTGAATGCAGGCGTGCAGCCTCTGCCAGTTTCACATATATATATATATACATATAAATTTACTACTATATATACATGTGTGTATTTCACATACACAAAATGCGTATGCATAGTTATTTGCCCAAGTTTTATAGAGATATTTGAGGTCATAATACAATCAGCCAGCCTGCAGTGAGGTCACAATCAACTTGCTCTGATGCAGCTAGAAATGTCTAGACATTCAGATGACAATGTGCGAATGTGGACACCTTAGCAGGGCACAATAAGCCTATGATCATATTACAGTGAAATACTTTAGAGAAAATTTGATCTATTTTGAGCGTTTATTTAAATCAAAGGTTTTAACATCTTATGAAGTGTGACAAATAACCGAACAGTGTGCGTGTAGGAACCTGAGAAACCACAGTAGAAATGATAATGAAATGTTATATAGATCATATGTGCTACAGTGCTAGAAAAAAGTAAATAATCTGACATGATGGAAGATTTGAAAGTACAAAAACAAACTGCTATAGGATTATTCAGACGGGTATTATGTAATATGAATTATCATCTGGATAAAATTGTCGGGGGCACTATTCCCTAGTGAACGCTAACAGTATCATTCGGATGAGTACCGTAGATACTCGAGTATAACACGACCCGAATATAACGCGATGGATAGAGATTTATTATGGAAATGAGAGAATACTCAAGACTCGAATATAACGCAAGGAGCAAAACTATAAAAGTATATTGTACTAGGAAACCATTAAAATCCTTCCAGGTTTTCTTAACTCAGGCCAGGGTGCTCTGCTCTTGAATGATTGCAGTTGTTACTAAATATGAAGCCGCTGGCCAACCGTCTTCTTACTTGCGATAAGATGCCCGGCGGAGCAAGATGACCAACACAGTGAATCATTCACCAATAGCCAGCATGCAGGGAGGTGCTGTTTTCTGACCTCCTACTCCAGCAAGCAGGCTCATACACCACATCATCCGCCAATAGTCAGGGAGACTTGGGATCCACGAGCAAGTGAAGTTTTTTTTCTTACACGTCATGCAGATGTCTCGAATATAACGCGACCCCTCCAATTTTAAGGTACATTTTTGTCACCAAAATCTAGCGGTATACTCGAGTATCTACAGTAAGCGTTACCGCCAAGATAAGTGACTTTAAAGCATGCCCTTCATACTACCTTCCTGACACTAAACCTGTGAAAAATCAATTAGCACATTGGTGATTACGCTAGTTTTTGCGAACTTACTGTATTTTGCGCATCCTTATACTTAACATGGGGAGTGCAGTCAGTAATTAGCATTTTGATAAGTAAGGTATTACTAAGTGCTAGCGGTAATTACCGCAGCGATGCGCAAGGCAAAGCTTTAGCTACTCCTAAAAGATGGTGCTAAACGATTTTTTTTTTTCAAAAACGATAATATTTTTTTAACATTGAATCCAATGGGATACACCAGTTTAAACCTGTCGAACAGAAACACAGAAAATCAGGGCATTTCACTGACACTTCGGTGCAGTTCGGCAGTCTCTGAATAGATTAACCATAACTTCTCTATGGGACAATTTTGTTGCTGCTGAAGATCTCCAAATTGCGGAAATCGGTAGCGAACTGCCCCGTATCTCGCTGTCGATTTGCCAGAATTTGACAAATTGACAGCTTTCTGAATAGACGAACTGCCACGAAACTGCACTGTACGGTGAAATTCACCATTCGGTGCAATTCGGTGGCAAGTAACTTTTTTGGTTACAAATGAAACCTCTCACTTTTGAGGTCTAGCGCTCATGCATACCGCAAAGAGACTTCTGAGCTCTCACTCATAGTATTGAGTGTAAATGAATTTCACGTTTATCTCTGAATTTCTCGTAAGAGCTCGAGGCTCAGTTCTAGAGCTGCCCGGAAACATCAGTGAATCTCATCCCAATCATGATTTCTGATATGAAAACAAGTGTTTTAACCATGTGTGATAGACAAACCAATAAACATAAGAAATAAAAGCAGGATATCACTATATAATGTGTGTGACAAATGCAAATATATGCATCTAAACAAAATCATTGGTAAATGCTCCAAAACCATAGTCCAGAAACAGACCTGGACTACTCTGATTTCTACTCTGTCTGTCACCAACACTGGTCATTCCCTGTTTTTGGGATAAAAGATTCTGCATGGATTCCATCGCTTCTCTACCCTCCTCTCTTATACCGCTACTGCATAACTCAGCATTTTCCCAGGTATTAACCCTACCGATATTTCAGTATACCAGAAACTACACTTTACATACGTCAGTCACTTTTTATGAAGGGGTACAGCCATTCCATTTAATGATCTTTCTTACAGGGAGTCTCTGAATGCCTTTGACTATTTTTGCTATTTGCAGAATATAAGCTTTCATTGACAGCTGCTACTAGACATTTTAAATGTTTATGATGAAGTCTTACACATCTGGGCACTTGCACTATAACATTAGCTTGCTATACTGTACAATGCATTCCAAACAGGTGTAGCGCTTTGTCCTGGAGCTCTTCAATAATATTTGATTCCATGATATCGCAAAGAAAAAAGAAAAATCACCACATAGCGTAACCACTGTGCATATAGATGCAGGAGCGCAAATAAGTCTTGGTCCTTTGAAATGGTAAAGTCTCAGGAATCTCCGAGAGAGAATCTCTTTAGAAGATAATTCGAAATATTCTCCAATTGAATGATGGAAGTACCGAATCAGAAAAAGAAAAAGAAGAGAAAAACCATTGGGCAATATCGTGTGACTCGTAAAAGTGAGAATAAACAAGAAAAAAACTCACAAGTATAGAGCTAGATAGCTCAATGTCATACGCAGTCGGGTCTCTATAGGGGACTCCACCCTTGGATCAAGCTGGTTTTCTGTTTCTCTGTTCGCTTCAATTGGTAGCATCACAGTGTATATACACAAATAGGAACCTCAGGAGAGACAAGTGATAGTGTGATACCGTAATAACTGGAGGAGCATAAAAGGTCTGTGGAGAGGTACTCACATGCTTCAGAACCTCCTAAAAAGGTGGTTCCGTAATATCGGCAGTGGACCACTTTTCAGGGGGTCCCAACCTCCAATTGGATGAGTAGATGGATTCCGGCAGGTGGATAAATGGATCACAATGTGAAATAGGGTATGTGCAATGAATAGGGCATTAGGGCATGGAGAGGTTTAAATAATGGTGCTTTATTCTAAAACATCATTAAAACATATTTTAAAGGTGCTTAAATCCTAAAAAAAAATCGAAAAATAAAGAGACTCTTTACTGCAAAATATTATAAGCAATGGTTTATTAGATATTGAATTAAAACAGGAATATTTTTAACATTGAAGCCTATGGGATTAAACATTCTTGTTGCTAAAACATCAGGCAGACGAGGCCCTCTAATCAGGCACTGTAGAGGGCAGCCCGCCGGGGCCTCCCAAGGACCCCTTGAGGAGCATGCAGCCGCAGGATGACAGAGCTGCGACTGTGCGGGCTGGCCGGCCGGGTGCATGTGGCAGAGAGGTGGCGCAGGAAGGGAGCCACGGCAGACCCCCCCCCACAACCAGGATCCAGGGAGCCCCCACTGACCACCAGGCTAAGGTAAAGCGACACATTTTTAAAAAAAATAAAACCCGAGGACATCTTTAAATGTCCCCGGGAACATAAAATAAAACTTTTTTCTTTCTTTCTAATACTCACCTGATTCCTGGATCCACAAACAAGCGCAGCCTCCTGTCAAGGCAACTACGCGCGCTGCTGTGAAAGACGCCGGGTTAAGCCGCTCACTATCTGTCTATCCTAGACCCAGATAATGACTGCGTGGACAACAATCCCTGCGCGCTCGCTTACCTATCCGTCCCCGCACACTTTCTCTCGCAACAGGCACGTACAGCGCAATAAAGTGGTCCCAGGATTGCAACGCAGTACTAATCTTCTCTTGAATTGTGTAGTGATTACCTTTCCCACAATCCCTGTGCCCAATTTCTTATTCTATTAGTTACGCTGCCACCAGTTCCCCTGAACACTACGCGCGTCACAGCGAAAGATGCAGGGCTAAGCAACCCACTATCCGTCTATCCTAGACCCAGATAATGACTACATGGACAACAATCTGCCACTCGCTTACCCAACTGTCCCCAGCGACCGCAACTCACAATTTCGTAGCTACTCGAGCTTAACACAACAAGTAATACTCCAGTCTCTTTAGTTAGCGATGCAAAATGCGCAGCCGGCTTCCCCGCTACACTAATAGCATATCTTCTCGTTAAAGCTAGCATCAGACTGTAGAGGTGCTGCCCGGCAGTGTGCGGATTCACATGCTGCTTTATTATACTGTAAAGGTGCTGCCCGGCAGTGTGAGGATTCATATGCTGCATTATTATACTGTAAAGGTGCTGCCCGGCTGTGTGAGGATTCATATGCTGCATTATTATACTGTAGAGGTGCTGCCCAGTAGTGTGCGGAATCATATGCTGCATTAATTATTCTTCTTACAAATTTGGTTACTTAACCCGTTTGCGTTTGGATTGTAATATTGTGACATCCAGGACCCCGGGTGGCGATCGGGGGGGGGCCCAGGACACATGGTGTCGCCAGCTGGCCGAATGCCAGGAGCTCCGGCAGCTGTGAGTGATCAGGGAGCAGGGCGCGGCATGATGACGCGGAGCCGCCGGGACCTTTAAATCAGGAGAGCGCGCTTACACCTCGCCTTGCCGTGGAGTTTCATTCCCGCATCACTAGTTTACCGAATCAGTTTGTATACTTGTTACTTACCCTGCTTGTTCTGAGGACCCAATCTGTTGCCGGCTTTGCCTGCCATTTGAATATTCTCTCTGTGTACTCCCTGCCTGTTCTGTTTGCCTTCTGTTGCTACTGGTGTGCGCCGATTCTCACCATATACAGTAGGGCAGTACAAGTGCCTAAACGTTGCTGACCCGGTTTTGTTATAACAACTACTCTCGATCTGTGCCCCTGTCTGGTATATCTGCTGCTTGTTACTGCTGGTGCGCTTCCATCCTGCCATATACTATAGCACAGTACAAACATATATTGATCTCTGTCTGTGGTGTATATTGTTGGTGCTGTCTCCCTGGCCTGTGTGGCTGCTAGAGGTTATGTTTAGTGGTCCTGAGTCCCGACCATCCTAAGGATCGGAGGCTTAGAGATCTGTTACCAGGGATCCTAACAGGTCTGTCCTGGGGAATCGATACAAATATGCGGTGAACGCCGCAGCAAATGTTAATGCTCATTTTTAAATGTTTCTATACATCCTACAAATCCGCCACTTTACGGGCAGGTTATGGGGACCTCCTAGGCACGATATTTGAAGGAATTTTTTGTTTTTATTCTTAACCTTTATGTCATGGAAAAATCACTGTTCCTTTAAAAACTTTTTTTAAAATCTTTTTATCCTTGTTTCCTGTCCCCCAGGGCACTACCCGGACCCCCATACACCTTTTATGGCAAATATCTAGCATATATGCCCTCTTGGAGGGCACTCTAAAATTCGAACGTTCGAGTCCCATTGACTTGCATTGAGTTCGAAACGTGTTCGCGTTCGAATTCAAACTTTTTCAAATGTTCGTGTTTGAATGCAAACCTAACACGGGGGTGTTCGGCTCATCACTAGTTAATAGACTGTAAAGGAAGAATAGCTATGCTGACCCATACTAGTTATACGCAATCTGGGCCACACTACCACAAGAGCTCCGTCAGACCCAAGTATGAAAAATTGGTCTAAAGAAAGGTGAACCAGCTGTTGTGGCACCAACTGCCTTCTACTCGGAAGGGGATAGACCCATACGCATGCAAGGAGGATGGTAGATGGAAGAATTGATCCTGGTTGCTAACTAGGGATGAGCCGAACACCCCCGAGTTCGGTTCGCATTTGAACTCGAACTTTTCAAAAGTTCGAATTCGAACTCGAACACGAACTCAATACAAGTCAATGGGACTCAAAGTTTGATTTTTAGAGTGCCCTCCAAGAGGGCAAATATGCTAGATATTTGCCATAAAAGGTGTATGGGGGTCCGGGTAGTGCCCTGGGGGACAGGAAACAAGGACAAAAAGTTTAAAAAAAAAACGTTTTTAAAAACGAAAAATTCCTTCAAATCCCGCTGTATGCTGAGGAGGATGTGTCCCACACGTCATCAGTTTTGCGGGACCTCCGGCGGAGATACTCACCTCTCTGTCTGGGGTCCAACGACGTTCTGACTTCAGCGTCCTCCTCAGACGCTGAAGTCAAGCTCCTCCCGAAGTGCGGCCTAGCTCCAGTGGGGGCCGCCATCTTGGATGGCGGCTCCACCCCCGGGTCGCCCCTCACTGCCTGACGTCCTCACGCATAGCGTGATGACGTCAGATAGCCGGGGAACCCCTAGCTGCCCGGAATCCCCTGGTGGAGATAGGGGGTTCATTTGAACCCCGATATCTCCAGAACCGTGGCAGCTAGGGGGTCATAGAGGGTGTCAATCGAAAGGCCTGAGCATGGACTTTCAAATGATACCCAACATGTATACACCAGGTATAAAGTAATAAAGTAAAAAAATAAAAATAAAAAAATCATGTATTTTTTTTGTGTGTTATTTTAATTAATGAAGCAATATTGTTCACATTTCAATTATAATGTGAACAATGATGCTGCACTAATGATTTTTTTCTATGGTGTGCGTTTGCTAAAAATCACATAATTCCCCCCCCAAAAATTTAATAAGTCCCCATTTCAAATTTTTGTACAAGCGCACCCCATAGAAAATATAACCGCAAATTTTCATGCGATAAAAGGTGAAAAAAAAACACTTTACACACTGCAGATGATTACAAATTCAAGTTTTATTGCAATTTTTGTTATAATATACAGGCAGAACATGACATATACATATAAAAATGATATATTATGAATCTGCCGAGTCTGCCGGAAAGAACAATATAGAATATGTCTGGGTCGTATAATAAAATGTGGCTTCAAATCGCGTTTAAACATGATGAGCGAAAGCGGTAAAAATTAGCTCAGCACACAGCGGTGAAATAGCTCAGCAGTGAAAGGGTTAAAGGAACAGTGAGTTTTCCATAAAATAAGGGTTAAAAATAAAAACGAAAAATTCCTTCAAATATCGTGCCTAGTAGGTCCCCATAACCTGCCCGTGAAGTGGCGGATTTGTAGGATGTATGGAAACATCGCCATCACAGACTCACACACGACACCTAGCACTTCCAGTCTGCATACAATGTATCAAATTCATGAGACCAGACTAATTAAAAGCACATGTTATTTCCAAACACTAATTAAACACCTGTTGTTTACGCCGTTTGAGAGCACAGGTCATTTAGAGGTGAGAATCTTTGTACCTAGACATTAGTTTTTAATTCAATATCTAACAAACCGTTGCTTATAATATTCTGCAGTAAAGAGTCTCTTTATTTCTAGATTTTTTTTGTAGTTTTTAAGCATTTTTTATACTTTTTTCAAATTTTTTTTTCGCACTCGAACCGAAGACGCCAAAAAGTTCGAAGTTCGCGAACGTTCGAACTGCCGATGTTCGAATCGAACTCCGAACTGATCGAACCGAAAAGCTCATCCCTATTGCTAACCAGTTAGGTCCCCACCTACACTTTTTAATGCTCTTGATCACGATTATTATAAAGAACATTAAAACATAACTGCTTGTAATTATTTACTGTTTGCAAATACTGTATGTTAAATGGGCGCACACCATTATGACGAACAGTCCACTGATGGCAAAATGGACATGATTCTTTATGGATCATTGTAACCACAATGGGTGTCGCCACATGTGCAAAGAGAATGTCAAAAGGCACTAGACATGTGCACAGCACAAAATTTCGTTTTGAACTAATGGATTAGTCCTAAAATGCAATTTATTAAATTTATTCGTTTTCAGTTCTTTAGTATGAAAACTAATTTCATTCATCCGAAAACCAGTGGATACAATTACTATTGTAGTGGCTCCTCAGAGGGCTGAGATCGCTGCTTGTTACAGTATCACTCACTCTCAGCACAATGTGCCAGGCAAAGCTGTTACAGTAACTGACTGCTGCTCATCACAGTGCTCAGAGTTTCAGTAAAACTAGTAAATAATATTTTTATATATAAGAGGTTAGAACAATATTATTTCCTTGTTTTACTGAAACTCTGAGCGCTGTTACAGTCAGTTACTGTAACAGCTGAGCCTGATACATTGTACTGAGAGATAATATAAGAAGCAGCCGATCTCAGCGCTCACAGCCACTGGATTTAAAGGGCTAAAAAAAAGGCTCCTCTCTGTATAATGTATAGAACATCCTCCTGCATTAATTAATACCCCTCTCTGTATAATGTATACAACATCCACCTGCATTAATTAATGCCCCTTTCTGTATAGAACATCCTACTGCATTGGCATGTGGAGGGTGCAGAACTTCGGAATGCAATGCTTATCCAGCACAGGAGAGGGAACTTTTACTTAAACTTTGTATCTCTGTGGGGGAGACACAGGAATATAAAAGCAGGGGAGAGGGAAAATATTAACGTAAATCGGTCTGAAAGCTCAGAGAAGAGATGACTGGTGCAAACTGATTTTTATAATAAAATAAAGCACTTTAAATCTAGGGAAAACATTCAAATAAATCACACAGAAGGCTCATAATGACAGAGTAACTGTGAGAGCTGGATACTAAATGTATCAGACATAAAAAAAACCTTTATAACAAGCAGCACTGGGAGAGGAGAGGGACTTTATATAAAACGTGTATTATAGATGAGGAAAGGGGGATAGTGCTCCTGGATAATATAAAATGTATCAGGCCTAAGCCCCTATTATGCAGAGCGGGAGGGGAGATAACACACGTTTTCTAAAGTCCCTCTCTTCTCCCAGCGCTGCTTGTAATAGAGGGGGTTTTTACTATCCAGCCCTCCTCTGTCATTAGCTTTCAGTGTGATTTATTTGAATGTTTTCCTTCTCCAGCTGCTTTTATCATCTTGGCGGCTCCTCCTATATCGTTGATTAACTCCACTCAAATCGGGAGATAAGGAACGGGGGAGAGAGAAAAAATAACAATAGTGCAGCAACGTTTGGATATTGGTACACGCTTTGGTGTTCAGTGATTGTGCACTTACAGGAATTAGAGCCGTTTAAATCCGGGCTCTGGAGTGAAGCGCCTGGTGTCAACTATAGGGTGACTACTGCCCTTCTTTAATACAGCATCTTCACCTCAGGTGGAGAGACATAAAGGGAAAGAGAGGGAAAGTGCTCTCATGGCACAACATCAGTGATTACTGACTTGCTATAGTGAGGGGGTAGTTGGTTACACTCACCAATTCGGGAGCCTTATCATTCCAGGCTCAACCGTTGCGCGTATGGTATTTCTTGATGGTGAGTACCTGGACCCCTCTCAGCTGTTCCTTTTGGTGCAGGTTGCAGTGTCCGTGGTAGGTTCTGGAGGGCTGGCCTGGTCAGGTTGGTTTGGATTTACCAGTTTAGGTTCAGTAACCAGATACTCCTAAATGCTTGGATAAGGGTTTATTCAAAAAATTACATGGATTACAAATGCAATCAATAATACTCAATTAAAAGGGGGGGGAAATGGTGGTATCTCGAGACGCGTTTCGGCGCTATCTGCGCCTTCCTCAGTCGATAAAATGAATAAAATGGGCCCCATTTTATTCATTTTATCGACTGAGGAAGGCGCAGATAGCGCCGAAACGCGTCTCGAGATACCACCATTTCCCCCCCCCTTTTAATTGAGTATTATTGATTGCATTTGTAATCCATGTAATTTTTTGAATAAACCCTTATCCAAGCATTTAGGAGTATCTGGTTACTGAACCTAAACTGGTAAATCCAAACCAACCTGACCAGGCCAGCCCTCCAGAACCTACCACGGACACTGCAACCTGCACCAAAAGGAACAGCTGAGAGGGGTCCAGGTACTCACCATCAAGCAGTACCATACGCGCAACGGTTGAGCCTGGAATGATAAGGCTCCCGAATTGGTGAGTGTAACCAACTACCCCCTCACTATAGCAAGTCAGTAATCACTGATGTTGTGCCATGAGAGCACTTTCCCTCTCTTTCCCTTTATGTCTCTCCACCTGAGGTGAAGATGCTGTATTAAAGAAGGGCAGTAGTCACCCTATAGTTGACACCAGGCGCTTCACTCCAGAGCCCGGATTTAAACGGCTCTAATTCCTGTAAGTGCACAATCACTGAACACCAAAGCGTGTACCAATATCCAAACGTTGCTGCACTATTGTTATTTTTTCTCTCTCCCCCGTTCCTTATCTCCCGATTTGAGTGGAGTTAATCAACGATATAGGAGGAGCCGCCATATCGAATATAAAGCAGAGCGCGTTTAGTGCATATTCTGCCATCCTAGGACCTCTGGAAAGCAAGGACATTAAGGACAATAGACCTCCAATACACACAGGAAATCAGTGTAAGGTCACCTTGTGTATACTCACTAATAGACGTCCAGTGTATATACCCAGACTGTACCAGTCTCTATAACGCCGATACGCACATTTGCACTTTTTAATGTGCTATGCTGGTTTTTTCATGCACTCAAGTTGTCACTGATGCACTTTAACAATGTATATATTGTTGCACTATAAAACTGTTGCACTTTATACTGCATAAATTGTTGCACTTTATATCACACTTACTGTGGCAATAGCACTTTACCTAAATCTGCACCAGTGAAGTTGCTCTCATACGAACCGTAAAGATTTATATGCATCTATTGGTTCCAAGTACGACTTTGTGATTTGTTGTACACAATTGTTGCGCCACTAGGAACCCCCCCCTTTTCCTTCATCGATATCTGCACACCCATTCGAGAGTCTGTGCTATTCCCTAGACGGCAGCAAACCAAAATAAGCACCCATACCTAGACAAGAGCGCCCATACCGACCCTTCTCTTTTTCGCTTTTATCATCTTGTCTGCCTCATAGACATGCAAGGGTTAAGTAAAGATTTCCTCTCCTGTGCTGGCTGTCTGTGCTGCAAGTGAGTATTCTGGAGCTATATCACTGTCAGATTTACGGGTAGGGGTCAGGAAGGATTACGCATACAAACCTTTTCTGTAGCTTTGCGATGTTGCGCTTCATTACTGGTCTCCTTCACTCATCAATGTAATATCACAAAAAAGACTGAAACTAAAATGTAGTGCATTTTATTTTAGTTTCTTTCGTTTTTTGTACTGAGCAGTTTCGTATCTCTTGAGTCATACTAAAACGAAATTATCCCAAAGTCGGACTAAGGCTAGGGTCAGACGAACGCATTTTTCACGTTGTCCGTGAAAATGTGCGTTCGAAGAATGGACGTATTTTTTCACGGAATACGCAATAGCGGTCATACTATGCGCAGTTTCATCCGTGATTTTGTACGGATCATCAATAAAACACTTCTTGCATCTGGACGTTATGTTGGCTGGACATTAGCAGCGTCTGATGTCTCCAATTCACGCAAACACGCCGCTAGCGGACGCAGCGCACTCTGTACGTCAGTACTAGTGGTTAACGTTCTCGAAAAAATGCGTTCATTTTCCACTTGCGTTGCGCAGCCGGACTTTTGTGCGACCGTACTTCGTATATTGCCGTCATTGCCGGCATCTGCTGCTAGCACGGCCGTGATTAAGTGCGCCAGAACGCGCGTTCGCACTGCCTCAGTCTGACCCTAGCCTTAATCATTTTAGTACTAAAACGAATGCACATGTCTAAAAGGCACTATGCATCACATTATATCACATTATAGAAACATAGAAACATAGAAAAATGTCGGCAGATAAGAACCTTTCGGCCCATCTAGTCTGCCCAATTACATGGATACTTGACCTGCATTTATCTTTTGTTTAGGATAGCCTTATGCCTATCCCATGCTTGCTTAAATTCAATTACTGTTTTGGCCTCTACCACTTCTACTGGAAGACTGTTCCATGTATCCACCACCCGCTCAGTAAAATAATGCTTCCTGATGTTACTTTTAAACCTTTGCCCCTCTAATCTAAGACTATGTCCTCTTGTTTTGCTATTTTGTTTCCTTTTAAATATACTCCCTTCCTCTACCTTGTGGATTCCCTTTACGTATTTAAATGTTTCTATCATATCTCCTCTGTCTCGTCTTTTTTCCAAGCTGTACATGTTAAGATCATTAAGCCTTTCTTGGTAACTTTTCTCCTTCAAGCCGTACACCATTTTAGTAGCCCTTCTCTGTACTCTCTCTAAGATGTCTATATCCTTCTGGAGATACGGTCTCCAGTACTGCACACAGTACTCAAAGTGAGGTCTCACCAGTGCTCTGTACAGTGGCATGAGCACTTCCCTTTTCCTACTGCTAATACCTCTCCCTACACAACCAAGCATTCTGCTAGCATTTCCTGCTGCTCTATTACATTGACTACTTACCCTTAGATCCTCTGAAATAATGACCCCTAAATCCCTTTCCTCAGATGTTGAGGTTAGGACTGTATCAAATATTCTATATTCAGCCCTTGGGTTTTTACGTCCCAGGTGCATTATCTTGCACTTATCCACATTAAAACTCAATTGCCACAACTCCGACCATTTTTTTAGTTTACCTAAATCATTTGTCATTTGGCTGATCCCTCCAGGAACGTCAACCCTGTTGCAAATTTTTGTGTCATCAGCAAAACGACATACTTTTCCATTAATACCTTCTGCATATCACTAATAAAATATTAAAGAGAATGGGTCCAAGTACTGACCCCTGAGGTACTCCACTGGTAACAAGACCTTGCGCCGAATAAACTCCATTTACCACAACCCTCTGTTGTCTGTCACTCAGCCACTGCCTAATCCATTCAACAATATTGGAATCTAAGCTCAAAGATTGCAATTTATTAATAAGCCTTCTATGCGGAACAGTATCAAAAGCCTTACTGAAATCTAAATAAGCAATGTCTACTGCACCACCTGTGTCTATTATTTTTGTTACCCAATCAAAAAAATTAATAAGATTAGTTTGGCATGATCTCCCTGAGGTAAACCCATGTTGTTTCTGATCCTGTAATCTATGTGTTTTTAGATGTTCAACAATCCTTTCCTTTAACATGGTTTCCATTAATTTCCCACTACTGACGTAAGACTAACTGGCCTATAGTTCCCCGATTCCTCCCTACTACCCTTCTTGTAAATGGGCACAACATTTGCTAATTTCCAGTCTACTGGGACGACTCCTGTTAACAGATTTATTTAACCAATCCTTGTTAACGGTTTTGCTATTACATCACTGAGCTCTTTTAATAATTTAGGATGGATCCCATCAGGCCCCATTGACTTATTTGTCTTTACTTTAGACAGCTGCTTTAGAACCTCCTCCTCTGTAAACTCATATGTAAATGTCTCTTTAGTGTTCTCTCCTAACTGAGGTCCCTTTCCTTCCTTTTCTTCTGCAAAGACTGAACAAAAATATTCATTGAGGCAGTCAGCGAGACTTTTATCCTCTTCTACATACCTTCCTTCCTTTGTTTTTAATCTAACTAATCCTTGCTTTACTTTTCTTTTCTCGTTTATGTATCTAAAAAATGTTTTGTCCCCCTTTTTTACTGACTGAGCTATTTTCTCTTCTGCGTGTGCTTTGGAAGCTCTTATAAATTGCTTTGCCTCTTTCTGCCTAAGCTTATAGGTTTGCCTATCCTCTTCACGCTGAGTTTTTTTATAATTATTGAATGCTATCTTCTTGTTCTTCACTATTTTGGCCACTTCTGCAGAGTACCACAGTGGTTTCTTCCTTTTTTGTTTTTGCTAACAAGCCGAATGCAATTTCCTGTGGCCTTCAATAATGCTTCCTTTAAATAATCCCATTTCTCCTGGACTCCCTTTAAACTCCTCCAGTCTGATAATGACTCATTCACACAAAATCTCATTTTAGAAAAATTTGTTTTTTTAAAGTCTAAAACTTTTGTTTTTGTGTGGTGCGGCTCCATCCCTGTTCTTATATTAAACCATACTGATTGGTGATCACTAGATCCCAAATTTTCACCTACAACAACGTCCGATACCAAACCTCCATTTTTGAGTATTAAATCCAATATGGCCTCTTTATGGGTCGGCTCCTCAACTACTTGTGTTAGAGATAATCCCAGTAAGGAGTTTAGAATATTTGTACTCCTGGTGCACCCAGCTATTTTGGTTTTCCAGTTCACATCAGGAACATTAAAGTCCCCCATGATAATAACTTCCCCCTTCATTGCCATTTTGGCTATTTCCTCAAGCAGCAGATTATCTAGCTCTTCTACTTGTTCAGGGGGTCTATAGATCACACCAACACGAGCTACTGTATGATTGCCAAATGTTAGCGTAACCCAAACTGACTCTATGTTCACCTCGCTCACTTTTATTTGGTTCGTTTTTATGTTGTTTTTCACATACAGGGCCACTCCTATACTAAAATACGAGCTCATTGCTAAAGGGCATAACTGCCAGGAAAAAGAGGTGGCAAAGGTGGCCACGCTAAATAGTATAGGCAACCACTCAAAGCTAACGTCAGAATGATTGCGATTTTATGCACACCATCTCACGGCAGGGAAACCATTATTACATATATGTTAGCATTATGTTAAATTTCCTTGTATGTTGTTACATATGTTTTATTTTGTTACAGTTGAGTGCTGAAAAAAGACATGTGCAGCATCTATAGCTTGTTTGAGATACAAATGAGTTATGTTGACACTCATTGTTTGTACACCTCCTCCTTCGGCAACATCATTATCAGCTTTGGCTTTAATTACCACCTCTATGCTGATGATAATCAGATCTACCTCTCCACCCCTGATCTCTCTCCTCCTCCCCTTTCCAAAGTCAGCGACTGTTTATCTGGCATTTCCTCCTGGATGGCCTCTCACCACCTAAAGATTAAAATGTCCAAGACTGAGCTCCTACTAATTCCTCCTTCTAATGACTCCCCACCTCCTGACTTCTCTATCATGGTTGATGGTATCACTATCTCCCCCATCAAATCAGTTTCGCTGCCTCGGAGTTTCACTTGACCCTGCTAGTTCGTTCATCCTCCACATTCAATCTCTTTCCTCCTCCTGCCGATACCAACTACATAATATTTCCAGAATTCAACCATTTTTTACCACTGATACCACAAAGCAACTCATCCATGCCCTTGTAATCTCCCAAATTGACTATTGTAATAATCATCTAACTGGTCTCCCTATCTCCCGCCTCTCCCCCCTACAATCCATCCGAATGCCTCTGCCAAGCTCAACCACCTCACTCACTCTCTGTCTCTGCTGCTCCCCTCTGTGAATCCCTTCACTGGCTCCCCATCCAATGCAGAATTAAATTCAAAATATTTACCCTGACCTACAAATCTCTCACTAACTCGGCTCCCCACTACCTGTCCTCACCAATCACCAAATACACCCCAGCCCGCTCCCTGAGATCAAACAGTGACCTGCGCCTAGCTTCTCCCCGTATCACCTCTGTCCATGATAGACTGCAGGATTTCTCACGCGCAGATTCCATCCTCTGGAACGCTCTACCTCGTACGGTCAGACTTTCCCCTACTTTTTTTTCCTTCAAACGCTCCCTTAAGACATTCCTATTTAGGGAAGCCTTCCACCCGACTCACTGATGCAACCAGCCCATCACTACCACCAGTACCAGTACCACTACCACTCTCACCTTGCAGTCCTCTCCTCCTGTTTCCACCCCAACCCTTCTAGATTGTAAATTCCCACGGGAATAGGACCTTAGCTTCCTCCTGTACTGGCTTGTCAAAATGTCATTCAATGTATTGTAACCCTGTCTATATTGTGACCATTGTACATCGCTGTGGAACATGCTGGCACTTTATAAATAAAGAATAAGTAATAATCTCATTCAGCTGCCATCTCTTATCTGGAGTAGCCTGAATCACAATTCACCCCCTGCTGCCTTATCTAAACATTCCCTCCTCCACCTAATTAACTGTAATTTACTGTATAAGATAAAGCACAGTCATAAAGTAAAACTCACAATTTGATTTTGTTAAATGTTGCATCATGGGAAAAATGCACAAAAAGGAAAGGTGGTCAAAAACCTAATTTTATTTTTCCTTTTTACATTCAATTACTTCAGACAAAGAAAAAACAGCAACTTGTGTTTTACAATGCGTTTTTATTTGTAATGCGCAAGTCATCTAGTTACAGATTATGAAAGTGGCAGTGTCTTTTTAAATTTAGGGTTAACGCTAATCCTAATCAACAGATTCTGCAGTTTTTTTTAGGCTATGAACACATCAAAAGAAGGAGTAAAATCTGTTGTTTAAAAATCAAGTGAAAATTATACTGTTAGTTAGGTTTAGCACTAACCCTGAAAGTAACCGTAATACTAACCCCAACCCTAAAATTTAAAAGAATGTACTTTTTGCACCGTTCTCATATCAGAACACTGACGCTTGTATGGGTACTTAATTATGCAAGCGCATCTTTTATTTTTGCTTCAAATACAACTATTCCGAGTGTTTAACTGTGAGTGTCATTCTTAAATTGGTTAATTGTTAATTGTTGCAGCCACCCTGGTGGGAATAGGCGCGACACCACATTTGTCTGTATGTATGTATATTTTGCTGTACCCCCAACCAGGTCATTTTTGCTGCTGTTCCTTTCCACGTTTTTGTTTTTAGTCCCAAAGTGGAAATGTTTCTTGGTATAAATAAAAAGTAGCATGAGAGTGTGCGGTTGCTCAGAGGAGCAGCTCTTGGTTTCATTAGGTAAGACTGACCTTACTAGAGGTGCCTTGACGGTTCAGGTGAGCTTACACTTTAATGGCCATTCAAGTAAACCAAGACCTCTGATTGTGTTTTGTTTCACATAGAGCTATAGAAATGAGCGCAGATGACACTTTTGTTTCTTGTTATTTTTAAACTCGTGACTTCTTTATTGCTTCGTTTCTATCAGCGTCTAGACCGTGGCTACTTTTGTACAGGTTACAAATGGCACGCTGACCACAGTCAGTGCTCACAAATATTTAGGTATGTGGTTAGACCCAAATTTATCCTTTGGCCCCCACATCGAAAAACTTTCATCTAAAATTTACTCCAAATGGTGCCCTGTACAGAAACAAATCCTGCCTGAGCCCCACGGTAAGAAAGCAGATTGTACAACAAATGCTTATGCCGACTATTGAATACGGAGATGTAGTGTATGCAGCTGCCCCGCAAACACACCTCCAGAAACTTACTACATTGTATAACTCATTCTGTCACTTTGTGCTACAATGTAACTACATGACCCACCATTGTGACATGTTAAAAGAACTAAACTGGCAGTCGCTAGAATCTAGATGCGCCGTTCACCTTTCCAACCTGGTGTTTAAGAGCTTTTCTGGGAAGCTACCACCTTACCTGAATAGATTGCTTCCCTTAGCAGTTCCCTCATCCTTTAACCTCCGATCCAGGACCAGCACCTTACATGCAATATCACAATATAAAAAGAAAATGTCTCAATCCTCATTTTCCTACAGAGCAACCGCAAATATGGAATAACCTCCCATACGCCATCAAATCTTCCCCCCAGTCTTAAGTCACTTAAGAGATCTCTATTAACACATACCTCGATACAGAATGCGCCTGTAAACATGTAACATAGTGACTATATTTCCTACATATTTATTTTCTGTTAATCTGTATATTTGTTTTTTAATTTTTTATGTCTTGCTTTTTATTACTTTGTATTTCTGAAACATCTATAACAATTCAATGTTCTTGAACCAGGACATACTTGAAAACGATAGAAATCTCATTGTATCCTTCCTGGTAAAATACTTTATAAATAATAAATAATAAATAAATAAATGGTTTAGAATGACTAAGTCTTGAAATGACAGATAGATATATCTTGCAGGATGAATAAATGTTAGTGGGATTAAACAGCCCTTTAATTAATTACTATTACATTTCAAACCCTATTATGAAAATATTTAAATTTTTGGACTTTATGCAGTGTGATGTTTACATTTGCATTTCAGAAACGTAATTTGCTTAGTGAGCCTAAGGGGATGCAAATCTGAACATACAGTTAAAACATGGATCTATTCATTTGTTATGGAATTAAATTACTTGAAATATTTGTCTAGAAAAGTCTAAATAATAATCCAAGATAGCCATTGATTTGGCTGTTGTGTTCCGAGGCACTAAAAGCACAAAACACAAAGTAAGACAGAGTGGGATCAATACAATGACCTTTGACCGCGACCCATCCCCTAATGCACTCTGCTAGCCATATCTCGTCATTCTATCGGATTCAGTTTGCTCAGACCTCCTTGTTTATTTTTCTGGATGGAACTGGTTTGAGAGAATGATGGTTAGTCTTTCACTTGAGTGCTATATTATAAAACCAAAACTGTTACACATTTAGTTATAGTATACATAGTTTGGACCAATTATAGAACAAAAGGATATAATCGGAAATAATTCAAACAAAAACACAAGTCAAAGGGGCAAAAAAAGATTCTATAGAAAGGGGCTTAACCCCAACAAAGATGTATCAAAAAGAAAAGGTATACAAGGTACAAGAGAGGACTATAAAATTAAAATTGATATGTGTATTGGCGTGTAGTGTGTATATTAGAAAACCTTTATTGCTGCCAATAACCATATAGCATAACCGTGCAAAAAGACACACAATGGAAGAAATTGAAACAATACTTCCCGCAGAGGCGGCAGAAATATCCCATAGATAAATCAATTGCTGGCTGAGTGTGAGCTCACTGGTCTAAACCATTTATACTTCTTGCAGTAGGAGAAAAGCAAAAGCAAAAAGAGCTGAAAATATTCCAGTAAGAGGAACCAGACAATACAATTGGCCACTCACATGGAGGTTGATAAGGCAGCACCCATCTTTACCAATTAGGGATTCGTATGCAAGCTTGAATGGCTTACAAATACATGGTTATTCAAAGAGCATCAAAATTCCACCGTTTCTACCACCGTTCCCGAAGTGCGTGTCCGGTGCGAGTCAAATTTGCTGACCCTGCAGTGAATGCAGCATTCACCGCAGGGTCCCCGAAGTGAAGGGAAAAGCCGCCGAATGTATCTGAAAAACTGCTGCAAAAAATGGCGAATCGAACGGAAAAACTACCACAAAACTGCTGAAAAAACATCGGATCGATCCAATAAGTTGCAGAGAAAATGTTGAATGCACCCGGCGATCCGCCACACAACCGCCGATCGCATCCAAATAAAAGCCGGCGATCCGCTAAACAAAGCGCTAACGAACCGCCAGAAAAAGCCGGGAAATGGGTAAAAAAAAAAAAAAATGCAACTTTTAAAGGCTGTTTGCAAAGAAACTACTGGATGAAAATGCCTGGAATTTGCATGTAACGTCCCATGAATGATAATAAAAAGGTCTGTTACAGAAAAAATAAAAAACGCTTTTGAAAACAAAACAAAACAAAATTTTGCCCAAAAAATTCAGAAAAATGCATATATGGTCCTATGAATAATAATAAAAAGGTCTGCTACAGAAAAAAACGCTGTTTGACAAAAATTGGGAAAAAAATCTCAGAAAATGCCTAAAAAATAAATAAATAAAGAGACGTTTTTGCTGCAAATTAAAAGAGTAAATGCTTTCATAGATATTTAATAAAAACTAAAATAAGTTTTACATTACATAGTTACATAGTTATATAGGCTGAAAAAAGACATGCGTCCATCGGGTTCAGCCTCTCCCACATAACCTACTGCTGTTGATCCAAAAGAAGGCAAAAAACCCAGTCTGAAATATACAACATACTGGGAAAAAATTCCTTCTTGACCCCAGAATGGCAGTCAGATTGAAACCT
Source organism: Leptobrachium leishanense (assembly GCA_009667805.1). Taxonomy (NCBI): domain Eukaryota; kingdom Metazoa; phylum Chordata; class Amphibia; order Anura; family Megophryidae; genus Leptobrachium; species Leptobrachium leishanense. The sequence continues at coordinate 123,853,782 of CM019071.1, forward strand.
ATGGGATTCGTCTGATTAAACCTGCCGAAAGAAACCACTGAAAATCAGGGCATTTCACTGACATTTCACTGCTGTTCGGTGTTCTCTGAATAGATTAACCATTACTTCTCTATGGGGAGTTCACTGCCGTCGAACAGGCACCGCATTTCGCTGGCAATTTGCCAATATTTTGCTAACTGCCTGCTTTTTGAATAGCCCAAGGGCCACAAAGTTGCACTCTACGAGGAAATTCACTGGTCGGTGCAATTTCGGAGCCAGATCGCCTCTCTGAATAACCCCTATAATGTCCCAGTTTTGGGTTCCTCACAATAAAGAGAGAGACAGCAACCCTACCCCCAAAAATAACAGCAATAGAGCAGATGGACAAATGTTGAAATAAAATGCATTTTATTGCACTTACAGCACCTTTGCCTGTGACAGTCGTCATTGACCATTGAAAGTCGAGCTAACAGACTGCCCATTAGCTATCCTTGTCATGGAATTACTTAATGATTTAACAATCAGCTGTTTACATACACAAATGGTGACGTATTTTATTATGATCCTTTATTCTCCTTCACTCTGTAAGTGCAATAAATATGTTTTTTTTTCATTATTTGGCAATCTACACTAGTGGTTTTTGTCGTTTCCCTCTTTATTATGTGCAGAACCAAGACATGGGACAATATCTCAAATTCATACAGGCTTGTATATGTATCCCTAAAAGGTAACTACTAAAATTAAGGTGGATGAAAAAATCTGAGAGTAAAAGCCTCTATAATGCAAATTGCAAGAAATAATCAAAATTAGGGCTGAAACTACTAATCGATGATTAAAATAGTTGTCAACTATTTCCATTATCGATTAATCTGTGTTGATTAATCGTCTTGTGTACAGCACACACTGTTTAGAGTCAGACTGAGTTAAATGTACACTATATTGCCAAAAGTATTCGCTCACCTGCCTTGACTCGCATATGAATTTAAGTGACATCCCATTCCTAATCCATAGGGTTCAATATGATGCCGGTCCACCCTTTTGCAGCTATAACAGCTTCAACTCTTCTGGGAAGGCTGTCCACAAGGTTTAGGAGTGTGTTTATGGGAATTTTTGACCATTCTTCCAGAAGCGCATTTGTGAGGTCGCACACTGATGTTGGACGAGAAGGCCTGGCTCTCTGTCTCCGCTCTAATTCATCGCAAAGGTGTTCTTTCGGGTTAAGGTCAGGACTCTGTGCAGGCCAGTCAAGTTCATCCACACCAGACTCTGTCATCCATGTCTCTATGGACCTTGCTTTGTGTACTGGTGCACAGTCATGTTGGAAGAGGAAGGGGGCCAGCTCCAAACTGTTCCCACAAAGTTGGGAGCATGGAATTGTCCAAAATGTCTTGGTATGCTGAAGCATTCAGAGTTCCTTTCACTGGAACTAAGGGGCCAAGCCCAGCTCCTGAAAAACAACCCCACACCATAATCCCCCCTCCACCAAACTTTACACTTGGCACAATGCAGTCAGACAAGTACCGTTCTCCTGGCAACCGTCAAACCCAGACTTGTCCATCAGATTGCCAGATGGAGAAGCGTGATTCGTCACTCCAGAGAACGTGTCTCCACTGCTCTAGAGTCCAGTGGCGGCGTGCTTTACACCACTGCATCCGATGCTTTGCATTGCACTTGGTGATGTATGGCTTGGATGCAGCTGCTCGGCCATGGAAACCCATTCCATGAAGCTCTCTGCACACTGTTCTTGAGCTAATTTGAATGCCACATGAAGTTTGGAGGTCTGTAGCGATTGACTGTGCAGAAAGTTGGTGACATCTTCGCACTATGCGCCTCAGCATCCGCTGACCCCGCTCTGTCAGTTTACGTAGCCTACCACTTCGTGGCTGAGTTGCTGTCATTCCCAAACACTTCCATGTTCTTATAATACAGCTGACAGTTGACTGTGGAATATTTAGGGGCGAGGAAATTTCACGACTGGATTTGTTGCACAGGTGGTATCCTATCACAGTTCCTCTCCTCCTGTTTCCAATCCCAACCCTTCTAGATTGTGAGTTCCTACAGGAATAGGGCCCTCATCTCCTCCTGTACTGTTTGTCAAATGTTGTTCAATGTATTGTAACCCTGTCTATACTGTGCCTATTGTACAGGAATATGTTGGCGCTTTATAAATAAAGAATAATAATAATAATAAAGTTCCACACTGAAATTCACTGAGCTCCTGAGAGCGACCCATTCTTTCACAAATGTTTGTAAAAACAATCTGCATGCCTAGGTACTTGATTTTATACACCTGTGGCCATGGAAGTGATCGGAACAACTGATTCTGATTATTTGGATGGGTGAGCGAATACATTTGGCAATATAGCGTATATAACCTCAGCTTCAGAGCTGATTGGAGAAGACGCGCCACTGCTTTGAGGTATGATTTAGTTTTAGGGTTATGTCAGACACAACCAGTTTGTTTTTATTCTGTTTACAACAGTAGCAGAACTATAACACAAACTATAGGATACTGCCACTGGGTGAAGAAGCTGTATGCATGTGTTTAAGCCTTACTTGAAGCTGGAGTCCTGTGCCACCACCCCACCCTCCCTGCCACACCCTCTTTCATCGGGAACTGCCATTCCCTCCCTTTGGTCTGGTCCCTTTCCCCAAACTCACTCCCACACTCAGATTCGGCCTTTTGTCCATACCCACTCCCTCTCACACTCAGGTCAAGTCTCTAGAGCAAAGTCACTCCCTTCCACCTCCAGTCCCTCCCCACACTCAGTTTGTTCACAAAATTATTTAAAAGGGACACTCTACGCACCCTGACCACTGTAGCTTATTAACCACAATTTCATGCTGACATCATCAGCTATGGTCAAGTGCTTGTAGCCACGTTGATTTGTAAAATCAGCGTTCGGTTACCTTTCTTGGCCATTCGGCTATCCAGAGAGCAGGTAATTTGCCAAATCCTGGCGAATTGCCTGCACATACGGTGCCTGTTCGGTGCCTGTTCGAGGGCAGTGAAATCCCCCTAAAAAAGCACTGCTTCGGCTATTCAGAGAACACAAACCAGCAGTGAAAGGTTCCCGAAATGCTCTGCCATTCGGTGGTTTAATTCGGCAAGTTTATTCAGGAGAATCCCATAGGCTTCAATGTTAAAAATATTCCCATTTTAATTCAATATCTAATAAACCGTTCATTGTAAAATTCTGCAGTAAAGAGTCTCTTTATTTATAGATTTTTAGGATATTTTAAGTATTTTTCTGGATTTTTTTTTTTAAAAAGTCAGATTTTTTTATTATCATTCATTGGACCTCATATGTAAACTTCAGACATTTTCGCTCAGCAGTTTCTTTGCAAACAGCGTTTCACTTTTCAATCATTCATGCAAACTGTTTTCCTAATTTATTCACTGCCTCTTCTGCGGTGTCGGCTTTTTCCGGCGGCTTCGCTGCGTGTGATCGGCTCCTGCTTGGGTTTTTCCGGCAACTTCGACGGGTTAATCCAGATGTTTTTGCGGGTTTTCGGCGTGCATTCGCCAGGTTTTGCGGTTAGTTTTTGTCGGGTTTCCGGTAGCTTTTCCCTGCAATTCGGGGACCCCTGTGGTGCTTGCTGAATACACCGTAGGGTCACCGAAATGAGATCGTCAATAGGAACCGAATTGAAGAGAACGAAAAGTCACCGAATGTGCGGTGACTTTTCAAATCTCTTTGAATTACCCTGATAGTGTATGTTAATAGAGAGCTCTTAAGGGACTTTGGACTGGGGGAAGATTTGATGGCGTCTGGGAGGTTATTCCATATTTGCGCTGCTATGTAGGAAAATGAGGACCGAGCCACTTTCTTTTTGTATTGTGGTATTGCAAGTAAGGTGCAGGTCCTGGACCGGAGGTTATAGGATGAGGGAACTGATGGGGAAATCAGCCTATTCAGGTAGGGTGGCAGCTTCCCAGAAAAGCACAAAAACACCAGGTTGGAAAGTTGAAGATTCCAGCGATGGCCAGTTTAGTTCTTTTAACATGTCACAATGGTGAGTCATGTAGTTACATTGTAGCACAAAGCGGCAGAATGAGTTATACAATGTAGTAAGTTTCTGGATGTGTGTTTGAGGGGCAGCTGCATACACTACATCTCCGTATTCAATAGCCGGCATAAGCATTTGTTGTACAATCTGCTTTCTTACAGCAGGGCTCAGGCAGGATTTGTTTCTGTACAGGGCACCTAGTTTGGGGTAAAGTTTAGATGAGAGTTTTTCGATGTGGGGGCCAAAGGATTGATTTGGGTCTAACCACATACCTAGATATTTGAGAGTAGTGACTGGCTCTGTGGGCAAAGTAAGTCTCTGATTTTCTTGGATGTGTAGATGTTTATCGCAATTATTTATATTATTTTTATCTCTTATAGGGAAGGATGGGTCCGACCTTATCTACATCCATATGAGCAGCTAATTGTTCCTACATAGTGGGATATTACCATAGTTTGTTCTTTGTGAAACACGCAATCACATTCACCATTAATGTGGGACTTTGTGATATACACTATTACTGTGATTCTCTGCGCTTTGAGTATAGAGTACTACCATTCATATAGAAATGCACTGTCGGCCTTTAACACACTCACACACTTTGCATTACCAGGAGATCCTGCAGTAAATGTATTCTCGCTTCCTATTATTCTCAAATCCTGATATGCACTCATGAGCACTAGGTATTTCTCTGAGTTCTATAAAACAAGTATAACCCCTGCACTTTATTCTGAAATGCTATAACACATTCATCCCCACAAAACATTACTCTGTCATTCTGCCTTATATTTTATACACATTAATAGAAGATCGTATATTTCATACCTGCAGCACATTAGTCTAAGAGCCATAATAATCTCTGCACAGTACTCTGGGATACTGTAACATGATCATACTGTTACATTGATACTTTCTTATAATAATAATATCCATTGTGATATAGCCACTGGACACTGGAAACAGTGCTTCCGCTTTCTTTATTGTGCAGCCATGGAACTTGCAGGGTACACCAGGAAAATAAACAAATATAAAACAAACCCCTACTCTTTTATGCTGCGGCTAAATAAATATTCAGAATTCCTGTCTGAAATATTGGGCGGCTAAGCCGCTTACCAATCAGTGAAAATAAAATAAACTATACTTTCCTTCTGTGTTCAGGATTTCGCTTCCTTCCCTGCTGCACTCAGAAGCAAGACTGCCCTCTCAGAGGGAACCACATCTACTATAAGGGCAGGGCAGTTCTGCACAGGCATTGGCTGTGAGTTAACCGTATAGGGGAAAAAGGGAGTTCTCCATACGCTTGCTGATAAACCTGTGGTCTACCGCCCTTCCCCTAATCACATGGTCACACCATCAGGTCTATTCACTAAAAGGTGAAAATCAGGAAAATTGGCAGGAGAGGAGAACAATCTAGACCAAATAGCTGATTTAGAAAGTGAGAACAATTGAAGAATTTTTCTGGTTTGGCTATTTTGACCTAGAATTTTCACTTCTCCTGCCAATTCTTCTGAGTTTCACATTTAGTAAACAGACCTGCATATATCCATGGCACTGGATATATGTAACCATGTAATCAGCAATAATGTAATATCTTTATAGCCACTGCACATAACACTGCTCAGTGTGCCTAGAACAGGGGTGGGCAAACATGCGGCCCGGCACTGAGTTTTTTGCGGCCCGCCAACCAGCGGCGTTCTTCTACTCCCGAGGCGAGCGGCCACTGACATGCAGCTTGGCCGCTCACCTGGGATGGGAACCACCTGACCAGCGCGATCTTGCAAGAACATGGCTGGTCAGGTGCTTCTCATCCCCGGCGAGTGGCAAAGCTGCATGTCAGCACAAAGCTGCATGTCAGCGGCCGCTCGCCTCGTGAGTAGAAGAACGCCGGCAGACGCGGAGCCTGGGGCCACAGAGGAGGTGAGAGCTGGGGGAAATATATACCCATATGAGCTGGGGCAATATATATCCATATGAGCTGGGGGGCAATATATATCCATATGAGCTGGGGGCTCTATATATCCATATGACCATAACTGTGTTGAAAGAACTGGGTTGGTGTGGAACAAGATGGCAGGTAAAACAACCGATGGAGCGCGTGCTTTGACTGGGAAAAACGTAGGTCTGGTGAAGTTGATGACTAATAAAATTAAAGAAGAACATCCTGACCATACACTCTTATCTCTCCACTGTGTCATCCATCAGGAAAGTCTGTGTAAAGCTGCGCTGTATATCAAGCATGTTATTGACCCAGTTGTCAGTGTGATAAACCTCATCAGAGCCAGGGCACTTAACCACAGGCAGTTCAAGGCACTGCTTGAAGATTTGGAAACTAAATATATATGCGGCCCCCCGATAACAATAAAGTTTTCAATCTGGGCCTCCGTAGAAAATGTTTGCCCACCCCTGGCCTAGAGGGGTATCTGCTAAACCGTCATGAGGAGGCCTAACAAGGCTGGACCAGCCGTCAGGGGTTGCGGTTTCTCATGTGCAGAGGAGACTTCCTTGGCTTTTCGGTTCTGTCCACCCTTCTTGGGTGATAGCATTCTGATTTGTATATGGTACATGGTCCTCTGTGATGTCACTATACAGCGAAAGCCTTATGAGACCTGAGCAAAGACTCGCTATAGGGCAGGCCTCTGGTGCTGCTGCCCATTCTCAGTATCCTCATAAACCTTGCTTTTTTCCCCTTGGCATTTTACTCTAAGAACATGTAATATCATTATATCTACTGCACCACTGAGGTGATGTAATACTGTCATACACAGTGCAGATTACCATGGTGCGATGTTGCTGCTGTGTGCAACAACCCTGGAAAACAAATGCCTTCAGATCAGTGTGAGCAGAGGACAACGCCAGGTGCTAGATCCGATATGACATAGTAGTTTGGATTGGAATATGTTTTTACTAGAACTTTACGACTTGGCAACAGCCATCACTTGATGAGATATATCAAAAATAGTGAACCTATCTTATTTATTTATTTGCAAAGTATTTTTCCAGGAAGGATACATTGAGATTTCTCTCGTTTTCAAGTATGTCCTGGACCTATCGACAGGTTCACATTAAAAACACACTGTCGGAATATTCATGTGTGTCAATATCATGAAGCTAACACATAACTATTACTAGTATTATTCATTTATATAGCGCCAGCATATTCCGCAGCGCTGAATAATGGGCACAATATAGACAGGGTTACAATACACTGAGACTGAACAACATTTGATAAACCCATACAGGAGGAAACGAGGGCCCTATTCCCGTGGGAACTTACAATCGAGAAGGGTTGGGGTGGAAACAGCAATTCTATAGTGAATTGGGAGCCAGTGAAGGGACTCGCAGAGAGGAACGGCAGAGACAGAGCAACGGGTGAGGTGGATGAGCCTGGCAGAGGCGTTCAGAATGGATTGCAGGGGGTTGAGCCGGGAGAGAGGGAGGTCAGCTAGAAGATTATTACAATAGTCAAATCGGGGAGATTACAAGGGCATGGATGAGTTGCTTTGTGTTGTCAGCGGTAAGAAATGGCCGAATTCTGGAGATATTATGCAACTGGTAGTGGCAGGAGGAGGAAAGAGACTGGATGTGGGGGATGAAGGAAAGAGCAGGGTCAAGTGTAACTCTGAGGCAGCGAACCTGGTTTGATGGGGAGATAGTGATACCCTTGACCACGACAGAGAAGTCATCAGGTGGGGAGGCATTAGAGAGAGGAATTAGTAGGAACTCAGTCTTGGACATGTTAATCTTTAGGTGGTGAGAGGCCATCCAGGAGGAGATGCCAGATAAACAGTTGCTGACTTTGGAAAGGACAGGAGGAGAGAGCTGAGTATCATCAGCATAGAGGTGGTAATTAAAGCCAAAGCTGTTAATGATTTTTCCCAGGGAGGAGGCGTAGATAGAGAAGAACAGAGGACTATGGACAGAGCCTTGAGGTACACCAACTGATAAAGGCATTGAAGAGGAGGAGTTACCAGCAAATGATACAAAGAAAGACCTGTTAGACAGATATGAGTGAAACCAAGAGAGCGCAGTGTCACAGAGACCGAGAGAGTTGAGAGTCTGTAGAAGGAGGAGGTGATCGAGAGTGTCAAAAGCAGCCGAGAGGTCAAGTAGGATGAGAATAGAATAGTGGCCGTAGTTCCTAGCTGTTAGGAGGTCATTGGTGACTTTGGTGAGAGCAGTTTCGGTTGAGTGTAGGGAATGGAAGCCTGATTGCAGGGGATCAAGTAAGGAATTAGAGGAAAGGAAGAGGGAGAGGCGGTTGAAGACTAGATTTTCCAGGAGCTTAGAGGTGAATGGAAGCAGGGATACAGGACGGTAGTTGGATGCAGAGTTGGGAACGAGGGAAGGTTTCTTCATATACAACCATAAATAAGTAAATAAATAACTACAGTGCAAGAACCATTTAGATTTACCTGGATTTCTGCACTGATTAACTGTAAAATGTGGTATGTTGTTCATCTAAGCCACAATATAAACTGATATCACACAAACAGTTGCATTTCTCAGATTGTAATTGAAAAAAAAGAGTAATATTTCACAATGCAGGCTGGATAAAGTAAGTGAATTCTTTCAAATTAGCAACTTCTAGATCTTTCTTTAGCATAACTAGCCGCCACCAAACATCTCCTGTAGCTGCTCAGACGACTTGTACAACATTGAGGATTTAATTTGGACCATTTCGTCCTACATATCTGTTTTAATTTGTCAATATTTCTGGGTTTCTTTGACTGCACAGTCCTCTTCAATTAAAATCAAGACTCCTACATGGACATTTCAAAACATGAATCTTCTTCCTTTCAGCCTTTCGTAAGATGATTTACTTCTGTTCTTTGGGTCAATGTCTTGTTGCATGACCCGTAACCCTACTTCTCTCAAGCTAAATTTCATGGACTGCTTCCTTGACATTCTCCTGTAAATTGTCTTACTATACCTTTTGAATTACATGTATCCCCAATGATTGCCATGCTTTTGGGTCCTGTGGAAGAACAGCAGTCCAAAATCATGATGCTCCCTCTACAATGCTTCACAGCTGGCGTTAGTATTTTTTTCCTCCAAAAATAGTATTGTTCTGTTTTATGAAAAAGTACAACTTTAGCCTCCTCTGTCCTCAGAATGGTTTCTCAAAGCATTGCAGGGCACTCAGGTAGTCTTAGGCAATGTCCACTTCTAGGGAGAGTGGAATCATTACTGAATTTGCTTGAGTTATGGACAATGAACACCCAGGTCTTTAGCAAAACATTTATATCCTTTTTCCTGCTTCACGTGTTTCTATAATCTGGCATTTAAGGTGCTATGAGAGTTATTGGGATAGGGGCCTGGCTCCCGCTAACTAACTTTTCTGAAGAATAACATGAGATCCTATTCTGGGGAGAATTAATATAAATAGGAGGGTGCACACCTTATGATGAACCCCAAGCTCATGGGCATCCGCAGGATGGGGCAAGGGGGGGCACTTGCCCCCCCTTGAGTCAACAAGCTTAAATTATAATAATTTATTGCTGCAGTTCCTTGGCTCTCCACTAGGCTGCACGAGTATCACATCCCCACTCCACCTCCAATCCACCACTAGGGATGGGCTGCCGGTTCGAATCAGTTTGATGTTCGATTCGAACATCGGCTGTTCAAAAGTTCGCGAACTGCAAGCTTTTCAGGACGTTCGCAAAAAGTTCAAAAAAATAAATAAATTTGATTTTTTTTTAAAAAATGCTTAAAAACTCCTAAAAAATCTAAAAATAAAGAGACTCTTTACTGCATTATATTATAAGCAATGGTTTATTAGATATTGAATTAAAACGGGAGTATTTTTAACATTGAAGCCTATGGGATTCAACATTTCCAACACCTTGTTGCTAAAACATCATCAGGCAGACGTGGCCCTCTAATCAGACACTGTAGAGGGCTGCCCGCCGGGGCCTCCCAATGACCCCCTTGAGGAGCAAGCGGCCACCGGATGACAGAGCTGCGACTGTGCGGGCTGGCCGGCCAGGTGCATGTGGCAGGGAGGCGGCGCAGGGAGGGAGCCAGTGCACCTGCGGTCACGGCAGACCCCCCCCCCCCACAACCAGGATCCAGGGAGCTCCCACAGACCACCAGGCTAAGGTAAGGCGACACATTTAAAAAAAAATAAATAAATCCGAGGACATTTTTAAATAGTCCCCGGGAACATAAAATAAAACTTTTTTCTTTTTCTTTTTAATACTCACCTGATTCCTGGATCCACCAACAAGCGCAGCCTCCCGTCTCCCACGCTGTTAGAAGCTGCATACACCAACGCGTTGTGTGCAGCTTCTGAGAAGATATGCTATTAGTGAAGAGGGAGCGATGCAAAATGTGCAGCTGGCTTCCCCGCTACACTAATTGCGTATCTTCTCAGAAGCTGCACACAGTGCGCCGGTTAAAGCTAGCGTCAGACTGTAGAGGTGCTGCCCGGCAGTGTGAGGATACATATACTGCATTAATTATACTGTAGAGGTGCTGCCTGGCAGTGTGAGGATACATATACTGCATTAATTATACTGTAGAGGTGCTGCCCGGCAGTGTGAGGATACATATGCTGCATTAATTATACTGTAAAGGTGCTGCCCGGCAGTGTGAGAATACATATGCTGCATTAATTATACTGTAGAGGTGCTGCCCGGCAGTGTGAGGATACATATGCTGCATTAATTATACTGTAGAGGTGCTGCCCGGCAGTGTGAGGATACATATGCTGCATTAATTATACTGTAGAGGTGCTGCCCGGCAGTGTGAGGATCATATGCTGCATTAATTATACTGTAGAGGTGCTGCCCGGCAGTGTGAGGATTCATATGCTGCATTAATTATACTGTAGAGGTGCTGCCCGGCAGTGTGAGGATTCATATGCTGCATTAATTATACTGTAAAGGTGCTGCCCGGCAGTGTGAGGATACATATGCTGCATTAATTATACTGTAGAGGTGCTGCCCGGCAGTGTGAGGATTCATATGCTGCATTAATTATACTGTAGAGGTGCTGCCCGGCAGTGTGAGGATTCATATGCTGCATTAATTATACTGTAGAGGTGCTGCCCGGCAGTGTGAGGATTCATATGCTGCATTAATTATACTGTAGAGGTGCTGCCCGGCAGTGTGAGGATTCATATGCTGCATTAATTATACTGTAGAGGTGCTGCCCGGCAGTGTGAGGATACATATACTGCATTAATTATACGGTAGAGGTGCTGCCCGGCAGTGTGAGGATACACATGCTGCATTAATTATACTGTAAAGGTGCTGCCCGGCAGTGTGAGGATACATATGCTGCATTAATTATACTGTAAAGGTGCTGCCCGGCAGTGTGAGGATACATATGCTGCATTAATTATACTGTAGAGGTGCTGCCCGGCAGTGTGAGGATTCATATGCTGCATTAATTATACTGTAGAGGTGCTGCCCGGCAGTGTGAGGATTCATATGCTGCATTAATTATACTGTAGAGGTGCTGCCCGGCAGTGTGAGGATACATATGCTGCATTAATTATACTGTAAAGGTGCTGCCCGGCAGTGTGAGGATACATATGCTGCATTAATTATACTGTAGAGGTGGTGCCCGGCAGTGTGCGGAATCATATGCTGCATTAATTATACTGTAGAGGTGCTGCCCGGCAGTGTGAGGATTCATATGCTGCATTAATTATACTGTAGAGGTGCTGCCCGGCAGTGTGAGGATTCATATGCTGCATTAATTATACTGTAGAGGTGCTGCCCAGCAGTGTGCAAATTCAGATGCTGCATTAATTATTCTTCTTACAAATTTGGTTACTTAACCCGTTTGCGTTTGGATTGTAATATGCTAATTTGCTACGCCTCTGCTTCTGGATGCCGTGCTCTGCCCACGGTGCCACGGAATGCGAAGGCAGATGCGCTCTGCACAGCGCTCTGGGACAGCCTTCTGCGCACATGCATCCCCCGTATGGGCTCCGGCGCTTAGTGGTGATGTCACACTGACGCCAGAATCACGTTGGGGAGGCACGTGTGTTGCCGTCTCACAGTCGATGCCCCGCACTTACAGAAGTACAAGTGCCCCGGTCGACCAGGCAGAGTACGGCAAGGAGCAGAGACGCTCTGGCGTCCTTTACAATTGTAGCCGACCCTCCCTGTGTTAAAGGTATGGAGAGGGGGCAAAATGTTTTTTATTTATTATTTATTAAATTTATCATTTTTTTATGAAGGGAGGAGGTGTGGGGTCTGGCGTGTGTGTATATATATATATATATGTTTGTGTATCTGTGTGCAGGGAGGGTGTGTGTTTATATATATGTATATATATGTGTAGGAAGGGGGCTGGTGTGTATATATATGTATATGTGTATGTTTGGAGTGGGGGGCCTGGTGTGTGTGCCAGTATCTGTGGGGGGGTCATGGCTTGTGTATACAGAGATGGAGGGAAGGGTGTGTGTGTATATATATATATATATATATATATATGTAGTAGTGACTAGTGTAGAACATTGAATGGCGTCAACAGACTAGAAAATGCAACACTCAGGTCAGACACTTACACCTTTATTCTTCTATTAGACTTGCATCATGTTTTGCAGCCTCTGTATTACTACGCTTAACTTTATGATTGTCCCCTTCATGACATTGTGAAAAAGGCAGAATATGGATGCCATTAAAATCCCCCCCCTGAAAAATTTCTGCGGTCGCCCATGCCCAAGCTGACTCTCACATGCTTTATGGCAGAAGGACACTGGTTTACTATTTCATCAAGCTACAACAAGAGCAGTGTTGGATTGCGCCTACTCTTCATCAAGGGTTTGTACTAGGCTTGTGCACCGATTTTTTTTTCGGTTCGATTCGGTTCGATTTTTCGGATTTTTAAACTTTTCGATTCGGCTCGTTTCGACCGATTTCGGTTTCGATTCGATTCGGTTCGGCCCGTTTTTCGGGTACATTTTTTTTTCGGAATATCGACCATTTTTCGTATTTTCGTGTCACTGTGCTCGTTTTTTGTATCGACTTTTCGTAATTTCGGAAATTTTCGTTTTTCGGAATTGCACGTTTTTCGGAATATCGACCTTTTTTCGTATTTTTCGTGTCATTTTGCCCGTTTTTTGTATCGACTTTTCGTTTTTTTGAAAATTTTTCGTTTTTTCAGAAAATTTTCGTTTTTACAAAATTTTCGTTTTTCGGAACATCTGTTCTCCTCGTTTGACACATTTCAAGTCCATTCGAAAAATCCGAAAATATTTCGTTTCGGCTCGGAAAACATTTCGGATCTGACATTTTCGGATCTAAAATTTTTCGGAAATTCGGCCGCATCCGAAAACACGAATCGGGAAATTTCCTGAAAATTCCGAAATTCCGAAACCCGAAACGCACATCCCTAGTTTGTACATGTTTTACATTTTTAGGGCATTATCACGTGCCTACAGCTAAGACGGGGATGCTAAGGAGAAAAATTTGTACTTGCAAATCTCCCCTGAGCATCCCCGTTTTACCAGTGCATTATGGGGCAGCTGCTGGGCTCCAGGATGCCTGGGGCAGTGCTAACGCGTCGTCGCAAGCATCCCCTCCATGGAGCCCATAGGACTTCATGGAGGCTTCTGCTGCCGGGTCACATGACCTGCAGGATCTCGCCTCTCGCGAGATCCAGCAGGTCCAAGGAGTGATCGCAGAAGCCGACTGGGGACTTTTTTCTGGATAGGGCCGTCGTTCTCGACGCGGGAGGAGAGGTGAGTATCTGATTTCTTTTGGGAGGGGTTCCAGCTGCTGCTAACAGATTCCGCAGAAGTGGAATCAGTTAGCTACAGCTCTAGTTAGCAACAGCGGCTCATAATTAGCGTCAGGACTAGTTGATCCTAACGCTAGCTATTGATTGTTTACTCTTTGCGCTCCCCATGTTAAACATAGGGCGAGCAAAGTAGAGTAAGCTCGCTCTAAAAACCTCTAATACCGATGTGCTAATGGATTTTTTAACCAGTTAGCGGTTGGGAGGTGATCTTTGTAGCACGCTATCACCTCAATAAACCTAACGCTAACACTGATTTATGTGAGCGCTAGTGCTAGCATTAAGGAGGTGACAGGGCCCTTAATGTTTTATTATTAAGATGTTTCTATAGTTAGACAATCACTTAACACCAGTTTTTGGGAACCAATATGTGATTGCGGTTTTCCACTCACATTTGAATAACAAGTAAATAGGAATCTCTCATTGTTCACTGACTACCAATACCTTTGCACTTACTAAGCAAAGAATGTTGTAGGAACGGTAGTAAGGAAAAGTAATTATACAGTTAGTTGCTGGCCAAGTTGAGCCATGAAAGGAATTATGGGTTGACTGAGTAACAGCTCAGCCATTAGCATATGCAAGAGTTAATGACTTATTCACAAATGCTAACGACACTTCCAATCTAAACTCCTTAGTTGAAAAGCCGGACTCCAAGGAAGTCGTTAACACAGGGGTTCACTTATTTTTTACAACCTGGACTGTAAAATGATTGCTCAATGTCTTCCATTAAAATGATTATCTTGGCTCAACAAAGCCAACACACCAATCTACTATTTAAGCTTGTTGTTATTCTTCTGAGACAAATGTTTCTAACAGTAACTCATCCTAGATTTGATGCTATGGACAACAAACTTGGTACAGACCTTCAGGATGTTCTGATTTCGTATGCTATATGTTTTCTGACTGGTCTGACTACGGAATTGCTGTGGTGGACTTCTGCATCAGCCCAAATTCCCAAAGAACCAGATTGAGGAGGTGAAAACGCGCGATAACTCTTATAGTCAGGGTTATCCAAAGAGATCCGAATTGCTTGAGAAAGGTAACCGAACGCTGAAAATCAGCGTTCGGTTACCTTTCTTGGCCATTCGGCTATCCAGAGAGCAGGCAATTCGCCAAATCCTGGCGAATTGCGTGCACATACGGTGCCTGTTCGGTGCCTGTTCGAGGGCAGAGAAATCCCCATGAAAAAGCACTGCTTCGGCTATTCAGAGAACACAAACCAGCAGTGAAAGGTTCCCCATATGCCCTGCCATTCGGTGGTTTAATTCGGCAATTAATTCAGGAGAATCCCATAGGCTTCAATGTTAAAACTATTCCTGTTTTAATTCAATATCTAATAAACCGTTCATTATAATATTCTGCAGTAAAGAGTTTCTTTATTTATAGATTTTTTAGGATACTTTAAGCATTTTTCAGATTTTTTTTATTTCTTTTAAGTTTACTTATTTTTTCTGTAACAGCCCTCTTTATTATCATTCCCTGGACCTCATATGTAAATTTCAGACATTTTCGCTCAGTAGTTTCTTTGCAAACAGCTTTTCACTTTCACATTCATACAAACTGTTTTGCTAATTTATTCACCTCCCTCTGTCTGCGGTGTCGGCTTTTTCTCGGCTTTTCCCGGCGGCTTTGCTGCGTGTGATCGCCTCCTGCTCGGGTTTTTCCGGCGTCTTCGACGGGTTAATCCAGATGTTTTTGCAGGTTTTCGGCGTGCATTCGGCAGGTTTTGCGGCTAGTTTTCGTCAGGTTTGCGGTAGCTTTTCCCTGCAATTCGGGGACCCTGTGGTGCTTGCTAAATACACCGCAGGGTCACCGAAATGGGATCGGCAACACAAACCGAATTGAAGAGAACGAAAAGTCACCGAACGTGCGGTGACTTTTCGAATCTCTTTGGATAACCCTGAGTGTATCTAAGCTGCATCCAACACGTTCATCACAATCCTGGCTTCAGTCTATCTAGCTATTAATCTACCTATCTCTTGAGATTCAAGAGTGTCTAAGCTACTATAATATGGTCTCTCTGAATTTTTATTGGTCTGTCTGACTTTGCCTATTGACAATAAAACATTCAAACCTCAAGCTTTTAAAACTATTTTACTTTCAGACAAAGCTTTGCCAAGCTAACATCAATTGGTTTTCATTAAACTTTATCTATTTAGCTATCATTATTTTGAGTAACATGTGCAGAAACCAGCACAATTCCAAAGAGATTCCTTGTAACATTATATATCAACACAGCTACGCAATTCTTTATTTATTATTTATTATTTAGTTATCTACGTGTAAATAAAGATTCAGTAGCACAAATAAATGCATACACACCTTCTAACAGATTCCTATTGTCCTTTGAAAAAAAAAATATATATATATATATATATTTCAATTTATTTGTTTATTTTTTTCAAGTGGAATATTTGATAGGTGACTATATCTGGTCAAAGGTTTTCCTATCCAACATGACTGGCTAAATGCGGTTTAATCATTTATAATTATTAATAGGTGTAGTAGACTTAAGGGATTATTCAGAGAGGTCCGAAATGTAACCGGACACTGAAATCCAGCATACATGACATTTCGGGGCCATTCGGCTATTCAGAGAGCAGGCAGTTCGCCAAATTTTGGTGAATTGCCTGCACATACGGTGCCTGTTCGAAGGCAGTGAAATCCCCCATAGGGAAGCAATGGTTAATCTATTCAGAGAACACCGAACAGCAGTGAAAAGTTGCCGAACTGCCCTGCTGTTCGGTGCTTTCATTCGGCAGTTTTAATCAGGCGAATCCCATAGGCTTCAATGTTAAAAATATTTATGTTTTTGACCAATATCTATTAACCCTTTCGCTGCTGAGGCTTTTCCCGCCCCTATGCTGAGGTCATTTTTACCTGTTTTGCGCATCATGTTTAAACGTGTTTTGAAGGCTTATTTTAGTATATGACCCAGACATATTATATATCGTTCTTTCCGTCAGACTCGGTAGATTCATAATATGTCATTATTATATGTATACGTTATGTCATGTCTGTATATTATAACAAAAAATGCAATAAAATATGTATTTTCAATAATTTACAATGTGTAAAGTGTTTTTTTCCACATTTTAACATGCGAGCAATTGCGGTTATATTTTGTATGGGGTGCGCTTGTTAAAAAAATTAGAGATGGGGTCTCGTTACATTTTTTTTTGGGGAAAATGACACTATTTTTAACAAACGTACCGCATACAAAAATCGTTAGTGCAGCATCATTGTTCACATTATAATTGAAATGGGAACAATATTGCTGCATTAACAAACCCAAAAAAAAAAAAAAAAGTGTTTAATTTTTTTTTTTAATTTTTTTTTTAATTTTTTTATTTTTTTATTTTTATTTATTTTATTTTTTTTACAAAATTTTTCACTGTAGTGTTTGGTATCGTTGGAACGGCCATGCTCTGGCCGATCCAACGATACCAAAATTTAACCCCTAACTGCCACGGATCGGGAGATAGGGAGTTCATTGGAACTCCCTATCTCCACAGTTGGTGGCAGTTAGGGGTTAAGTCTAGGACTGGCGTCATCGTGCTACGCACGATGACGCCAGTCCTCTGGGGGAGTTCCCGGAGGCTTGGCCGACATCCAAGATGTCGGCCAGCTCCGGGAAAGGATCGCGAACCGGCGCTTTTCAGCGCCGATTCGCGATCCAGCTCCCCAGGGGTGAATACCAGGCATCATTTGGAAGGGCAGGCTGTGCCCTTCCAAATGATGCCTGGGTTAACCCCCTGTGCGCCGCCGATCGGAGGGAGAGAGGTCCGAAGGACCTCCCCCCCCTCCCTTTCAGGCGCCTCCTCCGCACATGCGGGGGGGCGCCTGAATTAGGTGTCATCGCGCCCCCGCGATGACACCTAATGCTGGCGGCTGCTGGTCCGGATGCCGGGCTGACATCCAGGATGTCAGCCCGCACCGGAGGGGCCAGCGATCGGCCGGAACCCGGCCGAACGCTGACCCCGATGTGAGGACGCGCTCAGCGCGTCCTCAGCACACCAGCGGGAATGCTGAGGACGCGCTGAGCGCGTCCTTAGCATTCAAGTGGTTAAACTGTTTATTATTATTTTAATCTGCTGTAAAAAGTCTCTTTATTTTTGATTTTTTTAGGATCTTTTAGGCATTTTTAGGGATTTTTTCGGCAAATTTTTTAATCGTTTTCCTTTTTTCTGCCCTTTTTATTATCATTCATAGGATCTTATATATAAATTCCAGACACTTTCATTTAGTAGTTGTTTGAAAACAGCGTTTCAATTATGAATCTTTCTAGCGTACGTTTTTTTTTTACCACATTCGTCAGCTTGTCGGCTTTTTCCAGCAGCTGCTCTGCGCTGTGATCATCAGCTTGTTGACTTTTTCCGGCGTGTTCGGCGTGATCTTTGCAGCAGTTTCTGCGGGTTTTCGATGAGTGTTCGGCGGGTTTGTGGCAGGATTTCACTGCACTCCAGGGAACCCTGCGGTGCATGCTGAATACACCGTAGGGTGGGGAACTTTGATTCCCTGAAGTGCAGGGAAGCAGGGGAACGCGTGCTTTCTGAATAACCCCTTAACTCTTACAAACTGGAAGAGGAATTGCAGTTCTTTCTGAAGTAGGGAATTTTTTTACTTTTTAAAAATGCCAGCAAACCTTTTTTCAAACTAGGTGCCCTGTACAGAAACAAATCCTGCCTGAGCCCTGCGGTAAGAAAGCAGATTGTACAACAAATGCTTATGCCAGCTATTGATTAGGGAGATGTAGTGTATGCAGCTGCCCCGCAAACACACCTTCATAAACTTACTACATTGTACAACTCATTCTGTCGCTTTGTGCTACAATGTAACTACATGACCCACCATTGTGACATGTTAAAAGAGCTAAACTGGCTGTCGCTGGAATCCAGACGCACCCTTCACCTTTCCAACCTGGTGTTTAAGGCTAGGGACAGATGAGCGCATTTTCTGCGGCCACCGTCAAAATGTACGTCGATGCGTGCGCACGCATTTTTTCACGGAATACGCTTAAGTGGTCAGACGATGCGCAATTCTGGACGTATTTCATGACGGTGGGGTAAAAAGAAGTCTAGGGAAATCCGGCTGTTTGAACGTTATGTTGGCCGCACACTAGCAGCGTCTGACGTCTCCTAATCACGCACACACTCTGCTATGCGGCCGCAGCGCACTTTGTACGTCAGTAGCAGCGGTTTCACGTTCTGATAAAAATGCGTTCATTTGCTGGTTGCGTGGTGTCGGCGCACTTTCGTACGCACGTACTGCGTATATTGGCCGTCATTGGCCGTTATGTGCTGCTACTGCCGCCGTGATTTAGTGCGCCTGCACGCGCGTTCCGACTGCCCCACTCTGACCCTAGCCTAAGAGCTTTTCTGGGAAGCTACCACCCTACCTGAATAGACTGCTTCCCCCAGCAGTTCCCTCATCCTTTAACCTCAGATCCAGGACCAGCACCTTACTTGCAATACCACAATACAAAAAGAAAGTGGTTCAATCCTCATTTTCCTACAGAGCACCGCAATTATGGAATAACCTCACAGACGCCATCAAATCTTCCCCCAGTCTAAAGTCCCTTAAGAGCTCCCTATTAACATACCTAAATACGGAATTCACCTGTAAACATGTAACATAGTGAATATATTTATTTTCTGTTAATCTGTATATTTGTGTTATTTTTTATTTTTTACATCTTGCATTTATTACGCTGTATTTCTGTAACGACTGTAACAATTCAATGTTCTTGAACCCAGGACGTACTTGAAAATGTGAAAAATCTCCATGTATCATTCCTGGTAAAATCCTTTATAAATAAATAAATGGCCTGAGAGGGACACCATTATTGTACAGACTAAGATGACAATTTATTTACAATAAATATAGAGAGCGATTTACTGAAAATGAAACATAAATTACTCTCTCTGGGGAGAGAGAGCTCATGCTCTCTGACCAAGGTAAAAGGAGGCCATCTGGTATGGCAACAAGGACAGATGGAAGTGGCTATAAAAGAAGGGCAGCCCCCACGTCAAAGTGGACACTTGGGAATTCATGGTGTGGTCAGCCATTGCGTCTATAGGTCATAGGATTTGCAGGTCTCATCAGTTTTGCAGCATGAAATACACAGTTTTGAAAGGGAGAGTAGGAAGCACTGGAACGATCATCTGATCTTTTTCAATGAACAATCGACATGTGGTAAAACTGTGTTTTTAAAGGGACAGTAATGCTTAACTGTAATTTAATTGTTTTAGAAAGCTGTACAGCTCGATAAGTGTGAATGTATATCAGATCTTAATAAAACATGTCTATTTTAGCAAGTGAAACACTGATTGGCAATTGCAAGTCTTACAGGGTTATTCAGAGAGCGGTGAAAAGCGGTAGAATGACTAGAGAATGGAAAATTCTAGGTCAAAATAGCCGATTTGGAAAGTGAGATGAATGGGAGAATTTTTCTGGTTTGGCGATTTTGACCTAGAATTTTCCATTCTCCAGTCATTCTCCTGCTTTCCACCGCTCTCTGAATAACCCTGTTAGTGTAAAAGTGTAAAATCTAATCGGAAAAATGGGTTCTGGGAAATTTGTTCCTTCTTCGTTACAATGTAGAGTTTTATGATCCATACAGGGATGTATTTAGGCTTGGCACTGCTCTAAGCACTCCAGATGCTGCTATCCCATCCTCCCCTCCCAGATTAATAATAATAAATAAGTAATGTCATCAATTTAAATTTAAGAAAACTATAAACAGCCTTTCTGGGGTACATATGTAAATAAAAAGTGAATTTACAAGAGCAGTGAACCTTATTTACACTGAGCCAGTTCTAACAACATTTATTATAGTGTAAACACTCATTACTGGGAGTCTTAAAGCTTTGTCGCTTTGTTATACACCTGCCCACCTCAAATATATTGGATTGTTAAAGAAGGAACTTTAGGGAAAAAAAGAGAGAGAAATATTTTTTTAAAGGTATACACCTAATTTACGGTTCCTTCTGGCATATAACAAGCATTACAAAGAAAGGCTGCCATCCTTTAGTCTTCCTCCTTGGCCAAGGCCTAGTAGATCTGTCAGAATACAACCCTGAATCCACGCATATTATGTTTTCAGATATGTCAGGCCTTTATAAATACTTTTAAACTCAGAAAAGTGAGACTTCTTGGCAGATTTGCAGTTCTAATTTCCAGAACACAGACAGGACATCCAGATCCGGGAAACTAGCCCTTTATATAACAGATGAAAGTGCCCAGAGGACACAAGACCTGTACTTCTGAAAGGTATCTCATTAACAGGGAGGTGAACTCATTAACTGGTCCCAATTCATTAATTGGTAAGAAAATAATTACTTATTGTAGAACACAGTGAACGTTCCTTTAGTATGTTTTTTACAAACTGTCACTTTTCAATATAAGCCCCACAAACAAATTTGTTTCCTTACTGAGATGTATTCCTACTAATTCTTCACCATACCTCAACATCAACGCACAACTGGTACAGTCAATGAGTTCTGAGCTCCAATTAAATTGATCTGCATCCTGTCATAAAGTCAAAACACTAACAAGCTGTCTAGGCAGAGTTCATGCACTGTACGGACGAGATACATTGACATTCTATAGTTATTTGTAAAGGAAGATTTCATATTGGAAAATGTTTACACATTTTTATATGGTACATTGCTGCTACTTTTACTTACCGAAGAACCTGTGTCTAGACAATCTGCATTTACTAGGAGTGGTGGAGCCCCAGCCTGTTGGAGGAAAAAAGTGGAATCAGTAGATTATATGGACATAGGTTTCATCAGATCTATCATATGGGGTAGATATATTTCCATGATGGGGGACACAAAATTTCAAATAGACATGTGCACAACGAAAAAATTTGTTTAGTTTCGGGTCGATTCGTTATGTGTTTTAGTTTGTTTCAGTGCATTCGTTATGTTACCATGATCCATATTTCGGATCGATTCGTTATTTTGGGAGATTAGTAATTCGTACTTCGTATCGATTTATTATTTCGTTTTTATTACCTATTTTGTTTTTATTCATTATTTCGGAATGTAAAATGGATTAATTACTTAGATTAGGGTAAAAAAAAAAAGATACATAATCCCCCTGTCTTTGGTGCTGAAATATGTTTCAGCACCAAGGACAGCAGGTCCTCGGGGCTCCGGAGCAAAAGATCTTACTGCCCTTGGTGCTAAAATAGGTTTCAGCACCAAAGACAGCACCCGCCGAACGCAGCCAGACTGAAGAAAAAAAAAATGCATTTGGAAAAAAAAAGCATTGCCATTTTAAAATAATTAGGAATCAAAAAATTTCACCAAAAAAAATACAAAAAATTCTCAAAGTTCTAAAAAAAAAATCAATAAATTAAAAGGCTTTTTGCTGCAAAGGAGAAGAATAAACGGTTGAATAAATATTTAATTAAAACAGGTATTTTTTTTACATTGAAACCTATGGGATTTGCCTGCTTACCCCTGTCAAACGAACCACCAAAAATCAGGGAATTTCACTGACATTTCAGTGCTTTTCTGTGTTCTCTGAATAGATTAACCATTACTTGTCTATGGGAAATTTCACTGCCGCTGTATGGCACCGAATGGTACCATGGTGCTGTCCATAGCCTGTGGTGCTGAATACAACAGATTCAGCACCACGGCAAATGGACAGGGTCGGGGTGCTGAATCTGTGAAACAAGTGAAACGGTATAACAAATCCATTTATAAAAAAAGACTCAATTCATTATATTCCGTTTCATTTTCATTCTGTTTCGGACGGAACCTAATCATTATTTCGGAACTGCTTGCGAAATACGAATCGGTAAATTTTGGTCGAATTGTGATTCGGAATGAAATGAAACACACATTTCTAGTTTCAATTTCAATCTAGGGGTATACCTGGGATCTCCTCCTATCACAGGAAAGGATATATTTGTTTCTGAACATTATCAAAATCAATTCACCTGAAGCATTTTCCCAATTAACATCCATTACTAACTTTGTACCATTAGTGAGTTATTTGAAAATAGAAATTGTAGACTTCTTCTCTCCATTAAAATTAACATGTTATACCTGCCAGGGAAGTTCCTGTGTTGACTTCCTTGTATGACATAGTGTAGCACTGTGAACAGCAGAAGCAGGATTCAACACAGTGACTGTAAATCAGGAAAATGCTTCTTTGTCTTACTTAATGAATTTAAGAAAAGTTCAAAACCAACAAGAATGTCCTTTTACGGATCTATATACGTGGTGGCTTAGACTCGGAAATGAAATACGTTCCGAAAATTTAAAAAGAATAGTTTGATAGAGGAAATCATGCAATAGCAGCTTAGAATTTCAATTTAAATATAATTAACTGTGCAAAATATGGCCAACAGGTAAAAGCAGCCCCTTGAATCTATCCATCTGAAATCCTTGGAAATCTCAATTATATGTTCTAGGATAGAAGGAAGGAAATCTGTTGGCCATTAATGAAATTGAGTGGTGGTACCATGGGAAATGTGTAGTAGTATGTTTGTTCGTAGTTTCACTCTGCTCCCAGCCAGAAGAAGTGGTGGATCGGGCCACCCTTCTTGCCGTGGGATGAGAGGTGAGTATAAGATTTAATGGGGGGTTTGCAGGAGATGTTAAATGATTTTGCAATTGCAGAATCATTTAGCACCAGCTTTTAGGAGGTGCTAACTTTTGTCTCTCCGCATCCCGACGGTAATTTGCACCTGCACTTTGTAATACCTTCCTTATCGAAACGCTAATTAATGATTGCGTTCCCATTGTTAGGTATAGTATTTGCAAAGTACAGTAAGCTCACACAAGCTGCAAGGCAGTAACTAATTTTACTCTAGTGTAGCGTCAGGAAGGTAATACAAATGCCAGACATTAAACTTACTTCTTCTAGCACTAACAATTACGATTATATATCGAAATGCTACATTAGCACCAACTATGGAATAGAGCCCCTGTGTCACATTTCCACCGGTTACAGTCGTGCCCCCTGGTGGTGGGAGCGATCCAGGCCAGCTCTTCCCTATCTGGGTCTAGCTATTCCGCCTTCTGCCACTCCTGGGTTTCGCTGTGCTGTTCAGGTCTGGGATCACTTGTCCAATTTGCCCAGACCTGTTCCCTATTTAAACACCAGCAGCACAGAGGATCGTTGCTCTGGCATGAGTTCTGGTTCCTGTTCCTTGGGGTTCAGGTTTCTGGTTCCTGTATTCCTGCACTCCTGCACATGTATCATGGATTCTTTTGGTTTTCCTGACTACTCTATCTGTCTGCTCCCTGTATCCTGTACATTTATCTGTGTACCAAACCCTGCTAGTCTAACGTTCCTTCCTGGTTCTTGTTCCTTGGCTCCAGTCCTACCATTCTTGTCTATTCCGTGTTTCTTGTTCTATGGATTTTGTTATCCTTAGTACAGAGGCCAGTATAAGGACCTTTATTTCAGTTCAGGGCTTCCAGTGTGTCTGTCTTGTTTATCTCTTGCCCTTCCTGTTCTCCTATCTCTGTTATTCTTTGTGAGGCTTCGATAGGTAGAAGACCATTTATGGATCTTTCCCAGTGTTTACGGATTCCTTTAGATTTCTTCTGTGTCCTCCTGCTCCTCTTGTTACTGTCCTGATTTATCCTTTCTGGCAGGGCTGGACTGGGACAAAAAATTGGCCCTGTACGTCTTCCATTAGAGTGATCCACTCCGATTATGCAAACTGGCAGGGCCAGATTAAGATCTCTATGGGCTGGAGCTAAGGATTTGTTCGTATTTTGTGGCATTTAATGAAATGAAAACATGTTATATTATTTTAAATTGTGTGCAAGTTTAGTGCTTTGGGTTTCCCTGCATTTCAACGCTCTTCAGGGATTCCAAGCGCAGGTGCCGGACCCTGGTGTCAGTGCAGCCCCAACTCCTCGTGGTCTCCATCGTGGGGATAAGATTGTCACCTTTTCTTCAAGCCAAACCCGAACACTCTTTTGTTAGGCAGCAGTTTTTTTACACTATGTGTGGCAAAGTGCCAAGGAAAATTGGCAAAAGAATGTATGGCAGACTGGTATTACGGCACACTAGTATGCATGTCATGTCAGACTCAGACTTGTATTGTGGCACATTCCTATGCATGGCAGACTGGTATTATTGCACACTGGTATGCATGTCAGACTGGTATTGCGTCACACTGATAATAAGAGTCTGATATTCATATCAGTGTGACGGAATACCTGCCTGACATGCATAAGGCACACTGGTATATATGGCAGACTGGTATTAAGGCACACTGGTGTATATGGCAGACTGGTATTAAGGCACACTGGTATTAAGGCAAACTGGTATATATGGCACACTGGTATTAAGGCAGACTGGTATTAAGACACACTGTACTAAGGCAGACTGGTATCAAGGCACACTGGTACTAAGGCAGACTGGTATATAAGGCACACTGGTATTAAGGCAGACTGGTATATATGGCACACTGGTATTAAGGCAGACTGGTATTAAGGCACACTGGTATCAATAAGAGACAGGGTGAAATTTAACTTTTCATCAATATATACATTTTTCACCTTTAAACTGCTTGGTTGGAGGAGCCTGAGGAATGGATCCGTTTCCAGAATGATGCTGGGCTGGCAGGCACACAGCAGAGAGCAGCTGCTGCTGCGCTCACAGCATCTTGTATTGAGAGTCGGGGAGGGAGCCGGGCCGGTACCTGGAGCGCCACAAGCAAGCACGTGACTTTGACGCGTCACGTGTGCCACCGCTGCTGCACCGTACGGGAGCAAATGCTGATTGTAGGAGGCAGTGAGGAAGTAGAGTGGGCGGTACGGTTGGAGCGTGGAGGACTATTGGACAGGGCTGACATCACTCAAAGTGGGCCTAACTAGTCCCGCAGCCTGAGCCATCAGCCCGCCGGGATCCTCCCGGTAGTCCCAATGGCCAGTACATGCCTGCTGTCTGGTATCTGTGTATCTTTGTGTGCTGTGTGCTGTGTTCTGTTCGTGCAGCCAGCGGCTAACTTGCCTCAAGGGCTAATTTCCTTCCTGAACCAAGGTCCCATCATGGCCCAAGCCAAGGGTCAACGTGACACCCTGGTATTTTTTAACTACAATTCAAAACATGTGCTGGGCCAGGTTTGTTGACCCCCACCACATTTAATGATTTTCATTTATAGCAACATGTTTTAAATGTAAGCAACTGCACAGTGGCCTAGTGTGTAGAGTAAGGAGTGTACTATGTGATAAGCATCTTGTATGAATTTGGACAAACATTCTAAAGAAAGGTGTGGGTTTCTTGCTAGTGCATCATGTGAAAAGGGATAAGGGACGGTGAGTATCCAGTGAAAGAGCATCAGTTTTCACAATACAGATTTAGTAGTGCTGGATAGTAGACAGTTGAGTAGCTTGAAGTAAGGCAGCCATGTTTGTTCATTGACAGAAGTGGTGAAAAAATGGAGTTTGTAGCAAACACTGTATAAGGAGGAGAGTGGCGATCCTTGTGTTAGCAGGTTAATGGGGGCATGCGTGTGAGACACAGGCAGCTCTGACAGCAGTTGGACAAATTTAGACTGTAATTAAAGTTGTTTGGTGACACTAATTAAACATCAGGAGCTCATTACAGGCAACAATCTCATCAGGGCCCCAACCCACGGAATGCTCATGACTATGTATTCTTGCTTGTGTAGCCGCAATGGATTGGGTATAGACGATGCATGGCAAAACGAATAGCACTTTGTAAATCGGTAAGTGCAGTGAATTACAGTGGCCTGTTTTATAGCAGGAGACATGGCCTGTACTGTCGAACCTAATGTTTAACAAATAACCATCCCTGCCTAATTGTATTATCTCCCCATATGCAGCAGGAAGCTGCGAATAATCCTCCTGATTTAATTATTGTATATCCTATGACAGAAGACATGACCCTTCCATGCGGTGTCCACGATTCAAAATATAATTCCTCTTTCCCATTGCATCTATCCACAATAGCAATAAAATGACAAATGCTGAATCTCTTGAAACCACAAGACAATGATCTACAACACAGACATCTGCTGCCTCCTTGGTAGGTTGTGCACACACACGTGTTGCATTCAGTAATTACAAAACTGAAAATAATAACAAACTGTTACCTTTCATGTTATCATCAACCAGTTAACCCATTAACGACGGGCAGATGTCACCCGTCGGGAGGGATTAACACTGATGTGATGTACTGGTACACCTCGCCGCCAGGTGCCGGCATGGGGCTCTGATTCAGCCCGCCCACGCAGTCATCTCTCTGCAGCCAACGGCACGCAACATACACTGGGCTGCGGGGAGGGCCGAGGCAGCCCATTGATGACAGGGGGGCTTACCAGTACGCCACGCGTGTTCAAGATCCATCCTCCACACAAACAGCATTGTACGTCACGTGGCAAACCCAAAAATTTAGATGGGAACCTAAAGGGGCAAAAGCAGGAACAAGTAATAAGCGCCAGGGCTGCCAACAGAAATCTTTGGGCCATTTATTGAAGCACTGGCCAAAGCCCCCTTTTCTATTTCAGTAAAAAGTTAAAAATAAAACATTTTACCTCCTCTTCTGCTTAACCTATTATAAAGGGAGTGGGATAAATCCCTGGTGGTCCAGCAAGGAGATAAAAAGTGTTCCTTGGTGGGAGAGCATTTGGCCTGCACCGCTATCTGTTGTAGACCATACTAATGATGAGTTAGAGTGCTGTTACCAGCTTCAGATGCGACGGCCAACTGGGAAAAGTCTTGGTGAATCTGTCCTGGATGGCATGGCGGGACCTTTACATCTATAGCACATAGATGAGGCGCAAAGTGTTTAGCAAGGGCCAAGGCCCTCTGGAGTCACTGGGCCCCTGAACATATCATGGCCTGTCACCCCCTTGATGGCAGCCCTGTCGAGCAGGTACATCCTCCTATCATGCCTATGATTTTCAATTTAAAATAACAAAACATTGATACAAAGTGTATAATTTTATAATTATAATATTAGAGTCTTGTAGAAGATGTTCAGTCTAGTCGTGCGGTTTTGGGTCCTTACTTCCATGTGATAAGATATACAAGCTTTTACCGAAGGATATTGAGGTAGCATTCTTGAAATCTATTTCACCTCCTCCTCACACCTGACGCCATGGTATCCAGTACATTGCTCTACCTACCACTAAGTCGTTACCATGGTAAGCGTTCAGTGTGGGGGTATACAGTGGGCACATTAACAGATGCAGCACTGCTGAGTAATTGAAAGTTTAAAATGTATAACATTTCTCAGGAAACCATTTTTAAAAAAAAAATATTGAAGAAAATTCTTTATCTAACTTCTAAAAAATGGAAATAAATGTGTTTTTCAATTATTTATGAAATATGCTTTAAACTGACGTGATTGTGATGTGTCAAAGCAAAATAAACAAAAAAACGGTAAGGATGTTTATAGGAATCTAGAGACATAGAAAAATAGAAACATAGAAAAATGTCGGCAGATAAGAACCTTTCGGCCCATCTAGTCTGCCCAATTACATGGATACTTTCCCTGGATTTATCTTTTGTTTAGGATAGCCTTATGCCTATCCCATGCTTGCTTAAATTCAATTACTGTTTTGGCCTCTACCACTTCTACTGGAAGACTGTTCCATGTATCCACCACCCTCTCAGTAAAATAATGCTTCCTGATGTTTCTTTTAAACCTTTGCCCCTCTAATCTAAGACTATGTCCTCTTGTTTTGCTACTTTGTTTCCTTTTAAATATACTCCCTTCCTCTACCTTGTGGATTCCCTTTACGTATTTAAATGTTTCTATCATATCTCCTCTGTCTCGTCTTTTTTCCAAGCTAGACAATAGACATACAGGGTTATCCAAAGAGATTCGAAAAGTCACCGCACGTTCGGTGACTTTTCGTTCTCTTCAATTCGGTTCCTTTTGCCGATTGCATTTCGGTGACCCTGCGGTATATTCAGCACGCACCACAGGGTCCCCGAATTGCAGGGAAAAGCTGCCGCAAACCTGACGAAAA
Source organism: Leptobrachium leishanense (assembly GCA_009667805.1). Lineage (NCBI taxonomy): Eukaryota > Metazoa > Chordata > Amphibia > Anura > Megophryidae > Leptobrachium > Leptobrachium leishanense. Next base: position 123,882,508 of record CM019071.1, read on the forward strand.
CTCACCGAATGCACGCTGAAAACAAGCAAAAACATCTGGATTAACCTTCGAAAAACCCGAACAGGAGCCGAAAAGGAGCCGAATCACACAGAGCCGAAGCAGCTGTGACGTAGAGGAGGCAGTGAATAAATTAGAAAAACCATTTGTATGAATCTGGGAAAATGAAACGCTGTTTGCAAAGAAACTACTGAGCGAAAATGTCTGAAATTTTCACAGGAGGTCCAGGGAATGATAATAAAGAGGGCTGTTACAAAAAAAATAAGTAAACTGAAAAAATCAAAAAAAAAATCGGACTTTTAATTTTTTTTTTAAAAATTCAGAAAAATGCTTAAAGTATCCTAAAAAATCTATAAATAAAGAGACTTTTTGCTGCAGAATTTTATAATGAACGGTTTATTAGATATTGAATTAAAACGGGAATATTTTTAACATTGAAGCCTATGGGATTCTCCTGAATAAATTTGCCGAATTAAACCACCGAATGGCAGGGCATTAGGGGAACCTTTCACTGCTGGTTTGTGTTCTCTGAATAGCCGAAGCAGTGCTTTTTCATGGGGATTTCACTACCCTCGAACAGGGACCGAACAGGCACCGTATGTGCAGGCAATTCGTCAGGATTTGGCGAATTGCCTGCTCTCTGGATAGCCGAATGGCCAGGAAAAGTAACCGAACGCTGATTTTCAGCGTTCGGTTACCTTTCTCAAGCAATTCGGATCTCTTTGGATAACCCTGATAGGAAAAAAAAAGTATATGGAGTGTACCTATTACTCCCAAATTGACCAGGAATTTTATAATATTTACTAAAACCACTTTCTACGTTGTAAATTAAGAACATTAAGACATGCTTCACAAACATAGGGCCCTATTCCGCTCTTGCCGTTATAAGGGCCGGATTAAGATCTCTATGGGCCTGGAGCTGAATATTTTGGTGGCTTTTTTTGGAATCTAGTGAAACGAAAACAAATTTTAGGTTATTTAATAGTGCAGATATGGGTATTTCTAACCAGGCAGTGACTGTGTGAGTGAATTTCCATTCAGATTTCAATCATTTAAGCATGTAAAATTATTTTTTCCCTTTTTATCATCCAAACCTTTGTGGTTATACTTTCTATAGGGAATTCCTGTTAATAAAAAGTGAAACGGGAACCTGTTACTGCATTTTTCTGAGACAATATACAATTTTAACCAAAAAAAAAAGAAATATTTCCCTTGTGTTTTGGAGGATGGTGTTTTATGAATAATATGACTATGTATAAAACACTGACCTTGCTCCTAGTCTGGGAAATTAAAATGTGAGTAATGGCAGTGGTATTGCTCATTTTATACATGACAAATGGACAATGCCATCGCTTTGGAACTAAAAGTAAATAAAAAAGGTGTTTTTTTTTAGATTTTACATGGTCATGTTTGGTATTAATGCAAAGGCCAGACTCTGTCCTGTCCAATGACACCTCACTTGACCTTGTGAGGTGTAAAGATTAGTGATGCAGGGGTCCAAAGTCCCCCCAGTGCTCTTCATTGCTGTGCAACAGTTTAGGTTTTTGATGTAACCGTTCGTAACAACGGATTGTGCCATCACCTCCACACTTGTTGGTGACATGAGAAATGTTATGGTGTGTTAGTGCAGCATCATTGTTCACTTTATAATTGAAAAGTGAAAAATACTGTGGTGTTAGAAATAAAAAGAAAAAAAGAAGAAATATTTATTAATTTATTTTTATTGTTACAAAAAACCTGGTCATGTGTGGTATCATTGGAAAGGCCATGCTCTAGTCTTTCCAATGATACCAACAATGACCCTATTCCTGCTATGGAGTTGGAGATACAGTGGTCCAAATGCTAACATAGTTAACCTTTCTCTGGGCCTATTCTGGGGCATGGGCCTGGAGCTGCTGCTCCAACAGCCCCTATGTTAATCCGGCCCTGGCCGTTATGTATGTTATGTTGTTAAATAACTGACTGGCAGTTAATGAAAGGGCTGTAATTCCTGTTCCAACCTTGGCACAAGCTGTGCTTGCAGCTCGGTCAATGTGGCTCCTCCTTACGGTAAGCTAGAGTCCCCTGTACTTTGCATAGGATCCATAGGCTAGAATGAGAAGAATGAGCTATTGAAAGGCAAATCATTCTTCTCTGTTGGAGATGGTATTTCTGATAGAAATACAGGCTCTCAAAACCTGGTGCTAAGTCATTTTGTTTTGGAGCTGTCACAGACTTGCGACTATGGATTGTGGACCTAAATATATGCAGCATCAGATGGAAGATGCAGGGCCATTCCTTTTGCTTAAGATAGAACATCATCTGATGGAAAGGACTCTGGTATCCTCCTAATGTACATTTTGCCTCCCCTCCAATGATGTGCTTCTACTTTCCCCAGAGCCCTCGAGAGGTGTTCTTGATGAAAATAGTAATATATTTTGATACGTTTGATATAATTAATTTAAGATGAATGTGTCATGCCGACAGTGAATGTGTTGCTATTTTTTGCTAACACTTTTATAGGAGATATTATTCCCTGTCAAAGTTTTGCTGTCGCTCACTTCCAGTGGAAGTGACAGCTGTGAGTGGAAGAACTGTCCACTTACTCTGCACCCAATTACAGGTCAGCATTCTGACAATGGCCAACGTGTCATCTTATGACCAATCATATAGCACTGTGTCACAACCCTTTTCCAGCTTTGCCTCAAGGGTTGAGATATTGCATTACCTTTACGATCCATGTGTTATCCATGCCCTGATGGGATTTAACAGGAAAAGTAACCTGGCTGGTATAAGTGCCCTTAAATCACTTATTAATTTAATTTAATATGGATATTCCTGCATTGGCTACAATAGAAAATGCTCAACACAAACATTAACAGGGTTATTCAAAGAGAATCGAAAAGTCACCGCACGTTCGGTGACTTTTCGTTCTCTTCAATTCGGCACGATTTGGCGATCCCATTTCGGCGACCCTGCGGTGTATTCAGCAAGCACCACAGGGCCGTCATAATGCAGGGAAAAGTCACCGCAAACCCGCCGAAAACTCACCGCAAAACTCAGCGAAGGCACACCGAAAACCCGCAAAAACATCTGGATTAACCCCGCCGAAAACGGCGGAGAAACCCGAGCAGGAGCCGAGCACATGCAGCGCAGCCTCTGAAAAAACCAGACACCGCAGATGAATGGAGTGAAAAAAAAAAACAGTTTGCTTGAATGTTTGAAAAGTGAAACGCTGTTTGCAAAGAAACTACTGAGCGAAAATGTCTGAAATTTACATATGAGATCCAGGGAATGATAATAAAAAGGGCTGTTACAGAAAAAAGAAAAAACGTTTAAAAGAAAGAAAAAATCAGAAAAAAACTTTTGCAAAATATACCGAAAAATGCTTAAAATATCCCAAAAAATCTATAAATAAAGAGACTTTTTACTCCAGAATATTATAATCAACAGTTTATTAGATATTGAATTAAAACGGGAATATTTTTAAGATTGAAGCCTATGGGATTCGCCTGAATAAATCTGCCACATGAAGTCATCGAATGGCAGGGCATTTCGGCAAATTTTCACTGCTGGTTTTTGTTCTCTGAATAGACGAAGCTATGGGGATTTCACTGCCCTCGAACAGGCACCGTATGTGCAGGCAATTCGCACAACAAAATTCAGCGTTCGGTTACCTTTCTTGGCCATTCGGCTATCCAGAGAGCAGGCAGTTTTGTTGGCAAACTGCCTGCTCTCTGGATAGCCGAATGGCCAAGAAAGGTAACCGAATGCTGAATTTCAGCGTTCGGTTACCTTTCGGCAGCCATTCGGATCTCTTTGAATAACCCTGTATATCACATCAGGATCATCATTCCTAAAGGGGTTGTTCAAAGAGAGCCAAATAGGTTCCGAAATTGCATCGAACGGTGAATTTCCCCGTACGGTGTAATTTCGGAGCCATTCCGGTGGAATTTCGGTGCTCTTTGAATAACCCTGTAAGTTCAAAGGCTTTGTCAAGCTTATGATGCTAATATATTTTCTGTTCTCACATTAAAGGTCCCACAACTTTTCATTTATTTTCGACAAAAAGCTTTGATTCACAAGTAAGTAATCACTCTTCCTTTAATATAATCATGTGGTATTTAATTAACCTTGCTTTGCATTGTTCTTAAAAAGGAAATCACAGACTATAAAACTGAAACAATATGAACCTGCCATGTACAAACTAAAGATAAATGATCTACATATTATACCATTTGATTGCTCTATATCTTATATTTAATGTCAGGATAACGGCTGTTCCACACATCACATCTTGGACAACACGATTATCTATTGTATTGTATAGGTCTATTCAAAGAAAGGTGAAAACCAGGAGAAGAGAACAATTTAGACCAAATAGCCGACTTAGAAACATAGAAACATAGAAAAATGTCGGCAGATAAGAACCTTTCGGCCCATCTAGTCTGCCCAATTACATGGATACTTTACCTGGATTTATCTTTTGTTTAGGATAGCCTTATGCCTATCCCATGCTTGCTTAAATTCAATTACTGTTTTGGCCTCTACCACTTCTACTGGAAGGCTGTTCCATGTATCCACCACCCTCTCAGTAAAATAATGCTTCCTGATGTTACTTTTAAACCTTTGCCCCTCTAATCTAAGACTATGTCCTCTTGTTTTGCTATTTTGTTTCCTTTTAAATATACTCCCTTCCTCTACCTTGTTGATTCCCTTTATATATTTAAATGTTTCTATCATATCTCCTCTGTCTCGTCTTTTTTCCAAGCTGTACATGTTAAGATCATTAAGCCTTTCCTGGTAACTTTTCTCCTTCAAGCCGTACACCATTTTAGTAGCCCTTCTCTGAACTCTCTCTAAGATGTCTATATCCTTCTGGAGATACGGTCTCCAGTACTGCACACAGTACTCCAAGTGAGGTCTCACCAGTGCTCTGTACAGTGGCATGAGCACTTCCCTTTTCCTACTGCTAATACCTCTCCCTACAAAACCAAGCATTCTGCCAGCATTTCCTGCTGCTCTATTACATTGACTACTTACCCTTAGATCCTCTGAAATAATAACCCCTAAATCCCTTTCCTCAGATGTTGAGGTTAGGACTGTATCAAATATTCTATATTCAGCCCTTGGGTTTTTACGTCCCAGGTGCATTATCTTGCACTTATCCACATTAAAACTCCGACCATTTTTTTAGTTTACCTAAATCATTTGTCATTTGGCTGATCCCTCCAGGAACGTCAGCCCTGTTGCAAATCTTTGTGTCATCAGCAAAAAGACATACTTTTCCATTAATACCTTCTGCAATATCACTAATATAAATATTAAAGAGAATGGGTCCAAGTACTGACCCCTGAGGTACCCCACTGGTAACAAGACCTTGTGCCGAATAAACTCCATTTACCACAACCCTCTGTTGTCTGTCACTCAGCCACTGCCTAATCCAGTCAACAATATTGGAATCTAAACTCAAAGATTGCAATTTATTGATAAGCCTTCTATGCGGAACAGTATCAAAAGCCTTACTGAAATCTAAATAAGCAATGTCTACTGCACCACCTGTGTCTATTATTTTTGTTACCCAATCAAAAAAATCAATAAGATTAGTTTGGCATGATCTCCCTGAGGTAAACCCATGTTGTTTCTGATCCTGTAATCTATGTAATCACTTGGAAAGTGAGATGAGGCTAGCGTCAGATGAACGCAGTCATCACGTCCATGTCACTGCACAGTTTAACGTCCATCATAGCATTGATTTGGGATCAATAGAGACCAACACACGAAGTACGTGCGCACCGAAGTGCGCACGCACCATGCAGGTGGCGTGGTAAAAGCACTACGATAGATGCCGCGTCCGTGTAGCGGCCTGTGTGCATGATGACGCGACATCAGACGCAGCGCATTTGCAACGTCCATCATGTTGACGCTCAGGAAATGGACCGTGTGGTGTCTACAGTATCTTCCGTCAGTACGTCCGTCCGTTATGCAGAGTGCGCTTAGACTGCACTCGCCTAAATGGGAGAATTTTTCTGGTTTGTCTATTTTGATCTGTAATTTTTGCTTCTCCAGTCATTCTCCTGAGTTTCACCTTTCTTTGAATAGACCTGTATGTTACTCATGACCTACTACTACCTACAATACATGCTTACATGCTGGACATTCTTCAAGTATTGTTTTTTGGTGGAAAAAAGGTTAATGAATATTTATCTTTTACAAGTTAACTAGCTACTGACAGCAAATGTTAGATGATACAGTAATCATTAGCTCTTCAATTATTTTTTTTTTGAGAAAGGATTTTACCAGGAAGGATACATTGAGATTTCTCTCATTTTCAAGTATGTCCTGTGTGGCAAGTATGTAAGGTTAGGTGTCTTGCCCAAGGACACTTACTGGAGAGGTTGCTCACTGGGATTGAAACCCATGACTCCACAGGCTCTCTCCATGCAGAGCAGTGACGTTACCTCTACTCCACACAGCCGGTACAATTGCACTGCTGTGGCTCAAGCTACTCATTTTGGTACTGTCGCACCTTCTTTTACCAACCCTATACCCTTCTGTTTCTGAGAGACATCTCCAGGTCACTCAAGTTTGCACAGATATGGGCACAGGGTGTGTCTGGTGTGCCCAGACACACCCTAATGTTGGATGAAGGGTTCATCTACATTGTTATTTTGGCTGTTTCGTATCTGGTTCATGGTAAATAGCATCAACATTCACTGAATATTGCTGCATGAACATTGGTTAATCTTAACTAAAAATAACTATTCTGTACAAAATTATCCAAGTGATGTAATTAATAAATGTTCCATGGGTGCACACCCTAATGAAATGAGCTGCGCACGCCATTGCACGTTTGTATTGTCCCAGTCACTCAAACCATAAACATGAGAAGTGTATTGTTCTTCAGACGCATATTTGATTCAAATATAAATTGATTCAAATTAGTATAAATCAAGCTCTGGATCAGTAAAGTTTCTTACTAGTGATCTCTTACTTCTGTTTGGTATTTCACCATGGTTCCCCATCCAAGTTCACTGGACAGCACTTCCATAACCAATCATAGCAGGTTTACTGCCACAGATTAAACAGCCACAACAAAAAAGCAATCTGGGATGTCCTGAGCATGGCATCCTCAGGCTGGCTCCAGGGTATATTGAATACTTGTGTTTAAGTCTTCGGGGCAGTCTCCTGGACTGCTGTGCCACTGTGAAACTGGCCCTCTATGGTATTCCACATCGAGCATCTAAAACTACTACATAGGCTGTGGGCACACACGCTTTTTCAGAGCGGAAGGAACGTCCGTGAGAGAGTGGACATTCCTTCCACTCTGACGCCCGTGTGGTGTCATCCTATGGAGGCTCGCGCTTTGTAGCCCTGTCAGGGTCCATCGTCACTTTTTGACGGAAAGGCTGAAATCACGATAGGTGGTAGTGCACGCAATTTGTGCCCACGCTATCCCGTGTGGCCCTCCTCGTCCAGCCTGCCAAAAGCTGTGACGGATGCAGGGAGGGACGTGCGGTCACACCTACACACTCAGTGCACTCGTGTGACTGCAGTCTTACCTGGATTGCTTGCCTGTATGATTGCTTATACGGCACCTGTTGGAGTGCACAGATAATGCAATCTGATCCACCTCCCTAGTTAGAGGGGGTTTAAATTTCCTTCAGCGCATCTGCAAACGTATTTAAGTGTGTACACAGGCCCATCTGCATAAATGGATTCTAATATACGGCCCACTTATGCTTGAGAGTACCTCAGCTTTTCCTGTGTGGCCTTCCTCCATTCAGGAAGGTCCACAGCTTGCTGCCTCATGTGAGACCAACAGGTAGGTTTGTCCTGTGTTTGTTGCCTCACTGTCTCCACGGTGGTCCACAGCTTGCTGCTTTCAGAAAGAGAGAACCCCAGCATGCTGCCTTCAGAGGGATTCTTTGCTTGCAGCTTCTAAAGTGTTCCTCGACTTGTTGCTTCTAGTGTTATCCTTGTGATGTTCTCGAGTGGTCCTTGCATTGTTGCTCCAAGTGGTCCTTAGGTTGCTCTTCCTGTTCCACCCCTTTCCATTGTCTGACTCTTAATTCCTGCTATGCTCCTGTCACCCATCTCAAAGTTTCCAGCAAACAGTATTTAAATTATAATATTTTAAGAAATTATTTGGTGTAAAAAATATACTTTAGATTTTTCTCTAAATTACATATCATTAAATAAATGGCCCCAAAAGTTGGGGAATTATTGTCTTAATTTATTTGATACTTGTGAGCAGTAGATTTTGGGATGCCTAGGTGTCATGATCCTGCAGTCCCCTCCTCCTGTTTCCAACCCCAACCCTCCTAGATTGTGAGTTCCTACGGGAATAAAGCCCTCATCTCCTCCTGTACTGTTTGTCAAATGTTGTTCAATATATTGTAACCCTGTCTATACTGTGCCTATTGTACAGCGCTGCGGAATATGCTGGCGCTTTATAAATAAAGAATAATAATAATGATACGTGCCTGCAGCAGCTACCTGTAAAGTGCTGCCCTCAGGCTCAGCACTAGCAACCAGAACTTTAACAGTTAAATCACAGAACACACAGGACACCCTTGCCCTGAATAAAAGACCACTCCCTCCTACCATCAATGCTTCAGCTTTTTCACTTCATCACCTTACCTGCAAAGACCTGTACCTGCTCCTACTTGTGTACCAGACCCTCTTGATTACTGGACTCTGCTGCCTTTCTACCAGCCTTGACCACGGATCGCCCATTGACTACGTTTAACCCTCTGGCACCACGCTTGGATTCCCTCTGTGAAAATATATTACTGAAGGTACTGTCTGCCTAGCCACCGTCAGGTGCATATTCAGCCCCAAGGATCGCTGCATACCGGGCTCGTGGGCTTATATCAACACTCCAGTACCCTGCGGTGCCATCCCTGTCACCCAGCAGTGCTGTACATGACACTAGGGCAGTACCAAACATAAAAATGCCACTGCCAGTGATCCGAGTAGCTACATTTTAGTTAGAACCAACATACAAACTTAGAAAAATCATCATTGATAGATTGGTATTTCCAAGCAATTATTGGAGAGAGGATGATATGGACTGCATGGGTTACTACTGACAGACAACTACAAAGAACAAACCAACAAATTGTTTTTATTAGGTAGTAGTTTGATTACTACTTTCTCAGGAAGGTCAGATGGAAAATATAAACCTCAGAACCTTAAATAATAATAAAACTATTACATATTGTTGTACAGATTTACATAATACTTGCTTTTTATGACCATGTGTAGTAACGTAGCTCATAAATCTGTTCTCGGGTGACCTTAAACTCTTGGCCAGTTAATCTTCTGGAAAAGCAAATTCTCAGAGGAAGGGGGAAAACAATCACATATTATAAGGGTGGTAAGGTTCTGTCTCTTAGGAGAGGAGTTTGAAAATATCAACTACCACTGATATAGGTCACTTTTTAGTCAAGCATGGAGTACAACTGCTCTAATTTTTAAAAAGAAATATTTTTCGGGTGTGGTAATTCTAATATATATATATACACAGTACGTCATAGAAATGAGTACACCCTTCAAATATTTTGTAAATATTTTATTATATCTTTTCATGTGACAACACTGAAGAAATGACACTTTGCTACAATGTAAAGTAGTGAGTGTACAGCTTGTATAACAGTGTAAATTTGCTGTTCCCTCAAAATAACTCAACACACAGCCATTAATGTCTAATAAAACTCACATTAATCTGTGTTGTGTATCATAGGACTCCACAGCAATAAAACTCACTATTGTGTGGTGTGTATGAGTGCATCACAGACCTCCACAGAAATCAAACTCACAGCAATGTGCACTGTGTATGAGCGTATCACAGAGCTGCACAGCAATAAAACTCACTGTAATGTGTGGTGTGTAATGAGCAAATCATGGGAGCTCCACAGCAATAAAACTCACAGTAATGTGCGGTGTGTATGAGTGTATCACAGACCTCTACAGCAATAAAACTCAAAGCAGTGTGCACTGTGTATGAGTGTATCAGAGAGTTGCATAACAATAAAACTCACTGTAATATGCGGTGTGTATGAGTGTGAATTTTATTTCTCGAACTAAATTTCAGGATGAACCTGCACAGACACACCATCAACAACCATCAGGAAAATAAATATTGTACCCTGGTGGGACATCACTTTAATCTAACAGGCCACTCAAAATTAAAATCCTCAATAGGAAATTTTAAAGATTCTCATGAACGTAAGACATTTGAAATGAAATTGAAAACATATTTTAACACAATAAAAGAAGGACTCAATGTGGACTCTGGCTTTTTAACTCACTATCATAATGTCATGAAACATCAGCATTGTACTTGGTTTATGGTTTTTTTCTCCCTTTTGTTTGTTTTTTTCTAAAGTTGGGTCATTTACTCTTTCCTACAAGGCACCATCATCAGATGCTTACCATGATTCTTATCTGTGTGGTTTTATGGGCCTATGATCTGTCCTCTGTTTTTTTTACCTTATGTGACCATTCGACTCCACTATTAGTATTAACAACCCCACTTCTGCTTGACTCTTTATAGTACAATTGTATGATTTTGGTCAGAATAGCATAGTATATAATAGTATAGTATAGCAAGACCTGAGGAAGCGAGGTATACTCTTGAAAGCTTGTCTTTTAAATGTAACGTTAGTCCATTAAAAAGGTATCACCACATACTGCTATGCTCTGGTGATTTTGGCATCTGGACTAACACGGATTACCAAATCTGAACTAATATATATAGATATATATCAGACGTTCATACACTATACAGAACAATAGTTGAACTAGTAATTTCCATAAAGCAGATCTGAATTATAACCTTAATATTTCTTTCTTGTACCTGCCTCATATACCTCCTTCTTTAAAGGAGGTAGGCATTTCAATACATATCGAAGTACATATGTGTCATAGTGACTCACCTTTAGTCACTTTGCCCACCAGTAATGTGACTGATCATAGAGCCCTCCACAGAGGATCTTATATGGATGTCTTATGACTCACAGCAAATAATACTGTTTTTCTATTACTTTCTCTGTTGCTCCAGAAATCCATGACACTAGATGTAATGGAAGAATGACCTGGAATAGCAGAATGTTAATTCATGGTTGGGGGCGTCCCATAAGGCCCATATAACTTGAGCATTGCAAAGCGACACAAAGCATTGCATAAGGGAAGCTCTTCTTACAGTAACGAGTATACAAAGTTAAAAAAACACTGCAAGCCAAGTACAACCATCATTAAACTTCCTGCTGGTGACGTGAATGAAGAGCTTGTTTTATCTTTGGTTTATCATATATTGGCTAGAGCAGGGGTGGGCATTTGTTTTGGCTCGGGGCCACTTTGTGGGAGCGGAGGTTAGCGGAGGTTAGCGGAAGGGCCGCACCGCATTATGAAATAGTGGTAGTTTTATTCAATTTATTTATTGTGCTAATTTCAGATGATCTATAGCTGCAAGCACATTTAATTTTAAAACAGTTTAATGAGACAAACGTATCCTATCACACTTTTCTACAATTTTTTTGAAATCAGGAGTGAGATTGCTTGTTGAGATTCTCATCACAGCCTGCAAGTTATATATGGGTATATATTGTCCCCAGCTCATATGGGTATATATTGTCCCCAGCTCATATGGGTATATATTGTCCCCAGCTCATATGGGTATATATTGCCCCCCAGCTCATATGGGTATATATTACCCCAGCTCACATGGATATATATATTGCCCCAGCTCACATGGATATATATAATATTGCCTCCAGATCATATGGGTATATATTGGCCCAGCTCACATGGATATATATTGCCCCAGCTCATATGGGTATATATATTGCCCCCAGCTCATATGGGTATATATTGGCCCAGTTCACATGGATATATATTGCCCCCAGGCAGCTCACATGGGTATATTTGCCCCCCAGCTCTCACCTCCTCTGCTGTGGCCCCAGACTCCACGTCCGCCAGCAGTCTTCTACTCCCGAAGCGAACGGCCGCTGGCATGCAGCTTTGCCGCTCACCGGGGATGGGAACCACCTGACCAGCCGCGTTCTCGTGAGATCGCGCGCTGGTCAGGTGGTTCCCATCCCAGGCGAGCAGCCAAGCTGCACACCAGCGGCCGCTCACCTCGGGAGTAGAAGAACGCTGCTGTCTTGGCAAGCCACAAAAAACTATGTGGCGGGCCGCATGTGGTCCGCAGTTTGCCCACCCCAGGGCTAGAGGAAAGTCCAATGGGACAACTGTTATTTAGAAATAAATATCATACATATATAGAAATTTTATATAAAATTACACTGAAATCAAAAAAATTTCAAAATATACTTAAACATGATATAGTCACAGAATACACCTGGATGACAGCAAAATACACTTAATCACAATTACTCTGAGAGTCTTAAGATCTCATACGTTTGGGGGGTTTCGCCAGAATTTTTTTAACTTACACCCACACAGTGCTATTTCTTCAGAGGTGCTAAAGTATTGGACTATTTATCAGTATATCCAGTCATAAAATCATCCGAAACTCCAGATTTGTAATCTATAGACGTCTGGTTGCATGAGTCCCTGCAGTAGACACAAAAAGCCCTAGATTTAATTGATGACAAAAGGGAGCCAGCAAGGGGAAAAAAATGTTGCAAGCCGGATTTCCTTACCAGCTTCCTTTTCCACAACCAGGGCTGCTGTCAGAAATACTGGGGCCCCTTACTGAAGCACTGGCCAGGGCCCCTCTTCCCTCTGCCCATAAATCCCTGTTGGTATATCAAGTGGATAAAATGTGTTCCCTGGTGGGAGAGCGTTCGCTCTGCACCTTTACGTGGTGCAGACCATTCAAATCACTCCCTCATTGAAGTGTTACAAGTGTTCTTACTGACCCTAGATGCCATGGCCCACTGGGAAATTTGTACGCATCTTGTGGGGCCAGGGCCTCCTGGAGCCACTGGGCCCTTGAACATCTCATAGGGTGTCGCACCCTCTGACCACACCTATACTGATCTAGCCGCAGTATCAGCGACTGATCTTGAAATATAATGGAAGTGCTGACAATGGCAACATCATTGCAGCTATCGGATCCTGGAGTCCATAGGACTCTATTTAGCCTAGTGGTGCGCCTCTGTTGCAAGTACTGCGATGGAGCCATGGAGGAAATGTGGATGGGCATTGGAAACTATTTGTTCCTAGTCTCCTGTTTCTCACAGCAAGAAGGAGCGGTAGATCATACCACCCTCTTTACCGTGGGATCAAAGATAAGTAAGGGATTTTTTGGCCTGTTTAATTTACTGTGTCAAGTGATTTTGCAAAATCACTTAACACCAGGTTCTGGCAGTTGGTATGTCTTTGAGAAATACCAACTCCAAAATAGAAGAATGAGCTACCAATGACTAGCGTGTTCTTCTACTCGCCACACAATATAACATCTCATATACAAGGTGTAGGAGACACATTAGGAGATATAGGAGACATTGATGTACAGTATGGAGGTGATACAAACAAACAAACAAAGCTCTGAATAGAAACTCCAGCCGTCATATCTGTATATCGACTCCAGCTAATAACAACAGCAAGAGTGTAATAGGACCCATACAGGGTTATTCAAAGAGAATCGAAAAGTCACCGCACGTTCGGTGACTTTTCGTTCTCTTCAATTCGGGGCGATTCGGCAATCCCATTCCGGCGACCCTGCGGTGTATTCAGCAAGCCCCACAGGGCCGTCGAAGTGCAGGGAAAAGCCGCCGCAAACCCACAGAAGACTCACCACAAAAACCCGGCGAATGCACCCAGAAACACGCAAAAACATCTGGATTAACCTGCCGAAAACGCTGGAAAGACCGAGCAGGAGCAGATCACATGCAGCACAGCCGCCGGAAAAAGCCGACACCGCAGACGAATGCAGTGAATAAATTAGAAAAACAGTTTGCTTGAATGTTTGAAAAGTGAAACACTGTTTGCAAAGAAACTACTGAGCGAAAATGTCTGAAATTTACATATGAGGTCCAATGAATGATAATAAAAATAAATTATAAAAAAAATCTGAATTTTTTTAAAAAACAAAATCCAGAAAAATGCTTAAAATATCCTAAAAAAAATCTATAAATAAAGAGACTCTTTACTGCAGAATATCATAAGGAACTATTTATTAGATATTGAATTAAAATGGGAATATTTTTAACATTGAAGCCTATGGGATTCGCCTGAATAAACCTGCCGCATGAAGTCACCAAATGGCAGGGTAATTCGGCAACTTTTCACTGCTAGCTTTTGCTCTCTGAATAGCCGAAGCATTGCTTCTCTATGGGGATTTCACTGCCCTCGAACAGGCACCGTATGTGCAGGAAATTCGCCAACATTTGGCGAATTGCCTGCTCTCTGGATAGCCGAATGGCCAAGGAAGGTAACTGAACGCTGAATTTCAGCTTTCGGTTCCCTTTCGGCAGCCATTCGGATCTCTTTGTATAACCCTGATAGTGTTATGGAGAATGAGCCCTCTAATCTTTGTGGATAGGTCAGGATTGGCTTTTGATCACTTCATGTAGCTGGTGTGTGCATATATGAATGGTTAGAGATGGAGGGATTAATTGTTCCTGACCACAAATCATCTTATTGATTCTTCATCCTTTTAAATATTGGGTGAGTAAAATCATAAAGATGTGCTAAGGCATGTTGGCTATTTTAACGCTACCATCAATTTCAACGTCTTGTTAGGCTTGACTGTCTAATAATAAAACAACCAATTATTTTTATTTCTGTGTGTCTTTAAAATTTTAATGCACTTTTTTGCTGTATTGATGCTGTAATGTTTTAGACCTGTTGTTTAGCTGAGCCTTTAGTTACACATTGCTGTGGTCGCACAGTTTTGTCACGTGGCACCCCTCTCCTAACATTCTGTGTGTTTTAGCTTGTATCAGGGTTATTCAAAGAGATTCGAAAAGTCACCGCACATTCGGTGACTTTTCGTTCTCTTCAATTCGGTTCCTTTTGCCGATCCCATTTCGGTGACCCTGCGGTGTATTCAGCAAGCACCACAGGGTCCCCGAATTGCAGGGAAAAGCTACCGCAAACCTGACGAAAACTAACTGCAAAACCCAGCGAATGCATGTCGAAAACCCTCAAAAACATCTGGATTAACCTGCCGAAAACCACGGAAAAACCCGAACAGGAGCCGATCGCAGCCTTCAACACAGCAGAAGAGGCAGTGAATAAATTAGGAAAACAGTTTGTATGAATGTGTGAAAGTGAAACGCTGTTTGCAAAGAAACTACTGAGCGAAAATGTCTGAAATTTGCATATGAGGTCCAGGGAATGATAATAAAAAGGGCTGTTACAGAAAAAAGAAGAAAACTTTAAAAAAAAATTCAGAAAAATCCTTAAAATATCCTAAAAAAATTTATAAATAAAGAGACTTTTTACTGCAGAATTTTATAATGAACGGTTTATTAGATATTGAATTAAAACAGGAATATTTTTAACATTGAAGCCTATGGGATTCTCCTGAATAAACCTGTCGCATTAAACCACCGAATGGCAGGGCATTTCGGGAACCTTTCACTGCTGGTTTGTGTTCTCTGAATAGCCGAAGCAGTGCTTTTTCATGGGGATTTCACTGCCCCCGAACAGGGACCGAACAGGCACCGTATGTGCAGGCAATTCGCTAGGATTTGGTGAATTGCCTGCTATCTGGATAGCCGAATGGCCAGGAAAGGTAACCGAACGCTGATTTTCAGCGTTCGGTTACCTTTCTCAAGCAATTCGGAGCTCTTTGAATAACCCTGTAAGTATATTTGTTATTCTCTCTCACCCATTGTACAGCGCAATGGAACTTGTTAGCGCTTTATAAACTCTTGTAGCTGTCACCTATAAATTGAACATGATGTGAAAATGCTGAAGCTACAGAAGTATAATTAGAGAAAAAGATAAGAGTTGCAACAATGTTTTCCACATGCTATTTGAAGGGGCATGAAAACTACTGCCAGGCAGTATGTACAATGCTGTACTTGCTTTTATGGGAAATACATGTTATTAATCACAACCGTTCCAATGGGATCCTTGTTATTTCATGTAAGTACCACTTAAAATATGCCTGAGGTTACAGCGGTCTAGAAAAAGGACAGAGAAGCCATTCAAATTTTAAACTACAAGGCAAAATGCAGTCATTTTGAATTTCTGAGAATTTATAATTCGATTTGTAATCAGGGCAAACACAGTTCATCTTTTTTTCTCATGATTCTTAAATAAAATGAATACTGTGGGGCTGCATTCAAATTATACCCTGCAGGGTGCAGGTTTTCAAGTTCCCAATTAAAAGGAATGTGCGGTCACCGCGGTAATAAATTAATGCTAAAATATAAAAATTATCAGCAGGCAATCAAAAGGGGAATATATAAATAATATTCTTAAATATACTTATTTATACAGGATACAGTGTAGGCCTCTACCCTATAAAAGACCTGTTTTTATTTTACTTTTATATATTATTATTATTATACTTTATTTATATAGCGCCAGCATATTCCGCAGCGCTGAACAATGGGCACAATATAGACAGGGTTACAATACACTGAGACTGAACAACATTTGATAAATCAGTACAGGAGGAAACGAGGGCCCTATTCCCGTGGGAACTCACAATCTAGACGGGTTGGGGGTGGAAACAGGATGAGAGGACTGCAAGGTGAGAGTGATGGACTGGTTGGGGCAGTGAGGTGTATCAGTGAGTCGGGTGGTAGGCTTCCCTAAATAGGAATGTCTTAAAGGAGCGTTTGAAGGAAGGGAAACTAGGGGAAAGTCTGACCATATGAGGGAGAGCGTTCCAGAGAATGGGGGTTGAGCGTAAGAAATCCTGCAATCTATCACGGGAAGAGGTGATGCGGGGAGAAACTAGGCGAAGGTCACTGTTTGACCTTAGGGAGCGGGCTGGGGTGTATTTGGTGATTAGTGAGGACAGGTAATGGGGAGCTGAGTTAGTGAGAGCTTTGTAGGTCAGAGTAAGGATTTTGAATTTAATTCTGCAGTGGATGGGGAGCCAGTGAAGGGACTCGAAGAGGGGCGCGGCAGAGACAGAGCGGCGGGTGAGGTGAAGGAGCCTGGCAGAGGCGTTCAGAATGGATTGTAGGGGGGTGAGCCGGGAGAGAGGGAGGCCAACTAGAAGATTATCACAATAGTCGAGTCGGGAGATTACAAGGGAGTGGATGAGTTGCTTTGTGGTGTCAGCGGTAAGAAATGGCCGAATTCTGGAGATATTACGCAACTGGTAGCGGCAGAAGGAGGAAAGAGACTGGATGTGGGGGGATGAAGGAAAGAGCAGGGTCAAGTGTAACTCCAAGGCAGCGAACCTGGTTTGATGGGGAGATGGTGATACTGTCAGGTGCGCTGTGTGTGGTGAGCGGGGGAGTCTGGTTTGCAGAAAATGCAGGTGACAATACAGGTTGCAGGTCACGGTTTAGTTTATTTAAACACAGGCAGGACAAAGGAATATACAGAAATAGAACTGATACAGAAGATATGACTAGACATAGGAGCAATACAAGAAAGGAGCTGACATAGAGGACTAAGAGGAAACTGAATAAACTAGACACAGGCTGAATACAGAGGGGCATGACATGAACTAGACACAGGCTAAATACAGAGGGGCATGACATGAACTAGACACAGGCTAAATACAGAGGGGCATGACATGAACTAGACACAGGCTAAATACAGAGGGGCATGACATGAACTAGACACAGGCTAAATACAGAGGGGCATGACATGAACTAGACACAGGATAAATACAGAGGGGCATGACATGAACTAGACACAGGCTAAATACAGAGGGGCATGACATGAACTAGACACAGGCTAAATACAGAGGGGCATGACATGAACTAGACACAGGCTAAATACAGAGGGGCATGACATGAACTAGACACAGGCTAAATACAGAGGGGCATGACATGAACTAGATACAGGCTGGGGCGTGTCCGGACCGCTGAGCTTAATGGCCACTTGTTAGCTGGGCTCTCCAGGGACTCTCACCTTTCAACAGCACAGCTTCATTTAAAATCGACATGGGTAAGCACAAAAGGCTCACCCAAGCCCCTGGAACTCCAGAGGAACGCCACAGCCCACCTCACAGCGGGATCCGCGGCTATTTTCCGCTGCAAACAGGAATGCCGGCTCCACAGGTGGAACCCAAGATGGCGGCCGGGTCGGCTGCACATGAGGGGCCTAAGATGGCGGCCGCCACTACACCGACGGCGCCACACTCCCCAGCTTCACCCGGCGGTGGCTGGGAACCACCGCCAGATATTCTGCAGATTATTAGGGCTCTGCCAACCAGAGATGATCTCACGGCGGTCACCAGAGAACTGCGCCATTCCCTCTCAGGGGAAATACAGCACGTGAGACAGGATGTCCTAGGCCTCACCCAGCGTATAGTAGCGGTGGAGGGGGTACACCAGGCACATGAGAACGCTATCCAGGCCCACTCCACACAGTTAACCCTGCATCACACCTTGCTTCAAACCCTCACCAGACAACTTGAGGACCTCGAAAACAGGGGCAGGCGTAATAACATTAGAATACGGGGCTTGCCTGAAAATGAACGCGATTCGGATGATTTACACCGCATCCTCACCAACCTATTTAATTTTCTCCTGCAAAAAGTGCCGGATGCTGCAGTGGAAATGGAGCGCTGGCATCGCGCCATAAGATCCCGGGGCCCCCCAGGCAGCCCCCATCGGGACGTCATCTGCTGTCTCTTAAGGTTCAGCGTTAAGGAGGCTATCATGGCTGAGGCCAGGAATAAGTCGGCCTTACGATTTGAAGGAGCGAAAGTGGAACTCTTTCAAGATGTATCCTTACTCACTTTACATTCTAGGAGGGCACTTAAACCCCTAACAACGGCCCTACAACAAGCGTGATTACAATATCGGTGGATAATCCCCGGCAGGATTACAAATACGCACTCCTCAAGGCTCAGTCACGGTGCGTGGTGGTGACGAACTGCCTGAATTTCTCTCCACGCTGAATCTACCGCCGGATACTATCATGGAATGGCCTGACCCAATACGGTTTCTCACTTTCGCTACGCCGAGGCCTCAACGGGCCCCCCGACAGCGCAGATCGCCACGGGGAGCCGCCGCCGATGGAAGGTTCACACAGTTCGATTCACAGGAGGCTTAAGAATTGCACATCTTCCTTTTGTTACATGGCACTATCGTGGAGAAGACATCTAATGGCAGGTTCGAATGCCCCGTGCTATTATTTGTACAGCTCTGGTGGAGCGAGGTGCATTATGCAGACACTGCGTTTGGTGTGCTTTGCCACCTCTTGATGCCATTGCAACATTAACTGCGGTTTCGGGGATTAATGGCTCCCCCTCTACGCATACTCTGCATACAAGTCTTGCTACGGAGATGATGCCATATGATGGCCCCAGCGGACCTGCGCTGTTTTCTCTGCAATTTTGGAGAGCGCCCTATGCCAGTCTTACGCCGAATGTGTTTTTGCTCCTTTGCTCTCCCTTTTCCGCATTTTTCACCTGAAACGGCTGTGTTAATTTTATAGCACATTTAATCGTAGTTAACAACAAGATACAATAATTATGGTCGTTCGACAGCGGGTGAGATTCGACTGGAGATTCTGGTTTCGTAATTTGTAAATTGTTTCTTCTCTTTTAGTATAGGTTATTGTTGCACTTATCTTAATCTCATGTCAGGATACGTTCCCCTGGGGTATTAGCCCACCCCGGAAGGAGTTGTTTAGGCGGGGCATCTCTCCGCTTCGCTCTGAGCGTCGCCTGGGATTTACACCCCGCTTGGGGCACACGCTCGCGGTATTTTGTTTAGGTTTAACTGGTTTCTTTTTGTATTCACCCCCCTCCTTTCCCTACCCCTTTCTCCCCTTGGTACACTCACCTCAGGTTCCTTTATAAGGGTTGGATATCATGGCATACCAGCACAGACCATTGCTCATACGCTCTATTAATGCTGGAGGATTGAACATACCTGCTAAGAGACATATTGCTTTACGGGATTTTGCTAAGGCTCAAGTTTCGGTTGCTCTTATTCAGGAAACACATTTTCTGTGCGACAAGGCACCGGCACTCCGGAGTGCTTCATACCCTCTGGGGTTTTATAGCAATTACAGGGAGGGTAAATTTCGAGGGGTGGCTGTTCTGTTTGCTAAGCATGTACCATTCCAATTGTTGACCCACAGGGCAGATGATGAGGGCAGATATGTCATGGTCAAAGGCATTATTGGAGAACAGCTATACACATTCGTCTCTATTTATCTCCCCAACCGCAGACAACACATAGCCCTTAAGACAATCATGTCCGTAGTCACTGATTTCCAAGATGGCACCCTGGTGGTGGGAGGTGATTTCAACCTTCCCCTGGACCCTAAGCTTGATACCTCACGTGGGTCTACCTGTGTTCCCTTATCGGTCATCCGCTCGACACGGCTAACGTTACTGGACTCCACCCTGACGGATTGCTGGAGGGTGTTGCATCCCTCCACCAGGGACTATATGCACTACAGCTCTCTACCAAATCATACTCCTGCATTGACCATATCTTTCTCCCATTCGCACAATCACAACTTATTAGATACGCCGCAATTGGCTCACAGACATGGTCTGACCACTGCCCAGTAGATGTAGAACTAAACTCATGCTTGTACAGACCTAAGGCGTCCCATTGGCGGCTGAACGAAACTCTGTTGTCTGACCAGATGGTACTCTCAGGCCTAAAGGAAGCGGTATCTCAGTATTTTACAGACAACTCAGTTCCGGACGTCACCCCTCCCTTGCTGTGGGAAGCACATAAAGCCACAGCTAGGGGATATCTCATTAAACAAGGGGCTCGCCTTAAGAGAGAGCGCATAGCACGACAGGAGGATTTGACGGCCCAGATCCACATATTGGAAGCATCTCATAAAGCCACGAGCTCTGAGGAGGACTATGTGCGGCTCTCGGCCCTTAGAGCGGATTTAAACTCACTGCTAAATATTAAAGCTCAGAGGTCCTTTTACACACTATAAACATCTATTTTTCGAACACGGCAACAGGTGTGGCAGGCTGCTGGCCAGAGTTCTACGCAAAAAACGCAGTTCGGCTTACATTTCTAAAATCACGGACAGGTCGGGGGGAAACACTCTCTGCCTTCCTCCATGCTGGGGGTATTCCGTTCCCATCTTCATTCACTATATAATCTAGACAAGACGACACCTCCTACACTCACCTTGACACATAAGATTGAGACGTATCTACAAACTCATGTTAAATGCAAATTATCGATAGCACACAGGCAACTTATAGAAGCCCCTATTACGGATGAGGAACTTTGCATAGCCATCAAAGACACCCCTACGGGTAAAGCACCAGGCCCTGATGGCTTGTCGCTCTTGTATTACAAAAAACTTCTAGACACACTGATACCACAATGGTTATCCGCATTCAACTCCCTCACGCAGGGCGGGTGCCTCCATCCCCCAACGCTTACTGCCACGGTCACCCTGCTCCCAAAACCCGGAAAAGACTTGGATCAATGCAGTAATTACAGACCTATATCGCTGCTTAACCAGGATGTCAAGCTGTTTGCCAAGGTGCTGGCCACCCGACTTAAGCCGTTCATCCCTGGATTGGTACATGCGGATCAGACGGGCTTTATCCCTGGGAGGGAGGCGAAGGATAGTACTGTCAGGACAGTGAACTTAATACACGGTTCACCACGTCTAACCACTGCTCCTTTTCTGCTCCTGTCCACTGACTGTGACAAAGCTTTCGACCGGGTACGTTGGGATTTCCTATTCCGAACTCTGTCACATATGGGACTGGGGGAGAATATGATTCTCTGGATCCGGGCATTGTACACGCACCCTTCAGCGCGCATTAATGTTAATGGGGTCCTGTCTGACTCATTCCCCATTTCAAATGGCACCAGACAGGGCTGTCCCCTCTCGCCTCTCCTGTTTGCGTTATCTCTTGAACAGGGACGGCTTTTTGTGCGCTCACCCAAGGTCACCCTGCCTACTTTGCTGCATATGTTTGCCGACTATGGAACTCTGAGTAATTTAAAATTGAATATGGATAAGTCCGAGATCATGCCTGTCCTCATTCCCCCTAGAGAGGCGCTAGCTCTGCAATCTTCGTTCCCCTTTAAATGGTGCCAGGGCCAACTTAAATATCTTGGCACGTTTTTGACCCCGGACACTAATGACCTTTACCGAGCAAATTTCCAACCACTTCTAGCCTCCCTTGAACTTGATTTGCGCAGGTGGGCTCTCCCGCATATATCATGGTTTGGTCGCATTAATACCATAAAAATGTCAGTTCTACCCAGGATATTGTATCTGTTTCAGACACTGCCTATTAGCTTGCCACGCCTCTTTTTTAAACAACTAGACTCCATGTTCCAAGCATTCGTGTGGAATGGTAAAGCACCTCGAGTTAAGCGTAATCTGTTGACTACACCTCGCTCCATGGGCGGCATGTCCATGCCGCACATTTGGCATTACTACTGCGCGACTCCTATGCAACGCCTGGTGGAGTGGGGCAACACCGCATCGCCTAAATTGTGGGTGGGAATTGAAAAACGGTTTGCGGGAGATACCTTAGCTGCCTTGCCATGGCTGCCTCGGAATTTGGCAAGTCCCCTACACAATGCGCTCCCAACTACATTGGCCACGCTTTCCTTATGGTGCTCCCTGCAGACTAAGCTACCGGTGGCTCCTTATCCCTCCCCATTGATGCCGCTACAACATCTACCGGTGTTCTCTAGGCACATCATCCCTACGGCACCTACAGATGACCCTCCCTCCCCGCTCCCGCGTCATTTCTTAACGGCTGGCGCGCAGGTTGCGGAAGATCGACTACCATATAGCCGTCCTTTAGGATTTCTGGGTAAATTCCACCTCCATCGGCTTATCTCCTACATGGGCTCGCTGGCACTGCTAGATAAATATTGCAGACCCCTCACGATATTTGAATCCATCTCACATCGAGGGACAACTCCCCCACACAGTATATCACTTTTCTACGGCCTCCTCCAATCACTTTCTACACCTCCGACTCAGTTCTGTGAAAAATGGGAAGCCTCCTTTCGCATAACTTTAAAGGATGAGGACTGGTCTAAGATCTACACCCTTGCCCACTGCTGCACCCCTTCCACTAGGATACAGGAAGTCAATTATAAAATATTGTATAGATGGTACCGCACACCGGACAGATTGAGTCACTTCGCTGGGGGGGCGGAGATCTGTGCTGGAGATGTAGTGCGCCACATGCGGACCACCTACACATCTGGTGGTTGTGTCCAAAAGTGCAGACATTCTGGGAACGTATACATGAATACGTGTGTAAGCTGGTAGAGCCCTCTCCTCCATTCACGCCGGAATTTTATCTGTTACACCACACGTCTTACAGCATCTCAGGCTATAAAAAATCTATCATTCCCTGTCTGTTACATGCTGCACGGCTCACGATCCCCAGATTTTGGAAACAGGATATCTCCCCCCCATTTTCAGTATGGTTTGATGAAATGGAGTTCATTCGTGGGGTGGATGAACTCACTTTCCATGCTCGAGATCGCTATACGGATTATTCTGCAAAATGGTATTACTGGTTATCAGATATATGCAGGATCTCATGAACCTTTTACACCTCTTGAATTGTGTTATCAGCCTTGGGTACTTCGTTTTGTGTTTACACCCTGAGTCCTCATGGCTCTCCTTCCCTGTATTATTGTCTCACCCCCCCCTTAAAGTTATAACTTTCATATGTATGATTACTTTTCAACTGGGCTAATTTGGCCCTCTTTTATTGTTGGTTTGTTATTTGTCATATGCCTGGTAACGTGATGCTCAATGTTTTCATTGCATTTCTGTAATGTGCCTTATTCTGAATAAACTTGAATATGTCAAAAAAAAGAACTAGATACAGGCTAAATACAGAGGGGCATGACATGAACTAGACACTGGATACAAAAGGGTACTTACAGAGAAACAGGATACAAACAGAGGCAGATTGCAGGACACAGATATAGAACTGAACTCAGGAATAATGACTTGCAGGGATAAGGTAAAAATCCAGGTGTATTTTGATATAAAGTCCACAAAAGCAGAGTTCCTAGGCGTAAAGTCCAAGGGGCAATCCCATAACATAAGTCCAGTAAGAAAGGCAAGGGGTCTGGTAGAGAAGGCAAGGGGGTCTGGAATCCAGGTACAGGTAAGCAGGCTCACACAGCGTGTGACACAGTGGTCAGACTTCAATGCTGAAGTGGGGAGCATTGGGCGTAGTCTCCCTATATGGAGACCTGGGCAGGTGAGGGGTAATTAACCTCAGGGTTACACATATGGGAAACAATGGGCTGGAGGATGGGGAACTGGATGAAGGCGAGGGCTAGATGGGAAACCTGGAATGGGACATAACAGGGAAGTTGATGGCTCAGACCCACATCAGGGCCTTTTGCGGCATCTGCCGCGAGGGCCTTGACAGATACCCGCCTCGACCACGACAGAGAAGTCAGGAGGTGGGGAGGCATTAGAGGGAGGAATTAGTAGGAGCTCAGTCTTGGACATATTAATCTTTAGGTGGTGAGAGCCCATCCAGGAGGAGATGCCAGATAAACAGTCGCTGACTTTGGAAAGGACAGGAGGAGAGAGATCAGGGGTAGTGAGGTAGATCTGAGTATCATCAGCATAAAGGTGATAATTAAAGCCAAAGCTGTTAATGATTTTTCCCAAGGAGGAGGTGTAGATAGAGAAGAGCAGAGGACCTAGGACAGAGCCTTGAGGTACAACAACTGATAAAGGCATTGAAGAGGAGGAGTTACCAGCAAATGATACAGAGAAAGACCTGTTAGACAGATAAGAGTGAATCCAAGAAAGTGCAGTGTCACAGAGACCAAGAGAGTTGAGAGTCTGTAGAAGAAGGGGGTGATCGATGGTGTCAAAAGCAGCCAAGAGGTCAAGTAGGATGAGAATAGAATAGCGGCTGTGGTTCCTAGCCGTTAGGAGGTCATTGGTGACTTTAGTGAGGGCAGTTTCGGTTGAGTATAGGGGACAGAAGCCTGATTGCAGGGGATCAAGTAAGGAGTCAGAGAACAGGAAGAGGGAGAGGCGGTTGAAGACTAGTTTTCCATGGGCTTAGAGGTGAATGGAAGCAGGGATACAGGACGGTAGTTGGATGGAGAGTTGGGATCGAGGGAAGGTTTCTTTAGTAAAGGGGTAACCTGTGCATGTTTGAAGGCAGATGGGAAGGAGCCGGTGGAGAGAGAGATAGGTTGAAGATGTGTGTGAGAGCAGGGATGAGGGAGGAGGAGAGTGGAGGTATCAGATGTGAGGGAATGGGGACAAGCGGGCACGTAGTGAGATGTGAGGAGGACAGTAAGGTATTGACTTCTTCCTCAGTGGCTGGGTGAAGCGGCAGAGGGTAGCAGGGGGGCATCTGGGAGTGGAGGTGGTGGATTATGGGTTTGTGTTGGGATTTTTCTTTTGACAGTCAGAGTTTTATTCAGGAAGTAATCTGCCAAGTCCTGAGCGCTAAAGGGAGATGAGGGGGGAGGTGTGGGTGGGTAAAGGAGGGAGTTAAAAGTGGACCAGAGTTGCTTACGGTTGAAGGACAGAGTACATATAAGAGATGAGAAGAAGGCTTGTTTGGCTAAGTGGAGGGCAGAGTTGTAAGACCGCAGAATGAACTTGAAATGAGTGAAGTCAGCCTCAGAGCGGGATTTCCTCCAGGCACGCCCTGCAGTGCGAGATCATTTTTGCAGGAAGTGTGTCTGGGGAGTGTGCCAGGGCTGAAGTTGGCAGCGTGGGGCTTTACAGAGTTGAGGAGGAGAAAGTGTCTAGAGCAGAGATAAGTGTAGTGTTATAGTGGTCAGTGGCAGCGTCAGAGCAGGTGAAGGCTGAAGTGTGCGGGAGACGTTGAAGTAGATTGGAGAATTGATGGGGATCCACTGCATGCAGATTTCTGCGAGTGCGTGTGCGGGACGGGGGAACAGGGAGTTTAGGAAAACCAGATATGTTGAAAGCGAGAAGGTGGTGATCGGAGATAGGGAAAGGGCGACAGGTGAAATCAGAAATGGAGCAGAGGTTGGAAAAGACAAGGTCAATAGAGTGACCTTCACGGTGGGTAGGGAGGAGGGTGGATGCGTAAGTCCAAGGGAGGATGTGAGTGAAAGAAGTTTGGAGGTAGCCGGGGAAGAAGGATCATCAATGGAAACGTTGAAGTCCCTAAGAATTAGGCAAGGGAGTTTAGTAGACAGAAAGTAGGAAAGCCAGGTAATGAAGTGGTCAAGGAATTGGGCGATTGGTCTTGGTGGGCGGTAGATGACTGCCACCCTGAGAGCCAGGGGAGAGAAGAGGTGGATGCAGTGTGCTTCAAAAGAGGAAAAGGAGAGAGATGGGGATGGAGGGAGGTGCTGGTAGGTGCATGTTGGAGAGAGCAGAATTCCGACCCCACCACCATGTCTCTCGCCCGGTCTAGGGGTATGGCTGAAGTGTAGCCCACCATGAGTGAGAGCAGCAATGGAACCAGTGTCAGAGGGAGTTAGCCAGGTTTCAGTAAGAGCTAGGAGGTTGAAGGAGTTGAAGATAGAAAGGTCGTTGATAACTGTGAGTTATATTATATATATATATCTATATATATATATATATAAAACTACAGATAGTAAATACAGATAATATACATATATATCCATGCAATAAAATTTCTATAGGGGTTATTCAGAGAGATCCGAAATGTCGCCGAAATGTAACTGGACACTGAAATTCAGCATACGGGGACATTTCAGGTCCATTCGGCTATTCAGAGATTGCTGATTAACTCAGGTCAGCTTACTAATATATCCTTTGATCACATTTTGTATCTACCATTCCTAACAGATACACAATTACTGTCTGGCTCATTAATTATATATCTGTTAGGATTGGTTGATACAAATTGTGATCAAAGGATATATAATATATTAATAAGCTGACCTGAGTTAATCCATCTACTGCGAATGAGCTTAGTAATATAACACTTTGGTGGTGCCATAAAATTATTTCCCATATATTGTTGCCACTACAGGGAATTATTGACTATATTTATGCCATACCAAGGATGCCGATAATTTTTTTTTTTTTTTTTAAATGTGGGCTAATGCCTTGCCTTTTATCCCCATAGTGACCGGGCGGTTTTACGAAAGTCTGTCCGAAAGTGCCCACTGCTCTTTTTACGTTTCTGTGCTGTTTGTGTTTAGGTCAAATTTTCCTCTTACTCGTTTATGCAACCCACACATATTATATACAGTTTTTCTCGCCATTAAATGGACTTTCTAAAGATACCATTATTTCCTTCATATCCTCTAACTTACTGTAAAAAAATATGAAATATGATGAAAAAATGGGAAAAACACACTTTTTTGAAACTTAATCCCCAAAATCTACAACCGCCAAAAAAGGCCCCGGCTATATAGTTTTAGAAATTTTGTTCTGAGATTAGAAATACCCAATTTTTACATGTATTTAACCCCTTCACTGCTGATCCATTTCACCTCTGTCCGCAGAGTACATTTTGACCATCATGTTTAAATGCCAGCTTAAGTCCTATTTTATTAAACACCCCAGACAAAATTTTTTAAATAAATATATATATTAATTATTTTAAAAAAAAATGTTTTTATTTACATCAAACCTGATGAGGCCTTTCCAAAGATATCAAACATGAGCCTCTAGCTGCCACGGATCGGGAGATAGGGGGATCCTTTGGATCCCCCTATCTCCACATGACAGCTAGCGGGTTAACTGGCCCTCTGACGTCATCGCGCATATGGTGACGACGTCAGTGGGTGGGGGGTTACCGGGAGGCTTGGCTGACAAAATACAAAAAAAATACAAAAACTAAATTTTCCAAAAAATAAATAAAATATAAAAAGACGATTTGCTGAAAATAAAAAGAATAAATGGTTGAATAAATAAATGAATAAAAACGATAATATTTTTTTACGTTAACCTATGCGATTCGCTTGTTTAAACTTGTCAACTGAATCTCTGAAAATCATGGCATTACCCCGACACTTCATTGTAGTTCAGTGTTCTCTGGATATATTACTTCTCTATGGGTCAATTTTGTGGCCGCTGAATATTGCCGAATTCCAGTGATCTGCAGTGAACTGCACCATATTTCACTGTCAATCCACCAGTATTTGGTGAGTTGACAGTTTAGTGAATAGATGAACTGCAACGAAATTGTACCGTACTGTGAAATTCACCGTTCAGTGCAATTCGGTGGCAGGTTCACCGTTTACTGAATAACCGCTTATATGATAAAATAGTTCTCCAAGAGTCTTAACAAGTGAGGTTTATCTGGTAGCTTCCTTATCAAAGTCAAAGACCCTTGTCCAGACCTGAGCGTCCAAAGTCATCTGAAGGTCAGTTTCTGAGGAGGTCTGGATCATAGGGGAATTTCATCTATATGGGATATATCTTGAAATGTTCAATTTGAACAGAGATGTCAGGATTAATGAATAAGCAGTCAACAGATTATTTCCTTTTAAATATGACCTAATTTGAAAGTAAGGAAAACACATTTAAATGAAAAAAACTTAAGGGGTTATTCTAAGAGGACCGAAATTCCACGACTCTGCGGTGAAGTCAGAATTCACCACAGGGTCCCCAAAGTGCAGGGAAAATCCGCCAAACACATCCACAAAAGCTGATGATCCGCCAAACAGAGCGCCGACCAGTCGCCGGAAAAGCCGACAAGCTGACGATCGGGGTAGAAAAAAAAGAAAACACAGCAACTTTTAGCAGCTGTTTGCAAAAAAACCACTGTACGAAAATGTCTGAAAATTACATATTAGCTCCTATTAGCTCCTAATTTCACCAAACACATCCCAGAAAATGCCTAAAAAATAAATAAGTGAAGAGACTTTTTGCTGCAGAGAAAAAGAATAAACGGATTGAAACCACCGAAAATCAGGGTATGTCACTGACATTTCAGTGCAGTTCGGTGTTCTCTGAATAGATTAACCATGACTTCTCTGAAGTGTCATTCTCTGAAGTTTTGCCTTTGCATAACATTCAAGATAGGCAGATGCGCAATAGGGAATTCAATTTGTGGCTTCGGGAATGGTGTCGGGAGCAAGGATTTGGCTTTGTGTCCCATGATAGCTCTAATTGGAGCAGAAAGGAACTGTATAAAAAAGATGGTTTGCATCTTACTCATAGGGGAACATATGTTCTCAGTGAGAAGTTCAAAGGTTTCACAAAGGAATATTTAAACTAGGAGGGGGGACAAAAGGGTAAAAAACAATCTGCCCGATTGTCCCTCAAAACTAAATCGGAGGGTGCAAGCAACATGCGAGGTAAAAAATGACAAGCTCAGAGTCGTGTCTATAAATGCTCGCAGTTTAGTCAATAAATCAATGAACTGGAGGCAATGATGGCAGCTGAAAAAGTAGATTTAGTGGCGGTTACTGAGACATGGTTCAGTGAGAAAAATAACTGGGACATAACAATACCGGGGTACTCTTTATATAGAAAAGACAGAGAAGGTAGGAAAGGAGGAGGAGTGGCCCTGTATGTGAAAAACAACATAAAAATGAACCAAATAACAGTGAGCGAGGTGAACATAGAGTCAGTTTGGGTTGCGCTAACATTTGGCAATCATACAGTAGCTCGTGTAGGTGTGATCTATAGACCCCCTGGACAAGTAGAAGAGCTAGATAATCTGCTGGTTGAGGAAATAGTCAAAATGGCAATGAAGGGGGAAGTTATTATCATGGGGGACTTTAATCTTCCTGATGTGAACTGGAAAACCAAAACAGCTGGGTGCACCAGGAGTACAAATATTCTAAACTCCCTACTGGGATTATCTCTAACACAAGTAGTTGAGGAGCCGACCCGTAAAGAGGCCATATTGGATTTAATACTCACAAATGGAGGTTTGGTATCGGACGTTGTTGTAGGTGAAAATTTGGGATCTAGTGATCACCAGTCAGTGTGGTTTAATATAAGAACAGGGATGGAGCCGCACCACACAAAAACAAAAGTTTTAGACTTTAAAAAAACAGATTTTTCTAAAATGAGATTTTGTGTGAAGGAGTCATTATCAGACTGGAGGAGTTTAAAGGGAGTCCAGGAGAAATGGGATTATTTAAAGGAAGCATTATTGAAGGCCACAGGAAATTGCATTCGGCTTGTTAGCAAAAACAAAAAAGGGAAGAAACCACTGTGGTACTCTGCAGAAGTGGCCAAAATAGTGAAGAACAAAAAGATAGCATTCAATAATTATAAAAAAAACTCACAGTGAAGAAGATAGGCAAACCTATAAAATTAGGCAGAAAGCGGCAAAGCAATTTATAAGAGCTTCCAAAGCACACGCAGAAGAGAAAATAGCTCAGTCAGTAAAAAAGGGGGACAAAACATTTTTTAGATACATAAACGAGAAAAGAAAAGTAAAACAAGGATTATTTAGATTAAAAACAAAAGAAGGAAGGTATGTAGAAGAGGATAAAAGTCTCGCTGACAGCCTCAATGAATATTTTTGTTCAGTCTTTGCAGAAGAAAAGGAAGGAAAGGGACCTCAGTTAGGAGAGAACACTAAAGAGACTTTACATATGAGTTTACAGAGGAGGAGGTTCTACAGCAGCTGTCTAAAGTAAAGACAAATAAGTCAATGGGGCCTGATGGGATCCACCCTAAATTATTAAAAGAGCTCAGTGATGTAATAACAAAACCGTTAACAAAGATTGGTTAAATAAATCTGTTAACGGGAGTCGTCCCAAAAGACTGGAAATTAGCAAATGTTGTGCCCATTTACAAGAAGGGTAGTAGGGAGGAATCGGGGAACTATAGGCCAGTTAGTCTTACGTCAGTAGTGGGGAAATTAATGGAAACCATGTTAAAGGAAAGGATTGTTGAACATCTAAAAACACATAGATTACAGGATCAGAAACAACATGGGTTTACCTCAGGGAGATCATGCCAAACTAATCTTATTGATTTTTTTGATTGGGTAACAAAAATAATAGACACAGGTGGTGCAGTAGACATTGCTTATTTAGATTTCAGTAAGGCTTTTGATACTGTTCCGCATAGAAGGCTTATCAATAAATTGCAATCTTTGAGCTTGGATTCCAATATTGTTGAATGGATTAGGCAGTGGTTGAGTGACAGACAACAGAGGGTTGTGGTAAATGGAGTTTATTCGGCGCAAGGTCTTGTTACCAGTGGGGTACCTCAGGGGTCAGTACTTGGACCCATTCTCTTTAATATTTTTATTAGTGATATTGCAGAAGGTATTAATGGAAAAGTATGTCTTTTTGCTGATGACACAAAGATTTGCAACAGGGTTGACGTTCCTGGAGGGATCAGCCAAATGACAAATGATTTAGGTAAACTAAAAAAATGGTCGGAGTTGTGGCAATTGAGTTTTAATGTGGATAAGTGCAAGATAATGCACCTGGGACGTAAAAACCCAAGGGCTAAATATAGAATATTTGATACAGTCCTAACCTCAACATCTGAGGAAAGGGATTTAGGGGTCATTATTTCAGAGGATCTAAGGGTAAGTAGTCAATGTAATAGAGCAGCAGGAAATGCTAGCAGAATGCTTGGTTGTGTAGGGAGAGGTATTAGCAGTAGGAAAAGGGAAATGCTCATGCCACTGTACAGAGCACTGGTGAGACCTCACTTGGAGTACTGTGTGCAGTACTGGAGACCGTATCTCCAGAAGGATATAGACATCTTAGAGAGAGTTCAGAGAAGGGCTACTAAAATGGTGTACGGCTTGAAGGAGAAAAGTTACCAGGAAAGGCTTAATGATTTTAACATGTACAGCTTGGAAAAAAGACGAGACAGAGGAGATATGATAGAAACATTTAAATACGTAAAGGGAATCCACAAGGTAGAGGAAGGGCCTATATTTAAAAGGAAACAAAATAGCAAAACAAGAGGACATAGTCTTAGATTAGAGGGGCAAAGGTTTAAAAGTAACATCAGAAAGCATTATTTTACTGAGTGGGTGGTGGATACATGGAACAGTCTTCCAGTTGAAGTGGTAGAGGCCAAAACAGTAATTGAATTTAAGCAAGCATGGGATAGGCATACGGCTATCCTAAACAAAAGATAAATCCAGGTAAAGTATCCATGTAATTGGGCAGACTAGATGGGCCGAAAGGTTCTTATCTGCCGACATTTTTCTATGTTTCTATGTTTCTCTATGGGGACTTCAATGCCACCAAAGATCCCCGTATTTCGCTGGCAATTCAATAATATTTGACGAATTGCCAGCTTTTGAATAGCCACGAAATTACACCGTACGAGGAAATTCACCGTTCGGTGCAATTTCGGAGCCAATTTGACTCTCAGAATAACCCTGAAAGTATTTGTTCCAGGTGAAATCAGATCACCAGTTTTGATTGCATGTGATTGACAGCCCTTATTAGTTCTGCAACAGCCTAAACAGTGATTATGCTCAAGGACAATTCTAGGACAAGGTTCTAGAAGTGAATCAGTCACTACGGAAAAACGGGATTGTTATATACTCCATGTTTAAGAATTTTGCCCGTTGTTTCTCTGTACACATATTCCCTTGTGTTTCTTTCTCGTCAGTTTCTATGAGAATGCTTACATGTTGAGATATGTATCAATAATCCGGCAATACAAGATGTTTCTCCTGTAATTATCTAGAAATACACATGAAGAAATAACCAAATAGCTAACCCTGAGCACGGAAGTTTTAGATAAGGTAAAATATCTGGATTTAACAAACATTTTTCCAGTTTTTTAGTGAAGTTTTGATCATTCTGGTTGAGATTTCTCTTAGATGTAATTTAAATGCAGCAACATCTCTTGATTCATCATCCTCCCATCACTTACCAACATAAATAAATCCTAGACACTAGATTTTCATATTTGAGACCACAGTTTCCACCAGAGATTCTGTGATATTATACCTAAACGCCTTGAATTGTGACCTGACAGTCAATTTGTGTCGACCACATAGGTCATACATTACGTTTGCCTTATGGCTACACAATTATAAACAGTTCCATTTGCTTTAAAAGATAATATAAGAATTTGTATACAAAAAGATTATCTCCACCTTATGTACATTTACTGGGTAGAATGAAAGAAAAGTTAAAATATTGGAATTTGACAATTTACCCTATGGGAAATTACATACAGCTCTCTTTTTGGAAGGGAAGATTTAATGATAATGTCTAACTTGAACCCTTTATGTACTCTGGAATGTTCATTGGCACTCACCAAGCTTGTGGGTTACATGACAACAATTAATTACTGTAACCCACCACCTGTACTGAATGGTAAACTAGAGGTGTGCACGGCTGAAAAATTTTGTTTTGTTTTGTTTAAATTTTATTTTGTCTGCAACAGAATTCGTTTGACTTCCTATTCGTATTCGTTATTTAATTTCGTTATTTTGTATCGATTCGTTATTTCGGATTCATTCGAATCACGAAAATAACAATAAATCCTGCTCAATTACTGTTAGATTAGGATTAAATATGAGGGTTACAAGCTAAGGTTAAATTACCAATTTGGTGCTGTACGGCAATTTGTGCATAGAGGAATCATTCAGTGTTTCCCTATGGGACAATTTCGCTGCTGCCCAACTGCACCTCAGCGCTGCAGAATATGTTCCAGCACTGTGAAATATGTTGGCGCCATAAAGAATAATAATAAAATAAATCATAACTGCTCTGTATTATTCCCTGCCAATTGGACTACTATGGTGCTGCTAAATCGAATTCAACACCACAGGAGGCCAATTGACAGTGAATACATTGCAGTTATTATTTATTTTATTATTATACTTTATATAGCGCCAACCTATTTCGCAGTGCTGAAAGATATTTGGTGCAGTTCGACGATTTGACCCATAGAATCAATGGATCTCTATGTGACAATTTTGCTGCCACCGAAGACTACCGAACTGCACTGAACGGCACCATTTTACTGTCTATTGGCCTGTGTTGCTGATTCAGCACCATGGTCAATTGACAGGGATGTGGTGCTGTGTGAAACATTATAACGAATCGATTCATTTCAACAAATCAATTTGTTATGTAAAAATTTGTTTTGTTTCGTTTCTACCACGATTCGTATGAAATCATTTCGAATTAACGTAATTTCGGAAGAATTGTGATTCATTACGAAACACACACACGCCATGCCAGGAAGGATCCTTCAGGAAGGTCCGTTTATTGAGTAATTGAGGGCACTGATCATGGCATTAAAGTCAAGATTTAACTTCCATGTGCTGGAATAAGCAAGAAAATGGTTAGGAATATAAGCCTTTGTGTATCAGGGCGTCATGAGTATGATCACTAATGCTCCTATTACAAGGAATATGTTGTTGCAGCATTTTCATGAAAAATACTGGATTGAACTCAACGAGAGAGATCCAGTTCTCTATTGCCAGCAATAATAGAATGAGGTTCATTATATTTCGTGGACTGTATATCAATTCAATATATAACCCTTCCATCAGTTCCACCCTCAGGCTGTTGTATAAATTGGAGAGTTTTCCGCGTCACTTGGTTAATCTTCTATGACCAGGCAATCAATATTCAGACACTGAGCTGTGAGTCCCATAGCAAATGCACAGTTTAAGCCATCACGATTTTATGAGCACATCTAGTCATAGTGAAATATGCAACGCATTCTGCCCTACCTGCCATACCCATGAATCAACTTTCAACCAAACAGACTATTCCATGAATCATGCCCAGTCACTTTAGAGACATTTATCGCATTGCTCAACTGGCTAAGTTATTTCATGCACCTGAAGTTCTTCATTGTCTCAGAAAATAAGGTTAAGTACATGAGACAAGATTGTAGCCATGGATGAGTTAGCACAGGACTATTTCTCGATCAGCTCTCATTTGGGGAACCTATGCAATTATTTATTGAATGAATATATATATATATATATATATTAGAAGATTTGGATGCACTTAGAGTGTTCATAAAATATATAACCTTTATTTTAATCCATTAAAAACTCAGTTTGGGCTCATGCAAGAGCCTTTTTCAAGGAAAAAATTCACATAAAACCATCAAGCATTTTATATAAAAATTAAAAGACACCTGCCACTCCTGTAGAACACCACAACAAATGAGTGGTGAGTTTCTATTTTGTATATAATGCTTGATGGTTTTATGTGATTTTGGTCTTTGAAAAAAGTCTCTTGCATGAGCCGAAACGTCAGAGTTTTTTATGTATTAAAATTAAGGTTATGTATTTTATGAAGACCATGAGTGTGTCCAAATCTTCCCCATTATATATATATATATATATATATATATATATATACACAAAGGATTTTATGCACCAGGGCAGTCCTTTTCATGGATGTAGAATAAGTGGAATACCTTTTCCTGGACTATTGGAGTCCAGAGCACAATGGATAGAGTTGAGTAGCAAACATTTCCACCTGAACCAAGTTTTGATTCTTCCAATGATGATGAAAACCCATTTTCCTCCGGATGTCCTTCTAGGTAATGTGTTTTGACAAGATAATCAGTGACCAGTGTGGTGAGGTAATTTGACAGTGGGGTAACCTCACAGGCTTCACCAAATAAAAACCCTTTAACTAGAATGGTCCTTGTATTGGCCAGCTTTATCAAAGTCTAAATCTAGCATTCTGGTAAACAATCCAAAGAATTAGGATTCCACATCAAGGTCGAGGAAAGGAGAAAACCAAAGTAGTCAGAAAACAAGCCAAGGGTCAAACCCAGAAAGCCAACAATACAATATCAAGGAATGTGCTGACGGTCAGGGAATCCACAGCGAGGTGACTTCAATAGACTTCAATAGATTGTAAAATACTCCTACTGGCTGAGCCGAACGAGGAGTTATAGAAAGCACATGTATTATATGCAATGCCAGAATGGCGCTGGTGTGGGCAGGTGTCGTCAGCATGACGCGACTGAGTGAAAGCATCATCGGTATGACGAGACTAAAGTCAAGCATCACTGGAATGATGCAAAGAGAATTCGGTGATATGGACAAGCACGATGGGTCTTACATTTTCAAAATCTTTACATGGAGCCACCAATAGATTTTATATGAAAATCAAACCGGATGAAAAAAACAAATAACATAAAATAGCAAAAGATAAAATGTAGCGATAACTTTGATTACTTTGTCCTTATGTATGTTAAGGATTTGGGCATATGATGTTAAAAAGCAGTTCATTAGATGGATATTGTTCATTTGTGCCCTGGGTATATTCTTTCTACTGCCAGCTGCATGAGCGCACCTTTTTAAATATTTAAAAATGTATGTCAAATAACTGCATTTTTGCCTTAGAAAACGAATACTCAGCAGTTTCTGCTACTGGAAGTGGATCTTAGTCTATGGATCAGTTGTACGCATGTGCATGCATCTCCGATTTATCGTTCCACACAGGTCCACTACGGAACTTGTGTACTGAAAGGGACATTCAACCTCTACCAAAGTCTTCTTCTTAGTTTGCTGTTGTAGATATATACTGTGCACTTTGTCAACCCAGTGTACAAATACGTTACGTAGGTCCCTGAAGTTTAGGCCTGCCTCTTCTGTAATGGAACTATACTTTTAACAGTTTAGTACAAGAATCCTTCCCTTAAATGAAGTGCATGGTACCAGCAATGAATACCGGCGTTATTGCATAGCAATGGGCAGCTGTCATTTATGGCTGTAGAGCATTTCCACTTTAACCTGAGAATTACTGTATAAACAATTAATGATCCACAACTATTTCTAAATTATTTGTTAGCTAATGTATTGTATTAGAAATATGACGATATAGATCTGTCAAATTTGTCATGTCAATGACCTCTTAAAACATGTGGTCAACCTCTTGCACTCTAAGGGCCTTATTCCAAACTTGTAAATAAATTGAAGATGGTAAGCGGGAAAATCTGCACCTGGAATGAAGCGCAAGGCTGCCAGATACCTTGCGCATCTCGATTGCGAGCATTGAGCGAGTTTGCTCCTGCGAGATCGCGCAGCACCGAGGAATCACGGAGGGAGACTATGAACTTTTTTTTCCTAGTCTCACTCTGCTGCCAGCTTGAGGAAGCAGCAGATCGTGCCGCCCTCTCCATTGCAGGATGAGTGGTGAGTATGGGATTTAATGAGGGGGTTTTCAACGAGTGTTACGTGATTATGCAAATGTAAAACCACTTTTGAGAATACAGTATATCACAATAAAATACTATTTCTCGGGTGCACGCGGGAGCACAATGGAATAACTTGTGCTTCCATATGGAGGTGTAAATTGACGTCTGCTATACAAAGTATAGGAGACTTTCATCTACACAGTATCCTTCCTCACCTCAAGCAAGAAACTTCATCACTCAAGCCACAAGGTCGGTTAGCGGCAAGAGTGGAACAACAATTCCCATCGATAAGATAACTTCAGGAGACGGTGGGTTTAGCACCCTTTGTAGTTACCTTATCGACAACTATGGAATAGGGCCCTGAGTGTTTTTTTTTGTCTCTGGATTGCATATTAGTGACTACTTTGTTGTTTAGCATTATTGCAATGAATGGAACCAATTGCTGTTTCAACCATTATAAAGTTAGCCCTGTCTGGAAATCTAAATCTAATCAAAGAACGGCAGGAAAAGTTTTATCAATGAAATTTCACCGGAGTTGTTTGAATTTCTCTCAGGATTCCTAAAGCTTATCCTGGTTGCAACAACTGGGATTTTCGTTGTTGTTTGCAGCAATGCTAAAAAACAGTAATTTGCAGATAACTCTGAAGTGTTTCTATTGCTCCTTCCTTCAAAGTTTAAAGGGACATTCTATTCTTCGCAATATTTGGGAAACACATACAGGTTTATTCAAAGAGAATCGAAAAGTCACCGCACATTCAGTGACTTTTTGATATCTTAAATTTGGCAGGATTTAGCGATCCCATTTCGGCGATCCTGCGGTGTATTCAGCAAGCACCACAGGGTCGTCGTAATGCAGGGAAAAGTCACCGCAAACCCGCCGAAAACTCACCGCAAAACTCGGCGAAGGCACACCGAAAACCCGCAAAAACATCTGGATTAACCCTGTTTAATATGCCGTCAAAACCCGAGCAGGAGCCAATCACACGCAGCGCATTCGCCAGAAAAACCCGACAATGCAGACGAATGGAGTGAAAAAAAAAAAAAACTGTTTGCTTCAATGTTTGAAAAGTGAAACGCTGTTTGCAAACAAACTACTGAGTGAAAATGTCTGAAATTTACATATGAGGTCCAATGAATGATAATAAAAAGGGCTGTTATAGAAAAAAGAACAAACGTTTAACCCCTTAGTGACCGGGCGGTTTTACACAAATCCGTCTTTTAGTGACCGCTGCTGTTTTTACGTTTCTGTGCTGTTAGTGTTTAGGTCAAATTTTCCTCTTACTCGTTTATTCAACCCACACATATTATACACCCTTTTTCCCGCCATTAAATGGACTTTCTAGAAATACCATTATTTCCATCATATCGAGTTACTTTACTATAAAAAAAAATATGAAATATGAGGAAAAAATGGTAAAAACACACTTTTTCGTAATTTAATCCCCAAAATCTACAACCACCCAAAAAGACCCCGGCTAAATAGGTTCAAAATTTTGTCCCGAGAATAGAAATACACAATTTTTACATGTTTTTGCCTTTTAACCCCTTCACTGCTGAGACAGTTCACCTATGTGCGCTGCGCTCATTCTGACCATTTTGTGCTAATTATTTTTAGATGACAGCCTAGGTCCTATTTAATTATACCCCCCAGACAAAAAAAAATTAAAATAAAAAAATAAAAAAAAATTAAAAAATAATAATAAAAAAATTAAATAAAATAAAAAAATGTTTTTTTTTTAATTAAATTTTTTTATTATTATTTTTTTTATTTTTTTATTTTTATTGTTTTTTTTGAAAAGTGAAACGCTGTTTGCAAACAAACTACTGAGTGAAAATGTCTGAAATTTACATATGAGGTCCAATGAATGATAATAAAAAGGGCTGTTATAGAAAAAAGAACAAACGTTTAACCCCTTAGTGACCGGGCGGTTTTACACAAATCCGTCTTTTAGTGACCGCTGCTGTTTTTACGTTTCTGTGCTGTTAGTGTTTAGGTCAAATTTTCCTCTTACTCGTTTATTCAACCCACACATATTATACACCCTTTTTCCCGCCATTAAATGGACTTTCTAGAAATACCATTATTTCCATCATATCGAGTTACTTTACTATAAAAAAAATATGAAATATGAGGAAAAAATGGTAAAAACACACTTTTTCGTAATTTAATCCCCAAAATCTACAACCACCCAAAAAGACCCCGGCTAAATAGGTTCAAAATTTTGTCCCGAGAATAGAAATACACAATTTTTACATGTTTTTGCCTTTTAACCCCTTCACTGCTGAGACAGTTCACCTATGTGCGCTGCGCTCATTCTGACCATTTTGTGCTAATTATTTTTAGATGACAGCCTAGGTCCTATTTAATTATACCCCCCAGACAAAAAAAAATTAAAATAAAAAAATAAAAAAAAAATAAAAAATAATAATAAAAAAATTAAATAAAATAAAAAAATGTTTTTTTTTTTAATTTAATTTTTTTATTATTATTTTTTTATTTTTTTATTTTTATTGTTTTTTAAACCAAACCTGGTCATGTTTGGTATCATTGGAAAGGCCATAATCAGGCCTTTCAAATGATGTCACATATGACCATCTAGATGCCATGGATCGGGAGATAAGGGGATCCTAAGGATCCCCATATCTCTAAATGGCAGCTCGATGGTTAACTGGCCCACTGACATCCTCACACATATGGTGAGGTTGTCAGTGGGTGGGCGGGACCTGGAGGCTTGGCTGACATCCAAGATGTCAGCCCCCCTCAAGGTT
Source organism: Leptobrachium leishanense (assembly GCA_009667805.1). Lineage (NCBI taxonomy): Eukaryota > Metazoa > Chordata > Amphibia > Anura > Megophryidae > Leptobrachium > Leptobrachium leishanense. The sequence goes on from CM019071.1 coordinate 123,922,369, forward strand.
AGTATCGCGTTTTGGCGCCAATTGGCGCTGAAACATGATCCGGTGGCGAAACAGTTAATGCTATACACCACTGAAAAGGGGAGACTCTCCCCTTTTCAGCGGTGTAAAAAGCATCTCCCTAGCTGCAATGGTTGGGGAGATAGAGGGCTCCGAAGGAGCCCCCCTCGACTCCATTGCTTTGCATGGGGACGCCTGCTGATGATGTCACCACTCAGCGTGGCGACGTCATCAGCCTCGCCTGCCCATGTAAATAACATGGGCAGGCTTCCTCCCTGCCAGATCGCCGAGGGATCCAGCGAGGGAGGTGAGTATCGGGCGGGAGGGGGATTAGGCGCCGCTGACGTACCCTGTACGTCCGCGGGTCTAAGGGAGACCCGAGGACAGGACGTACAGGGTACGTCAGCGGCCCTTAAAGGGTTAAAATAAATTTTAAAAAAGAATAAGAAAAAAAATTTGGGCAATAAAATCCCGAAAAATGCTTAAAATATCCCAAAAAATCTATAAATAAAGAGACTTTTTACTGCAGAATATTATAATCAACGGTTTATTAGATATCGAATTAAAACGGGAATATTTTTAACATTGAAGCCTATGGGATTCGCCTGAATAAATCTGCCGCATGAAGTCACCGAATGGCAGGGCATTTCGGTAACTTTTCACAGCTGGTTTTTGTTCTCTGAATAGTCGAAGCTATGGTGATTTCACTGCCCTTGAACAGGCACCGTATGTGCAGGCAATTTGCCAACATTTGGTGAACTGCCTGTTCTCTGGATAGCCAAATGGCCAAGAAAGGTAACCGAACGCTGATTTTCAGCGTTCGGCTACCTTTCGGCAGCCATTCGGATCTCTTTGAATAACCCTGTAAGTAACAACTGCTTAGGACTTTATGAAGACAAGTACAGGTTTTGCTGAGATTGCACGCACACAATTTTGTAGAATGCTGAAGCAAAATCGGTGTAAGGAGACGTTTAAAGAGTTAATACCTCTGCCTTAGTAAATGGGCAATACCTCTGTCTTAGACAAAAAAGTGCTTTCAGCAAGGCTACTGCATGACGCAGCTGCTCGGCTTTGTTCTTGCTGCACATCACGTACAGATAAACCATGTCACAAGAAGTACTACAGACAAGGCCAAGAAACGTACGCACATACATTCCTGTGAAACGTCTTGTTACGTAACGATCCCTTCCTTTCTTTTATCATTTTAATAAGAAAATGCATGCAAGCAACGAGCGGGAGCGCAGTTTTAAAATCATATTGGGTGTCTCATTTCTACATCCCAATATCGGAAAAGAGACTAGTCAAATATCAGCAGTTGCAGGGCCTAGATACGGTTCACAAACAGGTTTATCGACTTAAGGAGTGTTGAGGTTCCTATGTAATAATAGTACAATTTCCTATTGTATCAATCGGTTAACACTAGTTCCTTGTAGCCAACTATGGGCCCCTATTACAATCTTCGCGTTAAAACGCTTGCGCAAAGCGTGAATTTGTGCACCCAGCGTTAAACGTTAACGAGCGTAAATCAACGTGGAATTACAATCCTCGCGCATTTTTTCATCCGTCGAACAATAACGCGTGTAATATGGACGCGCACAAACACACGCGCAGCAACGTTGCGCTCAGAAATCAGTGTGCGGACAGTTTTTTTCACGTGATTCAGCCAATCAGAATTAAGAACCACAATTGTCTCACGTTAAGTTTTTGCGCCTGTCAAAGTCAATCTGCGCATATATGCTGCATCAATAAAACATGCACACACAACTTCTCCATTTTATTGTTTGGGTATGTGTAGAATGTGTAACTATACTTTGCTGTATTTTTTTTGGGCTGGTGTATTTGGTTTCGGCCAGGTTGATAGAATTTGCCATTAACACCAGCTTTTAGGAGTTGCTAAAATTATACGGTCAAAGGCTGTGCGTTACAAACTGGGCATAGATTGTAATACCATCCGCGTACCAGCGCACAAACGCATTTGCGTTCACAATGTTAAGTATAGGACGCGCGACATACAGTAAGCTTGAGCAGCGTTTGCGCAGGTTCACCAGCGGTAGATATATACACGCGTTTGTTGCGCTGACAATGTAATACGACGTTCAGCGCAAAGGGTTTTGCCCTTCGCGTTAATGCGTTTTTGCGTCGGCGCAAATGTATGCGCGAAGATTGTAATAGGGACCTATATATTTACATTATTGGCTGCAAGCAAGAATAACAAGCAATCTTTGAGTTGTTTGTTCTTCTCCTGATACAAATCCATTAGCACTTTATATAAAAAGTAGGAAGCGGTAACCGCTAAGCCAAAATAAGTGAAGTTTGTGCCTTGCCTGGAAATGCAGCAAGCTATTAGTATTAATGATTAGGGGCTATTGTGCGTAACATCTCACACAATAATGCTGGAATAGGGCCTTATACATCTATATATATAAAGACAACAAATTTCCACCTATCGTATGTGGTGGCACTGGCAGGACCACACACCTCTTATCAGTGAGGCATGGGCAGTATATCAGGTCTCACTACACTGGATGGAAGGGAAGTGACTACTATGTAGTAGGATGAAGCTACCTACTGGAATGCATTGTGCCTACTCTAGGATCTAGTAGGCATGGTAGTCTGGGGCTATGTCCTTTAGTTCCAGTGAAGGTCCATCTTTATGCGACAGAACAAAAATATATTTTAGATTATAGGGTACTTCCAATTTTGTGATCACAGTTATTCTGAAAGACCATGTATTGTCCAGCAAGACTGAGCCCTGATCACCAAGTGAGGTCCATGAAGCCGTGCTTTGGCTAGTTTGGTCTGACAGACATTGAGTAGTCTGCACAAAACCCTGACCTGAACCTAATTCCATACCTTTGGGTTGAATTGGAAAGCAAACTGTGTGCCGGACCTTCTCATCCAACATCAGTGTCTGAGTTTATAAACGCATTGGACGAATGGGTAAAATTCCCTCAGACAGACTTCAAAATTTTGTGGAATGTTTGCTCTGAAGACGCAGCTTTTAAAGAGGTTGCTTCAAGTAATGGCAACGGTTTGGAATAGGATGTCCAACACATTCATATGCATGCAATGGTGAGGTGTCCACATACAATTGGATATACAGTTTAAAGAGATCATGAAACCATTGCAGATTTTCTCTCTTCATCTCCTACTCCCACACAAATCCATTTTATTCTCTGGTAGATCTTTATCTTGCTCTCAGATTCTGTCCTCTATAATTCTCCATTTTATCTTATCATTTTTACTCTCTTGTGACATAAGGGGTTCATCATTAACCTCCGAATTGGCCCTGAAATTCACAAAACTGTCAAATAGTGGCAAATTGTCAACGGAATATGGTTCGATTCGCTGCAATTTGGAGGTGTTCGGCAGCACCGAAATTGTCCCATAAAAGGCTATCATGTCTTCTATTCACAGAATGCCGAATTGCACCGAAATTGCAGTGAAATTCTCTGATTTTCAGTGTTTTAATCCAACAGGTTTAAACAGGCGAATTCCATAGATTTCATTATAATAAATTTAATAACTTTTTAAAAAAGAATTTAAAGGCTGTCGATTCTTTTTTATTCTTTGCAAAACCCCTTTCTTTTGTATTTTTTAGATAACATTTTTGTTTTTTTTACAGATTTTTTTTATTTTGTAACAAATATTTTTACTATAGTTTATAGGACCTTTTTATTATTTGGACACATTTTTACTACATTTTTATTGATCTAAAAACCTATTAAGAGAATTAGAGACTTTTTTATTAGTTCGATGGAATTCACCGATGCCAATTCGTCGTTTATCTCTGCAATTTGGCGGACTTCGCCAAAGTCCGATAACTGCTTCGGCGACTCCAATTTCAGCATAATATGGTGAACATTTTCTAAACAGTGAATTTGACAATTCCATTTCGCTGAAAATACAGCAAAGTGCACCAAAATGTGGCGAGACACAAAGCAAGGAAATTGCACGCAATTTCGGTGCTTTGTGACTAGACCCTATACTCTCAATTAGGGATGAGCTGTTCGGTTCGATCGGTTCGGCGTTCGCTTCGAACATCGCCTGTTCGCATGTTCGCGAACTACGAACATTTCCACATGTTTGCCGCATGTACGCCCACAATGCACCACAATGGACCACAATGCACTTTTCCACTGGCCTGAAGCTTGTAATTGGCTACAGCCTTGCACCTGACCACAGTTTAGGTGCAAGACAGGTGCAAAACTATGCCAATCACGGCTCAGAGTAATTTGCCCAATCATGGGCTCACAGCGCTAAGTCCCGCAGCACACTATATAAGGCGTCCCTTGCAGCCCCAGCACTTGTTTTTTGAGAGGAGATTGTTAGTGTGTATTCTCACTGCCAGTCTGCCAGCAGCTATTGGGGGGGTCTCATTTCTACAAAATATCATGGAATTGTTCTAATCTTTGTGTTGTCACTGACACCAAGTATTTTGGGGGTCAGTCATTTATACAAAATATCTGGGAATTGTTGTAATCTTTGTGTTCTCACTACCAGCAGCTATTGGGGGGGGGTCTCATTTCTACAAAATATCTGGGAATTGTTCTAATCTTTGTGTTCTCACTGCCACCAGCAATTTTGGGGGTCAGTCATTTATACAAAATATCTGGGAATTGTTCTAATCTTTGTGTTCTCACTGCCAGCAACTATTTTGGGGGTCTCATTTATACAAAATATCTGGGAATTGTTCTAATCTTTGTGTTCTCACTGCCACCAACTATTTTGGGGGTCAGTCATTTCTACAAAATCCAGCGTGCTTTCTGAAAGGATGTTCAGTGCCGCTGGAGGTTTGTCACAGACAAAAGAGTGCGTCTGTCCACCAACTCTGTAGACCGGCTGACAATTCTAAAAATGAATCAGTCCTGGATCATCAGCTATCAATCCCATGATGCTGACGTAACGGAATAGATCGGGGATCTCTTCTGCATTCACAAAACCTCCAACCCTGCACTCTTCCACAATACCACAGAGGGGTTACTTACGGTGTGAAGGCACTTGCTGCCACGAAAGGCACAATATTTGGGTGCACTGACGCCTTTACCAGATTCATATCTTTTTAATATAGGACTGCATGGTCCAACCCTGCACTCTTCCACAATACCACAAAAGGGTTACGGTGTGAAGGCATTTGCTGCCACCAAAGGCATAATATTTGGGTGCACTGACGCCTTTACCAGATTCATGTCTTTTTAATATCGGACCGCAGGGTCCAACCCTGCACTCTTCCACAATACCACAGAGGGGTTACGGTGTGACGGCACTGTTGCCAACACTAAGGCTAGGGTCAGAGTGGGGCAGTCGGAACGCGCGTGCAGACGCACTAAATCACGGCGGCAGTAGCAGCACATAACGGCCAATGACGGCCAATATACGCAGTACGTGCGTACGAAAGTGCGCCGACACCACGCAACCAGCAAATGAACGCATTTTTATCAGAACGTGAAACCGCTGCTACTGACGTACAAAGTGCGCTGCGGCCGCATAGCAGCGTGTGTGCGTGATTAGGAGACGTCAGACGCTGCTAGTGTGCGGCCTACATAACGCTCAAACAGCCGGATTTCCCTAGACTTCTTTTTACCCCACCGTCATGAAATACGTCCAGAATTGCGCATCGTCTGACCACTTAAGCGTATTCCGTGAAAAAATGCGTGCGCACGCATCGACGTACATTTTGACGGTGGCTGCAGAAAATGCGCTCATCTGTCCCTAGCCTCAAGGCCCAATTTTAAAGCACCTATTGTTACTTTCATCCAAAGCCTGCATAAGTTTCACCACAATTTAGCCAAAAAATCACTAAACTTGTTCTGCGTGTCCTAAAATGTCTCCTTTTTTAATACAGACTGCCGCCCCAAGCAGTTGTTTATGAATAGATTACCGTAATTTGAAACGTCATTTTTGTTTTTAAATGTTTCTATACATTCTACAAATCCGCCACTTCACAGGCAGGTTATGGGGAACTCCTAGGCACGATATTTGAAGGAAATTTTCGTTTTTATTTTTAACCCTTATTTCATGGAAAACTCACTGTTCCTTTATAAAAGATTTTTTTAAAACTTTTTTCCTTGTTTCCTGTCCCCCAGGGCACTACCCGAACCCCCATACACCTGTTATGGCAAATATCTTGCATATATGCTCTCTTGCAGGGTACTCTAACAACCGAACTTTAGAGTCCCATTGACTTGCATTGAGTTCGGTTCGTGTTCGCGTTCGAACTCGTACTTTTGAAATTGTTTGAGTTCGAATGCGAACCGAACACGGGGGTGTTCGGCTCATCCCTACTCTCAATTTGGTATGTCCGTTCAAAATCAAATTTCCCATTCATCTATTCAAGAAGGACGAAAGATGTTTTAAATGCTCTGTCAGGTGGTGTATATATATCTCTAAAGATATTTGAACGAGTTCCTCCATTTCTTTTCCAAGTAATCGCTGTCCCAAAAATTGTCTCTCCCTTCGAGATCACCCTTTTCCCACAGACATATGTTTACACTTTCTCCTTCTTCTAGGCATAGATTTCTCTTCTGTGGATTGAGTATCTCTCCCAAAAAGATCTTCCTTTTCTCTAAAGGCTGATATCCTGCCCGTCATATTGATTTATTTCTTCTCTTCTACAGGAAATATTTCTTTATGTAGGGTAGATCTTCTCTCTTCCATGCAATTCTTCTCTCTTCTAGGCAGATTTTTCATCCTGTCAGAATCAGCCTTCCCTTTCTCAGATTTTCTTTTTTTTTCTTCTCGTAACTAGATCTTTTTTTCTCACCCAGATTAGATTTTTATCACAGGACCCAGGCAAATTTTTTTGATTCAGCTTCCTTTCTCATACGATACCTGCTGCATATATGCAAAAGAGTTAGATTATTCGAGGACAGAAACTACTTTTCTACCTATGTTCTAGTATGCTATAATATTATTAATGTATCTTACATGCCACAGAATGGAAACTTGTCCACGTGAAGTTAGTCTACCATTCAAAAGACAAACAGAATCAGCTACGCAAAGACCTCCAACTGTGAACATACACTGTGTTGTTCTTTGATGGTGGATTCCGTATCACATGTAAAAACGAGGCAATCCAGGCCTTGAATAACATCTCTCTTCCTATTCGACTCTATTTTTACATTAAACCACTGTGATGGCTAAGTTTGACAATATTTTAGATTGCATGGACTTAATGTTTGTGTGTACAAACCCAATATGGCAGCACTGACAAAGTTCTTAGGAATGATCGCTACAAGCACTCACATGTGGTTCCTGTCTCAAACCACAACAAAATGACCATAGGCCAAAAGAAAATTATGGAGTGCAGCGAAGACAATGTTCCTGTCCTTAGATCTTGGGGGCAAATGTCCTGGATCGTGAAGAATGCTTTCTTCTTAAGATGACCTCAGATAAAGAAGAAGAACATCATAGTGCAATCTGATGGATAATATGTAAAATCCAAAAAGAAAGTCTATACACTCATGTGTAAGGCTAGGGTCAGACGAAAGCATTTTTCCCTGCGAACGTGAAAAAGTGCGTCCGAACGCATTGACGTATTTTTTCACGGAATGCGCAAAAACGGTCAGACGACGCGCATTTTCGGGCGTGATTTTGTACGGATCGTCAATAAAACTCTTTTTGCGTCTGGACGTTATGTAGGCTGGACATTAGCAGCGTCTGACATCTCCTAATCACGCACACACGCCGCTATGCCGCAGCTGCGCACTCAGTACGTCAGTACTAGCGGTTCAGCGTTCTCAGAAAAATGCGTTCAAATTCCACTTGCGTTGCACGGCCGGACTTTTGTGCGGCCGTACATCGTATATTGGCCGTCATTGCCCGTCATCTGCTGCTAGTGCGGCCGTAATTATGTGCGCCAGAACGCACGTTAAAAGTGCGCTGGTCTGACCCCAGCCTAATAGAGCCCTCCTGGCTCTGGGTGATGTGCCTCGGGGTTGTTAACCAGCCACCCACTTGCCCTTCTGATACAATGGAACTTCAAACCTCAATTCTTGAGACACTTTGCAGGACCTAGCCTAGGTCCTTAGGATTCAGGCTCAGAAGTTGTTGTTAGGGTACAACTTCAAATTAAACCCCATGTGTAAAGTAAAAATCTAAAACAATTTAATAGATTAAATCAATTAACAAAGAAAATGAATAAAATAGGGAAATAAATGACCAGAATGCATTTCGCCTGTTGAGATATCCTCAGTGGCTTCCTCAGCTGGTTATATCATATAACCAGCTGAGGAGGTCACTGAGGATATTTCTACAGGCGAAATGCATTCTGGTCATTTATTTCCCTATTTTATTCATTTTCTTTGTTAATTGTTTTAATCTACTAAATTGTTTTGGATTTTTACTTTACCGCATGGGGTTTTATTTGAAGTTGTACCCTAACAACAACCTCTGAGCCTGAATCCTAAGAACCTAGGCTAGGTCCTGCAAAGTATCTCAAGAATTGAGGTTTGAAGTTCCATTGTATCAGAAGGGCAAGTAAATGGCCGGTTAACAAACCCGAGGCACATCACCCAGAGCCAGGAGGGCTCTATTACATGTGAGTGTATAGACTTTATTTTTGGATTTTACATATTATCCATCAGATCGCACTATGATGTTCTTCTTAATGTTTGTTGTAATAGGTTTCAAAATAATATTAAACATCACCCGTTTTGCCATGTATCTTTAAATACTGTCTCTGGTACTACGCCATTTTTTAGCCTTCATACATGATAACATTTAAGTAGCTTATCATATTGATCGAATGAGCGCTTTTACCATTCCTTTTTAAGTCTGGCGATGGTTTCATGATCTCTCTCATACATTAGAACATGATTGACATATTATACACAGGCATTTTCACCGGAGTTCCTATGGCGTCTTACTTCTAGGTGCTGATCAGCTACGTCATTTGTGGCCAATGGTACGCCGGTGAAAACTGTACATTTTTCACCCATGTTATAATATTACGACTAGCGGATAGTCACACTTAAATCTGAGTGCAATCACTTGTGGTAAGCAGTCACTCCCCTGCAGTATACATGTCAGAAGCATGGACCTGACATTTAAATCGCATTCGCAATGTACAATACAATAGTACAATCTTATGCAGTGGAAGGTGCACTGGCTATCTCAGTAGAGGTCAATGAGTTAAAGAAAAGAGATGTTACAGAATACATAGAGAGAAAGAGAGAGAGATGGAGAATGGAAAAGGAGTGAGCAAGCCATGGTGGAGGGGTAGGAGTACAGACTATGGTACATGGTGATCTATGCAGGAGGAGGAGGAGGAGGTTACCATGGTAACTGAATTCCTACTCATTCCTCCCCATCTCAGGATAATTAACCCTTTTACTGCCTGGAACGTGCCTCGGGGGAGTTGCCAGATGTCAGGCACCACATGTATACACGTAATGTTTGAAGACTATTATCGGTGTATAGTTCTTATACACACAGCCATAGACAGCACAACCGTTATATACAAACGCATGGCCTTTTCAAACATATATCTACATATTTATAAGCATGGAGCTTTATGGTTTTTATTACTTATTTATCTGACAGCATATATACTGTATGATGCCTCTAGAACTATTACTGATCAGAAATAACGAATGGAAAGCTTATAATAAACTAGAAACCAATGGTCTATAGATAGGTAAATGGCAATATATATAATATTCCACTTGCAGCTCCATAATTGCCATTTTTCTACAATTTTTATACAGAGAAAAGATCAGGACCAAACAGCAGTTCTCACTTTACAAGACCGACGTATGTGTATTAGACCCATTATTAGACACCCAATCTTTATTGACCATTGTAGGATAGCCAGATAGGCTCCCCTGCCATCCAAGGCCTATGTTGATATCAAGTCCTAGGTATGCAGGCACCTGTCTCACTTAGACACTAAATTGTATGTACAGAGTTGAGATTTTGTCACTGCTTCATGATAGAGATGGAATATGTGCAGCTTGGCGCACACAAACCAATTTAATCTGCATGAACATTCACCTAAACACACACAAATATCCATCACAATTTACACCCCTAAAATAAAGCACACACCTAAACAGAGCCCACGCCTGTCCATAAGTAATAGCAAGCCTACACAGGTAAAGATGTGGTGAACAGAGGTAGGGGTGGCTTTTTATACGAAGAGAAGATGTAGATATACATTTTTGACCGTCTCTGTGGGTTTCCTTCTCTGCACACAGCCTCCATTTTGCAGCACTCAGATTTCTCCGTCCATTTTCTGAGCTGACTGGAAATGTAACACAGGCACATGTAACATCTAACTTCCCACCCCCACATAGGAAATTATATACATTGGTGTCTCACGCAAACAGAGAGAGAAACATATATGACAGAAATATATATATATATGTGTGTGTGCGTGTAGTGTAGAGAAACAACACCCTATAATGCCCGTACTTAGCTAATAAAATACACATTGGCAGCACGAGCATCTGATGAAAAAAATAAGGAGCAGGACAGTATCTAAGAGCACACATATCAAGTATAGGATGTAACAGAGATAGGATGAGGTGGGGTAGCATGAGGGCGGGGGTGGGGGCGAGTAGACTTGTCTCACAGTCACTACCTCACGAAAAGAAGAGTCTCACTCATTTAGTAGTATGGGATATGGGACACTTCATTTCTGATGGTCAGTGTTGCTTTTTTTTATGCTCATTTTTTTTCTGGTGATTTTTAGGGTTTTTGATCTGTATATTATTTTTACTTGCTGCAGGGCCACCTTGTTGACTGGAAGGGTAGCCCCCTGACCGAAACCTCATGCTAATATACCCACCAGTGGCCATAGCACATTCTTTTTTTGCAAAGGTGTGGGCGCTGATTAGTATGAATTGGTAAAAACGTTAAGTATTGGTTTGTTTTAGCTTTTTATACACGCACCTATACAAAAAACACAAAAATTTATGAAGTAAAGTATTGGTTCCTCTACACACAAATGCGTATTTTCTGAGGTACACACCTGACATATAACATATAATAATATACCCCAAAACCAAATCCAATATCCCACAATCCTTTGCTAACGATCCACCAAAACCAAAATGGTAAATTAGGCCTTCCGGACATAAAACAAACAGCCAACAGTGGCCAATAGGGTTTTTTTAACATTTGTTTAATAAATTTGCTGTTATGTTGTTTCGGCGTGGCAATCTGACATATGTAATAACTTACACAACCATGCTGCATCTCTAACGTCGGCTAGCAAACAGTGCTGCACTCATCTTCCACCTGCACAGTAGCCTGTCGAAAACTGTGTGAACGCGCATATGTACATCCACCCACACACACACAGAGCAAACAGTCGTGTGCACAGACGCACAAAACACGGGAATCGCATGTATGAAACTGGTGATTAAATCCAGATACACAACGGGGAACGGAATATGTCAGTGTATACGTACCCCTACATGTCGCCAGACACCACTGCTGCATTACACAAAAGGTCTAAATGTCTGATATATGTACCATATCTGCACACCCAACATCAATACATGCGTACACTTGTTACATAACTGCAAGTATTGTAAGTCTTCATGGCTAAGACCGTTTCATAATTAGGATACACAACTTACATGTAACATATGCATTATATAAATATATATATATTCAAGAGATATGTTACATATATATACATACATAAGAGATTTTATATATATTGACATATATATATATATATATACACACCACATATTATATATATATATATATATAGTGATGTTTGTATACATATATATGGCGAAATATATAGAGGTAGATGGTTTAAATATGATATATGTATGTTTGACATGTGTATAATACACATACTGTGTACAATGAACATATATCCACATACATATATAATAAATTCTCTCTATCTTGAATATTTATATAAAATTAGCTCAATGTGGTTTATGAAATATAGACTGATGATGAGGTAGTAGGAGGGTACCCTTTGTGGAAGGGGGATTTGGGGTACACAGTCTTTGCACCCACTCACCTGCTCATACCAGTCACGGTTGGTACATGTGCATTCCGGGTACCAGTTGGGACTGTTGCCATTCATTTTCGGGGTGGCACTCTTGGGGGGGCCCTTCAGAGTCGGGGTGAGGTTTTCACGTGGAGCGGCCACAAGCTTGGGTTTGCCCCTGGCGGTAGGGGTGACGGCAGGTTGTGAAGGGAGGGTCTGAGAGCTGTAACCCCCATAGCTGCTGCCGTACTGTTCGTGCTGCCACTCTCCATATGTGGGGGGCTCCATCCTGCGCAGGGCGGACATGCGAGACGCCTCGTAACACTCCGGGCACTTGCAGCAGTGGTGATGTTTGTGCATCGTAAGATCCCGGCTCTGATGTGAATGAGAGGAACCACGCAGCTCACAAACCCTCTTCTTCACCTTCAATCACCAAAAAAACGAAAAAGGGAAAAAAACACCCCCCAAAAAAATAAATACAAAAACCAGCTGCCAGACAGGCAGGGACAGCTTAATCAAAAATAAATCACATAAAGAACTAAATATGTATACCTTGATGGAGGCAGGTATCTGTATGCCCTATGCAGCAGAGGGAGCCAGAGAGCTAGACACAATGTAACAAGGTAATGCCCTAAATGTACAAATAAAAATACCCCAAAAACCAACGGGTGGGGGGTGTTGCCAGCTAGACCTGCTTACAGGAAGGGAAACAATGCAGCGTTATAAAAATCCAATGGCAGATGCAAAAAGAGAATACATAAAAAATGTACACCGAAATTGGTTTAAACCCACATTTTTATATCTCTAGATATGTTTTTTGTTCCTGAGCTTGAATTCTGCAGGTCTTTTCTCCACCCTTAATGTAGGGGGCCCGAACTGGATGGGAGGGGGGATTTGATGAAAAAGCAGGCTTGGGTGCTTCCCCTGGGCTCCTCAGACTGAAAAGATGGCGACAAAAAAAGCCTCCCCTTATTTCTCCTCTCAGCAGTGGGTGACTGAGCTTTAGGGGGGCTGCCTGCTCTCTCAGGCCCAGCTGTCGGGGTGCTGCTGGACGCTGTGCAGAGGAGTCTGTGCTGCTGCTGCTGCTGCTGGTCCCTGATGGAGAGGCTGACTCGCGCTGCCTCTGGATGCAGCATCTCCTGGCTGCAGCCAATCAGGAGGCAGCATCAGCATCAGCACCACCGGCTGTAACACTGAAAGTGCCGGAAACAGGCCTGCATTGCATTGAGCTCTATAACCGAGCTACAACCTGCACAGGACCCTTCGGGTTAAAGAGAAGAGGCTTAACGGGACCGGGATCCGCAGCTGACGGATTCAGCTGGGGGGGGGGAGGGGAACAGTGGGATGAAGGAAAGGTCCACCGACATGTTATCCAGGGTCCCTAAATCAAAGCAGAGCGCAAACGCCCACCCACAAGTTCCATTGCTTCGTTGTTTTTTTATTTTTTTGGCATGGGCAACTGGGGATCAACATCACACAATGTGCACTTACCCTGGTCAGGCCCACCATGCTGCAGCACACATACAACAGGAGGACAACCAGTGTGTGACTGTTAGACAGCCAAGCTGCTGTTTGATAAATACTGGCAGAACATGGCAGCCACCGGGCACAACTGTGTGTCAAATGCACAAATAAATCTTAATATACCATGTTCAAGGCAATCAGGACATTAATTTCTGCTTGCTAGTGAGCATCATGCTATAAGGGGAAAATGCTCATTTTCTATTGTACGTTTGAAAACGCATACAAATGGTAGTGTCATCATGTGAGGTGCATTGCATGTAAAGCCTAGAGTGCTACTGGTGTCAGTAACATCAGCTCTATCAAATGTCCATTCATTTTCTCAATATAAACTATATATATATACACACACACACACACCACACACACACACACACACACACACAGGGCCGGTGCTAGACTATTTTGTGCCCTAGGCAAGACCAGCTACTTGCACCCCCCCCCAAAAAAAAGAAAGCTCACATGGGTATATTTGCCCCTAGCTCTCACATGGGTATATTGCCCCCCCCCCGCTCACATGGGTATATTTGCCCCTAGCTCTCACATGGGTATATTGCCCCCCCCCCGCTCACATGAGTACATTTGCCCCCAGATCACATGGGTACATTTGCCCTCAGCTCTTACATGGGTATATTTGCCTCCAGCTCACACATGGAGATATTGCCCCAGCTAACACATGGCATGGAGATATTGCCCCAGCTCACACATGGCATGGAGATATTGCCACAGCTCACACATGGAGATCTTGCCCGAGCTAACACATGGCATGGAGATATTGCACCAGCTAACACATGGCATGGAGATATTGCCCCAGCTAACACATGGCATGGAGATATTGCCCCAGCTCACACATGAATATATGCTCCAGGCTCACACATGGATATTTGCCCCCAGGCTCACACATGGATATTTGCCCCCAGGCTCTCACATTGATATTTGCCCCCAGGCTCACACATGGATACTTGCCCCCAGGCTCACACATGGATACTTGCCCCCAGGCTCACACATGAATACTTGCCCCCAGACTCACACATGGATACTTGCCCCCAGGCTCACACATTGATATTTGCCCCCAGGCTCACACATGGATGTATTTGCCCCCAGGCTCACACATGGATGTATTTGCCCCCAGGCTCACACATGGATGTATTTGCCCCAAGGCTCACACATGGATGTATTTGCCCCCAGGCTCACTCATGGATATATTTGCCCCAGGCTCACACATGGATGTATTTGCCCCCAGGCTCACACATGGATGTATTTTCCCCCAGCTGACACATTGATATTTGCCCCAGGCTCACACATGGATACTTGCCCCAGCTCACACATGGATACTTGCCCCCAGGCTCACACACGGATACTTGCCCCAGCTCACACATGAATATTTGCCCCAGGCAGGCTCACACATGGATACTTGCCTCCAGCGCTGTCTCGTCTTCCTCGTAGCCAGTCCCAATTCGTGCTCGCGTCGCCGCTGGCATCAAGGAGACGGAGGCGTGGACTTGGTCCAGGAAGCTGGAAGCACCAAGTCCACGCCTCCGTCTCTTTGACGCCGGCGGCGACGCCGGCACGTATTGGGGCTGGCTGCAACACGTGGCTGCCCCAGGATGCCCTGCGACCAATTTTTTTTTTCTACAATTGGTCGGACCGGCTGCGCCCTAGGCGGGCACCGCGCTCTAGGCGCCCGCCTAGC
The DNA here is from genome assembly GCA_009667805.1 of Leptobrachium leishanense. Classification (NCBI taxonomy): domain Eukaryota; kingdom Metazoa; phylum Chordata; class Amphibia; order Anura; family Megophryidae; genus Leptobrachium; species Leptobrachium leishanense. The sequence continues at coordinate 123,937,539 of CM019071.1, forward strand.
TGGCCTAGCGGCAGCGCCGGTCCTGTATATATAAAATACAAAACAGCAAAAGGTTGCACTCAACCTCAAAACTAAGCGGGTGCATCTAAGACATAAAATACAAAACACCAAGAAAGAGCACTCCATATTAGTGACCACCTTCTTCCATAATTTTCTGTGGAAAAAAAACAGTTTTAAAAATGCTCAAAAAACCTGACTGAGGTAAAATGATGCGGATTCAGTTCACAAAGTTATGATTATAATCTGCTAAAAGTATGTGGGACCCCCTGATGGGTGGCAGTGAGAAGACACAAATTACAATTCGCATAAATCTGCTAGAAGTATGTGGGACCCCCTGATGGGTGGCAGTGAGAAGACACAAATTACAATTCGCATAAATCTGCTGGAAGTATGTGGGACCCCCTGATGGGTTCGCATTCGAACTCGAACAATTTCAAGAGTCCAAGTTCAAACTCGAACTGAACTCAATGCAAGTCAATGTGACTCGAAAGTTCGATTTTTAGAGTGCCCTCCAAGAGGGCATATATGCAAGATATTTGCCATAAAAGGTGTATAGTGGTCCGGGTAGTGCCTTGGGGGACAGGAAACAAGGACAAAAGTTTAAAAAAAAGTTTTTAAAGGAACAGTGAGTTTTCCATGAAATAAAGGTTAAGAATATAAACGAAAAAATCCTTCAAATATCGTGCCTAGGAGGTCCCCATAACCTGTCCGTGAAGTGGCGGATTTGTAGGATGTATAGAAACATTTAAAAACAAAAAAAATGACATTTCAAGTGACGGTTAATGGTTTTCCTTTAATCTATTCATAAACAACTGCTTGGGGCGGCAGCCTGTATGTAAAGAGGAGACATTTTAGGATACGCAGAACAAGTTTAGTGATTTTTTGGCTAAATTATGGTGAAACTTATGCAGGCTTTGGATGAAAGTAACAATAGGTGCTTTAAAATTGGGCCTTTAGTGTCGGCAACAGTGCCGTCACACCGTAACCCTTCTGTGGTATTTTGGAAGAGTGCAGGGTTGGACCCTGCGGTCAATATTAAAATGATATGAATCTGGTATAGGCGTCAGTGGCAGTGCACCCAAATATTGTGCCTTTGGTGGCAGCAAGTGCCTTCACACTGTAAGTAACCCCTGATATTAATCTGGTATAGGCGTCAGTGGCAGTGCACCAAATATTAGGCGTTTGGTGCCAGCCAGTGCCTTCACAACGTAACGCCTCTAAGGTATTGTGGAAGAGTGCAGGGGTGGAGGTTTTGGTAATGCAGAAGAGATCCCCGATCTATTCCGTTACGTCAGCATCAGGGGATTGATAGCTGCTGATCCAGGACTGATTCATTTTTAGAAATGTCAGCCGGTCTACAGAGTCGGTGGACAGACGCACTCTTTTGTCTGTGACAAAACCTCCAGCGGCACTGAACGTCCTTTCAGAAAGCACGCTGGATGACGGGCAACCTAGTAGCTGCATAACGTATTGGCTAAATTCTAGCCAGTGATCCAATCTCAACACCCAGTAAACCAGTGGATCATCTGCTGTAAAGGTATCCAGGTCTGCCCTTGCCCCTAGGTAGTCCTGCACCATATGGTGAAGACGCTGGCAATGGGTGCCTACATTTGACGTCCCTGGGCGTCGTGGACTAAATAAAATTAAAAAGGCATCAGTCAAGCGGCCCCGGTCTTCACCGCTCTTCCTCTGATCATCCGCAGCCTCAGAAGCACCTGTGTCATCACTTGGTAACCTACCAGTGCCTGGAAAGGTGTTACACAAGTGTCGCTTTAGGGCGTACTCAAGTTGTTTCATCCGGTCCTCCCTCTGTGCGGGCAGGATGAGCTCTGCAACTTTACCCTTGTATCGTGGATCAAGAAGGCTTGCCAACCAGTAATAATCCCTCTACTTGATAGCACGAATCCTGGGGTTCTTTACCAGGCTTTGCAGGATAAGGGAGCCCATGCAGCGTAGATTGGAGGTGGCATTAGCTTCCGAGTCTTCCTGGTCAATGAGGATAACTCCATCGTGCACTTCCTCCTCCCAGCCACGTAATGGTCCTTGGGTTTCTGGGCACACAAAACCCTCCCTTGGGGAATCCCCACCTTCAATGCCCCCACTACTTAAATATTCCTCCTCCTCCTCATCCTTCTACTGTCTGATCTGAGGACCCACAGGAATGCTGTCTGCGTAAAGACTGGGGCTTTGAGAGCTAAGGAAAGGCCTCCTCTTCCTCCCGCTGCTTTGCCTCTAGTGCCACATCTATAATTCCCCACAGAGTGCAGTCCAGCAGGAACACTAAAAGAATTGTGTCACTGATGCATGCACTGTCCCTGCTCACCATCCTCGTTGCCTCCTCAAATGGTGACAGTACAGTGCATGCATCCTTGATCATCAGCCACTGCGGGGGGAAAAAAAACCAAGTTGACCTGAACCTGTCCTTGTGCCATACTCACACAGGTACTCATTGATGGCCCTCTGCTGCTTGTGCAGACGCTGCAGAATTGCCAATAGGGATGTGCGTTTCGGGTTTCGGAATTTTCACGAAATTTCCCGATTCGTGTTTTCGGATGCGGCCGAATTTCCGAAAATTTTTAGATCCGAAAATGACAGATCCGAAAAGTTTTCCGAGCCGAAACGAAATATTTTCGGAATTTTCGAATGGACTTGAAATGTGTCAAATCGAAATTTATTGCTTTGAAACGAGGAGAACAGACATTCCGAAAAAACGAAAATTTCCGAACTTACGAAAAGTCGATACAAAAAACGAGCTAAGTGACACGAAAATACGAAAAATGGTCGATATTCCGAAAAAAAAATGTACACGAAAAACGAATCGAGCTGAACCGAATCGAAACAGAAATCGGTCGAAACGAGCCGAATCGAAAAGTTTAAAAATCCGAAAAATCGAACCGAATCGAACCGAAAAAAAAATCGGTGCACAAGCCTAATTGCCAATGTCGAGTTCCACCTGGTGGGCATTAGGGATGAGCCGAACACCCCCATGTTCGGTTCGCATTCGAACTCGAACAATTTCAAAAGTACTCAATGCAAGTCAATGGAACTCAAAAGTTAGAATTTTAGAGTGCCCTCCAAGAGGGCACATATGCAAGATATTCGCCATAAAAGGTGTATGGGGGTTCGGGTAGTGCCCTGGGGGACAGGAAACAAGGAAAAAAAGTTTTAAAAAAATCCTTTTTAAAGGAACAGTGAGTTTTCCATGAAATAAGGGTTACAAATAAAAACGAAAAATTCCTTCAAATATCATGCCTAGGAGGTCCCCATAACCTGCCCGTGAAGTGGCGGATTTGTAGGATGTATAGAAACATTTAAAACCAAACAAATGACATTTCAAATGGTGGTAAACGGTTTTCCTTTAATCTATTCATCATAAAACAACTGCTTGGGGCGGCAGTCTGTATGAAAAGAGGAGACATTTTAGGACACGCAGAACAAGTTTAGTGATTTTTTGGCTAAATTATGGTGAAACTTATGCAGGCTTTGGATGAAAGTAACAATAGGTGCTTTAAAATTGGGCCTTTATTGTCGGCAACAGTGCCGTCACACCGTAACCCCTTTGTGGTATTGTGAAAGAGTGCAGGGTTGGACCCTGCGGTCCAATATTAAAATGATATGAATCTGGTACAGGCGCCAGTGCACCCAAATATTGTGCCTTTGGTGGCAGCAAGTACCTTCACACCGTAAGTAACCGTCTGTGGTATTGTGGAAGAGTGCAGGGTTGGACCCTGTGGTCCAATATTAAAATGGTATAAATCTGGTAATATAGGTGTCAGTGGCAGTGCACCCAAATATTGTGCCTTTGGTGGCAGCAAGTGCCTTCACACTGTAACCCTTTTGTGGTATTGTGTAAGAGTGCAGGGTTGGACCCTGCGGTCCAATATTAAAATTATATTTATCTGGTAATATAGACGTCAGTGGCAGTGCAAAGAAAAAAATGTCATCTGCGCTAATTCCCATTATACTGTGTGAAACTAAACACAATTAAAGGTTTGGTTTTTTATCAATGGCCATTATAAGACTAAGCTCGCCCGCCAAACGTCAAGGCACCTCTAATGAGGGCGAGTCCTATCCAAAATTGAAGCCACAGGCTATAGGTGTCAGTGGCAGTGCACCCAAATATTGTGCCTTTGGTGGCAGCAAGTGCCTTCACACCGTAACCCCTTTGTGGTATTGTGGAAGAGTGCAGTGGTGCAGGTTTTGTGAATGCAGAAGAGGTCCCCGATCTATTCCGTTACGTCAGCATCAGGAGATTGATAGCTGCTGATCCAGGACTGATTCATCTTTATAAATGTCAGACGGTCTACAGAGTCGGTGGACAGACGCACTCTTTTGGAAACAATAGAGGGTCCTAGTGGCGTAGTGGTATCTCTATAAATCCTATTTACCTTGGCCTGAGAAAGGCCCTTTAGGTGCTCGTGTGGGAGCTTAGGATCGATATGTGTCGCCAAGAACCATCAGGTCCCAAGAGATGTACAATGACAGTGGAAGTGCAAAACAGCAGTCAATGCGTAAATTCACAGTATATGGTTCAGTTAGTAATGACAAAACCTAAAGACATGCAAGAATTGTGCATAACAGTAAAGTGCACGTGCAAATGTGCAAAATATGAAAAACCGGGAACTCTGTGGTCGCTAGTGGTTGCACAGCATATGAGCCGTGTTGCAGAGATGAATGGTCCACTGTCACAGCTCCTCTCCTCGGTGGGTAGTTTATATAAGGGGAGAAAGAATGAAGAAAGATAATGGTGCAGACTGCTTCATGTGTTTATAGTGAGAATAGAACAAAAGTCTCACTCACAGATTACAGAGCCTAGTGTATTCCTGGCTCTGGGTTGAAGCGCCTCACACCAGATATAGGGTGGTGTATCCCTTCCAGGGCAGCCATCAGAAATGATGGGGCCCCTTACTAAACCTCACGATGGGGCCCCCCAGGGCCCCCCCTCAACCTCTAACAGCTTTTCTCCCCCTTCAAAAAAAAAAGGACATAACATAGCACCACAGCAATAAAACTCCCAGTAATGTGCAGTGTGTATTAGCTTATCACAGTATCCACAGCAATAAATCTCACAGAAACGGGCTGTGTATGATGGCCTTTGGGTCTGGGTCTGGGCCTGGGCCCTGGGTCTGGTCCCTGGGACTGGGCCTTGGGGTCTGGTCCCTGAGGTCTGGGCCCTGAGGTCTGGGCCCTGAGGTCTGGGCCCTGAGGTCTGGGCCTGGTCCCTGGGGTCTAGCCTGGGCCCTGGTCTCTGGGTCTGGTCCCTGGGCCTTGGGGTCTGGGCCCTGGGTTCTGGGCCTTGGGGTCTGGGGTCTGGGCCTTGGGGTTTGGGCCCTGCCGTCTGGGCCTAGGGTTTGGGCTTTGGGGTCTGGGTCTTGGGGTCTGGGTCCTGGGCCTTGGGGTCTGGGCCCTGGGTTTGGGCCTTGGGGTCTGGGCCCTGAGTCTGGGCCTTGGGGTCTGGGCCCTGGGTTCTGGGCCTTGGGGTCTGGGCCCTGGGTTTGGGCCTATGGGTCTGGGCCCTGGGCCTTTGCCCTGGGTCTGGGCCATAGGGTCTGGGCCCTGGGTTTGGGCTTTGGGTCTTGGGGTCTGGGCCCTGGGCATTTGCCCTGGGTCTGGGCCATAGGGTCTGGGCCCTGGGTCTGGGCCTTGGGGTCTGGGTCCGGGGCCTTGGGGTCTGGGCCCTGGGTTTGGGCCTTAGGGTCTGGGCCCTGGGTCTGGGCCTTGGGGTCTGGGCCCAGGGTCTGGGCCCTAGGCCTTGGGGTCTGGGCCCTGGGTTTGGGCCTAGAGGTCTGGGCCCTGGGCATTTGCCCTGGGTCTGGGCCATAGGGTCTGGGCCCTGGGTCTGGGCCTTGGGGTCTGGGTCCTGGGCCTTGGGGTCTGGGCCTAGGGTCTGGGCCCAGGGTCTGGGCCTTAGGCCTTGGGGTCTGGTCCCTGGGTTTGGGCCTTGGGTCTGGGCCCTGGGTCTGGGCCTTAGGGTCTGGGCCCTAGGGTCTGGGCCCTGGGTTTGGGCTTTGGGGTCTGGGCCCTAGGGTCTGGGCCCTGGGTTTGGGCTTTGGGGTCTGGGCCTTGGGGTCTGGGTCCTGGGGTCTGGGCCCTGGGTTTGGCCTAGGGGTCTGGGCCCGGGGTCTGGGCCCTGGGTTTGGGCCTAGGGGTCTGGGCCCTGGGTCTGGGCCTTAGGGTCTGGGCCCTGGGATTGGGTCTAGGGGGTCTGGGCCCTGGGTTTGGGCCCTGGGTCTGGGCCTTAGGGTCTGGGTCCTGGGCCTTGGGTTTGGGCCTAGGGGTCTGGGCCCTGGGCCTTTTCCCTGGGTCTGGGCCATAGGGTCTGGGCCCTGGGTCTGGGTCTTAGGGTCTGGGTCCTGGGCCTTGGGGTCTGGGCCATGGGTTTGGGCATAGGGGTCTGGGCCCTGGGCCTTTGCCCTGGGTCTGGGCCATAGGGTCTGGGCTTTGGGTCTTGGGGTCTGGGCCATAGGGTCTGGGCCTTGGGGTCTGGGCCCTGGGTTTGGGCCTAGGGGTCTGGGCCCTGGGTCTTAGGGTCTGGGCCCTGGGTCTGGGCCCTAGGGTCTGGGCCCTGTTTCTGGGCCCTAGGGTCTGGGCCCTGGATTTGGGCCCTGGGTCTGGGCCCTGGGTTTGGACCTAGGGGTCTGGGCCCTGGGTCTGGGCCCTGGGTTTGGGCCCTGGGGTCTGGGCCTTGGGGTCTGGGCCTTGGGGTCTGGGCCCTGGGTTTGGGCCTAGGGGTCTGGGCCCTGGGTCTGGGCCTTGGGGTCTGGGCCCTGGGTCTGGGCCTTAGGGTCTGGGTCCTGGGCCTTGGGGTCTGGGCCCTGGGTCTGGGCCCTGGGTCTGGGCCTTGGGGTCTGGGCCCTGGGTCTGGGCCTTAGGGTCTGGGTCCTGGGCCTTGGGGTCTGGGCCCGGGGTCTGGGCCTTGGGGTCTGGGCCCTGGGTCTGGGCCTTAGGGTCTGGGTCCTGGGCCTTGGGGTCTGGGCCTGGGTCTGGCCTTGGGGTCTGGGCCCTGGGTCTGGGCTTAGGGTCTGGGTCCTGGGCCTTGGGGTCTGGGCCCTGGGTCTGGGCCTTGGGGTCTGGGCCCTGGGTCTGGGCCTTAGGGTCTGGGTCCTGGGCCTTGGGGTCTGGGCCCTGGGTCTGGGCCTTGGGGTCTGGGCCCTGGGTCTGGGCCTTAGGGTCTGGGTCCTGGGCCTTGGGGTCTGGGCCCTGGGTCTGGGCCTTGGGGTTTGGGCCCTGGGTCTGGGCCTTGGGGTCTGGGTCCTGGGCCTTGGGGTCTGGGCCCTGGGTTTGGGCCTAGGGGTCTGGGCCCTGGGCCTTTGCCCTGGGTCTGGGCCATAGGGTCTGGGCCCTGGGTCTGGGCCCTGGGTTTGGGCTTTGGGTCTTGGGGTCTGGGCCCTGGGCATTTGCCCTGGATCTGGGCCATAGGGTCTGGGCCTTGAGGTCTGGGCCCTGGGTTTGGGCCTAGGGGTCTGGGCCCTAGTGTCTGGGCCCTAGGGTCTGGGCCCTGGGTCTGGGCCCTAGGGTCTGGGCCCTGGATTTGGGCCCTGGGTCTGGGCCCTGGGTTTGGGCCTAGGGGTCTGGGCCCTGGGTCTGGGCCCTGGGTCTGGGCCCTGGGGTCTGGGCCTTGGGGCTCTGGGCCTTGGGGTCTGGGCCCTGGGTCTGGGCCTAGGGGTCTGGGCCCTGGGCCTGGGCCTTGGGGTCTGGGCCTTGGGGTCTGGGCCCTGGGTCTGGGCCCTAGGGTCTGGGCCCTGGATTTGGGCCCTGGGTCTGGGCCCAGGGTTTGGGCCCTGGGTCTGGGCCCTGGGTTTGGGCCTAGGGGTCTGGGCCCTGGGTCTGGGCCCTGGGTCTGGGCCCTGGGGTCTGGGCCTTGGGGGTCTGGGCCTTGGGGTCTGGGCCCTGGGTTTGGGCCTAGGGGTCTGGGCCTAGGGGTCTGGGCCTTGGGGTCTGGGCCCTGGGTCTGGGCCTTAGGGCCTGGGGTCTGGGCCCTGGGGTCTGGGCCCTGGGTCTGGGCCTTAGGGTCTGGGTCCTGGGCCTTGGGGTCTAGGCCCTGGGTTTGGGCCTTGGGGTCTGGGCCCTGGGGTCTGAGTCTGGGCCTTAGGGTCTGGGCCCTGGCTCACCACTCGCTGTCTTCTGTCTTCTTTTCTTCTGTCTTCTGCTCTTCAGCTCTTCTTTTCTTCCTCTCTTCTGATCTTCTTCCTGGTCCCTCCAGCTCCGGCGCGCAGCTTCACTGAGTGGAGGGGCAGAGCCAAAGCAACGTGCTTGGGAGGCCCCTCACACGCTGCTTGGCCCCGCCCAGCCAGGAAGTGAAGCTGCCGGGAGCCAGAGGAGACACAGTGTCTCCTCCGGCTCCTGCAGCAGCAGCAGGGACACAGCTCCGGATTCGGACTCATCGAGTCCGATACCGGAGCTGTTAAAGGGCGACGCCGATGCCGTTGGGGGCCCGGGATCCCCCCCCGGGGGCCCGGGGCCCTTACGGCAGCATTGGGCGTAATGCCCTGATGGTGGCCCTGATCCCTTCTTTGTCCTGCGGTTGGCCTCAAATGAAACACAAGCAAAGAGACAGCACTCCCATAGCGTAACACATTAGGTAAAAGTGGCAGTCAATTAATGGCTGTTCAGTCTCACTCACCAATGTTGGAGCCTCGGTTGTCTCAGGCTCAGCTTGTAAGCAGATGGTACCATTTAGTTCGGTGTGTACCTCACCTCTCTCGCCTGGAATGCTTGCCGCCTTCCTTCTTCTTCATGTCTCCAACCTTTTGCTCAGCCACCCAAACGATCAGTGCATCTGTCTGTGTGCAATGCCAGAACGCCGTTATGGAGAGAGCGTCCACAATGGTAGCCGTATTGGAGCAGGCAGAAGTGATCTTTAGGTAGGTCTTACTCACAATCTTCAGTGCCTAGGTCCCTCCCTTGCACAGTGACAGTCATGTATATCTTTTTACTTTTTACGCACTCTTTTGTCTGTGACAAAACCTCCAGCGACACTGAACGTCCTTTCAGAAAGCACGCTGGATGAAGGGCAACCTAGTAGCTGCATAGCATATTGGCTAAATTCTGGCCAGTGATCCAATCTCAACACCCAGTAAGCCAGTGGATCATCTGCTGGAAAGGTGTCCAGGTCTGCCCTTGCCCCTAGGTAGTCCTGCACCATACGGTGAAGATGCTGGCAATGGGTGCCTACATTTGACGTCCCTGGGCGTCGTGGAATAAAAAAATTGGAAAAGGCATCAGTCAAGCGACCCCTTTCACCGCTCTTCCTCTGATCAACCGCAGCCTCAGAAGCACCTGTGTCATCACTTGGTAACCTACCAAGGCACTTCCTCCTCCCAGCCACGTACTAGTCCTTGGGTTTCTGGGCACACAAAACCCTCCCTTGAGGAATCCCCACCTTCAATGCCCCCACTACTTAAATATTCCTCCTCATCCTCCTGTCTGATCTGAGGAGGACCCGCAGGAATGCTGTCTGCGGAAAGACTGGGGCCTTGAGAGCTAGGGAAGGCCTCCTCTTCCTCCCGCTGCTCTGCCTCTAGTGCCACATCTATAATTCCCCACAGAGTGCGCTCCAGCAAGAACACTAAAGGAATTGTGTCACTGATGCATGCACTGTCCCTGCTCACTATCGTCGTTGCCTCCTCAAATGGTGACAGTACAGTGCATGCATCCTTGATCATCAGCCACTGCGGGGGAAAAAAAAACAAGTTGACCTGAACCTGTCCTTGTGCCATACTCACACAGGTACTCGTTGATGGCCCTCTGCTGCTTGTGCAGATGCTGCAGCATTGCTAATGTCGAGTTCCACCTGGTGGGCATGTCACAGATCAGACGGTTTGTGGGAAGGTGGAATTCTCTTTGAATTTCTGCCAGGCAAACACTTGCTGGGAATGACTGCCTGAAGTAGCTGCAGACTTTTCTGGCCTGGCTGAGAAGCTCTGCCAGCCCTGGGTACCTGGTTAGCAAATGCTGTACCACCAGATTTAGGACGTGTGCTAGACATGGTACATGCGTCAATTTACCCTGGTGTAGGGCGGAGAGAAGGTTGCTGCCATTATCACAGAAGACCATTCCCAGCTGAAGCTGGCGTGGTGTTAACCAAGTGTAGCGCTGTGTTAAAATCTTGCTGTGGCAGTACCTATTTTTGGCCACAAGATGGAGACTATCGCGATCAGAGACACTGGACATTGGGACTACAATTCCCGGCATGCTTTGCAAGGAGACAGGAAGTGGGTGGGGACTGGACCCTTACATCCTCCGCCTCGTGGAGAACGCGCCAGAGCGCGCCAGGGAACGAGAGAGAGGAGACGCAGTGCGATAGATCGTAAGAAGGCCTAGGCCTGAGAGCAAGTGAGCCTGTCAAGTCTTTTACCGGGTGATTCCGCCTAAGGAGAAGGAGCCCTCCAAGGTTCCAGAGTTGCTGCAGATTGAACCAACCGAAGACCTCGAGTAAGGAGTCACCGCAAGTTGATCGGGTACTGGGAGCAGGCGGTGAGCTGGGCCAAAGTCGTGGACAAGCTACGGGAAGTCAGACAACGGATCCGGCCGCTAGTATCCCCAGTCAAGATCGAGCGGAGAGACGTCCTGGGTCAGCGGAGCCTAAAGCAACCGGTGGATGGGTGAGAGGCCTCCAAGGCCGTTTGTAATACAAAGAATACGCTGCTGTTTTCTCTTTAAAGTCCACAGGGCCCCAACTTGACTAGTCGAAGACATTCTTTAAGTAGGTTCACTGGCCAGTTGAACAGTACCCGGGTACCATACACACACATACACACCTTTTACATTCCGGGACTTAACCTGTGCAGGACTCATTTTTGTTACGAATCGGAACAGGGGTAAAGATACGTTCCGAATATATTTTTTCTTTTCCGCTGCGCGTTTACCGTGATACGAAGTGATTGTATATTCTGGGGTTCCGCTACGTGTCCCTTTTTCGAATATTCGTGCAACTGCATTTTCTTTTATGTTCGGTTACGAATATTTTATTTTCCGAAATACGACGCCTCGTGTTTCGGTTCTTTTCCGCTACGCGTTTTACCGTAATACGAAAGTACTGTAATAATATCTGTGAATACCGTATCTTAACATCTGCCTATTATTTTAGTAAACTATTTAAATGATAAAAACCTACAACTGTGTTGGAGTATATTTATTCCCTAGTGCGGGGAGACTGACCCGTGGTTCATTTTCAGCGGCTCCTTCGGGAGTGAGCGCTACACGTGGGGGCTCGTTTCCGGGATTCAGTCTCTGGAAAAACCGCATCTAAAGGGTTAAATATGGATCCAGACACTGTTGCCGAATGGTGTGAGCGCACAGTAGTCAGTTAGAATGTTGTATAGTCATGGATATTCCCGCAGACACTTGGGCCGAAGAGCAGATCCGCCAGGCCGTGGCCACGCTAGCACCAGATCATTGGGGGTTAATACTGGACATTAAGAAAAACCCAGATACTTCTCACACGTATGTTCTTCTCGAGTGGAGAAAGGGTGTTCCACCATGTTTTCAGGGCGCGAGCGTGAAACTGGCCGATGAGGTGGAGTCCAACTAATTCAGCCAAGTGCGCCACGTGGTGAATCCGCAAGTGTTCCCGCGCCTAGTCCGTTGGCCATGATCAGGCCGGAATTTATCGTTGCTATTGGAGATCTACTGGCTAAATGTCAGAAAACAAGCCCTCCTCACACTAATTTCGGTTATCGACGGTTAAGAAATTTTACAGGAAACGTACCAACTCCGGCGGGAGAAGAAACCTTTGAAGAATGGGTGGAACAGGCGATGCAGGCTCTGGATGAGTGGGAGTCCGGGCGCTGAGGCCCAGAAAAAGCAAAGGATCACCGAGAGTTTAAAGGGACCTGCGTCAGAAGCGGTGAGAAACCTGAAACTGAGCAGAAAAGATTGTACTGCTTTAGATTACTTAAACGTTCTTGAAGAAGTTTTTGGCGAACCGAAAAGGCGGCCGAACTGGTATATATCAGTACGAACACACCTATCAGAGAAAAGGTGAAAGGATGACCGAGTACATGAGGCGCCTAGATAAGATTCTACACCAGATACTCCTTAAGAAAGGGGCCGAACCGTCGAAGTAGATAAGATCCGAATAAAACAGATTCTGAGGGGCTCTCAACCTCTAGATCCAGTAATGATGCAGCTGAGAAGCAGAGCAGGTAACCAAGAATTGAAGTACCTGGAACTGATCCGAGTTGTACGAGAAGAAGAGGCTTTACTGGAAGAGAAATCCTTCAGGCGGGGGAAAGGGCTTATGCACAACCTGTGAGACATAGCGACGGTCTGCAGCCTGAAAGCGACTCCCTAGATACTTATGGATCGGACGAGGACGAACAAGAGCACCTAGTCGTTTTTAAATCTACAGAGAGGGCTGCCAAAGAATCAAACCCCTCTGAACGTGGTGAATTGTCCAAGACCGTCAAGAAAGTACAGGAAGCTCAAGCTGAATTGCAACAAGCGCACGCGGAATTGTGCCGAGTGTTGATGAAGGTGACCGAAATGCAGGCAGAAATGCAGAAATTCCTCACAGACATGCAGACGACGGGAGCCGCTGTGGCGTCTGGTCCAAGTCCTTTAACAAAATCCCAACAAGCAACTACGTCTCCGCTCTCTAAGAAGAGATGTTTTGGTTGTGGAGAAATGGGCCATTTCCGCGCACAGTGCAAAGGCCAAAAGCCTGAGAAGGATAGAGTCGAGGGACTGTTGAAAGCCCTAGAAGGACTGTTATCTACCTCACCGGCGGGAAACGCCAGAGGGCACAAGTGAAGGAGCAACCTAAGTGCCCGAAGGTTGAACCCCGCTCCAGAAACCAAGTCAAGACTAAGAGGGCGGGAAGGCCCAAAGCTGAGCCAACTGCTGAGCCTGCCAGGACTGAAAGAGTCACTCCCTTAGCATCCGGGTCTACGTCATGGGGAGGCAATGCACACCCAAAACCTACACGGGCCAAGAAAAGGGCCAGGGTACAGCAAACTGGGTCTAAGCGTCCGGATACCGCCACCAAGTTTCCTGACCAACTGATAGGTCCTTCTCCTATTGTGCCAATCCAAGTGGAAGGAGTCTACACCAAAGCCCTGTTAGATTCAGGGGCTCAAGTGACATTGATCTACAGAGACTTCTATGAGAAACACTTAAAGCACATTCCTCTGCAAGAATTGAAGGATTTGGAAATATGGGGTATCGGCACTGAGAAACTCCCTTATGACGGGTACCTGCAAGTGAAGTTGGAGATCGGATCTGAAGTCATCGGACAGTCTGGAGGCTGTGATGCATTGGCCATTGTGTGTCCTCGACCCTCGGGTGCAAACAGAAGCTCCCTCATAGTGGGGACGAATACTGACCTAGTGCGGCGTCTCCTGACACCTATTGTATTGGAAGAAGGTTCGACTCAAGGAGTACATCCAATGTTACGTCCGGTCTATCAGAGGATGGTCGAAGAACGAAAGGCACCTGCTGAGGTGGGAAGACTGTGGAGACTGGGTGGGACAGAGAAGGTTCTGCAAGCAGGAGAAGTAGCGAGCTTCCGGGTTTCAGTCAAGTTGAACGGATCGCAACCAGGTCCCTATGTGGTGCTGGGAACCGATGTCAATCATGGGAGTGAAACCGGAGTCGAAGTAATTCCTGAAATAATCTCCACCAAAGCCCTGAAGAGAACACGAGGAAGAGTCTCGGTCAGTGTGTGTGCAATGTGACAGATTCTCCAGTAGTCCTTAAAGCACGAATGCCTATCGGGCAAGTAGAGTCTGCTACACCCCTCTCCACCGATTTAGGAGGGGGAGTGGATAAAGAGATTCCAGATGAAAGATTCTACCCCAAAGATGCTCCCATTTCACCTGAGTGGAAGAAACGTCTTCAGTCTCAAGTCCTAAAGTGGAAGGAATTGTTCTCGAAAGACGAGTTTGATGTGGGCCTAGCTAAGAGTACTGAGCACCGTATTCGGTTACAAGAAGACAAGCCGTTTCGTGAAAGATCAAGGCGAGTTCCGCTGGGAGACTTGGATGATCTGCGAGAACAACTGAATGAATTGCAAAGAACCAAGGTGATTCAAGAGTCCAGGAGTCTACAATCTACAATCCATCCTGAACGCCTCCGCCAGGCTAATTCACCTCACCCGCCGCTCTGTCTCTGCCGCTCCCCTCTGCGAGTCCCTTCACTGGCTCCCCATCCACTGCAGGATTAAGTTCAAAATCCTTATCCTTACCTACAAAACCCTCACTAACTCAGCGCCCCACTACCTGTCCTCGCTAATCACCAAATACACCCCAGCCCGCTCCCTAAGGTCAAACAGTGACCTGCGCCTAGCTTCTCCCCGCATCACCTCTTCCCATGATAGACTGCAGGATTTCTCACGCGCAGCCCCCACTCTCTGGAACGCTCTCCCTCGTGCTGTCAGACTTTCCCCTAACTTCTCTTCCTTCAAACGCTCCCTGAAAACATTGCTATTTAGGGAAGCCTACCACCCAACTCACTGACGCAACCATCAATCACTCTCACCTTACAGTCCTCTCCTCCTGTTTCCAACCCCAACCCTCCTAGATTGTGAGTTCCTACGGGAATAGGGCCCTCATCTCCTCCTGTACTGTTTGTCAAATGTTGTTCAATGTATTGTAACCCTGTCTGTACTGTGCTTATTGTACAGCGCTGCGGAATATGCTGGCGCTTTATAAATTAATAATAATAATAATAATATGCATCTCCCATAGTGTTGGTCCGGAAGAAAAATGGTTCTGTCCGACTATGTATAGACTACCGCACATTGAACCGGAGAACCATCCCCGACCAATATGCCACTCCTTGGATAGAGGATGCCCTACAGTGTTTGTCTGGAGCAAAGTGGTTTAGTGTACTAGACCTGCGAAGCGGATATCACCAGATACCCATGCATCCTGAAGACAAGGAGAAAACTGCGTTCATCTGTCCACTAGGGTTCTTTGAATTCAACAGAATGCCTCAAGGCCTTACGGGGGCTCCAGCTACGTTCCAACGGTTGATGGAGAAGACAGTCGAGGATATGAATTTAATCGAAGTATTAGTGTACTTGGATGACATAATTGTGTTTGGGAAGACTCTGGAAGAACATGAACAACGTCTGGAGAAGGTCTTGAAGAGGCTTCATGAAGAGGGGTTGAAACTGTCTCTGGAGAAATGCCAATTCTGTCTACCGTCTGTTACGTATCTAGGACATGTGGTCTCAGCAGAAGGTGTTTCGACAGATCCTCGGAAGTTGGAGGCCGTAGCTTCTTGGCCTAGACCTCGAAACGTCACTGAGCTTAGATCTTTCTTAGGATTCTGTTCATACTATCGAAGATTTGTGGGAGGATTCGCAAAAATAGCTCAACCACTGAACAAACTCCTGCAGAAGGAAACCACCTAAGAAGGCTGCAAGGTCTCTGATAAGAACCCGTCAGCTCCGGGGCCAAGGAAAGCTCGAGAGTCTATACAAGGTGAATGGACCAGTCAATGTGAAGGAGCTTTCGTGAAGCTGAAAGAGAGTCTAACCCGAGCTCCTGTTTTGGCCTATGCGGACCCTCACAAGCCGTATGAACTACATGTGGATGCCAGCCGAGAAGGTCTAGGAGGAGTCCTATATCAGGAGTATGGTGGATTGCTGAGGCCTGTAGCATACGTGAGCCGGAGCCTTACGCCTTCAGAGAAGAACTATCCTACTCACAAGCTGGAGTTCCTAGCCTTGAAGTGGGCAGTGGTAGACAAGTTAAAAGACTATCTGTATGGAGCCGAGTTTGTGATCAAGACGGATAACAATCCTCTTACCTACATCCTTACTACCGCAAAACTGGACGCAACGGGACATCGGTGGTTGGCCGCTCTGTCAGGGTTTCGGTTCAGCCTGAAGTATCGCCCTGGGGTGAATAATCGAGATGCTGATGCGTTGTAGAGAAGACCCTACACTACAGAATGGACTCAGTTGACTCCAGACGGGGTGCAAGCTTTGTGTCAAGGAACAGAGCGCCGGGTCAAAGGAGGGATTGAAGCGGAGGCCATAGGAGTATTGGCTGCGGCTGTTCCTGAGTTCTACTGTAATCCTACGCAGTTGAGGGATGAAAATTTACCTACCTTTTCGAGACAGGACCTGAAAGCGGATCAGGCCAGAGACCCTTTAATTGCCTTGACCATAAAGGCCCTGTCTGCAAACCAGCGAGAGATTTTGTTAACCAACTCCCCGAGTGGAGCCAGATTGGTCTACAAAGAGTGGGAGCGGTTAAAGATGTTGGATGGGGTGGTCTACCGAAGGGGCCCCTCAACTAGCGCTGAAGAGATTCAACAGTTATTCCTCCCTACTAAACATAGGGAGAGTGTGTTGCGATCACTACATGATGAGCATGGACATTTGGGTGCTGAAAGAACTTTTAAGCTGGTGCGAGATAGGTTCTATTGGCCTTGCATGAGAGCTGAAGTGGAAAGCTATTGTCACTCCTGTCTAAGGTGTATTCAGAGGAAGCCTCTGCCGACCCGAACTGCTCCAATGAGCCATCTGCAGAGCCAGGGACCCATGGATTTGGTGTGCATTGACTTCTTGTGCTTAGAGCCGGATGCTAGTGGGCAAGGGAACATTCTAATAGTGACTGATCATTTCACCCGTTACGCCCAAGCATTCTCCACAAAAGATCAACGCGCTCCGACAGTGGCCAAGGTGTTGATGGAAAAGTTCTTTGTTCATTACGGACTGCCAAGGAGGATACACTCTGATCAGGGTAGAGACTTTGAAAGCAGACTGGTGGGGCAATTGTTAGAGCTGTTGGGAATCCAAAAGACCCGAACTACACCATATCACCCTCAAGGTGATGCTCAGCCTGAAAGGTTTAATCGCACACTGTTAAACATGTTGGGGACCTTGTCGAATGTGGAGAAGCAGAGTTGGAGTCGGCACATAGCTACTCTGGTGCATGCATATAACAGTACGGAGAGTGATGCAACTGGATACTCACCGTACCGTCTTATGTTCGGAAGGGAGGCTCGACTGCCGGTTGATTTGGCATTTGGGTTATCCCTAGACCAGACATCAGTAGTTTCCCATAGAAACTACGTGGATAGGCTTTGAAAGAATCTGGCTTCTGCGTTTGAACAGGCCCGTTTGACCTCGGGAAACGGAGCAAAGAAACAAAAGGAACTATGACCTGAAAGTTCGAATACAAGATCTACAACCCGGTGATAGGGTTCTATTGAAGAACTTGGGTGCTGCTGCGAGACACAAGTTGGCGGATAGGTGGAGTTCCCAGGTTTACATTGTCTGCAAACAACTGCCGGGTTTACCAGTGTATCAGATTCGCCCGGATGGAAAGGCTGGGCCTATTAAGAACTGGCACCGAAATCATTTGTTACCTTTGAGAGAGGCTGTAAGGATGCCAGTTGGGGACGAACCGCCTCTGCCAAATTCGCCTGTTCCATGTTTGCCTCCTGTTACTCGGTCTCAACAGACCCGGGTTGTCGAAGAGAGCGAAAGGGACAGTGAGGAAGAAAGTTTCTGTCTGGACTGGATACGTTCACCGGAGCCTGAAGAGATTATCTCAGTTCCTGAACGATGGGAGAGTAATTTGAGGCCTGAAGCTCCTGAATTCTTGTTGGAAGTCCCTGAGACTGTTGATATCCCTGAGCCTCTTGAATTTCAGTTGGAAGTCCCTGAGGCTGTGGGGATCCCGGTAGCTCCGGAAGCTTACTCAGGTGATTATAGTTCTATGCCTTCGCTGGAGGGATCATACTCTGAAGAAACGTCTGCTCCAGTGGTAGAGAGAAGGATTGAGCCAACGCCTATAGTACTTCCACCTGAAGAGGAACTGATTGAGCCAGAACCAAAACGCTCTGTTCGACCGCCCCAACGACTCACCTACGACTCGCCAGGACATAGCACTGAAGAGGCCATCACCACAGTGCGGAGGTTGCCCGAAGTGTCTGCTATGCTAGCTGAGGTAGCCCAAAATATGAGTCAACTTGAGGAAGTATTTCTAACCCACTGCATGTATGCTGCTGAACCTGTGCATGTTATGTAAACTGTATTCAAATATTGTGGAAATGTAATGTAACTGTTGTACCTCCTTGGAGAGACCCAAGAGTTCTAGGAGGGGGAGAGTGTAGCGCTGTGTTAAAATCTTGCTGTGGCAGTACCTATTTTTGGCCACAAGATGGAGACTATCGCGATCAGAGACACTGGACATTGGGACTACAATTCCCGGCATGCTTTGCAAGGAGACAGGAAGTGGGTGGGGACTGGACCCTTACATCCTCCGCCTCGTGGAGAACGCGCCAGGGAACGAGAGAGAGGAGACGCAGTGCGATAGATCGTAAGAAGGCCTAGGCCTGAGAGCAAGTGAGCCTGTCAAATCTTTTACCGGGTGATTCCGCCTAAGGAGAAGGAGCCCTCCAAGGTTCCAGAGTTGCTGCAGATTGAACCAACCGAAGACCTCGAGTAAGGAGTCACCGCAAGTTGATCGGGTACTGGGAGCAGGCGGTGAGCTGGGCCAAAGTCGTGGACAAGCTACGGGAAGTCAGACAACGGATCCGGCCGCTAGTATCCCCAGTCAAGATCGAGCGGAGAGACGTCCTGGGTCAGCAGAGCCTAAAGCAACCGGTGGATGGGTGAGAGGCCTCCAAGGCCATTTGTAATACAAAGAATACGCTGCTGTTTTCTCTTTAAAGTCCACAGGGCCCCAACTTGACTAGTCGAAGACATTCTTTAAGTAGGTTCACTGGCCAGTTGAACAGTACCCGGGTACCATACACACACATACACACCTTTTACATTCCGGGACTTAACCTGTGCAGGACTCATTTTTGTTACGAATCGGAACAGGGGTAAAGATACGTTCCGAATATATTTTTCTCTTTTCCGCTGCGCGTTTACCGTGATACGAAGTGATTGTATATTCTGGGGTTCCGCTACGTGTCCCTTTTTCGAATATTCGTGCAACTGCATTTTCTTTTATGTTCGGTTCCGAATATTTTATTTTCCGAAATACGACGCCTCGTGTTTCGGTTCTTTTCCGCTACGCGTTTTACCGTAATACGAAAGTACTGTAATAATATCTGTGAATACCGTATCTTAACATCTGCCTATTATTTTAGTAAACTATTTAAATGATAAAAACCTACAACTGTGTTGGAGTATATTTATTCCCTAGTGCGGGGAGACTGACCCGTGGTTCATTTTCAGCGGCTCCTTCGGGAGTGAGCGCTACACATCTCTGCACCTGCCCCTGCAGAGCTGACAGAATTTCGGGCCCGGTGTGGCTCCTGTCCCCTAAACAAACCAGCTCAAGCACAGTATGGCATCTTTTTGCTTGAGCCATTGCGTAGCCCCTGTCACGCGTCGGTTTAACTGCCACTTCGCCAGAGACAGAGAAGGAGGAGGAGGAGGAAGAAGAGGTGGTGGAGTAGACAGACCTCATACAAGCAGCTTTCTGGAGGTGTGGTGGATGAACAAGCTCCAGCACAGAGCCCCGTCCTGGATCATCTGCCAGTGGAGGCTGTAGGCAATGACATGGCAGGATAGATAGTGGGGTAGAGACAGATGAGGAGGAGGAGGACCTATGCAAAGTGTTGTGCCAACGGGATGCGTGGCAGGTGGTCATATGTCACCTCAAGCACATGGTACCCATGCGTGGGATGTCTTTCCCAGATATCTGCTAGAAGTATGTGGGACCCCTGATAGCTGGCAGTGAGAAAACACAGATTACAATTCCCAGGAACCTCCTATAAATCAGTGAGACCCCCTGATGGGTGGTAGTGACAAGACACAAATTACAATTCCCAGGAACCTCCTATAAATCAGTGAGACCCCCTGATGGGTGGCAGTGACAAGACACAGATTCCAACAATTCCCAGATATCTTATAGAAGTGAGACCCCCCAATAGCTGCTGGCAGTGAGAACACACTGATTACAACAATTCCCAGATATCTTGTAGAAGTGAGACCCCCCCCAATAGCTGCTGGCACTGAGAAGACACACTAACAGAACAATCTCCTCTCAAAAAACATGTGCTGGGGGCTGTGTGAAACCTTATATAGTGTGCTGCTGGACTTAGCTCTGTAAGCCCATGATTGGGCAAATTTTGCTCAATCAGGACTCTGAGCCGTGATTGGCATAGTCTTGCACCTGTCTTGCACCTAAACTGTGGTCATGTGCAAGGCTATAGCCAATTACAAGCTTCAGGCCAGTGGAAAAGTACATTGTGGTCCATTGTGGGCGAACTCGAACCGAACACGTGGAAATGTTCAGAGTTCGCGAACGGCCGAACGGCCGATGTTCGATGCGAACTCCGAACAGATCGAACCGAACAGCTCATCCCTAGTTATGATCATAATTTGATTAAGCCTGTCACAGTTGCCAATGTAATCAATATATAACAGAAATTGGGATGTCTAAGGAATAATGACACAGAAATACAATCATCGTGCATTATATCTACATTAAAAGAGTGAAATGCCCCCTTTAACTGGTCGCACTCACAAGATGCCAGTACTTTATAGCATATATAGTAATATAGACGCTGTTACCCCACTGCTACGTCCACTGGAAAGTCTGGATACTCAGCTCGATAGCTCCCACCGCCACAGGAACACAAGCGAGGCTTTGTCGTGGATAGTAGAAATTTTATTAAAACGCGTACATACAGGTAATCCAACGCGTTTCGTGCATGGACTGCACTTCCTCAGGGATTAATACATAAAAAATATACAAATGGATCAAATTAAAATCTTTTTTTCTTTATGCTGCTTGCCATCTTTATAGTCCTCTTCAAATGCCACCGGGTTAGGCACTTCCGTTTTCATTTCTCGGCGTGCGTGTCACCCTGGAAGGCACCCGACTTCCTCCTTCCACCCTTTCTCATTAGCGTGCGTTTCAAGCTGGTCCTTTCCGCCAGAAGTGACGTATCTCCTTCATCTCGTTTGGGCATTGAGCATGGCAGTCTAAAAACACTGCAGATCGACTGCAGATGATGGCGGTTTCTTTCTACTTTAACAGAAGAACAGATAGAGTCCATATCTAGGATCCCCCCATGACAGAGGGATCGCACAAAGAGAAAAAATATATTAAAAAAACATAGAAAAAAACATAAAAACATCATCAAACAGCAACACCAAAACCAATAATACAACCTAGAACCAACGGAAAGATCTTAATAGTGCATGGTCAGATATGTAAATTAACCCTTTCGCTGCTGAGGCTTTTCCCGCCCCTGTGCTGAGGTCATTTTTTACCTGTTTTGCGCATCATGTTTAAACGTGTTTTTAAGGCTTATTTTAGTATATGACACCGACATATTATATATCGTTCTTTCCGTCAGACTCGGTAGATTCATAATATGTCATTATTATATGTATACGTTATGTCATGTCTGTATATTATAACAAAAAATGCAATAAAATATGTATTTTCAATAATTTACAATGTGTAAAGTGTTTTTTTCCACATTTTAACATGCGAACAATTGCGGTTATATTTTGTATGGGGTGCGCTTGTTAAAAAAATTAGAGATGGGGTCTCGTTACATTTTTTTTTGGGGAAAATGACACTATTTTTAACAAACGCACCGCATACAAAAATCGTTAGTGCAGCATCATTGTTCACATTATAATTGAAATGGGAACAATATTGCTACACTAACAAACCAAAAAAAATAAAAAAAAGTGTTTATTTTTTTTTTTTAATTTTTTTTTTTAATTTTTTTTTTTTTTTTTTTTTTTTTTTTTTTTACAAAATTTTTAACTTTCATGTTTGGTATCGTTGGAACGGCCATGCTCTGGCCCCTAACCCCTAACTGCCACGGATCGGGAGATAGGGAGTTCATTGGAACTCCCTATCTCCACAGTTGGTGGAAGTTAGGGGTTAACTGTAGGACTGGCGTCATCGTGCTACGCACGATGACGCCAGTCCTCTGGGGAGTTCCCAGAAGCTTGGCCGACATCCAAGATGTCGGCCAGCTCCGGGAAAGGATCGCGAACCGGCGCTTTTCAGCGCCGATTCGCGATCCAGCTCCCCAGGGGTTAATGCCAGGCATCATTTGGAAGGGCAGGCTGTGCCCTTCCAAATGATGCCTGGGTTAAGCCCCGCAGAGCCACCGATCGGGAGGGAGAGAGGTCCGAAGGACCTCCCCCCCTCCCTTTCAGGCGCCTCCTCCGCACATGCGGGGGGGGCGCCTGAATTAGGTGTCATCGCGCCCCCGCGATGACACCTAATAATGGCGGCTGCTGGTCCGGATGCCGGGCTGACATCCAGGATGTCAGCCCGCACCGGAGGGGCCAGCGATCGGCCGGAACCCGGCCGAACGCTGACCCCGATGTGAGGACGCGCTCAGCGCGTCCTCAGCACACCAGCGGGAATGCTGAGGACGCGCTGAGCGCGTCCTTAGCATTCAAGTGGTTAATTTACAGACACCCCTTAATGTCCAAATCTACATTAAGACCGCCATCCTTCCAGGTTCCTAATTTATAAATCCACTCTAGCTCTTTTTTAGCCAACTGCCTTAGATGGATACCTCCTCTCCAATATTTTTTCACCACATCTATACCATTTTAATCGATCCACTGCAAATAAGGGACAGTGATTACAGTGAATGGGGACGCTGTGATCTTCTTTCTTGCTTCTAATATTTCCCATGTGTTCTAGTATTCTAACTTTTATCTCCCGGGTGGTCCTCCCTACATACTGCGCCCCACAGGGACACTCCAATAGATAGATAACTCCTTTACTAATGCAGTTGATGAAGGGTTTGATATTGTATTCTTTTCCTGATATATTACTTTTAAATTTCCTGATATTCCTCTCTTGATGTATACAGGCTCTACATCTACCACATTTATGAAAGCCCTCTGGCTTAGTTGAGTTAAAAATCCCCCCATCGTTCTTAATTCTAGGTAGTAAACTTGGGGCCAAACAGTTCTTTAAATTTTGGGCTTTTCTAAAGATTACCACTGGGGAATTAGGGATGTCATTTTTCAACACGGGGTCTGCCTTTAGAATATGCCAATGTCGTTTTAAGATTTGCCTCAACTTTTTGGCATGAGGATTAAACTGTGTAATAAAGGCATATTTGAATTTTTCTTCCCCATCTTGGTCTTTTTTTTCTAGGATGTTTATTAGTAATCAACTCTTTTCTATCTCTTAATCCAACCTCCATACGGTCCCTTTCTAATTTATTCTTTTGGTAGCCTTTTTGTTGATACTTATCAAGAATCTTTCTTGATTGAGTTTCAAAAACCATAGGTTCTGAACAATTTCTTTTAACCCCTTATGGGCCGCTGACGTACCCTGTACGTCTTGTCCTCGGGTCTCCCTTAGACCCACGGACGTACAGGGTACGTCAGCGGCGCCTAATCCCCCTCCCGCCCGATACTCACCTCCCTCGCCGGATCCCACGGCGATCTGGCAGGGAGGAAGCCTGCCCATGTGATTTACATGGGCAGGCGAGGCTGATGACGTCGCCACGCTGCGTGGTGACGTCATCAGCAGGCGTCCCCATGCATTTCAATGGAGGGGAGGGGGGGCTCCTTCGGAGCCCTCTATCTCCCCAACCATTGAAGCTAGGGAGATGCCGTTTGCACCGCTGGAGAGGGGAGAGCCTCCCTTTTCCAGCGGTGTATGGCATTAACCGTTTTGCCGCCGGATCACGTTGCCAATTGGCGCCAAAACGCGATTCAAACCTGGAGGGGGGCTGACATCTTGGATGTCAGCCAAGCCTCCAGGTCCCCCCCCACCCACTGACAACCTCATCATATGTGTGAGGATGTCAGTGGGCCAGTTAACCATCTAGCTGCCATGTAGAGATAAGGGGATCCTAAGGATCCCTTTATCTCCCGATCCATGGCAGCTAGATGGTCATATTTGCCATCATTTGAAAGGCCTGATTATGGCCTTTCAAATGAAAAATGATTTTTTTTTAAAAAAAAAATTGTCTGGGGGGGGTTTAATTAAATAGGACCTAGGCTGTCATCTAAAAATAATTAGCACAAAATGGTCAGAATGAGCGCAGCGCACATAAGTGAACTGTCTCAGCAGTGAAGGGGTTAAAAAGCAAACGCATGTAAAAATTGGGTATTTCTAGTCTCGGGACAAAATTTTGAACCTATTTAGCCGGGGTCGTTTTGGGTGGTTGTAGATTTTGGGGATTAAATTACAAAAAAGTGTGTTTTTACCATTTTTTTCCTCATATTTCATATTTTTTTTTATAGTAAATTATTCGATATGATGGAAATAATGGTATTTCTAGAAAGTCCATTTAATGGCGGGAAAAAGGGTGTATAATATGTGTAGGTTGAATAAACGAGTAAGAGGAAAATTTGACCTAAACACTAACAGCGCAGAAACGTAAAAACAGCAGCGGTCACTAAAAGACGGATTTGTGTAAAACCGCCCGGTCACTAAGGGGTTAATTCTTATTATTTGGCTTTTAGGTACGTTATCCAGCCATTTCCCTGCGTGTGAACTAGTTCTCTCTATCACTGTATTAGTATCAGTTTCTTTAAAATAAGTTTTAGTCTCTAACTTATCATTCTTGATATATATATATATTTAGATCCAGAAAGTTAATACTAGAACTGTGGATGGTGTATGTAAACTTTAAATTAAAATCGTTAATATTGAAGGTATTAATGAAACTGTGGAGTGTATCCTCCTTACCTCTCCAAATTATAATAATGTCATCTATATATCGTCGCCAGAGGACGAGGCAGCCCCCGGCCATGCCAGACCACACATGCTCCTCCTCCCATCTATGCATGTATAGATTGGCATAGCCGGGGGCAAACTCGTCCCCATGGCCATGCCACACACCTGCAGGTAAAATGTCTCGTCAAACCAAAAAAAGTTATGCTGAAGAACAAAAAGCATAGCTTCCTAAAGGAAGGAAATCTGCATAGAGGGTAACTTTCCATCCTTAACCATACATTTTGTCACTTCCTCCACTCCCTTCATATGAGGAATGGAGGTATAGAGAGACACAACATCAACTGTGGCCATACAGAATCCTTCCTCCCATGTGATTTTACTTAGTTCCTCCAGTATATGACTGGTGTCCCTTAGATAGGATGGAACTGTTTGTACCATGGATTGGAAAAATGTATCTATATATTCCGATAAATTACATGTGAGTGAATCAATTCCACTGATTATAGGTCTCCCCGGCGGAGTAGTTAAGTTTTTATGCACCTTAGGTAAAAAATAAAAAATCGCTGTACGGCAATTTTCATTAAACAAGTAGCTATATTCCTCATCCCTTAGAATTCCTTTCTCTTTCCCCTCCTTTAAAAGGCTTTCTAATTCTTGCAAAAAGGAAGCAGTGGGATTGGACCGCAGGATGCAGTAAGTCTCTGTGTCTCCCAATATATTAGCAGCTTCTTTCATATAATATTCCCTAGACATCACTACGGTGCCCCCCCCTTTATCCACTTGCTTAATAACTAGCTGATGATTATCCCTAAGTAATTTGCAAGCCTGTCTTTCCTTATAGCTGAGATTCTGCTTAAATGGACGAGATTCTAAACCTTCTAGATCTTTAAGAACCAGGCTTGTAAATACCTCCACATTGTGACCTTTTTCCCAGGTTGGAAAAAAGTCAGATTTTTTTCTTTAATCCTGAATGAATGAAAGTATCGGGGGTCATTACTTGGACCTGTGTGACTGATTTCTTCAGAAAGAAACGTTTCCGAGATAATTGGCGCACATATCTTTGTGCATCCAAGAATAGTGAGAAACCCCCTATCTGACTGGTAGATCACTCTTTTAATGTAGATATAATGCACGATGATTATATTTCTGTGTCATTATTCCTTAGACATCCCAATTTCTGTTATATATTGATTGCTGTACTTGGACGTTTGGGAAGAACGACCCAGGAGTACTAAGGTTAATCTTTCTATACCTAAGGTGTCACACCACAGTTGCCAATGTACCCTATCTTTGATAGGTCCTATCTAACTTGATTGAGTCCACACTTACAGGATCAACTCACCCTGGAGCTCCCCGGCAGCTCGAGGCTTTTATAGGCTGTCATGGTGGAGCACCTGTGAACAGGGAGGGGTGGATACCAAATGGGAGTTGTCAGCTCCCTATATATACATACAAATATAGCCCCCTATATGAAATACAAAACTGAAAAAGGTTGCACTCAACCTCAAAACTAAGCGGGTGCATCTAAGACAGGGGTGGGCAAACTATGGCCCGTGGGCCACATACGGCCCGCCACCGAGTTTTTTGCGGCCCACCAACCAGCTGCGTTCTTCTACTCTCGAGGCTAGCGGCCATTGACATGCAGCTTGGCAGCTCACCTGGGATGGGTACCACCTGACCAGCGCGATCTCGCTAGAACACGGCAGGTCAGGTGCTTGCCATCCCCGGCGAGCGGCAAAGCTGCATGTCAACGGCTGCTCGCCTCGTGAGTAGAAGAAAGCTGGCGGATGCAGAGCCTGGTGCCACAGAGGAGATGAGAGCTGGGGGCAATATATACCCATATAAGCTAGAGGCATTATATATCCATATGAGCTGGGTGCAAAACATACCCATGTTAACTGGGGGCACTATATACCCATGTGAGCTGGGGCAATATATACCCATATGAGCTGGGGGACAATATATACTCATATGAGCTGGGGCAATATATACCCATATGAGCTGGGCCAATATATATCCATTTGACCTGGGGTCAATATATACTCATATGAGCTGGGGGCAATATATACCCGTATGAGCTGGGGCAATATATACCCATATGAGCTGGGGCAAAATATATCCATATGAGCTGGGGGCAATATATACCCATATGAGCTGGGGCAATATATATCCATATAAGCTGGGGCAATATATACCCATATGAGCTGGGGGCAATATTTATCCATTTGAGCTGAGGCAATATATACCCATATGAGCTGGGGCAATATATATCCATATGAGCTGGGGACAATATATATCCATATGAGCTGGGGGCAATATACACCCATATGAGCTGGGGCAATATATACCCATATGAGCTGGGGGAAAATATACCCATAATAAATTACCAGGAAAAAGTCCAAAAAGGACCAGGACAATTTGCTATATTGTCATTAATATTCTTAAGAAAAAATTCTAATTTTTGACCAATGTTAAGCAAAGAATTAAATAAAATGGCATTGTTTGGTGAGGTGTTTTCTCTTGAAAATTGAGCCCTAGCAACTGATACTCTGCACACTCTTTCTCATTGGGGGGGGGGTGTTATTGATAATGGCTTAAACGGCCAGGAATCATAAGAATGCAATATTTTTTATATGCGGCCCCCCGATAGCAATAAAGTTTTCAATGTGGCCCTCCGTAGAAAATCTTTGCCCACTCTTGATCTAAGACATAAAATTCAAAACACCTAGGAAGAGCAATCCATATTATTGACTAGGGATGTGCATTTCGGGTTTCGGAATTTTCACGAAATTTCCCTATTCGTGTCTCTGGATCCGGCCGATTTTCCGAATCGGATCGGACCCGAAAACCAACAGATCCGAAAAGTTTTCCGAGCCGAAACGAAAAATTTTCGGAGTTTTCGAATGGACTTGAAATGTGTCAAATCGAATTTTTTTTCCGCTCTATTCATGATTTCGGTTCCATTCGTGATTTCGGTTCCATTTCGGTAATTCTGGACATCGTATATTTAACTATTATCGGTTATATCGCTGATTCTGTAAATTTTGTATTTGTAAATGCGTATCACTTGTTTTTTGTTTCCAATGATCCGATAATTCTGTCGATACGATAATTCCTTCGTAATCGGGTCGGATCCGATTCGTCCGCAGGTCGCGCATGCCATGCGCGAGCGTGGATGTCGTAACTTTATTTAGCCAGTTTTAACAATTTTTTGGACAGGCCAAAAAAATTGAAATTTATAATTTAACATGGCTGAAAGACGAGACAGAGAGTCCCATTCGGACACCTCCTCGTCCTCCTCTGCTTCCACCCCAGAGACACCACCCAGGAAGAAGCGGGCCAGCAACATGGCATTTGAGGAGATGTTGGAGCTGGTCCACATCTTTGACAAAAGAGTTTATGACTGCCGTAAGGGCCCTTACGGCAGAAAGAATAATTTACGCAAGGACCGTATCCTTGACAAGCTCCGAACCACCATCCTGGAGTTGTTTGGGAAAGACCGGACGAAGGACCAGCTCCGAAAACGCTGGTCCGATCTGAAGGCACGCGAGCAGGAGCAGCTGAGGTACATCCGTCGCGTCATAGCCAAACGTAAGTGTCATGTTATATTGTAAAGCGCTGCGCAGACTGTTGGCGCTATATAAATCCTGTATAATAATAATAATGTGCTTGCATGTGCTAATGTGCACAGAAATATGTTGATTTATCTAGTCCTTTTTTCATGCAATGTGATTGTGTATAGCTTTGCGTTTTCACAACTCGTCATACATGCATTTTTGCCATAGCTCTTCTTTTTGGGATTTTACGTATTCGTGAAAATTGTGATATTTGATGTATGTAGATGAAGTTACAATGCTGGATTTCTTTTGGCACTGTGTGTACTGTAGTGTGTTGGGGGGGGAGGTTGTTGTGATTGAGTGATGCATACGAGAAGACCCGCACCTTGCCCAATATTGGCTCCCACCTGCGCATCAACAAAAATCTCTGCGTCTTTGCTAAGTGGTAGGATGGGACATGTAGTTCTTCTGAAAGTGCAGCCAAACAGAGACGCGGTCAATACGTCCTCAGCAGCTGCTGAATTGATGCAGCGCAGCAATTCAGTTTGCTACAGCAGTGTCATTATTGAACGCTTTAGATGCAAATTTCAAAACAAAATGGCGGATTTCTGTTGTTTCTGCAATATCCACAGTTTTATTCGCAGAAGCTGAAAGTGAAACTGAGGCTGAGGCCATCTATAACATAACTAAAAGCAGTCGGCACAATGCGTTTTGTATGCACACAACACAAATAATAGTTTTTATTGAATAAACGTAATGTTTACTTCTGAAAAAAAAATATAATTGAACGGTAATATATGTCTATGTGCAGGGGAAATAAATAAATAAATATTTTGTGACTTTAGAACTATGAGATGGGAGTAGTGGTGGGTCAAGCTGGTAGTGCTAGTGGGTAGTGGAGGGGTGTCGCAATACTTTCGTCAATATATTGTATAAATATAAAAAAAATTCCAGTCTGCATTATTTACGTGTTATTTTTTGGATTTGGCAGAAGACAGGAAGACAAAGGCAGCATCTGCCCCGGCGGGCACCAGTGCCCCAGTGGAGGAGGAGGGGGAGCCACGGGCGACCACCAGCGCTGGTATATACTGTTTTATTTTGCAACGACTTTTGGTCAAAAACAGAAACATTTTTTGTTTACTGTATTTTCATTTAATTTTTTTATATATACAGTAGCACAAGAGGAGCAGGAGGAGGAAGAGGAAGAGCAGGGCGATGGAGAGAGGGAGCCGGAGCCGCAGCAGGAGGCCGCGAGTCCAGGTTTTTTTTTACTGTTGTATTTTGGGTCGACTTCTGTTCAAAAATAAATCAGTTTTGTTGTTTACTGTATTTATTACTTTATTTCTTTAATTTCTTAGATATAGCACTGGAAGAGATGCTGACGGTGGTGGTGGAGGAGGAGGAGTCGGAGGAGTCAGAGCCTCAGGAGGCCGCCAGCACTGGTATATACTACTGTTATATTTTTTCAAGACTTTCAGTCAGAAATAGAAACCTGCTTTACTTACTGTATTTTCCTTCTTTCATTTATTGGATATAGAAGGAGAAGCCAGACCGGACACTGACAGGTCCAGCGTCAGGATGGCGATCGGCGAGCTACGCCTGGCTGGCGCCAACTTCGAAGCCATCCAGGAGTTGCTGCAGGAGTTCAGGCAGCATATTAACAACGCCGTTGAAATCCTGGAGCGGCAGTAGAGAGAGACCAGCCTCCTCCTCCCCTATGTTTGTGCCCCTGTTGGGCAGTTTGCCAATGCCATGTGGCATCATGTTGTAAATAAATTTTATATTTTTTCTATATTTTCCTGTTTGTGTGCGTTGCTTTTCCTTACTTAATAAGTTAATATGTATTGCTTGGTTTCTTTTCCACACTGTTAAAATTATATGTACATAAATTTATTGACATTTCTATGGACCCTTTGTCATAAATTTGTCAACATATTTGTGGCCATGAATGTGACTGTGCACATTCTACACTGCCTCCCTGGCCAAAAAATGTCACACACTAACACAACCTTGTTGTACTGCCTTGAGATTTGATTACCGTGGCATTGTTTTGTTAAGCTTAGGCGATGTCACAACAACACAGATTTTTGTCCACAGTCACATTCATTGTATAACCAAGAATTTATCAAAAAATATTGATGGCAGCACTGCGTGAAGTCTTCTCCGACACAACCCAAAGATCCTCAGTGCGGCTCAGGTCTAGTTTATTTGTCCCTGTTTGCAGCTTCACGCAACACCTCCTCCTAGCTATGAGCTCTCTCTCCCAACGCTGCCCGCTAAGACGCTGCCCGCCAACATGGTCACGTCTTTGCAGGAAGACAACAGCGTGGGGGAACGGCAGCTGCCGACAGTCCCAAGACCTCGTCACAATGACGTCAGTTCTGGAGTTAACCCCTAACTGCGACCAATGGTGGAGATAGGGGGTTCCAATGAACCCCCTATCTCCCGATCCGCGGCAGCTATCAGTTAATGTTTGGTATCTTTGGATCGAACAGAGCATCGCCTTTCCAACAATACCAAACATGACAATGTTAAAAATGATAAAAAATTTAAATATAAAAAAAAATAAACAGTTTTTTTTGTTTTGTTAATGCAGCAATATTGTTCCCATTTCAATTATAATGTGAACAATGATGCTGCACTAAGGATTTTTGTATGGGGTGCATTTGTTAAAAATAGTGTAATTTTCACCCAAAAAAATATAACAAGTCCCCATTTCAATTTTTTTTAACAAACGCAACTCATAAAATATAACCGCAAACACTCGCATGTTAAAATGTGGAAAAAAACACTTTACACCTTGTAAAACAAACATTGAAAATTCTAATTTTATTGCATTTTTTGTTATAATATACAGACCGGACATGACGCATACATATGATAATGATATATTATGAATCATCTGCCGAGTCTGCCGGAAAGAACGATATATAACATGTCTGGGTCATATTATAAAATAAGGCTTCAAAACGCGTTTAAAAACAAGAGGAGCGAAAGTGTTAAAAATTAGCTCAGCAGCAGACCGCACACAGGCGTGAAGGGAAGCCGTGAAATGCCTCAGCAGCGAAAAGGTTAATTTTTTTTTGTCTGTTTTAAATCATTTTATTTGTTGTTTTTTTTTTGTTTCAGATCATTTTGATGAACTATTTTTCCGTTTTAAAACCTTTTGTTCTGGTTTTTATTTTTAAAGTCAGACCATTCGGGTCAGTTTAGCGTTTTTTAAATCGTTTTGTTCATTTTTTTTTGTTCCTTGGCTTTCATACCATTTTTTTAATGTGATTAAATAAAGTTGTGAAATGTATATTCATAAGAAAAAAAGGATCTTTATTTAATAAAAAAACCACGATAGAATCGCCAGAATTATCGTATCAACAGAATGAATTATAAAAAAATATATAAAGTATAAAAAAAGTAAACCATAGTAGTTTACGTAAAAACAAATAGAGTTAGACACTTTGAAACGAGGAGAACGGACGTTCCGAAAAAAACGAAAATTTCCAAAATCACGAAAAGTCAATACAAAAAACGAGCAAAGTGACCCGAAAACACGAAAAATGGTCAATATTCCGAAAAAAAAATGTACACAAAAACGAGCCGAACTGAATCGAAACAGAAATCGGTCGAAACGAGCCGAATCTAAAATTTTAAACATCCGAACAAATCGAACCGAATCGAACCGAAAAAAAAAATCGGTGCACAAGCCTGTTATTGACCATCTTCTTCCATCGTTTTCTGTGGAAAAAAATATGGGAGATATGTGATGTGTGATTGTATGTATGTGTATATATATATATATATATATATATATATATATACACACGGTTATTCAGAGAGCGTGAAAAGCAGGAGAATGACTGGAGAATGAAAAATTCTAGGTCAAAATAGCCGATTTGGAAAGCGAGATGAAAGGGAGAATTTTTCTGGTTTGGCTATTTTGACCTAGAATTTTTCATTCTCCAGACATTCTCCTGCTTTTCACGCTCTCTGAATAACCCTGATAGTGTAGATTTGGCAAATCGTGTCAGTCCAGATGCCAAAATCCCCAGAGTATAGCAGTGATACGTTACATTTAAAAGACTAGCTTTCGAAAGTATACCTCTCTTCCTCAGGTATTGACACTCACACACATATACTAAATATATATATATATACTGTATATATGTATTCAGTACCAAATGAGAGTTGTCAGCCCTCTATATGTAGCATAAAACATTGGGGGCTCTATTACATTCTTCTCGCAAACGTTAACGCGTGCGCAAAAACCCATTAATGCCAGGGGCAAAACCCTCTGCGCTGAACATCGTATTACAATGTCTGCGCAAAAAATGCGTGTTAACGTCTACCGCGGGTGAACCTGCGCGAACGCTGCGCGAGCGTACTGTACTGCCCGCGTCCTATACTTAACATTGTGAGCGCAAATGCGTTTGTGCGCTGGTACGCGGATGGTATTACAATCTATGCGCAAAATTTAATGCACAGTGTTTGCGCGCATAATTTTAACGTCTTTGAAAAGCTGGTGGTAACTGCAAATTTGAACGTCCTGGCCGAACCCAAATACACCAGCCCGAAAAAAAAAATACAGCACAGTATAGTTACACATTCTACGCATACCCAAACAATAAAATGGAGAAGTTGTGCGTGTTTTTTTTTTTTTTGATGCAGCATTTATGCGCAGATTGACCTTGACAGGCGTACAAACTTAACGTGAGACAATTAAGGTTCTTAATTCTGATCGGCTGAATCGCATGAAAAAACAGTCTGCACGCTGATTTCTGCACGCAACGTTAATGCACGCGCGTTTTTGTGCGTCTTTTTTACGAGCGTTATTTTTTGACGGATTAAATAATGCGCTAGGATTGTAATACCAGCGTTAATTTACGTGCATTAACGTTTAATGCCTCGCGCAAAAATTCACACGTTTACCGTGCATTTTTGCGTGAAGAATGTAATAGAGCCCAGGGTGTTTACACAGTGGGTGTAACATAAAACGGTCAAGCCTTGACACTATATCATATATACAGGTGCATCTCAATAAATTAGAATGTCATGGAAAAGTTCATTTATTTCATTAATTCAACTCAAATTGTGAAACTTGTGTATTAAATAAATTCAATGCACACAGACTGAAGTAGGTTAAGTCTTTGGTTCACTTAATTGTGATGAAGCGGCTCACATTTAACAAAAACCCACCAATTCACTATCTCAGCAAATTAGAATCTATGTATATAAACGCGAAAGTCCTGACTGACTGACTGACTGACTGACTCAACAACGTCCAACTGAAACCGTTTAACCTAGGAATGTGAAATTTTGGAGGTGCACTGTTTTTATCATGTGTGCACCCACTAAAGAAGGATTTTTGGAAACTCCGCTCCTAAGGGGGTGAAAAAGGGGGTTGAATATTTTAAACACGATACCTATAGCTCAAAAACAGAAGATGTTACAGATGTGAAAATCGGTATTTAGATTCTTCTTGAAAAATAAAAAAACACATAATTTACCGTTTTTCAAAAATTCAACTGGGGGGCAAAAAAAGGGGGTTGAATATTTAAAATATTTTAAACAGGATACCTATATCTTAAAAACAGAAGATGGTACAGACGTGAAATTCGGTATTTAGATTCATCTTGACAAATAAAAAAAAATACGTATTTTACCATTTTCTGAAAATTCCTTGGGGGGGGCAAAACGGGGGGTTGAATACTTTTTTCATAAGCGCGAAAGTCCTGACTGACTGACTGACTCATCAATGCTCAGCTGAAACCGTTTAACCTAGGAACGTGAAATTTTGAAGGTGCACTGTTTTTATGATGTGGGCACCCACTAAGCAAGGATTTTTGGAAAATCCACCCATAAGGGGGTGAAAAAGGGGGTTGAATATTTTAAACAGGATACCTATAGCTCAAAAACAGAAGAAGCTACAGATGTGAAAATCGGTATTTAGATTTGTCTTGAAAAATAAAAAACACGTATTTTACCATGTTCTGAAAATTCCTTGGGGGGGGCAAAAACAGGGGTTGAATACCTTTATCAGTATACCTATATTTCAAAAACCGAAGATGTTACGGGTGTGAAATTTGGTATTTACAATCTTTGTGAAGAAAACCAAACATTTTGTTTGCCATTTTCCACGAATCCAATTGGGGGGGGGGTCAGGGGAAAGGGGTCTGAATATTTTTAGCATTATACCTATATTTCAAAAACCAAAGATGTTACAGACGTGAAATTTGGTATTTACAATCTTCTTGAAAATAAAAACAGGTGTTTTACCATTTTCCAAAAATCCCAAGGGGGGGTGAAAAAAAGGGGGGCTGAATATTTTTAAACAGGATACCTATATCTCAAAAACAGAAGATGTTACATACGTGAAAATTGGTATTTAGATTCGTCTTGAGAAACAAAAAACACCTATTTTACCATTTTCCAAAAATTCAGTGGGAGGGGGCAAAAAGGGGGGGTTGAATACGTTTATCAGTATACCTATATTTCAAAAAACAAAGATTTTACAGGTGTGAAATTTGGTATTTACAATCTTCGTGAAAAAAAACAAACATGTGTTTTGCCATTTTCCACAAATCCAAATGGGGGGGTCGAGGGAAAAGGGTCTGAATACTTTTATCAGTATATCTATAGTTCAAAAACCAAGATGTTACAGGTGTGAAGTTTGGTAATTACAATTTTTTGAAAATAAACACACGATTTACCATTTTCCAAAAATCCAAGTGGGGGGTAAAAAAAAGGGGGTGAATACTTTTAAAAAGGATACCTACATCTCAAAAACAGAAGATGTTACAGACGTGAAAAATGGTATTTAGATTTGTCTTGAGAAACAAAAAAACACCTATTTTACCATTTTCCAAAAATCCAGTGGGAGGGGGAAAAAGGGGGGTTGAATACTTTTATCAGTATACCTATATTTCCAAAAACCAAAGATGTTACAGGTGTGAAATCTGGCACTTACAATCTTCTTGAAAAATAAAAAAAAACACATGTTTTACCATTTTCCAAGAATCCCACATGGTGGGTGAAAAAAGGGGGGTCAATACTTTTCAACAGGATACCTATATCTCAAAAACAGAAGATGTTAGACGTGAAAATTGGTATTTAGATTTGTCTTGAAAATAAAACAACACGTATTTTACCATTTTCCAAAAATCTAGTGGGGGGGCAAATATACCTATATTTCAAAAACCAATGATGTTACAGGTGTGAAATTCGTTATTTAAAATCTTCGTGCAAAAAAAAACCATGTTTTATCATTTTCCGAAAATCCAGTTAAGGGGGTGGGGGAAAGGGATGTGAATACTTTTATCAGTATACCTATATTTCAAAAACCAAAGATGTTACAGGTGTGAAATTTGGCACTTACGATCTTCTTGAAAAATAAAAAAACACGTGTTTTACAATTTTCCAAAAATCCCAAGTGGGGGGAAAGGGGGGTTCTACCAAAAAAAAAATCAAGTTTCTTTTAAAAAACAATTTTAACAAATCCTAAAATCCAAAAGCTAGTACTTCATAAGACCAAAAAAATAAAAAAAAATTGTGAATTGTTGGCCTTCTGGAAAGTATGTTCATTTACTTTAAATGTACTCAATACTTGGTAGGGACTCCTCTTGCTTTAATTACTGCCTCAATTCTGCGTTGCATCGAGGTAAATCAGTCTGTGGCACTGCTGAGGTGCTATGGAAGCCCTGGTTTCTTTGACAGTGGCCTCCAGCTCATGTGCATTTTTTGGTCTCTTATTTTTTATTTTATTTTCCTCTTGACAATACCCCATAGATTCTCTATGGGGTTCAGGTCTGGTGAGTTTGCTGGCCAGTCAAGCACACCAACACCATGGTCCTTTAACAAACCTTTGGTGCTTTTGGCAGTGAGGGCAGGTGCCAAATCCTGCTGGAAAATGAAATCAGCATCTTTAAAAAGCTGGTCAGCAGAAGGAAGCATGAAGTGCTCTAAAACTTCTTGGTAAACGGGTGAAGTGACGTTGGTTTTCAAAAACACAGTGGACCAACACCCAGTGGTGTATTTAGGTTTTGTGCTGCCCTAGGCCTTACTAAACTTGTGCACCCCCCAATTTAAATTTGAGGCACCCCTTCCTGTCAAGGGCACACCTCTTCCTGGTTAATCCCCACCCTTCATCTTAAAACTCCACCTTTTCCTCTCTTTATATTAAAAGTGGATACCAAGTGCCTACGTGTATATTTTGTATACCATTTCAAATGTATCTATTGAGATAAAGAAAATTATAAAATGTTTAAATTCAAGCATTTTTACAAAGAACAATCACGCATGTCAAGTATAATGGATCACAGCCGCTCTAATTGGTTGAACAATAAAATCCACAGAAACTTGCACTGCATATGAGTGTATCACAGAGCTGCACAGCAATAAAACCCCAAGAAATGGGCACTGTGTATGAGCATATCAGAGCTGCACAGCAATAAAACCCACAGAAATGTGCAGTGTGTATGAGCGTATCACAGAACTGCACAGCAATAAAACTCACAGTAATGTGCAGTGTGTATGAGCGTATCCCAGAGCTCCAGTGCAATAAAACTCACAGTAATATGCAGTGTGTATCACAGAATCCACAGCAATAAAACTCCCAGCAATGCAATGTTTGGTGTGTGTCAGCGTATCAGAATCCACAGCAATAAAACTCCCAGCAATGCAATGTGTGGTGTGTATGAGTGCATCAGAATCCACTGCAATTAAACTCCCAGCAATCCGAGTGTATATGAGCACACAGCAATTATGCTGTGGAGCCATCTTGTCAGCAGTGGGGTGCAACTGCCAGAGGGTGCACTGTAGCTTTGATTCCCTTCCCGGTGGGTGTTCAGTCTTAGAATAGAGTGACAGTCCATGTTAACGAAAGGGCGGGCAGCTGCGTGCATGCGTGTCACGTGGTTCAGCCAGTCAGGTGGTACTGAGACTCAGAGAAATGGCAGTGAAATGCCCTGATGTTCGGTGGTTTCAA
The DNA here is from genome assembly GCA_009667805.1 of Leptobrachium leishanense. Classification (NCBI taxonomy): domain Eukaryota; kingdom Metazoa; phylum Chordata; class Amphibia; order Anura; family Megophryidae; genus Leptobrachium; species Leptobrachium leishanense. Next base: position 123,974,678 of record CM019071.1, read on the forward strand.
TCAGCAGGTTTATTCAGGCAAACCCCATAGGTTTTAATGTTAAAAATATTCCCGTTTTTATGCAACATCTAATAAGTCATTTATTATTTTAATCTGCAGTAAAAAGTCTTTATTTATTGATATTTTTTTAGTACCATTTAGTCATTTTCCAGATTTTTTTTGGCAGAATTCCCCCCCTTTTTTTTAATAGCAGTTTTTCTTTTTTCTGTAACAGAACTTTTTATTATCAATCATAGGATCTTACATGTAAATTCCAAACATTTTCATTCAGTAGTTCTTTTGAAAACAGCAGGCCACGGGTTTGCGGTGGCAGCATTCAGCGGCTGACTCCCTGCACTTTGGGGACCCTGCGGTGATTGGTGAATTCACTGCAGGCTGGGGAAATTTTATTCTCCTAAGTGCAGGGAACTACAGAACACCAAAAAGTTGGCGTCATTTCGGTGCTCTGTGAGTAACCCATTTAGTGGTGAGGTTTTTTGCTGCCCCCTGGAAAGTGAAAGCCTAGGTCTTGCCTACCCAGGACATACTTAAAAATTAGTGAAATCTCAATGTATCCTTCCTGGTAAAATACTTTGCAAAAGTAAAAAAAAATGTTTTGGTTTTTTTAGGGGTGGGGCCACCCAGTGCAGGCCGCCGCCCCCTGGAAAGTCCCGCCCTAGGCCTGCGCCTAGTCAGCCTAGGCCAAAATACACCACTTCCAACACCAGCAGATGACATTGCACCCCAAATCATCACAGACTGTGGAACCTTAACACTGGACTTCAAGCGTACTTGGGCTATGAGCTTCTCTACCCTTTCTCCAGACTCTAGGACCTTGGTTTCCAAATGAAATACAAAACTTGCTCTCATCTGAAAAGAGGACTTTGGACCACTGGGCAACAGTCCAGTTCTTCTTCTCCTTAGCCCAGGTAAAACGCCTCTGACTTTGTCTGTTATTCAGGAGTGGCTTAACAAGAGGAATAGGGATGAACTGTTCGGTTCGATCAGTTCGGAGTTCAGTTCGAACATCGGCAGTTCGAATGTTCGCGAACTTCGAACTTTTTGGCATGTTCGGCCCGAGTTAAAAAAAAAAAAAATTTTGAAAAAAGTATAAAAAATGCTTAAAAAAATACTAAAAAAATCTAGAAATAAAGAGACTCTTTACTGCAGAATATTATAAGCAACGGTTTATTCGATATTGAATTAAAAACTAATGTCTAGGTGCAAAGATTCTCACCTCTAAATGACCTGTGCTCTCAAACAACAGGTGTTTAACCCTTTCGCTGCTGAGGCTTTTCCCGCCCCTATGCTGAGGTCATTTTTACCTGTTTTGCGCATCATGTTTAAACGTGTTTTGAAGGCTTATTTTAGTATATGACCCAGACATATTATATATCGTTCTTTCCGTCAGACTCGGTAGATTCATAATATGTCATTATTATATGTATACGTTATGTCATGTCTGTATATTATAACAAAAAATGCAATAAAATATGTATTTTCAATAATTTACAATGTGTAAAGTGTTTTTTTCCACATTTTAACATGCGAGCAATTGCGGTTATATTTTGTATGGGGTGCGCTTGTTAAAATAATTAGAGATGGGGTCTCGTTACATTTTTTTTTGGGGAAAATGACACTATTTTTAACAAACGCACCGCATACAAAAATCGTTAGTGCAGCATCATTGTTCACATTATAATTGAAATGGGAACAATATTGCTGCATTAACAAACCAAAAAAAATAAAAAAAAGTGTTTATTTTTTTTTTTAATTTTTTGTTAAATTTTTTTTTATTTTTATTTTTCATTTTTTTTTTTTTTTTACAAAATTTTTCACTTTCATGTTTGGTATCGTTGGAACGGCCATGCTCTGGCCGATCCAACGATACCAAAATTTAACCCCTAGCTGCCACGGATCGGGAGATAGGGAGTTCATTGGAACTCCCTATCTCCACAGTTGGTGGCAGTTAGGGGTTAACTCTAGGACTGGCGTCATCGTGCTACGCACGATGACGCCAGTCCTCTGGGGGAGTTCCCGGAGGCTTGGCCGACATCCAAGATGTCGGCCAGCTCCGGGAAAGGATCGCGAACCGGCGCTTTTCAGCGCCGATTCGCGATCCAGCTCCCCAGGGGTTAATGCCAGGCATCATTTGGAAGGGCAGGCTGTGCCCTTCCAAATGATGCCTGGGTTAACCCCCGCAGAGCCGCCGATCGGGAGGGAGAGAGGTCCGAAGGACCTCCCCCCCTCCCTTTCAGGCGCCTCCTCCGCACATGCGGGGGGGCGCCTGAATTAGGTGTCATCGCGCCCCCGCGATGACACCTAATTCTGGCGGCTGCTGGTCCGGATGCCGGGCTGACATCCAGGATGTCAGCCCGCACCGGAGGGGCCAGCGATCGGCCGGAACCCGGCCGAACGCTGACCCCAATGGGAGGACGCGCTCAGCGCGTCCTCCGCATACCAGCGGGACTGCTGAGGACGCGCTGAGCGCGTCCTCAGCAGCGAAGTGGTTAATTAGTGTTTGGAAATAATATGTGCTTCTAATTAGTCTGGTCTCATGAATTTGATACATTGTATGCAGACTGGGAGTGCTAGGTGTCGTGTGTGGGTCTGTGATGACGATGTTTCCATACATCCTACAAATCTGCCCCTTCACGGGCAGGTTATGGGGACCTCCTAGGCACGATATTTGAAGGAATTTTTTGTTTTTATTTTTAACCCTTATTTTATGGAAAACTCACTGTCCCTTTAAAAACGTTTTTTTTTTAAAACTTTTTGTCCTTGTTTCCTGTCCCCCAGGGCACTACCCGGACCCCCATATACTTTTTATGGCAAATATCTAGCATATATGCCCTCTTGGAGGGCACTCTAAAAATCAAACTTTGAGTCCCATTGACTTGTATTGAGTTCGTGTTCATGTTCCAGTTCGAATTCAAACTTTTGAAAAGTTTGAGTTCGAATGCGAACCGAACTCGGGGGTGTTCGGCTCATCCCTAGGGAATACGACAACTGTAGCCAGATTCTTTGACCCGTCTGTGTGTGGTGGCTCTTGATGCCTTGACCCCAGCCTCAGTCCATTCCTTGTGAAGTTCACCCAAATTCTTGAATCGATTTTGCTTGACAAGTCTCTCAAGGCTGCGGTTCTCTCGATTGGATGTGCATCTTTTTCTTCCACACTTTTTCCTTCCACTCGACTTTATGTTAACATGCTTGGATACAGCACTCTGTGAACAGCCAGCTTCTTTGGCAATGAATGTTTGTGACTTACCCTCGTTGTGAAGGGTGTCAATGATTGTCTTCTGGATAACTGTCAGATCAGCAGTCTTCCCCATGATTGTGTAGCCTAGTGAACCAAACTGAGAGAGCATTTTGAAGGCTCAGAAAACCTTTGCAGGTGTTTTGAGTTGATTAGCTGATTTGCATGTCAACATATTCTAATTTGTTGAGATAGTGAATTGATGGGTTTTTGTTAAAGGTGAGCCAAATCATCAGAATTAAAACAACCAATGACTTAAACTACTTCAGTCTGCGTGCATTGAATTTAACAAGTTTCACAATTTAAGTTGAATTAATGAAATAAATGAACTTTTCCACGACATTCTAATTTATTGAGATGCATCTGTATATATGTATTGTATATCCGTAATATAATCACATATCACTTGCATTTATGCTCCTGTTGCACTATATATATATAAATATACAGGCAATGGGAGATGCACTCAAATAAAAAACAACAAAAGATTTATTAAATCAAAATATTAAAATACATGGGTCTGATGTTTCAGCTCAAACTGAGCCTTTATCAAGGACTCTCGAGGGTGTGTGCAAGAATACAGTAGATACAGATAAGCAGTAGATGTCAGGACTGAGCTTACACCGGGACAGAAAGGGTTAACTTTGTTGACAAGTGAGGTATAGCCTGCGTTAGACCTGTGCAGGTTATTTATATCAAACACTACAGAATCAGCGTGGTCAATAAGACAATCTGGGTCAGCAACAGAGAGGGTTCACATACAATCAGAGTTGGCAACAGAGAGGGCACTCATACAAACTGGGTTGGCGTTGTGCAGGGTCAGTATATATTCTGAGCGTGTGGCAGGATCAGCAATCATTCTGAGGCTGCTCTAAGTAAACCATACATACAGGCTGTATCAGAGAGAATCGACATAAGGCAGTCCGGGTCAATCACAATCAAGGTCCTCATACACTCCGGGTCAGTATAACAGAGAATGAATCAGAAAAGCAGTGACTCGAAATGAGTAACTCAGCAATGCGGGAAAATGACTCCACGTCAAGGCAATGACTCAGGGCGCACACTCTTTACTTTCAAAGGCCGGCGGCTACGTGTCAACACGCCGCTCCCCACCCCCTGATCAGCCGCAAGCATGCCGGGCACCGCCGGAGCTCCTGGCACTGGGCCAGCCAGCAGCGCCATGCGCCTGGGACCCCCTGAGACTTGCTGTTTCCAGCAGCGATCCGGATCAACACACCTTTTGAATCAGCCGGCCAATCTGGATCGCGGCAAAATTCAAGACTCATTTGCCTAAGCCATCGGACCATGTTGAAGCTGGCACCCAACCAAAATGGAGCCTCCAGACTTGAAAAGAACCAATCGGTTGGGTGGGAAGTTTGCAAAAGTGTGTGTGTTGCCTGTGCATAAATACTGGTGTGTTTTCCCAATAAATCAGTCGATGCAGTTTGAACATGCAGCCTGTCTGGTGTTTCATTTCAGGGTACTCTCACTTCCCCTACTCAGCAGGCAAGGAGCGGCCGTCTGGGTACTTGCCGAAAGATCGACTCTGCAGATCGGCCTGAAAGAATCGGAACATCGGATCCGATTCACCGCTTCATTATTTGATTCATCTACACCTTGAGCCAAGTGGCAGGCACTGGGCATCGAGGATCCTGTAAGCTGGAGTGCATGGTATATCGTTGATATATATATATTGTGGAGGTATAGCTCAAACAGAGGCTACCTTTGCTGGGAAAAAGGTAGTCCAGGCGAAAGAAAGTTCTTTTAAACCTGTCCAGCAGACAGTATTTTATTTAAAAGGTCGCAATAAAACAGAAATGAAAACAGAAAATAAACCCTTGCCACTCAGGCTCTTACTAAACAGTAAGATTCCCTATCTAACAAATGGTGAGCTAACCTCAGCCACCTTAAATGAACAAAATTACTGTAAGCAACCTTTTTACACACCTTGCAGCTCCCTCAGAAGGCTTTCTGAGTCCCAGGCCAGAGCAACTTCCTGGTTTAGCCTCCCCTCTTTTATCTCCCCTGATTAAACACCAATCAAGTAATTAACCCTGGGGAGAGACACAAAACCTGGAAATCCAGACACTACATGCAGCCTGAAAACCTGGTCTGGATTTACTACTTCTGCATATAAGACAGAAACTGAGGGGAAATGTATCGCCCCTCAATGACCTTCCCTTTCCTTATGTCACATATCCCCCCCCCTCTGCTCAAGCCCCTGCAGTTGAACAATTGTAACGGAGAGGCAGTGGACACGCGAGAGGGCATCAGCATTGGTTTGGAGCTTCCCTGCTCTGTGCTCTACGGTAAATTTAAAAGCTTGCAAAGCCAGGAACCACCTTGTAATTTGACTGTTCCTTTCTTTATTCTCACACATCCACTACAGGGGGCTATGGTCAGTGACAAGTCTAAATTGTCTACCCAATAGGTAATACTTGAGGGCGTCCAGGGCCCATTTGATAGCCAAACATTCCTTCTCAACAATGGCATAATTTTTCTCGTGTTTATTAAGCTTCCTGCTGAGATAGACCACCGGGTGCTCCTCCCCATCTCTAATTTGGGATAGTACAGCGCCCAGATCCACATCAGAGGCATCTGTCTGTACTACAAACTCCTTCGTGAAATCTGGGGTCACAAGCACCGGTTGAGCACACAAAGCTTGTTTCAACCTCTGAAATGCCTCATTTGCCTCAGAATTCCACGTGATCATGACTGACCCTTTACCCTTCGTCAAATCAGTCATAGGAGCCGCAATGGTGGCAAAATTGGGGATGAAGCGCCGATAATAACCCGTGATCCCAAGAAATGCCCTCACTTGCTTTTTATTCATAGGCTGGGGCCACTTTTGAATCGCCTCAACCTTATTGATTTGAGGCTAAACCAAACCCCGACCAATGGTATACCCCAGGTATGTTGCCTCCTCCAACCCCATGGCACATTTCTTTGGGTTGGCTGTGAGTCCCGCCTCCTTTAGCGAGTCGACTATCGCTTGCACCCTTAACAAATGAGTCTGCCAGTCTGGGCTGTGTATCACTACATCGTCCAAATAAGCTGCTGCGTATTGTCGATGAGATCTCAGTATTTTATTCATCATTCTTTGGAATGAGGCAGGGGCACCATGCAGACCAAATGGCATCCTCTTATACTGGAAAGACCCCTCGGGGTAGAGAATGCCATATTTTCTTTGGCTCTGTCTGTCAGGGGTATTTGCCAGTATCCCTTAGTCAGATCTAAAGTGGTTATGTATCGGGCCGTTCCTAGTCTGTCAATGAGCTCATCTACCCGAGGCATCGGGTAAGCATCAAATTTGGACACACTATTCAACTTTCTGAAATCATTACAGAATCGTATGCTTCCATCTGGTTTTGGAACCAGCACAATCGGACTTGACCAACTACTATGGGACTCTTCGATTACCCCCAATTCTAACATTTTTTTTATTTCTGCCGAGACAGCTTTTCGTCTAGCTTCGGGTATGCTATACGGCTTTATATTTACATGAACAGCGGGTTCAGTAATGATGTCACGCTGAAGGATTGTGGTCAATCCAGGCATGTCAGAGAAAAAATCTTTATTTTTTCTCAGAAACTCTTTTACTTCGTTATGTTGAGAAACTGATAAGGTTTCAGCTATTGGGACCTCAGGTGTAGAGGGGCCTGTGTCGTTTGGCGGGGTTGGGATAGCCACCAGGGCTTCTCTGTCCCTCCATGGCTTTAAGAGGTTGATGTGATAAATTTGCTCAGGTTTCCTTCTCCCTGGCTGGTGAACCTTATAGTTAACATCACCTATTTTTTCAATTATTTCATAGGGGCCTTGCCACTTTGCCAGGAATTTACTCTCTACTGTTGGGACTAGCACTAGGACTCTATCCCTAGGGTTAAAGCTATGTACTTTGGCACCCCGATTATAAACCCTCCTCTGTGCTTCCTGAGCTTTTTCCATATGTTCCCGCACCAGGGGCATGACAGCCGCAATTCTGTCCTGCATCATTGAGATATGCTCGATGACACTCTTATAGGGGGTTGTCTCACCCTCCCATGTTTCTTTGGCAATATCTAGAATACCCCTGGGATGTCTGCTGTACAAGAGTTCAAAAGGGGAGTATCCTGTGGATGCCTGAGGAACCTCCCGGATTGCAAACATGAGATATGGCAATAAAAAATCCCAATTCTTCCCATCTTTGTCCACTACCTTTTTTAACATGCTCTTAAGTGTCTTATTAAATCTCTCCACCAGTCCGTCAGTTTGGGGGTGATAGACAGATGTGCGCAAGTGAGAGATTTTGAACAGCCTACATAACTCCCGAGTTACTCTAGACATAAATGGCGTGCCCTGATCGGTTAAAATTTCCTTCGCAATACCCACACGACTAAATACCTGAACAAGCTCCTTTGCAATAGTTTTAGCTCAGGTATTTCGTAAGGGAATTGCCTCCGGATACCACGTAGCATAATCCAGTATTACTAATATATACTGGTGCCCCCGGGCAGTCTTAACCACTGGACCCACCAGATCCATGCCAATTCTCTTAAAGGGTACCTCAATGATCGGCAAAGGTACCAGCGGACTACGAAAGTGGGGTGAGGGTGCCGAATACTGACACTCAGGGCATGATTCACAGTATTCCCCCACATCTGCATGTAAACCTGGCCAAAAGATCCTCTGGCTTATTCTCTCCTTGGTTTTCTCTATACCCAGGTGTCCACCCATTATGTGACCATGAGCAAGATCCAATACCATCCTGCGGTATGGTTTTGGGACTACTAATTGTTCCACCACATCCTCCCCTTGCTTTACCACCTGATAAAGTAAATCATTCTTTTGGATCATGTAGGGGAAAGACATTCTTAAGTCGGGATCAATGGGTTTTCCATCTATCATTTTTATGTTTTCCCTGGCTCTAGTCAGTGTGGAGTCATTCATTTGTTCTGTACGGAAATCATCCTTCCTGACTTCTAAGTCAGGCATATTATTTAATCCACTTTTGGTACTAGAGCCAGGTACAACCTCTTGTTCATTATTCACACTCTCTGGGTCAGGTTCTACATCCTCCTGTTCCCCAGCCATCACAGAAAGGGGGAAAGGCATAACCCCTTCATTAGAAACACCCACAATATTCTCTTCCATGTTATGATCAAAAGGTTCTGGACTAAGCTCCCTTGATTCACCTGTAGGGGGAGCACCATCCACCTGAACCTTTTTTTCTCCCAAAGTCTCCAAAACTGGGAAAAATCCCTCCCCACTATAGCTTCATGAAGCAGGGAGGGTACTACACCCACAGACTGTGTCACAGAGCCCCATGGAGTACCAGTCTCCACTACAGCGGTCTGGTAATCACGTGTGTCCCCATGTACACAAATAACCCCAATAGTACTAGGGTGGTACTTGTTGAGGCTGATAAAGTCAGCTCTGTCTAGAGTTACCCCACTACCAGAATCTAGCAGAGCTGTAACTGGCTTTCCATCAATGGAAAGAACGCACATTTGCCTCTCAATTCGTTCCTGACATGATGCAGTACAAACCACTTGTGCAAAGAAAAACATGCGTTTCCCCATCTTAGCATTATCACATAGAAACATAGAAACATAGAAAAATGTCGGCAGATAAGAACCTTTCGGCCCATCTAGTCTGCCCAATTACATGGATACTTGACCTGGATTTATCTTTTGTTTAGGATAGCCTTATGCCTATCCCATGCTTGCTTAAATTCAATTACTGTTTTGGCCTCTACCACTTCTACTGGAAGACTGTTCCATGTATCCACCACCCGCTCAGTAAAATAATGCTTCCTGATGTTACTTTTAAACCTTTGCCCCTCTAATCTAAGACTATGTCCTCTTGTTTTGCTATTTTGTTTCCTTTTAAATATACTCCCTTCCTCTACCTTGTGGATTCCCTTTACGTATTTAAATGTTTCTATCATATCACATTGCATAGGTTCATCAGTAAGTGGACAATTAGCAGCAATATGTCCTAACCCATAGCAGCAAAAGCATTTAATGGGCTCAGCACCCAGTCCTGTATATGGCCTCATGGTCCTTCCTGACCTACCAGGCCAGTCTTTAGGTCCAGAGCCTGTAGTCTCTTCACCTTTAGCAAAGGTCTTAGAAGTCTCTCCCGTGCCCTTAACCCCTGGAACAGACTTACCAGGTCCTCTGGGCAGGTGTCCTCTGGGTGAGACAGGACGCTCCAGCACGGGGCCATTTAGGAAGTCTGTTGCTGGGGTGTATCGCTCGACCATGTCTACAAGCTGGGTAGCCGTTTTGGGATCTCCATGGCTGACCCATTTCCTTAGGGAGGTAGGAAGAGCCCGTAAGTAATGGTCCATCACCACACGCTCCACTATCTCCGGCGGCGACAATGTCTCAGGTTTGAGCCATTTCCTGGTAAGGTGTATAAGGTCAAACATTTGGGATCTTGGGGGCTTATCAGCCTTATAGTTCCACCGATACACCCGCTGGGCATGAACAGCAATAGTAACACCTAGTCTTACTAGGATTTCAGCTTTAAGTACGTCATAGTCCTGAGCAGCCTCAGGTTCCAAGTCATAGTAGGCTTTTTGGGGTTCCCCTGTTAGGAATGGTGCAACCAGCCCCGCCCACTCACATCTCTGCCAACCTTCTCGTGTAGCAATCCTCTCAAACGTAGTGAGGTAGGCTTCCACATCATCGGCAGCTGTCATCTTTTGCAGGTAATGGCTGGCACGCGTCACATTTTGCTCCACAGGCGTTGAAGCCACAGAGTTACGCTTTAATTCCAGGAGGCTTTGAGCCACCTCCTTCAGTACCTCTCGATCTGCTCGCTGGGCATCCCGGTCAGCTCGCTGGGACTCCAACATCTGCCGCTGAGCCTCTGCAAACTGGCGATTTGTCTCCTGCTGGACCACCGTGGCCTGAAGCAAGGCTTTTACTATGTCCTCCATCCTGCAACTTGCACAGGGAAAGTGCCCGCAATCTCACACCATATGTGGAGGTATAGCTCAAACGGAGGCTACCTTTGCTGGGAAAAAGGTAGTCCAGGCGAAAGAAAGTTCTTTTAAACCTGTCCAGCAGACAGTATTTTATTTAAAAGGTCGCAATAAAACAGAAATGAAAACCGAAAATAAACCCTTGCTGCTCAGGCTCTTACTAAACAGTTAGATTCCCTATCTAACAAATGGTTAGCTAACCTCAGCCACCTTAAACGAACAAAATTACTGTAAGCAACCTTTTTACACACCTTGCAGCTCCCTCAGAAGGCTTTCTGAGTCCCAGGCCAGAGCAACTTCCTGGTTTAGCCTCCCCTCTTTTATCTCCCCTGATTAAACACCAATCAAGTAATTAACCCTGGGGAGAGACACAAAACCTGGAAATCCAGACACTACATGCAGCCTGAAAACCTGGTCTGGATTTACTACTTCTGCATATATGACAGAAACCGAGGGGAAATGTATCGCCCCTCAATGACCTTCTCTTTCCTTATGTCACAATATATATATATATATATATAAAATACCAAACAGAACTGGTGTGGCGCACTCCTGAATCTACTATGATATACCACCCTTAGTATATGTCCATGTGGATTTTACAGGTATCACACCAAAATGTTTGTGCTGTGATCAAGGTGTATATACCTTTTATGTATTTATGGAGACAGGATCAAATGGTCCAGTGTTTCATTAAATAAAAAGAAACATTGCATAACATAGCGCACCCTGTATGCAAGTGTACTCTATCAATTGAATATACGTCCTCTAACTCACATGGCTTTGAGCCAGACTAGGCTCTCAGAAGATGTAGCATATAGGTTGGGAACGGCCGCCCTTAGCCTTCTTTCGTTAGAATGGAGAACTCCGTATATAAGGATCCCCAATGTGTGGCTCGAAGTAAAAAAGATGATAAACGCAAATACTATATTTCAAAGTCTTTATTTAATCCAAATGGAACTAATGTTCCCAATTTAAAAATCCATTGCATTTCTATGCGGTTTATTTTATTCAAGAGATCTTCCCCCCTGCAATTCTGTTTGACCTTTTGAATAGCAAAGAAATTCATCCCTATGGGGGAACAATTATGCTTAGTTTTAAAATGGAATGGGACGGTATGATGGTCCATTCCTTTTTCTATGTTACGTGTATGTTCCCTAATTCGAACATATAATGTTCTAATTGTTCGACCCACATAGAGTTTCCCACAGGGGCATATCAAAATATACACAACGTACTTCGTTCTACATGTAAGAACTTCTTTAATATGATGCACTTCCTTTGTCCTAGGATTTTCAAACGCTTTAATGCAGACCTTTTTATGTTTCAAATTTACACATGCTGGACATTGTCCACATCTATAGAAACCGCTTGGTATTCCAAACGGATCTTTATACCTCTTGGGTTCAAAGCTATGTACCAAAATATCTTTAAGGTTCCTAGCACCCCTATTGATCAATTTTGGTTTTATTCCAACTATCTCTTTAATTTCGATATCTTGTGTCAAGACATGCTAATGTTTTCTTATTGCTTTGTTAACTTCTTTTGTCTGACTATTATAGTAACTGATAAATGGAACTACTTCTAATGGTTTTGGTTGTTTAATCTTGTACTGTAACATTTCCGTTCTATCTTTTTCTTTTATTTTTTCTAAAGATTTTTCTAAATGAGCATCTTTAAATCCCTTAATCTTAAATTCCTGTTTCATTTTCTTTGCTTGTTCTAGAAAGACTTCTTCATTAGTACAGTTACATTTTAGCCTTTGAAATTGGCTAGTTGGAACCCCCCTCTAACCAATGTGTTGCATGACAACTGGTGGACTGAATAAAGCTATTGACATCAACAACTTTAAAATGTGTTTTCGTTTTAATGTAGTTATCCTCAATATAGATATTCAGATCTAGAAATGTGATGCTCTCCTTACTTATATTTGTATCTAGCTTAATCCCCCAATCAATAATGTTTAGATGATCTTGAAAACCTTGTAACGATGTCTGATTGCCTGCCCATATAATTAAAATGTTGTCGATATATCATCTGTAGAGGACCAGGTCTTGCCCCCAGTCATGCGGGCCTTGAACAAACCGGAGTTCCCAGTATGCCATAAATAACCCCGCATAGCTGGGGGCGAACCTGGTCCCCATAGAAGTCCCTGTACTTTGAACAAAAAAATCGCCCTCGTATGCGAAATAGTTATTATGTAGTATAAAGTCTATACTTTTGATGATAAAGCTGATTTGATCCATTTCCATTCCTGAATATTTATCCAGATAATATTGGACTGCTTCACATCCTAACTGATGTGGAATTATGCTATACAAGGTGTTAATGTCACATGTAGCTAATAGATAGTTTTCTTTCCATTCAATTGTTTCTAACGTTTGTATTACATCTATGGTATCCTTCAAATAGGACGGAGTGGCTTTTACCATTGGTTGCAGCATATAGTCCACATATTGCGATAGACGGCTTGTTATAGACTCAATACCAGCAACGATAGGTCTGCCGTGGGGTTAATGGGATTCTTGTGAATTTTTGGCAGGATATAGAATACACGTACTTTAGGGAAGGGTATCCTGATAAAATCGAATTCTTTTTTCACCAGAATACCTCTTTCTTCTCCCCATTTAAGTAGATCATCTAGTTTTTCTTTTATTCTAACTTTTGGATTACCTTCTATTTTTCCATAGGTGTTTGTGTCTTTTAATATTCTTTCCACTTCGTTATTATATTGTAACCTAGACAAAACCACAATCCTCCCCCCCTTTATTGGCTGGCTTTATGATTATTTCATCTCTTTTTTTAAAGTGCTCAGCCTCCTATTTTCCATTGCCGTAAGATTTTTTCTAAATGGTTTATTTTCGATTTTGTCTATTTCAGCCATCATAAGGTTTTCAAATACCCTCATTGAATCTGTTTCCATATGTTTTGGGTAGAATTTGGATGTATTTTTGAGAACAGTATGGATGAATTTCTTATTAGGGGATTCTACTCTCTCCAGAGGATTTCTAGAGAAATACTTTTTAAACAAATCTTTCTCTTGAATTTTTGTATATCCAAATATGTACCGAATCGGGCCATTCCTACACTTGGTGCAAATTTTAACCCTCTTTTAAGCACTAAATTTTCTTCCTTCGTCAATGGCATATTGCTGAGGTTAAAAATTCCTGTTGTATCTATCTCCTGTCTTTTTCTTTTTCTTCTGTTCACATAATTTCCCCCCTCTTCTTCCTCTTCTTCTATTTCTAATGCACGTTTTCTTATTTGATAATTTTGAGTACCTGTTCCCAAAGGGTGGTTTCTCCAGTATTCTTTATATATATATATATATATATATGTATACTTACAAGGGATGTGGTGGAGGACAAAAAGCGAGATAAAAACCCTCCACGCTATAATTAGTATGTTTATTATTGCAGAAGCCACTTGCACATCATAGCAATTCAAAGAATTGCATCCCAGAGCTCCTGTGCTACACTCCCCATGTGCAGCTAGGAACTCTGCATTTTATTTCAAAACATTAAAAAGTGAAACCAATGTTTCGGCTCTCTCAGGAGCCATTTTCAAGGTTGAAAATTAATTGGTTCGACGTTTCAGTTCCCTTAGAAACTTTCCTCAGGACACTGAGGACCCTGAGGAGAGTTCCTAAGGGAACTGAAACGTCGAACCAATTTTAGCATGTATTTTAGCATGTAAAAAATTTGAGGGGCCGTGTTTGGCGGCCATCGTGGATGGCCGCATGTGACAGGAGCTTCCGCTGACCACCAGCTTTTTCTGCCACCGCGGCTCACCTCGACAACGATTTTTCGCACAATTCGACTCATCAGCCCCTGCAGACTCCATAGGACCCGATGGCACCTGCAAAAACGCCGAAACCGGCGCTCCGGAAAATTGCGGGATAGGACGCAAGATGGTGGCGCCCAGGGCCCCTGATCCCCATACTCACCTGATTCCACGGTGGAGACAAGGGAAGTCGATCCTCAGCCTCTGAACCTTGCATCTTCAGCTCCAACAACTGGTAAGCAGATTCAAGCCATGCTCCTCGAGCTTCGTTCCCCAATTCAGGAAGATTTCCGCTCCATTACTGCGTCTCTGCATCAGGAAATCCGTGACATTGGTGAATGCACAGACCTGCTTGAAAATAAGTCTGATACTCTGTGTTTGGCGCATAACAAGTTAGTGGATGCATATAAAGATCTTAAAACGGCCCACGACGCTCTTTTACTCAAAGTCAAAGGCTTGGAGGATCGTTCACGTAGGATTAATATTAGTATTCAAGGTGTTCCAGAATTGATCAAATCTGACGGCCTGTCGACTTACTTGCTTGACCTATTTCGTATCTTGATGCCTGACGCAGAAGAAACGGCACTACAGTTGGAATAGAGCACATCGTGTCCCGAAACCACGTAATCTGGACGAGGCGTACCCCAGAGATGCATTAACCCATACTAATTTCTATTAGACTTGTGCACCGATTTTTTTTTCGGTTCGATTCGGTTCGATTTGTTCGGATGTTTAAAATTTTCGATTTGGCTCGTTTCGACCGATTTCTGTTTCGATTCGGTTCGGTTCGGCTCGTTTTTCGTGTACATTTTTTTTTCGGAATATCGACCATTTTTCGTGTTTTCGGGTCACTTTGCTCGTTTTTTGTATCGACTTTTCGTGATTTCGGAAATTTTTGTTTTTTTCGGAACGTCTGTTCTCCTCGTTTCAAAGTGTCTAACTCTATTCGTTTTGACGTAAACTACTATGGTTTACTTTTTTTATACTTTATATATTTTTTTCTAATAAATTTTTGGTTTGTTTTTCGGATCCGATAATTCATTCTGTCGATACGATAATTCTGGCTATTCTATCGTGTTTTTTTTTATTAAATAAAGATCTTTTTTCTTATGAATATACATTTCACAAGTTTATTTAATCATATTAAAATGTTATGAAAGCCAAGGAACAAAAAAAATGAACAAAACGATTTAAAAAACGCTAAACTGACCCAGATGGTCTGACTTTAAAAATAAAAACCAGAACAAAAGGTTTTAAAACGGAAAAATAGTTGATCAAAAATACGCATTTACAAATACAAAATTTACAGAATCAGCGATATAACCGATAATAGTTAAATATACGATGTCCAGAATTACCGAAATGGAACCGAAATCACGAATGGAACCGAAATCATGAATAGAGCGAAAATAAATTTCGATTTGACACATTTCAAGTCCATTCGAAAATTCCGAAAATATTTCGTTTCGGCTCGGAAAACTTTTCGGATCTGTCGGTTTTCGGGTCCGATCCGATTCGGAAAATAGTCCGGATCCGAAAACACGAATCGGGAAATTTCGTGAAAATTCCGAAATTCCGAAACCCGAAACGCACATCCCTAATTTCTATAGCATTAAAGATTCCTTGATGGCGGCTCAGGAGAATCCCATAGACTTCAATGTTAAAAATATTCCCGTTTTAATTCAATATCTAATAAACCATTCATTATAAAATTCTACAGTAAAGAGTCTCTTTATTTATAGAATTTTTAGGATATTTTAAGCATTTTTCTTAATTTTTTAAAAAAAAAATTAAAAGTCCGATATTTTTTAAATTTTTTTTTAAGTTTACTTCTTTTTTCTGTAACAGCCCTTTTTATTATCATTCCCTGGACCTCCTGTGTAAATTTCAGACATTTTCGCTCAGTAGTTTCTTTGCAAACAGCGTTTCATTTTCACAGATTCACACAAACTATTTTGCTAATTTATTCACCTCCCTCGTCTGCGGTCTCAGCTGCTTCGGCTGCTTCGGCTGCGTGCGATCGGCTCCTGCTCGGGCTTGGTTTTCGGAAGGTTAATCCAGATGTTTTTGTGGCTTTTCTGCGTGCATTCGGTGGGTTTTGCGGTTAGTTTTCGTCGGGTTTGCGGCAGCCTTTCCCTGCAATTCGGGGACCCTGTGGTGTTTGCTGAATACACCGCAGGGTCGCCGAAATGGGATCGGCAAAAGGAACCGAATTGAAGAGAACGAAAAGACACCGAACGTGCGGTGACTTTTCGAATCTCTTTGAATAACCCTGTATATATTCTGTAACACGCCATGTGGCTGGGCCTTTGTCCACTTGGGGTTCACGTCAGAAGATGTGAGGAATTTGGCCTGAGGTTCTAATCTCCAGCCCCAGGAGTCACAGATGTGTGAGTAAGGTTCTGTGTTTTAATCTTTTTATTTTCTTGCTGCGTTTGTGTGTGTAATTAGTGAATATTATATCTATATTTTTCTGTAACCCAAATGCACTGTGATATATCATGTTTTTGATTTATCATAATAAATATAAAACTTATTAAGCTCTGCTTCTGACTGATATTCGATCCATGCTAACTGAAGGACTGGATTATCATAGAGATTTGCCTTTGTTTAAGCTCGAATCTACCAAACCATGAGTTGTGGTGGGGTGCAGGACCAGAGTTTCAAACCGTCTCTGGGTCAATCAGTAAGCCTCTTAAATAAATAAGGTTGGTTTGTGGTGGCAGTTGTGACGAATAGTATCAGGAAAGTGGGTACAGGGATTGTGGGAAATGTAGTCAGTACTCCGGGTCAAGAGTAGACGGATACTGCGTTGCAATCCTGTGCTCATTTTATCATGTTTGCATGCCCGTCGTGAGCGAATGCTTTGCTGGGACAGTTAGGCAAGAGCGCGCAGGGGATCGTGGGCCGCGTAGTCATTATTTTGGGTCTAGGATAGACAGGTAGTGATTTGCTTAACCCTGCGTCCTTCGTCGCGGTGCACGTTTTTCGTAGGCTTGGGCACCGATTTTTTTTCGGTTCGATTCGGTTTGATTTGTTCGGTTGTTTAAACTTTTCAATTCGACTCGTTTCGACCGATTTCTGTTTCGATTCGGTTCGGCTCGACTCGTTTTTCGTGTACATTTTTTTTTCGGAATATCGACCATTTTTCGTATTTTCGTGTCACTTTGCTCGTTTTTTGTATCGACTTTTCGTGATTTCGGGACTTTTCGTTTTTTCGGAACGTCTGTTCTCCTCGACCATTTTTCGTATTTTCGTGTCACTTTGCTCGTTTTTTGTATCGACTTTTCGTGATTTCGGAAATTTTCATTTTTTCGGAACGTCTGTTCTCCTCGTTTCAAAGCTGTCTAACTCAATTCGTTTTGACGTAAACTACTATGGTTTACTTTTTTATACTTTATATATTTTTTTATAATAAATTTTTGGTTTGTTTTTCGGATCCGATAATTCATTCTGTCGATACGATAATTCTGGCGATTCTATCGTGTTTTTTTTTAATTAAATAAAGATCCTTTCTTTCTTATGAATATACATTTCACAACTTTATTTAACCCTTTCGCTGCTGAGGCTTTTCCCGCCCCTGTGCTGAGGTCATTTTTTACCTGTTTTGCGCATCATGTTTAAACGTGTTTTGAAGGCTTATTTTAGTATATGACACCGACATATTATATATCGTTCTTTCCGTCAGACTCGGTAGATTCATAATATGTCATTATTATATGTATACGTTATGTCATGTCTGTATATTATAACAAAAAATGCAATAAAATGTGTCTTTTCAATAATTTACAACGTGTAAAGTGTTTTTTTCCACATTTTAACATGCGAGCAATTGCGGTTATATTTTGTATGGGGTGCGCTTGTTAAAAAAATTAGAGATGGGGTCTCGTTACATTTTTTTTTGGGGAAAATGACACTATTTTTAACAAACGCACCGCATACAAAAATCGTTAGTGCAGCATCATTGTTCACATTATAATTGAAATGGGAACAATATTGCTGCATTAACAAACCCAAAAAAATAAAAAAAAGTGTTTATTTTTTTTTTTTTTTTTTTTTTTTATTTTTTATTTTTTTTATTTTTAATTTTTTTTTTTTTTTACAAATTTTTTAACTTTCATGTTTGGTATCGTTGGAACGGCCATGCTCTGGCCGATCCAATGATATCAAAATTTAACCCCTAGCTGCCACGGATCGGGAGATAGGAGTTCATTGGAACTCCCTATCTCCACAGTTGGTGGCAGTTAGGGGTTAACTGTAGGACTGGCGTCATCGTGCTGCGCACGATGACGCCAGTCCTCTGGGGGAGTTCCCGGAAGCTTGGCCGACATCCAAGATGTCGGCCAGCTCCCGGGAAGGATCGCGAATCGGCGCTTTTCAGCGCCGATTTGCGATCCAGCTCCCCAGGGGTTAATGCCAGGCATCATTTGGAAGGGCAGGCTGTGCCCTTCCAAATGATGCCTGGGTTAAGCCCCTGTGTGCCACCGATCGGGAGGGAGAGAGGTCCGAAGGACCTCCCCCCCTCCCTTTCAGGCGCCTCCTCCGCACATGCGGGGGGGGGCGCCTGAATTAGGTGTCATCGCGCCCCCGCGATGACACCTAATGTTGGCGGCTGCTGGTCCGGATGCCGGGCTGACATCCAGGATGTCAGCCCGCACCGGAGGGGCCAGCGATCGGCCGGAACCCGGCCGAACGCTGACCCCAAACTGAGGACGCGCTCAGCGCGTCCTCAGCACACCAGCGGTAATGCTGAGGACGCGCTGAGCGCGTCCTTAGCATTGAAGTGGTTAATCACATTAAAAAAATGGTATGAAAGCCAAGGAACAAAAAAAAATGAACAAAATGATTTAAAAAACGCTAAACTGACCCGAATGGTCTGACTTTAATAATAAAAACCAGAACAAAAAGGTTTTAAAACGGAAAAATAGTTGATCAAAATGATCTGAAATGAAAAAAAATTAAAAAATAAAATGATTTAAAACAGACAAAAAAATAAATTAACCCTTTCGCTGCTGAGGCATTTCACGGTTTCCCTTCACGCCTGTGTGCGGCACTGCGGTCTGCTGCTGAGCTAATTTTTAACAGTTTCGCTCCTCTTGTTTAAATGCGTTTTGAAGCCTTCTTTTATAATATGACCCAGACATGTTATATATCGTTCTTTCCGGCAGACTCGGCAGATGATTCATAATATATCATTATCATATGTATGTGTCTTGTCCTGTCTGTATATTATAACAAAAAATGCAATAAAATTAGAATTTTCAATGTTTGTTTTACAAGGTGTAAAGTGTTTTTTTCACATTTTAACATGCGAGTGTTTGCGGTTATATTTTATGAGTTGCGTTTGTTAAAAGAAATTGAAAAGGGGACTTGTTATATTTTTTTGAGTGAAAATTACACTATTTTTAACAAACGCACCCCATACAAAAATCCTTAGTGCAGCATCATTGTTCACATTATAATTGAAATGGGAACAATATTGCTGCATTAACAAAACAAAACAAAAAACCTGTTTATTTTTTTTTATATTTTAATTTTTTATAATTTTTAACATTGTCATGTTTGGTATTGTTGGAAAGGCCATGCTCTGGTCGATCCAAAGATACCAAACATTAACCAACCGATAGCTGCTGCGGATCGGGAGATAGGGGGTTCATTGGAACCCCCTATCTCCACCATTGGTCGCAGTTAGGGGTTAACTCCAGAACTGACGTCATTGTGACGAGGTCTTGGGACTGTCGGCAGCTGCCGTTCCCCCACGCTGTTGTCTTCCTGCAAAGACGTGACCATGTTGGTGGGCAGCGTCTTAGCGGGCAGCGGTGGGAGAGAGAGAGTCATAGCTGGGAGGAGGTGTTGTGTGAAGCTGCAAACAGGGACAAATAAACTAGACCTGAGCCGCACTGAGGATCTTTGGGTTGTGTCGGAGAAGACTTCACGCAGTGCTGCCATCAATATTTTTTGATAAATTCTTGGTTATACAATGAATGTGACTGTGGACAAAAATCCGTGTTGTTGTGACATCGCCTAAGCTTAACAAAACCAGGCCACGTTGGTAATCAAATCTCAAGGCAGTACAACAAGGTTGTGTTAGTGTGTGACATTTTTTGGCCAGGCAGGAAGTGTAGAATGTGCACAGTCACATTCATGGCCACAAATATGTTGACAAATTTATGACAAAGGGTCCATAGAAATGTCAATAAATTTATGTACATATAATTTTTTTTTTTTTTTCATATAAAGATTTTTATTGGAGTGCACACATGAATGGTACAAACATGCAAATAAAGAAAGCACCAAAAGGAAGAGACATAGATTTGCAACATTGGCAATAAACAATACAATTCGAATGAAATTATCGTTGAACTCTGGAAAGGGGTCGATTGTGCAGACTCCATTTTCCAATAGAAACATAAATTCCTAAACTAAAATAAAACATAAAACATACAACATGGCAGCACTACAGTCTTACATATCGAGGAACCTTATATCAAAAGTCCAGAATCGACAAACACCCTCCATCCCTCCCACGTTTCCTCAAGTTGGCATATAGAATTATTCGCTGTGTGGAACATTTCCTCATATTTAAAAACACTTTCGAGGGCAACCATAACCTCCCTCATAGAGGGGCAGACGGAAGAACGCCAATGTCTTGCTATAACTATTTTAGCCGTCCCAAGTACCATGGAAATAAACCTCCTATGATGGGTCTGAATGTTAACGGGTAAAAGATGCAAGAGGTACACTTTCGGGCAGATTGGAAGCATAAGCAAAGTACAATGGGAAATCAATCTACGTAACTTTTCCCAATAACCCCCCAGAATAGGACATAGCCAAAACGTATGTAATAGAGAGCCAGGACCGGTGAGACACCTCCAACATAAGCCTAAATTCCCTGAGATATGGGCCAACCGGTTAGGAGTTAAATACCATCTACACAGCAATTTGATGTGGGCCTCACGTAGGTTGGTGCTTCTAGAGTATTTAAATATCGTGTCCATGGCGTATGACCAATCCTCTATGGAAATAGTTAAAGCCAAATCTTTTTCTCATTTAACCATATAGGGTAATTTCTTAGGTGGGGTTGGGGTTAGGAGGCTATTATAACACAGAGACAACGGTTTCATTTGACATTTCCTTCCCATACATAGTTTATGAAAGGCTGAAAGATTTGCTTCATTAAAAGAGGTTAGGCCCCTTTGGGTCAAAGCATGTTTCACCCAAAGGTACGTAGAGCAATCACTCGGTGAGATGGCAAATTCCTGTACCAAATCAGGGAAGGATTTCAGGGAGTTGGGCGTAAAGAGCTGCCATACATGAGTCAAACCGCGCCAGAACCAAGAGTCCAAGTTTAAATCAGGGATAGAACGACACAATACTCTTAGGGGAGCGAGGCATAGTAGATCATAAGGTCGTACCAAGGAGCGACCCCACAGGCGCCAAGACATAAGAGAAAGCATTGAAGCGGGCAGCAGACCTGTGGTACCGTTCCTCGGCAGAAATGGAAGCCACATCAAGTCATGGAGTTTATATGGGAAAATCATGGCATTCTCCAGTAGTAACCATAGTGGTGGTTCTCTCAAGTGCATTGATGATAACAGTTGGGCTAGTAAGGCTGCTTTATAATAAGAGTGTAAGTCCAGAAACCCCAACCCTCCATTACGTCGCGGCCTGGTGACCGTGGAAGCTGACACTCGAGGGGGTTTCCCCTTCCAAATATGTGCATGGAGTAACTTTTGCAGCCGGAGCAATAAATGCGCCGGAATAAAAACAGGGATATTCCTGAAATAGTATAAAATTTGGGGTAAGATGCACATCTTTATGGCCGCCATGCGGCCCAGCCAAGAGGAATCGTTTGTACTCCAATTAGAGAGCTGTGTCTCTATGGAGGTCAATAATGGCGTGAAATTTTCCTTAAGGAAAGTACCTCGCGATTTAGATAGGGAGATACCCAAGTATTTTAAAGAAGTAGAGCGCCAATCAAAAGGGTACTTACTACGCATAGAGCTAAGGGATGAAGCAGCCATATTTATGGAGAGAGCTTGTGTTTTACTCATATTATTTTTGTAATAAGATAACATGCCAAATTTATCAAGGATGTCAAACAGGGGCGGGAGTGAAGTCTCCGGCGAGATCAGGAAGAGCAGTATGTTGTCCGCGAATAGTGCCAATTTATGCTCCCCATTCGGGGTCGATAAACCCTTGATTGCCGGGGAGGTTTTAATCTGCAACGCCAGGGGTTCTAGGGCCAGAATGAATATTAACGGGGATAGTGGACAACCCTGTCGGGTGCCGTTGGTTATGTGAAAACCCTGAAGCCAAAACTTTCGCCGACGGAGCTGAGTAAAGGGCCATAATACTATTCACAAAATGTTCCGGGAAACCAAACCGCAGCAACACCGTCCGCATATACCCCCAGTGCAGGCGGTCAAACGCCTTTTCAGCGTCCAATGCCAGCAAGAGTCCAGAGGTATTAGTTCTATGAGCTAAGTCAATTATGTCATAAAAACGTCGGGTGTTGTCACATGTCTGGCGTCCGGGGACAAAGCCAGTTTGTTCATTCGCTATCAAGGAGGGAAGTAGAGGGGCCAGTCTGTTAGCTAATAATTTAGCATATAATTTTGCATCTACATTCAACAGGGATATGGGGCGGAAGTTGGCGCAATGCGACGGGGGTTTACCGGGTTTAGGCAGGGTCACTACAGTCGCTTGCAGCATCTCCGGAGGGATAATGCCAGTATTTTTAATGTCATTAAAAACCAGGGTGAGAGTCGGGACTAGAGATGGAGCAAACTTTTGGTAATACAGATTTGTAAAACCGTCAGGGCCCGGAGCTTTATTTTTCGGAAGTGCCTTAATGGCCTTATGTACCTCCTCCTCTGTAAACGCAGCAAGCAAACCCGCGGATTGAGAGGAAGAGATAGAGGGGAGATTAACCATCTGGAGAAAGGTATCTATGTCGCCCGGTGTAGGGGACGGCACGGTGTGGTCTATTCCTAGGTTGTACAAGGAGGCGTAGTAGCGTGCGAATTCGTCAGTGATAAGGGCTGGGTTATAAATTTTTACGTTATTAGCACCCAATAGGTACGGTATTTTGGTTTGCATTCGTTTTGCTTTCAGTTTAGACGCCAGCAATTTCCCCGGTTTATTCCCCTGAGTATAATGAGCATAATTAAGCCGTCTAATTGAGCGTGCCGTGACCTGGAGCAAAAGATGCTCCAACTCACGGCGCTGTAAAATCAATTGAGCTGAAATATTTGGGGCAGGAGAGGATTTATTCTGGGTTTCCAATACAGTGATTCGTTGTATGAGGGCATTTGTCTGGGCGTTAAAACTTCTCTTACGCTGCGCTCCTTTCTGTATAAAGTGTCCCCGCAGAACCGCTTTGTGGGCCAACCAA
The DNA here is from genome assembly GCA_009667805.1 of Leptobrachium leishanense. NCBI lineage: Eukaryota > Metazoa > Chordata > Amphibia > Anura > Megophryidae > Leptobrachium > Leptobrachium leishanense. The sequence continues at coordinate 123,998,063 of CM019071.1, forward strand.
ACCGACGACGTTGCAACATCCTCTGTCATGTTTGCCGTAAAGTACTCCCGAAGGAGTTGTAGCGTTTTTGTCACGTCATCCCCATTCACAATAAGCGAGTCATTGAGTCTCCAGTTCCCCATACCCCTCGGCGGGAAAGCCGCTTCAAAGGTAAGCGTAAGCGGAGCATGGTCAGACCATGTGATAACGCCGATGGACGCCTCCATTAGGCGGGACAAAGCCGAACTATGAATCAAACACAAGTCAATTCTACTGTATGAGGAATGAACATGAGAAAAAAAAGTGTAATCGCGCGTATCAGGATGACATATCCTCCAAGAATCATATAATTCAAACAAATGCATAAATTCCCGTAATTGTTTGCTAGAGGATGGGGAGGAGCGGGTGTGGGAGCGGGGTTGGCCTGATTGGGTATCAACGTCGGGATCAGGAGTGCAGTTAAAATCCCCACACAGAAACATCGTACCACTAGACATTTTCCTCACTCTACCATAAGCTTTTCGAAGGTAAGAAACTGGGTTGTCATTAGGAAGATAAAGATTGGCTATAGTGATAGGTAATTCATTCAGCGTGCCCACCAGGATTACCAGGCGACCCAACGGATCAACATACTGAGCCGAACACACAAAGGTACAGTCTTTATGGAACAGGATCGACACACCTTTAGATTTTGTCTGGGCAGTGGAGTGATATGCATCAGTATACATGCGTGACTTCAGAAACGGCGGGCGTCTCTTACAGAAATGAGTCTCTTGCAAACATACAATAGCAGGTCGGGACTTATGTAGGTCACGAAATAAAGCATGTCGCTTGTACGGAGTATTCAAGCCCCGAACATTTAAGGAATAAATTTGGAAGTGAGGTTTACTCATCGTTAATTACGTCCATCTGTCTAGATCTCGTAGCGGACATGACACACAACCTCCGTGGGAGGATGGGGGGATTCCTCCGCTTACAGTAATACCTGGAATGATATAGCGTAGTGCATACCAAATAAACAAACAATACATACAATACATACTTTACACACATAAGTTGAACCAGAAAAAAGTTAATTAAAAGAAAAAAAAGAAAAGAATAAAGAAAGGAAAACCCGTACCAAGTACGAGAAAAAAAAAAACTGCACTCCATGAATGCAGCTGAGTGGAGTCAATCAACACAGTAGGATGGTATAATTAGAAGAAACACGTTCAAGAAAAAACTCCCGTAGGGGAAAAACAGCAGTCCCAACTCTACACGGAGGAGACTGCGCCAATATACAGGCCATTGGAAGGCCTCGGGGTTAAACAAGCGAAGGAACATTACCCAGAAGCGCCACTCTCAAGGTAGATCAGAAGGGTTGAGTCCTGCAGACGTGAGAGAGATTCAATGTCCCAGTAGATTTAAGACAACCTGGCGGAAAAAGGAAAAAATAAAGAAAAGCACGCCCAAAGCAAGAAAATGCAAGACCATAGCATCTCATTTAGGCCGGATCCGGTGCCACTCCGGAGAAACTTTCAGCGGCGAAGACGATTCCACACGAGGGGGAGTAAACTCCGACACCACCTTCCATTCCGTCAGCAAACGCATGCCAGCGAGGGGATCTGGAATGACGTGCAAAGCTCCTTCCCGCCATAACAGGATCTTCGTGGGAAATCCCCAAAGATACGCCATGTTGTGGTCACGTAAGATTTTGGTGAAAGACGAGAATTCCCTCCTTTTAGTCATGGTAGCTGTTGACAGGTCTGCATAGAAAGAAACTTCGGCATATGGAGAGGGTAGAGGCATGGATTTCCTCGACGCTCTCATTAACGCTTCTTTAACGTGGAAAAAATGCACCCGGACCAGCACATCTCTGGAAGCTGAGGGTGGCAGATTTTTGGCACGCGGCAGTCTGTGTGCCCGATCCATCAGAAAATCTTGCGGCAAGTATTCTGGTACCAGGATCTGGAAAAGCTCCATAATATAAGGCTGGAGGTCAGCAGGAGCCACTGCCTCCGGAATGCCCCGGATCCGTACATTATTGCGCCGTGAACGGTCTTCCATATCGGCTAATTTCGTTGCCATGGTGTCGTGTGCTGCTTGCAAAGCTATATGACGGTCCACCAGGTCATTGTGAGCTAAACATAAGTCATCTGCTTTAGACTCCAAAGAATCGGTCCGCTCACCCAGGTCTTGTACATCGCGCCTCAGCTCCTGCAGCGCCTCTTTGATATCCGTTTGGATGGTAGAACGGAGTTCTTGCAGCATGGCATGAAGTCTGCTTTCCGAAGGCGGTGAAGTGTCAGACATGCAAGGTGGGCCCACCACAGCTGCCTCCATTGTAAAAGAGGAAACAGAAGAGGGAGATCCGCCATCTTGGGCCTAACGAACCCGGTCTTTTTTCGCCAATTTTAGCGGTTCCAACGTCCGCTGCGCTTTAGGAGGTGCCATCTGGGAGCTAGAAGGTGTCACCCACCTGTGGGTGAGTTTTCAGCCCCGAGGTTGCTGTGTTTTAGCTGCTAGAAATGAAAGTTCAGCGCCGGTCTCAGGAGCTTCCCTTACATGCGACCGCGCGCTGCAACGTCCGGCCACGCCCCCCTATACATATAATTTTAACAGTGTGGAAACCAAGCAATACATATTAACTTATTAAGTAAGGAAAAGCAACGCACATAAACAGGAAAATATAGAAAAAATAGAAATATTTACAACATGGGGATGGGAAGAGAACATGCCAAGGATGGCAAACTGCCCAACAGGGGCACAAATTAACACAAACAAACATAGTGTAGTGGAAATAGACTGGAAGATGGCTGCCATTGTAAGCCAGGCGAACATCTTGTTCAGAATATTGGTTCACTTGAGATAATTACTGGCATTTGAGGAGATGTTGGAGCTGGTCCGCATCTTTGATTACAAAGATTATGACTGCCGTAAGGGCCCTTACGGCAAGAAGAATAACACCCGCAAGGATCGTATCCTTGACAAGCTACGCACCACCATCCTGGAGCTGTTCGGGAAGGACCGGACGAAGGACCAGCTCCAAAAACGCTGGTCCGACCTCAAGGCACGCGAGCAGGAGCAGCTGAGGCACATCCGTCGCGTCATAGCCAAACGTAAGTGTCATGTTATATTGTAAAGCGCTGCGCAAACTGTTGGCGCTATATAAATCCTGTATAATAATAATAATAATGTGCTTGCATGTGCTAATGTGCACAGAAATATGTTGATTGATCTAGTCCTTTTTTCATGCAATGTGATTGTGTATTAGGCAGTTTTTAGCTGAAATTAGAAGCAGGCATACATAGAAACTTAGGAATGTGCTGAGATTGGAAGAAAAACAATCAAAGCGCTGAGAAAGGTCTCTGCTGTTTTCGACACAGAGAAAGGATACATCAAGGTCGTTGGGGCCCGCAGAAATACAAAGGAGTATAGAGATCAGACCAGGTGCCTTTTGTAACAAATGAGTGAAGACGCTAGGGAACGGGGCGCAGCCCGGAACAGTGGGAGCAACTAATTATGATTCACTGAAACTAACATGAAGTTTGCCAATTTACAGCCAAATTAATGAAATGTCTTTTGTATTAGCCAAAGGGAGGTACTAACCCACGTGGGGTGGGATAGCGTAACCGGGAGGTGGGCTAATTGGGATGTACCTAATCATGTATTTTGAGGTATAAAATCTCATGTCACTGTGAAAATCGCTGCTCATTCTTTGCGATTGAATCCTGTTTGAGCATCTGTTGTGATATCACAATAAAGTTTGCCTTTCCTGAAGAGACTCGTGTTCAGACAATCCTTGCTCGTGTCCGGTCCGGCCTCGTCTTGAGTGAACCTGCAGATTCCGGTTACATTTCGGGAGGAGGCTGGTCTCACTGCCGCTCCAGGATGTCAGCGGCATTGCTTATATGCTCCCGCAATTCCTGGAGCAGTTCCTGGATGGAATCAATAGTTGTAACAGCAAGGCGTAGCTCGCCGATCGCCATCCGGTTAATTTGCCTAATGCTGGATGATGTGTCCGGTCTGGCTTCTCCTTCTATATATCCAATAAATGAAAGAAGGAAAATACAGTAAGTAAAGCAGGTTTCTATTTTTGACTGAAAGTCTTGAAAAAAATATAACAGTAGTATATACCAGTGCTGGCGGCCTCCTGAGGCTCCGACTCCTCCTCCGACTCCTCCTCCTCCACCACCACCGTCAGCATATCCGGTGCTATATCTAAGAAGTTAAAGAAATAAAAAATACAGTAAACAACAAAACTGATTTATTTTTGAACAAAAGTCGATGCAAAATACAACAGTAAAAAAAAAAACCTGGACTCGCGGCCTCCTGCTGTGGCTCTAGCTCCCTCTCTCCAACATCGCCATGCTCCTCCTCTTCCTCCTCCTGCTCCTCTTGTGCTATACATAAAAAAATTTAATTAAAATACAGTAAACAAAAAATGTTTCTGTTTTTGACCAAAAGTCATTGCAAAATAAAACAGTATATACCAGCGCTGGTGGTTGCCCGTGGATCCTCCTCCTCCTCCACTGGGGCACTGGTGCCCGCCGGGGCAGATGCTGCCTTCTTCCTGTCTTCTGCCAAATCCAAAAAATAACACGTAAATAATGCAGACTGGAAAAAAATGGTATATCTATACAATATATTGCCGAAAGTATTGCGACACCCCTCCCACTACCCCACTACCAGCTTGACCCACCACTACTCCCATCTCATAGTTCTAAAGTCACAAAATATTTATTTATTTATTTCCTCTGCACATAGACATATATTACCGTTCAATTATATATTTTTTTCAGAAGTAAACATTACGTTTATTCAATAAAAACTATTATTTGTGTTGTGTGCGTACAAAACGCATTGTGCTGACTGCTTTTAGTTATTTTATAGAAGGCCTCAGCCTCAGTTTCACTTTCAGTTTCTGCTAATAAAACTGGATATTGCAGAAACAACAGAAATCCGCCATTTTGTTTTGAAATTTGCATCTAAAGTGTTCAATAATGACACAGCTGCAGCAAACTGAATTGCTGCGCTGCAACAATTCAGCAGCTGCTGAGGATGTATTGAACGCGGCTCTGTTTGGATGCACTTTCAGAAGAACTACATGTCCCATCCTACCACTTAGCAGAGACGCAGAGATTTTTATTGATGCGCAGGTGGGAGCCAATATTGGGCAAGCTGAGGGTCATCTCGTATGCATCACTCAATCACAACAACCTCCCCCCCAACACACTACAGTACACACAGTGCCAAAAGAAATCCAGCATTGTAACTTCATCTACATACATCAAATGTCACAATTTTCACGAATACGTAAAATCACAAAAAGGAAGAGTTATGGCAAAAATGCATGTATGACGAGTCGTGAAAACGCAAAGCTATACACAATCACATTGCATGAAAAAAGGACTAGATAAATCAACGTATTTCTGTGCACATTAGCACATGCAAGCACATTATTATTATTATACAGGATTTATATAGCGCCAACAGTTTGCGCAGCGCTTTACAATATAACATGACACTTGCGTTTGGCTATGACACGCCGGATGTGCCTCAGCTGCTCCTCCTCGCGTACCTTGAAGTCGGACCAGCGTTTTCGGAGCTGGTCCTTCGTCCGGTCCTTCCTGAACAGCTCCAGGATGGTGGTGCGAACCTTATCGAGGATACGGTCCTTTCTTGCGTTATTCTTTCTTTCTTACGGCAGTCGTAATCTCGTCTGTCAAAGATCCGGACCAGCTCGAGCATCTCCTCAAATGCCATGTTGCTGGCCCGCTTCTTCCTGGGTGGTGGTGATTCATGGGTGCAAGACGATGAGGAGGTGTCTGAATGGCACTCGTCTCTTGCAGCCATGATGAATTGAATAATAAAAACAATATTTTTTGGCCTGTCCAAAAAGTTGTCAAAAAACTGGCTCAATAAAGTTACGACATCCGCGCACGCATGCGCGAACTGCGAACGAATCGGATCCGACCCGATTACGAAGGAATTATCGTATCGACAGAATTATCGGATCATTGGAAACAAAAAAAACAAGTGATACGCATTTACAAATACAAAATTTACAGAATCAGTGATATAACCGATAATAGTTAAATATACGATGTCCAGAATTACCGAAATGGAACCGAAATCACGAATGGAACCGAAATCATGAATAGAGCGAAAATAAATTTCGATTTGACACATTTCAAGTCCATTCGAAAATTCCGAAAATATTTTGTTTCGGCTCGGAAAACTTTTCGGATCTACCATTTTCGGATCTAAAAATTTTCGGAAAATCGGCCGCATCCGAAAACACGAATCGGGAAATTTCGTGAAAATTCCGAAATTCCGAAACCCGAAACGTAAATCCCTAGTTTTTCGTGACACCGTCCATGGCTTTTGAGAGGTGCTACCTGTTTGTGTCAACTATACAACTCTCAAGGGCACATGTCGTTTCAGACTTTAATGAAGAAATTCTCCGTAGGCCCTGAACTAAGTTATTCTTTTCTACAAATTAGGTCATCCCTTAATGCATATCAAATGCTGAAGCTTCCTGCCCAAACAGTACTGTTGACCCCCTTTGAACAATACTGTGTTAACCCTCCCCGGATATTCACCTTCTCTCGCTTTTATATCAACTTTTGGTGTCCCACCTGTGACGGGTTCACTCGGGGCAGGCTATGTGAGGGCCGGTACCTGAGTAGAAGGCTGGAAGTAGCCACCTTCCCAGTTCAGGGTTAACTGAGTGATTGCTCATTCACCTCAGCTGCCCCACCCTTCCCTATAAGAAGTCTCAGTTCCTTCCAGTTCATTGAGGGGTTTGGAGACAGAAGGAGGAAGGAGGAAGGAGTTGGAGACTGTGGTGAAAAAGTAAGGAATTTGTTATATTGGAAAGTGTGTTTTGTTTTACTGGGGGAACCCGTTTAGTGGGCCCAGGAGTAGACAGGTTTGTCTGTTGTCAGTTAGCCTCCCAATAGGGAATAGGATTTCTTTTTTTTTGTTGTTTATTTTCTCTGTTGGTGGAAAACCCCTTTGCTGCTGCAAATAAAAACGCTTAGAAAACCCACGTTGCTGTGCCCGCAGTACCTGCTTCTCCACAAGTGGTGGCAGCGGTGGGATTTTGTACCTGCTGTGCGCTGGCAGTAGCAACAAGGGTACAGAACCCACAGTTACAATGGAGGACTTATTAAAAGCACTGGTATGTGCCACGGCAACGCAGCAGGAGAGCAACCGCCTAATACAGGCACAGATTGGGGCCGTGATGGAGGCCCAGAAAGCTGACCACGAACTGCTTCAAGCAACGGTACGAGGTTTGGCGACGCAAGCACCCCCTAGCCAGGAGACCAGGATTCAAGCTAGTTGCTACCTTCAGAAGATGTTGCCTGAGGATGACGTGGAAGCATACCTCCGTGCCTTTGAGCGCACTGCTACTCGGAGGCCTGGCCTACAGACAAGTGGGCGGGGATTATCGCACCCTTCCTGATTGGAGAGGCCCAAAAGGCCTACTTTGACCTGGAGGAAGTCCAGGCTACGGACTATAAACTCTTAAAGGCTGAAATCCTGGCCCGGTTCGGAGTGACAAAAGCTGTGAGAGCGCGACGCTTCTCTAACTGGACGTATGAGGAGAAGACACCACCCCGGATGCAGATGTTCGACCTAATGCATTTGGCTCGGAAGTGGCTCCAGCCTGAGCACCAAAGCCCCACGCAGATAGTGGAAACCCTGGTGTTGGATAAGTTCCTACGCGGACTCCCACGCAGCCTCCGTGAATGGGTGGGACAAGGGAACCCGGGTACCTATGATGACATGGTGGCCCAAGTAGAGCGCTACCTGGCTGCAAAAGACTTCGAGGACTCGCCCAGGAGGTCGCCAAAGGTCGTTGTGGGGAGCATCCCCACCCATAGAAAGGAGCAGCCTCAAAAAGTCTTCGGCTCCACAACTAGGTCGAACGGGTCGGCAATCCTGCCAGCACCTGGGGACCAGTGCGTTACTCAGACCACAGCAACACTTTTCGAAGAGGGAATGAGCCCCAAAGGAACTCGATACAGTGCTTTGAGTGTGGCGAACTGGGACATATTCGAGCCAGGTGTCCTAACACGTCCGAGCCCATGCAGTGTGGGCTGGGTGAGGACCCCCGGAATTTCTGCGGACTGATATGTATGACTGGCCTGGTGGAAGGGACTCAGACTTTTCGAGTGCCCGTCCTGCTGAACGGACTACAGGCAGTGGCACTTGCGGACTCCGGTAGTGCCATAACATTGGTGTCAGGCAAACTGGTGGGCCGGGCCAATTTACAGAAAGATAAGACTGTGGGAGTGTTGTGCGTACATGGTAGTACCGTTCGTTATCCCACGGCGTTAGTCGCTGTCTCTGTGGGGGCAAGGGTACGGTCTGTCCCAGCTGTGGTGGTATCCAACTTACCCTATTCCCTTGTCTTAGGGAGGGATTTCCCGGACTTTCAGACCATATTGCAGGGGTTATCTGTTGGTACGGCCACTGCCGACCTTGATGAGGGTACTAACGACATCACCGAGGTGTTCCCATTCCACGATACGTCTTTTTGTCAGAAACCTCCTAAACCCCGGAAAACACGCAGAGAGAGGCGAGAAGCCAACACGGCTTTACCAGAGCTCGGGCTGAGGCTCTGGTGAACACCCCGGCCAAAAGATCTCAAAAGGGGGTGGCCACCCAGGTGACAGAGACAGAATTGGGGGTCCCTGTAACACATACGAGTGAGGAGGTGAATGAGGCTCCTAACTCTGGGGGCTCTACCTCTGATGGGAATGACTCAGGGGGAGGGGTTTCCGGGAACACTGTTTTGGGAACGACCAAGCTAGTGATCCTTTGTTACAGACTGCGAGAAGCAGGGTGATTGAGGTGAACGGGGTGCCGGTGGAAGGGGCAATAAAGAGTTATCCGTACTTTATTATGAAGAGTGATCTGTTGTACCGGGTCATCATGGAGGGAGGTCAGGAAATTGAACAGTTGGTGGTTCCGTCCTCTCAGACCAGAAAGGTACTCGACTTCGCTCATTCCCATGTGCTAGGAGGGCACTTAGGGGTTGAGAAGACCCAGGAGCGGGTCCTGCGCAGGTTCTTCTGGCCGGGGTTTATGAGGCGGTGAAACGGTACTGTGCCTCATGCCCCGAATGTCAGTTGGCATCTCCTAAGCCACACTTGAGAGCCCCTCTCATACCCCTCCCGGTCATTGATGTCCCCTTTGAAAGGATCGCAATGGACATTGTGGGTCCGTTAGAAAAATCCGCACGTGTGGCACCAGTACATATTGGTGATCCTGGATTATGCCACTCGGTATCCTGAAGCCGTTCCCTTGCGCAAAGCAAATGCAAGGAACATTGCCCGAGAGTTGGTTCAGGTATTCGCACGAGTGGGCATCCCGAAAGAGATCCTGACCGATCAGGGTACTCCTTTTGTTTCACGTCTGATGAAAGAGCTGTGTCACTTGTTAAAGATACAGGCGCTAAAGACCTCCGTGTATCACCCGCAGACGGATGTGCTTGTCGAGCGGTTCAACCGCACCCTAAAGGGGATGCTGAGGAAGGTTGTTAACAGGGAAGGAAAGGACTGGGACATGTTATTGCCGTACTTGTTGTTTGCTATACGTGAGATTCCCCAGAGCTCGACCCGCTTCTCTCCGTTCGAACTCCTATATGGCAGGCACCCACGTGGTCTGCTGGATATACTCAGGGAAACCTGGGAGGGGCAGGGAGTGACCGGAACCAACCCGATACAATATGTTGTAGACATACGCGAGCGGATGGCTCGGGTTATCCCCCTGGTACGCCAGCATATGGAAAGGCACAGGAGACCCAATCCCATATCTATAACCAGAAGGCCACCGCAAGACGGTTCTCGCAAGGGGACAGGGTGATGATACTGGTCCCGACTGCAGAAAGCAAACTTCTGGCTCATTGGCAAGGACCATATGAGGTCCTGGAACAGACAGGCCCTGTTAACTACAGGATTAGGCAGCCTGACCGCCGGAAGAAGGAGCAGATCTACCATGTCAATCTCCTGAAGCCATGGCAAGACAGAGAGGCCTGCGTGTCCCAGACCGGCAATGCCCAGTCCGGTCCTCAGGCCCCAGAGCCAGGGGTGGCTATTTCCCCTGAGCTGACTCCTTGCCAGGTAGAGGAAGTCAACCGAATGGTCGAGAGGAATAGGGATGTGTTCTCACCGGTACCGGGTAGAACACATGACGTGTTCCACGACATTGTGACCGAACCCGGTGTAGCGATCAGACTGAAACCCTACCGGATACCGGAAGCCAAAAGAGAGGCAGTCAGACTAGAAGTCAAGAAAATGCTAGAGCTTGGGGTCATTGAGCCATCCCACAGTAATTGGTCCAGCCCCATCGTTTTGGTGCCAAAGCCAGACGGCTCTACCAGATTTTGTAACGACTTCAGGAAGTTGAATGAAATCAGCAAGTTCGATGCCTATCCCATGCCCCGTGTGGATGAGCTGGTGAGAGATTGGCAAAGCCAGATACCTCTCGACTCTTGATCTGACGAAAGGGTATTGGCAGATACCCCTAACCGGAAGGGCCAGGGAGAAAACCGCCTTTGCCACCCCAGACGGGTTATTTCATTACAGAATTATGCCCTTTGGCCTTCATGGAGCCCCAGCCACCTTCCAGCGGCTCATGGACAAGCTGCTCAGGCCTCACGTCCAGTACGCTGCCGGCATACCTGGATGACGTCGTCATCCATAGCACGGATTGGGAGTCCCATCTGCCAAAGGTTGAGGCTGTGCTCGACACGTTCAGAAGGTCCGGTCTAACAGCCAACCCCCCAAGTGTTTTATTGGGCTGGCGGAGGCTAAGTACTTGGGCTATGTGGTTGGGAGGGGATCGGTGAAACCCAAGTCCATAAGGTGGAGGCAATACGGAATTGGCCTCAACCTCTTAGAAAAAAACAGGTGAGGGCCTTCCTAGGGATTGTCGGCTACTACCGCCGATTCATACCCCATTTTGCGACTAGGGCGGCGCCGCTAACCGACCTTATTAAAGGCAAAGCCCCATATGGTGAGATGGGACGGTAAGGCTGAGGAGGCCTTTGGCGATCTGCGCTCTGCGTTATGTGACCGGCCCATCCTCGTGGCACCGGACTTCGGGACTGAGTTCTTCCTGCAGACGGATGCCTCAGAGGTTGGTTTGGGGGCTGTGCTCTCGCAGTATGTGGATGGTGAGGAGCATCCGGTATTTTACCTGAGCAGGAAACTGCTGCCCCGGGAACAACGCTATGCGTGATCGAGAAGGAGTGTCTAGCGATTAAATGGGCCACAGAGATGCTACGGTACTATTACTGGGCAGGCAGTTTACCCTGGTCACCGACCACGCCCCTCTGAGGTGGATGCACAGTAACCGGGACCGCAATTCCCGGATCCTTCGGTGGTTCCTCTCCTTGCAGCCCTTCAAGTTTGTGGTGCAGCACAGGGCGGGCCTTCTCCACGGCAACGCCGATGCGCTGTCTCGGGCCCATGGGCTCTCCGCTGTGGTCGCTTCTCACCCTGGTGTTGCGCTGGGGAGGGGATGTGTGACGGGTTCACTCGGGGCAGGCTATGTGAGGGCCGGTACCTGAGTAGAAGGCTGGAAGTAGCCACCTTCCCAGTTCAGGGTTAACTGAGTGATTGCTCATTCACCTCAGCTGCCCCACCCTTCCCTAAAAAGTCTCAGTTCCTTCCAGTTCATTGAGGGGTTTGGAGACAAAGGAGGAAGGAGGAAGGAGTTGAGACTGTGGTGAAAAATAAGGAATTGTTTATATTGAAAGTGTGTTTTGTTTACTGGGGAAACCCGTTTAGTGGCCAGGAGTAGACAGGTTTGTCTGTTGTCAGTTAGCCCCAATAGGGAATAGGATTTCTTTTTTTTTGTTGTTTATTTTCTCTGTTGGTGGAAAACCCCTTTGCTGCTGCAAATAAAAACGCTTAGAAAACCCACGTTGCTGTGCCCGCAGTACCTGCTTCTCCACACACCCTAAATCACCGAAATGGAGATTCAAGGCAAATTGGGAAAGGGATTTGGGGAACCAAATTTCGGAGTTAGCTTGGGCAGATTGCTTTCTCTTGGATGCTTCTAAGTTTCGATGTGTCTCCTTGACGGAGGCACGGAAGAAAGTGTTATATAGATGGTACATTACCCCTGATAGGGAACACTGTTTCAACTCAAAGGTTTCGGCAACATGTTGGAGATGTGGGGAAGAAACGGGCTCTTTTTTCCATACCTGTTGGACTTGTACTTTCATAGCACAATTTTGGGTCTCTGTGGCCCAGTTATGTTCTAAGATTGTGGACACAGAGATACCACCAGTCCCTGAAATTCTCCTACTTCAGATAATGCCTGACTCTCTCTACTGCTTGCAAAAGCAATCTCTAGCGCATATCCTGTCTGTCGCAACGACTCTAGTGGCAGCTCGATGGAAATCCTCTACACTCCCTACTTTAAAAGATATTACCAATAGATTGGAGGCTTTGAGGCTCTTGGATGGTATGGCTAGAGATATCTTAGGGGTTCAGATAATTGGCCTATCTGGGATATATACACTGTTACGTTATGATGTTACTGTTCTATATTTACTTTGCTGTTGTGTATGATCAAATTGGTTGCAACACCTTTTTATTTTCCCCCTGTACCCCTTCGTTTCCCCCCTTTTTTTTCCTGATTTTTATTTCTGTACCCCTAACTTAACAAAAAATAAATAAAATGAAAAAATAATTAGATTTTACTTAGCCTCCGTGTGCGTCGGAACCTTGGAAGATATGTAATTGCAGTCGGATATCTGCATCGGAGCAAGAACACTTTGTTTGTGGTGTGCAGGGTGGCTTGGACTTCTACATATATATATATATATATGGACAACAATGATCCTTGGGTGTCTGTTGTGCGGAACATGGATAAGGAATGTGCACAGTTATGGATAAGCAACATTTATGTTATTTAGATTTTACGTCTACAAGTCACGAGGTTAGTTTCTGTGTTATGTGTCGTTTTTAGAGGATTTTAAGGTTTAAAAAGGGTAGCAATTTTCTTTCCTCTTTCATACGTAGTGGTGGAGTTCCATCCCTTGAGCAGTAGGGGCAACATTCCACCAGCTTTTTAGGCAAAAATCAATAAATAAATAGCATAAAAAAGACTAATTTGTGTGTAAGCCCAAAACTACTACATTTTTTTTCTTCGGTAAGGCTATGGTGGGTATTCTTTTTATTTATTTTTTAAAAAAGCATTTGTTAAGCATTTTTTTTTCTCACTGCCCTGAGTGAAGTGAACAGCATAGTAGAAACTGAGCAGATATGGATGTTTTGGGCCTTTGTCCTGACTAAGAGCATTTTACACATGCTCTGTCTGTCTCTTTAAGAGATTCTGCCCCCCAGTCATTAAGCTTGCAGAAGCACAATTGAGACACACATCCACTTATTATACCTAATGCTGTCATTGGCTCATGGTCATAGAGAGGGTGGAATTACAAAGAGGAAGCAGGAAGAGAGAGTCAGATGTCAGCCAGGGAAAAGCAGGCAAGTATGAGGATAAGAAGAACAAACGCTGAGCAGATGAGGAGAAAATGGCACTGCTAGGGAATTTTATGCTAATATTTACTTTAAGGGCTAGGTTTCCCAGCATGCTCATCTGGCTTGCAGACGGGTTTAGCTGTCATTTTAACATCCTGGCTGAGCATAATAGGATATATTTTCCATAAGGAAAATTGGCGTATATGCATTAAGATGCGACATGGCCAGAGTTATTTTCATGCTGATAAGAATCACAGTCATGAAACTTCTTCAGGTTCTAGCACATAGTTTTTATTTTGCATGTAGTGGGTCAGATGAGCTTAATGAGGTCCTGCATGGGAAATAAATCTGCTCTACTGTCATCTACTGTAGTTTCTGGAAGATAACAGGCAGTGATTTCTGTGCTGTCCAGCTAATATAAATACCAATAAATAAAAAAATAGTGATTATAAAAGCCAAAATTAAGCTTTTTTCAAAAATATGTTTTATTTTATGACTGAAGTGGTTAATAGTGACCAACTTTCTCTGTTATTTCTGAATCTTTAGAGATTTACTTCAGATGAATATACTCAAGGAGGAAGTGGTATTAAAACGACCACAAAAAAAATAGAGAAAAAAAATTCAAATTATATATATGTAGCGCTCACCCCCGGAAGAGCCGCTGAATAAACCTCGGGTTAGTCTCACCACACTAGGAAATCACTATACACCAGCACTGTTGTGGATTTTTCTATATTATATACTTTACTGATCCCAATAAAGCAGCATACAATACACATACAGTATACGGTATTGGAATGGCAGAAATTCGTACTGCGGGAAAAACACACGGCGGGAAAAGAAACAGTTAACCCCCTCAGTTCTGGAGTGTAAATCCCAGGAAATGGCTCAAAAATATATATATGTGGTGTCTAGGGTACCCGGGTACTGTGTTCAACTGACCAGTGAACGAAAAGAGCAATCTTCGAATAGTCACTGTTAGGGCCCTGTGAATTGAAGCAATATGACAAGCATGCGTTTTTGTTTTTCTGAACCATGGGCCTCGAGGCCTCTCACCCATTCGTCGAATGAACTGTCCAGCATTCAATGCCTCGACCAAAGGATCTTTCCCCGCGTTGAACTGGGACTCTGTGCCAACAAATCTGCTCCCCGCTTGCCGAATCTCCGCAACTGGAACAAACGACCTGCCGCCTGCACTCCCGATCGATCGTCGCGGCCTCCTAACTCGAGGTCCTGCTGGAACCAGCATGTCCTCCAAATCTCTCAGCGCTGCGTATGTAGGTCACAACACGTTCTCTGTCCCGATGTCCAGCACAAATAAGACAACGTCTCCACTCCGGCCTGGTTGTGATCCTTGACTGCTCCAACGTGCATCCTACACCTCTCGCTGCTCCGCTCACACTCCCCGTGCCAAAAACGAGGCTGCTGATCTATATGCTCCGCTCACTGACCTCGCTTCCTCTCCTCCCGCAAAGGGTGCTTGGAGATGAAGTCCGCTTTGTCCAGCAAAAACCACAATGTCTCCAGCACTATCTCCCTCTACTGGCAGCCATAGCCCAGCACACCAAAGCCCATTTTTAAAGCAGCGCTACATATATAAATATGAGAATATGCGAAGGGAATTATTCACTAAGTACCGTTACTTTCAAATACGATGACACAAAGTCAACTACAGTGACACAAAGCACAAATTCTTAAACAGAGTTCAGATAGCTCAGTTGGTAGAGCACAAGACTTTTAATCTGAAGGTCCAGAGTTCAAGTCCCTTTTCGAGCGATCTTCTCTCTCAAGAAAGGAGTGATATTTTGGATGCTATTAAAAGGAACAAAATTTGAGTTGTTTACAATTTGTTTAGGACAAAAACCTATTGGTCTAGAATTGATAAAATATAATAGTAGCGGTTTTGATGTTAAAGTTCCATCAAAATGACTTGGAAAAACAACCAGTGTCCTATTGAAAGTGTTGCAGATATATGACATGTTCGCTTCTGATGCAACCTATTCTAGATTTTCAGAAATAAGACCTAGTGGCATTACGATTTTTCTTCTTGGAAAATCTATTGCAATAACCTTTCAACCGAGCCCGGATAGCTCAGTCGGTAGAGCATCAGACTTTTAATCTGAGGGTCCAGGGTTCTAGTCCCTGTTCGGGCGATCTTCTCTCTCAAGGAAGGAGTGATATTTTGGACGCTATTAAAAGGAACAAAATTTGAGTTGGGTACAATTTGTTTAGGACAAAAACCTCATTGGTCTAGAATTGATAAAATATAATAGTAGCGGTTTTGATGTTAAAGTTCCATCAAAATGACTTGGCAAAACAACCAGTGTCCTATTGAAAGTGTTGCCGATCTATGACATGTCCGCTTCTGATGCAACCTATTCTAGATTTTCATAGAAATAAGACCTAGTGGCATTACGATTTTTCTTCTTGGAAAATCTATAGCAATAACCTTTCAACCGAGTCCGGATAGCTCAGTCGGTAGAGCATCAGACTTTTAATCTGAGGGTCCAGGGTTCGAGTCCCTGTTCGGGCAATCTTCTCTCTCAAGGAAGGAGTGATATTTTGGACGCTATTAAAAGGAACAAAATTTGAGTTGGGTACAATTTGTTTAGGACAAAAACCTCATTGGTCTAGAATTGATAAAAATATAATAGTAGCGGTTGATGTTAAAGTTCCATCAAAATGACTTGGCAAAACAACCAGTGTCCTATTGAAAGTGTTGCCGATCTATGACATGTCCGCTTCTGATGCAACCTATTCTAGATTTTCATAGAAATAAAACCTAGTGGAATTACGATTTTTCTTCTTGGAAAATCTATAGCACTAACCCTTCAGTAGAGCCTGGATAGCTCAGTCGGTATGGCATCAGACTTTTAATCTGAAGGTCCAGGGTTCAAGTCCCTGTTCGGGCGATCTTCTCTCTCAAGAAAGGAGTGATATTTTGGACGCTATTAAAAGGAACAAAATTTGAGTTGTGTACAATTTGTTTAGGACAAAAACCTCATTGGTCTAGAATTGATAAAATATAATAGTAGCCGTTTTGATGTTCAAGTTCCATCAAAATGACTTGGCAAAACAACCAGTGTCCTATTGAAAGTGTCGCAGATCTATGACATGTTCGCTTGTGATGCAACCTATTCTAGATTTTCATAGAAATAAGACCTAGTGGCATTACGATTTTTCTTCTTGGAAAATCTATAGCAATAACCTTTCAACCGAGTCCGGATAGCTCAGTCGGTAGAGCATCAGACTTTTAATCTGAGGGTCCAGGGTTCGAGTCCCTGTTCGGGCAATCTTCTCTCTCAAGGAAGGAGTGATATTTTGGACGCTATTAAAAGGAACAAAATTTGAGTTGGGTACAATTTGTTTAGGACAAAAACCTCATTGGTCTAGAATTGATAAAATATAATAGTAGCGGTTTTGATGTTAAAGTTCCATCAAAATGACTTGGCAAAACAACCAGTGTCCTATTGAAAGTGTTGCCGATCTATGACATGTCCGCTTCTGATGCAACCTATTCTAGATTTTCATAGAAATAAGACCTAGAGGCATTACGATTTTTCTTCTTGGAAAATCTATAGCAATTACCTTTCAACCGAGCCCGGATAGCTCAGTCGGTAGAGCATCAGACTTTTAATCTGAGGGTCCAGGGTTCAAGTCCCTGTTCAAGGGATCTTCTCTCTCAAGAAAGGAGTGATATTTTGGACACTAGTAAAAGGAACAAAATTTGAGTTGTGTACTATTTGTTTAGGACAAAAAACTCATTGTTCTAGAATTGATAAAAAATAATAGTAGCGGTTTTAATGTTAAAATTCCATCAAAATGACTTGGCAAAACAACCAGTGTAATATTGAAAGTGTTGCAGATCTATGACATGTCCGCTTCTGATGCAACCTATTCTAGATTTTCATAGAAATAAAACCTAGTGGAATTACGATTTTTCTTCTTGGAAAATCTATAGCACTAACCCTTCAATAGAGCCTGGATAGCTCAGTCGGTATGGCATCAGACTTTTAATCTGAAGGTCCAGGGTTCAAGTCCCTGTTCGGGCGATCTTCTCTCTCAAGAAAGGAGTGATATTTTGGACGCTATTAAAAGGAACAAAATTTGAGTTGTGTACAATTTGTTTAGGACAAAAACCTCATTGGTCTAGAATTGATAAAATATAATAGTAGCCGTTTTGATGTTCAAGTTCCATCAAAATGACTTGGCAAAACAACCAGTGTCCTATTGAAAGTGTCGCAGATCTATGACATGTTCGCTTGTGATGCAACCTATTCTAGATTTTCATAGAAATAAGACCAAGTGGCATTTCGATTTTTCTTCTTGGAAAATCTATAGCAATGACTCTTCAACAGAGCCCGGATAGCTCAGTCGGTAGAGCATCAGACTTTTAATCTGAGGGTCCAGGGTTCAAGTCCCTGTTCGGGCGATCTTCTCTCTCAAGAAAGGAGTGATATTTTGGACGCTATTAAAAGGAACAAAATTTGAGTTGTGTACAATTTGTTTAGGACAAAAACCTCATTGGTCCAGAATTGATAAAATATAATAGTAGCGGTTTTGATGTTAAAGTTCCATCAAAATGACTTGGCAAAACAACCAGTGTCCTATTGAAAGTGTTGCAGATCTATGACATGTCCGCTTCTGATGCAACCTATTCTAGATTTTCATAGAAATAAGAACTAGAGGCATTACGAATTTTCTTCTTGGAAAATCTATAGCAATGACTCTTCAACAGAGCCCGGATAGCTCAGTCGGTAGAGCATCAGACTTTTAATCTGAGGGTCCAGGGTTCAAGTCCCTGTTCGGGTGATCTTCTCTCAAGAAAGGAGTGATATTTTGGACGCTATTAAAAGGAACAAAATTTGAGTTGGGTACAATTTGTTTAGGACAAAAACCTCATTGGTCTAGAATTGATAAAATATAATAGTAGCGGTTTTGATGTTAAAGTTCCATCAAAATGACTTGGCAAAACAACCAGTGTCCTATTGAAAGTGTTGCCGATCTATGACATGTCCGCTTCTGATGCAACCTATTCTAGATTTTCATAGAAATAAGACCTAGAGGCATTACGATTTTTCTTCTTGGAAAATCTATAGCAATTACCTTTCAACCGAGCCCGGATAGCTCAGTCGGTAGAGAATCAGACTTTTAATCTGAGGGTCCAGGGTTCAAGTCCCTGTTCGAGGGATCTTCTCTCTCAAGAAAGGAGTGATATTTTGGACACTAGTAAAAGGAACAAAATTTGAGTTGTGTACTATTTGTTTAGGACAAAAAACTCATTGTTCTAGAATTGATAAAAAATAATAGTAGCGGTTTTAATGTTAAAATTCCATCAAAATGACTTGGCAAAACAACCAGTGTAATATTGAAAGTGTTGCAGATCTATGACATGTCCGCTTCTGATGCAACCTATTCTAGATTTTCATAGAAATAAAACCTAGTGGAATTACGATTTTTCTGCTTGGAAAATCTATAGCACTAACCCTTCAATAGAGCCTGGATAGCTCAGTCGGTATGGCATCAGACTTTTAATCTGAAGGTCCAGGGTTCAAGTCCCTGTTCGGGCGATCTTCTCTCTCAAGAAAGGAGTGAATATTTTGGACGCTATTAAAAGGAACAAAATTTGAGTTGTGTACAATTTGTTTAGGACAAAAACCTCATTGGTCTAGAATTGATAAAATATAATAGTAGCCGTTTTGATGTTCAAGTTCCATCAAAATGACTTGGCAAAACAACCAGTGTCCTATTGAAAGTGTCGCAGATCTATGACATGTTCGCTTGTGATGCAACCTATTCTAGATTTTCATAGAAATAAGACCAAGTGGCATTTCGATTTTTCTTCTTGGAAAATCTATAGCAATGACTCTTCAACAGAGCCCGGATAGCTCAGTCGGTAGAGCATCAGACTTTTAATCTGAGGGTCCAGGGTTCAAGTCCCTGTTCGGGCGATCTTCTCTCTCAAGAAAGGAGTGATATTTTGGACGCTATTAAAAGAAACAAAATTTGAGTTGTGTACAATTTGTTAAGGACAAAAACCTCATTGGTCCAGAATTGATAAAATATAATAGTAGCGGTTTTGATGTTAAAGTTCCATCAAAATGACTTGGCAAACAACCAGTGTCCTATTGAAAGTGTTGCAGATCTATGACATGTCCGCTTCTGATGCAACCTATTCTAGATTTTCATAGAAATAAGAACTAGAGGCATTACGAATTTTCTTCTTGGAAAATCTATAGCAATGACTCTTCAACAGAGCCCGGATAGCTCAGTCGGTAGAGCATCAGACTTTTAATCTGAGGGTCCAGGGTTCAAGTCCCTGTTCGGGTGATTTTCTCTCAAGAAAGGAGTGATATTTTGGACGCTATTAGAAGGAACAAAATTTGAGTTGTGTACAATTTGTTTAGGACAAAAACCTCATTGGTCTAGAATTGATAAAATATAATAGTAGCGGTTTTGATGTTAAAGTTCCATCAAAATGACTTGGCAAAACAACCAGTGTCCTATTGAAAGTGTCGCAGATCTATGACATGTTCGCTTCTGATGCAACCTATTCTAGATTTTCATAGAAATAAGACCAAGTGGCATTTCGATTTTTCTTCTTGGAAAATCTATAGCAATGACTCTTCAACAGAGCCCGGATAGCTCAGTCGGTAGAGCATCAGTCTTTTAATCTGAGGGTCCAGGGTTCAAGTCCCTGTTCGGGCGATCTTCTCTCTCAAGAAATGAGTGATATTTTGGACGCTATTAAAAGGAACAAAATTTGAGTTGTGTACAATTTGTTTAGGACAAAAACCTCATTGGTCCAGAATTGATAAAATATAATAGTAGCGGTTTTGATGTTAAAGTTCCATCAAAATGACTTGGCAAACAACCAGTGTCCTATTGAAAGTGTTGCAGATCTATGACATGTCCGCTTCTGATGCAACCTATTCTAGATTTTCATAGAAATAAGAACTAGAGGCATTACGAATTTTCTTCTTGGAAAATCTATAGCAATGACTCTTCAACAGAGCCCGGATAGCTCAGTCGGTAGAGCATCAGACTTTTTTTTTTTTTTTTTTGTATTCAAGGTTTTTATTAAGCAGGAAGTTGCAACATACAGTCATGCCAATCATAAAATATGACACATAAAAAGGTAGAAAACATGAAGAATGAACAATTGAAACACGACAACCGTCATAGAACATGACTCATTGAGAAACAAGGTTGCTGTACAGTACAATAGTGACGTCCTAATATGTAATCTGAGTGTGAGTATCAGAGGCGTGCCAGTACAGTGACCAATGGCTGTGGTCACCTCGTCAGGCCACTAAACTTGTGGTGGTCAAATGGTGTTATTCGAAAAAATATGCCTGAAGCAGTGCGCATTACATAATCGGTTATAAAGATAAGTGTGGATAACATATTAATGAGATAGCAGAAGAGTAAAGAAATTGATATAGAATAGTAGGAGGGAAAAAAGAAGAGAATAGGAGGCAGGAAAAGGAGAGATAAGGAAAGAGGGAAAAAAAAAAAAAAGGAGGGGGGGGGGAACAATAGGAAGGGAGAATGGATGGAGTATTCGCGAGTATTCGCCGTCCGTGCCAACCGGTCCGATCCACCAGCCCCCCGAGCCGCGCCACAGCACTACCGGCTCCCGGGTCACGGTGCACCCCCGCCTGTCCCAATTCCTCGGCACGCCTCACTTCTGTGTCCCCCCAATTAGAGGTCACAGGATACCCCCCTCTCCATGCGGGCGTCCTCCTTCGGGGCCCTGCTGCCCTAAGCAATGCAAGTATACCCCAGCCAGCTACTCTAGGTGTCGCTATTGATCACCATGTTGTGGTCCGTCCCCAGTCAATTCAGTCTCCAGTCGTCGACGTAGTGAGTTCGATGCCACGAATTCCCTCCAATAATACCAGGTTTGATATAGTTCCGGTATATAGTCTTCGCATGTGGCAATTCGTTCCTCCACCCTGAACATCTCATCTACTTGAGAGACCCATTCCCGGATAGAGGGGACCGACTGGCGCCGCCAGTGTCTCGGGATCAGGTGACGTGCCGCCAATAGTAGGCGGAAAGCTACCGACTTTTTAAATGAGGCTGTCGGTTGACCCGTTGACATTAGTAAAAAGGTCCGGGGAGAATGATCCAACAGGACGTCTGTTACCTCTTTGATTACCTCCCTCACCCATGTCCAGTAAGTTTGCAGTAGTGTACAAGACCACCAAATATGGAGGTAAGAGCCAATCTCCTTACCACATCGCCAGCAAGTAGGATCTGACGTTCCCGTAAATTGGAACAAGCGGAGTGGCGTGCAGTACCAACGAGTCAGGATTTTATAAGATGTTTCGTGGTATCGCACAGCTCTCGTGCCGTGATGAGTAAGCGACAGTATCGTTGACCATTCCGAGTCAGAGA
Source organism: Leptobrachium leishanense (assembly GCA_009667805.1). Classification (NCBI taxonomy): domain Eukaryota; kingdom Metazoa; phylum Chordata; class Amphibia; order Anura; family Megophryidae; genus Leptobrachium; species Leptobrachium leishanense. The sequence goes on from CM019071.1 coordinate 124,019,932, forward strand.
TAGTCAGATTTAGTTCAGCTTCCCATACTCCCATAAAAGGGGGGGATTCCGAGTCTCGCAGTTGGAGTAAGGCGTAAAGTGTCGAAATGCCATGGGTCATTGAGATGCCGCGGGAGCAATATTGCTCAAATGGAGAGAGCGATCGTGTCAGTCTGTGTCCCTCCGGGAGAGAGCCAAGGAAGTGGCGAATCTGACTGAAGTTAAACTTGTCTAGGAATGACAGTGGTGGGAGTTCTGGCCGCTGCGTGATGGCCTCCAATGTAGGGATGTGTGCCACATGTAAGGCAAGAAGTCTATGTCCCTCCGTCAGGTGTCGCCGGAGCGTGGGCCGTACTCCGGGAGCGAAAAGAGGGTTCGACGTCAGAGGTAGTAAGGGGGAAGGGTAGGAGGAGAGAGCGTGGGTGAATTTCAATCGATCCCACAAGAGCAGCGTGGCCCCAATGAGTGGGTGGGTGCGTGCCGCATTCGGTACTACGCTACGCGGAAGCCACGGTAGAGTCCACAGCGGTACTGTCAGGTCCACTCCCTCCAGATCTTTCCAACCGCTCCCACTGTTTGCTGACGTCCAGTCCACCAACCGATTAAGTTGTGCTGCCCGATAGTATGTAAGTAGGTCCGGCAGCGCCAGACCACCTGCGTCTTTTGGTTTGCATAAAACCGATATGCGCAGTCGCGGTTTTCGTCCTGCCCATATAAATTTGATCATTTCGGACCGAAATGATTTAAAGAAATGTCCTGGTAGTGCCACTGGTACCGTTTGTAGAAGGTATAGGATGCGCGGTAAAACATTCATTTTGAACACTGCTACCCTTCCCATCCAAGAAAGATATTTAGCATTCCAGAGTATGAGATCGTCGTGAATCGTCTCTAGCAGGGGAAGAAAGTTAAGTGCAAAAAGGTTCTGCAGAGTCGGTGTGAGCCAAACTCCAAGGTATCTCATTTTAGCATCGCACCAATGGAAGGGAAAAGAGTCCCGTATCCCTGCGGCCTCCGCCACCGGAACGGATACATTCAAGATCTCCGACTTGGACATATTGATTTTGAGGCCCGCCAATGCGCCGTAGACCTCGAATTCCCTCGCCACCGCCTGTAAAGACCGCTTCGCATCCGTCAGAAAGAACAGTAGGTCATCTGCGTATGCAGCGATTTTGTGACAACTATTTACTCCCTTTAGTCCTGGGATTGCGGGGTTGCGTCGTATAGCTTCGAGGAAGGGTTCTAGCGACAACGCAAAGAGTAACGGGGAGAGGGGGCAGCCCTGTCTCGTTCCGTTTGTGATGGAGAAGCTGGTCGAAAGTGCCCCATTAACTTTAATTCTGGCAGTGGGGGATGTATACAGCGCCCGTACCCACGTCAAGAAACCCGGTCCCATACCCAAAGTGCTCAACGTCTGGAAGAGAAAGGGCCAAAGGACTCGGTCAAACGCCTTCTCCGCGTCCGTGGAGAGGAGGAGAAGGCGCTGACCCGAGCACCGAGCTGCCGACATAGCATCAATCGCCCTCTGTGTGCCATCTCTTGCTTCCCTGCCCGGAACGAACCCGACCTGGTCTATGTGCACCAGGCTAGGTAGGTACGGTTTGAGTCTGTCGGCTAGGATGCGGGCCAATATTTTTATGTCATTATTAAGCAGTGAGATAGGTCTGTAGCTGGTGCATTCCGAGGGATCCTTTCCCGGTTTGGGGAGGACCGTGATTGTCGCGCATAAGGTATGAGGGTGCAGAGGTGTCTCAGCCGTAATAGCGTTAAAGGTCGCCACCATGTGTGGGACGAGGGCGTCACGAAGCTTCTTATAGTACTCCACCGGGAGTCCATCCGGACCCGGGCTTTTCCCATTTTTAGTAGATTTTAGTGCTGCTGCAATTTCTTCTGCAGTGATTGGCTCGTCTAGTCGTTCTGCCTCTGCGTCCTGAAGGCGCACGCGAAGATTAGTGGCGAGATAGTCCCTTATAGCCCCCGGTGGTGGGGAGGTCGTGCCAGAGATATTATAAAGAGAAGTATAATAATCTCTAAAAGTAGCCGATATGACCTCCGGCCGAAGTGTAATATCCCCTGCTGATGTGCGTATTTTCGGGACATACGCCATCTGTCGTTGTTTATGTAGCATTCGGGCTAGTAGTTTGCCTGGTCGATTTTCATTTAAAGCGAAAAAATTTAGTGCGGGCCGCCGCTTGTTTAAGATCTGCGGAGAGCAAATCATTCAGCTCACGACGAGCCTTCAGGAGTTGGTTTTGAGTCTCCGCATCGGAGTCCCCACCCCTTCGCAGTTCCAGTGTGCGAATTTCGGCCAGGAGGTCCAATCTTTGTCCCTCCCTGGCCTTCTTTAGCACCGTGCCCCTACTTACGAGATAACCGCGAATTACCGCCTTGTGGGCTTCCCATATTACCGGTTGCGTCACGTCCGAGGGCGTGTTTTCGGCAAAATAGTTGGTCAGCGTATCAAGTGCACCGTTCACTATCTCCGTATCTGCTAACAATGAGACGTTAAGTCGCCAAGTTCTCTCTCGAGGGCGGAAGAGCGGCGATCGCATGGACACAGAGACAGGGGCGTGGTCCGACCAAGTGGTGGGATGTATAGTCGCCTCTGCTACAAGATTCAAGTTAAACTGTTCAAAAAAGATATAATCCAGACGAGAGGAGACCTGGTGTGGGTGCGAGTAGAAGGTATAGTCGCGTTCCCCCGGGTGAAAGGCCCTCCACGTGTCCACCAGGCGCATATCGTGTAGGGAGCGTCTCAGGGTGCGCAGTGAGTGAGGTGGTAAAGCTGATGTGCCACCAGAGGTATCCACGGAGGGGTGTAGGGCAACATTCATGTCCCCTGCCATAATAAGGATGCCCTCCTGGAAGCGTCTTAGTTTTGACATGATGCGTGTAAAGCATACCGATTGCGCGGTATTTGCTATATAAATCGTAGCGAATGTATAGACGACCTCAGCGATCGACCCCTTCACGAAGAGGTACCTGCCCTGTTCATCCATACAACTGTCAGAAAGGACAAACGGAACGTCATGGGCAAACAGGATTGCAACTCCCCTAGACTTGCCCCCTACATAATTACTAAAATATCCCACAGGGAATCTACGGTCTCGTAATGACGGCGCCGATCCTTCACGGAAGTGTGTCTCCTGTAGCATAACAATAGAGGAGCGCATCAAAAATAGGTCCCGTAATAACCGGGATCTCTTTTCCGGTGAGTTAAGACCTTTCACATTATATGTGATCAAAGTAAGGTCCCGAGGTCGGAAACAGGCGGAGGCCCCCCCTCCCGGCGCCAGCGGCTCGGACATCTCGCCAGACAAGCCCGATCGTCCCTACCGCGCACAGGGGCGCCCTCACCCTCCTTGAGCGTGGGAAGGAGTGGGACGAGGGGTGAGGGGGGGGAGAGGGAAGAAGGGTGGGGGGGGGGGGGAGGAGAGGAGAAAAAAAAAAAAAAAAAGAGAGGGGGGGGGAAAGGCCAAAGACAGCAGAGAAAGTAGGTAAAAGGGACAGAAAGAACTAGGGATAGCAGAGAAAGAGTCAGAAGACAAATAAGAAAGTTGTAGGCACTCAACGTCGCCTAGGGTCAGTGTCAGGCCAAACCCGACACACAACCCCAGGTGTATAGACGTCAACCTATGGGGGATGGTGCTACCAAGGAATACCTTCAGATAGCTTTGGACGGCAATGGCAATATTGAACAAGAGAAGAAGAATAATATATACGGAATAGATGAAAAGAAAGGAGTTAAAGGGAGAGTAAGAGTCAGCGGCGGTACCCACCGCGCGGCTAAGTATACTGGCGATACGAACTCCTGCCGCGTGGGTCGCTATGAGTATGTAAGGCGCACTTAAGAGGACCCCAACAATGTCCAAATAATGGCGGCTCCCAGGTCATGTCGAACAGAAATAACACTAGAAACAATAAAGGTGTAGGGAGAAAACCGGGATTCTTAACAGTATTAAGCGAAAAAACACACCCCGTACTCGTCGTGTCCCCGAGATAGAACGTAGGGCAGCCCCAATAAGAAATGCAGAACTCGAGGCCCCAGCACTTTGGTCCCCCCTGGTCTACGGCACGGATCAGACTCCACAGCGAGAGAGGCCGAAGTGTCCCCAATCCCCACTATCCCTCCCCCCGCCCCGTGATAAACAACAAGTCTGGCTGCAACAGAAGAAATAAACTCCCCATCCCCTCCCGCCCCCAAAGGAGCAATTAACCTCCCAATAGGAGTGGTCAGCGTTACCCCTTTCCCTCCGCCCCGCCCACCCCCGTCCGACTATACACCACATGTCAAACTGCTCTAGAAATAACAATTCCCCCTTTTCCCCTTTCCACCCTCCCCGATTATACCCTCTTCAAGATGATCAACCGATCAGGCGGAAACAGTCACATTAATTCCCCCCCTCCAACCCCCTCCATCCCCCACCCACTCCTCATAGTACGCCGCACATGGATCTGCGATACGAGTGGTGGTTTCTCCTTCCCTGTTAGAAGGAGCAGGCATCACCGTTATGGAGGGTCAGTCACATCCCTTGGATCAAGCAGTCCATGCACGTGCAAAGTGTGTCTATCACCACCTCCCCATAACATACAGTGCGGAAGGAATGTTCTATGCATTCAGTAGCGAACCCACCTCCCTTCTACCCCCCCTCCCCCCGCCACACCTAGTCTCTTCCACTGTTACCGCTGTAGTGCCCGATCCGTGTGTAAAGAACCCCAGCAGGACATGCAGGGCGCTGCAACGGCTACCTCACATATCCGCGTCAGTCCCCATTCCGCCTGATGTAAAGAGTAAAAATGAATGAAGTCAATCAGATAGTGTGTCCAGGGTCCGTCTCGGCCTCCCCCACAGGTGTTCCGGCTGTTTGCGAGGCGGGCAAAGGCGCCCGGCGTTGATTCCCGGATCTCCACCTCTGCCGTCTCGGACGGTCGATCGTGGTGCGTGATTCTATCCGCGGTTCCTCACATAACGTGATCCAGTCCGCGATCTGTATATCTGGTAGTCCCAGGGAAGTTAGGAAATTCGGGACATCTGCCACAGAGCGGACTGTGGCGGACACTCCGTTGTTAGATGCCACCAAAGCAAATGGGAATGACCATCTATACGCCACTGCACGAGAGGTCAGAAGTGCTGTGAGGGGACGCAGAGCCCTGCGTGCCTGTAAGGTGGACTGAGCCAAGTCCGGAAATATTTCCAAGCGGTCACCTTCTAGTTCCCAGATGCGACGGCGTCGTGCCGCGGTCATTATCGCTTGTTTTAATCGATAATCAGCCACGCGGCATATGATGTCGCGTGGTGGTGCTTGGTCCGTGGGCCTAGGCCGCAAGGCCCGGTGCGCCCTGTCGAAACTTGATGGATATGCCACGCGGTCTGCCAGGATGGTATTGAATATATGGGCAAGATAGGCATCCAAGTCGGTGATCGATTCCCTAGCCCCCCGCACGCGGATGTTATTGCGTCGGGAGCGGTTCTCGAGGTCGTCCAGCCTGCGCCATACCTCAGTAACCACTGGTGAGGACTGGAGTGGTTCCGCAGGGAGTCTCTGTCCATCCGTCGTAGCTATCTGGGATGCGGCCTTCTCCAGAGCCTGCACTCGGGTCTCCAGCGCGCCCATTTCTTCACGAACCTTTGCCAGGTCCTGATTCAGGGACACCCGCACCGCATCTAATAGCGTTTGTACGTAATCGCGGGTAGGGAGCCCTGCTATTAGTTCTGCCACGCGGTCCGCTGCTGATGAATCAGCTCCCGGCGCCAACCGCTCCGTCCCGGCCGTAGGCCGCTCCTGCTGCGGCGGTGATACAGGGGGCTGTAGGTAATTGTCCAGCGGCCCCACCGTCGTTTTCCTCGGGGTCCCCGACATCCCAGGGTCCTCAGGGTTCTTTTTATTGCGACCCATAGCGGAGAAGCGTGTGATTTCGGATGATTAGCGCGGTGGAGGTACGGAGCTAATCACTCAGGCGTCCATCTTAGTTGCCGTCCAGGCCACCGAGCATCAGACTTTTAATCTGAGGGTCCAGGGTTCAAGTCCCTGTTTGGGCGATCTTCTCTCTCAAGAAAGGAGTGATATTTCGGACGCTATTAGAAGGAACAAAATTTGAGTTGTGTACAATTTGTTTAGGACAAAAACCTCATTGGTCTAGAATTGATAAAATATAATAGTAGAGGTTTTGATGTTAAAGTTCCATCAAAATGACTTGGCAAAACAACCAGTGTCCTATTGAAAGTGTTGCAGATCTATGACATGTCCGCTTCTGATGCAACCTGTTCTAGATTTTCATAGAAATAAGACCTAGAGGCATTACGAATTTTCTTCTTGGAAAATCTATAGCAATGACTCTTCAACAGAGTCCGGATAGCTCAGTCGGTAGAGAATCAGACTTTTAATCTGATGGTCCAGGGTTCAAGTCCCTGTTCGGGCGATCTTCTCTCTCAAGAAAGGAGTGATATTTTGGACGCTATTAAAAGGAACAAAATTTGAGTTGTGTACAATTTGTTTAGGACAAAAACCTCATTGGTCCAGAATTGATAAAATATAATAGTAGCGGTTTTGATGTTAAAGTTCCATCAAAATGACTTGGCAAACAACCAGTGTCCTATTGAAAGTGTTGCAGATCTATGACATGTCCGCTTCTGATGCAACCTATTCTAGATTTTCATAGAAATAAGAACTAGAGGCATTACGAATTTTCTTCTTGGAAAATCTATAGCAATGACTCTTCAACAGAGCCCGGATAGCTCAGTCGGTAGAGCATCAGACTTTTAATCTGAGGGTCCAGGGTTCAAGTCCCTGTTCGGGTGATCTTCTCTCAAGAAAGGAGTGATATTTTGGACGCTATTAAAAGGAACAAAATTTGAGTTGTGTACAATTTGTTTAGGACAAAAACCTCATTGGTCTAGAATTGATAAAATATAATAGTAGCGGTTTTGATGTTAAAGTTCCATCAAAATGACTTGGCAAAACAACCAGTGTCCTATTGAAAGTGTCGCAGATCTATGACATGTTCGCTTCTGATGCAACCTATTCTAGATTTTCATAGAAATAAGACCAAGTGGCATTTCGATTTTTCTTCTTGGAAAATCTATAGCAATGACTCTTCAACAGAGCCCGGATAGCTCAGTCGGTAGAGCATCAGACTTTTAATCTGAGGGTCCAGGGTTCAAGTCCCTGTTCGGGCGATCTTCTCTCTCAAGAAAGGAGTGATATTTTGGACGCTATTAGAAGGAACAAAATTTGAGTTGTGTACAATTTGTTTAGGACAAAAACCTCATTGGTCTAGAATTGATAAAATATAATAGTAGCGGTTTTGATGTTAAAGTTCCATCAAAATGACTTGGCAAAACAACCAGTGTCCTATTGAAAGTGTTGCAGATCTATGACATGTTAACTTCTGATGCAACCTATTCTAGATTTTCATAGAAATAAGACCTAGAGGCATTATGATTTTTCTTCTTGGAAAATCTATAGCAATGACTCTTCAACAGAGCCCGGATAGCTCAGTCGGTAGAGCATCAGACATTTAATTTGAGGGTCCAGGGTTCAAGTCCCTGTTCGGGTGATCTTCTCTCAAGAAAGTAGTGATATTTTGGACGCTATTAAAAGGAACAAAATTTGAGTTGTGTACAATTTGTTTAGGACAAAAACCTCATTGGTCTAGAATTGATAAAATATAATAGTAGCCGTTTTGATGTTAAAGTTCCATCAAAATGACTTGGCAAAACAACCAGTGTCCTATTGAAAGTGTCGCAGATCTATGACATGTTCGCTTCTGATGCAACCTATTCTAGATTTTCATAGAAATAAGACCAAGTGGCATTTCGATTTTTCTTCTTGGAAAATCTATAGCAATGACTCTTCAACAGAGCCCGGATAGCTCAGTCGGTAGAGCATCAGTCTTTTAATCTGAGGGTCCAGGGTTCAAGTCCCTGTTCGGGCGATCTTCTCTCTCAAGAAAGGAGTGATATTTTGGACGCTATTAAAAGGAACAAAATTTGAGTTGTGTACAATTTGTTTAGGACAAAAACCTCATTGGTCCAGAATTGATAAAATATAATAGTAGCGGTTTTGATGTTAAAGTTCCATCAAAATGACTTGGCAAACAACCAGTGTCCTATTGAAAGTGTTGCAGATCTATGACATGTCCGCTTCTGATGCAACCTATTCTAGATTTTCATAGAAATAAGAACTAGAGGCATTACGAATTTTCTTCTTGGAAAATCTATAGCAATGACTCTTCAACAGAGCCCGGATAGCTCAGTCGGTAGAGCATCAGACTTTTAATCTGAGGGTCCAGGGTTCAAGTCCCTGTTCGGGCGATCTTCTCTCTCAAGAAAGGAGTGATATTTTGGACGCTATTAGAAGGAACAAAATTTGAGTTGTGTACAATTTGTTTAGGACAAAAACCTCATTGGTCTAGAATTGATAAAATATAATAGTAGCGGTTTTGATGTCAAAGTTCCATCAAAATGACTTGGCAAAACAACCAGTGTCCTATTGAAAGTGTTGCAGATCTATGACATGTCCGCTTCTGATGCAACCTGTTCTAGATTTTCATAGAAATAAGACCTAGAGGCATTACGAATTTTCTTCTTGGAAAATCTATAGCAATGACTCTTCAACAGAGCCCGGATAGCTCAGTCGGTAGAGCATCAGACTTTC